>BSBM01000073.1:17437500-18927500 GCA_027924585.1 Larix kaempferi
TGATGAAGCTTATGGATTGCTATGCCTGAGCATTTCAAGGGAACTCTTGTTTCATACAGACAGTTTGACAACCCCCAATGAAGTATGGGTGAAGCTAGAATCACTCTTTGGGAAAACTGATGAACTGAGAGGCCACCAGCTTGAAAACGAGCTCATTAGCTTGAGCCCAGCGCATTTTGAAACCATCCAGGAGTTCTTCACGAAATTCAAGTCACTGGTGCTTCAACTGCAACAATGTGGAATTGTTAAGAAGGAGGAACAACTGATTCTGTCCATCCTTTCGAAGCTAGGCCCAGAATTCTCTGTATTTGTCAGCACATTTCACTCAGCCAAAATGACCCTTCAAAATTGGCAAATGCCATCACTAGCTACCTTCATGGAGTGTCTCACTCAGGAGCAGGACAAACTAGTTCAGATGGGTACCATAAAATCAAAGGACCAAGCATTGGCAATGGGTGTTTCAAGTGCCAACAAAGGCAAGCAGAAAGCCAAGAATTCGAAGAAGCAAGAGAAGAGGAAGTCTGACAAGACCAAGTCTGCAGATGGGGGTTCGAATCTGTCAAAGGAGAAGGACAAGAAGGGAAAGGAAAAGACCAAATGCACCTATTGTCATAGGGGATGGAATCCAGAGAGCTCATGCATGAAGAAAACCATTGACTCAATGGCGCAGCTGCTGGAGAAGAACAACATCCCAGTCCCTGAGGGCGCAAGGAAGAAAGAGAGCACCTCAAATCCTGACAATAAAGAGAAGTGTCATGCTTTGGTAGCAGGTACTTCGAATCCCTCATCCTTTATCATTGATTCAGGAGCTTCCAGACATATGGTTTCATCCAGAGAGCTCTTCTCCTCTATGCATTCGAATGGTGGCCCAACAGTTCGAATGGGAGATGATTCATAAATCCAGACCAAGGGGATTGGTAGGATTGACATGGAGCATGGCTATTTCAGTGATGTGCTCTATGTACCTTCATTGGCTGCAAATTTGCTATCATTCTATCAAATGACCCATACAAGAGAAGCCAAGAGAGTAACATTTACTCCAGATTTGGTAGAAATCTCAGAAATTTCCTCAAATCAAGTTGTGGCTGTAGGGTATGCAGATCATGATGAGAGAATGTACAAATTCTCAAATTTCATTCCAAATTCTAGTGACCATGCTCTTGTATCTCATGCCAACGAGACCTCCAAGTTGTGGCATGAAATATTTGGCCACATGAACTACAAATATCTCCAGCAATTGCACAAAGACGAGATGGTGGAAGGACTTCCAGAAATCAGATCTTCAAATGGTGCATGCATTGGGTGTGTAGTTGGAAAGCATCCTGAGCGCAGCTATGAGAAGGGAATGGCAAGGAGAGCCACTCAACCACTTGGATTGGTACACTCAGACCTCATTGGTCCTCTTCCCACTCCATAATATGGTGGATCAAGGTATGTACTTACATTCATAGATGACTACTCTCGATTCTGCTGGGTTTACTCCCTTAAATTGAAGTCAGAAGTGTTTGAGAAATTGAAGATTTGGAAAGCCCTAGTGGAGAACCATAGTGGTCATAAGATAAAGATCCTTAGGACTGATAATGGAAAGGAATATGTGAATAATAACATTCAGCACCTTTGTGAGGAATGTGGCATCCAAATGCAACATTCAATCCCCTACACACCTCAGCAAAATGGTGTGGCAGAGAGGAAAAATAGATCTCTCAAGGAGATGGCTACTTGCATGATTGAAGCTAGGGATCTAAGCCCTAAGCTATGGGATGAAGCCATCAATTGTGCTGCTCATATTCAGAACAGAGCCTTTCACAAATCAGTCAAAGGAAAAACCCCCTATGAGGTATGGTTTGGCCAAAAACCAAATGTGTCAAATTTCAGGATTTTTGGGTCTAGAGCATGGGCTCGAATTCCATCAGAAAAAAGGAAGGCTTTGGAGACACAGAGCAGGGAATGTATCATGGTTGGATATGGTGAGGACACAAAGGGCTACAAGCTCTTTGACACATCCACACTAAAAACTTTCATTGAGAGAAGTGTGCAATTTGAAGAAGAACCAATTCCAGATTTTGAGCTTGCACCGGGGGAAAGCTCCTCTCCTCCACACCTTAATGAAATTAGTGATGATTCCACCTCTGATTTTTCTGATATTGCTGAAGATGACATGGCTGAAGATGACATTGCTGTACATGAGTCACCATCAAGGCCCAAGTGGGCTGAGAAAATCATACAAGCTGCAGGTGAATTGGCAGGCAATCCCCAAGAGCCTAGGAAGACTAGATCTCAAACAATCAATGCTTCCTTTGCAAATGAAAGTGAACTTGCTGATCACTGTTATATGATGATTGGATCTGATCCAAAATCATATCAGGAAGCTCATCATGATCCAAGGTGGAGAGAAGCAATGTAAGAAGAATTCCAGTCTCTCCAAGAGAACAAAACATGGGATTTGGTGCCTCTTCCTCCCAAGAGGAAACTTGTGCAATGTAAGTGGATTTTTCGAACCAAACCTGTTGCTGATGGTTCTGATCTGAAGTACAAGGCTAGGTTAGTGGCTAAGGGCTACTCACAAATCCATGGTGTGGATTATACAGAGACCTTTGCACTGGTTGCAAAGATGGACTCAATTAGACTAGCTCTAGCCATGGCAGCTAGTAAAGGTTGGGAAGTTCACCACATGGATGTCAAAAGTGCATTCTTGCATGGTGAGCTACAGGAAGAGATATATATGCAGCAACCTGAAGGATTCCAAGAGGATCCCACACTTGTATGCAGGTTGAAGAAGTCACTCTATGGACTCAAGCAAGCCCCCAGGGCTTCGTATGCCAAAATGGATGCTTTTTTGCTCTCAATTGGTTTCTGTCGATGCAAGTCTGATCCAAATGTTTATTTGCAGCATTGTGATGATAATTTGCAGGTCATTGTACTATATGTTGATGATCTCTTAATTACAGGGAGCTGCACCAAACAAATTGGCTCAATTAAAGCTTCTTTGCACAGTGAATTTGCCATGAGCGACCTAGGATTGCTAAGGCAATTTTTGGGTTTGGAAATTGAGCAATCTGAGAGAGGTATATTGCTGAGTCAACCTAAGTATGCTTCAGACCTGTTATTCAAGTTTAAAATGGCTGAATGTAAGGCAGCCAAGTGCCCATTCCTTTCAGGCATAAAACTAGGTGAATTTGAAGACTCTCCATTGGTGGATTGCACACTCTACAGGCAGCTAGTCGGAAGTTTGCTGTACCTTACACATACAAGACCTGATTTGTCTTATGCTGTAAGTACTGTAGCAAGGTATATGCAGCAGCCACATGAGATCCATTGGAAGGCAGCCAAAAGGATCCTTCAATATGTCCAAGGAACAAAGAGCTTCGGGGTACACTATGCAGCTGGTTCTTCACTTCAACTAGCTGGATTTTCTGATTCCGATTGGGCGGGAGATCCCATCGATAGAAAGTCCACTTCAGGTTTTGTGTTTATGTTTGCTGAAGGTCCCATTTGCTGGTCAAGTAAGAAACAACATACAATTTCTCTTTCATCAGCAGAGGCCGAGTACAGGGCAGCAGTGAACGCAGCCACACAGTGTGTTTGGTTGCAAGGCATTCTTCGGGAGTTTGGTGTTGCTATTGATTCTCCAACCAATATTTGGGTGGATAATCAAAGTTCCATCAAGATATCTACTGATCCAGTACAGAGGCAAAGAACAAAGCACATTGAGATCCACATGCATTACATTCGGGGCTTGGTGCATGACAGGGTGATTTCACTGTAGTATTGCCCATCCACCGAGCAAACTGCAGATATTTTCACCAAGTGCTTTACTGAGAAGACCTTCACTCACTTGAGAGCTTTGCTTGGATTGAGTGATGGATGGTGATTGCTGCAATTTAATTGCAGGTTCAGCCCCATGTCCATTTTAGAGGGAAGTTTTTATCCCATGAGGTTTTACTTCTTTTCCTCGGTTCATATGGACAAATAAAATTTCTGTTTGTAATGAGGTGACTTGAGCCTTTGTTGCCAAGGCCTCCCACTTATCTTTCATGAGATGTACTAAGTTATGGTTAAGGGGGGGTGTTAGAACTGTAATCCACACTTAGTACCATAATCCATAAATTTTTATTGCTCATGTGCTTAATTGAACCATAGTTTGGACTAGGTGACTACAGTTGGTCAAAAACCCACTTTTGAGAGTGTTCACACCCACTTCCAAGCAAACCAGTTCACCCAGCCTCCTGTTTTGTCCACAAGTGCGCCCTCATTAATTGCTGGTGCGCCCTCTCTCCTTGTTTTGGGGAATTTTAGTTGACCAAGGGCGCTAGGGTGGATTTTTGCCCATTGTTTGCTAGATTTGGAGCATTTAATGCTCCCTTGGGCCCCCCAACCTCCTCTACTTGCTCACCCACGCCTTCCTTGAGCTCATTATTGACCCAGCATGCTTCAACCACCTCCACACCAGAATTCGTGGCTGTTTGGGGTGATTGGGATTGAGTTGGACCCACCTAGGGGGGATTGAGGCCAATTTGGCATTGATGACTTGTACACTCAGCTTGAGCCACCTAATGCTCTCAAATTTCTCATGGATGTAATAAAAACCTATTACTAACATTTTCACATGTTAGACAGTCAGTTAATCAAAGGTTTCAGCATACATTGTGTGTAAAATTATCTCCTTTTTCAAGTTTTTCCACTGTTTTTGCAAACTAATTCGATTTTGTGAGGTTCTCCATAGCTCCTAGATCTTCTGTGATCAAAATACTCACAATCATGACGATGATGATGATGATGATGATGATGATGACGATGATGACGATGATGAAGATGATGGATGATGATGAAGATGAGTACGAAGATGAAGATGGTGATGATGATGATGACGAATATGATCATCATCATCATCCCCATCATCCTCATCATAATCATCATAATTATAATTATCTTCGTCATCATCGGCATCATCATCATCATCTTCATTATCTTCATCGACATCATCGTCATCATCCTCATCATCATCATCATCTCCATCATCATCAACATCGTTATCACCCACTTCCTTGTCATAATCCCCATCCTCCTCATCATCATCAGTATCATCTTGGCCATCATCTTCATCATCAACATCATCATCATCGTCATCATCATCATCAACATCATCTTCATCATCATCCATCATCTTAGTCATCATCATCATATTTGCCATCATCATCTTCGTCATCATCATCATCATCAATGATGATGATGATGAAGACGATGGATGATGATGCAAATGACTACGAAGATGATGACGACGATGATGATGATGATGATGACAAGGATGATGACGATGATGTCGATGATGATGATGAAGATGATGATGATGATGCCGATGATGACGAAGATGATTATGATTATGATGATTATGATGATGATGATGAGGATGATGATGATCATCATATTCATCGTCATCAACATCATCATCTTCATCTTTGTGATGATGATGATGATGATGACGATGATGATTATGTTGATGATGAAGATGATGACCAAGATGATGATGATTATGATGATGATGATGATGAGGATGAGGATGATGATGAGAAAGTGGGCAATGATGATGAGGATTAGGATGAGGATGATGATGAGCAAGTGGGTGATAACGATGATGATGATGATCATCATCATATTCGTCATCATCAACATCAGCATCTTCATCTTCGTACTCATCTTCATCATCATCCATCATCTTCATCATCATCATCATTGATAATGATGATGATGACAAAGATGATGATGATCATGTCATCATTTATAATGATGATGATGACATAGATGATGATGATGATGAAGATGTTGATGGTGATGTTGATGATGATGATGACGATGATGATGATGTTCATGGTGAATATGATGGCCAAGATAATGATGATGAGGAGGAGGAGGATGGGGATGATGATGATATGATGATGATGATGTTGATGATGAGAATGAGGATGATGATGATGATGACGAAGTTGATTATGATGATGATGATGAGGATGAGGATGATGAGGATGATGAGGATGATCATATTCGTCATCATCAGCATCATCATATTCATCTTCATACTCATCTTCATCATCATCCATCATCTTCATCATCATCATCATCATCATCATCATCCATCATCTTCATCATCATCATCGTCATTGATAATGATGACGATGACGAAGAAGAAGATGATGATGATGATGATGATGATGACAATGACGATGATGATGTTGATGATGAGGAACAAGGTGATGACGACGATGATGATGATGGAGATGATGATGATGATGATGATGATGATGATGACGACGATGATGATGATGTTGATGATGAAGATGATGAGCAAGATGATGATGATGATGATGATGATGATGGGGATGAGGATGAGGATGAGGATGATGATGAGGAAGTGGGTGATAGCGATGATGATGATCATCATCATCATCATATTCATCATCATTAGCATCATCATCTTCATCTTCGTACTCATCTTCATCATCATCCATCATTTTCATCATCATCATCATTGACAATGATGATGATGACGAAGATGATGATGTCATCATTGATAATGATGATGATGACGAAGATGATGATGATGATGATGACGAAGATGATGGATGATGATGAAGTTGATGATGATGATGTTGATGATGATGATGACGATGATGATGATGTTGATGATGAAAATGATGGCCAAGATGATGATGATGATGATGATGATGAGGATGGGGATGATGATGAGGAATTGGATGATAACGATGATGATGATGATGGATATGATGATGATGACGAGGATGATGACAATGATGAGGATGATGATGATGAAGATGATGATGATGATGTTGATGATGACAAAGATGATTATGATGATGAGGATGTTGAGGATGATGATCATTATCATATTCATCATCATATTCAACTTTGTACTCATCTTTATCATCATCCATCATCTTCATCATCATCATTATCATCATCTTCGTCATCATCACCATTATCAATGATGATTATGAAGAAGATGATGATGACGAAGTTGATGATGATGATGTTGATGATGATGATGACGATGATGATGATGTTGATGATGAAGATGATGACCAAGATGATGATGAAGCTGATGATGATGATGAGGATGAGGATGAGGATGATGATGAGGAAGTGGGTGATAACGATGGTGATGATGATTGAGAAGACAATGATGACGAGGATGATGACGATGATGAGAATGATGATGATGATGCCAATGATGACAAAGATGATTATGATAATGATGATGATGAGGAGGAGGAGGAGGAGGAGGAGGAGGATCATATTCATCATCATCAACATCATCATTTTGATCTTTGTACTCATCTTCATCATCATCATCATCATCAACGATGATGATGATGAAGATGATGATGATGATGAAGATGATGATGACTGATGATGATGATGAAGATGATAATGATGATGATGAAGACAAAGATGATGGATGATGATGATGTCGATGATGACGATGTTGATGATGAAGATGATGATGAAGATGATGACTAAGATGATGATGAGGAGGAGGAGGAGGATGATGATGATCATATTCGTCGTCATCATCATCATCATCATCTTCATCTTCATACTCATCTTCATCATCATCCATCATCTTCATCATCATCATCATCATCATCATCATCATCATCATCATCATCATCTTCGTCATCATCATCATTATCAATGATGATGATGATGAAGATGATGGATGATGATGATGCCGATGAGTACGAAGATGAAGATGAAGATGAAGATGATGATGAAGATGATGACCAAGATGATGATGAGGAGAAGGAGGAGGATGAGGATGATGATGAGGATGTGGGTGATAACGATGATGATGATGATGGACATGATGATGAGGACGAGGATGATGACGATGATGAGGATGATGATGGTGATGCTGACAATGACGAAGATGGCTATGATGAGGAGGAGGGGTAGGAGGAGTAGGAGTCTCCTTGTAGAGTAATAGTGTCATGGATTCTATGTGTTATTGATGACATGTGCGGTCTAGAATTTTCAATTAAGGCCCAGGTGGAATTCAATTGAGCTCAATATGCTTCAATAAGATCTCGAGGAACCTGTTTTCATTCTTCGATGATGTTCAATGCTTTTCAACATATCCACAGTCTTGCATGGTGGGACGAGGATGCATTCATGGCATTTGATCTTTACAAAATTTGTTTTTTGTCAAAATGAAATTCAAATTGCCTCTTTGATGAGTCCTCCTCTACAAGACTTCAATTATTGCATGAATGTCACAGACTCACGAAAACTCTAAACAGCACTCAATGGCATGCAACTATAACCACAAACCAAGCAGAGGTTGATTTTATGCATTGATATAGAGAGGTGGCAGTAGGCACACAATATAGAGAAACAATGAGTTAGAAAAAACATTTGGACCAAAGTACCACAATGGTTATTAATGAAATTTAAAAAAACAATTTTTGGCTCAGGAATTATCTTCAATTTGATGGGTGGCATGATCATGATCATGTAACCTCCCTCCGTCCTTCCAAACATATGTGGTTTATCACCACGTTTCTCTTCGACACTCGCCATCAAAATACGTATAAAAATAACATGTCTTTACATTATCTTCCATTTAAATCCTCATCGCATAGTCATAAATAAGGATTATTATGCATGCACATCCTCACCTTACAATATCAGTTGGGTCAAGGCGCATAGACAACCATAAATTATCAAATGTGTCAAGACGCAAAGAGTAATCCGTTCAAATAAAAATTAAGACCCACCCTTCAAACTTCATCACCGAGTCCAATTTATGCAAATATTTTCGAAGTGGGGGGAGGTTTGGCATTAAATGGTGTAAATGTTGGGGAATAAATGGTGTAAACATTATATAGGGGCGCGTGCGTGGGTTTTGGGCATGTGTGCGCTTCTGATGTGTACGCATGCGCACGTTTAAGCATGCGTACGCGTCCCTGTTACTAGTTTAAAAAAAACAGAGTTATCTTTCCTGGGAATTCCACCAAAAACACGGGTTTCATTTCTTCTGTGGGTTTCAAGGTCTCACAGGTTTCTTATTGACTCATATTCAATGATATTTTGGACACTCTTTGATCTATTGGACACAAAATCACCCTTTCAATCTAACACACATCTTCAGTGGTCTTGGAATCTAGTGGATTCATTCAAGCTACCAGTTTCCATTGCAAGTGGAGATCATTTCTATAGAGGTATGGTGAATTGTAAATAAGTCTTTTCATTCACAAGATTTGAGATGATCCCATGCCTTTTTGTTTTTATCATATGCCCACAACAATATCCATGCATAGAAAACAATGAATTTGACAAGAATATTTCCCAAGTTCACATCTAAAAAAACTCATATGAACACTAGATAAGATGAAGTATGCAATCTCCTCATTGTGTAATTAGTTGCCAAGTTAATTTGGTTCTTTTCACCTCATATTATTCTAGCAAAAAAATACTGCACACTCACTAAACATGACTAAAAATATCACTTCAACTCATCCACAAAACATCAACTCTCTCATTTTTTATTCAATACCATTGTATGGAATGAGGATATCTATAAGTATATGCACCTTTCCTTTCTCTATGAATCCAAATATGATAATATTCATCCATATTTACCATCCTTATAATATCCCGTCACCTTTAATAATGATTTTTTTCCAAAAACCAAGACTTTCCCACTTCATGCTCTATTCAACATGATCATTGTTGGTATAGTCCCTAGTTCCCCACCCTCCAACACCTCCCCACCCTGGATATTGCACATTGAAAGGTCAAATTATATTCCCCCTAATCACCCTTTCCAAGACCATGATCCTTGTTAGGAACCTTTGCATCCTCCTTAAGGTTTTGCCCAATACAAGGTATACATTCATTCTATTGTGATGCATTGTTGAATTCAACCATGGGTATTTTACACTCAAAATCACATTCTATCATCTCAAGGTTTATAGATAAGAAAATAGTTTGTTGTTGTTTATTCAACTCCTTAAGGAGTTATATAACCTAGTAATTTATGATGGTAAAGGACATTGCCTCAAATGGAAGGATATACCATTCCACTATGAAGACAAAGCAATCAAACTAGGTGCAAAATTTAGAATTGATAACATTATGGGAGAAAGCAAAAAATGCAACTAATTAAGGTTACCTTATTTGATGCAGAAAAAACTATCAAACTATTCCCAAGGCATCTCTAGCCATCTCTATTGTAGGGTGTTACTACCATAATTTTTATGAATTCATGGCTAGGAAAGACACTAGTTTCTCCTCTCTACACTTGACCAACCATCATCTATATTGATTGGAATTGTACGGGATAATGATGTTTATTTGAACACAAATAAACCAACATAGTCTGTAGTTGTATATGTTAATTGTAAAGTGGTGAGCTATGTTGGAATGTGTTAGGTTCATTGTATAATGGCACTAATATCTTATTTGTTGTTTCTTTTGCAGGGGTAGGCCTGATAGTTGTGTTAAAGAGACTTTTGGAGATGGGAAACTCACGAAACGCAAAAAAAAAATAGAAGGAATCTGTCAATTGAAAAGGTCAATGACTTAAGAGAAAAGGCTAGGTTGGGAATGCAAAGATTAAGACATGGTCCTATCATTGCCCCGGATCCTGCCATTGATCCTAACATAGTTGTTGACATGACAACCTCTTGTTCAAAACCATGGGTAAAGAGGTTGCGTCCAACGGACCCAAATCAAATTCCAACATCAACACAATCTCCAACCAACAATCCTTTAACAAGTCATTCTGAAGTTCCTTACAACACAAGAATTTTGGGAGATGCTGCATGTGTAGAGATGGACATACAAGCCTTGCTTAATTTGCAATCTCCCCAAGAAGACCACAACCATGTCGACCACACTCCCATTACGGCCCAATCTATGAACGAAGCACCAAAACAAACAAGCTCTGGTATTCATGTCTCATGTCCACCCTCCCTACCTCGACTATCTAGTGCAAGAAGAAGAACTCCTAGATGTATTCATGTGGATGAGAGTGCTATGTCGGGGCTTGAAGGCAATTTTCCAAAACGCACTATCGAATGGCAATGCAACAAAATTGTCAAAAACTATTTTGAATCCAAAGGTGATGCAGGTAAATGTCAATTATTGCTATGTTTGTTAAAGTCGCATTCTTTAGCTGTTGTTAGGAGAATTTTGGGCATAAATATGGTTAAAAGTTTAGAGGCCAACAGTCATATTGTTAGAAATATCCAATCTGCATTTAATGCGATTGGGAAGACGTCTTGTACAAAATATCTTTGTGCGACTCATTGTGTTTTAGTGGAATCAGTTGTAAGCAAGTCCACAAGGCAACGTCGCCTGCTATCACACACTTCTCACATACTCAAATTAAATAGAAAAACTATTAAAAGGTACTCTGTTATAAGAGAAAATATTGACACTCCGGGTGGAAATGATTGTTGGGCTTTTGTTGGTAGGTTGCCTCGTGCAAATAGGAAGCTAATTGATG
This sequence comes from Larix kaempferi, assembly GCA_027924585.1. NCBI lineage: Eukaryota > Viridiplantae > Streptophyta > Pinopsida > Pinales > Pinaceae > Larix > Larix kaempferi. The sequence continues at coordinate 17,449,025 of BSBM01000073.1, forward strand.
CTGTTAAGGGGTTAGTACAAAATTTTTGGCATGATCATACTAGACCTTCATCAAACCAAAGAGACGTGCTAAAACTAAGAAAAGTTTCTACTGAATGTGAACCCCATGCTAAACACTTCCTTGACACCACACAGACTGAAATCTATAAGAGATTCAGGAACAAGCACACATAATTGAACCTAGGCCAAAGGTCCTTTGAGAAATGCAAACCATGGTACGTTCGTATATGCATTGATCGGAACACTTGTTGTTGTAGATACCACGTAGAATATGAATATTATTATGACACATATAAACATATATTTTGTGATTTGCATACTAACATTGTGCAGGGCTGCAATGAATCCATACTAACACCGAATGCATTAAGAGACTTTATCCACAACATCGTGTCTCCAAGGCCCAAAGGACAAAAGTATTATGAAAAATCGTGTCTATATGGGACATGTTCTAGATGCAGTGGGTTTTCTCTTTTGAACCATTGCATTCATGAAAGCAAGGAGCACGAATTTGGCATGATGGGCGTGGATATGCAGAGCTTCAAGTACGTGAACTATCAATTAGACAGTGTCATAGAAAGTAAAAAGATTGCATTGGTGAAGTCACAGGTACAAATGAATATTGCATATTTTTCATATTACACGTTCAATTTATGGCATATACATTTTTCCAAAGGCCACATTGTAATATTTCCCTTGTTTCCATGGTAACAGGTACCGGTATGTGACTTCTTGACAGAGTTATACGAGAAAACAAAGCAGTATGTTCAACATGTGCATGTAGCGCGATGGCAAGATGAGCAGTACAAAAAATGAAGCGACACATTTCCCGTTGGAACCATAGTGTCAATTGTGTATTTTGCAGAACATTACACCCTCCAGCCACAAAATGAAATCCAGATTCAATACTACCATTCAGACCAAGTCAGCATCATGGTACATATTATGTATAAGCATGGGCCAGAGAGTAGCAATGAGAAGAGGATAATACTGAAGGAGACAAACTTTTACATATGTTATGATAGAACCCATGATCTGCATTATGTGCAACATTGTTTTCAAATTTTCTATGATCAGTTGAAGGAGAGAGATATACAGATGGATCAGCATTGGATATGGTCGGATGGTTGTGCGGGCTAGTTCAAAAATGCCCAAGTATTCCAATGGATGAGTACTTTGCATAAGACTTATAATGTTCTGCATAAATAGAACTATTTTCAGACCGGGCACGGAAAAGGAGACCATGATGGGGACGGTTCATGCATCAAGACCGCACTATGAAGGGAAGAGATGAGGTTTGATAGGGAACCTCATATACAAGATGGAGAATCCATAGTTCAATGGTGCTCTGCAACATTTTCAGACTGAGCAAGAGATCAACAAACATCATCAGCGGCAGGACATGTGGTAAGAATGTTTTGGCGGGTGGTTGACGTAGACCGATCGCATTCCTATAGTTGCGGCATAGTACAAGGAACACATGGATTTCATTCAGATCGAAGCTCAAACAACGCCATATTTGAAATATGGACGCGAAAGCTTGCATGCTTTTGCATCCCTTGCAGCAGTGGTGAATGGGATGATTGCGAATGCATGGACTAGGTTGATGAATGGGATCGTGTGTCACTTGCAGTAGACCAACATGCAGTTGTTGAAACAACCCAGTTAGATGAGGGTCAGTCAGGAATTTCAACAGACTACGACCATATCTCAAATCTTGTACAACCAGGACATATATACACAATTGTTGCCCCGAAAGGCAATGAATGGGGTGCAGATTATCAGTTGGCACGGTGCATCCAAGGTAAGCTAACCCTAAACGCATCATTGATCAACGATGAAGGCATTGAATTTCCTATTGGCTTGATGGTGGTTAAGGGGGAATATCTTACACTAGATGGGAAGTCGAGGAAGACTAGTGGGCATGTATTCATGGATTATAGACCAGGTTCAGTGGTGTGTCACTTCACAAACTTGATCGTTGGCACAAACATCCATCTTCAGACAATGTCAAGCAAGAGCTCAACCAAGGTACACTACTACCTGCCTCATTCAGAGCACGAGATATTGATGGAGACAATTAGCAACAAAGAGGATCCATATGGATTTATTGAATGAGTCCAATCAACTTTACATAAGAGAAAGAATTGCATCAAAGAATGTTATTTTCTACATCGAGGTATGTGTAGTTTTATGTTACTTCGTTGGTACATGCATTTTTTGTTGATACATACATCCATACATGTCTTTGCCTATGTTTTTTATTTTTGCTATATGTAGTAAATTGTTCCATGCTTCTCTTTTATGTTGAATAAAATGGTGATGTGATTTGGATCAAATTTGAGTAATTTGAGTTAGTATTTTCTTAAATATATCTACTTATGTTTGTAGCATTTGAAGATAGCGGTTTTGATAGTTTCTCAAGATTAGAATTACCTAGGTTTTAGGAACTTTTTTGAAGTACATAATCTATTACAATGGTCTTGAAAATTTAACTTGGTAGATGAAACCTTCTAGGAATCCATGTATGGATATAAGGGTCTTCCACTTGGGGTAGGGAGTTATCATAAAGTTTCAAGGGTGGTATTTTTGATATCTATACTTGAGAAAAGCATTGGGGAACTGTGAAATTCCTTATTGATCAAATATCTCTTTAGTTTTGTGTCCACCCAAACCTTTTTCATGCTTTGGGTACCTTGAGGTATATCCCCAACCCAAAAAAATCTTATATTATGATGATTATGTTAGTTATTAGCTTCACCCAACAAAATTATATTTAACAATACACATATTGATAGATTTGGTTCCCCATGCTCAATGCTCACCCAAATCTAGCTAGATTTTGGGTTTTTGCCCTTATCCAAGCATCGTGTCATCAAATTAGGGTTTCCACTAATATATTTTAACTAGATACAGTAATCTACTTGACCAAATTTGATGAAAAAATGCATAGAGATCTTCTAGACTCTTAGATATGTATCCCATCACTTTATTTTAAAACATGCTCATTTATGGTTGGAGATTGATGCTTTATTCCTATAGATAACTACTTAGAGGGACTTGTCATCATCATCATCATCAACATCATCTCTAGGCTCCTAATCAACATCTCCATCATCATCATCTTCTTCATCATCATCATCTTCATCACCATCACCATCACCATCATCATCACAGCTTCTTCGTCGTCATCATCATCATCTTCATCACTGTCACCATCATCATCAAGGTCTTCATCATCATCACCATCTTCATCATCTAATTGAGTAGCAATAACATGTTCATCATTGTCACCTAATGGTTGGAAATGTCCTTGAGGGAGGCTTTAGACCTACCTCACCCATGTTAGTGCTTGAGTTTTTGGAGGTCAACCTCCCACCCCATGTGTCCATCATCATCATCATCATCATCATCATAATCATCTTCATCACCATCACCATCATCATCATGTCTTCATCATCAACACCATCTTCATCGTCATTGTTAACTCTAACTCTAACCCTAATTCAATTTCCTTCTATAACTCTAGCCCTAACCCTCACCCAAACCCTAGCACTAAACCATCTTCTTCATCATCACCATCACCATCACCATCAACGTCTTCATCATCACCACCATCTTCATCATCATCATTAACTCTAACTCTAACCCTAATTCAATTTCCTTCTATAACTCTAGCCCTAACCCTCACCCAAACCCTAGCACTAAGCCATATTCTTCATCATCACCATCACCATCACCATCACCATCACCATCACCATCAACGTCTTCATCATCACCACCATCTTCATCATCATGATTAACTCTAACTCTAACCCTAATTCAATTTCGTTTTATAACTCTATCCCTAACCCTCACCCAAACCGTGGCACTAAACGATCTTCTTCATCATCACCATCACCATCACCATCAATGTCTTCATCATCACCACGATCTTCATCATCATCATTAACTCTAACTCTAACCCTAATTCAATTTTCTTCTATAACTCTAGCCCTAACCCTCACCCAAACCCTAGCACTAAACCACCTTCTTCATCCTCACCATCACCATCACCATCATCATCAACATCTTCATCATCACCACCATCTCCATCATCATCATTAACTCTAACTCTAACCCTAACTCTATCTCTAACTCTAACTCTATGTTTCTCATCAACATCTCCATCATCATCATCTTCTCCATCATCATCATCTTCATCACCATCACCATCACTATCACCATCACCATCAACATCTTCATCATCATCATACGTGCCCAGTGGAGGATTTTCCAAAGTTGACCCCCATGTGCAAAAATTGCACACTCCCTCACTGAGCAAAACCCTAGTTTCCAATATGGACATACAAGATGACACTGGGGCCATGGGACTGGAGGAGAGGGGAACTCCTGGCACTATCTTGGCGTCCTGAATCCAACGGAGTCGACGGTTCGTCGATCGGAGCCACGTTCGTCATTCTATGGCTCATTCTGTCTCGCATCCAAAAAACCTTCACAGACACCTGTTGGATACCTGTCAGGGGCATAGAACTCCAACCATGCAACAAAACTAGGTTTTGGGGAGTCCTGCAGGTGTGTCTAGGAAAGTTCCAGTTGGGAATGCTAGCCATACCTTCTCGGTGGAGGATTTTCCAAAGTTGACCCCCGTGTGCAAAAATTGCACACTCCCTCACTGAGCAAAACCCTAGTTTCCAATATGGACATACAAGATGACACTGGGGCCATCGAACCAAAGGAGAGGGGCACCCCTGGAACAACCCCGTTGTACTAAATCCAACGGAGTCGACAGTTCGTCGATCGGAGCAACGTTCTTCATTCTATGGCTCATTCCGTCTCGCATCCAAAAGGGCTTCATGGACACCTGTTGGATACCTGCCGGGGGCATAGAACTCCAACCGTGCAACAAAATTGGGTTCTAGGGATTCCTGCAGGTGTGTATAGGCAGGTTCCAGTTGGAAACACTAGCCATACCTTCCCGGTGGAGTATTTTCCAAAGTTGACCCCCGTGTGCAAAAATTGCACACTCCCTCACTAAACAAAACCCTAGTTTCCAAGATGGACGTACAAGATGACACTAGGGCCATAGGACCAAAGGAGAGAGCCACCCTTGGCACTATCCCGATGTCCTGGATCCAACGGAGTCAACGGTTCGTCGATCGGAGCCACGGTCGTCATTCTATGGCTCGTTCCATCTCGCATCCAAAAGGCCTTCAGGGACACCTACTAGATACTTGCCGGGGGCATAGAACTCCAACCGTGCAACAAATCCAGGTTCTAGGGAGTCCTACAGGTGTGTCTAGGCAGGTTCTGGTTGGGAATGCTAGCCATACCTTCTCGGTGGAGGATTTTCCAAACTTGACCCCCGTGTGCAAAAATTGCACACTCCCTCATTGAGCAAAACCCTAGTTTCCAAGATGGATGTACAAGATGACACCGGGGCCACAGGACCAAAGGAGAGGGGCACCCCTGGCACTATCCCGATGTCCTGAATCCAACGGAGTTGACGGTTCATCGATCAGAGCCACGGTCATCATTCTATGGCTCGTTCCATCTCGCATCCAAAAGGCCTTCAGGGACACCTACTGGATACCTGCCGGGGGCATAGAACTCCAACCGTGCAACAAAGATGGGTTCTGGGGAGTCCTGTAGGTGTGTCTAAATAGGTTCCGGATAGGAACGCTATCCATAAGTTCCCAGTGGATGATTTTCCAAAGTTGACCCCCGTGTGCAAAAATTGCACACTCCCTCACTGAGTAAAACCCTAGTTTCCAAGATGGACGTACAAGATGGAACCCTGGACATGGCACCGAAGGAGAGGGGCACCCTAGCACTATCCTGGCATCCTGAATCCAACGGAGTCGACGGTTCATCGATCGGAGCCACGGTCGTCATTCTATGGCTCGTTCTATCTCACATCCAAAAGGCCTTAAGGGACACCTGCTGAATACCTACTAGGGGCATAAAAGTCCAACTGTGCAGCAAAACCGAGTTCCGGGGAGTCCTGCAAGTGTGTCTAGGGAGTTTCAGGGTGGGAACGCTAGCCATACCTTCCCAGTCGACGATTTTCCAAACTTGATCCCCATGTGCAAAAATTACACACTCCCTTACTGAGCAAAACCCTAGTTTCCAAGATGGATGTACAAGATGACACCGGGGCCACGGGACCGGAGGAGAGGAGCACCCCTGGAACTATCCCGGCATCCTAAATCCAATGGAGTCAATGATTTGTCGATCCGAGCCATGGTCGTCATTCTATGGCTCATTTTATACCCCTATGTCCTGAGAAGATGAAGCTGTAAAGCAACATCTCTCTAGTATTCATCCTGAAGCTCTTTTGTTTATGTCTAAGATAAAGAATCTTTCAGTTCGTGAGCTAGAACATATCGATCTTAACAGGATTTATACAATCTCTGTTTTATGAGAAATTGACCTTAGAACTTCTCATAGCAATGACAATGAATCATTCATTTTGCATTTGTTAGCAGAAGAAGATCAATTTTTGACAAAACAATGTAGTTATTACATGTGGAGGCAGCGGTTTCATTAGATTTTCCGATGGGCGAGTGGCTTACAGAAGATAAAATATGGCGGTTGTAGGTATCTATGCTTTTCTTCCGACGAAAATTGTAACAGGATTTCCATTTATAATACAGTCATATTTTTTACTGGTTTCGTTAAGAGAAAGTATCATTTTCAATAACAAGTGAAACCAAGGAATCCTTCGTTGTGTTCCATTAGCCTTTTGTTCAGCATTTCGTGCTCTGATAAGTGGTAATTCACCTTATCATCTGTTAGCACTCCAGGAAACTCTCCTAGGTTGTATCTCAGAGATGCTTGGTAACTTGCCAATTTTCTTAATGATTTGTAAAATGGATCAACTTGGATTACTTAATGAAACTCACTCACTCAAAACATGCACAAGCATACTCAGATAGACAAGGCTTTTAACCACGCTATTTAGAAAGTTTATAAAAGGTAGATGTACGCAGAAATCTTATTATGCCTATGCATGTTTTGAGTGAGTGAATTTCATTAAGTAATCCAACTTGATCCATTTTACAAATCATTAAGAAAATTGGCAAGTTACTAGGCATCTCTGAGATACAACCTAGGAGAATTTCCTAGAGTGATAACATTTTGGCGCTGTTGCCAGGGAGAGGAAGTTGAAACTAGTTTCCCTGGGAGAACGACATAAGATCCAACTTTGATGATAGACAAAGTGTGGACGGTATTCTGGTTGTAATCATCTATCTGGCGACTCCATTGGAATGAAGTAGCTTCAAGAAGACCAATTACCAGAGCAAATCCTCAAAGGCCACCAGTGACACCTGTTTCAAATCCTGAAAAGATTATAAGGAGAGGAAGAACTTCACAAAGACATATTTCCATATCTACAAGGGGAACCACATTAGGTACTGCTTATGTTTTATCAAATGAAACTCCCTTTAAATTTTTGCCTACTGAAGCAGCTAGTTCACAGAAAATTATAAGTAAATCAGAAGATTTGGAAGTTGAAGAATTCTCGACTAGTTCTGCTGTTGAAGATCCTCTTTCTGAATCTGTTACCCAAGCTGACTTAGGAAAAGAAACCCTAGAATCCATCAAATAAGAGGGTTGTTCTTCCTACCTGAATCCCTTATCAACTGAGCCTGAAGAGAGCTATCCTTTTGTTCATACCAATGTACTTGCCATTGAAAGCATCTTATAGAATCTTTTAGATCAGCGCGAAGAAAGATTGGCCTTGTTACTTGCACAGTCCTATAAGGATTCATATTTTCCCAATTAGCCCACAAATCTTTTCACCTCAACTCTTGGTGACTCCATTGGGTCAAACCCACCACTTCCATCACCTCCTATACCTCCTCAGCTATCCCACACACCAACAATATCTTCTGCTACCCCTTCCATACGCACATCCACTATGGCTGTCCCTCTGACTAATATGGAAAAGATCCTCGTTGCTAGATATGCCCCTTTAAATTTTCCTAACCCCGTTTTTGCTATGCCTACTAGAGATTACCAAAAATACATGCCTATGTTTACTAGAGAGGGGGACTTCACAGCTAAACAGCATTTAGAGGCATTCTATAGTTAAGCTGAGAACATAAATATTGAGCATGAAGATGTATGGACTAGGGTTTTTGTGCAAAGTTTAGATGGTCAGGCTAGGAAATGGTTCAAAGAGTTACCTGCTAGATCAATAGCTAACATCGAGGCCTGGATCAATAGCTAACATCGAGGCCCTAGATGATTTGTTTTTGAAGCATTGGGGAGAAAGAAGAGACCACCTCTATTACCTCACAGAATTTGGTAATTTGAAGAGAGAAAATGGTGAGTCTGTGTCAACTTTCACAAAGATATTTAATAAAATGTTTGGCAAGATCCCTGCTGAGATCAAACCTACAGACACTTCAGCCAGAATCACTTATGCAAATGCTTTTGATCCTGATTTTTGTCTTCATCTCAGAGAAAGAAGATCTGCTTCTTTATCACTCATGCAAGATGTTGCTCTTGAATTTGATTCTAATATTGTTGCTTCTGATATTCTTAAGGGAAAAACGGATAGAAAGAGGCAAACTCCAGACTCTTCTCCTTCATCAAAAACAAAAATGGAAAAATTGGCTAAGATGTTGGACAACTTAACCTCTGAAATGTCTAAACTGAAGGTTCAAGGTCAACAACCTGCAAGAGGTAAAGGGCCAAATGAGTTTGTTCCTAGAAACCCTAACACTCTCCCTTATAGAAGAAACAACCCACAGGCTCAAATCCTCCAAAGAGATAGGAATGCTACGGATGAACAAAGAATCAGAGCTCCTTTCCAGCATGCTATATTAGAAGAAGAACAAGAGCTTACTCCGGGAGAAGAAGAAGAAGAAGACAATATCAACTGTATGGAAGATAAAGTTGACTCCTCTTTCCTGACACAATCTTATTATGAGGAATCCCTCATGAACGAACAGATCACTGAAGAATCATTGTATCAGGCAAATGATCAAGGAGGTTATAATTTGAGGTGTAGGATTGCTGTTAAAAAACCTATGACCATTGCTCCCAGAAAGAAGAATCATGTCCTTACAAAGCAGCCTGCTTCTCCTGCAAAAAAGATTGTTGCTCCTGCAAAACAAACCGTTGCCCCTTCAAAACAGTAGCAAAGGCCATTACAACTTTCTGTCCCTGATCAGATTCATCTTAAAGCTCTAGCACAAGAGGTAAGGACTTCTGAAAAATTGTCTTACTCTTTTAATCTCAAATCAGAAATTCAAAAGCTGAAAATCTCTTTCCCACTAATTGAGCTTATGAAAAATGATTCCTTCAAGTCATCTATACTGCAATCCCTTCAACCAAAAACACCCATAGATGCTGATTTTGTGAATTTGCAAGATGATAGGCCCTCAGTAACCCTAGGCCCTATGGTTGAAGGATTGGATCAGTCTTGTCCACCTTTCTACATATCCCTAAACATCCATGACAAAATTCTTCACAATTTTTTGCTAGACTCAGGAGTATCCCACAATCTTATGCCAAAAGCAGTAATGGATGAGCTGGGACTTAGCATCACAAAACCCTACCATGATCTCTTCTCTTTTGACTCCAGGAAAGTCAAATGCCTGGGCCTCATAAAGATCTTGTCATAAACCTGTCTCAGCTGCCTTCAAAAATCATGGTAATGGATGTAGTGGTTTCTGATATCCCACGCAAGTTTGGAATTCTCTTGTCCCATTCATGGAGTAAACGATTAGGGGGCACCTTATAGATGGATCTGACTTATGCTACAATCCCGATGTTTGGGGGTGAAACTAAAAGACTCTATAGAGAAAACCAGCTTGCCTACATCATCAGTAATGAAAAGAATTCTGTAAATCATCCCATTTATGCATTGGATACAGACTTTGGAGCATGTATCCTGCAAATAGATGATGATCAGCCAACGCCTTTGCAACTTAGAAAGCCTACTTGTCAGCAATCTGAAGAAGTAACCACTTCTGTTTGGAGCATGTTTTTTTATGGTGCTAGTACCCAAGCTTCAACAGGTGCAGGTGTAGTTTTAATCTCTCCTTCGAAGGATGTTATGCATTTGTCTTATAAACTGGATTTCAAAACTACTAACAATATAGCAGAGTATGAGGCTTTGTTGTTGGGAGTCAACGCTGCCAAAGAAACAGGAATCATGTGCCTGAAGATATTTGGAGATGCAGAGCTCATCATACAACAGGTGAACGGAAATTTTAAGCAAAAAATGTCGGGTTAAAGGCATACAGAGACGAGGTATGGAAACTTAGAGATTCTTTTATGATTTTCAACATCTCTTATATACCTAGAGCTATGAACCACCTAGCTGATTCCCTTGTTGTCTCTGCCAGTACGTTCATTCTTCCTATGCCTCCTAAATTGAACTATGAAATCCAAGTCAAGTATAGGCCATCCTTACCTAATAATGTCAAATTTTGGAAAGTTTTTGAGGATGATGATGAACTTGGTAGATTTCTCTAGGTCGTTGATGAATTTTCTGATATGCATATTGACCAAGAAAACCTAAATGTAGAAGAATCCCAGAATTCTAAGTTGAAAGGGAAAATGGGTCAACATGATATTGTTTAGTTGCCAAGCAATCATATACCTCGAGGTTTAGTACCTCTTGAAAGGCTTTTTGACCATAATGATGTCCCCTTCAAACCTATGAAAAAGGAGAAAGACCCTGCTGTCCATGAGCATAATATAGGCAGCCAAAATCATCCTAAACTCATAAATTTGTCTACTGAGTTGACAGCTGATCAGAGGTCAAAATATTGCAGCCTTATAAAAGAATTTACTGATGTTTTTGCTTGGGAATACAGTGATGTGAAAACCTATGACAAAGATACCATTCAACATAGAATTCCTCTGGAAAAGGACACCATCCCTTTCAAGCAGAATTTAAGGCCTATAAACCCTCTCTTGTTACCTGTGATTGAGAAAGAAATCAAAAAGCTCCTTGATGCTAAAATCATAATCCCGCTAAGATATTCTAAATGGACCCCAAATTTAGTAATAGTGAGGAAGAAAAATGGTGAGATAAGGTTATGTGTCGATTTTAGAAACCTAAAAAAGTGCTCCAAAAAAGACAACTATCCCCTGCCCAAGATGGAGGATTTACTGCAAAGATTTTCAGGGGCTAGTGTCATGCCATTCCTAGATGGCTTCTCAGGCTACAATCAAATTTCTATACACCCTGATGATCAGGAGAAGACAACCTTTACCACTCCTTGGGGTACCTTCATGTACGCCAAGATGCCGTTTGGGTTGATGAATGCCGGGGCCACCTTTCAGAGGGCCATGGACATAGCTTTTGTGGGATTAAAAGACAAGTTTGTCCTCATATACCTTGATGATATCACGGTATACTCAAACAATCATGAAGAACATTTGTAGCATCTAAAAGGGGTTTTTCTGAAATGTAGACAATTTGAAATTTCTCTGAATCCTAAGAAGTCTCAGTTTGCTCTCTGGGAGGGAAAGATCCTAGGCCACATAGTTTCAGCACAGGGTGTAAAAATCGATCCAGTTTGGGTTGAAGCAATTCAGAAGGTGTCTATACCAAGGTCGAAAAAATATATTCAATCCTTCCTCGGTAAGATAAATTTTGTCAACGGGTTTATTCCGAAGTTTTCTGAGTTAGTGAAACATATAACTTCCATGCTAAAAAAGGGATCCGAAATTAAATGGACAGAAAACGCAAGGAACTCTTTCGAAGCCATCAAGCGGGCTATCATGGAAGCTCCTACTCTAATTAGTCCAGATTACACCCATGTTTTCTATATTTTCTGTTTGGCTTCCCATGACATAGTGGCAATAGTCTTGTTGCAGAAAGATAATGAAGGTATTGATCACCCAATTTCCTTCTTCAGCAAAACATTGAGGGATGTTGAACTAAAATACGATCCCATAGAAAAATAGACCTATGCTCTGATCAAGTCATTGAAGGCATTCAAAATTTATATTCTACATACAAAGGTCATAGCCTATGTCCCTTTAGCTTCTATGAAAGATGTTTTAACTCAACCTGACATTGATGACAAGAGATCCAAGTGGATCGCTAAGCTGATCGAATTTGATATAGAGGTGAAGCCCACGAGGTTAGTAAAAGGTCAAGGCTTAGCTAAGCTTATGGCTGAAGAAAATTGCAAACTATTAGACATGAATTTCATTGGAATAAGTTTAGCAAGTTTGCAAATAGAAGTAGCAGTAGCAGAGCAACATAATAGTCAGCAGGTGGCTGAGAATTTGTTTTCATGCAAGTGGTATTCAGGTATTATTCATTTTCTGCAGAATTTAGAAGTTCCTCCTGGACTCAACACAACCCAAGCACGAACTCTTAAACTTAAATCTGTTAAATTTTGCATAAGTAACAGTGTGCTATATTGGAAAGATCCTGTTGGTGTTCTGCTAAGGTGTCTAGATAAAGAAGAGTCGGGTCAAGTCATGCATCACTTCCATTCAAGCATATGTGGAGGCCATCATTACTGGAAAACTACAGCTCATGAGATTCTAAGGGCTGGATACTATTGGCCTATTCTTTTCTCTGATGTATACACTTTTGTGAAATCTTGTGACAAATGCCAAAGATTCGCAGGAAAATAGTAGCTAAAATCCTTGCCACTGAAACCTATTATGGTTAATGGTCCCTTCCAACAATGGGGCCTTGATTTTATAGGTGAGATTAATCCTTCATCCAGTGGTCAACATAAATGGATCCTAGTGGCCATTGATTATTTTACCAAGTGGATAGAGGCAATTCCCACAAGGAAAGCTAATCATCAAGTTATCATGAACTTTCTTTATGAAAACATCCTTATCAGGTTTGGTTGCCCAAAAAGGCTGGTAACTGATAAAGCAAAAGCTTTTAAAGATAAAGCATTAGTTCACATGTGTGAGTAAATGGGCATTCAATTGGTACACTCTACTCCCTACTACCCTCAAGGAAATGGCCTTGCCGAGTCATCCAATAAAAGTATGGTCAGAATCATTAGAAATATATTGGAAGAAAATCAAAAGAGTTGGGATTCCAAACTAAAGTTTGCTCTTTGGGCTGACAGAGTGACAGATAAAAAATCCATAGGGACTTCCCCCTTTAGATTGGTTTATGGTATTGATGCCATTTTCCCAATTCAGCTAATCCTGCCAGTAACTAAGTTTTTTCAGGAGGAACAGGATGAACCAAATGACATGGTGAGAAGAATGCTCGACTTGGTTGAATTGCAGCAGACTAGAGAACAGTTGGTGGAAAAGTCAGAAGCTCATTAGAAGAGGATAAAAGATACTTTTGACAAGAAGGCAAAGGTGGAAAGTTTTCAGGTTGGGGATTGGGTTCTAAAATGGGATGCCCCCAAGCAGGACAAGGGCAAGCACGGCAAATTTGATTCTCTATGGACAGGTCCTTTCATGATAACTCAAGTACAACCAAACAACACTTTCAAACTGCAAAGTCTGGAAAGTGAAGAGATGTTTGGTGGCCCATTCAATGGGCAATTTCTGAAACTTTATTTCATCTAAGGATTCACAGCCTGGTCATTGTAAATATCATTTTTGCTTTCAGTTTTTTCAAAATAATGTTAGGAACCCATGTCTTTACTTTGTTAGTATATTGTTGTTGGATGCATATGCTTTGTAAGTCGTCCCGTAGTATTTGTTGATCAATAGTTTGTGTTATTGTTGTTGGCACATATGCTTTGTAAGTCGCCCATAGTATTGTTGATCCATAGTTTGTAATGGCCCATGGTTTTGACCCATAGTATTGGCGCCTAGACTTAGTATATAAGTGTGTGTTGAGACCTATGAAGGCACCGTGAAGTTATTTGTATTGAGCTTGCTCATAGGAGGTTGCCCCCTCGAAGTGGCCTGTGATCAATATAAAAGTGATTCCGAGTTCTGTCATTTCTGCTATTTCGCATATTCTTATTAATTAATTGTTGCAGGTGCTTCACATCTGGTATCAGAGCACTTTCTTGGGCTTGCTGGGTGAAATTTCTTCCAAATTTTTTTCGCATCTGTTGTAGGTTCGGATTTGGGAATAATCCCTATCTGCTTAACTGTGGGAAGTACTTGGGCATAAGCCCTAAAACTCATTGTGAGGAGTACCACAGGAACCCCGAAGTAGCTGGCCCATTGAGAGGACCTACCAGCAAAAAGGGCAACGACCCCTACCTGATTGACTAGTTCCCACCCGTGAGGTAAACCAAGAGCTGTCGTTTGTGGCAAAGCGGTTACCAGTTTTACCTGAGCTGTGGAGTGAGGGGTACTGCCCCAATATGCAAGTCGTCAGACAGCATTGGTGGCCGAGTGAAACACCTGAACTGTTAGGAAGCCGCACATACCTGGGGTCCATATCTATTTTCAGCTGAACTGTTGTCAATCACTGCTGCACCGTTTCAGATCCAGCCGTTCAGATCCATTCTGAAAGCCGTTACAGATCCAGCCGTTTTCAATCCATTCGACGCCGTTTCAGATACCTCTATTTCCGCTCAATTCTGGGCCATTGTAGATTTATCTGTTTCAGATCCCTTCCGAGCTATAGCCGCTCCAGTCTAAAAAAAAAAAGTTTTTTCTCCATATCTCCCTTGTTTTCACTCTGTTTCCCTTTGAAATTTTTGGGGAACCCCTGTCATCCCATTCTGCATATTTCATTCCTGAGGACCCTATCCCCACTTCCCCTTCCTAAAGCCCGAAATCCCACATTTGTCTATTTTTAGGGTTTTCCATAACTTCCTCAGATTTGACCCAATCACCTTCAAATTTTACCACAAAGTTCCTTTCTGAATTCTGCTTCTTTGTCCCCCTCTGCCAAATTTTCCCATTCTTTCATCCCGCTTCTGAAATCCTCATTTTTTGCTTTCTTGTCTATTCGACAGTGTCCAAAACCTAGTCAAACCCCAATTACCCTTCAGATTTTTTCCCAAGTACAGATTTTCCTTTACTGAAGCAGTTTCTGTTTTTGTTTTCCTACCTAGTCAACCAAAAAAAATAAAAAAATCCTGGTTATGGTTGTCACCCGTGCAGGAGCAAAAACCATGGAAGAAGCACTTGCAACCATCCAAGCCAAACTCCAGGATCTGGATGAAAAATTTATCGGCCTCCATCTTGAACATTCAGCTATGAACAACAAATGGCAGTCCGAGTCTTCATCTGACAATGGGTTCTCTTCTTCGAGCAATTTCTGTGGTCCAAAGCTTGACTTTCCTCACTTCAATGGTACTGATCCAACTAGATGGATCTATCGTGCAGAACAGTATTTCAGTCTGCATAATACTTTTGATTTCAACAAAGTTTCGCTTGCATCCTTTCATTTGGAACAGGAAGCTCTTCAATGGTACCGTTGGTACATCAAGGCTCATGAAGAGCCAAAATGGCCAAACTTTTGCCAGCTCCTTTTGCTACGATTTGGTCCTAGTGCTTTTGATGACTTCATAGGAGCCCTCACTAAAGTTCACCAAATTGGCACTGTGAGAGAGTATCAAACCGAATTTGAGAATCTAGCCAACCACACTGAAGGATTGTCTGATGACTTTTACCGGAGTTGTTTTATCAGTGGTCTAAAGGATGCCATCCGCTCTGAGGTCAAATTTTTTTGTCCCAACACAATGATGGAAGCCCTAGGGTTGGCTAAGTTGGCAGAAGACAAGATTGCAGCCCAACAATGGTCCAAGCCCACTTTTGTTCCCTTCTGAAATATGGGTTCTCAACAACCACCTATACCGCAGCCTCCTCGACCAACTCCTATCAAGTGTTTGTCTGAAATAGAGATGCAAGCACACAGAGAAAAGGGGCTTTGCTATAATTGTGATGAGAAATTCACTCGGGGACATAGATGTGTTCAGCAAAAGCTCTATCTCTTGGATGTGGATTCTCCGCCTGCCTCTGAAATTGGTGACGAAGATCCAGAAACAATGGATGCTCAGGTCAACATTCAGGAACCGCCTATTGACCCTCTGTCTTAGGATGACCAGCCAGAGATATCTCTCCATGCTTTAGCTGGAATCACCACCCCCCAAACAATGTGGGTCAAGGGTTACTTCAAGAAGTTTCCTCTTACAATACTCATTGATTCTGGTAGCACTCATAATTTCATTGACCCTCAGATCGCCAAACAAGCTGATTGTTTTATCCATCCTTGCTCCAACTTTGAAGTCATGGTTGCCAATGGGGGCACCTTACCTTGCAAAGGGAAGTGTCGAAATGTGCGTATCTCTATGGGAGATTATACCTTGCACTCTGACATGTTTTCCTTGACCTTAGGCGGATGTGATGTGGTTTTGGGCGCTCAATGGCTATGCACACTTGGCCCTATCTTATGGGATTTTGCTGAACTTTGGATGCAGTTTTCCGTCAATGGACAAAAGCACACATTGACAGGATTACAACTAGGTTCTCTCAGCATCATCAGTTCACATCGCATGGAAAAACTCCTCAAGAAGAATTCACATGGTGTCATCGCTCAGATCCATTCCATTCAGATGCAACCATCAGCAGTCTCCACTACTCCTTTGGATCTACAACAAATTCTGGATCGATATACAGGTGTCTTTGTTGAACCAGTGGGATTGCCACCTTCAAGGCTAGAGGACCATCATATTCAGCTCCTTCTTGGCAGCGTTCCTCCCAACATCAGGCCCTATCGCTACCCATTTCACCAAAAAACGGAGACTGAAATGCTCATTCGGGACTTATTGAAGCAAGGTATTATTCGCCCAAGCACTAGTTCCTTTTCTTCTCCAATTCTTCTTGTCCACAAAAATGATGGGTCATCGCACCTCTGCATTGACTTCCGAGCACTTAAGCACCTCACCATCAAGGATAAGTTTCCAATTCCTGTTGTTGATGAGCTTCTTGATGAGCTTCATGGGGCTCACTTTTTCTCCAAGTTGGATCTTTGTTCTGGGTATCATCAAATTCGGGTTCATGAGGATGATATCCCTAAAATAGATTTCCGCACACATGATGGCCATTATGAGTTTTTGGTCATGCCCTTTGGCCTCACTAATGCTCCTTCCACATTCCATGCCTTAATAAATAAAATATTTCGACCCTACTTGCGGAAATTCATTCTGGTATTCTTTGATGATATCCTCATCTACAGTAAAACATGGGATGAACATCTCCAGCATCTGGATCTTGTCATGCAACTTTTCTCTGACCATCATCTCCACGCCAAGCAGTCTAAATGTGTTTTTGGACAGAAGGAAGTTGAGTATCTTGGGAACATTATCTCAGCACAAGGGGTTCGCGTGGATCCTGCCAAAATCGATGCCATGAACAATTGGCCGCATCCTCAGACACTCAAGAGCCTTTGTGGTTTTTTGGGGTTAACTGGCTACTACCGCAAGTTTGTCAAGGATTATGGGAAGATTGTAGCTCCATTAACTGTTCTATTGAAAAAGGTGCTTTTACATGGACACATGCTGCTCAGTGTGCATTTGACAAACTAAAACAAGCTATGTGTACTACACCTGTTCTAGCTATGCCCAATTTTTCCAAGCCCTTCACTATTGAGAGTGATGCTTGCGGCAATGGACTTGGTGTTGTTCTCCTTCAAGATGAACACCCTATTGCGTTCACCAGCAAAGCCCTTTCAGGTAAGAATTTAGCTACCTCTACCTATGAGAAGGAAATGATGGCTATTTTGCATGCAGTACAGAAGTGGCGACCATACCTATTAGGGAATCATTTCTGCATCAAGACTGATCACCAGAGTCTGAAATATTTCTTGGAACAGCATGTCTCCTCCCCAGCACAACAGAAATGGGTTAGCAAACTCATGGGTTATGACTATGAGATCACTTACAAGAAGGGTAAAGACAATATTGTGGCAGATTCTCTTTCTCGCACATTTGATGCCCAAGGTTCTCTTTCAGCTATTTCTATGCTTGTTCCCAATTGGTTGCAATTTGTTCAACAGGGTTATGTCAATGACTCTTCCTTATCTCAAATCATCCAATGCTAGACCAACAACCCTTCTGCTGTACCACATTACTCTTGGGATGGTGCTTCTCTGAGATATAAGTGTCATCTAGTGCTTCCCCAGAGCATAGATCTTCAATAGGTTGTCTTCTATGAACTCCATGCTTCTCCATAGGCAGGGCACTCTGGGTTCCTCAAAACGTATGAATAGGCATGGTGTAACTTCCTTTGGCAGGGCATGAAAAGGACAATTCAACAAATGGTGGCTGAATGTGATACCTGCCAGCGCAATAAGGGTGAAACAACACTCCTTCCAGGATTGCTCGAACCCTTGCCCATACCTACATGGATTTGGACAGATATTTCTATGGATTTCATTGAAGGGCTCCCTAAATCTAGCGGGAAGATAGTGATTCTCATTATGGTTGATCGCCTCTCCAAATATAGTCATTTTTGTGCTCTCAGCCATCCCTATACAGCCTCCTCAGTCGCTCAAATTTTCCTGGACCAGATCTTTCATCTTCATGGTATCCCTTCTTCCATTGTCTCAGATCGTGATGCGACTTTCACCAGTCATTTTTGGACAGAACTATTTCGCCACACTGGCACCAAACTGAATATGAGTTCAGGGTATCACCCACAAAGAGATGGTTAGACTGAAATTATCAATAAATGCTTGGAAAATTATCTTCGTTGCTTCACCTCTAAAGAACAACATCAGTGGGCAAAGTGGCTCCCTCTCACTGAATGGTGGTACAATACCTCTTACCACACTGCCTCTAAAATGACCCCATATGAAGCAGTCTATGGTCAGGCACCTCCAGTTCTTCTTCCATGCACGCCCAACAGTTCACTAGTTCAGGAAGTTCACATGGTCCTTCGAAACCGCGATCAGATTCTTTGCATTTTGCAGGACAATCTTCACATGGCAAGAAATCGCATGAAGCAACAAGATGATTAGCACCGTTCTGAGCGTAACTTTCAAGTAGGCGATATGGTTTTTCTTCATCTCCAGCCCTACAAGCAATCCTCCCTGAAACTCAAAGGGTGTCATAAGCTCGCTCCAAAGTTCTATGGGCCATATCGGATTCTTCAGAAGATTGGGTTCGTTGCTTATAAATTGGAACTTCCTCCTTCTTCCCGCATTCATCCAGTCCTTCATGTCTCTTGTCTGAAGAAAGTTCTTGGCACCAACATCAGTGGACAAACGATTTTACCCAAACTGGATAATGAAGGATCCATCCTTTTGGAGCCAGAGGCCATCCTCAATCGGCGCACTCGTCAGCTTCGCTCTCACTCTATCACAGAGGTCTTAATTCAGTGGCACGGCATGCAACCAGAGGATGCTACATGGGAACCACTCCTTTAGATTCAACAACAATTTCCACATCTAAAGCTTTGAGGACAAAGCTTTTTTAAAGGGGGAGGGGATGTTAGGAACCCATGTCTTTACTTTTTTAGTATATTGTTGTTGGACGCATATGCTTTGTAAGTCGTCCCATAGTATTTGTTGATCAATAGTTTGTGTTATTGTTGTTGGTGCATATGCTTTGTAAGTCGCCCGTAGTATTGTTGATCCATAGTTTGTAGTCACCCATGGTTTTGACCCATAGTATTGGTGCCTACACTTAGTATATAAGTGTGTGTTGAGACCTATGAAGGCACCGTGAAGTTATTTGTATTGAGCTTTCTCATAGGAGGTTGCCCCCTCGAAGTGGCCTGTGATCAATATAAAAGTGATTCTGAGTTCTGTCATTTCTGCTATTTCGCATATTCTTATTAATTAATTGTTGCAGGTGCTTCACAAATAATTCCATGCCCAATGGAACACTAGAAGATAGGGTTAGATTTTTTTTTAAAGGAAAGGCATTTGATATGTGGGAGGCGACGAAATCCAAGTCCGCTGGTTTGGATTTCGTGGCCCTGGGGCAAATCCTCCAAGTGTCCTTGAATGGCCCCTGGGTGCCCAACTAGAATGCCCATAGCACCCAAACCATGGCTCAATTCATGAATTCGTCAATTCTGGTGCATCTGGGAAGCCAGGTTTCAGCTAGGGGACCCTCCACAATGTCAGTCGAAGACCCGAAAGCAGTGCCAATGGGCCATCTCTGGAGCTAGGGTTTTGCTCAGTGAGGGCCATTCTAAATTTGCTCAAGGAGTCCATTTCTTGTCCGGAGGACCCCGGGAATGCATGGCCACTGTGGAAAGATCCACAATGGCTACATGGACCTATGGGAGGCAACGGAATCCAATTCTACTCGTCGGTTTGGGTTCTGTGGCCCAGGAGCAAATCCCCAAAGTGTCCCTGAATGGCCCTGGGGTGCCTGACTAGAATGCCCGTAGCAGCCAAACCGTGGCTCGGTTCATGAATCCGTCAATTTCGATGGGTCTGGGGCAGCAGGCTTCAGCTAGGCCCCCCCCAAAGCGTGCCTTAAAGACCCAAAAATGGTGACAATAAGCCATCTTCGAAGCTAGGGTTTTGCTCAATGATGGCCATTCAAGGACACTTCGGGGATTTTCTCCGGGGCCACGGAACCCAAAGATGCGAGCGGACTTGGATTCCTCCAGCTCCCATAGGTCCACGTGGCCATTGTGGACCTGCCCACGGTGGCCATGCACGCTCGGGGGCCTCTAGACGAGAAATGCACCCCTTTAGCGAATTTGAAATGGCCCTCACTGAGCAAAGCCCTAGCTCCGGAGATGGCCCATTGGCACCGCTTTTGGGTCTTCGAGGGACATTGTGGTGGGTTCCCTAGCTAAAACCTAGTGTCTCAGATGCATTGGAACAGATGGATTTGCGAACCATGCCATGGTTCGGGTGCTACAGGAATTCTAGTCGGGCACCCCGGGGCCATTCAGGGACACTTGGAGGATTTTCCCCGGGGCCGCGGAACCCAAACCGACAAGCGAACTTGGATTCCATCGCCTCCCATAGGTCCACGTAGCCATTTTGGACCTGTCCATGGTGGCCACGCACGCCCGAGGTCCTCCGAACGAGAAATGGCCCCCTTGAGCAAATTTGGAATGGCCCTCACTGAGAAAAACCCTAGCTCCGGAGATGGCCCATTGGCATCGCTTTCAGGTCTTCGAGTGACATTGTGGAGGGTCCCCTAGCTGAAACCCAGCGTCCCAGATGCACCAGAACCGACGAATTCGCGAACCGAGCCATGGTTCGGGTGCTATGGGCATTCTAGTTGGGCACCTAGGGGCCATTCAGGGACACTTGGAGGATTTGCCCCGGGGCCATGAAACCCAAACCGGCGAGCGGACTTGGCTTTCGTCACCTCCCACAAGTGCACATGGCCATTATGGACCTGTCCATGGTGGCCACGCATGCCCGGGGGCCTCCAGACGAGAAACAACCCCTTTGAGCAAATTTGGATGGCCTTCCATTGGGGTCAACTTTGGAAAATCGTTGATAGGGCAGGTATGGCAAGCGTTCTCAGCTTGAACCTCCCTAGACACACTTGCAGGACTCCCCGGTACAAGGTTTTGCTGTACGGTTGGAATTCTATGCCCCCAGTAGGTATTCAGTAGGTGTCCCTGAAGGCCTTTTGGATGTGAGACGGAACAAGCCATAGAATGACGACCATGGCTCGGATCTACGAACTATCAACTCCGTTGGATTCAGGACGTCCAGATAGTGCTAGGGGTGCCCCTCCCCTCCGGTCCAATGTCCCCAGTGTCATCTTGTAGGTCCATCTTGCAAACTAGGGTTTTGCTCAGTGAGGGAATGTGCAATTTTTGCAAACGGGGGTCAACTTTGCAAAATCGTCCATCGGGCACTTACGGCTAGCGTTCCCAGCTAGAACCTACCTAGACACACCTGCAGGACTCCATAGAACCTGATTTTGTTGCACGGTTGGAGTGTTATGCCCCCAGCAGGTATCCAGTAGGTGTCCCTGAAGACCTTTTGGATGCGAGACGGAACAAACCATAGAATGACAACCGTGGCTCCAATCGATGAACCATCGACTCCTTTGGATTCAGGACGTCGGGATAGTGCTAGGGGTGCCCCTCTCCTCCGATCACGTGGCCCTGGTGTCATCTTGTACATCCATCTTGGAAACTAGGGTTTTGCTTAGTGAGGGAGTGTGCAATTTTTGTACCTGGGGGTTAACTTTGGAAAATCATCCGTCGGGCTCTTACGGTTAGCGTTCCCAGCCAGAACCTACGTAGACACACTTGCAGGACTCCCCAGAACCCGGTTTTGTTGCACAGTTGGAGTTCTATGACCCCGTTAGGTATCCAGCAGGTGTCCCTGAAGGCCTTTTGGATGCGAGACGGAACGAGCCATAGAATGACGACCGTGGCTCGGATCGACAAACAGTCAACTTCGTTGCATTTAGGACACCGAGATAGTGCTAGGGGTGCCCCTCTCCCCTGGTCCCTTAGCCCCAATGTCATCTTGTACGTCCATCTTGGAAACTAGGGTTTTGCTCAGTGAGGGAGTGTGCAATTTTTGCACACAGGGGTCAACTTTGGAAAATCCTCCACCGGGCAGGTATAGCTAGCGTTCCCAGCCAAAACCTTCCTATACACACCTGCAGGATTCCTTGGAACCCAGTTTTGTTGCATGGTTAAAGTTCTATGCCCTTTGCAGGTATCCAGCAGGTGTCCCTGAAGGCCTTTTGGATGCGAGATGGAATGAGCCATAGAGTGACAACCGTGGATCCGATCAACAAACCGTCGACTCCATTGGATTCAGGACGTCAGGATAGTGCCAGGGGTGCCCCTCTCCTCTGATCCCATGGCCCTAGTGTCATCTTGTACATCCATCTTGGAAACTAGGGTTTTGCTCAGTGAGGGAGTGTGCAATTTTTGCACAAAGGGGTCAACTTTGGAAAATCCTTCACCGGGCACATATGATGATGATGATGGTGATGATGATGAATACGTTGATGTTGATGGTGATGGTGATGGTGATGGTGATGATGATGATGGAGAAGATGATGATGGTGGAGATGTTGATGAGGAACCTAGAGTTAGAGTTAGAGTTAGAGTTAGAGTTAGAGTTAATGATGATGATGGAGATGGTGGTGATGATGAAGACGTTGATGATGTTGGTGATGGTGATGGCAATGGTGATGGTGATGATGAAGAAGGTGGTTTAGTGCTAGGGTTTGGGTGAGGGTTAGGGCTAGAGTTATAGAAGGAAATTGAATTAGGGTTAGAGTTAGATTTAATGATGATGATGAAGATGGTGGTGATGATGAAGACGTTGATGGTGATGGTGATGGTGATGGTGATGATGAAGAAGATGGTTTAGTGCCAGGTTTTGGGTGAGGGTTAGGGCTAGAGTTATAGAAGGAAATTGAATTAGGGTTAGAGTTATAGTTAATGATGATGATGAAGATGGTGGTGATGATGAAGACGTTGATGGTGATGGTGATGGTGATGGTGATGGTGATGGCGATGATGAAGTAGATGGCTTAGTGTTAGGGTTTGGGTGAGGGTTAGGGCTAGAGTTATAGAAGGAAATTGAATTAGGGTTAGAGTTAGAGTTAATGATAATGATGAAGATGGTGGTGATGATGAAGATGTTGATGATGATGGTGATGGTGATGGTGAGGATGAAGAAGATGGTTTAGTGCTAGGGTTTGGGTGAGGGTTAGGGCTAGAGTTATAGAAGGAAATTGAATTAGGGTTAGAGTTAGAGTTAATGATGATGATGAAGATGGTGGTGATGATGAAGACGTTCATGGTGGTTATGATGAAGACGTTCATGGTGATGGTGATGGTGAGGATGAAGAAGATGGTTTAGTGCTAGGGTTTGGGTGAGGGTTAGGGATAGACTTATAGAAGGAAATTGAATTAGGGTTAGAGTTAGACTTAACAATGATGATGAAGATGGTGATGGTGATGGTGATGGTGATGGTGATGGTGATGGTGATGGTGATGGTGATGGTGAGGATGAAGAAGATGGCTTAGTGCTAGGGTTTGGTGAGGGTTAGGGCTAGAGTTATAGAAGGAAATTGAACTAGGGTTAGAGTTAGAGTTAATGATGATGATGAAGATGGTGGTGATGATGAAGACGATGATGGTGATGGTGATGGTGATGGTGAGGATGAAGAAGATGGTTTAGTGCTCGGGTTTGGGTGAGGGTTAGGGCTATATTTATAGAAGGAAATTGAATTATGGTTAGAGTTAGAGTTAACAATGATGATGAAGATGGTGATGATGATGAAGACATGATGATGATGGTGATGGTGATGGTGATAGTGAGGATGAAGAAGATGGCTTAGTGCTAGGGTTTGGGTGAGGGTTAGGGCTAGAGTTATAGAAGGAAATTGAATTAGGGTTAGAGTTAGAGTTAATGATGATGATGAAGATGGTGGAGATGATGAAGACGTTGGTGGTGATGGTGATGGTGATGGTAAGGATGAAGAAGATGTCTTAGTTCTAGGGTCTAGGTGAGGGTTAGGGCTAGAGTTATAGAAGGAAATTGAATTAGGGTTAGAGTTAGAGTTAATGATGATGATGAAGATGATGGTGATGATGAAGACGTTGATGGTGATGGTGATGGTGATGATGAAGAAGATGGTTTAGTGCTAGGGTTTGGGTGAGGGTTAGGGCTAGAGTTATAGAAGGAAATTGAATTAGGGTTAGAGTTAGAGTTAACAATGACGATGAAGATGGTGTTGATGATGAAGACATGATGATGATGGTGATGGTGATGGTGATGGTGATGAAGATGGCTTAGTGCTAGGGTTTGGGTGAGGGTTAGGGCTAGAGTTAGAGAAGGAAATTGAATTAGGGTTAGAGTTAGAGTTAATGATGATGATGAAGATGGTGGTGATGATGAAGACATTGATGGTTATGGTGATGGTCATGGTCATGGTCATGGTGAGGATGAAGAATATGGTTTAGTGCTAGGGTTTGGGTATCCTAGGAGTGTAAGACTCTAACTCTAGAGCGCCTTGTTTGCATGGATAAATGGGCCAACTAAGTGCACCTGTACTGGGATGACCTGAGGCATGCAAGCATGTATACTCCTAGAGATATTGCCCCCTTAACTTATACTGTAATCCTGACGTATGAGTGCCTAGGGAACTGCACTCTCTAACTGTGCATGCAAAACTAAATAAAGCAAAAAATGCAGAATTAGAACTGAACTGCTAATTTAGGAAAAACATCTAAAATGGAAATTAATGGAGGATGGCACATGCATGCTCTCCCTATCTCTCTCATCCATAAATGCTAGTGCATCCTATTACATCTTGTTTTCACACCCAAGTGGCAAATTCCTAATCCTCTAATGCTACAAGTGTGACTTTCGAAGATGATTTCCAATGTCACCTCAGCAAAGATTTTCCCAAGTTTTAGGCCTAATTTAAAGGCCAAGGGAGGCTTCTAGATCAAGGTTGGAGAAAAGTTCTTAGGATTTAAAACTTGTTTGAAGATTAAGATGTGTTTTACATTAAGTTAAATTCCCATGTGAGTGCTTAATTCAGAAAGTTGCAAGTGAATTAATCAAATAGACACCCTTCAGAAATAAATATTTGATCATGTGTAAAATGAAAGATCATTCATTGATAAATAAAGATATTCACAAAACTTAAATCAACAATGAACCATAATGTTGTAGAATAAAAATTCACATTAAAATATGTTGGCTTATTTCCCAAAATCATCCACAAATAATATTATATAATAATGCCAAGGTTATAGTTATTAGTTTACGAGTCATTATTGAATGAGATCCTCTTGGAGAAAGTAAAATCTTTGCAAAAGGATGTCACCCAATCTATTAAGGGTCCAACTAAGTTGTAGTGATTTGAATCACTTCAATAAAGATGGATGAAATATTATCTTCACAAACTTAATTAATTAAATGTTTTGCCATATGATCCATGAGCATATAAATATAAACAGATGTGCTGGAAATAAAATCAGTAAACCACTTGCACAGGTTTGGTAACTTCTAGAATGTAAATGATTAGATGATTGTAAACATTCATTCAATAAACCATAAACATTGAGGATATGTTGTGTGTAATTGCTTAAGACAAATTTGTGAAATAATAACCATTCAAATAATATGCAATTAACACTATGATCCATAGATGAGTGTTGTGGATCGTGATAGACTAGTCATTATATATGTGGCGAGGGCCCTATTTCAAATGGATTAATTTAGGATAATCAAATTATTTTAGGTGTTGTATATGAAGTGGTTATGGACCTAGTAAGTCCAAGGGTGAATCCTATAGATCTTGAGGATGGAAGGGTTGTTTTGGAAAAGGATGGTAGTTGGTTGAAGGTTAGAGATGGAGGAGACAGTTCTTTAAAGCATGTTGATAATGATAAAGGTGAATCCAACAAAGGGATGCAGGTGAATGATGTTGGTAGTGTCAAAATGAAGAGGAAGAAGTGTGTAAAACATAAAATCTCTCTTATAAGGCTAGTCCTAGGAAAGGATATCAAAATGCATGAGGTGGTGGGAATGGATTCCTATGCTCTTGTTGGAATATTTCATGGTAAAAAGGTGGGGGAGTTGTCTCTAAGGGTGTAGTTATAGGAAAGATGGGCTCTTAGGCTTGGGTACATTCCTAATTTATTTATATCAACTACAAATTACCTAGGGTTTCTTTTCATATATCAAGAGGATTTTGAGGAATATTTTGGCCCATGATTGGAAGTGGGAGATGATTTTGCTTCTGCTAAAACAATGGTCCCCTTGTTTTTATTCATACTCGAAGATGAATGACATCGCTCTAGTTTCGATGAAGTGTCTTAGTCTTCCTCTGGACTTCCGGTCACCTTCAATGGGGGCTCAACCTCACTTAGATCAATGCCAAAAGGAAATTGGCAAGTCTATTAAAGACTTCACATTAAGTTTGCAATATCCTTCCTTTGATTTTGAAAATTTTGGGATAGTATACTCATTTGGGGATAGTTGTTAGGGTTTGTATTTCTCTTTGAAAGGATTGAAAGGGGATAGGAAATTCGAGGATATGTGTGTTGCAGTTATTCTACTGAGGGATCCCCTATTGGGTCTGATTCTAGTGATGGGGATTTTGAGGAAAATAATCAAAATAGGAAGGGCCCTAGTGTGGAAGGTAATATATATTATTTAATATCTAGGAAGTAGGTTCTTGGTGATGATAAAGAGGGGGTTGAATGGGGTTTGGTTTGTTTTGAAGGGAAAGGCCATAAGGGTTCTAGTAGAGGTAGAAGATATAATTTATGCATTGCTAAGGACAGGGATCTAAAGAGAGGGACCACGGTTGAGGTGATGACAATGAGATTCATATGACTCCAATGAATCTTCCATGGATCATGGGGTAAAATGATGTCTTGAACCATTGAGTTGACTATGTTCAATATGTGTCTTAACCTCAAAAAATCCAAGATACTTAAATTGCAAAGAGTGATTATCAATATTACCAAAA
This sequence comes from Larix kaempferi, assembly GCA_027924585.1. Taxonomy (NCBI): domain Eukaryota; kingdom Viridiplantae; phylum Streptophyta; class Pinopsida; order Pinales; family Pinaceae; genus Larix; species Larix kaempferi. Next base: position 17,476,353 of record BSBM01000073.1, read on the forward strand.
CATTGAAGACATTATCAACACTAAGGGTCTATGCCAACTTGTGCAAGTAGTAGTTCAACACATTAACCATGCTTTCATTAAACACACATACTAACACACAAAGAACGATGCAAGACCCATTCAAATACAAGGGACTCATATTGAGGTCACTTGGTGTCTAGAAATAACATCTATATGTATGTTATAACTTTTCCATAACATTCTTATCAAAGACAAAATCATGTATGCAAAAATGTAATCAAAGACAAACTCATATACACAAGTGCAGATCCATCTATTAATATGCAAAATGATCCAATCATATACACCTTTTGGAAAAATGGAACATCATTCCCAACGTCTATATAATGTCAACTCATGCCCTGTACAAAAAAAGGAAACTCGTACCCTATACAAAATATGGCCCATGGTGCCCTATACAAAATATGGAAACTCCTGCCGAAAATGCCACATCATGGCTAGTGTACATAGGAGGGTCTCTCAATCCTCCTGCCCACCCTTAGAGCTCCCAGGTGCATCTCCAAAATCGATCTTCCTCTTCTTCGTGCTAGAGGAAGTTGGGTCCTTTCGGCGTCTTTGAGCACATCCCCCTGAGCCTTGAAATGACAACAATAATATGTCAACTTTTCCTGGCAATTATACAAGTATAAAACATAATTTCAAAATAAAAATAGTTTTCAAATCTTGGATAAATCACAGCATGTGAGACTGTAAGTCGTGAGGGGGTATCCCTCCTCCGTGATCCTAGTCTCTCGACAATGCCAGCCTACAACATTTAGAACAATAAGATAAATGTTGAAACTAGATGCATATAGTAATTTCTGTTAAAATTGAACGATATTTTCATAAACTAGTCAATCTCATCATGAACAAAATTGGTTGGTCTTCGGGGTCGGCGGATGGAGCCGTTGGCTAGAAAGCCTACTCCGATGCTAGGGTGGACGGTAAAGGGGAGTATGTAGCCATATCAACAGTGGCTACACCACTGGGGGGAACAACGGAAGAAGGGGGGGTGGCAGGAGGAGGCATGGACTGGGGTGGGCAAAGTGGAGATGGACGTCTAGAGCTATAAACCCCAATTGGTTGTAGTATGGATCGGGGCACCCTGGAAGGGGAAGCAAGTGTGGTGGGGGAATGTGGGGGGGTGAGGTCTATGTTGCGGTAGAGGGATGGGTGACTGTGGATGGGTGGTGTGTCGTGGTCGGATGGGGGAGGGTGGGAACATGGGAAACTGATACAGAGGTGGAGCTGGATATGAAACATAAGGGGGAGCTGGATGGAACTGTGGTCCTATATAGGAGGGGGGGGGCTGGATGGAAGGGGTTGGGGAATGGCGAATACATGCCAAGGGATACAACTGGAATATAGGGTGGCCGAAAGGTCGGGGAGGGAGGAATAATGGCACTGGCAGGCCGAGGTGCTCGCACCTGCATACACATTTATAACCTCATAGTTTAATATAGAAAAATATAAATATACACGGACAAGTCATCATATTTGAAATTAAATTTATGCTTTAATACAAACGATACCTGCGCATGTGGAGAACTGCTGGTCCTCGGTGGCGGTGGCTGGTCGCTGGAGCCCGCGGACACCTGTGCAAACACTACAATTTTTAGATTGAATTTATAAAAACAATACTAACAATATTAAACACAATGCAAATGAGAATGAAAACGATGGTACTTAAAAAACATGATTGCAATTAATTTATATTCAAGTTAGATGATATTCAATATTCTGAAAGGATAAAAGGTGGCATGGCATGAAATTAAAATTAAATAATGTGATAGGGCATAGAAGGTGACATGGTGAGCTTTTACTTTTCTAGAGTCATCCCCATGAGTAGGTGAGCTTTTCCTTTGGCCCTAGAGAGATGTGCAATGCCTCATAAGCGAATGGAATTCATATCCATTTACAAATTTGAATTGGAAACCTATGTAATGTGTTTGGGTTCTTGATGAAGAGTTCCTAGGTTTTGATGTCTTCTTATAGATTTGTAGTTTCCTACAAGCTTGATTCACCCAGTGGAAAAGTATTTGCATCCCTAGTAGTGAAGTTAGTGTGCATCCTGGAACAATGGCATCTCATTGTTTCAATTTGCAAAGAGGTGCTAAATAGTAGTGAAGTTAGTGTGCATGTTATTTAATACACTTTAGAGTGTTGATCGTTAGAAAAAGGAAGAAAGAGAAATATTTTTCATGATTAACTTACTTACAAGATTGAATGTGCCATGTTCTTTTGCATTGAATGAGTAATTATGTGTTCTTGACAAAATAGCTATGTTGTCAAAATGATATCACTTGATTGAAATCAAAGAAATCTTGAGTGAAATGAGTTAAATGAGTATTCTTGATGCCAAATGTTTTACCAAATTTTATTTGAATCAAGATAATAGCAAGGCCCCATAGACCATATTTGTAAGATTATCGCTCTTCCTTATGGGCCTTACATCATTTTCAAAAACTTTAGTGACAATACATGTGCTAAGTTGTTTTATGTTGTTTATATGTCTTTCCTAATAGCATGTTCTAGGAGTAGTAGTATGATTAATTTCAGTCTCAAGTATTAGAATAAATTGGAAATCCCATGATAATAAACTAGGGTAATAAGGACATGAGAAACATCTAGTTCTTGAATTTCAAGAAGCTTGGCCACTATAATTCTCTTTTTCCCGAGAGTTTTGCACAATGCAATGAAAATTCATAGCAATAAATAGTTTTCCTATTGGTCTCGGTGGATGCAAAAGTGACAAGTACAACATCTCAGTGAACTCAATTGATGCAACAAAGTTAGCAGAAGCATAGAAGTGATTTGACCACCTTTACCATTAAAAGAACCTATTAGTAGAATATGGGGGAAAGTGATAATTACCATGGTAATATATTCTCAAATTTTAAGCTTGAACACATGGCATAAGGGCATGGCATCAAAGGTTGATTTGGTGGACAAAGTGATGGGCATTGAAGCCATTGGCACACCTATTGAGCCAAGAGTCAAATGACCCATACTCTGGTCATTTGAAGATGATTTGGACAAGGAGAGTACATGGCAAAGATAACTTGGATGACATGGTGACAAATGGCAGAGAAACAATAACACACATGACATTGGTCAAGCACAGGAAGAGCAAGCAAGTATTGGATGGTAGTCTGAGGATGAAGGAAACTACATGCATCACCAAAACCCCAGCTGCGGGCTCATCATTGGTCAAGTAAGAATGACAGATTTTAGAAACTTCTCTCCCATTTGTTTAATCATCAGAGGTCTAGGATGCCTAAAGTGAACATGGACAAATGTTTCTAGTTTTCTTATCTTTTCATGTTTTATAAGGTTTCATTTTTTTTTTGGTGGTATTATACGAATTTATAGCTCAAATAAATTAGACAATATTATAAACACAACTGTAAAATAAGATGATAATATGGTAATTACTCAGTGCTAATTAATTTGTAATTACTGAACACAAAATACTTGTAACTAGATCTAATTATTCAAAGTAAAGAAGTTACCTGTGTGTATGGTGCCGCAATATCCTCTGCTGTCGCCATGGCTCCATCGAGGTCAAAGGATCCGACGTCATCCCATCTAGGGGATGGAGACCGGCCCCGAATGACTGAACATTAAAACAAATAAAGTCAACAATGTGTAATTCAAAGTTAAATATATTAAACAATATGATATCAAATAAAATACAACAAATACTTGAACATTAAATAAAACAATAGCAAACCTAATCCATGAAGCTCCCTGTGGCATGCTGCTGCATATCACCATGGCAAGAATGACCACAGTGAGAACAACGATGTGTCGTTGTTCCAGCAAAACTAGAAGGCCCTGCCTAGGTTCCACCTGTACCCGACATGTCCCGGCCACCACCCATAGACTGTGCAGCTGTCTGTGTCTCATCGATGTCCTCCCGGCTCTGGGAAGACATGGCCACAAATTTGGTATGTCTAAGCAAGTCATGTGTGTCATGTCTGACGGAGTCATGAATCTCATCTAGGCCGCTACCAAACCTGGGTGGCTGAGGAGGGGGGTTTGGCTCGCTCCTGGGTGCAGGAGATCCTCTAAGTGGGTTGCAGTGAGCCTAGGGTCGATCTCGGGTAGAGCCAAGATTGACACCCTGAAACTCAGTGATGTCAAAATAGTTGACATGGTACCCTAGCTCAAACGCAGCCCACAATTTCCGAAGGAAATACTGTGGGACCTCCAAATTGTTGCACGGGGGCTTGTGGTCTTTTTGGGTACCAGCTCTGTGCGGGTACCCAATTCCATTGCAACTAACGTGTCATGAGTGGCCAGCATTAGCTTGCACCAGTCCCTCATCCTCACGATAACTAACATGTTCCTAGACTATCCTTGAGTGTGCCATTCATGGTCTAGAAGTGTGATCCTAGTCTCACATTGAATTTTTAGTACTATGGAAGCTCATCTCGCTTAGGCTTTGGTTATTTGTCACTTGGATCCATGTTTGATCCTATTAGAGTTTTTTACAACTTATGGTTATGTTACTATGTTAACCTGTGTACTTCAATTGGCATTCATTCAAACCTCAAAGGAAACCTTAACACAAATATTTGAAAGCCCGGGTTCAACATTATGTATTAAGGTCACATTGAGCCATTACTACTTCACATCTAAAACTATATTTTTAACTTCATGCTTAAATAATTTAACAACACAACTTCATTCTTGCAACAAAATCATGCATGCTTGGTTGTAATACCATATTAAAAATCACTAGAGAAAACAAAAGAAATACCATAAGCACACAAAGTTAAACTTAAATTATGCTTGACTAAGCCAAAGTTAACCTACAACATGAGAGAATTTTTATCTTTTGAAAAAAGGATGATCCAAGAAAGGAATTTCTAGTCATAAAGTCCATCATAACTAGTTGATGACCATATCTAACAATGTCAAAGGAAAATTAAGTCTTGAATATCCATTTGATATAGTAAAAATAAACCCCACAATATATTTATTCTCTATAAATATGCATCTTTATGTATTTTAAGATAATTTCTAGCATTATGCACATTTAAATAACATCAATATTTTCTTAATATTTTAATGCCATGCAATATTGTCCACTTGAAGAAATTATTGGAATTTAAAGTATTTCCCATCTTTTCTGAAATTTATAATTTGAAGAACATACAGGTTGATAAACAACATATGTTACACTCTTTGCAGCATCAAAATATTTAAGAAATGAAATATCACATAAAAATGAAATTATTGGGAAATCTCCTTTTTTTTTCTGATATTTAGAATTTGAATAACACACTTTTACAACAACATATGTTACCCAATTTGAGTCACTAAAATTCATTACAGCATTAAAATCTCTATAAAAATAAGGAAAACAATTTCCCGGCCATCAATACACTAATATATGACATGATCATGATCAAAATTCTAATGCAATATCCTCCTTCAAACTACAAATCAAATATGACATAAAAATGAAATTATTGAAAAATTAGTCTCCCATCCTTTCTAATATTTATAATTTGAATAGCCCAGGTTTACAACATATATTAATTTGGCTTACAACCTATGTTACCTTATTTTACTCACCAAAGTTCATTACAACATTAAAATCCCAAAGAAAGCATGTAAAACAATTTCTCACACTAAGTGATCAAAATTGTCATGCAATATCCTCTCTCAAATTACAAATCAGATATCCACCACCAATACAGGAGGCCTCCCATATTTTAAAAGTACACAGATTGAAACCTAAAAGCATTACATTAATGCATTTTGAAGTCATCTGCTTCTTCAGCAAAAAAAAAGTTTTTTAAAACCCGTGGATCTTGATGTTGTCTTTCTTTACCAAACAAGCCTGCAAGAGAAAATTTATCAATCAGAAAAATTGCAATACTGTTTTAAAACACACACCAACCGTGTTTGAAACAAAATGAAAAGTCGTAATTGTGATTGCTGTGGAACTTACATTGATAAGGAACTGAGAAACGTTCTTCCTTTGATCACCTTGAAGCTGGATGACCTAAAAAATGTCAAAGCTTGTATGAGGAACGGCTTAACGGAAACATATTGCTAAATCCCTAATTGAACTGAATCGTACTACAATTTATGTGCAATACCTGTCCCTGTTCTAGATCCTTCACAACAGTACCATTGCAACAGAACTCTTTCTTCAAATCTTTGAGAATTTTATTATAATTGTAATCCTTTCGAAGACCTTGAATTGTAGTCAGGCACTTTCTTCCATTCCTCTGCTGTATACGAACATGTACATAATCGTTTGTACCTGTTCCAGCATCTTCTGCCTCTGAATCATTGAATGGGTCTGTCACATGGAAAAGTCAATCAAGCTTCAGCAGTCCATAACGGGTACATAGAAGCGGCCATTAATTGTCAAAGTATTATACTTTTTGTAGTGATTTCAATTTGCAGTCACCATGAAAACTGGAAACCAAAATGAATGACTCCTTTAACTTGGACCGTTTCACATTTGATAATAAAATAGGCCTTAAAAAAACAAGGTCCGGATGCATTCAAAAAATGACAGGGAGATATCTCATCTAACTGACATTAAAATTATTCCATAGCCTTATCCAGTAATACAAAAAAACATTGATTGAAAAATATGGACGGATCAAAAAATGCTGAAGGACAGATGTACACAAAAATGGAGAGTTAATGAGGTTGATGGAGTATCAATATTTTCACCGGGGTTCTATTTTCTCAGTTAACTGCCACACCTGTATAGCACGATTCAAAGGGATAAGGCCGGGTGGAAACCCTGAGATAGCAGAATAACTAATAACTACCTATCAGACCTGCCATGTAAGTTGTGAAGGAAATCGGTCATGGTTCGAAAGAAAATTCACATATGGTCTAAAAATGTGTCATGTAATACCAAGAATGTAATCGAATCCAAATACAACCTTTTAAACTGTAATAGGTGTATATATCTTAGAATTTAGGGTGTACTAGTTCAGATAAACAATTATAAAAAAAATATAAAAAATAACTGGTAGTTAATGCATTAACAACTTCTGGATGCATGGATAAAAAGCTTCATGAGAAAATAATAATTGATGTATTAATAACTCTCTCTTAGCTGATGCATGGATAAAGAGTTTCCTAGAAAACAACTATAGAAAACGAAAAATCACACCACACACACGCTGAAGCTTGCTACATCCATATCCAGATAAAGGTATCAGTAATAACTCTGATACTGTGATGGTAAAGCTGAGAGGTCAAACATAACCCTGTGATTATATTTAAGGTACCCATGTTTCCCTGGATTGGGAGGTTTGCAAGATTTTTATAATGACAATCATAGCAATCTTAGCAATCCATCTTTAGGTAAAGCATCAAAATTCCATCAATAATCATTCTGGTATTAGGATTACGAAGGTGAGAAGTCAAACATAACCCTGTGCTGATTAGTTAGCCATGTTTCCCTCCAGTTTCTCATTATGACAATACAGTTACAATTTCAGTCAGTTACCCAAAGCAGTGTTGAAAATTACCGTCCACAAAAGAAAACAACAAAGCTCCCTCGGGTGGTGACACTAAAAAGGCATTGCACCGTTATTCTGAAGGGAAGGGAGACTAAGAGAAGAACTACTTTGCATAGCCTTGATTATCAAATAACCGCAAGCGCCTCTAATCGTAGGCCAGTCAATATCGTTCAGAACCAGCAAATAAATCCAGAATTCCCAAAATATTTAAATTCCAGAGAGAGAATAGGTTAGAAACTTACCAAAGGTGGGGATCTGCAAGCCTAAATCTGACATGAACGCTGTCTGTTTCGAACCGAAGACCCTTGGAATTCAAGGCAGACGGACAAAGACTTCGGAGCGCTTGAAAGCAAACAGAAGGAAACTTTGATATGTAAGTAGGCAGTAGGATTCTTTCTAATCCGAAGCTAAAATTCACGACACTTATTTGAGAGTACAAATATAGTACTCCACCAATTATAGTCTAAGTAGAAGTCGACGTGTCGGTCGCTTCCAGACAACGTCAAAGGAACTGGTAGTTGCTTCTGGACAAAGTATTGGCCGGCCAAGTGTCAAGACACGCAAACCTTAATGGTATAACTGTGAAATTGTAATAATAATATTGGTTAAAAATAATATGATTCCTTAGATTTAAGGAGACCGACATTTAAAGAGACCAATTTTATGGAATTGGAATAATAATAATAAGATTAGTTTGACCATAAGTGGAAGTTAAAAAAGCCCACCGTCCTCAAAAGTTTATTGGAGTTTGTAAATATAATTTTAATTATTTATTTTCAAAACTATGGGAGTGAGCAAATATAATTGTAATTATTTATATTCCCCAATGTATCTCCTTCTTTGGTTTTGATAAAGTTTATGACAAAATTGATTGGTTCTTTATTATAGATATGTTGTAATGTTTGAGCTTTGGTTTAAAGTTTTTGAGGTTGTTAAGGATACGGTGGTCTGTTGATGGGGTTAGATGGATTTTATTCCATCCACTCGGGTTCAATTCTGTTGAGACATCTTTTGGCTTGGATTATCGACTGACGGTTTGCTCTTTCTACCATCCACGATATGTGAGGAAGTTTGTTGAGATTTCCTGTGCGTTGTTAGCTTTCCTTGATTCCTTCGGAACAGCAGGAAATTGAATTTTCTGTTGAAAAAAAAAGTTTATAAGGTTGGTCAATACCCTATTTTCTTATGCCTTAGCTTTTATTGTAATTAATAATACTCTTTCTCCACGTATTCTTTTGCATCGGTCGATTTGACAAGGATGCCTCTTTGCATCTTATCTCTATGTTTTAAGTGTTGATGCTCTTGGTTATTTGTTGGACGCTACTTGAGTACAGGGAAGATTGGGGGAATTTCACTTCCAGATGATTCTGACATGGTTAATAATCACTTTGCACATGATTCTTTGCTTTCTATTTAGGTGGACCAAGAGTCTGTCTAGTGCTAGGCGTTGCTTGTCTAATCTTTGCAATGCATCAGGAACTAAGATTAGTGATCAGTGATCATAAGACTGATTATTGGTTGATTGGTATTGATGGGCCTCTTATTTGGATCTATCTTTCTTGGACCTTCATTCATCAAGGTGCAATAGTAAGGTATCTTGGCATCCCCTTTGGTGTGGGGTTTTCTCCAACAACTATGTGGGATTGGTGTTTGGAGCGTTTGCAACATAAAGTTCTGCTTTGGTAGAAAAAAGACCTTCCATTTACAACAAAACTGACTATTGTAAGTATGATTTTTTAGGCCTCAGACATTTATTATGTTTCTTGTTGGCTTCCCAATAGAGCTCAATTTCATAGATTGGAATGACTCTTGCATTCATACTGGTGGTCCAAGTATGGTGGGGCTAGGGGCCTCCCTATGGTACCCTTGGATCTACCCTATGGTACCCAAGGATAAAGGAGGCTTAGGTTTAATTGATATTTCCACCATGACCCAGGGTAATATTTTGGTTGCAAAATGGGTGATTCGGTGTCTAGTAGGAAGCTCTCCTTGGTAAGTATTATTGAGGCATCGACTTGTCACAACAAATACGTCAACAGGATCAAGGGATCATTTGGATTATGTTATATAATCTCATCCCCTCGTAACTTCCAAGGATCATGTTCTTTTATCATCAAAATTATTTTGGAAGCATGGATGAAGATGGTTGGCCTTGTGAGGTGGTAGATATCAAGTAGTCAGACATGATGGGATTTTGCAAGAAGATTGATATGGAGTTGGAAGGTGCAAGGCACATGTATTATAAACATCCTTTGGTTTGAAGGATGACGACTGAGTAAGAAAATGTATTTTTCTTGGAGGGATCTGTGGAATTCTAGTACTCGAACATGGAAGGATTTACGATCCATTATTTAATTTTAATTATTTATATTCAAAATTCTTGGAGTTGGCAAATATAATTGTAATTATTTATATTCCCTCATGGTCTCCTAACAGATCTCTTTCTTTGGTTGATTGATTGGTCCTTTATTACATACATGTTGTCATGTTTGGGTTTTGGTTCAAAGTTTGTGAGGATGGTCAATACCTTATTGGCTTATGGCTTAGCTTTTGTTGCAATCAATAATACGCTTTCTCCATGTATTCTTTTGCACTGGTCAATTATATAGGGATGCCTCGTTGCACCTTATCTCTATGTTTTAATTGTTGATGCTCTTGGTTATTTTCTGGACGCTACTTGAGTATAGGGAAGATTCGTGGAATTTCACTTCCAAATGATTCTAAGATGGTTAGTAATCACTTTGCACATGATTCTTTGCTTTCTATTCAGGTTGACCAAGAGTCGGTGTCTAGTGCCAAGGGTTGATTGTCTATTTTTTGCAATTCATCTAGGGATAAGATCAATGATCATAAGACTGATGATTGGTTGATTGGCAATAATGGTCCTCTTAATTAGATCCCTCCTGCTTGGATCTTCATTCATCAAGGTGTAATAGTAAGGTATCTTGGCATCTCCTTTGGACAAATTTCAAATTTAAGTAGGTATTTATTAGATAAATTTATGTTATACTTTGATCATTTGTTATTCTCGGAATTTTAAGAACGTTTTTTATATTAGTTAGTGTAGTATGGTATTTAATTAAGGAATTAAGGCATAGAGGCCTTACATCAAATTCCATGTGGGGTGGTGTGTGCATTGTTCAACCTTAAGAAAATTAGATCTCACCCACCACCCAACACAACATGGTGGATAGTTCTTATTGTTAACACCCAAACATTGTTCACCTAGCTCATCCCCCCTAGTCACATAACCCATTTATCCCCTTTTCCTACATTTTTTGGCCTCCAAAAACCCAAAAATCCCTAAGTTGGTAACCAATGGGAAAAAAATAATTATTTCCCTCATCAATTAATGCAAATCCTTCTAGCGGATGCGCTTGCAAACCAAGGTGCCATTAATTGCAATGAGCGATGGGATGGGGATGCATTAGACTTACCTACTAATACATGTCATCTTAATTTCCTTAAGAGCGCTGAGTGTGATCGTAATAAAACGCTGTCAAAAGATGACGATACAACCTGTCCTCCGATCGATATTAATGGAAATGATGGTACCTACATTTGATCGTCCGGACAGAGTGTGTTATGGTAAGGTGCCTACAAGGACAGTTGTATGGTGTTTTGGGGCTCTCATCTCTATTGAGAAGTTTAAGTTCCGGGATTCGAAGTGTGAGACTGATATGGGAGATCGGTTTCGCTCGATCCAAAGGGAAAATCAAGATCAGTGGGGGATGGTGGTGATGAAGGATTAGGACAGGAAGCATCATTACAGAGTTTGGGACATGATGAGGAAGGGCATGAAGGCAGGGGGCGACTCTCCTTTAAATTCAGAAGGAAGGAATGTTTTTAGTCACAGAGTTTGGTGCCTATCTCAGGTCTGTGTAGGGCAGAGTTATTATAAGTTCTCTTTCAAGGTGTTGAGTGAGTGCAATAGGGTGAGAACTATGCCATCGAGAGGTAGGAATATGAGGAGAGGCAGGCATTTGCATGGGGAGTGAAGTAATGTGGGAGGGGGTGCTCCTATGTAGGCTGGCCCTAGCTGTGAACAGTGGTACACTGCTGCAGCGATGGTATTTTTTCGTCTTTTCTTCCCGGCGGGTGTGCAACAGGAGATAGAGGAAATTGAAACAGACCTCTAGAGCCTAGTGGGGGAGGCAGAATTGCCTGAGGAAGTAGTGGCTATGGCCAACTGGATCCATGACTCGAGAAACATGATGGGGAGGATGGCCGTGTATAATCGGGCTATCGTTACCATGTGGGTGACAAAGACTCTGATTACTCAGTGCCTGGAAACTAGGGGAGATGCTCTGTCAGGCTCCCCGCGTCTTAAAAAATTGGAGGACCTGTGTTAGGATACTGCTGAGAATTGTAAATGGATTCATATAAAGCTAGATGCTCTGGCTAGTGATGTGGGTATCTCCTTTCTGGCTTGGTCTAAGAAAGTGGAGAATCCACGTGAGATTATCACTGAAGATAAGGAGATGGTGGCGACTCCCCCGGTGGTTATCATTGAAGATGAGGCTGGTCCATTTGGCTAATTGCTCATGTCTGGTTCTTTTGGTGCAGCTACTATGCAGACTTATGGTTTTCAACAGGGTGAAGGTTGGATTCCTTTTTGTTTTTTTCTGTTATTATGGCTTCTGCTATGATTCTTATGGGCTCACTTGATGTAATTGTCGTGCTCGGCCTCCGTTCTCCCCATTTTGATGCGTCATGGCCTTGGAGACTCTTCTATGATTTGTGCAGCTTCGACGTCGAGTCTGGGGTCTTGGGTTTGTTTGCGTTTTTGTGGTGGCTTTGCTAGCATCGGGATGAATGCTTGGGATTTCTCTGTTATCTTGTGGTGGCTCTGTCAGCACCAGGGGGGTTGTAATGGTTTTATTTGGTGGCTCTGTTAGCACTAAAAGGGATGCAATGGTTTTGTTTGGTACCTAGTGGTGGCTCTGTCAGCACCAGGTTGATTGTAATGATGAAGTTTGTAATTCTGCCACTTTATTAATAGAATGAAAGTCTTTTTTTTTGCCTAAAAAAAAATGCAAATCCTTCAAAAAGGTTAAAATCCCATAAAAAAATGGTCAAAATCCCCAAAAAAGAAAAAGAAAAATGGAAAAAAGTCAAAATAAAATTAAAAAGGAGGGAAAACTCAAAATACCTCAAACCAATACTGGTGATTGTCCAATATCATGGGTCAATACTCCACCACCCAAAATTGCTATAAAAAGGTGATGGAGGCCCCCCATTTCATATCCATGTATCACTCTTCCTACCCTTATGTTGTCGAAATTCCTACTACACTCTACCATACTTCTTTGAAATTTTGTGCCCATCTAGTCAAGTCTTGGCCACCATTTGAGCATTCAGGGAAGAGCAAGGAAGCTTGGAGCCTCGGAGCGCTACTCTTCGTACAGTTGCGAGGGCCCCCATATCCTCAACTTTTGAGCTAAAATCTGATTGTAAACCATTATTTGCAACATAATACAAACTACAAATTTTATTCATGGGTTCGTGTTGATCTGTTATTTTGCAGTAGTTAGATTCATTTTTATTTTTATTTGCACTCACACATATTATCTATTTTTGAACTGCTAATAAGGGTTCCATAATCCTTAGCAGGTTCTCTTTAGCACGAACTGGTGTGAAAACACTAGCTACCATTTTGGCGACTCCAACTGGGTCGATTCCCATCGATCTATGGCTTTGTATGATTGTTAACACCCAAAAAGTGCTCACTAGCTCATTTCCCTATTCACATGACCCATTTGTCCACTTTTTCACCATTTGAGCCTCTAAAGCCACCAAAAGGTCTCCAAAAGACCTTAATACACCCCTTTTTCCACTCAAAATGAATATTTTTCCTAAAAAAGCATAAAAAACCCTCAAAAAGGGTCCAAAATTCCCAAAAATATTAAAAAAGGGAATAAAAATATTCAAAATATTCAAAAAAGGAAAAAGGAGGGAAAAGGTACCTAAACCATGTTGGTCATCACCATTGGTTTCCTCAAAACCACAATGGTATTCCCCACCACCAAAACCTATAAAAAGGTGGTAGGGGCTCCTCATTTTACATCCATCCATCTTCCTATCCTCATGCTGCCAAAATCTCCCTTGAGCTTTTGGCCATTATAGCTACCTTGGAGAAGGGCCCCTTTGGAGTTTGGAGCTGCTCACCCTTGGAGCTACTCAACAACCTTCATCACTTGGAGGTATTACTATTGCAAGCACTTGCTTGCCCCCATTTTCAATACAAAGTTATTTTTTATATTTCTTGTTCTTGTTTTTAATTCAAAAGTTTATTATGATATGCACATGCTAGTTTAGTTTTAGTTTTAGATTTAGTTTATTGTTTTTGCTTAATATTGAAACTACTGCTACTAGTTAGCAGGTGCCCATAGCACTAAACTTGGTTGCAAAACCAAGCCAACAATGATCGGTAATTATTTTTAGTTTGGTATTTGTTGTTTTTCTTGCATTTTACAGTTTTGGCCTAGCCTTGGACCGTATACTTGCAGATTTAGCCCTTTCGTTCGCAGTACCCTTCATATGTTCTCCTTTTATGGCTCGGCCCATGACTGTAAGGAAACCTTTCCACGCTGCAGCGCGTGACTTTCCACCAGTAATCTGCGCCCTCATCCCAACTTCCAGCCCAAAACCTGCGCTCTAGAGCACAAATTTTGGCCTGCAACTCGCCCGCTCAGCGCTCCTTTCAGCCTGATACCTGTGCGCTCCGCACGCCTTTAGGCCTTATACCCGCGCATTCCGTGCGCGTTTCTGCCTGCAACCCGTGTGCTTCTGAGCTTGAAACCTGCACCCCAACCGCACCTTTTCTTCCCACACCTGCGCCCTTTTTTCCTGTTTTTTGTTATCCTGTTTTGGCACGGTTATTCTGTAGCCTACAATGCCCAGAGCACAAATTTTCCCTTCACATACACACCCTACACCTATTTTTTCCTTTTTTATTAAGCTTGGCTACACAAAATCCTTTGTTTTCGTGAACCCATTTGACATTGGTACCTTTTTGTTGTTTGCTTGCTGTAGCATTTGAGACTTTTTCATTTTGCGTGCACCCTCAATGCATTGCTATCTCCTGCATCATATTTTCATCAAGTTCATACATGTTATAGCACTTAGAACTTTTATTTTCAGTCTCAGTTATTTATTTCAGCATTTACTCTTGGTGATATTGGGTTTACACCACTTCTGCATCCACAAACTCCCCATAATTCAAGTGAGACTAAAATTGGCTTAGTTAAACACACATTAACCCACATGGGGACCCAAAAACAACTTTGTAGCTAGGTAGGACATTGCGGTTAGGCATCCAAATAACAACCTGTTTTTCTTACACATTTGAGACATAGTTGTTGTCCTTTAGGGATCCAAAATCCCCTATTATTTATTGGTATGGTTGACACCGATTTGTCGGAGGGCCTCTCCCTTAGGAGGGAAAGTGGAAATACTAGTTCAAGAAGTCTGAGTGGAATACTGCGCTCCATTCTGTACTAAAGGATACCAACTCATTTTTCTCATTGTGCATGCTGGCACCCATACCAGGCGAGTGACTGCCAAAGAACTGAAGTCGCGGGACACCTTTCCGGACATTCCATGAATGATGTAACTTAGTTCCCATTCTTCTAGGAATTTTTTACCCGGAATCCCTCCCGGTAGAGGGATATCCTTTAGCCATTTGGTTCTCCATTTCATATTTTCTCATTGTGGATTTCATCACCGTATAAGGGATACGATTTGTGTGAGATTACATATCTTTTAGATAGGTGTTTGCATGCTCCTATAACCCCATTGGTTAGCAATTCTACCTTTTTATTTCTAGGAGTGTTGCTTGTTGGTATTCTGACCATTTTATTGCCGCTCCGCTTGTTGTAGCACGCTGTTGCAGCAAGTGTTTTGAGCTTGTTGTTGTCCTGAGTGTCGTCTTTGTACAAGCTCTCCTTTTGCACACAAGGTTGCACTAGGATTTTTTAGCATTTTATCTCCCACAACTCTTTATCACTTTTACACCTGTCACCATTGATTCACCGAGACACTCTCGTCTCCTATGGGGCCAATCCCTGCACTACAGTCCACTCGAACCCACTCGCCACGCTCCCTTAAGATGCATATCTTCATCACCGGATCTTCATCCCGACGCCCCTTATTTCACATCTGATTCTGAGCCAAATTCACCTATATACACAGCTCCGTCTAGCCCTATGTTAAACATAAACCCAAACCCATTTCACAGCTGGATTGTCAGCAGTGGATCCACCACTATCCCAACCACAATTTCAGCATCCATCCTTTCTATGCCATCTACAGTACCTACACCTTGCATTTCAGTCACTACTTCTATACCCATCAGTAGAAGATATGTTCTGACCACTGTCCCTTTGGTCACTAGTACCCTTGGGGGCACTAGCCCTTCCTCCCCAATCCCTCCACCCTTTACTGATGGTCACTCGATTCTCGTTATGACACACACTACTTCCCCACCACTCAATGGAGGTGGCCCAACTATCACTTCCATGGCTAGCACGCGGGACACTTTGACCACGTCACATCCTCCTGCAAGTTTTCCATTCATGGCCAGTCTCAACCTACCTAATATGGCCCGATTGACTAACAATTTGATCCTACATTACCCTACATGGCCTCCCATGCCTACCAAACTTCCTTTGGACATCCCAAAATTCAAAGGGAAGGGTGGTGAGGACCCCCATAACCATATCATGTCCTTCCACTTATGGTGTTCCTCCAACTCCATAGTGGATGACTCGATCCACCTACGCATTTTAGAACGGATACTCACTAGCACTGTAGCCAAGTGGTATATTGAATAGCCATGCGGGGTGCACTCCACTTTTACCTCCCTTGCTTCGACTTTCCTGCAGTTATTCCAGTTACCAATCCGTAATGAAGCTGGTGTTGAGATTTTACTATCTTCTAGACAGAACATGGATACCCATATCACTGACCATATCCATGAATGGCGTAGATGTCGTAGTTTGTGTAAGATCAAGTTAGATGACCGTATCTTTTTAGATTGGTTCTTAAAGTCCCTCATACAAGTTATTGCCAGGATGTGGCATCCAAACGACCCCAAACTAAAGAAGAAGCCATACTTAAAGCCCAATGTTTGACCTTATCTATGCATAGTCATGCTACCTTTACTCAATTTTACCTGATGCTACTCGCAGTGATTCCTCCCGGAAGGACATACAAGGGGAATCCGACGCTACTGACAGAATTATTGGACACGTTGCATATAGTAGTCAGCCATATGTCCATATGCCTCCTGCCACCACTCCAGCTTATAATCCTACACCCATCTCTACACCACCCACCATGAGTAGTGGTCTCGACCTTTCACGTGCCACAAACCAGTCTGGAGAAACACTTTCGTATGTTCTCCCAGCCTAAGATCCTCATATACATGGACCTTCTTGTTCGACACATTGCTACGGTCATACCCTGCCAACATATTCCCCCCTACCGCACCACCTACGTCCTACCATCCACCAGTTGCACCCGCACCTGTACAACCTCAAGTCCCTCCCGCTTATTATCCACCACAGGCTGCAACAACACCTACCCAAACACAAACCCCCCCTCGTTCCCTAAGGGAAATTTTACACACAACAAAACCAACCGCAGAACCAACCTTCCCAATGGAACCAACAATGAAAACAAAATAGGGGATGAAAACGTAATCGAGGCAATAACCAGCCTCTCGGTAGAGGAGGACCACCACCGAACACCCCTTACAATAATGGCACCACGTCGGCTAACAAAAATCCTGATCGACCACCTCGGCAAGGTAAAAATACCAACTTATGTACGAACCACCCATGTTCTATTTGCGGAGTTTATGGAAATTACACGCACAATTATCCCCACCTAGAATGAGCTCGCCAACTCTGGAATGACGACGCCCAACACCAAGGACATGTTGCACCTCCAGCACCACCAAACCCCCCGCAACCCAATACAAAACCTATGGTGTTGCAGAATTCCCTACCCACGCAAGGGGTAGTATCCACCCAACCTTTGGCTCCCCCTCAAGGGGTTTCCACACCACAACAACCAATTTCTTATGTTGCTCGTGTTAGTCAACCCATTGAATCTGGTACCCACCACCTTTTAATGATTTCTTCGGCTGACGCCAACCTTCAAACATGACGCAATCAATGTGGTTCAACCACCAAAACCATTCTTGCGGACAAGGACACTACCACTCTTCCCACATATCAGTCGTTACGTATACCCCCAACACCATTCGATGGGGCCCTCAAAGCTCCTAGATTCCCTATGCGCCACATCAATAACAACCCCAATGCTCGTGCTACTCCCAACTATAATATCGTGGATGACTTATCCCAATCCCCCGCCGCTATGTCAGCCTTGGAAGTTTTAAAGAACTTCCCAGCGCAATGCAAAACACTGCTGTCCTCCATAGGTGTAATCGATCCTTCTGACTCACGAATGATGGCATTCGACTTAGACCAATCTGAACCACGCATGCCTTCCACTTTAGCATTTCAGGTCTCCATGTCAATATGGAATCTTGTTATCCATCGGTGCATCATCGATGAGGGTGCATCTACATGCGGCATGTCTACATTTCCGTGGCAGAAGCTAGTATCCCTTCCCCTACAACCATCCATGACTGCCTTACGGGCTTATGATGGTCGTTCATCTCAACCGCAAGGCCTTCTAGCTAATGTTCTAGTCTAATTAACTAGCAAAACTGTCATCATTGACATTGAAGTTGTCAACACCCAGATCGACTACAACCTGCTTATAGGACGAAGCTACATGTACGCCATGAAGGTTGTTGCTTCTTATGTGTTCCATATTATGATGTCCCCCCACGAGGGATAGGTTTTCAAAATCGACCAGGTCACTTACTATGACCTGAATGTGCCCGCTACACCCAAAAATATTCTCCCCATGGTTGAACAAACTATTTTTTGTGCACCTACCTCTTTGATTTCCATCGTAGACCTGGAATTTATTCAAAGAGTCCAATGGTATCCACATTTCATTCCATATCATATCCCCTCTTGGTCGTTGAGATCACTGACTTGTGCACCATTTATTCAAGTCGATCGGTCTTTAACCCTCAACCACCACCTTAGTCTCAACCACCATCATTACCTAGCCATGTTGGAGCCACACCGATCCACACAATCCCATTATTGTTTCGACCATCAGGGTTAGTAAGCATGCCCATCATGGCCACGTTCAATCTCCCAAGATTGATGTTAGGACTTCCCATGTGGTATTTACCTACCCCTAATCCCACTCCAACGCCACAAGTCATTCTTCAACTGGTCCAACCTATCACCACCACCAATCATCCATCTCCCTGTGTGGTGGAAGCATCTTCATCCAACACCGCCCGTCAATCATCCAAAAACGTCGAGGGTAGAGCCACGCACACTCATACTACACCAACTGCGACCAAAACTGTGCACCCTCCCCCTCCAATCCATGCACCTCCCAAGTGTACCTTGTGCAATGAGTTGGGCCATGCAACCCACAATTGTCCTCAATTGCCCCACCTTCAAGATCACATGAATACATTGGACAATGACCCCACTATACCAGTTTTTGAACTACCAACCACCCCCCCACCGTGTAACAAATCATTGCGCACCAACCACTCCTACACCATATGCGGAGTTTACGACCATTACTCTCATCATTGTCCAAACTTCTCAGAGTATCGGTTGGTGTTGCTCGCAATGCGTCAGTATTCTTTAGAATAATCCATTACTAACATTGAGGAGATTCACCCACTTGATTCCTCCTCTTCGGCAAAGGTTAACATTATTTATATGATTTCCACAAGTGGCGAACAAACCATTGCCCCAACCTCCAGCTTTACTTGTTCTGATCTGTCCATACAGTTTTTTTGTAGTGACGAAGAAATCCTTGAAGCACTAACCACACCTAGATCCCCTTGGGATGACATGCATCATAGAGCCTACTCCCGTTACGACCAACCAACTTTCGGTCAATTCGAAAGACTTTATCCATAACCAAATGGACTGGTTTAAGAACCCCATCCCAGCTCTGATGCCTTCAAGAAAGGTAACATGGCTAACATCCTACCCACCATACAGGTCGATATTTCCGTCACACCCAGGATAGTTGAGAAAATTACGTTAGGTTCCTTATGTACTCCAGATGAAGTCGTTTCCTATAAGAAGCTCTTCCAATATTTTCGTGATATTTTCGCTTGGTCATATACTAGGATTCCTAGTCTTGACCCTGCCATCGTTGGGAACCGTATTGATACTTGACATGGCATCCCGCCTGTTCGCTAAAAGGAACAACCCATTCACCCCTCTAAATTACCATCCATGAAGGCCTAACTTGAAAATTTACGACAAGATGGGTTCATTTATCCCATTGCTTACACCACATGAGTGTCCAATCCAGTGTCGGTTAACAAAAAACAGTGCACCATTCGCATCTGTACTCATTTTCATGATGTGAATTTAGCTTTCCCCAAAGACAACTTTCCTACGCCTTTCATCGATCAGCTCATTGATGCATGTGTGGGTCATGATATTCCATCCTTCATGGACGGTTTCTCTGGCTACAATCAGATTCAAATTCGTAAATTGAATCAGTATAAGACTTCATTCACTACTCCATGGGGCACCTTTTCCTATCATGTTATGCCATTTGGTCTTAAAAATACTGGTTCCACATTTCAACAGGCCATGACCTTTTTTTTTCACGACTTGGTCCATATTATCCTTGCCTACTTGGACGACCTCACTACTCGATACAAGTAGCGATCCAACCACCTGGACGATTTCCAGGAAGTCTTTTTGCATTGTTGCAAATATAACATTCGCTTGAAACCCCTCAAGTGTTTTTTTTGCGTTCTTTCTTTCCAGTTATTGGGTTTTATTGTTTCCCAAAAAAGAATCACTGTCGACCCTTTGAAGGTTCAATCCATTTTTTACCTCCCATTGCCACGTACATTACACCAATTACAGATCCTTCAAGGAAAATCCAATTTCATCCATCGCTCCGTTCCTGAATATGCTACAAAATTTCATGGTTTCCTTCTCTTGCTTCGGACCTACATTCTCTTTGTTTGGGACGAACATGCACAAGAAACCTTTGAAGCATTAAAACAAGCCTTGACTTCCGCTCCTTTCATTTCACCTCCAGATTTCTGGAAGGATTTTATCCTTTATGTTTTGGCATCTAAATATGTTGTTTCCGACGTATTAATCCAGGAAGATAGTGCACGTCAAGAACATGTCATATATTATGTGATTTAGACGTTGTCTGGTCCACCACTACGCTACCCCCAAGAGTAGAAGTTTTGCCTCGCCGTCATATTCTCTGTTCAGAAGGTACGCCACTACATTCTTCTGAGCCGAATGATAGTTGTGCGAGAATCCGACCCCATGGTCTATCTCTTGATTCGATGCCTCCTTCAAGGCCACATGGATAAATGGATCATTATCCTATGATAATATGACCTGACATTTGTTACACCTAAGAGTACCAAATCCCTTGCATTGGCACATCTCATGACTGACTTACCATCTTTGTCAACGTCACCTCCAATTATCACTAATTTTCTCGATGACCACTTGTTCACTATTTCATCAGATGACCCATGGTATGGTGATATCCTTGTATACTACCTACATACACAGAAGTTTCGATCCAACCTTGGCCGTGATTATCACCGTCGCATCCGCCATCACGCTTCACAGTAACTCCTTGTAAATGTCCTTTATTGATGCGGTGTCGACACCATTTTACGTTGATGCCTCACACATGATGAGGCTAAACAAATTTTAAATGACTGTCATAGTAGAGCCTGTGGTGGCCACTTCTCAGGAATTGAAACTGCCCAAAATTTCATCCGTGTTGGGTATTTCTGGCCCACCCTTTTCACTGATTGCGTTACAACAGTCAAACATTTCCAGAACTGCCAACTCTTTGCCCTCAAAGCTAGGACCCCTCCCGCCCCTCTCCATCTAGTAATCACCGTTGGCCCTTTCTGCAAATGGGCCACTGATTTTATGGAGTGAAACCCCCCCTTAACAAGTGGCCATAAGTACATCATTATGGCTATCAATTATTTCACTAAATGGGGCGAGGCCATGCCCACATTTAACTTCCAGGACGAAACTGCGACACGTTTCTTTTTCAACCATGTCATTAATTGGTTTGGGGTCCCTAAACAACTCGTATTCGACCATGGAAAACACTTTGAGGACACCGTTTGTAAATATTTTTCCACCTTCCTGAAGTTTGACCACGAGTATGCCTCATCCTACTATCCGCAACGGAATGACCAAGTTGAGACTATCAATAACAGCTTGAATAAAATCCTTCAACGAACAATAAACATGCACAAGTCCAATTGGCACCTTATGTTTTTTACTTCACTTTGGGCTTACTGCACTTCTACTAAGACCGCCATGGTTTTACCCCTTTCACTAGTGGATTTGGACCCAAAATCCGACAACAAAATCCGACGACCTCCAACGAAGAAGGACTATGTCGTCAGATTTCACCTTTAAAATCTCAAAATTTGATAATCTTTTTAAAATTGATAGAAGGAGATGTCGGATATCCAACGGATATGCTCATATCTGACAGTCATGTGGATATCCGACATCATATTATGCATTGGGATGTCGGATATCCGACATCAATTCTCCAACGGCAACTAGGTTCAAGCCGTCGGATATCTGACAGACTTTTGATTTTTAAAACTTATAAATACTGAAGCAATCCGACATGTTTGCTATACAAGCGATGGTTTGCAGAATTTTTTTTATTCAGTGGACTGTTTTTCATTATTTCCATTGTTTTTGAGATTCAAGCGAGCGAAGTGTGGAGCTTCATTTTCTAAGATCGATAATCTTCATTCAAGCTCTTTACGAGAAAATGTCAACTAGCAATATTCCTGATCCAGACGAACAAAATCGACAATTGCTTGCTAGATTGTGGGAAGGAGTTGAAAAAAGGGGTGATAGGAAATGCTATTGTCCATGTACTCAATGCAGGGGCTTTAAGAGGAGAAGAATTTTGAGCACAACAGCCACAAGACATTGTAGGGAGCATGGGCACACTGAGGGGGGGACATGAATACTATCCATTTGTAAGTTTTGCATTATATATGTTTTTATTTTGATTGCTTTTGTAAATTTATGTATTGATCGTGGTTTCAATAGATGGGGAAAAACATGGACAATAAATATTATTTTAATATTAAATATTTATTATACTATTTCTTTTTCTTTTGTGCATGTTGAATCTATGGTATAGTAGAATAACTCATTTATTTGTTCGTTAGTGAGACTAACCCACTCACCGGGGGAAAGCACTTAACTCTCTATATTGGTGACACTTTCCATCATGATAATAGAAATAACGACTATATTGGCATGTTGTAATGTTTCTTATATTTTCTCTATAGAAATTACCATAGCATCATTTATTTTACCTTAGTGGAGTACAGTATGAGAAATTTTGTGTTATATTTGAGTAGCTTTGCTCAGTAATTGGGTCAATTATTATGTCTCTTGGATAGTTTGGATGCACCTATTTGACCAACAGTTCAATAGGCCGTTGCTCTTTTCATCCCAACAGTACAAAATTTGTTACATTTTAAATGCATCACATAAATGTTTACATTTTGCAATTAAATTTCTTATATTAACTTTTATCTATTGATGGTTTCATGTAATTATAAAGGAAAGACATCCTAGGGCACTTCGTTTGGAGGAAGTGCTTCCACAACAAGTACCGGAAGCTATGAATATTAATGGAGAACAAGTTAATGATCACATTAATGAAGAAGATGATCATTCTGAAAACACAGTTGAAGATGATGTTACAAATAATTTGAACAATGATTCATTTAATGTTGGAATGGTCGATGTTGATCATGATGATTATGATCATGAAAATGATGAACATTTTGATGATATTCATGATATACCTCTTCTTGATAAGGCATACGAACCCCTTTATGAGGGCTCCAATACAAATCTCCTCTCTGCTATATTATTGATAATGAACTTGAAGATTACGAATGGTCTTTCAAACATATCAGTCACACGGATGTTAAGGTATGTAATATATTCCATCACAAAATATATATGATTGTGTATAATTTTGTTGTTCATTCATATATAAGTCAAATTATTACAGATGGAATTTGTTCCATTATTATTATTTCTATATTATATTAACTAGATTTTTATTTTAATTTGTTGTAGCATGATAGGTGAATATTTGTTACCACCATCAAATATTTTACCTCGCACATATCGAGATTTATCTACCATCATGAAAGAAATTGGAATGCAGTATGAAGCAATTCATGCATGCCTCGATGACCATGTTCTATATTACAATCAGCATGAATTTGCAACAGAATGTCTTGAATGTCATATCAGTAGATATCGCACAGATCAAGTAACTAAAAATGTGCCTCGCAAGGTTCTACGTTATATTCCCATTATTCCACGTCTGCAACGACTTTTCAGGTGAAAAAACATAGCGCAGTTTATGGATTAACATGCACGGAACAGAACTCAAGACAACATTATTCAGATGCCTACAGATGGGTCTGCATTTAGAGATATGGAGGAAAAATGGCCGCACTTTAAAGAAGAACCTCGTAATCTTAAGATTTCTTTGGCAGTAGATGGTGTCAATCCATTTGCAGAGATGAGATACGTTTACTCGGTGTGGCCTATTTTTGTTATCAACAACAACATTCCTCCATGGTTGACAATAAAGAGGGAGCACATAATGTTGTCGATGATTGTTCTAGGTTACAAACCCTGCAGTGTTTTTTTTTAAGTAGTTGTATCTCATTTGTCGTGTTTTTGTCGCATAATGTCATATATATATTTCATGTTTTTCTATTGTGCAATATGGTTTAATATATGTAATATTAATAGTTAGTCTCATATTTATATTTTTTATATGTTCATATCAATCAGGTAAGTACCAAGTGAAAGATATGAATGTATATATTGAACCTCTTATTAACGAGCTACTGAAGTTATGGAATGGCATCACTATGTATGACATATCTAGACCAATACGACAAAGGAAATTTCAATTCCATGCAATGTTTGTATGGATAATACATGATGCCCCAGGGTTAACCCATTTCTCTGGTATGTAATTATAAGTTCCACTTTATTTGCAAAAAGTTATACGAACTACTAGTTAATATACTACGCACGCATGATTTTCTAAATAATCTAGTCATTTTGTATATAAGTATAATTGATCACATAGATATTCCATCTCTTTATGTAGGTCTTCATACAAAGGGGAAATTTGCATGTCCAATTTGTGGTCCTAAGATCAAATATCGTCATTCAAAAAGATTAGGAAAGGAGGTGTTTGATGAGTATAGGCACTTCCTCTATAAGAATCACAAGTATCGAACTACCGAAAAACATCTATTCATGGCAAGGAATAGACTGCATTAAAACTACAGATAATGACACCTCGCTTATGGAAGTTGCAATATAATAGAAATCGTCAAAGTACGTATAATGAATCATCGTATATGATATGTTATATTGTATTTTTTTATATTGTGTGTTTTTTACTGTAACTGACATTAATTTATGTAATTTCATGATTGTCGTTCATGTGATCATGACAGAATTAATGGGCTTCCACGATGAATGAAAAGTTATCCTATATAATTCAGTAGGTTTCCCTACTATGAGCACCTACAAATTGCTCATCTATTTGATACAATGCATATCGGAAAGAATGTGACCGAAAAATTATGGCGAATATTGGATGGAAGGAGTGACAAAGAAAAAATTGTCAAAATTTGCAAAGACATTCAAGATAGCAACCATGCAATGAAAGACGTCATTCAATTTCATAGCAATGGAGAGAAAATTAATATAAAATCACTTCCATGGATGTTAATAGACCAGCAAAGTAATGTTGTAAAAGAAGTCATTCGAAAAATTAAATTTCCCACCGGATTTTGTGCGAACATGAAGAATATCTTAACAAAGAAAGGTGATTTCGCGGGGGTGAAAACTCACGATTGGCATGTCTTCATGAAGGTAATTATTATGGTATAATTTATTTATTTTTGTTCCTATTACAGTGAATATGGTTGGTATATTTTTTATTTGTCTACTCTTTGTTGATAAAATGAAACTGTTTGTATATTATTGTTACAGTATGTTCTACCTCTCTCTATCTCGGACAACTTCAACAACAATGTCAAGCAAATAATATATAGTCTCGGTAAATACATGAGGTAAGTGGTGATTTTTTCCATGCACTTAGTGTTTGTTTAATTCAACATAGAACTTATATTTGATTTTTGTTCTGTAATTCATGATGTTACGTAATATATTGTTTTTTTTCTTTAATCTCTTGATTTGGTTGTCATGTCACTTGTAGATGGTTGTCATCTAAAGAATTCCATAAAGAAGACATAAAGTATTAGAGGAGAGAAATTCCCCGTCTCATGTGTGAAATGCAGAAGCATCTACCTTTGGCATTTTTCAATGCACAAGAACACTACCTCATACACCAAGTTGAGGAGATTGAACTGTGTGGACTTGTGCACTCAAGGTCCATGTGGATGGTTGAGAGGCACTTGAAATTTATGAAGGGTTTGGTCAGACAACGAGCATATGCTGAGGGTTCTATGATGGAGGGATATATGGTATACAAAAACATGCTGTATATTAGTGAATATCTTCCTAAATTAGCAGAAAAAACAATTTACGTCGCATCTGTGACCCAGAATCCAATAAGAGTTTCGAAGGGGAGTACCCGAAGGGGAAAGGTAGATCGAGGAAGGTGAAAGGTAATATAACACATTCTTATATTCAGTATTTTGCATAAATTTATACTGTAATATACTTTGTTAAGTTACTATATTACATTTGTATTGAATTTTAAATTTATTGTCATGAAACAGTTGGTCGAGAGTCGGATGCAATTCATTTATACATCACAAACAATCTTGATTGGATGAAGGTATGGATCAAATGATGTGAACAATATGGTCATGGAATATCATGGGAAGGTGTGGCTTCATTGGTTAAAGCTGCACATCGCAATGGAGACACCAATCTAACACAAAGGGAAATCGATTTAGCAAGAGGTTTAAAAGATAAGAAGGTAAGCATAATAATCATCCACACTATTTTTTTTTTTGTAAAAAATAATGCCATTGTACATCACGCTATCTTTTTTCATTGTATGGAATTATAAACATGCACTAGTTAATCATAAATATTGGATCATTATGTAATCTTTTCTTGTATGGCTTTTTGTAGGTAACACATCATAAGGCTATGTGGTACAATGGATGTAGATATCAAATCAAAAAGTTGGATGAAACAAAGAAAACATCTGATTGTGGGATATCTACAGTCTTTGAGGTGACAAATGTTTCTTCTAGAAGTGATAGACATCTAGAACTCTTTGAAAATCGATACTATGGGTATATGGAAGACATTCTTCAGTGTGACTTTAACTCCTTCAAGGTATTTTTGTTCGTTGTCAAATGGTACAGGTGTCGATTGAATCAACATGATCTCGATAAAACAATAATTGAACATGATAATGGATTTACCATGGTAAATAAAAGGTTGTTTGAGCCAGGAATGGAGCCCTATGTTCTTCCAACCCAATGTGAACAGGTATTTTACTCTGAGGTTCCAGGTAGAGCGGGTTGGTCATTTGCTGTGAGACACGATCCGAGGGGAAGGCTGGTAAAGTATAACATAGATGAAGGTAATGAAGACGTTCTCGAAGAAGAAGACGCCATAGAAGATGATCATGATCAACATGATTTAGATGATCATGTTCCTGAAGAAGATGTCAAAGAACTTATTGAATCAGATGAAGTATCAGACAATGTCCATGAAGATGATATCGACAATGACATGATGATCGTAACTGACATTGACGATGAGGATGATATGGCCAATCCTTAAAATGTTGAATCTGGATCATCGGATGATAGTACAGACGAAGACTCAGATGAAGAAGATGATGAAGACCATTGAAGTTTATGAGGTATGCAGTAATAATAAATTAACTATTGCTTAGTGAGTTTCCATTTTCCAGTATGATATAATTAGAAACATTGCTTATTATAGAGTATGTCAAAAAACACATTTAAAGTTTTTGTACATAGATATTTTTGTCGGGTTATGGGGAATTGAGAGTGATGTGACAGGGGGGAGGGGCCATAAGCGCTCCCACCTTCATGTGGTTGGCCCTGTTTAGTAGAGAATATTAAATTGTTCTCGAAACATAGAGAAGCTTAGTAAGGATTAAATGCACAATCATCAAGACTCAAACATAATCATCGTCATCATCTTCATCATCATCATATTTTTCTTCTTCATTGACATATTCATCATCTTGATCATCATCATCATCACCGTCATCATCATCATCATCATCTTCATCGTCGTCATTGTCACATGGCCATCATCATCATCATCATCATTGTCATCATCATCGTCGTCATCACGACCACCATCAACATCATCATTGTCATCATCATCGTCATCATCCTCACCATCATCATCATCATCGTCACCATCTTCATCATCATCATCGTCATCATCATCATCGTCATCATCTTCATCATGATCATCATCGTCACTATTCTGCATCATCATAATCATCATCGGCATCGCCATCATCACCATTGGAGCATCCTAAACCATACCTATAGATTAAATAATATGCTACATGGGGCCAACATTGAAATTTCTTAATCATTTGCTGGATTGGACTGAAATTCCGCATGGTTAGTCAAGACGCATGCATTGACGGCGTGGGAGGGTTTTCGGACTCAAACATGACAGACACTAACCATTGGAGCATCAAAAACCATACCTATAGATTAATTAATGTGATACAATATGGGGCCAACGTTGAAATTTTTTAAATATGTGTTGACAAGGACTTAAATTTGGCATGGTTAGTCTAAACGCATGCATTGACAGTGTGGGAGGGTTTCTAGACTCAAACATGGCTGACAATAACCATTGCAACATCAAAAACCATACCTATAGATTAAATAATGTGATACATGGGGCCAACGTTGAAATTTTTTAAATATGTGTTGACTTGGACTGAAATTTGGCATGGTTAGTCTAGACGCATGCATTGATGGTGTGGGAGGGTTTCTATGCTCAAACTTTGCTGACACTCACTATTGCAGCATCAAAAACCATACCTATAGATTAAATAATGTGCTACATGGGACCAATGTTGAAATTTTTTAAATATGTGTTGGCTTGGACTGAAATTCTGCATGGTTAGTCAAGACGCATGCATTGACGGTGTGGGAGGGTTTCTAGACTCAAACATGACTAACACTAACCATTGGAGCATCAAAACCCATACCTATAGATTAATTAATGTGTTACAATATGGGGCCAATGTTGAAATTTTTTAAATATGTGTTGGCAAGGACTGAAATTTGGCATGGTTAGTCTAGACGCATGCATTGACGGTGTGGGGGGGTTTGTAGACTCAAACATGGTTGACAATAACCATTGCAGCATCAAAAACCATACCTATAGATTAAATAATGTGATACATGGGGCCAACATTGAATTTTTTTAAATATGTGTTGGCTTGGACTGAAATTTGGCATGGTTAGTCTAAACGCATGCATTGACGGCATGGGAGGGTTTCTAGACTCAAACATGGCTGACAAGCTATATGCGTTGGAATTGATACCATTAGAATGTTTTGATCATTAGGGATAGGTTTAGTGTCCCTTTACATGGTCAAGAGAAGGAACCTAGGCCTTAGACCAAAGGAAGCATATATCCATCCATATCAAAGAATGATGCATTAAACCAACACAAATGACCTTGTGAGAGGATCATTGGAAATAATTATTTCGTGAATAACTCAATTCATTTTTTTTATATTATTTAAGCAAATAAATTCACATGATTTCTTTATGAGGCTTTGGAACACAAGCAAAACAAGTTAACACAAAATTATTTTGTAAATAAGTCAATCCAATTATTCATTTTTAGTAATATTTAAACAAATAAATACCTAAGATTCTTAATATTGAAAAATAATTAATAAAAACCATTTTAAATTTATTTCTATTGTAATTTATTAATATTATAAAGTAGTAATACAAGTTATTTGAATTCAAATTTGATTTTTTTTTGTAAGATTCAAAATTTAAATTAAACTTATAAATGTTTATAAGGCTAAATTGTTTTAGAAGAATTGTGTTCTTGGTCCAAATAACACTGTTTGGACTATTCACCCTACTTTGAAGCTTACTATGAATAAAATATAAGAGTTTGAGAAATAGTAGTTTGATAACTTTTTCTGAAATGACCCCCATGGGATGGGGGTTATGACCTGAATTACCAAAAAAAAAATACTATCTAGATTAGAAACAAGCCCTATTTCAATACTAGCAAAATCTCTATCAAAGCTTAACACCATCAGATATAATAATTAGAATAGAAACCTAGTGACTGGAAACTTGGGTTTTGTTCTTGGCTAACTAAGGAACA
The DNA here is from genome assembly GCA_027924585.1 of Larix kaempferi. Lineage (NCBI taxonomy): Eukaryota > Viridiplantae > Streptophyta > Pinopsida > Pinales > Pinaceae > Larix > Larix kaempferi. The sequence continues at coordinate 17,506,435 of BSBM01000073.1, forward strand.
TCCTTCTAACAGGTTGAAGTAAAGCAATGAAAAACCAACTACAAGGACAAGGTGTTGGTTGAAGGAGTGCGGTTGAAATTTTTCCCCTTCAATTCTATTTCTAGAGCATTCAATCTGGCATTAATTCTTTCATTTGCTATTAGAGTGGTTATGTGTTAGTGACTAACCATTGGAGCATCAAAAACCATACCTATAGATCAAATAATGTGATACATGGGGCCAACGTTGAAATTTTTTAAATATGTGTTGGCTTGATCTGAAATTTGGCATGGTTAGTCTAGACGCATGCATTGACGGTGTGGGAGGGTTTCTAGACTCAAACATGGCTGAAAATAACCATTGCAACATCAAAAACCATACCTATAGATTAAATAATGTGATACATGGGGCCAACATTGAAATTTTTCAAATATGTGTTGGCTTGGACTGAAATTTGGCATGGTTAGTCTAGACGCATGCATTGACGGTGTGGGAGGGTTTCTAGACTCAAACTTGGCTGACACTCACCATTGCAGCATCAAAAAACATACCTATAGATTAAATAATGTATCTTTTTTCTACTATAGGGTTTATCATTTGTTATTTCTCTTGTATCTTTTTTGCACTATCTTCATTTAAATCTCAATTGCTATCAAATTAGATAACAAACATTTTGGTCTCTTCATTAAGAAATATGGTAACATCATTGATGGAACTTATTTATTTGCTTTTCCATTCATGTTTACATCAAAATACCAAATCAACCATTATGTCACAGAAGACATTTCTGTTGCAGTATGGAGCATACACATTAAGTATATTAAGGGGTCTCTCCAACCCCCTAATACGACCTTCGAGTTTTATACCTACAATTGTGTGAAATGGAGATAAATCAATGTGAAATCAACATGTAGCGGGTTCCAAGCCACTAACAAACCTTTTGACATACCATTGGCATCCACACCACAACACTTCTAGGTGGGATTTAGTTTAAGAAAAAATTTACATGCATTATTGTTTTATTGTATGAATCACACTATGTTATGGTAGCTCCCATTATTATATTGAATATAGCCCTCTATACTCTATATGGAAGCTCTCGGTTTTTATTGCCAGCCCCCATAATAAAGACCCAACGATCACCGGAGCTAGCACACCAAAGTTATAAGGTACTAAGCTAACAAAGCCTAGATTGGGTAGTGGGAATATTGGTTGTGATACTCTCCACCCAAGTTCAAATCTAGTTCACGACATGTTATGGTGGACATTGGGGATACCCTTATTCTTCGCAAATAGCAGGTGTCTATTATTTCCATGGATGTAGTCTGTAACGCCAATAAACCACAATTAAAAAAAAATACTAAACCATAAGGTACTAAGCAAATCCATCCCACTCTTTGAAGCTCCAAAGTTAGCTTTAAAAAATATGCAACCTGGTCTGCATGAACAATTTAAAACCATGCACAATTTAAATAGTATTAAAGGAGTCTCAAACAACAATAGAATCTGCAATGATGTTTTTGATGGTACGAGTCATTTCCTTGTGAGGGATTTGAGAATATTTATAAAATCACTTTCTATAACAATGGAATGGGACTTAAGGTCTCTACCCAACTTCAAACCGGTAAAAAGGGATTTAGATTTAGTAACATAATTGGTTTGGTGTCCTCCTTCTCTATAAAGGATGCAACTAACATTCTCTGATCATCTCTTATTAGACCTCTCCATCAACTCCCGGGTTTCCCAACACCTTAAAAAGTTCTTCTTAGTCCAATTACAAAAGGGATTATACCAACAATTTTGTTCTTCTAATTCTTCTTATCAAAAGTTCTAATGCAATTCAAAGGCCCCAATTAATCCAATTCTTCTTATCAAAAGTTCTCATGCAATTCAAAGGCCCCAATTATGGTTTTAGAGAATACTAATTACAATTCAAAGGCCCCAATTATGGTTTTAGAGAATACTAATTACAATTCAAAGGCCCCAATTATGGTGTTAGAGAATATATGAATATTCTCTTGTTTGAAAAGCCTTTTCATTTTACTTTGTAACAAACGCATCTCTTCTTTAACGAATTCAATGTGACAAAGATATTGGAAAAAGTTGAATATGTTTTAACTCTATCCACTCCCATTAAATGTCTTGAGTCTTGTTATTTTTCTAGTTTCTACACATTTGCATTTGAATGGGTTGAAAATTGATATTAAAAAAACTTAATATAAAAAAAACTTAATATAAAACAACTTAATATAAAACAATATAAAATATAAAACACTATATAATATAAAACAATACAAAATAAAATATTATATAATAAAAAAAATAAGAAAAAAAAACAAAATAAAAACAAACTATATATAATACAAACAAAAACACTTACCATTTCACATTGGATTCGACGCGCGCCCATTTTACCACGCCCCCATTTCACTTTCAGTTCGACACCAGGAGGAAGGAGGAGCTCTGCAACTCTATGAAACCCGAAGTGGAGAGTTGGAGGAGAGCATGATTTGATACCCCATTTCAATTCGACACGTGCGATCAGGAGAGGTGCTCTGCAAAATCAATTTTCAAACCTAAACGATTTCAATCTGACATAGAGGAGCTCGAGAAGGCAGATATGTCCTCGGTATGTCTATGAATTATATGTTTAATGCATAATGTACTTGTCATATACAATGATATCTTTTCTAGGATTGCTTTCATGTTTGCCTTTAGCACAATACCGCACTGAGTCGTGACCTTTATTAGGCTGTTATGCGCCTGCTAGCACTGGACCGTGACTTTTAGGGCTGCGTCATGACTTTTCTGAGACTGTAGAAGGCTGTCGTGACTTGCTTCAGCTTGTAGAAGGTTGTCGAGACTAGTGTTGAGACTATTAAGGCTGGTCTGTGACTATTGATGATTCTTCTTGGGCTGCCATAAGCTAATTTTGTTGGGCCATGACCATGTTGACCCTGTATGGGCTACAGTGACTATTGTGTTTTTTTATGTCCTTACTGGTACCTATCATGACTATTTCAAGGCTTGTTCAGTGGGTTGTGTCCTTGCCGGTGCTTACAGTGACCCTCATTGAGTATGTCGTGACCATTGAAAGAGTGCCCTTGCACATTCTCAACTCTTTGAGGTTGTTACTGCTATGTATCAAGGTGCCATTCTCTGAGGGTGTATGGTTTAATGCTTCCTCGTTGTTATTTGATTGTTGTATGACTATCCTAAAGAGTGTTAAATTTGAAAGAGATGAAAATTATGTTTAAATTTATCTTACCATGTCACAACTGTACTTATTTTGTTTCTAGCATTGATTTAGGAATTTATTTATGCATTAAAGTAGAAATATTTCAATTTTCTGCTCCAAACCCTAACCTAACCCAATTTTCTACTCATACAACATGTTGTAGCCTCTCCTGAGCAAACCTTAGTCCCAAAACAGTCCCGAAGTAGTACTTTTTGTAAACTAAAACCATCATACTTTGAACTTTCCTCAAGTCTCGGCATGGAAGCAGCTTCCATCTCCGATTTTGAAATGAATGCCTCAACCTCCACCAAATTAAATGAATGCCACAAAAATTTGTTCTGAATTGGAGGGATGTTAAGTTAACCAACCAAACCGTGAATGCAAAAAGAAAGACCCTCATGTTAGTTGGGTACACGCCTATAGACGATGATAGGATGGCATGCTCCCCGCTATCCGTTTATCTGTGCATTCATCCCTTATTCCCGTCGGATGGACACAATATATATATCAATTTGGAGTAAAGCCGGACCTTCCATACTAATTTGCATAGTTTCTATCACTTTCTAGTAAACCCGAGACCTTCTCTTTTAAATAACTTCACAACTTTCATTTAACTGCCGGAGAATCTAAATCCTACCACACCAGGATTTCCTTATATATTTTTGCCTAACATTTGATGGGAGGTTTTCCTTCTGTCTTTTATAATTGCATAAGATGTACCTTTAGATTTGTTTGCAATAACCCCTGAGCTATTACTTCATTTTATACATTGTATCCCTTTAGGCTGCCGCTTAGTAGTATCCGTTTGCTTCTTAGGGTATTGCAAAGTTTTACTTTATTTATTATTTTGACTCTGTTTTACTTTTTGGCTTATCAGAGTATTAATGTCTTCTTGGATGTCTCATTCCTTCACCATGCTGGCAGAATTGGAACTAAACACACGAGCTCAATGAGTTTATCTATAATGTGGGCCTCTTCATTGTAACCAGCTCCTTCTTTTTTTGCCTCATATTAATGTAAATTACTAGCATATTGGATAGAAATCACGTGATCTTTAAACACCTTTAGGGCCATACCCAAGATAAGCCTTAGCTTCATTGAAATGAAAGGAGTCGAAACCCTCAACCAATTCCTCTAAGCGTAACTTTTTTTATAGTGATTCCCACATATGGATAAAATTTTATCTTTATATATAGGATTTAGTAGTTAACATACGTAAAATACCTGAGCATTATAACTGGGGATTCCTATCCAACAAGTCTACCATATAACCATGTCATTTCCTTGTAGGGGCTAGTCAATTCATATAATTTTACCTGGTACACTTGTGGTATTTCAAATTTCGGATATACCACTTATTTAGAATGAAAAATCCTCCAGCATATGCTTCAAGGAAAGCATCTCTTCTGACATTAAAAACACTTAGTAGGCTCTTACAACTTCAGCATTTATCTTAAATTAATTGTGTCAAGGAACCTACAACTTCTCTGATTCATCCAATCTCACTATACGGTACTTTGGGTCCCAACGTTTTGCCCACCAATACCCTATTTCTCGAAACTTCAAAACATCAACCACACAACTAGTGTTCACCAGGACAAAGCTCCAAGCTGTTCCCTCCCTCTATTTTGAAACAGATAGCTCTATGTACCATGTGTACATAATAGACCGATGGACATGTCTATAAACTTGAACTAAGGAGTTTTTACTATTGCCAATGAGAGCTTGGGATGCACCCTTATTTCTGCTACAACTTCGTAAAATGTAAACTAAATTTTGAGCACTTAGTTAATCCCTAATGCAATAATTTACTCAATCTTCAACTTCATGCCCGGGATATGTACCCAATTATCACTTATTCCGTACTTACTCTTATTGACAACATGTATGGAGAGATATCAAACTTCATTTTAACTTGAGGAATTTATGGGTCAAACGCACTATGGTTGAATGTTTACATGAGTTATTTTCTTGTCGTGATCTTAGAGGCCACATATTGACCCCCTATTTGATTTGTTGGGGAGTTTGGTTGCTTCAAAATGCTTGCATTCTAGAAGAAAATAGAATCCCCACATTCAGTTTTTCAACTCCAGTGGTAGCTCCATTTAAATTATATTCCCTGATTATAGTTTTGAAGGTTCGATGTGTTATTAGTGAAGTAGCAGTGAATCCAGATATGACTTGGAGTTTTTTTCATGGGGCCTATCAAGGCCCCATAGAGTAGTGCAAGATCAGGTTTTCTCTATATATCTCACATAGCCATTTCTTCATAGATAAATCCTACTTGGGGGCTAGGAAAAACAATATGGGTGAGTTCAATTTGCTCTTCTATATTTTGAAATTTGTTGGACAATTGGGTCTCACCCAGATTCAAGTCATACGGTTTGCATGTTAAATAACTCAGCAACAAATTAAAGATCAATCTGGTATGGATGTCAACCAAATCATCATCCTCTTTAAATTGACCTATCTCTATAAATTAGATTGCCCTGATATGCAAAGGATTAGGTTGATAACTATACTACAGCTAAAAATAGCCTTGTCTATAAATTAAATTGCTTTGTCTATAAATTGACATATCATTCCATGTAGATTATAAAAATTGCAATTAGGTCAAGTTCTCCTTACATGGTTTGGATAAAATTGAAAGCTTCAATTGTCGTACAATTAGAAAAGTTTGGGCAATGTAGAATGTGAGGAATGAGAATGTATCAATCATTGCCACCATATGAGTTTTGATAGCAAGATTAATTGGCCCCATCCCATTATGAAGTAGAACCATGTGAGATAGATCCTATAACACCATTAGCATAATGATATAAGCAAAATCGAAGTTATGTTTTTCGTCGAGGCTGCTTAAAGATGATAATTGGCACAAAGTGGCCCCAGGGTACAAAGTAACGAAACATTTGACGGATTGGAAACGTATATATATTAAAGGAATAGAATTATATAGGCCTAAAATTGTGGTTGGTGCCATTGCGGTCAAATTTAAATCAATTTGTAAGCCACCTCGACGGAAAACTGAACTTCGATTTTGCTTACCCATTTTTGTTGTTCTGGTTTAGGAAATATTTCAAGCTATTATGGTTTGTTTTAAAGTCTTCATCTTCTTAAAATTGGCTTTCATTGTATCATTCATCAGGGTTAGTAAATTCATAAAAGGTAAGCATGCATCATCATACTTCAGACTTCAATCAAACCATCATGACTTGGATTGTGGCAATTTTAGTCTTCGACTAGGGTAGTACTGTAGCAGCTTTCACACTTAGAATATAGTAGCTTCAAATTTGGACCGTGGTGGCTTCATAAAAAAACAAGTTGTGGTATAGCTTCCCCAATTGTGGTTACTATTTTTTTATTAAGCTCATGAAGATTTATATGCAGTTTATTGTTTCTACTATCCCTGTGTTTTTGTGAAGAATGTTATAAGTGTTCCTAGAGAATTATGAACATGGATATGTACAATTCCTTATATTTATTATCACTTTGTTTTATGTGATGAATTCATTTGCATGACTAGAGTATATCTGGAGCTCTCCTTCAGGTCCCATGAATGAACTTGAACACTTGTTGCATTCATTTAATTTGAAAGAGTAGTTATAGTTTGAAAGAACTCTCTGCTTACCTTAGCTAGCATTCTTTGAAAGGAAAGGCTTATTTTATTCATATGCATTTGCATGGTTTGAGTCAGTCATCACACCATGAGTTGCACTTCCATCATCCGATTGAGTAATACAACCATTAAAATTTAACTTGTTAACTCAACACACTTTAACCTCGCTTGAGGATAAAAAGAATTTGTTAGCTAGGTAGGACATCGGGGATAGGCATCCAAATAATTCCCCCTTGTCATTATCATCTGAGATATAGCTGTTGTCCTCTAGGGTGCTAAAATCCTCTTGTACTTGTTGACATAGTCATCGACCAGTTTGTAGAGGGGCCTCTTGTTGTTTTAGGGGTTAAACCGCCGCGAGATTGAGAACCAGATAGACTCTATGGAATGCCGCACTCCACTTAGCCCTAAGGCAACATCGATAATTATCTTCCTTGTATTCTCCGGCCACCATACTGGTGATATAAGGGTGATAAAGCAGAAGCGCCGAAAACCTTTTCCGACGTGTCATGAACGAGGTAGCTTAGTGAATTTTCTACTAGGGCTCTTTTACGCAGGATCCCTTTTGGTAGAGGGATATCCTTCCATTATTGATCTCTCATTTTGTATTGTTCGACTTGGATTTCATCACCTTGCGAAGGATACAACTTGTTGAGGTCTCCAACTCTTAGTTAGGATATTTTGCTTGCTATTTCACCTTTTTAGAGGGTCTTTTTCTTTTTAGTGTTGCTTGTTGGCATTTTGGCCACTTTTGTTTCAGCTCGCTTACTGTGACACCGGTCCTAGTATAGTTTTTTGAGCTTATCTGATGATGTGTGATGTCCTCTTCTCCTAGGTCTTCGAGATGGTTGAGTTAGATGGTCTTCTCAAGAGACTTAACACCTTTTGATGGAGCCACTGATGCTTGACCTTAGGAGTAGTGTAGAGGACCATGTGATCATATCATTCGTGTGGACTTTTCCATCTATTGTGATGATGGTCTTTCAAGTTATATGGAGCAATGGTACATTTTAGAGAGAGATGATTGGTACGTTGTACCCCACCTTGGTTGATTGTATTATGGTCCTTCCATTTTGTCGATAATATTTGTGTGGTACCTTGCCTTTTACCTTTTGGGTCTTTTACTCATCTTGGTATATCTTTTGATTTGTACCACCTTTTATGTTTTTGGTCTTGTGGGTACTATGGTAGTTTGTACACATTTGAGGTACACACACTAATTTGTCCAAGTTGTTATGAGTCTTTATACCTTTTGGTGGTCCTATTTGAGTTACAAGAGGTAGTTACAAGGAGTTATTGCATATAAGAGGTAGTTACAAGGAGCTATGGCATATATTTGACATTATTTCACCTTCCATCTCTTTGGCATGTCAAATAACAGATAGTTACAAGGAGCTATTGCAATCTATATTTGACCTTATTTTTACTTTCCCCACAATGGTTGATTTACTTTTGGACCTTACACCCTGTTGTTTATTGGTCTTGTGGTAGCTTGTCCTTTAATTTTGGTCCTTTCATTTTTTTGTGGTACCTTGCCTCTCACCTTTTGGGTCTTTTACTGATATTGAGTTATCTTTTGAATTGTACCTCCTTTTTTGTTTTTGGTCTTGTGGATATAACTATGGTAGATTGTCCACATTTGAGGTACTACACCCCCTTAGTCCCAAGGGTTATGAGTCTAATTTATACCCACTCTTTTCTTTTTTACTTGTACCTTACTATTTGGATTTTTACCCTTTGGTTGGTCCTTGTACCTTACTGGGGGCCATGAGTCTCTTTGGCCTCAGTCTGCTGGCTATCAGCTCATCTTTATTGTGATTGTACTGAGCCTTTTGACTTTCATTGACTTTCTTTGATTGACCGTACCAATATAGCCAGCCATCTCTCACTCTCTGGTTTGTACTAACCCTATAATAGGGTCACTTGGTTCCTAGAGTTGACTGGCCTCTAAGAGGCACAGTCATTTCTGAAAGTAACTCTTATGAGTATATTATAGGAAACATCTACACCCAGGTAATTAAATATGTGTTGGTTATAAGAATTAATTAGTAATCAAAGTGTTGGTAATCAAATACGTGGTAAATAATTTGAATTAAGTAGTTAAGGATTGTCCTGTCATACAAAATTGTTGGTAATGAAATTATATTTGTTGGTAAAGAATTTTAAGAGTGGTGGAACTTGACCTCGACTAAACTTGTGAGGAAAATTATCTTGGATAATAAGTGTCCTGACAGAAAACTGAGTAGAACTATGACTTTATTTCTTGAACCATGACCTTATCATAACTATAACAGATTGCTCCAGAATTCCATTTGTGAGCTAAACAATAGAATAAAATTTGTAACAACAAAAGGAAAGTTTGCAAGATGGGAAGCATTGTTCTGATGTTATAACTGTATTGTTCATGAGCACATTTCTGGGAAAGCAAAAAGCATTCCTGACTTTATAACAAGAGAATATTTGACACAGAAGTGTGTTGTTAATTTTTAAGAAGTGGACATGAAGCAAGTGAGCCTGAAACAAGTGAGCCTAGTGCAACCGAGCACGAGGCAAGTGAGCGTAGAAGTTCAAAGCAGAATCCAGTGGGCCCATAACCCGCAAGTAAACATGAAAATCTCTGCTTGGACTGGAAGAAAAAATCATATCTATACTATCAATGATAATATGAGTTGGTTGGATTATATGCAAGACTGGAAACCTAGGTGGGAGTTGAGACATGCTGAAGTATTAGATGCTAACATACAAGGATCTGATGCTTTTATTAGACTAGTGCCAGAACTCAGAAGAATGCCTATGGGATCTAGTATTGACGTACCAGATATGATTTACAACAACTCCTTGAGAAAAGCAGTTGATGCAAGCAATTGGTTAACTCACCTATACCATGATCTTAACCTAATCTCAACGGAGGGCTCTACACCTCACCCCGGGCTACGACTAGAACAACAATACTATTGTATTAACCGGATACGTTCTTTGGAAGCATGGCCACATCAAGATGCTAGTCTCTGGTTTCCAAGTACTACACACACTTATGAAAAATATAAAAAATTATGGTGGAAATTCTTGAGAAAAGAAAATAAAGATAGAACATATTATACAATGCTAAAGTTTGGACCTCAAATGACACATATCCATGACGATCCTGCATGGTTCGTCCCTAATTGGACTAGAGATTGGTGGTGGTCATTCGGCATCAACCTGACAGCATTAGATCCAGGTGCTATTTATAGTCTAAAATGGGAAGTTGGAGAATCTCTCGAACAAGTCAAAGATATTTTGCAAACAAAGCTTACTGAAGCTCAAATCCTTCGGTACTACGTTAAAAATGAATGAAAATGGCTTGTCAAAACCCACATAGATGTACACATGCATCAGAATAAACGTGTGGTCCTGAGGTCTGTTTATTCAAAGGCATGGGTTGTTGAATCCAACATCTTTCAAGAATTGTATGGTCCCCCATACTCCGATGAGTTGTAAATATATCAAAAGTATTTGGCTATGAGTGGGGCCTATCCATTCAAATTGTCAAAAAGATTGAAAAGAAAGTCTTTGTAACTATTTTATGATAATATAAAAAAAGCCCTACTTTTCTCTCTGTCAATATGATTGAAAATCTATGTTATGTATTAAACACCCTAAGTCAATATTACAAGTAATTGTCAAAAGGCAGCATTAGTTGGGAGTATGACTGAAAGCTACCATTTTTCAAAACAACTTACATGTTTACGGTTCCGTTTTTGCTTGATTCAATTACTTTCAGTCATCTAAGAAGACCATGCTTGAATAAGATTATACAAGTTCCAAAACATTGTATAAAATATTGTTTTTGAAGATTTGTGAACACTTATTAACCACTTAAAAGATCTTACTTTTGAAAGTCTTAAAAACTTTTAGACGTTTTCCGTAATGGTTAGTGATTTTTATTTTATATTATTATTGTTGAATATAAATATCTTACTAAATGTGACTGGACTTCAATTACGGAGCTGATGAACCCAAACTGATGGGATGAGAGAGACTTTAGGGCAATGACGACACATCTGATAATTGGATGGTTTGATATGGGAGTAAAGACCTAAAGGAGCAATAAAAGAAAGCTCATAATTGCGTGAATTTGTAATCATAAGAAAGATAAAGTGATCGTCTTCCCCATCTCTTGAATGCCTACATGTTGAGAAAGGGAATGAGGATAAAGTAACATTATAAAAGGCGCGTCATGTCACATTTTAAGAGGCGCTATGCCTTGCGGTCATATCTAAACTTTTTTTCCATGTTGCAGGTAGATCCAAACAGGTATTTGTCAGATCTGTCTTCCTCAAGCGAGGGGAGTTTAGGAAGGCTAGAGGAAAGTGAGACATCCAGTAGGTCTAGAAGAGTTATATATTAAACTAGATGTCAAAAGACTAGAAGAAAATTCAAGAAACACAATGAATTTTTTCACGGTCAAGGGGGGTCATGTTCCTATGGTTATGAGACAAAAGATGAACTCGAGGTGCCCTTGAGGTACAGACATTTAGTGAAACAATGGGTACCCAAGGATCTTCCTCAACCGAACATAGATTTTTGTGTGAACGATAGGATATATCGAATAGCACCGTCATCAATACATGGTTTCGGGTTGTTTAGCATGGATGGAATAAGGGTCCCTTACAACACATGTACAGAATTGATGGAGTATGTTGGACCCTATTACAGCTACAAAGATTGGATGTGCCTGGTTCAATTTACAAAAAGTATGCGTAGCTATGGATTGTCAACAAACTATTTACAGTTGAAAGACAAAAATCAAAATAAAGGAGCAACGTTGTACATGGATGGAAGGCCAAAGGCCACAGGGAATATTGCGGGGTTTATAAACAGTACACAACTAGGGTCTACAATTAAGCAACCAAACTGCGAATTTGAGGGGCATGAAGGAAACAGTGTTTTTGTAGTTGCCATTAAATCAATATCTGTAGGGGAAGAGTTGCTTATTAATTACAATTTGAACCTAGTAGATACAAAAAAGGTTACTATGGGAGTGGTACATATAACAATTTACCCAACCTTTTATTAATGAATTTAACATATTAAGGATTTTTTCGTTAGTTTATTTCGTTTAAATTTTCCCCATTTACTTCGCAGGCTAGTGATTGAGATAAAGCACCGCCAGCAGATGGTCGAAGGAGTACATATTCCTCTAGGGATCAGGTATACATCTTTGTAATAGTGCAAATATAATAAGAAAAAATAGTTGACTTTCACTATGTTTTTTATTTAGGTTTCTGTAAGGGGCAACTCCCAGTTATTAGCAAATCGGGGCAAGTCACCTATGAGCATCGATCCGAGAAGTGGATCGCGATCCTCTACGTTGCAGGTATAATTCATTGGAATTGTTCATATAATTTTAGGAATCTATCATGATATAACTCAATAGTCTTTTAAATTTTTTTGTTGCAGCCTGATGAATTGTTGTATGAAACAACATCAGAAGAATCTCCAGTAGATCCTGAAGTGGCTGAGATCCTTAAAGATGATAGAAAAATTGGTGAAGCCACAAACTGGTTTACGATGATAGATAAATTGTTGGAAAAATATACCGTAGAACTCGTTTCTCTGCTTATCAAGTTTCCACAGACAAGCGAGAACCTGGCAAGGATTGAATTGTTGGAATGGAAATCTGAATCCTTGGAAGTAAGTTGAGGAATCTTGATTCATAAAATAATTCATTTATAACTTTATAATTTTCTCTTTTATATGATAGTACTGAAAGTGTAAGACGTGGTTTGTCTTTACAGAATTATCGGAAAACACACAATAGTGGTGGAGGAGATGTTGGCCGCAGCGAGGCTCGTGGAGAGACCTGGCATCATGAGCAAACGACTCCATGTACTACATCGACTCCTTCGCCATTGTTGTTAACTGAATAGTCGAAAACACGTTCTGACACACCATGGACCCCAACTATGAGTGCATTGGCCGCTGGTGACCGACGCACACCGGATCGTCCACCGGAAGAGGTCGACAACGAGAATCTTGGTAATATTGATATCGGCCTAGTTGCATTTCCAGGATCTTCCCGTGTCACTAGCACGGGAACAATGGAGGTAACATTTTTGGTCGACGCCGATCTCATCCCAATAAAGATCGATAAGGTCCCAGGTAATTAATATACGTTGATCAAGTTACTGTTTATAACTTCATTGTAATATACTGATAAAACGTTTTCTTTCAACTAATTATGATCATGGGATGATCGTTTCGCAGGAAATGACGTTTTCTATAAACAAATGAATGATGCGTGCTTGGAGATCTTCGGGCCCACCATCCAAGAAAGGTGGGATAAACAACGGAAATGTTTAAAGGATGAACTCATGCATCGGTTGGTTGGCCAGTTTGGTGACAAAACCTTTAATAAAGTTGAGGTCATGAAAAAGGCTTGTCAACATGTGAAGGTTGTCCGAGACCAATATAGGACACACCTTGAAAAAAACCGTAAGTATGAGTTGCCTCCAATGATTTCACCAATGGAGTGGAGAGCTCTAGTGGATGATGGAAGGGAGAGGGCTCAGAGAAGAGAAGAAAAGATAACACTAGGCACAGGGAGGTATGCAATACTTTCCGCAATGTAATTCAAAACCTTATTATTATTGAATATTTCTATATCGAACTTGGAACATCTAACGTATTTCAACACTTGCATAGGTTGCCAGACACATCAAAGTCCACAAAGGCAAGAGTTGAAAAAATAGGTCAGCAAAAGCTTGGGCCTAGTGGTTATTCCAATTTCGTGGCACGATTTGTAAGTTTCAAAAAACCAGTAATGCATGCAAATAATAAATTGCAATTTTTTTTTTGTTTTATTGCACCAAAAAATGTTAATTAACGACGTTATGCAAATATGCAGGCTGAATGATTCAATGAATAGCCCACTGAGGAAGAAATGAAGCTTGGATTCAAGGAAGGCTTTGGAGCTGTTGTTGAATGACGAAAAAGCTTGCCTGGCCAAACAAAGTCTTCTAGTACCAATCCATCCAGTGCACAAGTAAATAGAATATATATACTTTATTGAATATTAACCCCTTGTGCAATCTATTCATTATAAATACTTGAAAAAAAATATTGACTCTATTTTGAGCAGGAAAGCAATGATCCCCCTAATGTTGAGGAGGGAGAACAACAAAACGAATATCATGCTTCTAATCCTGGTAATGAATTTATTCATATGCTAAAATTTTATGTATACCATTGCAAATGGTGAACATTAATTGTAGTTCACCGTATTTCAACTGCAGAGCATGTAGAGGGTGAAACTATACAGGTTGAGGCTAGACAAGAACATGAACTAGATGATGTGGCCACACCAGGTAAAAAAACACCTTTGTAATGTTTTTTTTAAATGAAATACTTGTCACTACAATATCAAAATACAACGATGTAACATTTTCACATTGTTGCAGCAAATCCGAACCCCTTGCTGCAAACATCACCACAAGCGCCTGATGAAGAACCAAGAACTGGAACAGAAAGTCCAGGGGTAGATGCTCCTCTTAGAGATTATTTACCATTTATAAAGAGAAGAAAAACTGCTAGTAAAAAGAAGTGACTCAAAAAATGTACTCGTCTAATTATTTTTTATAACAATATATCGTCCATGATTTTTGGCCTAATGAATGAATGAATGATTTAATGATTCAGTGTAGTAAACTGTTACCTTTATTGAATGTCATTTTTTACTGAATGAATGTGTTGACTGAATGAATGAATGATTTATTAAATGTTATCTTTTATTGTATGAATGTGTTGACTGAATGAAACAATGGTTTAATGAATATTAGGCTTTATTGAATGAATGGTAGATGAAAGTTCATGATGAAATATGGATGAATTTGCACGTATTTGTTTTTTTAAAGTACATGCATTGGGTATGGGGAATTGAGAGTAATGTGAGGGGGGGGGGGGGGGGCATAATAGCTTCCACCTTCACGTGGTTGGCCCTGTTCAGTAGAGAATATTAAATTATTCTTGAAACAGAGAGGAGCTCAATGAATGGCTACGATGCTGGCTTTCTATAACCCACTAGCGTGTCATCTAAATTTTGACAATTTCTTGGAGCTTGTTGTGATGTTTGGTTGCTCGTCATAACCAATTTCAAGTTTCCACAACTTCAAAGGCTAAGTAAATGATGCACTAGAATCAATATCCTTAACCTTCTCTTTAATTTCATTGGGATCAATATCCTTAACCTCACATTGAACCCTTCCAAAATGGTCTATTTACCATTGAAGCCTGGCTTCTGAAGCATGATATTTGCAACTAATCTATCATACACCAACAATAATTAGAAACATGCTACATGTTGTCAATGTTCATCATTTTTTATGGCTGCAACTTAACTGAGGATATTCGAACCTGCGACCTATGTCTAGTCCCAAGGCTAACACCTTCAATCTTGAAGTGCAACTGACAATGGGAGACCACCTTCAAGTAGCTTGGTTCATTCTGCATGCATTTCATAGTGGGAGATGATGGGCTACCACCTTGCTTGATTCATTATGCATGCATTTCACTATGCAACAGTCTCAAATTCCCTCTGCGCTTTCCCTAAATTAGTTTCTCAATTAAACATGACCCACGCCTGCCATTCGAAGAGTGTTTTCAATGGTCTAGAGTTTCATCCTGGCAATGGTGATGATTCAAGGTATTATGTTTCCCTTCAGCTACAATATGAAAAACTCAAAGCTCTCATACGAAGGTTTGTCTTACAAATGTGATGGTTTCGGTTTCTTGATTCAACATGACCCAAACAGTCACATTTTTCAGAAAAACCTTCGCAGTGGATTATGAGTTTTCCATATTGCAGCTGAAGGGAAACATAATACCATGAATCATCACCATTTCCAGGCTGAAACTCAAGACTGTTGGCAACACGCCTTGGACGGCGGGCATGGGTCATACTGAATTGAGACACGAATTCAGGAAAAATGCAGTGAATCTGAGACCGTTGCATAGCGAAATGCATGCAGAATGAATGAAGAGTACCGGGTGTCGAGAGAAATGGTTGTGGGACTTCGTATGAGAGTAAATGGCGATGGGAATTGATTGACAAGGTCAGGCTTGAAGTTGGTAGCCTTGGGACTAGATATAGGTCGCAAGTTCGAATCTCCTCAGTTTAGTTCGTACCCGGTTATTCTTTTGATGCAAATTATAGATTTTATTTATTTTCCTTTGTCAACATTACGTATCCCTTTATTTGTTTTCTTTATTTTCCCCTTTTAACATTATGTATCCCCCTTTGATAATCGGAATTGTTAATATCGAGTCACTCGAGAATGAACGTAAAGAGGATTTCCAGGAAAATTTGTTCCATCCAAACCTATCAAGTGTACTTTTAGGTCAAAAATATTCTTGTAACAAAGCGATGAAAGATCTTAGAAGCACTTGTAACAAAGCCTTGAAAGAAGTTTGCATAACATAGTGGTTCGTGTTTGCAAGAATCCTTCCTTTTATCCACTCTATTTTCTTTTGTTGCACTTTCAAATTCATCTACAATGATATCAACACACTACACATTATGGGAATAAGACGTTCACATTTGCATCTTCCACTACTACATCTAATTAAATATCATCTCCTTGCAACTCCATCATTGTAACACCACTCTCTTCTATAGTGTCATCTTCTACAACAACACCACTCACTACTGCAACATATATCCATTACAACTTTTCCATTGTTTGTTGAGTTTCTTGTACAAGCTCGACCTTTACCCCCAATCTTTTGCTTATTGTATTTTGCTACAATCAATTCTTCTACACCTTTACTTGACTTGATAGCTTGAATATTAAATAATGCTAAGTATGTTTATAGCTTGGAGTGAACACTTAGAGTTGTCGTTTCAAGTTTGATAATAAAAGCCACCTTTTAAATAATGAACTATTATAATAATTAGAAAATATTTTCAACTTTATTATAAAGGTAAAGTTAAATTATTATATTAAAATCATATATAATTTATAAATGATTTTATAATAATAATTTAAACTTATTTGGAAAAATATTTTCAACTTTATTATAAAGGTAAAGTTAAATTATTATATTAAAATCATATATAATTTATAAATGATTTTATAATAATAATTTAAACTTATTTGGCTTTGAACTAGAATGAGGCATGGGACAACTTCAGGCATGGTACAACTTGGCATTTGCAATGAAGTAGGAATGCTATAATAGACCTTAAGTTGGACAATGAAAGGCAATGGTCGTTTAAACATGACTTCACAAAGTTCAAGACTCCGAGGATCTACTAGAAAAGAAAAAGAGGAATTGTAGCAACATACACTTCCAAACAATATTGGTTTTTTTTTAAATTTTTCATATGTGTCCGATAACCAGCGGCCATGGCAAAGAAAACCGACAACTTCGCCATAAATCCAATGGCCAATGACGTCGGTGCTCAGTCATTTTCAAGTGGGATAGGCATCGGTTTTCCAACCTCCATAGTGCACAAAACCAACGACTTTTCCATAGCTCCGACATCAAAAGACGTTAGTGCTCAGCCATTTTAAGTTGTGAGAGTCGTCGATTTCCCGACCTCCACAGTGAAAAATACCGACGACTATGTCATAGATCCGATGGCAAAAGATGTCGGATCCAAACCATTTTTAGTTGTGAGGGGCGTCAGTTTTCTGACCGCGACAGTGAAAAATACCGATGACTATGCTATAGATCTAACGGCCAAAGACGTCGGATCCAAGCCCTTTTTAGTTGTGAGGGGCATTGGTTATCCGACTACCAGAAGTGTTGAATAACCGACGAATTTCGAGCCATCAGTTTTAATCTGAAATTGGACCGACGTTAAAAAGTTACTGAGGTTGTCGGATAGTCGACCACAAAATGTAGAAAATCTGACTTTTTGGCCATCAGATTTTGGGTCCAAAAAACCTAGTGTTTCCATTTGGTTCATGACGTAGAGTCTGTTCTCCCCATTGAGTTTCAAATTCCCGCTTTACAAATTGTCGTTTACCTCCTCCCGAACACCTCACCACTTCAGCATCATTTAATATTGTTGGAACAGGTGGATGAATACTGACGAGCGGCCTTACAAATCATTGAGCCTGCCAAACATCGCTCCGAATCCCATTACAATTAGCACGTCCATCCCCACAACTTCCAAGAAGGAGACCTAGTGCTCGTCTATGACAAAGATCATGACAAGCATGAAAAAGGAAAGTTTGAATCCATGTGGCAAGGCCCTTACATTGTCCAAAACTATCTCGTCAAGGGGTCATACATCCTTATAGATTCTAAAGGACACCCTTTGACCAATCCTCACAATGGGTTGTATCTAAAGCGATTTTTCCCTTAAATGTTTTTGGACCCACTAGTTCGTGTTGCATAGTTTTCTTTCCTTTTTTGTTTTTCACTTTTTTTCATTTTGAACCTCACAGTTTGATTCCCTACGTGACCGTAGATGGATCCTATTCCCCCTCTCTATGTCATTTTTTCCAACAGCATAGGTATATGTTCTCCAAACCGCGCCTCCGCAACTTGGGTACTATATTCTCCTTCACACGAGTTGATCCACCTTGACAGAGTGTGTATCGGTGTTTCCACCAATAACAAGGCTGAGTATGATGTTGTGACCAGTCTCATGATTGGGAATTAGTCACCTTTGTGTGTTTCTTGACTCCCAGCTCCTTGTTTTCCAGCTCAATAACTTTTACTAGGTGAAAGATCCTTTCCTTTTTAGAAAATTCCTGCGCACTAAACAACTGATTAGATAGTTCGAGTTCATCACATTCACTCACATCCCAAGAAGTCAGAACAATGTTGCAGAACAAATGGATAACAATATACTAGAATGGCATATAAATCACAACATATAGGAAGTAAACCATACAAAATGCATCATCAGATAATCCACATGCACCTATACATCATATAGGAATACAACATCATAAAAACAAAAAAGAGGACCATCATCATCATAAAATGCATCCACATGCATATATATATCATCATCAAAATGTCATAGTGTTCACATCATAACATAAGCATCATAGCATCGAGGAGCCCCAATAAATTCCTCGTCATAACAATAATCGCCGAGTACAAAAATTCCCCATGCTCATCGCATTAGGGGGCAGTTCCATCAACTACCTAGTCATCTGAGTCATTAGCATCATCCTCCTCCTCATCATTGTCCTCCTCCTCCTCCATGTCAACCTCCTCCTCCTCCTCGTCAACCTCCTCCTCCTCCTCTTCCTCTTGTTCCTCCTCATCATCTGACTTAGTCTCCTCCTCCTAATCATCATCTGGGGCATCACCCCGCACCATGGCCCTCACTGCATCGACTGCCATCGCAATCCTCTACATCACTGGTCTCCACTCCCGTGGAGCATCGTAGAAAATGTTGATCAGCTCTTGATCCAAATGCTGACATCCTTCATATACCACTCCATCCTGTAAGCATTCAATCCCCACATGCGGTGTCTCCAAAGTCGACAAAGAACTCCAATGACATCGATGCCCACGACTAGGAGAGTACACTCCCTCCACTCGACCCCTCCATGCCCGATACCCAACTGGAAGCTGCGGTCCTACATCTGCACACACAAGCACATCATTCAATGTCAGCATCATAAAAATCCTCTATCTGGGCCATATATTCTATGAAGTATAAACAACATGATACTGTAAAATAAGTAAATACATACCATGTGGTCCCCATAGCTTTCCAGGAGGTCGTGGTAGCTCTGCATCTCCCCTGTAGTCCATCCCTACATATGGGTAATCCTCGATCATCACTGGCAATTGCTGCTATTGAGTAAACAACTCGTGTGTAAAGAAACGACCCACCAGTCCCCTGCCATCGTGAGTCATCATCTCTCCCCATCGCCACATCCCCGACGAAGTGGGCCCACTATCGTGCATTGCTCTGTGCGTGCATTGCTCTGTGCGGTAGTAGCGTCGGAACCCACTCAAAAAGGAATGAGCATAGGAATGAAGGGAAATAGAAATCCCCTACCGTGAAGTTCACCTTGTTCAGCTCTTTCCCAACCACTTTCAGATACATCTTCCCCCAACCAAAGTATGTCCCTGCTAGCGCCTGCTCCACTAGCATCATCTGACTACCAGAGGCCCTATGGGGCACCTTCGACCTCAGTATCCGCACAACCAAAGATGCTATAGCTCGCGTCTCCATATTATCTATGTCTCAAATTAGTATAGCATTGTCATGCACATAGGTCGTGGCATAACAGTGCCGCTCCAGTAGATCCTCCATCTATACATAATTGGGATTCCTCGGCTGTGTGTCCCCAATCATATCTAACCATGCAAGCACAGTCAAAAAGTACACATCCATCAGTGTGACATCTAGTCACTCCCCCTGTATCACAAATGTCCCCACATCGACATCCGAGAACTCTACCAATTTGTTCTGCAGTAACTTTGCTAAATGCATTGGGGGCACCCTGGAAAAATTCAGTAACCCACATCGAGCCAAAGTACCTTGAACATCCTCATCATCCATGATGTCATCAAGTAACCTCCCGAGCTCTCGCTCTTGCCAGCTCACTCTCAACATCCTACACACAAAGGAAAAAACCCATCATTAGTGCTATGTCTATAAATAATGCGTTCCCCCCAGGTCCATGGTTCAAATTTTGGGCAAAAAAGCGCTCTCCAAAGCACACTTTTTTTACCCCCAGGTGCACTTTGGATCACAATTTTTCCATTGAAATTTTCACTCCTCAAGCACGACTGTTGGGCCCACAGTCGCGCTCGGAGCATGTTTTTCTCAGCGAAAGGCGCGCTCTAGAGCGCGGCTGTATGGCCCAAAGTCACGCCCTAAACGCACAACTGTATGACTCAAATCCGCGCCCGAGTTGCACTCTTTCCCTCGAAAAGCACGCTCTGGCGCATTGGTTCCCTAACCAAGCTCTCCATGGCTCCTCAGAGGACCAAATCCAATGCAACAAACATGAAAAACGATAAAAACAACTTCACAAGTTACCTACAAGTCACAAAAATCTATTCCACCGGATAGATTGAGAGAAATCAGAATTTCCTCTTTTGGGACCCTCCACACTCCTCCCAATTTGCACAGTGAAATGACATGTGGAGGTGGGCTTCCTTTCTATTTATAGCCATTTTTAACCTAGTTTTTCTTTGACCATTCTGGAGTCATTCGACCTCCATTTTCCGTGTTGTTTTCACTACCGGATTCAGAATTCCTTTCCCATGATGATTCTTGAGATCATTTCTCACTCTCACTTGGTCCTTTTTGGGGATTTTTTCCCACACCCCCCACTGCCTTGATTTGCATGCCATCACAACAATTGGTGTTTTTTTTCCGAACTTTGACCATTTTGTCTATCGCGACCTCTTCATGAGCCCTCCACTCCGTCCATAATGTAGTTATTGCATTATTTTTCCACCATTCATCTACCTGCAAGGAGTCCCCATCAATGTTTCCCCCCTCACCTTCTCGGTTCCATCTTTGTCCCTTGATTGAACACTTCCTCCTTGCTTGGATTTTACATCTGTTCAGTATACTTTTATCCCTTTTTTGGGCCGAGTAACTCCTAATTTACGAAAAAGGCACTCAGGTATTTTATGTTAAGCTATTTTCTGACTCCTTAAAGAATGAAAATATTGCCGAGCAATATTGCTTCCTTTCATGCTCATTAAAGTATCCGAAAGGGCATCTATCTGGTATAAGTTTAACCCTTTTCCGGACCTGGTAGACTAATTAAAAAAAAGAATACTCTAGTCACATCGGTTAGAAGAGTTCTCCATTGCATACTTTTATGCTTTTTCGGGATTTGGGGACTAACACACAAAAAAGAACCCCCTCGGAGTCTTCTTATTGTTTTCAGACTCTCTAAAATTGAAAGCGACCACAAGCATGCACCGTCCTTGGCTCGTACAAATCCACAAGACGGTATCTTCTCCCCATTTCAGAGTCTTCTTATTTCTTTCAAACTCCTTAAAATTGAAAGCACCCACGAGCATACACCGTCTTGGGCTTGTAAAAATCCACACGAAGGTATCATCTCGAGCACACTTCTATCCCTTCTTCGAGCTCCTTAAACTATGAAGAAGGCCCAAACGGTGCCTCTGAGTGCCCCAATATATCACATATACTCCCCCCATTCTGGAATCCTCCCCAACATGGTCTTCTTTTTCAGAGTATTCTGCGATGTGTCACCCTTGGAGTCTCCTGATCTCACTCATCAGTTCCCCCCTTGAGTCTCCCCCATTATAGCCATAGTCATTGATCCCCTAAGCTATGATCCCATTCCCGAAAGTCAATTTCATATGCTGCCAAGTCAACCTTTCCGTCATCCTCTGAACAAAGGAAGCTTGAGTCCTCCCATTCTACGACCCCCGTATTCCCCCACAGTATTTGGTCTCACATCTAGTATTATCACCTCTTGGTTCTACGCCTCGCTCTCTTATCAAGGAAACATCATTTCCTTGGTATTTGTAGGTCTCCCTCTGTTGACGCCAACACATCTATTCCAAAGGATAGACCCATAGGTCCCTCTACCTAGGACTCATATCCATCAATGGTGAGTTCCTATGTTCCATATGAGAGGATTCCTTAGTGCATCTTAGAACGATTGTTTCTCATGTGCTCGACTTTAGCTCCATCATCGCACCATTGAGATTTGTATAGGGTATTGGTCGCTTCAGTTATTGGTTGAAGACCCTGGATTTCCCCTGAATCTAGCACATTGGTGAGTCTATTTGTAACCCCAGTTGTTTGTTCCCACAGATATTCGGGTTGTGTTAGCGACAGTGTTCGGAAGCCCTTCAACTATATGCTTCCTAGAGTATCCAATTCAGATGCAATTCAGTGTACCTTTGTGATTCCAACTCTCAGTCGTTGAGTCCATATAGTTGTTAAAAACCTTTAGATCTGGAAGAGCATCAATTGGTATGGTACCACATTCAGGATGGATGTCATTGTTTACATGTATCAGTTCTTCATATCAGTCATCGATGGACCATGAGTATGTCCCAGATTTGTGTCCCCTCTGGACCATTGTGATGTACACGTCAGTTCTCTATGTATTGTTTAGGTCCCTTGTGGGCCTCACCATTATTTGTATATCTTGATACGAGCATGGGTATTCTTGCCCCGTCCATATATTTGGGATTATGTTCCTAATCCATTATTGAGTTGATGTATTTCCAGTTTTCACCCTTGTTGTTCATATGAAGCATTTGTTCCGGTCTCCAACTACTTTCTGGTATCCTCCATTACAATGCTCACACCCCTAGAAAAATTCAAAATCTATGATGTCTATCGGCCATATGATGAGCTCCTTCCCTCACACATCAGGGGGCAATATGTTAACACCCAAAAAATGTTGACCTAGCTCATCCCCCTAGTCACATAACCCATTTATACCCTTTTCCTACATTTTTGGCCTGCAAAAACCCAAAAATCCATAAGTTGGTAACCAAATGGGAAAAAAATCATTATTTCCCTCCTTAATTAATGCAAATCCTTCCAAAAAGGTTAAAATCCCATAAAAAAGGGTCAAAATTCACAAAAAAGAAAAAGAAAAAGGGGGGGAAATCAAAATAAAATTAAAAAGGAGGGAAAACTCAAAATACCGCAAACTAATACTAGTGGTTTCTCAATACCATGGGTCAATACTTCACCACCCAAAATTGCTATAAAAAGGTGATGGAGGCCCCCCATTTCATATCCATGTATTACTCTTCCTACAGTTATGTTGCCAAAATTCCTACTACACTCTAGCCTACCTCTTTGAGCTTTTGTGCCCATCTAGTTGAGTCTTGGCCACCATTTGATCATTCGGAGAAGAGCAAGGAACCTTGCAGACTCAGAGCACTACTCTTCATACATCTGCGAGGGCCCCCATCTCCTCAATTTATGAGGTAAAGTTTGATTGTAAACCATTATTTGCAACACAATACAAAATACAAATTTTATTCAGGGGTTCTTGTTGATTTGTTATTTTATTGCAGTAGTTAGATTCATTTTTATTTTTATTTTCACTCACACATATTATCTATTTTTGAACTGCTACTAAGGGTTCCATAATCTTTAGTAGGTTCTCTTTAGCATGAGTTGGTGTGAAAACACTAGCTACACTCACCAGATGAGACAAATGGATGGTTCTCACCATATGAGACAAATATTACTTACCCACTAGTTTCGCTCTTAGGAGGATGAAGAGTAAAAACTTCTTAACACCTGTAATAATTAAAAAATGCCCACAAATATTCTAAATCCCACATTTTGATTAGTAATAATAGTATATTGATAATGGATGATATTTACATTACAATGAATGGCCTGCTTAAATATAGCTTAGGCACCTTTATTGAGGAGTCGCATCTCCTCAATAATTATAAACGATATTTATTATTAGTAATTATTGTAATTTATTATTATATATTTTATTATTTTATGTTTGTAGCATTTCCTTCCCCTTAAGGGAAGCTTTGTCCTCAAATATTTTTTCAGTGAAGGACTTATCAGTTATTTTTGTTCATAACATCTTCTCATGTCCCTATGAAATTGTAACTTTGATACTTGATGAACATGGCGATATAATTTCCAAATCCCTAAACAGAAAAGTTGCATTTCCTGGGAAGTGATCCATCCGATATTTACCTTCATCGGAGCTAAATGTTGGCCACCTTGGTGGGTAAATCTTCATTTTTTTTTTTAGGTTGTAGATTTTGTGTTCCTTCGAATCTAAAATCATAACTTCTTTGTTTATGTTCATTTTGGTCATGTTGTTGGTCAAAATTACTTTTATAATTGGGGTGTCGATAAGGAGTTTTTATTGTTCATTTTTCTGGTGGATTGACTTATTTTTGAACTGTGATGAGGACCGAATTTGTTTTTGTTTCTTCTTCCTCAACTTGAATTTTTTTTCCAGAGAGTCCAGATGCTCCTTTTGGATTTGCGCACTCTGAATCTTCTCTAACCTTTCGTCTTGTGATGTTTTTTCCTCTTTTAACTTCTTGATTTGTTCCTCTAGTTCTTGATTTAAATTTCTCAGGTGCTGGCTTTCTTCCTTTTTAACTAGTATTTTTCCTTCGGTATATTCGTTTGATTGTTCTGTCCTCTTAGTACTGTTGGTTTTGGAGCCTGATCTCCAGTCTCATAGATGATGATTTAGCCATGCTTGTACCCCAGGTTTGGTTATGATCCCGACATGATCCCCAGGGCTTTTTTCGCCAACAATTTTTGGGCCCATGGTTTTGGGTATCCCATGGTATTTTCCCATTGTATTTTCCTTATAAGAGAAATACATTGTAACACGGATAGGGTTGATGTATTATGTATTATGCATTGTAAAGATCTTTGAGATCAGAAGAGAGACTGTGAGATGGTGAAGAGGAAGTGCAGCAATTGTGCTGAAGGTTGTATCCCTTCACTTTGTTGGACGATATAATAGTAAGGACTAGCAATTTCAATGTGGACGTAGCCCATCTTGGGTGAACCATGATATATTGGTGTCTCTCTTGTAATGTGTTTGTGTGCTTATATTTTCATTTCTGTTTATTGTTATTGCTCTGCGATCCTGTTTTTCTAACAAGTACTTTCTAACTTCTTGATTTTTCCAATTAATGTCTTGTTATGGTTCTTAACCGATATATTTCTTCAGTGTTATTTGATAACGTGCTTTTGATAGTTGTAATCTCCAATTTGTGTGTCTGTTTAGTGTCGTTCTCTTTCTACTGGAGTTCACTAATATGTTGTTGAAATTATTGGCTTCTTCACTTTCTAACTTTCTCTGAACTTGCACCAATTAAACATCTTCGTCCATGATGAGCTTGTTTAAATGCTTTAT
Organism: Larix kaempferi; assembly: GCA_027924585.1. Taxonomy (NCBI): domain Eukaryota; kingdom Viridiplantae; phylum Streptophyta; class Pinopsida; order Pinales; family Pinaceae; genus Larix; species Larix kaempferi. The sequence goes on from BSBM01000073.1 coordinate 17,532,107, forward strand.
TTCTTCTCTTAAATCGTTATTGCTTGTATATGGTGATTCTTTGTCATTTTTTGACCATCCAATTTGGTCTTCAAGATTTTGGTTATGAGTTTCTAAATGTGATATTTTCTCATCTTTATCTGATAACATTTTCTTGAATTCTTTATTAGCTTTTTCTAACTCATATTTTTTATCTTTCAAGCATTGATTCTCCCATTCTTCCGAATGAGTAAAAAAAAATTTCTTCCGAATCTCGAATTGAAGATCTTTATTGGTCACTTTATATTGCTCTAATTCGTCCAATGTTTCTTGTAGCTTTGGCTCCAATTTTGATTTTGAATTCACCATAAGTAAATTTCTTGGATGATAGCTTGGTCTTATTTTGACTTCAAATTCTTCAATATTGATAATGGTCTTCGACTTAAAAAGAAATTAATCTTTGGACTTGAATTTATGTCTTCTTATTTGGTCTTCAATTTCAAGGGTAATAATCTTCAATAATTAGATTTTCCCCACAATATAATGAACAAAATATATAATAAACAAGATTCAATATGATTCTTCTTGTAAAAAATCTTATTTTGATGCTCTTATAATCCTATTTTCCCCTTCATTTTTGTAAAATGGTGTAGAATGGGTGGTTGGGAGGAATGGTTGTTACCTTCTCCACCCAGGTTCACATATCGTTTTTTGTTTTTTGTTGGAGAATAAGCCCAAACCCACTTATTAAGAAACCACTTTTACACACATTTATTAATAAACCAACCCAAATCATGAAAAATTCGCTCTGATATCACTGAAGTGTAAAAACTTCTTAATGCCAGTAATAATTCTAAAATGCCCACAAATATTCGAAATCCCACATTTTCATATGTAATAATAATATATTGATAATGGATGATCTTTACATTACAATGAAAAAATAATTCAAACTATGATGATTTGTCTTGATGTGGAAGTTCCTTCTAGTGCAATATGGATGCCAAAGTATCAATTGTGTGAAGAATATCCATCATTTATTTCTCATAGGTATACTTCCCCAATTTTTGTCACACAATTTTCTATTGGTGGTAGATTGGAACAATGTTTTGCTGCACAATTGTCTAATAGTTGTAGACTTACCCAAATATTTGTCACACAACTATATACCAATGGTATACTTCTCCAAATTTTTGTCACACAACTATCTATTTTTGGGTGATAAGGGACATCCTTCATGCATCAAAACTACAACAAGAGGTTTTCATGCAGTATCACAATTTAAGATAAATTTTTTAGTAAAATCATGCACTACTAAAACGGATGGGGTACACATGACCTCTTTTAAATATAGGAAGGCATTATGATCTATGTCATTCCATACGAACAAATTCTTCTTGAGTGAGGTTGTCAAGTGGGTGGAAATCCTACCATAGCTCTTCATAAATCTTCTAATATAGCCAATCTAAAAACCCATGTCATCTTGATTGACATTGTGACCTAGGTACTCTAAATCTAAAGCTACCCCAAAATAATATTTGGAACATTTAAGGAAAAATTAGTGGTCTCGAAGGAGTTGGAGTTATTTATCCACATGATTTACATGGGAATACCAACTTTTGTTGTAAATCAAGATATCATCAAAGAAGACAAACCAAAAATAATAAATGGCTGAAAAATATTTTTAAATAACCTTTTAAATGTAGATGGGAAACTATAAATCCCAATGTAATCACTAATAACACATAATGCCCTTCATGCATACAAAAATCCATCTTTGGAATGTCTACCTCTTTCATCCAGATTTGATGGTACCTTGAATGGAGGTTGAGTTTACTGAAGAAATTGGAAACATGGATATCATCCAAGAGATCATCAATAATTGGGATGGGAAATTCTTCTTTGATAGTCAATTTATTGAGAGGGTGGAAATTAGGACTCATTTTCCAATTTCTGTATTTCTTCAATACCATGACCACTAGGGATGAATAAGGACTAGTAGACGGATGAATGACCTTGGAATCCAACAGTTCTTGAATAATATTCTCAATTTCATTAATTTGGGAAAACATGTTCCTATAAAGATGAAAATTTGGGTGTTGACTATTGGGAATCAATGGAATAGCATAGTCATGCTCACCATGTGAGGGGGATAAGACATGGTGTGTGTAAAATACAAATTGATGTTTGGTTAATACCGACTAGAGGTCAAGGTAAATTTCTGATGTGAGCTAAGTGTGCATGATTTAAATGGAATGGAATTAGGGAATGATGCATGAATGGCCTTTATTCAAGATAATTTACATATCGTGAGAGATGAAAATATATGTAGAAGCTAATTGAAGTCTTTTGAGGGTATATGTTCAGCCATATGTAGTTAAATTCATGTGTAAATCCTTAAAATCCATTATTACCGAGTCCAAAATGTGTAACCAATTCGCCCCAAGGACAACATCAAAACCACCCATGTTGATGGAAAACATACAAGTCTTGAGTTGATAGCCCCCTATTGAATTTGAACATTTTCACATCATCCACTACATTTCAACATACCGCCATTCGTGATAAGAATTTGGAAAATTGAGATTGCATGAATGTAAAAATGGAGTTCTTTAGCCACATGAGCATCAATAAAATGATGTGTACTTCCAATATCAACCAAAATAATAACCTTTTAAAGCTTAATGTAGCGGCCTACTTGTAATGTCCCTAGTTTTGGCCCCTGACATAAACTATGTAAATGATGTAATATCATTGATGTAATTGATGGCACATGACGAGGATCTCAATGAAAAGGCCCTACCATGGACATATTGAATATGTATGCATATTTTAGCAAGTAATGTGGTTAGAGAACCATGCGCCGGTAAAGCATAGTAGCATTGTAATCTGATGCCCATGTGCATGATAATAATAAATAAATCCATCGTCGAATGTGAAATGAAACAAGAGCATGGGGTATGATTATCCAAAGGATAGGAAGGGACATATTGAATCCATAAAGCCAATAGATGAGAGCCAAGTGTCCTAGAGAGGATTGCTGAGCCATCATACATTAGGGGAGTTTTGAGGTAAAAAATGGGCCTCAAAATAAAAATGTACCATAAAAATTCACTTTATAAGAACCAATAGGATTCAGGATGATTATGTCAACCATAAGGGTAAAATTTGTAAAACAAATTGGAGGGAAAAGCAAAAACTACTCTTTCTTATCGTATTTTTGACATATCTCCTTAACAGTTTTCTCAAATTTCAAGTTTGGGCACTCATTGGATGCGTATATTAATTACACATCCAATCCATGCCCACACTGCATACTTATGAAGCACACACGACATGAAAAAATGAAAATTTCAATAAAAATGTATTAAAATATTAAAATATGTTTTTTTATTGAAATTTTCATTTTTTCATGTTATGGGAACCTCAGAAGTATGCAGTGTGCGTATGTGTTGGATTCGGAATTAAAATCCGCATCCAACAAGTGCCAAAACTTGAAACTTGGGTAAACCGTTAAGGAGATATGTAAAAAAAATGATAAGAAAAAATAGTTTTCCTTTTTCCGCTCTAAAATTTAGAACTCTTATTTTATTATTATAGCTTTTATTTTATTATTTTCCTTAGGAGGCCCATTTTATAGCTCAAAAATCCCCTAATGTGTCATTTTGGTTCATGCACCCAACTCATTTAATGCTTCCAAAATTAAGGTAGTTGAGATAGTTATTGTCTTGGGAAAAGGAAGGCGTGCTTCTAAGTTCTTTGTGACGGAGTACTGTCAGTCACCCTACAAAACTAGGGATGTGATATTTCTAATTGGGTAAACAATTAGTTACATTGAAGTCATCCATAAATTACCTATTAGACGTTGGCGGGGATGGTGTAGCAAGCATGTCAATAAGTTTTTCAGTGATATTGTCAGTGAGTTGGTTAGTTAGTCAATCACATGGGGGGTTCACTCAGTAAACTTGTTACATAGAATGATCGTTCACATGATATTAAAGAATATCCCTAATTTCATTAAATATTGGAAAATGTGTCCTAAAATTGTATTGTTGAACCCCCCTCCCAATATGCCTTTCCAATTAAGAAAACCTCTAGTTTCACTAGATATTGTAGGTATCCATTTTTATCAACCCATTTTTAACACCCCCTTTATATCATATTATCAAATTGTAACAAATAGGAGCCCTAACACATCTTAGTATAAGCAAACAAGATGCTAAATAAAATAATAGTATAATGCTAATAATGATCCCGCTAGGATTGCAAGGCGACTAATCAATTTGTAGCATTGGATAGTGGAAGACTCAATGAAATAATATCAATGAAGGAAAAATGCGTAAAAGGAAACCTAGTCAAGGGATCAACATAACAAATCATGTAAAAGACTGATAGTCCAATAGTTAGTGCAATGCTTAGAAAATATGATAATTGCATATGTTTCACACCACAGCCTTCCAATATACCAATTTCATATCATGTAAATATAAGTATAGCCATAGATAGCTCATGTTTTCTATAAGCTTAATAAATTAAACTCTATAGCAATGAGAAATTGAAACCCTTTTATGGATGGACTCCCCTACCTTCCCATCAAAACAAGCATCATTGATGTTTGAACCAAAATGAAAATAGAAAAAGTCATCTTACTTTTCAATAAAACCATATGATCGTGTGCAAAGCTTGGATTTGGGCCATTCACAATATCCAATGAATTTCCTCCACTTCATCTACATTTATTCTTGCAATCAAGAGAATTAACAACATTTAGTTACGTTTTTCTTGGGTTGTATCTAGATTTTTTTCTATCTTTACAGGAGAGGGAAAAATACCCATTGTTAGGTTTTAAGCATGCAATAGTTATAAAGATACACAGATGGTGAAAATTATATGATACCATTTCATGGTACCAATAACACATAGGGTATGTAAATAAAGATTTGTATTTTCACCTATGTTCATGACAGTGCCAATACAACATTAAGATGGATGCCTTGCATATAAGGTTTGAAATTAAAATTATGAATGTGCCAAATATAACTCAATATAAAAACTATTCCTAATTGGCAATGTGAAAATATTAAAGAAGAATACAAAAAGTTGAAAGAAATAATTAGTCAAGAAAAATTGATCTATCTTTTCTTGGTTCCAATGAGCCAAGAAAGATTGATCTCACTTTTCTTGGTTGTCGTGGAGAAAGGTTTAATTGAATCTCAATACCCACCTAAACCCCAACCTAAAAAATGAAGACTTAGATCTTTTACTTGAATGCCTCCAAAAAAAAATACAATTCTTCAAGTCTGAAACCCCTGATTAGCTACATCTCTTAACTTAAAGATGAAAAAAAATATAACATCAATTCAAACCAAGCCTAAATAAGCTATTAAATGAATATTTCTCAAGGCCAATAATCCGAAGAGACTTCCATAAATATTATCATTGGTACACTATCATCAGATTTATGCAAAACTTAGGATCATAAGCAATATCAAATAAAAATGGAGGCCTTTAAGTTGTAGGTGGGTATGACTAAAGCCCGTGATTTGGAGGTATGAATCCATCCCACGATTTGGAGGTTATTCCTTGGCACAACCAAATAAAATAACCCCAATATTTATATTACTATGTCAAATTAAAATTCTACATAAACATGTTTAGGAATATTAATTTTTGAATGATTCCTTTTTGTTGAAATGTATGTTTTTTCTATTGCAAGTTTGACAGGTCTCATTGACCATTTATTTGGACACACCTCTTGTAGTTTACATATGACCTTATTTTTCGAATCACTTGGTTAGTTTCTGTATTGTAACTGAGAAGTACATATGTAAATTATTTCCACTATATCCCTCATAGTATTATAAAAAAAAACCCCTTCTATTAACTTCTAGCATCACTCCAGATGAGCTAAGGATCAATTGATCATCATTTGCTTCTTCCATAATTTTTTTCTTATGATGAAATTGACTTCTTTTGTTGTCATTCCCTACATAACATTCAAAATATGTGAATTAGAATATTTGAAACATATTAGTGAATACTTAAGTACATTATTACTCAAATTTGAAGAAATAATTCATATTGACTTATTTTGTATTCACTTGATTCATCTCTCTGCAACTCTTCCATCAACATTTTACGCTCTTTTGGATATAGATTGGTAATAATATTATCGAACTTCCTAAGTTTTTGGCTGTGCATGTCACAGATTAACCAATACATATTGGTTAACTTTACAAATGATTCAAACAAATTAATTTAAATACATAAATTAATTAAAATCACTTTCCTTCTTTGTAATTCTAAATTTTCTCCCAACATGTTGACTAAATTCATTGTTCACTGAACTAATACCATGCATTTTCTATCAATAAGCAACCTGGACCATTAAATACATAAGTTATCAATATATTATACAAATAAATTATAGTCATTCAAAAAGGAAAACAATTATGGTATCAGTAATCTTTATCACATAAAACAGTCCGATTTGTTTATGTACCTAAACGCACCGGTGCATTATATCAACATAGGTGAATGTGAATGGATGAAAATAATTTTACGTTTTATGAAAATAAAAAAATGATGTGTTCCTGCTTTTAGCGGTGTGATATTCGTATAAATTCACCTCAAACAGATAACCAAGCAACAAAAAACGAGTTTTGTGTTTTTATAAAATAAAACACCACGTGACACATGTCATATCCGATGTACTTTTCTTATACCCTCATTGGTACATTCATGTAATACAAATGCATTGATATTGATGCATGCTTTTTTTATTGAAAAAAAAAATTTATTAGGGCCAACATGGTTACGGATTCGAACCAAAAAGTGGCCCCATCTCACCCTACACTTTCTATATATAATCACAAGCTCAACAAATCTAAAATCCCTAAAAGGTGAAATCGTAATTGTGTATAAAAATATAGGGATTTAAACCCTAATGTAAAATTTTGCAGCCACATAAAACAAAAAGAAGCAATGAAAAAATAAGGGTTGTAAGATTGAAGGTAAGTATGAAGTTTTTTTCTAAATCTAGTTAAACTCTAAATAAAGTAATAAGATCAATAGTAATATTTAGATACTTGAGATTTTTACTATGCAGGGTTTTGTTTCATTCACCATACCTAACAAATTTCAATCCTCAGAATAATCCAGTTGCTCCAAACTCCCTCCATGCAAGTCTCTCTTCCAAAACTCTCCCCTAAAGTTTTCGAAAAAAGAATGAATTAATGTTTGGGTTTTTGTTTTTAAACACTATTTATAATTAGTTTTTGAACTAAAATTGCCGCTCTTTTTTCAGTTTAGGGAAAAAATAGCTTGTGCGAACTTTTTTTAATTTTAATTTTTTGGCATTTCGGTGCACTTGTGATCCCGTTGCACCGGTGGGGTCATATATGAAATGCACCGGACCTTTGAATTTTGATGCAACACTAGAAACATTAAATTCAAAAACTTTAAAAAAATCGCATGCCACGATATGTGTATAATTAGGATGCTCTTATACGCTTATGTTTATGAAACACACCAAAATGAAAAATGTTGTAAAATGCATGTATAAATATCTACTACCAAATGTATCAGATATTTTATACCATAGTGGATTTTGTGGATGTTCTTTCATGGTGCATTTATAATTTTTACAGACCAGTGTGTTTGTTATATGTGAGCACACCGGTGAGTGTATATTTGAATAGACGCACCGATTTAATTTGTAAATATTGTTGTTTTATGTATCCACTTAAAATTATATATTCATCTCAAATGTTCTTTTATTATTCAACCACATAAATTACAATATTTCACAGTATATATATGTTGCTTAAACTCACCTTATTCTTACAAAATGGTTTCCAAAGTATATTGGAAGTTAGATTGTAATATAGTTCTTGAAAATTTTTTAGGACTGTAGAGATGTATGTTGATTACTGATTTCACTCAAATTTAGGGAGAAACGTTTGTAGTATCAAATGGCCAATTCTTCAGATTCCAGCTCATTCCATCTTGTTCAAAGTTCGATGAGTTCTCCCTTTCCATCCCCAGTAAGTTCAGGTTTTATTTATATTTTGACTATTTATTTGAATTTATGCATCCATGTGAATTTGAATATCAATTTATTCTTTATTGCAAGATCCTGATTCCAGTTTGCGTTCGGATGCAAAATAAATTCCACTAGTTTCAAAATGTTGTAAGCTCTTATCAAGAGCAAGATACCGCAAGCAGTTCGTAGATGAAAATGGGAAGCCACTTTACCCTTCCAATTATAACATGCCATATTCAAGCCGCAATCTTGGTTGATCGACGGTAATTTGTCGTGAACTAGTTTCTTTTATGGAAACCCAGTAGTTTTTGGTTGTTCAAAATGTCCAGGGTTGAAGGAGAACCCTCAGTGTGTCACACTCACCCACTACACAAATGATATATTACACAATGTTGATGGTCTAATACCCCCTACCGCAGTAAAAGATCCAATAGGTGGTATAGAAAAGACATGTAGAAACACTTCCCTATGGTCATTTTTGAAAAAATTGGAAGCCAAACCGACTATGTCTCTTTCTAAATTGATGAACCCATCTTCTTATGGTTAAGTCAACTGAAATTTCTAGTGATCCAAAGTATGATATGAATGCCACCCAGCCCATCTCTACTAGAAGATCCAAAAATTTGCATGAGTTGAGAGAAAAAATGTCCAAGTACACACTGAGGTCCATCCATTTGCTGGAGGGTAGCGATGATTTCTCCCTTCCTGTGAATTTGAAAAATAAATATCAAACTTCTTACAACTTCTCTTTGTATGGCACTTGGTCATCTCCTCTACCTGTACCTGATGTTGGAACCAAATTCTCATTTTGTGGTAATCGCTTTATGATTGGAAAGTATAATATAGATTCTGCAAATCTTGGGTTGTTTATCCTTTCACATGCACTCATTCCTCCCAAACAATTAGTAGCACTTACGCCATTTTGTGGTCCTATCTATTTTTGTTCTGATTACTTGAATATTGTTAAATACAAGCATAGCATTTCCATGTATAGTATATGCATGAATGGTTATGTTTCTGGAAACTTTAACAAGAAGAACCTGTTATATATAGATGGTCGTCCACACACTCATGGGAACATTGCAAGGTTCATAAATAGTTCTAGGTACTCTTTATTTTCTGCAAATTTTTCATTTGAGGAACACTTCAATGATGAATTTTTTTAATGAATAGGAAAGCATCCATATTTGTTGTTGTACATGCAATATACAGTTTTTTTCCCAGTGACGAGTTGTTAATAAACTATAACTTTCATAGACAACCAACCACTTCTCAAAGACACCTTGCATTGGGATTACTCTTAGACATTCCCTTGGGGCATAAGAAAAAAAAACATTTATTAATTGTATTTGTTAATTTTCAATGGGAGTCATGTTAATGTATTGCTTAGTTTGAAATTATGTTTTATAAATGTTTAATTTAATTTATAAATTCATGAATTTGAAAATGTGTTACTCAATTTTAATTTGTTATATTTAATGTGGAATTGATGTTAATTTATCTCTCAATCTGAACGTTTCCTTTATAAATGGTTTGAAGCTTAACATTTTCTATTGGAAATTATTCTCGTGCTTCTATAATAATTGTTTTGTATAATGCTAGATCAAACCAATTGAATTGTGTTTACTAACAACATCAATGCAATGTTCACTATTTTGAAATCATGATTCTGATGATGAACGACCTACCTACCATCTTCTGTTGCACCTCAGTACAATGTCAAATCGAGAGAAGGTTGAAAAAAGAGTGCAACTTGGAGAGGAAGCATACCAAGCATGGTTGAGTCAACCACCTATTCAATTTCCACCACATCCATCCTCACCAATTAGGAATGACTATAGTAATAGTAGTTCTTCACATGTTCTCAATGGATCCAATGAGGTAGAAGTTGGTATGGATGAGTTATTACAGCAAAGGAGTGCCATGGATGCAATGTTGTTACATACATTCTAGAACAATGAGCTGGGGGATGATGCTCATATCAATGAATCCTTATTCAAAATCTTTAAATCGGCTTCTACCACCCCTCTCTTTGAACCTGGTCAGTCAAAGTCTATGTAGTTGGGGAAAACAATGTTACTGTACAACTTCAAAGCAAAGTATGGCATGTCATATGTGTATTTCTTAGCAATGTTGAGGTAATTGACCATCAACTACATTATATTTCGAGTAAACTTGTGATACAATCATCATTGAAAATTGTCTATTTTATGAACATTAAATGACATTGTACATTTGTATTTCCCACCAACTACAGGTTATTCAAAGATAAGGTACTTGTAAATGATAAGGTCTTTCCCGACAGCTGTGAAAAGGAAAAGCAAATGTTGAAAATGTTGGGTTTTGAGTACATATCATATCATGTGTGTCCCAATGATTCTATTCTATATAGAGGAAAATATACAGACAAAGAGATATGTCCAAAATGTGGGCATGACAGGTACAATAAATTGAATAACAAGGCTAAAGCACATGGTCCTCCCCATAAGATATCGAGGCATATGCCTATAATCCTAAGGATTCAAAGGATCTTTCATTGCAAAGAATTATCTATGCTACAGGGATGGCATGCATCGCACTGAACTCAGAAAGGAGTTATGTGAATCCCAACAGATTCAATAGCCATGAAGCATATAGAGGATACATGGCATGATAAATTCAACGATGAAGTTTGCATCCTTCGATTGAGCATAACCATTGATGGCATCAACCCATATTCCCAACCAAACACCCTCTATATTGTTTGGACGGTAGTAATGATCAATAACAATACCCCCCAGGTTTTTCTGTGGAGAATGAACATCTTATGTTGGCTCTTATAGTCCCTAGTAGAATACAAGTGAAGAATATGGATGTTTATCTACAACCATTGATCGATGAATTCAAGGAACTGTGGGAAGGGATACATGTATATGATGTGTCCAAACCCATCCCATCAGAGAGGAGTTTTACTTTGTATGACATATGTGCATACACCACACATGATTATATGAGGTTAGGATTTTGCTTATGTAAATATATTGTTGTCTGATTTCTTTATATTTAAAGAAATAACATTTGGCATATTTATCTCGGTGCGATTGTCTTGATCTTCAACACTAACATGCTCTCTTTACTATAACATCGTGGGTATTTTAACAAAAGGTTATTATGGATGTAAATGTTGTGGATATTCTATGAAATCTAGGTGGTCCAAATACCTACGAAAGTCAATGTATGACTTCTCTAGGGTATTTCTCCAAAAAAAACCATTCTTATAGAAGAGCATGATCTGCTTTCAATGGTAAACGAGAGAGAACCCAAAGGCCTAAAATAACAGCACCGAATGACTGGATTAGGGAAGATGACGGAGAGAAGGAGAAGGAATACACACATATGTTCAATTCAAATGTGCAACTTGCAATTGATGATCCTGAATTCTTCAACACCTATATTGAGAAAATTCTCAAAGGGATGAAAAGGAAATTTGTATTTTATGAGCTCTCGTATTGGGAGCATCTTAAGATTTCCAACTTACTATATCCCATGCATATATTTAAAAAAAAATCATGTTCTTAGTGGCGTCACATATCATCCAAAAAAAGTGACAATTTGGCTGTCAAGAAGATCTTATTTCTTCAAATACTAAAAAGAAGCATTGGCCAAGACAAGAAATACAGAGGCTTACCCCTCTTTCTCATTTAAAAAATGAGATGTATTATGGATTTTGAAGAAAGATTATCTTAATTTGGAAAAGGAATTTATATTGGGTGTGAAGGAACCTGCTTTTTATGGGTCTACTCTACGACATTGCTTCACTGCAGATGAAAAGTTGTTGGGTTTGTAATCACATGACCATATCAACCTTCTCAGGGTACGTATAATGTCAAAAAATTGTTTTTAATTTTTATTTATATATTTTACCACACAAGTTAAAATGCAATTAATTTTTTGGGTTTATTTTGTAGTGTCATTGTCCATTGTTCGTGGATCGGTGTGTGAACTGCAATTTTCCCGATGACCTGTTGCATGCCATATCTAAACTATCTGCATTTGTATGGTGGATCACATCAAATAAGATTTACATTGTCAGAATTCCATGGTGGCATCAATAGATCGCTAAGATTGTTTGTATGTTTGAGAAGAAATTGTCGTCAAGTTTCATGGAATTGTAGGTTCATCTTCTAATTCACCTAGTTTGTGAAGTTGAATTAGTCGAGGTGGTCTCATGTCACTAGATGTTCTTCTTGGAGAGGTTCATGAAAAAAATGAAGGGATTTGTTCGACAAAGGGAAAAACCCAAGGGGTATATGGTAGAGGGGTACATAGTATATGAGTCATTCTATTATGCCACTGAGTACATCAAGTAAATCGACCACACACCAAGCGCAACGATTTGGGATGAAGAACGTGATGAGGACAAAAGGAAAGGAGAGGTACTAGAAATAAACAAAAAAAGGCACATGATAAAGAGTAAGTCACTTATCTTTCGATCTTCAAATTTCCACATAGTAACTATTCACAACAAAATTCAAAATCTATATCTGATCCCATACGTATTGAATGTGGTTTTGTTTCCATGACTATAGAAGTGAATTCAGAAAGTGACGCAATCAATAACTTCATTCTTTACAAGGCGGAGGCAACAAAACCATGGGTCACATTGTATGAAGAGAAGAGGAGAAAGTGGGACATTGATAGAAAATAATTCAGGCAGTCGCATGGTAGAAGCATTCATTTTCCATCTCATTTAAAAGAAAATATGCCAATTGTATGTCCCAACATTTGGGTTGTAGAACAAGTCAGAGATAAATATGGTGCATCTTGTCGTTACCCTCCTGAAGAGGAGGACGTGCTAAACATTGGGATCGGCTAAAACAACTCGGTAATAAAATATTTCTGTAAATTTCTAACTTTATAATGCAACTTTGAATTATAACATCTATGTTTAATATATTAATTCTTGGGTTATTAGACACACGACACCATCATTTGTTAGCTTTTCTTACAAGTGCATTCATTCCCATCTATGTGGCATTATGGACATCATTTTCGCACCAAGGATGTTGATGATGGATGTATTACACAAGACTATGGAGTGGAAGTCGAGTTTGACCAATCTAGTTGTGCGAGCCACCACGATCAAAACCTGATACGAGAGATGTTGGGTTATGTCAGAAATATACAAGAGATCATTTAAGTGGACTTCTCATCTTTCCAATGTGTTATTTTTAGGTGCAGGTGGTGGGACACATTCGATGGGAATAATGTAAAGGAAGATCGTGATAGTGGATTGATATGTATCAACTCTAGAAATATGTGGGATGAAAGTAAGGAGCCTTATGTTTTCCCAAAACACTGCAAACAAGTGTTCTTTTACCTATATGTGTTGGATAAATATTGGTGTTCATATTAAGACACGACCCTAGATCTAAACATGTTTTTTAGAACAACAATGCTATCATGCTAATCGACGAAGATAATGAGGGTCATGGCAATTGAGAGTGATATGTACATGTTTTATTTCATCACTTACATATTGAGATATCATTTTTTTATTGTTATCTTTGATTGTCTAATTATATTCTTTATTTTTCATGTTATGATGGTGGAAATGGAAATTTGATTATTGGATACAGTGTTTAAACAATTTGAGTTAGTTAACAACCAATATGATGTGAAATATGTTTTATGTCTATCAAGTAATTTGTGCTTTTATGGAATGATTGTATGTCATTCTCCATAGTTAGAGATGATATTTGTAGCTTTACATTTAGTTCATAATTGCAGTGTGGGTTTTATCATTTAATTTATTGCATTGTTACAATTGGATCAGAATCAATGAATTAGAGTACGAATTATCATTGATGTTAATCATATTTATTGTTTGTTGTAATTTCATCTACTCTCATTTCAAACATGGTCAATTTAATGATTATATTATACTTAGACACTTATATTTTATATTTTACATACTTAGACACGTCTATATCATTAAGGAAGAAAAAACCTATGGAAAGATTAATAAAATATGTATATCCTTTAAAACTTTGATCATATAATAAATTAAAAAAAAAAAACAATATTTTTTTTAAATCCTATTTTTGTAATATGCATATTCATATCTATATTTATTTCAAGTTTCACTATTGATGGGTTATTCCATCATTTGACCTTGGTTAGGATGGGTCTTAGGAACGTGATCCAACTACCTTTTATTATCTTCTCCAAACTCATTTATTGAAAAAGTACATAATTGTCAATATTGGAAATAATTGCAATTTTTTAAACAATAGCTAGCTTTGGGCATCCACAGACAAATCATGTTAAATGTGTGTTAATCATAACCAAACCTCATTTTTGGAGGGTATAAAATTTGTTCCTTCAATGTGGACTAATATTATATTATATAATGAAGATCATGATTAATAATGATAAGTTTGGAGAATGTAACTTTTGGGTTTACAATGGAGAGAAAATGTTGTTCTTTTAATTACGTATTTGTCTTTGTTCCTATTAGAGCTTTGATATTTATTAGTCTAAACTGATTTATTGTAAAAAAAAATAAAAATGTTGAATGATACATTAATAGGTCATATTGATGTTCATATTTACATTTTCTTTTGTGATGTTCATATTCATATTTTATAATAATACTACATGGTAATACTTGACGTTTTGTTATGATGTTTGGTTAGACTTATAAAAAATGATTCATTTATGTTTATCATTTGGATAATTAAAGTATACACAACATTATATGATGAAGACTTAATGTCCTTATTAAAAATAATTATATATTATTTCGTAATGTTCAACATAAAGTTGCAACAAAATAAATATATTATTCTATAAGTATAATATTATGACAAATTTTACTACATTATTAAGAAAATTTCAATAAATTATAATATCCATAGAAATTATATAAGAACAATATGAACACCAAATAAAAAAATATTATTACATAAACATAATACTATGAGTACAAACTATAAAAAAAAATTGTAAACATGATACTATGATAAATTATATTACAACAACCATAAATCATAGAGTTGACACAACTCCATCAATTATCAATACAAAATTCATAAAAATATTTAATTCAAAGATATTTTTAATTCAATTATATTATGTAAAAATAAGATTTGTAACCTATATTAAGTTAATTAATGAAACAATAATTTTCAACATTTTCAGTAACCATTACTCCAACCCAAATTTTCACATTTATGATGGCCTAGCAATCAACCATACTATCAAATTCATTTTCTAGACAATATATCAATCTATATATGAAACCATACTTCAAATTGTCTACAAAATTTAGGCTAAAATTATTCAATATGAAAAATGGTCGAAATGATGCTCAAATTTTGACTAAAATTAAAAACCCAATAACTTTCTTTACAAAGGTCTAATGCTTTGAAAACTTGTTAAGTCATACAACAACTTGTTTTATATCATAATTTACAATTCAAATTGTGATGTTTTTGTCAACTAAATTAATAGTTACTGATTTAAAGAACCACATGATTTTGAATAGTACAAAGTTCTTTACAAAGTTCTTTCACATAAGCATATGATCATCATCATTTTCAACACTTTTTTTTTAACAGAAACAGGGGAAGAGAGTATATGTATTTAAAAAAATGTGCACAGCCATATAGTACAAATGATATATAAAAGTTTTCTGAGAGAGACTGTTCAACAGAGGATTCAAAGTCTACCATCATCCTTATAAAGGCTCTAATTCTTGTCTTCTTGAGATTTCCCAAAATTTTGCTGGGATATACCCTAACAAACTGACTATTTAGATAGATACAGAAATACATATGGCAAAATTGTTACAAAAAATGGAACCTGTGCTGAAAACAAAGCTAGCTATACTTCTTGGGGTGGACAAAAACTGCATCCACCATTTCTTGATTGATTTCCTGGTTGACAGTGGGAGTTTCGAGAACTTGGCTGCCTTGTGTTTTCCCTGTCAGCACTGAGATATCTTCCTGGAGAGCGTCCACTTTTCCCATGAGCTCAAAGAGATTTTTCTCCAAATCATTGATTCTTGAATCCTGGCAAGAGAGCTGCGTGACAGTATACCTCAATTCCGCGTCCAATTCATCATTTTGGTTCATGCTGGTACAAACAGCGTCATAGGTGTTGCGAATGGAAAGCTTTACATCCACCATGGTGTAGCTATGGCTTCCATTACACTCTGCATGGCGTTGAGACTAATTCAGGCTATGGACGGGGGAGGAGAGTGGGAAATGGAGAAGGAGGGAGAAGGGTCCAAATCACGGAGGGAGAGTCGATGTAGAGCAGAGCAGGATGAAAGAGGAGGACAAGCCATGGCCAAAGGTGGGAAAAGAGTGGGAGGGAGGGGAGTTAAGGCTGGCTCGTGGGAGCTGATAGCTGAAGGAAAGGCCATGTGATGAGCGCGTGGAGGGAAGAAATGGCGTGTGGAACAAGCAAAGGAAGGAATGGGGCCAAGAGGAAGCGTTAAGGGTAAGCCAAGAGGCCCAAACAAACCATTAAGACGATGCTTTAAGCAGAGAGCTAAGGTTACTCCAAGAGGACCAAACGAGGAGGAAAGGAATTGATTCACACTTGGCATTGTTAGGGGATGTAATGGTAACCAATATCTCCATTGTGATAATGGATTTGCCCTATTTCCAGTGTTGTTCCCTTATTACCCTCAAGATCTGCTAAACAATTGTTTTCTCTTAGGATGTGGAGGAAAGAAACATCGGGGGGGAGGGGATAAGAGATTATTCTTTTGAGATATCTGTGAGATTTAGTGCCTTGAGTTGCGTAGCCTTTCCTAATGGTTTGGATGACATGCCTGGAGTCTCCAAAGATTCTGAGCTTTCCAATGTTGAGGGAGGAGGCTAGTTCTACTGAGTGTGTGAGATCTAGCCATTCTGCCTCGTTGTTCGTTTTTATGCCAAGTCCCCAGGAGAATGCTGCTACTTTGTTTCCTCCAGGATCGAAAAGGATCCCACCCGCACCTGCCACCCCAATCATTTTCAACACTTAACAAACATAAACATAAACATCATGATCATAACATCATAAACTTAAGAATACGCATAAACATAAACATACCATCATCATCATTTTCACGACATAAACATAAACATACCATCACTATCATTGTCACCATCTAACAATCACTATTTTAAACACATGATCAACCAATCATATGACATTAATCAATATCCTAATTTATAATTTTAAATATATATCATCATACCACCTAAAAAACATAAACATAAACATCATCATGATCATTTTCACCATCTAACATAAAACATAAAAATAATCGATATAGCATCATAAACATATAAACATAAACATGAGTGTAACATCTTAAACATTACATTGGCATCATCTAACATCACGCAAGTCACATTAATATATTATAACATGCATAACCATCACACACATCTAACAAACATCATCTAACCTAAGCTAACATACTCACCAACAAGTACATATAAATAAACATCGACATAACCATCAACATCAACATAAACATGAAAAATGTAGTATATATACACATATGAGGATATATAACATCAAACCAATGATAGATGCCAAATAAATATCTCCATTCCAGTAACTATTATGACATGTCTGATCCACCTCCACTAGAGGCACCATCAATATCTCTCCCACCATATCTAGAAGCATTGTCACCTCCACCAATAGAGCCAGAGGCAATATCAACACCTCTTCCAGTAGAGCTAGAGGCATTGAAACCTACACCAATAGAGCCAAAGGCATCAGTACCTCTACCAGGAAAAAAACCAACTCAGAGAGAAACATACATAGGTACATCAAGACGAATTGTACCCCATCCAAGCATCATATCTACAATAGAGACGAATGGAAAATAAATTGTGGATGGTTGGGCCGATCAGTAGGATCAGTAGGTCGATCGAGCAAGAGTAGAGGAGATGATGAAGTAGGATCAGTAGGTCGGTTGAGTAGGAGCACAGCAGATGATTAAGGAGATGATGGAGGAGGATGTGGAGGACGAGGAGGAGGTGGATGAGATGTTTATGAAGTTGATGGAAGAGGAGGTGGAGTAGTATATGTAAAAGATGATGGAGGAGGGGGTGGAGGTGGAGGAGGAGGAGGTGGATGAGATGTTGACGAAGCTAATGGAGGAGGAATTGGAGCAGTAGATGTCAAAGATGATGGAGAAGGGGGTGTAGGTGGAGGAGGTGGAGGAAGAGGTTGATGGTCACCCCTCCTATCATCTAACTAAATGAATGCACTAACAATATGTTGCATCAACAAGTTCATCTCACAAGGAAGAATCCTCCATATATATGCAAGGTGAGGCTTATTAACACCTAAATTTTGTCTGCCTAACTTGTAATTTTTCTCATCACACCTATACATCATTACCACATTCCATTTCCACTATTTTGATTTTGGTAAAACAAAAAACCAACGTCATACGTAAAAGGGTCATTTTACAAAATTAATTTGCTCAATTATCTAAAAAATGAGCAACTTATGCCCTGACTTGTTTTTTGGATGTTTCTAATTTTTATCACTCAAAAAAAAGAAAAAATATAGCATGACACATATGATATCCAAATTTGGAAAAGGGATAAAAATGTGAAAGGCACAAAATCAAAGGAAAAAGCGAAAAAATCGAAAATAAAAAATCAAAGCCTTATCCTTATTCTAGGTCTCTCCACCGTGCTTAAAAATGAACCATCAAGGTCCATTACTCAACACCCATTCTCCATACATTACTCAATTCATTACTCTATGAAAATATCCCTGATACCATTACTCTCTTTGTGTTATATTCTCAACCTTCTAGAGATTGTGTACGTGACACATGGTCGGAGAACCGTGGACTCCAAGGATGCCAAGCGAACCCTCCCTTAGACAGTTACAGGGGCCTATCCTACTGTAACTCAAAGGTAATATTAAATCCTTGTAAATTCCATTTATTACATAATGAAATATTATTCTTTATTATTTGAAAGATGTTTCTATCTGTTTGCTTGATAAAAAATGCAAAACAAAAGATCAATTTAAATTTATTTTAATACAGTTTGCATGTTTGATTAGTTTAGTTATTTAATTTTTTTTTGTTTATTTTATTTTCCATTGACTCTAGTAAGTTTAGCACAACCCTTAGTAGGTGCATCTTTGCACATGCTGTTGTTAAAACACCAGCAACAGTTTTTGGTGACCATACTAGGAACAATCTCTATTGTTCTCTGGTTGTGCTTGTCCAACCTTTCCAACCATTGATTGAGTTTTATTACTCTTGATTTCACTTGTTATTTTCCTTTTTGTTGTTTCTTGAGTGATTAGAGTCCTAAAACCATCCTGAATATACCTATGTTGGTCAAACTGAGCCTTTTTTTTGTCCATATATCCTCTCTACAGTATTTCCATGTGTTCAAAAAATTGCTGAAAATTGCAATTTTTTAAACTAAAATATCTTTTCCTCCCGGACTCGAATTTGCGTGATTTGTTTTTTCAAACCATGTACATTTTTTAGGGGAATTCAAATATGTAATTTTTGTATGTAAACTATGAATAAACATTTATAGAAATACATCTTAGTTTCTCCCCCCCCTTTTTTTAATAATAAAAAATAAAAAAGTGTAAGCAATAGGTTTTTAATTTTTGTTTGTGATCATTCGCTTACTGTAGTGGTATTTATGTTAATCTTGTTCATTTCTTGTAGTGGAGAAAAATCCTTATTTTTTAGTGGTTGTTTCTTCTTTAGTTCCATTAAAGATTATTTTGACTGCATATTTACTGTTTCAGCGAGTGCTTGTTGAAAAATGAAACTTTTTTACGCTGAATGATAAATGCTTCTTTGTATCCTTTATACTTTGAAATTATGTTTCCAAAAAAAAGTTTAGACTTAGTATCGGAAGTTGTTCATTTCTATCAAGCATTTAATTTCTTATTTTTTGTACACACCACTAATGCACACAATCACTCCCTAAATCAACATATCGCTTGGCTCATGCCGCCAACGAAGCCTTAAAATTAACCTTAACTCAACAAATATTAACCTCACTTGAGGACCAAAAATAATTTGGTAGTTAGGTTAGCACACTGGGGATAGGCATCCAAATAATTCCCCTTTGTAATTTACATCTGATACATAGTATTTTTCTTTTTAGGAGACCAAAATCCTCTTGTATTTATTAGCATGATTGAGACCGGTTTTTCGGGTTTCCTATCCTTTAGGAGGGAAAGTGGCAAGATTGGTTCTAGAAGTCTGGGTGGAATTCCGCTCTCCACTTTGTACTGAAGGAAACCTAATCACTATCTACGAACAAAAACTGTGGGTAAACTTTCTAAACATGCCTTAAATGAGGTAGCCTAGTTTCCATTCTTCTAGGGCTCTTTTACCCAGGATCCCCCTCAATAGGGGGATATCCCTTGACCATATTGGTCTTCCATTTCGTATTGTTTGACTGTGGATTTCATCACCCTGCAAGGTATATGATTTGTGAGGGATTCCAAATTTTAAGATAGGTGACTGCATGCTCCTTTATGTAATAGGTTAGCAGGTCAGTTTCTCATTTTTAGGAGTGCTACTTGATTGTTTGTTTTCAATTTTATTGAGACCACCTCACATTAGTTTTTCTGAGCTTCTTTTGGCTTGTTTTCCATTTTGTTGCACTCACCTTATGCACACTCGGTTGCATTAGGTTTTTTGAGTTTTATATGATCATAACCCCACACTTGTTTTTAATTTAGATCCAATCAATATTGATCCTCTGAGATACTATCGGAGGCTTCAGGGTGAACCCATTAGTTTGGTCCTTTAGATTCTACGATCGCTCCCCCGTTTTAAATTTTACTGAGCTCACCTCACATTAGGTTTTTTGAGCTTCTTTTGGCTTGTTTTCCATTTTGTTGCACTCACCTTATGCACACTTAGTTGCATTAGGTTTTTTTATTTTTCTATGATCATAACCCCACACCTGTTTTTAATTTAGACCCAATCAATATTGATCCTCTGATATACTATCGGAGGCTTCAGGGTGAACCCCCTTAGTTCGGTCCTTTAGATTCTACGATCGCTCCCCCACACCATACCTATGCACTATCATTCAATTTCGAATCCTTATAGTTATAATCTCCTGCACACCCACACACTAGCGGCCCCGTGTCTAGTAGTAACCCCCCACCAGAGAACCCTCCCCCTCTTGGGAACCCTCCTCCTCTAGGGAATCCTCCTCGAGGAAACCCTCTACTAGGAGGCCTTACAACTAGGAGATTTCCTTTTATGGATAGCCTCAACATCCCTAATTTTTTGAGGCTAACCAATGATCCAATCCTCCATGATTTTAACTTACCCCCTATTCCAACCACACTCTTGTCAGACATCCCAAATTTCGAAGGGAAGGATGGAGAATACCCGCAAAATCATATTATGTCATTTCACCTATGGTGCTCATCAAACAACATCATGGATGAATCTATCAGATTGTGCCTCTTTCAGATAACTCTTACTAGTGGTGTCGCCAAGTGGTATATTGAATAACCTCGTGGAACACATCCCAATTTTTTGTCCTTAGCCTCCACTTTCCTACAGTTCTTCTAGTTACCCATCTGTTATGATGAAGGAGCATAAATACTCATATACTATTGACAGAACTCCGCTACCCACATCACTAACCTTATTCACAAGTTCCATAGGTATCGTATTTTGTGTAAGATCAAACTTGAGAACATGATATTTTTAGATTAGTTTATGAAATCCCTACTCCCATCCATTGCCAAGGATTTCTCCTCTGAACGACCCCAAACTGAGGAGGAGTCTATCTTAAAATATCAACAGTTTAACTTGATATATACAAAGTCCAGGTATATATATACCATCATCCCAGATGCCCCTCGTGGAGACTTCTCTTGGAGAGACCTGTCGGGGGAATCACATGCATCAGATGGTGTCATCAACACTCTTGCATCCTGACCTAATCTGTATGTACCTTACCCAACACAAGTGAGTGGCTATGCGTATGGAACTCTCCCAAAAATTGTACATCCCCATAAGGACCCTGTTTCCACTCCAATATATGGCCCCAATTTATCGTGAGATCCATCCCATTCAAGAACGAGTAACTCTTACTCGGCTCGTCCCTCATCCCCACATACTCATGGGACCTATTGTAGTGGAATCATGTGTGGCGGTGCTTCTACTGCCTTTGTGGCCCCTCGTGCCATGAAACCATATTATCCTTTTCCTGGCACTTCATCAGCCTCTCCAGTGCACCCACACCCTGGAGCTCCTCCTTTCCCTGAGGCGTAAGTGTACACTCAACAAAACATGCATGCCTAACTTGTACCCAATAACGAACAAGCACAACCCAAGAAAAATAATCAAGCATAGAATAAAGGAAAAATTCAACAAGAAAGAGGTGGAAACCAACCCTCCAATCCACCTAATAATACTAGAGTGAATCCTGCAGATCATGACCCTAACAAGGAACCTAAATAGGCAAAAAATAATCAACTATGGACTAACCATCCATTTTCCGTCTGCGGTGTGTATGGGCATTATACCCATCACTGTCCTCATTTAGCTAAGGCACGCCAACTATGGAATGAGGTGAACCAACACGAAGACAATGTTTCCCCACAAGGGAAAGAAAATCCACCATTGCCTCAACCCACTCAAATGCAACCTGCGGCCCTAAAAAACTCCTTCCCTTAGCAGGGAGTAGTAATGGGACCACCTTTGGTGTCTTACCCATCCCAACCAGTTTCATTGAGTCAACATTCTGACTCTGGGTTCTAGCACCTTCTTTTGATGTCTATCGAAGTAAACCCTAGGCGCGACAAAACCAGTACAGTTCAGCCATTGAGTCATCCATCTTGACAAGGGAAAAAACATATTATACAACTTGATGAGAACCCAATATTGCTCTCATTTTTTGGGGGGTCAATTTTAGTAGTTGTTTTTACCTCCGTTTCAAAAAGTGTGTATACTCGTAGCACCATTTTTCATTTTGAGCCCTTTTTTGCGATTTTGAATCTTCTTGGTCATAAAAAAACTATAATTTTTATTACTAGTTTTTTCAAATTTTACAAAAATATATATATTTAGTAATTAATTATAATGAAAAATATATACATCTTCAATATTTTTAATTTTGGGGATCTAATTAGAATGAAATATATATATATTCTCGAAGTATTTTCTTTAAATTTTTATCTTAAAAAAGTCATTTTCATGCTCAATTTTGGAAAAAAAAAAAGACATTTCAAATTCTTTTAATGAATTTTTATCTTTTTATAAACAAAACTAAACATTTTAATTATTTTAAAAGAAAAATTAAAAAAAAAAAAGACAAGAACAAAATAAATAAAACTTTAAAAAAAAATGCAAAACAAAAATTTAAAAAAAAAAAAAAATTAACACAATTTTAAAATTTTAATTTTAATTTAAGAAAAAAAACAAAAACCAAATTCATCCCCCTCCCCTCTCTCCCCTCTCCCCTCCCCCATCCTACACTCCCCTACCCCCTCCATCCTCCACCGTTTCGTCAACCTCCCCCTTCCCCCTCCACCCTCCCCGCGCCCCACTTCCCTCTCCCCCTACCCATCCCCACCCTGCTCTCACTCACACTACCACCTCCCCTTCCCCATCCCCCTCCCTACCACTCATCTCCTTCCCATCCACCACCCTTTGCAGTAGTCTGCAATTCTAAGAATCACACTGCCGCAAAGGGGCGACGCTTGGGCAGAGAAGTGAGCGGATCCAATCACTTCTCCACCACTCTATGGTGGCACGATTGTTCACTTCTCCGCCCAAGCGCCACCCCTCTATGGGTGTGGCGATTCTCAGAATGACAGCTTGCTATGAAGGGGGGTGGGTGGGAAGGGGGTGCAAGGCAGGGAGGGGGAGGGGGAAGGGGAGGCGGTGGTGTGAGTGAGCGCGAGGTGGGGAGGGGGAGGGGGAGGAGGGAAGGGGGAGGGGGAAGTGGGGTGCGTGGAGGGGTTAAGGGAAGGGGGATGGAACAATGGAGGATGAAGAACGAAGGGGAGTGGCAGATCGGGGAGGAGAGAGGGGAGGGAAATGATTTTTTTTTTAATTTTTAATTTTAATTTGTAAATTTATTTTTTTTGTTTTGAAATTTTTCTTTTTTAAATGTGGTTTTAAATTTTTATTTTTATTTTTTAAATATTGTTTTTCAAGGAATTGTTCCACCGCAGAGGGTCAGTGCTTGGGTGGAGAAGTGAGCAGATCTGTTCACTTATCCACCCAAGCGTCACCCCTCTATAGCGGTGCGATTCTCATAATCGTGACTTGCTGTGAAGGGG
The DNA here is from genome assembly GCA_027924585.1 of Larix kaempferi. Classification (NCBI taxonomy): domain Eukaryota; kingdom Viridiplantae; phylum Streptophyta; class Pinopsida; order Pinales; family Pinaceae; genus Larix; species Larix kaempferi. The sequence goes on from BSBM01000073.1 coordinate 17,556,420, forward strand.
GGTGGGTGGGCAGGGGGCACCGGGTAGGGAAGGGGAGGGGGAAGGGGAGGTAGCGGTGTGAACGAGAGCAGTGTGGGGAGGCAAGAAGGGGGAGGGGGAAGTGGGCCACGAGAAGGGTTGAGTGGGGAGGGGGAGGGGGAGGGAATGGTGGAGGATGGAGGGGGTAGGGGAGTGGCGGATGGGGGAGGGGAGAGGGGAGAGAGGGGAGGGGAACAAATTTGGTTTTTTTTTTTTTTTTAATTTTAATTTATAAATTTTAAATTTTAAATTTTAAAAAAATTGTTTTGAAATGTTTCATTTTGAAATGTGGTTTTAAATTTTGTTTTTTAAGTTTTTTTTGTTTTTGTTTTTTGTTTTTTTTTTGAATTTTTTTTATTTATTGAAATTTGTTGGTTTTTTTTAATTTTTTGTTTGAAGTTAGTTTTTTTCAATTTGTATTTTTTTTTTTTAATTTTGAATATAGTGTTTTATTTTGAGTTCTTTTTACAATCTTTTTTGGATTTATTTTTTTTATTTTTTGTTTATAAATGTTTTTTTAAGGTTCTAAATTTTTTTATTTTTTTTTAATTTGGTTATTAAACATGTTTTAATAAGTTTTGTGATTTGAATTTTCACATTTCTAGAAATTTCACATTCTTTTTTAATTTAGCCTCAAATCAAAATGATAGTGAATCTAGGAGGTCCACTTTTCAATCTAGGAGTCGATTCAGGATTTCAACTGCAATGATGCCACCCATCATTTCTAGAAAGCTGTAATTTTAGCCCCGCCCAAAAAAAAGAAAAAAAATGGGTGATACTACATTTCCTCCCTTGCACGCTCACATATCATAACTTCTAAGTTTTATGGTTTAATACATGGTTTTATTATGAATAATATCAAAAATTATTTTATTTTATATGGAAATAATGGTCAAATAATTTCTTGAATAATTTGTGTTTAAATCAGTGATAGTTTTATATAGTGTTACTAAGAGATTTAATACATACAATTTTAAATTGTAATACAATGATATAATAATGCCATTTTTTGAAAAAGTGTACTACCGGTAGCATTAGTTTTCAATTCGGGACTTGATTTTAAGGTTTTTGTACACAACAATAATGATTGTTTTGGTCAATTTCTATATTTTTAACCTGGAAGCAAAACATGGTGCTACCGTTAACACCATTTTCTGATTTGGGGTTGTTTTTTGGTGATTTTTATGCAAAAATATGAGTTTTTATGGCTAGAGTTCTTGTTTTGAGTATAAATTTCTCATCAAGTTGTATAACTTGTTAAAAGAAACCACTCCAATTGATGACACTTTGCACCTACACAAACCAACAACCAATGGGATCCCTAAGGTTCCTAAGTTTCCTTTGTGTCACATTACAAAAATTCCCAATTCTAGAGCTGTACCTAACTATAGTGTTGTGGATGACTTAGCGCAGGTCCCCGTTGCCATGCCAACTCTGGAAGTTCTTTGAAACTTCCATGTGCAATGCAAAGCCTTACTATCAGTGCTAGGTGTGATCAGTCCTTCGAATCCCATTTGATGAATTTTGACTTAGATCAAGTAGAGCTACGGATGCACATAAGTCTTAATAGACATCGAGGTAGTCAACACTAACACCAATTACAACCTCCTCCTTGGAAACAAATACATGTACACGATGAAAGTCGTTGCATCTTTAGTTTTTTACTTATGGTGTTACCTCATGAAGGAAATATCGTCAAGTTGGACCAATTGACTTATTATGATCCCAAGAGGTTGGCTTGCTTGGAAAATGTCTTACCTACGATGGCCAGTAGTCCCAGTAGCGCGTCCATCATATTATTCCCAGAGGCGTTCTATGGCTATAGTTTAGAATTGAGCCTAGGCATTGGTAACCTTTTTTCCTTGTGATTTATTCTTGGCAAAAACTTTAATCAAGAATTATTGTAACTCATTAGCATTGATTATCAACACAAAGTACATTCATAATCATATCAAGAATATGGGAAGTACTTTTGATATAATAGAAAAAATACTTAAACAAATAGATGGATGGAATGGCATGAGCAAAGGTACTATAATAGTAAATCATTATCCCATGGTTGTAGGAGACGTAGTGAGAAAACTGAATCCAGTAGTTCGAACATAATAATGAAAAAGTAAACACAACTCTTACAGAAATAACCCCATCAAATCCAAATAGTACATCATGAATACTTTACAACATATGAAATGAAAAATATTCCCACAGTAACATATGAATCAAATATCTAATGGAAGATTCTCCCATTAAGGCCTGTATTATATTTTCCAATTATAGAAAAGTTGAAAGAGGTGAAAATACAAAAGAGAATAGTACTAACTATATATATCAGAGCTTAGAATCCACATAATTCCAATGATAGATCTTGAAGGTTCATATCCAATGCTTGATCAGACAAAATATTTCAGAAGTAACACTTCTTACAAAAAGAGTCGACCCTTTACTGTTACTTTTTGAGTCAATTTATAGCCTCTTAGGATTTACAAATTGTACAACAAAGAGCTATTTTAAATAATAGCTTTAAGTTTTAAACAAGTGTTTGAAACAAAATACTGTTACAAAATTGACTATCTGGTGAATTGTTATTGCCTAGCTGGAAGAGGTACCTGAAGTCCCCCTTACTGAGGTGGAGGAGGGAGTTGGTGCAGCGATGATGCTGCGACTAGTGACTACATGGTTGCGCTTCTTTCCCACTGATTAATATGAAGGAATATAGTTAAATTATTCTAGTCTTTTCCCAAAGGATACTGGAAGACTTTTAACTCCCTAAGGGCCATATCCAATTCCGTATAGTGCTCGAAAGTTGGCTTTGGAAAAGTTTTGAAGATTGATTTAAGAGGAGAGAATATTTCAAAATATCGATGTATCTTTTCAAAAACGGTTCTACCATATAATTCCCTGTGTATATATGTGAATCTAGCTTCAGAATTTCAATTTTCTATCAGGAAAACATTAAATGGTCCTTTGGATACATGTCCCCATTTCCTTCCAAAAAGTGTGGAAGGCCTAATGGGAAAAGTTCATTGAACAAATATTTAAAAGAGCGAACATATTGAGAAAGATGGTTTTCCATGTCATTGACATTCTGAGCCATTAATCCTTTTGTAATCACATTGTTGGATTCTATTAAGTTCCTGGTTCTATGTCATACAACATAACTTTGAAGTTCTTTGAAATATTTTTCATTGAGAAAATAAATTACTACCTTGGAATTATTTTTTTCTTATCCAAGTTATTCATGATATTATAGGAATCTTGCGAAGCTATTAAAACTAACTCCCATTATTCTTTTGAAATGATGAAATGATTTGAGTGGGACGTTATTAATGCTGGTATTCTATCCCACAATACATGTTTGGAAGTATTTAGTAATGGATTACCAATTAAGTTCCTTGATAACTCTTCAATCTTTTTTTGTAAGTCCACCTTGGATTGTTGTAATTCAAAAATAATAAAGTCCCTTTTAGCCACTTCCTCATTTCAGGTATTTAGCTCGTCGTTCTTCAAATTCAACTTCTCTTGGACCTAGCTTAGCTGAGCATTATTTAGGCTCATCTCATCTATAGCCTGTGCCAATTTATCTATCGATTCCACTGATGACGTCGCTTGCAAAGCTACAACCTTTTTCAACAGGAGATCCTAATTTTTCCTTTTTAATTCTTTGACCTCTCTTTCCAGAGAGACAAATCTCTCCTTATGCGACTAGCTTTCCAGCAGTGTTTTGTCTAGTTCTGACTCAATTGCCAAAATCTTAGTTTTTTGGGAATGTTCAAATGTAGGAATATTCAACTTCTTCTTAAGAGATGAAATATCCTTATACTTTTCCTTTAACATATTATGGATTGGAGCAAATCCATTCTGATCCTTTACTAACTTGGTGATTTGGTGCTCAAGTCAATGAAATTTAATTGTTTAGCTTTATTTGAAGACTTTTCATTCTTTAGCTGGCGTTCCAATATATTAACTATATTTTGTAGTGTGTTTGTGCTCATGGTATATTTCATGACATCTCTATACACCGCTTCTTCAGTTTGCTGATGAAGATCCATAATGTCTTTGGACTTGAATGCATCAAGGGTCATAGTAACCTAGGTGGTTTTGTAATTTGAGGGTACCTTCTTTCGCCCAGGTGCAATTGGTTCTAGGATAGCCATATTTAGCGTCCCTTCTTTTAGATCGAGTGATGGCATCATTCTATCCCGATGACCTTTGCCAAGCTCCTTCTTCGGAAATAGACTCTTCTGTAAATCAACATTGTCATCTTTTATTCTGGCATAAACCCCAAATAATCCAGTTTTAATTGGAGAAGTTGTGACCAAAGCCTCTTGTTGAGATGATGCCTCTTTCCCTTGCGGCCAAAATGCAGAATGAAATTTTTTTAGAATTACTGGATCCAAGGTGCTAGGATTTGGCTTGAGTTGGAGGGACAAGATGAAATGCTTTTTCAGATTTTGACTCCTTTAGTTGGGACCCAAAACTCCCAGGTTTCTCTTTTTCAACATCCTATGTGGGCTCAGTAGAGGACCTCTTTCCCAAAAGCTCAATTTTGTGAGGATTCGGATAACTTGGGACATAGTAGCCTGGCTTGGATCCAGATCCACCTTTTCTTTTTCCCAACTATCAAGATTGGCAATTTTAGCAAGATGTGAGTGCAGCTCATGAGAATAGATGGCTAGCCTTATGGCCTGTCTTTTGCATGATATGATTCCTTTTGGATCAAATATCCAAGCAAAAATTGTGGGTAGATTGAGGTTCGATAAAATTTCTTCAACAACAGGCTGTGCAACCCTGGTTCTGCCCTTAAATGGTCCCACTTCATTTGGAACCTTAAAGGTTCTAGTGCTATTGCTTTTCATAAAATGTACATCGTCACAATTAAATATTTGACAAATGAATTCAAGAGAAAATAGTCTATGGGTTAAAAAAACGAGAGCTTATAAGAAGGAACTTCTGCTCCATAGACGCAGATCTCGGTGTGATCCTCAAAATAGAACCAATCCCCTACGAAGTCCTCATGATTTAGCTGTAGTAAACTTTTACATTCGGCTCCATAAACCTAGTGTCGGCTCCATAACTGACTTTTACGGAAAGCAAAAGACAAATGGCCGACAACAATGGCCTACAAAGGAATCATTATTACAATTGTGGAGCAATCCGGCCCACCACAGTTTTCAAAGCAAGGCATCAAACTTTATGGAGAATATGGATCACGGCCTTGGGTACACAGGAAAACTTCACGATCACTGATCATAATCCCACCGCAGGTATAGTCAAATCCGCCAAGAATCTCATCACGGAATTCATCACTGAGAGCACGGTCATAATCATCTTCATACGGATGGGAATCATCAAAGGATGGAACAGGAGGATAGAGATCGCTGCTGAAGCATCTCTCAACATCAGATCCTTGAAAGATTGGATTTTCTGGACAAAGATATTCTCCTGCAAAAAGTGATTCCACACGATAGTTCAGTGGGAGCTGTCTTGTATGGACTTTGGAATCTATCCTTTTTCCTTCATGATCACGCTTGATAAACTTTTACCTAATGAACAATGTATGTTCAAGCCGCTTATAGCGTCCACCATGGTGTCTCAACATGAACTTAAACCATTGATGGTTTTGATCTGCAACTTCCATGTCTGCTTGTAGATGCAGAATGAAGTTGGCTCTTCTGTTTTCCCAATCAACATGGAGACAAAACTTATCAAGTAATACTTCAGTCCAACCGGACCAAGCTTTATTTCTGAGAGTGCCTGGGTCGCCACAAATAACCATAGACTTTTCTTCTCTACAAAATTGCAGAATCAAATTATAACTAGTCCAGGTTAAATCACCTACACCAATATCTACATACCAAACTTCATCAGCATTTTCTCCTTCATAGTTACAGTCTATCCATAGTTCTTTGCATTGCTTTAACTTTTCTCTAGCCTTCTGAAAACTTTGGAAAGCAGATTTTTCCCAATGCTCCATTATCTGGATTTTCAAAGGACTTTCGTGGATTTGCTTGATCAAAGTCAAATCCAAATACCTTTTAGCTTCTCTTCTGTCTGCAAAATCCAAAACTTGTTTGTGTTCTTCAGGAGCAACAGATTCATCCCATGGTTTCAAAAATAGGGATTCTCTGGGTTGATAAACAAGCTCAGCAGGAGCTTTTCCTTTACCAGAACTGGAACTAGAACCTGGAGTAAACATATTCAGTGAAGGCTTGGACTCTCCAAGATGAGATTGTTCTTTGGTTAACATATCAGCCAAACAATTTAGATAGTCGGGTTTATAAACAATTTCAAAATCAAAACTGCTTAACCAAACAAACCACTTTAAAATTCTACTGCTATTTTCTGCCATCAGGTTCTCATTTTTAAAGATACCTGGCATTGTTTTCAAATTTGTTCTAATAACAAACTTAATAGGCTTAAGAAATAAAATAAAATGTTGCACAGTCTTTTTCACAGCAAGAATCTCTTTATGGCTACTTGGGTAATTAAGTTCTGCAGACTTGAAGGAACCAGAAGCATAGCCATAAATATTTTCTCTGGTGTCAATGATTTCAATCAACACACCACCCCATGTTTTTGAAGAAGCATCAGTTTCAATTACCAACTGACCAGTGCCTTGAGGAAGGCTCAATGCTGGGAGATTCTGCACTTTCCTTTTAATTGACTGGACTGCCACAGTCATTTCTTCGGACCACTTTGGAGGGTTTTTCTTCAAACGTTGTTGCAACACATGAATGTTTGTTGCTTGCCCTCGATAGAAAGGTCTGATATAATTCAGGCTTCCAAGAAATCTCTGAAGCTTCACTTTCTCTATTATTTGGTCAGGAAAATTACTAAAAACAGAAAGAACATGTTTTTGTAAAACTACTTGGCCTTTCTAAATCTTGAAGCCAAGAAAATCCATTTCTGTTTTACCTATCTCCATTTTTGGCTGGGACAAGACCAATCCATCTTTCTAGACCAAATCATAAAACAACTGTAAGTGCTTCAAATGTTCTTGTAAATTCTTGGAGCAGATGAGTATATCATCTATGAAGACTAATGCCCACTGCTTGTCTCTGAAAATGTCCTCTATTCTTTTTTGGAATTCAGAGGGAGCATTATTTATTCCAAACGACATGACTTTCCATTGATATTGTCCATGAGGGACAACAAAAGCCGTTTTGAAGTGATCTTTTTCATTTATTCCAATCTGGTAAAAACCAGATTTCAAATCAAATTTGTTGAAGATAGAACATCCAGCAATCCTTTGCAGAAGACTTGACTTATCAGGGAGAGGATATCGAACTTTCTACAATACTGCATTCAGAGGTTTATAATTGACCACAAGTCTGGGTTTTCCTCTTTTCTGTTCTAAATGCTTATTAACCACAAAGGCTCTACATGCCCATGGGATTTTTTATGGTTCAATTAATCCTTTGCTCAGTAATTCCTTTACTTCTGCAGCACAAAATTCTTTCTCAGAAGGTGACATTAATCTGGCAGAAGCTTTCATTGGTTTAATCTTCTGAAGAGGGTCAAATGGAAGTGAAACAAAATACTTCTCTCTTTTCCAGAAAGCATTTGGGCTTTCTGAATAGCAATCTTTAATCAATTTCTCAGTTATTGTTGCAAGAGACTTTTCTTTATGGCTTTCTGCATAAGACAAAACTCTTTCCATTTTGTTCAAAGTTTCCATACTGGGTTTGGGAATAGGATTAGGAAATGGAGATTTACCTCGGTAAGTAGGAGTAAAAGACAAAGGGGAAACCACAAACTGGTTATTGATAGTACAAGAGAATAACATTTTTGTAGTGTCTATAGAAAACAGACTCCAATGATGCAAACATTCAGAACCGATTACACAGTCTTCCTTCAAACTATCTAATCTGTACAAGGATAAACTGGTAGGTGAATTGGATATTTTTACAGGGAAATCTTTGGTTTTACCTGTGAGGGAAACAACAATACCTTCAATGGCTAAACCATGATCTTTAGCTTTTTCCAAATAAAAACTAGGGATAGCTAAACCTTTTGCAAGATTCAACTGACAACCAGAATCTATCATACAATCTAAAGTATAGGATTTAAACTCTGGAGTACAAAACAAAATCTTTACAAATAATTTAAGACCTTGGAACATTCCTAGCAAACTGGGAAGTTGGGAGGCATGAGATTGAGGAGGAGAAGAGGAGGGAGAATCTTCTTTTCTTTCAGGTTCGACCAGGGCTTGCTCAAGGTGTTTACTTAGATCATCATCATAAGACTAATCTTTTTCCATAATAACAATTCTGAGCATTTCTTTCATTTGTTCAATTTTTGTAACAAGCTTTCTCAATGCTTGTTGTTTCTCTTTGATTTGCAACCTTAACAACTTCTCTTTACCTTTCTGTGACTCTGTCTTTCTTCATGCTAATCTGGATAATGTCTATAGAAATCAGCTGGGTTATATTGTAAAGCCAAAGGTGTTGTCAGAACCTTTTCTTTACCTTTTTTTTTCTCAAGCTGACTCATTAATCTTCTTTTCTCTTCTCTGAGATCTTGCCTTTTCATATATTCATAAATAGGCACTATACTTAGTTGCAGATCTAAATCTACCAATTGTTTTTCTAAAGAAGATTGTTGACTGAAAGACATCATAGATAAAGATAAATCAAACTCTGGCACATCACACCCCCCTAAGTTTGCACAAGACTCTAACTCGGAATCAGAGGAAGAGGAAGGAGAAAACTTAGCTAAAGCAATTGGTTCGGAATCAGAATCCGAATCAGACTCGTCACTATCATCAGGAAGAAATAAAACTTCACCTTGTAGAACAGGTTCATCTAAAGAAAATTCACAAAGATCCCACCATCGTGGATCTAAAGATGTACAAAAAGCTGCTAACCACGGTCAGGACTTCCTTTCTGGACATTTACTAGCCCAATGGCCTGTTTTTCCATAGATGAAACAAACATCTTTGCGACCTTTTTCAGATCGTCTCTTAACAAATCTCTTGAAAGGCTTTTTATGAAATTTCCTTTTAGAGTATTTCTTTTTCTTATGCTTGTAATGCTTGTCACGGTGATATCTCAACTCACTAGTATAGAATCCTTTTTTCTTCATTTTACAATGACAGGATTCTTTTCCAAAATGTCCTCTGTTGTGTGCACCACAACCCCAATCGGGCATCTAAGCTACATCCTTACAAAAGGAGGCAGAAAACATCTTTTGGTTCCTTTTAAAATATTTACTAACATGGCGTTCAAGATAGTGTTCTTGCCATGTTTCAAGTATAAAACCATGCAATTGTGCTAATGACATTCCTGTGAGATTAATGTTTTTATCTTTAAGATGCTACTCAACTTCATCTGGGACATGACCAGGATAACTTCTCAGATAATGTTTTAAATAAGCGGGATCTCTTGATTTACCTGAGTTTATCAATAATTGCTGCATATAGCAAAAATAATCTTCACTTTTGCTAAGATCACGTAACCTTGCTGACATAAACAGTGAAGCTAAATGGTCATAGTCTTCGCCTTGATCTGGGCCATAGAATTCTCTACCACGGGTAGTTAAGATCTGCTCATCAGCATCATCTGCTGCTAACATCTCATTGCGAGATTCCTAAGGTAGCCAGTGCCACCATTCACTTGTTAAACCCGAAATTCCAGCAATCAGTTGTGTTGCAATATTTTGCCCAATGAGATTATTATCTTGGTTTTTCTTGTATAAGACCCATTTACTTAAGAGCTGCAAGGCATTCTTTATCTCAGCTCTTGTCTGACATTGGATGTTCAGAACAGGTTGTTCTGGCATCTGTGAGATCAATTGATTCATAGAATTGATTCCAAAATGGAATCTCTAAGGAGGAGGAGTAGAAGCATTCACATCTACCATATGTACATCAAAAGCAGGAGGAGGTCCTTGTAGAGGAGCTCTTCTAGGATTTGGTTGAGGATTATGAGGTGGATTATTTGAGGAAGATCCTTCAGAAAATCCTAAATCTAAGGTTCCAAGTTGAGAAACAACTTGGGGATCTACCACACTTTTAAATTTATGGAATTTTGTAATCCACTCATCAAGTTTAGCAATTTATGAATCTGTTTGACCAAAATCCCATGTAGGTAAAGAGTCGGTATCTTTAACAGTAAATTGTCCAAGGGGCACACTTTTCTTATGAGAATGACCTTTAGATGCTAACTTAAAGACATGATCTGGAATAGTATATGATCTTTTCTTTAGATCTTCAGATTTTGTTAGCAGATCTTCTAGGACTGAAAGTCTCCTTTGTGCTTTATTTGATGCTTCATCTAGATTCACTTTAATTTCAGTTGCATCATGTAATAGATGATTAAATAAGTCGAGCTTTGTAGACAGTGCTTCTAATTGATTTTTATGCTCTAAGCAACTTTTCTTCAGAAAGAGAATATCATGATGCATATCATCAATATTCCTAGTAGTATTATGTTGTTGCAGATTACCCCAATTTGCCATCTTAATTTCATCAGACACATTATGATCAGGGACAGAAGCTTTTAGAGGTAGAAATTCTTTTTCATTTGGCCATCATTTGTAAATTGATGAAAAGGAACATCTGGTAAATTTCGACCAGGAATATATGATCTACCACTGGGAGTTACAGCCTCTATTTCATGTCCTTGGCCTAGTAGGGAAAACATACCCAAAGATGGGAGTTCCTTTTTTGTATGATGCTGCAATTTTTGAATTAATTTCTTACATGCAGGACAGTCATCATGTTTGCCACGGTGCTCAATATCATACAACCCTGTGAATGACGGTTCAGCAGAGCAGGAAGAAGAAGAAGAGAGCATATTGCTAGCGGCTTGGCATTTAGCATTATCATAGGAAGAACTAGAAGAATACCTAATCAAAGGCAGACCAAAACGAGGAGGAGGATTTCCTGCAGATGCTCAGAATGAATTAGTTTCTCTATCAAACTGTAAAGGTTTGTTCTTTATCAATCTATTCATTGCCTCTACATCTCTAAATTCTTTGTATTTAACTTCCCATGCTTTTGGGTAAGTGATACCAGTCCAATCAAATGTGACGGGAGAAGCATGTCGAGATGTATCAGTTTCCACCATGCTTTGCAAGTGCAAACTATGATGGACAGTGGAACGAACTGCAGGCAAAGTATCATTTCCGAAGCGAATACAGACAACTGCTTTAAGTTCGATGATCTTAGAATCTGCAAGCATTTGGAAACCCTGAGGTTGGATATAGGCCTTTAACAAGTCATAGATATGAGGGTCAGACAGACTGATAGCATATTTAGGGAAGATAGTCCCAAAAGCGGGACCATTATGCAAAGGTGCAGTAAAACCACCAATTATGGTGTCTGCAAAATTAGTATGACAGGTATCTACAGCCACACATAGAGAAGAAACAAGAAAATATGGACGGACAAGTGGTCCTTAGCCTAACTTGATAGCACCCAAGTGGGCATATAAAAAACCTTTTTTTTTGCCCAATCAATTTGAGCTTTATCTATTAAATTGATATGTACAGGATCATCGGAATCAGTAAAAGATACATCTATTGAAGACACTTTTATTTGAGTTGCAGAGCAAAGCTACCACCACCTAAGCTTATAGACATTAGAGGGAAGCATTTTAGGTAGTTACCAATTCTCAAATGGATTTATATCATCGATGTGAATGATAGAAGAATTATCAAAAGAAGATGCTCCTAGAAAGGATGATCTACGGTCTTCTAACTTCACTTCAGTATCTCTAGATTCACACTCTATCTACGTGAGCTCAACTGTATCCATTGCAGGGTCCATGATTTAAAGAGGATGAGTGCTCACAATGTATTGTCTGGTCTGAGGACTTACTCACGCCTACATCGGCTCAACTACCTGTACGACTTACGACAACCCAATCTTACACCCTCACATGCCAAGCAATTTACTCAGTGGTCATTTCCACCACCTACAGGACCAGTTGTAGAGTAAACAAATACAGATGACTAAAATAAAGAAACAGATTTAGCAGATATAAACACTGAACATCAACTTACAGAAAATAACATGTAATTCTTCAATGCTGAATGGTGACTGGCTCTGATACCAAACCGCGCTAGGACCTCAAGATTTCATTAAATGCGGATTATTGCTTGCTCACATCATAAATTTTATTGAAAATAGCAACAGCTCATTACAATTATGCATATTGGCTTCGGAGGGACTTGTGCACAATCTATGAGCAAAATGTGGCCTCAAAACTTGTTGTCTCTCATTAACCCATCAAGATAACAAAATTCTCTTTGATCTAGTATAATCTCCTCCTCTACTAAGATATGGTGATGTGGCAGTGATCTCTTTCTTTTCAAGACCGGTATTGAATGAAGAATCATTGTGTTATCACCTTAAAAAGGTGGAAGGATCTCCTAGTACTGATGACATTTATTGAACCTTTTCGACTACATTAAGAACAATGCCATGACTATTTTATTTATCACAATGTGATTAAGAATTAAGGGATTCAGTGATGGAGTGATTTAGCATGCTCCAATCAGGGCTTCTCTGAAACTCCCTTTTGACCTTCTTTCCCTGTGCGGCGGCCCCTCGATATGAGGCTCCTGGCCGTGCCAATGGTGGATCCCTAGGGAGCGGCAGAAGGCCCTTACCTTGCACCCTTTTGCTCGAACCACACCACTTTTGAAATGATTCATGTTTCCTCGGTGCAGATTGGGTCCGTTGATGTCCTGCTGAACAATGTCAAAATGTCTGAACACTCTTTGAAAGCTTGGGGAAACCCTATCTCGACGGCAAACACCACCACCTGTATTGCAAAAACAGCTGAAAGGCGTTTCCTTATTCTTCCACTCACACTGGTGTGCAGAAAATGAGAGACTATGCCCTCATTGGAAAATTCATGGGAATCTGGCCAATAGAACAAGCTCTGCGTGGCTGGATAGCGGTGAAATGGAAACTCAAAGCTCACATCGATGTGCAGCTAGGCTCCAAAGGTTTCTTCACAATCATCTTCCAAAGACTTGATGACAAAGCGAGGGTGGAAGACGGAGGCCCGTACTTCTTTAATTTGGCCTGCTTATATCTCAGAAATTGGACTGAAAGATTCATCCGGGACAAAGAAGACTTTACCTAGGCCCCTCCCCTGTTTGGATCCGTATGTACTCCATGCCATAGGAGTACTAGGATGAGGACACGCTCAAAGACATTGGCAATACTTTGGGAACCTATGTTAAAGTCACATAGCAAACCACACATAATAGGTACACTTCATATGCTCACATTTGTGTCTACATCTACACAGCCAAATCACTGTAAGACTCAATTAGACTCACCCACGAGGACTTTGAATCGGTACAGCCACTGGATTATGAACATGTCCCCTTTCGCTATCGTAAGTGTCATGAACATGGGCGCCTGTACAAGGAGTATCCCCTCAACAAACCTAGCCCCACAGATTTCCAGGCCAAGGACAAGGACAAGGAAGGCTTCTAAAAACTGGGAAGAAGGCGGCGCTACAACCGCAAAACACAACTAGAGGAGAAAAATGTAGATGCACCCTTGACGGGAAACAAGAAAATCCATAGACTACAAAAATAAAGGAAGGATCATATTCGCCAAAGGCTCGTGGTGATAGAAAAAAGAACTCCAAAGCAAAAGTACCTGAAAACCAACCAGGTGAAGCTCCATAAAACTCTGATGCAAAGGTTGAAAATAAAAGGCTACCAGTAGAGGTAGATAAAAGGAAAACCGAAGTGTGAGGCCTCGAAGTACTAATGGACCAAGAAATGACAGAGCTGGAATTCAGAGAATTAGATATCCTATGAATGGAGGATGCATGCACCAGGAAAGCATATCACTCCATACTGCCAAAGCAAATCCAACTTTTGATAGAATCCCTAAATAAGGTCAAGAATTACATGTTAGGAGTGCATAATATCCCTCAAAAGGAAAAACAAAAATCCCCAAAATACAACAAGAAGCATGGGAGAAAAACTGACCTTCAAAGAATTAGTCAGCTAGGAACCAGACTTATAGAATCAGGGAAATATGCCCACCTCATGGAATTATTCCCTGCACTAGCCCTAGGTTATCAATGCAATTAATCTCTTGGAATGTGAGAGGGATAAACGGGCCCACAAAACACCGAATTATGAAAAGGAAGATCCTTCAAGAAAATCCTACTGTCATCTTCATACAGGAAAGCAAATTGTTCCAACACTGCTCTTCAAACCCTGATATCCAAACTCTGGAAAGGAAGTCAAGCTATGGCGATTGGTGCCAACGGAGCCTCAAGAGGAATAACCATAGCTTGGAACCCGACTCTGATCTCCCTAAATAACTCTGCCTCCACAACTCATACTTTATCTTCCTCCTTCTGCATCCTGGGAAATGAAATCAATCGATATCTCATAAATGTTTATGGGCCACAATATCCTACTCTCAAAGAGAAGCTTCTCAACTACATTACCTGGTTCTCTCATCAACACTTAGACTCCTCAATAATTCTGGGAGGTGACTTCAACATGATAACCTCACTCCAAAAGAAGAAGAGAGGACGTTGAATCCTATCGAATGAATATATCCACTTCAAATCTTGCATTGATAACTGCAAACTTATATATCTCTTTCCTTCGGAAGGATTTATGAGCTGGAATAATAGGATAGGAGGTAACAACCAAATAGCCTTGTGCCTGGACCACTTCCTAGTCTCGAAGAAAGTTATGGAATCAGGAGGAATGCTCACAAATTTTGTTCTCCCTTCAGCGGGCTCGGATCACTGGCCCATCTCACTCTCGTGGAAAAGCTCAGGTAACTCCAAACACCGCCCTTTCAGATTCAAAAAATTCTAGTTACATCACCCCAATTTGCAAGATATGGTGAGCTCTTGGTGGATGAGTACTAGGGTCAAGGGACGATCCAAAATGGAAATCATGCATCAGAAACCGAAACTTCTCAAAGTCATGCTTAAAAATTGGAACCAAACCACCTTTGGAAACATCTTCAAATAAAAAAGAGACGTAGAGAAGGATCTTGAATAGACTCAAAAATCCATCATGGAGCAAGGATACCTTGAAACTCTTAAGAAAAAGGAACAAGAAATTATCAAACATCTTGATTCCCGTTGTGAGCAGGAAGAGATCCTCTAGAGGAAAAAGTCTCGCATCACTTTGTTAAAAGAAGGAGAGAAAAACACCACCTTCTTTCATCGTTCCACTCTCCAACATCAGATGACCAACCAAATATCCACCATAAAGACAGAAGAAGGTGACTCCTTAAAAATCCAAGAGGACATGGAGTAAGAACTCATAAGATGCTAACAAAATCTCTTAACTGAATATAACCCTAACAGAGCTACTACAATTAGCTAGGTCACAAACCACATACCAAATATTCTCACGGATGAACACAATGCCTCTCTCATGAAGAGCATCACTTTGTAAGAAGTGGAAGCAACGGTTAATCATATGGATGAAGGAAAATATCCATGACCTAATGGATTCACCATAAACTTCTTCAAATACTGCTGGAACCTACTGAAAGAACAAATCCTTGAACTGGTGGAAGAATCTCGGAAAAAAAGATGGGTCCTCCCATCTCTAAATGCGACTTTCCTCACGTTGATCCCTAAAGAAGTGTTAATTTTTTGATAATTTCATTCAAATATCATCTTAGGATCCTACTAAGAGAATAACATGCACAGCATAACAATCATAAACACAAGAGACACAGATTTTCCTCAAGAAAAACCAAGAAGGTGAAAAACCATGCAACTTCCTCAAAGATAGAATAAGCCACAATACAAGATCACAATGATCAAACCCAAGATAGATAACGCAAGTAGCTACTCCTCCTCCACTAGTGCACACTCCTCTCTCAACTAATGCGAGTTGGATGAGTGAGTGAATGAATAGAATGAGACACACTCACTCTCTATTTATACACTAACTTGACTTGCCAATAAACTAATAGGGCCGACCTCCCAAGGAGGTCTAATAACCCAACCACATAACTCAATTAGGGCCGACCCCACACTAGTGGTCTAATAACCCATCAAATATAAGTTGTGACACTTGCAACACTTGTGACACTTACAAATACAAATGATGACACTTCTAATTGGAGGAATGATACATCTCCATCATACATATAACAAAGTATAAGTGTAATACATAGAAGAATATCTTCTAAAGTTACAAATACATCAACACTCCCTCTTAGCTAGGAAGGTATTCTCTAGACTCCGGTCATCAATACGTATTGGCACAAGTCTTCAATTCTAGAGATAGATCATCGTCACTGGATCACAGAGCATCATCGTCACTACTGCTGTACTTGTCATCTCGATCTATGGGCTATCTCTTGATTCTTCTCGACATAGGAAGTTCTACAGAGCAAACCCTTTTTCATGTTGGTTGTAGGCCTAGCCTTCTGTAGGTCTTCATCATCTATGGCCATCTTGTGGAATCCTCGAGACTAATTACGAGTGTCAACAAAACCTCAAAAGATCATCCCAAGACTTTTATGAGCCCACTGCTCAACCTATCGGATCTCCTAGGATCTTTTACATGCAACTACAGAACCTGTCCACGGCCACGGAGTATCATCCTGATACTCATGATCATACTGATCATATCATCTCATCGTCCACAGAGCACAAACCAGATGCACATCATACAACACTTACACCACCAAAATGGGAGAACACATCTACCACCATTTGGGGAAGGCCCCAACCCTTACTTTTTCACCATGGGAGAACACATCTACACCGTGTGAAAAATGGCTTCACCCCTTACATATACACCATGGGAACACATCTACACCATGGGATAACACATCTACACCATGTGAGAATGGATCCAACCCTTACATCTGCACCATGGGAGAACACATCTACACCATGTGAGAATGGCTCAGCAATTACATCACGACCATGGGAGAACACATCTGCACCGTGTTGAAAAAGCTTCGACAATTACATCATGAACATGGGAGAACACATCTACACCGTCTCAAAAAAGCTTGACAATCGCATCACAACCATGGGAGAACACATCTACAACCATGTCAAAAAATCCCATGTGCATCTGTATCTTCTAGACTCATCAAACATGATCCAACTTATCATGCAATGCATCCACCTGATGCATGTCATCACATATGATCATCCTGATCATCTTCATAGCATCTTCCTGATGCATATCATCACATATGATCATCGTCATAGCATCGTCCTAATGCATATCATCACATATGATCATCCTGATCATTGTCATAGCATCGTCCTGATGCATATCATTTGGAGCATGGTCCTAACGCTCAGCACACAACGCTTACATCCACAGCCATGGGAAGGATCCTCCTGCCACCATGCTTGGAATGGCTACTGCAAATGTGTCCCATCACTTCTTCCTCAAAGTATCTTCTATTTGAAGAACACCAATCCTCTCTCTGAAGTACTCAAACTTCACTCTGGCTAGTGGTTTAGCCAACACATCTACAATCTGCTCATCTGTCGCAACATATAGGAGCTTCACTGCTCCTCTCTACACCATATCCCTGATATAGTGATATTTGATCTCAATGTGCTTCGACCTGTCATGGAACACCGAGTTCTCAGACAGCTTCACACAACTTTGGTTGCCACAGAAGATACAGGTAGCATCCAACGAGAGATCAAATAACTCAGACAGTAGCTTCCTCAGCCATACTTCCTCACAACTAGCCGAACAAGCTGCAACATACTCTACTTCGGTTGTACTCAATGCTACACAGGATTGCTTCCTGCTAAACAATGAAATCACACATGATCCCATACTGAAGCAGCACCCCAAAGTGCTCTTCCTATCTGCAGCACTGCCTTCCCAATATGAATCAACATAACCCTCCAAGTTAAACTTTTGATTCGCATCACACTTGAGCCCATAATCAATTGTGCCCTTCAGGCACCTCAGAATATGCTTTACCGCAATCAGGTGAACATGTATAGGATCTGTCAGAAACTGGCTCAAGGTGTTCACCACAAAGCAAATATCTGGTCTCATGTTCATCAAGTACATCAAGGACCCAATCATCTGATGATACACCCTAACATCAACCGTCTCAGATGGAGAATCACTTAGTAGCTTCAGGTTCAATGCCATAGGTGTGGCCATGGCCTTGCAATCCATCATCCCGAATCGCTTAAAGATCTCTACTGCATACTTCCCTTGTCCAAGGAAGATTCCATCTGCACTCTGCCACACCTCCATACCTAGAAATTAATGCATCATGCCCAAGTCCTTCATCTCGAACTCGGCAGCAAGCTTCCTCTTCGTGTCGACAATCAATCTATCATCACCTGTCATGAACAGGTCATCCACATACAATAGGAGTATCACTAGATTGTCTTTCTCAACCTTGTAGTAAAGTTTGGAATCCGCTTTACTCTTGGTAAAGCCCAAACTGGACAGGAAGCTGTTTATCCTGCCGTACCATGTCCTAGGAGCTTGCTTCAATCCATACAAGGATTTCTTCAATTTGCACACATATGACTCCCTATCATGTGTCTCAAAACCAAGTGGCTGCTCCACATACACTTCCTCTTCGACTACACCATTCAAGAAAGCTATCTTGACATCCATTTGGTGTATCTTCCACTTCATCATTGTAGCCAGGGCAAGTACTAATCTAATGGAAGTGTATCTTGTTACAGGTGCAAGAGTCTCTTCATAATCTATCCCCTCTTTCTGGGAGAAGCCACGAGATACAAATATTGCCTTGTATTTCTCTATGCTACCATCTACAACATGCTTGATCTTATATATCCACTTGGAGGTCACAATAGACTTCCCTTGTGGTCTTGGTACCACATCCCAAACATCATTCTTCATGATTGACTATTATTTCTCGACCATGGCATCCTTTACTGTATCCTGGATCCTGGGAACTTCAGATTCTTCAATATCTTCAATAGATAGTTTTCTTGAACTTCGTTGCTGGAACAAATGTTGTAGTCCTTCTTTTGTAGGTGATTGTACACGATCTTTCCTACAAGTCAAATCCAATTGCATGATTAGAAACTTTTCATAGTTTTCAAAACAATAACTTACACATAAGAATATATGTCATACAGTCATGCAATTAGCTTAGCCAATGCTTCAATACAACATTTATCCATATCCCGTAACTTTCTAGATGCCCTCCATCTCTACCAGAACATTGTTAAGAGTTTGCACTATTCCCAACATGTCAGCAAAGAGCTTTCATTCTAGATAAGTAGCAATGGAATGTTGTACAGTACCATATGCCACTTACCCATCACATCCATATTAGTAGTATACTGTTCATTAATGCAATTATTCTAATATGCATAATACACAACCTAAGTCTAGGAACATAAGTATATACATCATTGAACAATATTATTTAAACAATCAGATATACAAGAAATGACAAATTCAAATACTTATCTTTGTTTGTTTGTTGGGTGGACTCCCTCTCAATCTTTGCTTCCTTGCAGGAACCACTAGAGTCTCTGATAGTGTGCACTTTAACCAATGATGAAAATGGATGAGAGGTTCTTCCTTTCTGCGACTCCATTCTGTTGTGAATTGTAAGGAGTGGTCAACTCCCTCTTAATCCCTAAATCACTGCTTAACTTCTTGAAGTCTTCTGAAGTGAATTCTCTACCATTGTCGGCTCTAAAAGTCTTGATCTTGTTTTTAGTGTGGTTTTCTATCAAGGTTTGAATTCCTTGAATTTGCTGAATACTTCATCTTTGTTCTTCAAGAAACAAATCCAAGTCTTCCTAGAGAAATCATCAATGAAGACACATAATATACATACCCATTCAGAGAACTCGATGACATCGGACCGCATGCATTGGAGTGGATAATTTTCAAGATTCCTTTTGCCTTTCTTTCATTGCTTGGAAATGCCTTCTTTGTGTTCTTTCCTTTTTGCACTTTCTTTGCAAACACCTTCATGCTTTGACTGAATTTCAGAAAGACCTTCTACTACTTTGCTTGCAATTGGTAGTGCCCTATAGTGCACATGAGCAAGCCTTCTATGCCAAAGTTCACTTAGCTCCATGGATTCATGTACCATGGCATGTTCAGGTTGCCCCTTCAATTTGTACAAGCCTCCCTCTTGTTCTCCAATTACTACTGCATCATCAATGGTCTTACCTTTAGGCCACATGAGTACTTGGCCATCCACAAATGCAAATCTTATCCCTTTTGCATCTAGAGATGATATGGAGAGGAGATTCTTCTTCAGACCAGGTACATATAGAACATCTTGCATCTTCAAAGACTTCCTAGAGTCTAACTTGTAGGAGGCTTCACCACTTCCTTTTATGGGGTATTGATCGTCATCCCCAAGTTTCACCTTATGAGGTGACTCATGTTTAGATAGATCTGTAAGAGATTATTTGAATCCCGTCATATTTTTATAAGCCCCACTATCAATAATCCAATCATTACACCCATGTGTAACAGCATCTGTGAGAGCAGAGATTAGAACATATTCATTGTCACTTGAAGAGTCTTCACTTTCTTCTCTAGTCTTCTTCTTGGGAGGTTCATCATCCTCTGCAGCATGAGCATGACATCTCTTCTTGTTGTTCTTCTTCTTGAAGTTGTTGTTGTTCCTTTTGTTCTTGGGACAATCTGAAGCAAAGTGTCCTTTTACATTGCATGAGTAGCATCTCAGATCTTTCTTCTCTTTTGGATGGTAGTGAGAAGATTTATTGTGATGAGATTGCTCCCTCTTGGGCTTACTTCGCTTGGTGTGAGCTGTGAGGGCTTGGCCTTCACTTCCCATCTTTTCTTCTCGAGCTACAAGCCTAGCTTCTTCTTGTGAACATTCTTCCCATAGTCTATTGAAAGAGATCAACTTCTTTCTTGCACAAATACCTTGGATGAAGGAGTCCCATGACCTAGGTAGGCCATTCAATGTGGTCATGACAATTTCTCCATTCTCCACTACGTCATCCACTCCTTCAAGTTGTTCTTTGATTCGAGAGACCTTAGTAAAGTAGGATTGGATGGTATCCCCATTCTGGAACTTTACCCCTTTCAATTGATTCCGCAGAGTCATCTTCCGATTTATATTCTTTCCTTCAAAAAACTTGGTCAAAGAGTCAAACATCTCCTCAGGTGTCTTTAGGGAAGAGACATGGGGTATGAGATGGTCTTTTATAGAATCAACAATGATTCTCTTGGCCTTGACCAAGTCCTTCTTGTGTAAGGCCTTAACCTAATCTCCCTCTAGAACTGGAACCTCTTCCTTTATGTAGATGTCCAGTTCATTCTCTTCTAGGATTAACCCAATCCTATACTTCCATGTTCGGAAGTTATTAGCTCCTTCAAGCTTATCCTCAAGCTTGGTGTGGTGAGACATCTTAAAGAGTACTTCAAATGGAAATAGAAAGTTTTAGGTCTTACCACTTGATTTGTTGAAAACTGTATCTGGAGGTGGATTAGGGTTTGTCAGAGAAACCCTAAAAATTCAAACTTTGAATTCCAAACTTCTGAATGGATGGAAAGATGCACCTTGCTGAGCTGATCAAGATGGTATACTTCAAATTTGAAATCTGCAAAATTTGACCCCTCAAAATTGCCTTTGCAACTTCCAGATTTCCTGGACAAGATCTCGAACTAGGGTTTGATATTACCTGGGGTTCTACCCAGCCAAAAATTTCGATCTTGTGCTCTAAACTTTGATTTTTCTTAGGAGCTTCCAGCCGTGGTCACTGATTCCAAAAATTTCCACTTTTGTAGAAACCCTAATTTTCCACCCTTCCGATCAAAATCCGGAACTAGGGTTTGATCAAGCTCGGACTTCTTCCCAACCAAAAAGTTTGATCTTGGTCTGTAAAATTCGATTTTCTTGAGGGGCATCCAACCATGGTCTCGGATTCCAAAAATTGCAACTTTCTCCGAAACCCTAATTTCCAGCAGTAGTGACGAGCCAAAAAATGAAAGTGCTCAGAATTGAATTATGTTTCGACAAAAAGATGCACCCTTCCAAGGAGAGTCATCCTAGCCTCCTGCCTTTGATGATCTGAGGAGAGAAACCCAAATATTAAGTAGCCCTATCTTCCGCAGCTGTAGAGTGTCTTCTTCTTAGCACGGCTCCGATACCATGTTAATTTTTTGATAATTTCATTCAAATATTATCTTAGGATCCTACTAAGAGAATAACATGCACAACATAACAATCATAAACACAAGAGACATAGAGTTTCCTCGGGGAAAAAACAAGAAGGTGAAAAACCCTGCAACTTCCTCAGAGATAGAATAAGCCACAATACAAGATCACAATGATCAAACCCAAGATAGATAACTCCAGCAGCTACTCCTCCACTAGTGCATACTCCTCTCTCAACTAATGCGAGTTGGATGAGTGAGTGAATGAATAGAATGAGACACACTCACTCGCTATTTATACACTGACTTGACCTGCCAATAAACTAACAGGGTCGACCTCCCAAGGAGGTCTACTAACCTAACCACATAACTCAACTAGGGCCGACCCCACACTGGTGGTCTAATAAGCCATCAAATATAAGTTGCAACACTTGCGACACTTACAAATACAAATGACAACACTTATGATTATAGGAATAATACATCTCCATCATACATATAACAAAGTACAAGTGTAATACATAGAAGAATATCTTACGAAGTTACAAATACATCAACAAGAAGTTGCTTCTACTAGCCCTGGTAAGTTTCATCCCATATCTCTTTGCAATGTCATCTATAAAATAATTACTAAGGTGGTAGCCAATCAGCTTAAGGCCCTCCTCCCACTCTTGATTTCCCCGGAGCAAACTGGATATGTGGAAGGATGACAAATACTTAACGGGATCATTATTTCTCATGAGATAATCCACTCCCTGAAAAACACTAAAACCCTAGGGATGTTGGTTAAAATGGATCTCTCAAAATCCTTCGACAAACTCAGTTGGGATTTTATCGATAAAATGCTAAAATCCATTGGCTTCTGCAATGACTGGGTCCACTAGATCATGGCTCTCACCTCCTCTGCCTTCTTCACAATCCTTGTCAATGGTTATCCCTCTTCCACTTTCTCCCCTTCCAGAAGCATTCGTCAAGGTGATCCACTCTCCCCCTTCCTCTTAATTCTGATGATGGAAGGTCTTGGCCAATTACTTAAAGGAAAGGTAGCCTCTGGAACTCTAAAAGGAATTTCCCTCCATGGCAGTCTCCCAATCACTCCTCAGTAGTTTTTCAATGACAACCTCCTCTTCAGTCACCCTTCGGTGCAAGAGGATTCCTCCATAAAATGGACCCTCCTCACCTTCTCTTACGCCACTGGTACCATGATCAACCTTGAAAAATCATAGTTATTCTTCTTTAATATCAACAACATCACATAGAGAAATATTGCACGTATCCTGGGCTTCCCAGTGTCTTCCCTTTCGTCTAAATATTTAGGAGCCCCCCTCTTTGTCTCAGCCATTAAGTATACCTCTTGGAGAGAAATCCTAGACAAATTAGAATCCAAAATATCCTCCTCGACGCATAGATTTCTCAACTAATTGCCAAGTCGCCTTATCCTTCTCAAAGTTGTACTACAATCCATGACCCTTTACCTTTTCTCGGTCCTTGCAGCTCCAAAATGGGTCCTTAAATTAATGAAAAAAATTCAAAGATCCTTTCTATGGGATGGAAATCATGACAACCGTGAGTGGGATTTGGTCAAGTGAAAAAACATATGTAGGACAAAGCAGGAAGGAGGCCTTGGTATCCAGGATCCTGAAATAAATAATCAAGTGCTCTCTGCCAAAATCTAGTGGAAGTGGGTAACAGATGAAACCCCCACCTGGAATCAACTCTGCAACTGTAAATATTCCCCAGACTGGCCCCTCAAATAGAGAATCCGTCACAACTTGGATACTCCTCTCTCTCTCATTTGGCGGGCTTCCAACTGTCAATGAGCTCTAATATAGCAGCATAGCTTATGGGAAATCATAAGCGAAAGTCAAGAAAACTTCTAGCACGAATCCTATCAACAACGTCCAAGCCTCCCAACTCACACTACCCAACCAGAACATCATACATCTCAACTCCAAGCTAAGGAAAATTCAAAATTTAGGGAGTATTGGAACCACTCAGACTCCTTAGAGGTTCAAATCTGGAAGCATCCTCAACAATGGGACCCGACTGTCCATATGGAAAGCATTGAGAACATCTAGAACAAGCTGAAAACAAGACACTTGAAAGACACCCGTAATCCGAACATCCTTAGATGGGGCCACCTTTTGAAAGGCTCTTTCACAATCAAAGAAGCATATACTTTGAAAGCAAAGGTGATAGAGGAGCAACAAAATCCAATCTGGAAAAATATCCGGGATCTATATTTATGGCCAAAAATCTCTACCTTCATGTGACTGCTGGCTCATTGGAAAATTCTCACCTGGGACAATCTCCTTAAAAGGTGCTTCCAAGGAACCTCCTAGTGTGTAATTTGTGGCACTCAGACTGAAATCATTGATCACCTCCTGGAATCCTATGCACTGGTGGACAAGATAAGGGACAATATTGCAAGCATATGCAAACGTACCAACAAAATTCGTGGGGAAATTATCCAATCCATAGCTCAATGGGATCACAATCCCTTCCACAGCATCATCGTCAATCAACGATGGGAACTGATACCAGAGATCGTGACCTGGAATATCTGGAAAGAAAGGAACAAAAGAATATCTGAGGGAAAATCAAGATAGATTACGAAGATTTGGCATACCATCAAAACAAATATGCAGGAAACTCTCACAATTAAAAACTGGAGCACTTTGGACTTCCCCGTCTCACATTTTGAAAGAGACATCCTAAAAGGATTGGAGCTTAACCTCATCGTTCCTCCCCCGCAAACTCGTGCTCCAAATGCTAGCACCCCCAGCCCGGAAGTCTGGAGAAAACCACCGGTGAACTTCTTCAAACTCAACTTCAATAGTGCTTCGAAAGGTAACCCGGGGGCAGCTGGTTTTGGAGGAGTCATAAGAGACTCCTCTAGATCCATCAGAAATATGTACTATGGAGTGATCAAACATGACACCAACAACACGGATGAACTTTTTGGGCTAATGGAGGCTCTAAAAATTATTAAAATGCAAGGCCTAATGGCATTGATTATGGAAGGAGACTCCCAGATCATCATCTCCCTAGCTATATGCCTCTACAATGGATCAGATATGGAAAATCTATCACCTAGTTGGAAACTGGAACAATTTCTGAATGATCTTGCCAATATACTCACACGGATCAGATCCATACCCTTCCAACATGTCCGTCGAAAATCCAATTCTTTAGCTGACCATCTTGCTAACGAGGGAGTCATCTGCAACATGAACCTCAAGGTTGACAATCCATCCTACATAGGTACCAGGGATTTGCATCAGCAATGTCAAGCCCTGGCCAATAAGGACATCCTCACCCCGGATCCGGGTGACACGGATGCAAGTACATTCCCACAACCACCCAGAGCCCTCCACGTGGATGCGATCACTCATAAGAAAGGTGCATCTAGACAACACATGTTCCAAGGTTGTGGTGAGGCTTCATGGCAGTTGGAAGAGAGGCAAGGCACTGCATTTAATCCACACCATGCAGAGTTCACATCGTCGATGGAGCAAGAGCCGAGAAATACCCACTGCATTAATTTGTCACCTCCTCCAAGATGACCGCCAGACGCATTAATTCCACCATCTGGTTTAAGGAGGGCATGATGGATTTCATTTGTTTTCACATATCCACTGAGGTTCTAGAGGCTTCATGACTGAGAGCTTCAAACACTGCTCCTTATCTCATTTTGATTTGCATCGCTCATTGCTCGTCTTTCGCCATGACGAGACCATGAGGAACTCCGAGGAGGGGTGGTAATAGGCGCGGCACAAGAATAGGTGCCAGGAATGCCTCTGATTGGGCTTCTATGGATGGGTATGCTGAAACTGTCTCTACCTCCACCCACGACCTTATTGATTGTTGGGAAGCTTGCAGAGTTGCGGTCATTCTGGCCTCAGGTCTACATGGAGGAAAAATTAATTATTACTAGCTAATAAAAAATATGATAAGCACCCTTGTGGATGAGTTGACAACTAACTGGAGCGCCAACAAATCCATGTTCATGGACATTAGAACCAGCCTGGTTAAGATGGAAGAGCGTATCAAGGGCATGGACTCTATCCTAGCTTGGGAAAATTTCTCATTGGGTCGTAGTAACGAGTTCGAAGGTATGCAGGAGGATGTGGGTAATGAAGGAAACGAAGGTCACATTGTTGGGTCGATGGTCAAAGATGCTCTTGTTGTCGCTGAAGGAGGTATCCTTGGGAATGGGGCCATCATGGGAGCTTCCTCACAGCCATAACCTTCCACTACGGGTCCTCTATAGAACATCAACAACAAGGAATAGAAGGATGGATGCACACCACTAGGCCGCAGCACCAATGATCTGTCTCCAATTCCCTCCCCAATTCTAGATGAGAACTTCTTTGGAGGTTGCCCCATCGTGGAGGAAATGCCATACCTGCACTATGCTGATGCAAGCTCCTAGAAGGAATGTGATAGCACCAGGTTACTTGTGTGATACTCATCTTTTTTGTTACAACTTAATCTACTATCTATTTTTTAGTACTTTCATTATGAATGCTATGTATAATCTAAACCAGACCAAGAACTATCATTGGGCAGGACTACTCTCTATGGTCTTTTTTTGGAATGTTAAAAGTTTTTTCAGCATCTTTGAGCACCTTAGATGGTGGCTTCACCACCTTAGGCCACCCCAGAGTGCTAACAGACATGTAATTTCTGATGTATTTTTTGGCTCTCGGAATTAATATACTCTCGCAACTTTACAAAAAAAAAGAACAATGTCATGACTGCCAACACATGCTCCAATGATAATCGAATCATAGTCAAATGTCATGATGGAAGTTACAAGGTATTTGTTTATCTTATCAAAATATCTCGGCATTGTAATTCGTATTTTGGACTTCAAGCTCTCCTTCATTAATATCGTGGTTTCTTTCATTACATCAATATTTGAAGATTTAGTTCTTTTCGGTGCATTCGTAGGATATATAATTGAATAAATTACTGGTCGATTTATTAATTTGATATTTGATTCTTTTATTGGAAGATCCTAAGCAATTGAAATGGTATTCTTTGAATTGCTCTAAGTTGCGGAAAGGGTGAAGCATTGAATTATGATGTATTCTGAACTTGAAAATTTTGAGATGAAGGATTTTGAAGTAGTTCTGGTACAGAAGAAAAGGTGAGCATTTATTGGATAGAAAGGGTTCATTTATACTTGAAGATTATGGTTCTACATTATCATAACATTCCCAGTGAAAAACAAAAAATTTAGGGCCAACTTATGCTTGTTCTCTTTGTTGAGGAAGGACAAATTCATATTAATAAATATGTTATATTGTGTTATTTGTTGAGGCATGCATGGCATTTGGTAAATAGGTGGCCTTTCCTTTTCATTGGACTCAATTTTATAGAATAGGTTTTTGTGCAAAACAATTTGTGCTTGTTAATCCTAGTTTCAGTCTCTTAATGGATGGAATTTAAGTCTCTATGATTGATTGGTGAATCTAATTATTGACCTATGATACTCAATTCCAAACTCCTAGTAATGCATATCACTTAAATAATAGCATGTACACTGAGAACCAATTCTTAGTGAAATTGATTGACACATGATCATGTTCATGTGCTTTCTATTTACTCAGTTTGCATTGAAGTTGTTTCATCTCGAATTGATGTACTCTAGATTATGAATCCAAGACTTCAGTTTCCTTGGTTGCTATGAAGCTTTGGCCTTTTATGCTTTCTTCCAACGCATGATAAAAATACCATACTTCTAGGTCTTTTTTATTTTATTCATTTGATTAGATAGTCCAAGA
The DNA here is from genome assembly GCA_027924585.1 of Larix kaempferi. Classification (NCBI taxonomy): domain Eukaryota; kingdom Viridiplantae; phylum Streptophyta; class Pinopsida; order Pinales; family Pinaceae; genus Larix; species Larix kaempferi. The sequence continues at coordinate 17,584,328 of BSBM01000073.1, forward strand.
GTTTGTTGCTAGAAGAATCCTTCAAGAGTTTTATTGTATGCTAGGATTATCTTTTTTATTATATATATAGGCCTTCTTAAATTTAACTCATGATGCTATTTGGTCCTTCCCATGTTCTGGTATCACTTGTGGACTCTGAAGTTTGATGATTCTAAAATCTACAAACTTAGAAGGCACAAACATTAGATTGAGTTGTGGTTGAAATAGGATAAGTTGTTCAGTTTTTTACTTGACTTCTATTTCTATATCCCAACTCCCACCTTTTTTTCCTCGGAAAAAGTCGTAATTTTATTATCAGAAGATACAAAATTACATTCTGCAGATATATGGAGTGCCAAAGCTGCTCCATACATTGTCACATATAAGTGGGTACAGAAAATGAGCTCGGGAACAAACCCTCATTGCACAGAAAAATGGAGAATACAGAAATGAACTAGAATCCAACTCCCACCTTTTATTTTGCATTCCTTAGTAAATAGTTGAACTAGCTATTTTTATTATATAGTGCAGAATTGATACACGATTATTGGAAATTACAGCCAATCCAATTCTTATGGGCAATGTGATACATCCCAACCAAAACAGGTTAATGGAGTCAAAATAAAGGCAAAAAGGCTAATTTATCTTGCGTGTTAAGAACAAGAGCATCTAAACCACTCTGCTACCTAGAGAACCCACATGCCAATTAGAGGGAAAAAGAAGGTGCTTAAAATCGCTGAATGATATAGCAATAATTGTTAGGGAAGTTACAGAGGGTCCTGGTTGTTAAAGAGAAGTTAGGTACCCAATAATGAACATATATGAGGTTGTCAAAATAATCAATCTTAGTTCCCCTTTTCTTATTATCTCATCATTCGTGTGGAATCTACATCAAAGTTGAGGGATATTCACTTAGTAATTACTGAAAGATTACCTATGTTGTTTTGCATGGGGCAACTTTTCATGCAGGTTTTAATCTCTAAAGAATTTGTTGAGCTGCATACAACAAAATTGATTGTTGGGGATACAGAATGGAGTTTCTTTTGTATTCAATTTATATTACAAAGGACAACCTGCTTGTTTAGCCCAACCACCATAGCTACACAAACAGATGCCAATATGTGCATACTTTGGAAGAGTCTTTGAAATTGGCCTTGTATTGAGGGAAGAAGATTCATTTACACGCATGCATCTATGTGAATTTACAAAGATTGATCTAGAAATGGAAATAAAAGGGCAGTATTTTGAGCTGGGGTAACTTTTTGTTGTTTCAGTCTTCACAACTATGTATTTTCTATATATTTTTTGGTGCTATTAAGATGCCAAAAATAAAATGTTATATTTTTACTTTATTTTTATTATGAGTGGGATGCAGGTATTAGACATTCTGGATAGGTTATTTATCACTATATTTGATGGATTGAATGAGAACTTCAAGAAGAAGCTACATGCCATAAATCATCAGTATCCTTTTGAACCTCTTAAGGTATGAATTTTGAAATTTTCTTATTACATTGGATCACATTTTTTGTTTTTATGCAAAATGAGATTAATATAGTGGTTGCAAATAGTATAGTCAAACAATGGTTAGAAAGATACATTACTTGCATGCCAAATATTGCATAAAACCCAATACTATGGATATATTCTATTGGAACAATTGGTGCCTGAATCTTTTAGAAGGTTTTGGTTTACATGGTTCATTTTAAATTTTTGTACAACTTTGGAAGAAATGAGTTTGACTATGACTACATGAATGTGCAATAGTACTTGCGAAAAAGTTTGCATCTTCTAACCTTTCAAGAAGGTGTACAAATGCTGAAGGTATTTTTCTTACTTGCCATTGATTTACATTGGAGGGAAAAGAGTGTCAAGTTCTTTGAGAGAGAGAATGAAATATTTTCTTTCTTTGCTATCTTAAATGTAGAAAGAATGTACTTGTGCTTGATTAAAGATCAATTTGTTGTTAAGAGAATGCAAGGTATCTGGAATATTTCCCTTGTTCCCTATTTAGTCCATAAAAAATGCTTCTCTGACATATTAAATACTCTAATCAATGTTTATCATGTAAATCAAATGTTATACCTGTTATACCTACTACGCAAACTTCCAAAGGTATGATATATTGAGATCTTTTATGACACCTAACCAAATTAATTTAACTTGGTCATGATGAAATCATGTCTACCCTTCTAGTTCAAAAAACTGTGCTCTTTATGAAATGTTCCCTTAAGATAGACTTGAACTTATGAATTATGCTCGAATAACTCATAAAGAAACCAAGCTGACAGCCAAATGGACTCTACCAGACATAGATACCAAAAAAGTCTATCAAGACTTAACCCCCTTTCACCTTAAGGAATTACAAAGATATATGGTTAATGAAGGTGTATTAATACCTATCTCAAATGCTGGTCCTAATGGTGTCACCCTTCCCATTATGGATGTAAATGACATACAAAAACTAGCTAAGAAATTTGGTGTTGAATTTATACACCTAGGATTAGTATGAATCGGATTAGAAGGCCTACATAGAAAGGGACATCAGTCCACATCCTAGTAGCTTTGTGTGATGGCCGCTAGAAAAATTCAAGAAATATCTCATAGGTGCCATCCAATGCAATATGCTATGTGGCGTAGTTACATTTGATGTCTATCCTAATTTTCGAGTTGATGTTAAAGATCCCAAACTTAAGAAATTTTTACAACTCAGAATACAAACAAAGGGGTATGAATAATTTGATAAATATTCGTACAATATCACAGTCCATTATAAAACAACCCTCTGACTTACAAACTTGTTACAACTTGCTATCATTGTCCACCCCACAAACCAAGTAGCATTGCTCCTCAAAATGTATCCTGATAATGATATTCTTGTCCCACAAAATATCCCTTAGAAAGAGATCTATTTTCCTACTGAAAGGGTCCCTAATGATCCCAAGCCTATTACTCCTATTGTAATTACCTCTTCCTCTACCATCCAAGAGACTAGATCCCATGCAATCATCCAGTTTCCCTCCAAATATAACTGGAGATCCCATAGTTTCTCAGCCTCGTATGGTGAGTCTTCCTCGTCATCCCCTTCACTATCAAAGAAACAATATTTATAGAAGGAATATCATCTTAAAGTCGCTACTTGCACACATTCTCAGTTACCAGTGAATATCCCTTTTACTATATTATGCCCGAATTGTAATACTTTGGTTTTCCCGAATAAAAACTCGAAACCTCTTTCTGAGATAAAATCACAAAAATATTTGAAATTCCCCAATCCTGAATATGAACCATATCTTCTAATTCGTTATTACCACGAACCACATGGAGGATGTTTCATGGCATCCACACCTCCAAAATGGTGGGAAAAACATTTTACACAAGCCTCACATATTGAAGTTGAAGATGCCACGGAAAATTTGGACACCATCCTCTCCATTCAAAGGCATGCCTGACATACCTTTGGACTCGTTTATCTCCCGCCATCAGAGAAATTCCATCAAGAGACCTAGAGGCTTCCAAAAACCCAACAACAATATGAAGAATACAAAGATTCCCTTAGAAAGCATAAAATAAAACAACAGATGAGGCTACCGCCCTCGAGGATGAAGACTTGTTATGGGAAGGACATCAAAAAACCTTCTTTGGCTCAGAAATAAGTCTTTGGAGTCATTAAATATGGACACTCACCCTTTAATCTAAAGGACCAGATAATGAAGAATCTCTTTTACTGGGATCTACATACACATCTTGATGCAGAAATATTCTATCAGACAACTAATAAGCAAGAGCAACATAGGATATCCCAAAGATGTCATTTTTAAATGGAATCCCAAAAAAAATGCATTTCTTTCTTGGAATGGATAAATCAATTTACATAATCAATGGTAATGATGCAGTCAAGAGGAGAATTCCATGCAGAACATTCTACTACTAAAGTACATTTGTGGATTTCAAATGAAGGAAAAGAAATTCATACAAAAACAAATGTCCCTCCTTTAAGGACACTAAAAATCCAATATGAAAAGGAAACTTCCCTAGTAGCACCAATTATTCTGAACAAAGCAAGATCTCCCTAAACAGGCTAACTGGACAAATATAGCATTAAAAGGCCTAACTGTTCAAACAACAGAAATACAAAATAAGAATCCTAGATCTACACGGGTGGAATCCCTCCATGTTCTATGCCAAAGGACTTATGAATAATTCAAGGATGTTTGTGCCGAAGTCCAAACCCAATCACAGTTATTGTTTTATGTTGAAGAAGTTAAAGGGTCATTGAAAAATCAAAAGATGAAATAGCAGAAATGGTATGGGACCTAGAGAGAAATGCAGGAGATGCGTTCGGTGTCATTGCCAAGAAAATTAATGAAGAAAATTCCCAGAAAAAAAATTAGATATTTGAATCCTAGTCCTCCCAATACATTAGAAAGTTCCCCTATTGGAACAGGCTCTCCAAAAGAAGCATCTCCATCAACAAGAAAAGAGGTTACATTGTTTGTAGTAATAGTAGTTCTTCACATGTTGTCAATGGATCCAATGAAGTAGAAGTTGGTATGGATGAGTTATTATTAAAAAGGAGTGTCATGGATGCAATGTTGTTACATACATTCTAGAACAATGAGCTAGGGGATGATGTTGATATCATTGAAGCCTTCTTCGAAAGCTTTAAATCGGCTTTACCACCCCTCTCTTTGAACCTGACTAGTCAAATTCTATGAAGTTGGGGACAAAAATGTTACTGTACAACTTCAAAGCAAAGAATGGCATGTCATATGAGTGTTTCTCAACAATGTTGAGGTAGATGGCCATCAAATACATTATATTTTGAGTAAACTTGTGACACAATAATCATTGAAAATGTCAAATTTTATGAATGTCAAATGACATTGTACATTTTTATTTCCCACTAACTACAGGTTATTCAAAGATAAGGTACTTCTGAATGATAATGTATTTACTGAAAGTTGGAAAGAGGCAAAGCAAATGTTGAAAATGTTGGGTGTTGAGTACATATCATACCATGTGTGTCCCAATGATTGTATTCTATATAGAGGCAAATATGCAGACAAAGAGATATGTCCAAAATGTGGGCATGACATGTACAAAGGAACAAATAACAAGGATAAAGCACATGGTACTCCTCATAAAATATTGAGGCACATGCCTATAATCCTAAGGATTCAAAGTCTATTTCATTTAAAATAATTAGCTACGTTGCAGGGATGACATGCATCGCACACTAGTACATATGACGAAATTTGCCATGGGTTTTCATTTTTATTTCCACGTTTTTTGTCTAAATTTCGACGATCAGGGTCTCATTTGTTTGTGGAACCTGTTTCGTGGATCTAATGATGAACTTGGATAGTTGCCACAATAGAGATGATCAGGGTCTCGTTTGTTTGTGGAACCTGTTTCGTGGATCTAACGTTCGTCGAACAGAACAAATGAAGGTAGAACGTCCGATGGTTTTGATAATTTGATTCCATGCAAAACCATCTTTGTAGCGACGGTTTTGCATCGAACAAAGAGAGAGTTTTTCTATACTTGAGACGATGTTCCGTCGCATGTATCGATGCACGTTCGACGAACATACCAAAAGAAGGCAAACCCTGCGATGGTTTTTCTATACTTGTGACGATGTTCCGTCGCAACGATCGACGAATGTTCGTCAAACAGACCAAACGAAGGTAGAACTTCCGAAGGTTTTGCTATACTGGCGACGAATGTTCGTCGCTATATCTATGATACCTGGAAGTTTAAAAAAAAGAATTACCTTCAATGCTTATTACCAGCAATTTGAAACCCCTATAGCAATGCTTATTAACCGTGGCTTGAAGAATATTCAAAAAACCTTCAGAAACAACACCAATGTTAAAATAGATTTGAACCCTCCAAAAGAATCCCTAAACAAATTTATCATATACTGAAATAAGCCACAAGAAAAGTACTAAAAACATTCACAAAATTATGCTAATCTCATACTAAAATTAGCAACGATGGAAGCACTCACATGCCGATAAGAAATACACATGCAAAAGGTGTTACAATAGCAGCAAACGGCTCTCTAAATCAGTGCTCATCCACATGTTGATAAGAAGGAAGACAACAGGTTATAGGTTAAGCATCAACACCTTCATCTGCTGGGAACAGAAACAAGAAACAAGGCATACTATTGCTTATAGCTTGTAATGAATAATGGTCAACGTGGACCATAGAAACAAGAAATTAAAATGGAAATCAATTGAGTACTCTTAAAAATGTAGGTGAAGACACTCCAAATATTGGATGGAAAACATAATTGACGTTAAAAGAGTTGCTGAGACAAATAGTTAACAAAGAGATTGATCATACAGGACTAAAACTCAAATATAATTATCAATAACTTGGAGCAAATGTTGTCTTTGAAATTGCACTTCTTTTAAGATCACGGAGAAGCATTACAACAGGCCCTAAGACGTCAAGCACCACAAGCAACTTGATGGCATGAGTGAAATTCCCTCGGGGAATGAACAACTGAACATAACCACCTTTGTTTAGCTACAAGTTGCAATAAGGGATACTCTTCTGTCAAAATCCCACATAAATTGCATCTGGCCACAAGTTATAATCAATTTGGAACCCCATGCATACTCAAGTTTTTGAAGTGGCAACCAACCTTAAAGCAATGGATGAAGTAGTTGAAATGTCTCCAAAATATATTTTCCAAGTTTATCACTAGTGGCAAGGGTGTGAATTTCATAGAGCACCTTTGAACTTTTTATTAATATAAACAAAAGTTGGGCCACTTTCATAGTCCTTTATTAACTTGGTTAAGTGATATGCTTATATAGAAATAGTAGATGGACTTATATATATGGTTGTATCCATATTACTATCTTTAATTTTCTCTTTTCTAAGCACAATGGGAGGATTGCAATACTATATTTACAACCAAGTACTATATTTCTGAAGTGACTTTTTCTCTCACATAAGAGGTTTTTCCCGCTATAAACCTTGTACTTCTTTTTCTGTGGTGTGATTTCTTTAATAGCATAATTGATAACTATACCAAATGTTAATGATGGGATGTTTATTATTTCACATGTCATACTAAATTATACTAAGTCATATTGTGTTTCAATGGTAAATCGTGTTGTTTTTGTGAGTTGGGGTTTTATTTCAATATTTTTTTCTACTTCTTGTGTTTTAGTATTATTAATGAGATAAGTTAAATGTTAATGATATATTGTTCATGAATAGACATGATAACTACCAGTCATGATCTATGTTTATATGATAAATAGTTGGTATTTCTATGCTTAATAGCTTATGAAAGTGAATGTACTAGGGTTATTTGACTGATAAATGTCATTAGCTAACTTAGTACTAAGTAACCAACATTCTCTATTTGGATTCTTCATTTTTATTATTTTTGTTCTTTCTTTATAGTTTTTTGTTCTAGTTTCTATCATCATTTCATAGCCAAACAACCTTGTTAGATGCTATGCAAAGAAAACAAATTTGTCATTGTAGAAATCTCTAGAGCTGAGTGTCAGTTTCTATACTTGTGGGGATAATGTATTCAAAATATTCTCATGGCCATCTTTTGATTAAGAAGAAAGGAAATCCATGTTGGCATTATAATTCAGTTTTCATTAATGGTTGGTGAACAAACAAGGCTACAGGCATCCTTGTGGGCACATGGTGATCCTTTGCGGGAATCTTGTGGGAATATGGTGAGCCCCTGCGGGCATATGATGAGCCCCTACGGGCATAGGGTGAGCCCCTGTGTGCATATGAATGATGCGGGAATTATTGTCGACACATGGTGAGCCCCTGTGGGAATCCTGCGGGCATAGGGTGAGACCCTATAGGCATATGATTGTTGGGGGCATTCTTATGGGCACATGGTGAGCCCCTACGAGCATGCTATGGGCATATGGTGAGCCCTTGCAGGCATATGAAGGCTGCGGGCATTCTTGTAGGCTAAAGGAGGAGTCCCTGCGAGCATATGAGGGATAAGTATGAGCCACTGCGGGCATATGAGGGCATCATTAAGATTTATAAAATATCTTGTGGGCACCTTAAGAAGTCTAACATAGTCTACTCATCAATAAAATAAAAGGAGTTTTTAATGGATATCAAAAGAACCGTTTTGGTAAATCTTAAGTGGCAAAAAACACATATAAACAGTTGTATATTTTTTAAATAGACAGTTACAGCGTGTGCTGGTTAATATTCCAATAGTTATAAAGAAAATAAGTTTTTTTTTGGGTCAGTTATCGAATTGGGAGGTCTGGAAGTTAAAGAGACTGAGGCATATATTTTCAGTATCTATATAAACCAATTAATCAGAACTTAAAAGTGAGAGAGGATGGAGATGAGTGGTGGATGTCTGAATTAAAAGCTACAATTCTTAACCTAAGAAGACAATACAGAAGAAAAAGAAAATGTGGCTCGAATTTGTGAAGAAGAGAATGCTCAGAAATTCGAAGATGACCAGATCATAATGGAAGCTGACTGCTGAAGAACTGAAGCTCAATTAATGCATATAATGAGCTGTAACAAAACAGAGCATAGATAGAGAGGGTAAGCATCGACATATTTAAACAAGTGATTTGTAATTAACTGATTGAATTTTTATAAAGGGGTGGCAAGGTGGTGCTAGGGTTTTGTGTACAAGTTGAAGCATGTACAAGTGTAAGTGGGTGCTTCCATCCTGTTCTAGCAGGAGAATTTAGAGAGTTGGTGCTCTCTACAAGTAGTTGCTTGTAAACTGAGTTTGCAGCCTCATTTGAGTAGGTGCTCAAAGAAAATTGATGTAGATAAGTTGATGCTTACCTGACATCTTAAAAATAAGAGGTTTTTTCCCTTTATGGGTTTCCTCATGAATAACCTTCTCTGTCTCTATCATGTTTATGATTGATGATTATCATTTATGTTTTACATTTGCTGCATTAAAATCTGTGAGAAATAATAAAGATTGTAAAAGACTCAAGTTGTTTAAGCACAAGCAAATAAAATTAAAATAACTTATTCACCCCCCCTCTCAGTTATTTGGATAATTACAACAATCCAAGTATTTGTGACCTTCTGGGTCCCTTACATGTACATCCTTCGCATGAGAAAAGACCATGGGAAATGGGTGATAATTGTGGGCATTGTAGTTAGATTCATACTTGATCATCATAGCTTTGGAAGAGTATGAGTTTACACTAAGACTAAAAGACATGAGGAGGATTCCCTTCCCATTAGGCCTCCCCCTGCTACTTAGTACTTGAATGTCCTTATGCAACATTGTTATGGGAAACAACCTTGGGTTTCCAAGGGATTCTAGTTCATCTTATTCTCTAAGGGAGGGATGCACAATTCGGAGTATGGAGTCGTTGGTTGTGCTAGGCCATGAAATTGTTAAGCCATTCTTGTTAATATAAGACCTTATTGAGTTGATTACTCCTTGCACTAGCAAAATATTGGTTCCTAGAGAACCCTTTCTCGATAGTGGTACAACTAATTTTCACCATGTTAGATTTCACTAAGACTTTTGTCTTAGTGTGTGATGACTATGGTCTTGACCTAGAGTGGTATTTCAACACAATGGATGCATATTATCCTTCACTAGTAAGCATCAATTAAAAAATAGAAACCAAAATTCAAAATGTTGATTATGATCCCCAAACATAAAATAATTATATATTTGATGCATTTCAAGATGGATCTTCTAAACACTAAAATATCTGGAGAACTTGGAAAGTAGAAGGAGGAAACCATGTCAAAACCCACTTTAAAAAACACGTCAAAACCCTTACCTTATCATTTTCCTTTCTCCAAATCCACGAGATGCATGTCCATCAACAAGACCCGCATAAATCATCAAAGACATAATTTTTATATGAGTAAATAATATATAAGCAAATAAACAGCCATTTAAATCCTACTACAAATTCCTGTAGAAATCAATGAACCATGAAATGTTAAATTTATTAACAATATTTTAAGAAATAGGCATGCATTTAAAAATTTACAACCATCTTTAATACATAGGAATAAAAGAGTATTTATACCTTATTGATCTCCTCTATGCTTCGAGAATAGTTTTATATTATCCTTTTGTCTTGTCACCTTTGCCATCCTTCTTTACTTCTCATGTGTGTTCTACCGTGTCATGCCATTATGCCATGTCTTCATGTACCAATTTATTCTTTGGCATTAATGTGTTGTCATCAATGGCAACCATATTCATCATAATATGAAAATTTGATCCTTCTTATGCAACCTTCTCAAACATGGCCAAAATTGGTCAAGTTAGTATCAAATATGCCCATAAGATAAAAACAGTCCCTTGAGCACATGATGGGAAAGAGACATGTTAATCAACAAAAAAATGACAACTTATTTCTATTCTATTACTAGGAATGATCACATGTAGCAAAAAATTCATCATAAATTACCTTTTGGCACTGAGAAGTAGGTTGCATAGTTGAGCATGCAATTTGTAGTTTAGAAACCATATCATAATTTCCTTGGAGACACTCCTCATGTAATAACATCACTTTATCTACTACCTTTGAAGATCTAGACATATCAATTTATGGTCCACATATGTGCCATGCAACAACTCAAATTTTATGATCAGTGTATAGGAAGGGTTCAACTGGGAAGATGTGATCCTCTCATCCTCATTTAGGTTCTGCCGAAATCCAACTTTCAAAATACCCAACCAAGGGGAAACCAAACATGGAAGCACACTTGCACCAACAAAATTAGTGAACCAAGATAGCATAGTTGTAACATTAAAACATAATTTTCATCTCTTTCAACTACTCCATTAAAACATAATGTTCATCTCTTTCAACTACTCCATCAAAAAATAATGTTCATCTCTTTCAACCTTAATACTCCCAAGGGCCAAGATGTCCTTGTGTTAAAGTTGAAAGAGATGAAAACTATGTGTTGAAATGGAGCACCCGTGAATGAAGTGTTTTACATTGATGAAGAGTGTGGGAACCTTGGTATTTATATATACAAATTCCTTAGCACCTGAAAAATTAGAAACCAATAACAAGGAATCATACTACCACCTACCAAGACATACCATGCTGCAAGACTACCATGAAATATTGTATGCTCCAGTAAACAACAAACAACGCAGCAAAATCGTAGAACAAACATGTCAAAATCATATATGATGACTTTCCTGATGGGAAGAACCTTCCTTGTACTCAGATTTTAACTTTCAGATCAAATATTTCTTGTCAAAGACAAAGTTTTTAATATTGTACATACATATAGGATATGGAACATTATAGTGACCTTAACTCAACCCCTAGGGGAAAAGAGTAGTTGTTCACCTAGAAAATACTTGTAGGCTCTTTGTAGTGCCAACTGGTGGTAAGCTATTTTGAATTTGCACATTATTGAAAGAGATGAAAATGAAAAACTGATCCTTCTTATGCAACCACCTCAAGCATGTCCAAAATCGGTCAAAGTTAGTACCAAATATGCCCAAAAGAAAAGAAAAAAGTCCCTTGAGCACATGATAGGAAAGAGACATGTTAATCAACAAAAAATTGACAACTTATTTCTATCTTTTACTATGCATGATCTCACATAACAAAAAATTCATCATACATCACCTTTTTCCATTGATCAAAAGCAGGTTGCACAGTTGAGCATGCAATTTGTAGTTTAGAAACCACATTATAATTGCCTTGGAGACACTCCTCATGAAATAGCATCACTTTCTCTACTACATGTGAAGAGATACTAGTGATAATTCATTATACTACAAAAAACATAAGGTGCACTGAATTCATCTTTATTGAAAAATAAATAAATAATAAAAGAATAACTAAACCCCTAGGGAAAAAGACTAGCTGTTCACCTGGAAAATATGTGTAGGATCTTTGTAGTGCCAACTGGTGGTAAGTTGTTTTGATGTTGCTCATTATTGGAAGAGGTTAATATGAAAAGTTGATCCTTCTTATGCAACCACCTCAAGCATGGCCAAAATTGGTCAAGTTAGTATCAAATATGCCCATAAGATAAAAATAGTCCCTTGAGCACATGATGGGAAAGAGACATGAGAATCAACAAAAAATTGACAACTTATTTCTATTCTATTAATAGGAATGATCTCATGTAGAAAAAAATTCATCATAAAATACCTTTTGGCACTAGGAAGTAGGTTGCACAGTTGAGCATGCAATTTGTAGTTTAGAAACCACATCATAATTTCCTTGGAGACACTCCTCATGTAATAACATCACTTTATTTTCTACCTTTGAATATCTAGACATATCAATTTATGAAGGGCTCGCCATAGTTAATGATACAAATTCCAAACAAATTGAGGAAAGCAACCACAGAACCAATCACATAGATTTTCTTGGGCCCTAAAGAGTATGAATAATTGAAATATTCTTAAGGGAAATTGTAATTCAATGCAATCATTAGAGATTCTAGCTTTTGCATCATTTTGAGAAATTAACAACATATATATACATTTTTATAAGAATTACAGCTGGTTAGGTTTAAAGATTGTGTCAATTCTTGTCCTAGTAGTAGTGTGTCCATTATAGATGCAAAACTTTGCCAAACAATGTTTGAGTCGAAGTTGTAGAGAACAAACTTGCCTGAATATTGCATCTCCCCTAACTCAACAAACAATATTATGGTCTCATCCATCCAGAGTGTTGATTTTCCATATCCCAGCTGAATATTTCCATCTTGACCAAGAGTGAGGAATCCTTCTTCACTTACTGGTTGGCTTCTCATAAACCCAAAATCATAAACCTTAAAATTTTACAGATACATAAACGTTACAATAATAAAAATCAATGATCAATACAATCCAAGAGCTTATGTATCCAAATAGGAAATTTCACAATATAAAATAAATATAGAAGATGATTTGGCTAATACAAAAGAAATACAATAACAAACATACGATACAAACATAAAAATGTAAAACATATTTGTGTGATTTTTTTGGGCTACTTTCTGATGCATTCCAATTGGAACTTTGATGACTAGTATTTGTACTTGATGATGATGCAATTGGAATTCTCATTGACCCCATTTGATCATATTTGGATGGTAATATAAAATATATTTCTTTCTGTCTCACTATATTTTTAAACCACACACTCACAAGTGCTAAGGATAATGATCACACCTTGATGAGGAATAGGGATGACTCGGCTACATGGAAGCAAAATAACAAGAATTGTTTATCATTAGGAAACCCTGCTAAATGCAAGGACAACATATTGCAGGCATGTGTAACCTACCTATGTCACCATCCTCCTATATTAATGCCTGCAACTTAGATGATAAATTCAAATCCTCATCCTCAAGTTTTCATTCATTTAAAAATGATTGAGATAAAGCTCAGTAGGAGTAAAGTGGGAAGGATGGAGAAAATAAGGGTTGGAAGAAAATAAAGGACATCCTTGACATGATGTTAAAGTTACACAGATACCAAGTTTCCATGGATAATTTTATGGTGAATAAGAGGAAATTGTAGATGAGATGAATCATCTAGCCCAAAGTAGCAAGCTACCAACACGACAGACAATCACCAAGCCTTGGATCTTAATTGGGGGTAGTTGAAGGGTAGACCTTCTCAGGTAGAGGTATCAACCAGCAAGAAGACCAAAAAATCAGATAATGAGTTATGTCAGCTCTTGGATTCTGACCTGCAATTCTCATATATTTCTTTTTTTTTTAATTTCCTACGGCATGTACTGAGATTCACGAGAGAAATAGAAACACCAGACTTTAGCTTCTTGTGGTGTTGAATTTAAGCTAAATATAATACTTTTCCAGTTTAAATCAAAGTTAAAGGAAGAAGAGAAACCACATATTGCAAGCAATTTCCTTTGGATAAGATGTTATTGGGACTTGTAACCTCGGTAGGTGGCCTAAGATACCTCATATTTCCCATTAGAAAACATATTCTTACTTTACTAAGAAGAATTTTTGTTTTATGTAGAAGGTTGTCTCCTAGTTTGGATGATAGTCTAAAAGTAGTTATTTACTATTGGTTGTATCTCCTGTATCTTAATAGAATGAAATAGAATTTAAGGATAAATAAAAACACATTAAGGATAAAGAACATGTCAAAACCCTTACCTTATCATTGTCCTTTTTCCAAATCCATGTGCCCATAAAACTTGATAAGAGTTGTCCACGGGATGCATTTCCATCACCAAGACCCGCATAAATCATCAAAGATGGAATTTTTATATGAGTAAATAATATATAAGAAAATAAATAGTGATTTAAATTGTACTACAAAGCCTTGTAGAAATCAATGAACCGTGAAATGTTAAATTTATTAACAATATTTTAAGAAATAGACATGCATTTAAAAATTTACAACCATCTTTAATACATAGTAATAAAAGAGTATTTATACCTTATTGAGCTCCTCTCTGTTTCGAGAATAGTTTTATATTCTCTAATGAACATGGACAACCACGTGAAGGTGGAAGCTCAATTGGCCCCTCCCCCCCCTCACATCGCTCTCAATTCCCCATACCCAATAAATGATGTTGTTTACACAGAAAACATATAAAAATTCATGCATAACTAGGATAGTCATCAAAACATATAAACATAAAAACATTGAATCATAATGATGTAATTCATATAAACAATGCTTTAGACTAACAACATCGATATACATCCAAATACAAGTCATGAATTTATACACCTACTTTTTATTTGATTTCTATTTTTTTGCATTGTAAAAACTAGCGATTGGGGTATTATCATCATCATTTGGTCAAATATATACAAAGCCATGTCCTTCTAGTGTTTTTTATTCCATGCCCTCGTGTATCATACTTCTTGTATGCCCTTGAGTAGGGCGTGGAGGCAATTATGAAGGAGCGTGAACTACAACAATGCAAATGGCCATATTGATATGTTGAAATATTATTGAAATTAATAGTTCATTATTTTGATTAAAATTACAATATTGCTCTTTACCTGTCTGTGTAGCTGTGACAGCTGGTGTGTTAATTGTTTCTCTACTTGCTAATTCCTCTTGTGGTTCACCCTCCTAAGCTACATGGTCTTCCATTGAAAGAAGAAAATTTTTAAGTATACGTCAGGAAATAAATATCTATAATCACAGTAGATATTTATATTTCCAAATGGCTACTCTGCTCCCCACTATCATGGGACATGCACACCCCAACATCAGCTGGTACATGCTGAGTAGCACTAGATTCACTACTGCGGTTGCACTGTTGCTTAAAAGCAAACATAAATATTTAGTTGTGGGTGATATAATCAAAACTGAATATACTTTAATAGTATACTGCGATGATGTCCTTATTCATTTTATTTACCTGCATCTGCGTCATTGGGAAGATTGGAGTCTGCCCCAAGCTTATCCAATAGTGAGTCACATTTTTAAAACCATACTTGAAACCAAGATTTAGGTCTTCCTCGGTGGAATCATCTTGGAACGTATTTTCCTACAATGCATAACACATTTAAAATTTCTAGTATTAAAAACATATATTTGTTCGCTACTGTCAAATAAATATTCCCCACGATTAATCATTTAATTCTTACAATTCAGGCTCTTAGTTTTCTATAGCCACCCTAGCCCAATCTATGCTTCCCGTGATTTTCCACTCTAGTCTTGGTTTCTTTGGAGGCTTCAGGTAGCCTATATATTAAAATTTTAAAAAATGTTAGATATCAGAATTCTTACTTAAAACATAAAAAGAAAAAAATAAATGAGCATATTTCACTAAAAAGATGATATGTGGTGTACCTTGCTTTTCTAGGACGTGGTTGTTTTCCTTGTCTTTTTAGCAAGTTCTCCTTTGCATCCTCTATGAGTTCCTTCCAGTCTTTCTCCGGAACCATGGGAGGGTCTCATGCTTGAGGTCAAGTTGCAATTTATCCCTATATTGGGCCCTAGTATATTTTAAATTCTCGCCGGCTAACTTTGCAACCACTTTCTTGTTGAATGTATTGCCGAACAAGTTTACCAAGTGGTATATCAATTCATATCTCTTTGCGCTATATTTTCTATTCCACCGTGTGCAAATGGTGGGGCCAAATAGCTCCAATGCTTTGTCATTCAAATTCCTATAGAAAACATTGTTTCCTGCAAAAACATGTAATCCATTAATTTTTAATAATTTCAACATATGGCCATTTCAATTTCATGATTAAAATGAATAAATTTATTAATAAATACCTGCAATCTTTTGAATATTGATAGGAACACAAGCGTCATCCACTAGAAAGATGATATCTAGTGATCTGGTACTTTTAACTCGTGTTGCTCCAGGAAACGTTTCTTGGTCATCTACAGTACATTCATCTCCGGAGTCATGTGGAGTCCTAGGATCCACCTCATCATTCTCAGGCATGTCATGCCGATCAAAATCACTACCTTCATCAATGGATTCGAAGCCAATGGGAGGAGTGTCAAAAAGCCTCATTGGTACATTGCTTTGTCGATGTTGTAAAAACTCCTACAAATGAAAAACTTTACTTTATTAGATCACTTGGAAAAATAGAAAACATAATATAGATATGAAATCATGTCATAGCTTAAAACAATATGTGAAGATGCCACTTACCCTATAAGATTTTATTTGTTCTTTCAGCTCTTCAATCCTTGCCCTGATCTCCTATTTCATGGGTGTTATGCGAGCCAAGGAAAGCATTTCTATGTTTTCGTTTTTTAGGGCCTTCTTTATAGTTTCCATTGGGTCTATCGAATAGTAAATTTCATCCTCAAGCTCCTCATCACCCAGATCAAGTGCACTGGACTAAATTCATCAAAAAATAAAATTAAGCAAAATAATTTTAACATCATTTAAACATTGTTATTATAATGAAGATTAGTTACTATTAAGAACTAACACTTACCTGATGCGGTATTATGGCTGGTGACTTCCCATGGTCACCCCGTACTGATCTACTTGTAGTGGGTGACTGTCCACGGTCATCCTGGATCGTGGAAGCATCATGTGCCTTTCCACAGTGCTCACCCTGACACGCTAAATCAATCAATAATTCATCATAAGCACATAGAAATGCGAATGTCAACAATGGAAATCGAATGTTAACAGAAAAAATTGAAACATTTAGTTAATATATTTAACACTTACCTAACGGGGCACTTAGAATTCAGTTATTTCCAATCAACAAGGTGGTGAGGGTGAACGTAAGGGTACCGAAGGAGATGACGGTAAGGGTAGAAGGAAAAAAACACCTACAGCTACAATGTCCTTAGAAGAGCAAGAGAAGTCCTTAGCAAATCAAGAGAAGATGCTACAAAAATGATTCTCAACGAGAATTGCACTAGGTGATTTGTATGGCTCATCACCATTATATAAAGAAATGAAAGAGAAGATGGCTGGGAAAGATGCAAAATTAAGGGATCTAGAATCAAAACTCTTAGTAGGTAGAAAATTTTAGCATTTGGGATGTGATATGGAAATTCAAAAACTTAAATCCACAATTGCTTATTTGGAGAAGGAATTAAAAGTGCTAGCTGCTGCAATGATGGCAATTCCTATCCTTGCCAACGAGACAGAGTCGAGGGAAAAAGAGCAAGAGAAAGAAATACAAAATCTCAAATGTGAATTGAATGAAGTTAAAGATCATTTGAAACATACCAGACATAAATTGGAGGTCAAGGAAGAATAGCAATCAATGAAGTATAAGAAAAATGTGGAAATGTTGAACAAACTGATGGTGGAAAAAAAAGTTTTGCTTGAAAATTTAAAAAAAAGTTTCACACATAGTTAAAGAGCTTGAAAACAAATTGCAAAAAGTGCCTTGTCCAACTCCAGAACAATTACAGTATTCTACGAAAGGAAAGAGAGACCATTCAGATTTTTCTTCTGCTCAAGAGGAGGGATTGCGGCCATCTCAGAAACATACTAGACATGTATAAATCAATGTATATATGTATTTATCGACAGTTAATGAAAACAAAAATTTTGTATGATGGAGTTTTGTATTTATCGGCATATAATGGAAAATGCTTTAAATAGTTATCTTAATTTTTATGTCCAAGAGTTAGTAGTTCTACAGTCAATGCTTATGAAGTATGGTATTCATGTTTATTCAGTGCTCATTCATATGGTATTCATGTTTATGAAGTCCTCTTTTTTTATTGAAATATTATTAATGTCCAGGAGTTAGTGGTTCTACATCCAATGCTTTGGTTTATACTTTATTGTGATGTGAGGCATGATTCTCAACAATTTCATAGTGACATTTTTTCTCCTAAGACCACTTCTTTTCGTCAAGCTAAGTGCTTCCTCACCTTCTTTGGGAGTTTATATGCACAGGTCCATAGAATTTCCTCACCTTCATTACAAATGTTTTTTTATTCACCACTTTGCATACAATGTTGCGTTATGATCATTTTGCACTTTTCAACAAAACATGTCTCCTAAGACATTAAGGCCATAAATATCACCAAAATATAAAAAAAATAGCTCTCTTAATATATTAAGACCATATGAATGTCATTTCATTACGAATGTTATGTTCTTCACCACTTTGCATACAATGACGGTGTATAAAAATGTTTGTCATGAATGAAATGATACCACCATTGAAACTGGATAATATGATGAAATAACAACATTATTGGGCATAAATGACATGTCTCTTCAAATCTATTTTATTTTTAACATTTAATTCAGAATTTTGTTTATTGTTTAATTGTTAATTAATTTAATTAATTAACCTTCTTTGGTCATTTGTGGGATTCTTCCATCTCAGGCCTGCAGGCTTCTTCATTTGTGGGCTAGCATGTATCTTTAGCCAGCGGGTTTCTCCTCTTTCACCTGCGGGCATACTCCAAGCTTTCACGGGCTTATCTCCCTTGGCTTATAGGCATAGCCCATGCTATCACGGGTTTCTACCTTAAGCACCTTGTGAGGTTAATTTAAACCCTTGCGGGCATCTTACAAGCCCTTGTGAGCATTTTTGAAACCCCTGTGGGCATCTTATAATCCCTTGCGGGAATCTCTTTAGCCCTCATACATTAAGCACCTTGTGGGCGTACATAAGCCCTTGTGGGAATATTTAAGCTCTTGTGATTTTATTCATTATGCCCCTGCTTGCATAACCTTTAGCCCCTGTGGGAATTTTACAAGCCCTTGCGGGCATTTTTACAAGCCCTTGCAGGCATATCATAAGGTGTCATTTAACCTTATTTTTCACAATTTTGGAAGGCCAAAATATCACACATGTGAGCCTCAAAGAGAGAGCTGACACCACAACTAGATGGCTAGATCACCAGGGAACATGTCCATGCCATCTAGATAATTTATTAGCACAAGGACACTCTTTGGCGGGCATTTCCAAATGCCTCTTCAAACCTTATTTGGACATCAAACAAACTTCTTCTCATTTTGGCAGGCTTGTCTACCACACGTCTGAACTCCATAGGCAAGTCTGATTCTATGGATAGATTGCCAGTTCATCAAGGAACAATCCTATGCCACCTGATTAATTTTATCAACATAAGGACACCTTCTTGCAGGCATTTCCAATTGGCCTCTTAGCCTTCAAAACTGTTGATTTGACACTTGGCAAAATTATCAAACCCTAGGTTTATAATATGAAGAGATTTTTATTTTCACCAAATTGGAAGTATGATACAACCAATGAATAGAGGCCAACAAGGTGATTCCATACAGACAAATTTCACCCCTTGAAGCCTCTTCCTCTGCCCTCGGCGGGCATTTTACTGCAGTAGTGCAAATCAAGCTAAGAAGCACTTTTGGAAGATCCATATCTTCTTCCTCGGAGACTCTTTGGACAAACCAATGATATGGTTGGATGCACCAAACAACATTCGAGAGATCCATACTCTCAAAATGATTTAATACATCAACCACAAGAGATGGCGGGCATTTTCCTGAGGTCACTTAGGCAGTTTTAGTGATTTTATACTTAGATAATTCTTGCACTTTCCTAGACTGGTCCAATCTGCCTAAAACCCTATTTTGGCAGATCCATAACTTCTTCCTCATACACGTTTTGGATAGAATCCCCTAGTTGGGCCCTATCCAGTGGATATCTCACACTTCAAAATTGATGATAAGAAAAATCTCATTATATTAACCTAGGGTTTGATAATTTTTCCTAAGTGGTAAATCATCAGTTTGGAAGGCCACTTTCAAATGCCCGTCAGATGATGGGTATGTGTTACTTAGTTCAGATTTTGACATGGTCTTGTTCACCATTAAAGTAGCTATCGAGTAATGCTTGTATTTTTCTCTATGGTGATCACATAAGAAATCAATCTGCCAAAGTGAAAGAAAAAGTGATTTGCATATTAAAGACAAAGATTTGTCTAAGTGTCAAACTCACATGGCTCAAAGGCCATTTGGAAATGCCCGCAAGGAGGTGTTCATGAGTTGATCAAAATAGTCAACTGGCATAGTCATGTTCTTTGATGAACTGGCTATCCAACCATGGAGTCAGATTTCTATTTTGTGCTCTCACGTGCGAGATTTTGGCCTGCCAAAATCAGTGAAAAAAAAGGTTGAAATACACTTTATATTATTCCTGCAAAGGCTTAGGAAGATGCATTGAAGGGCTATGTTATGCCCGCAAGGGGCCTCCAATATGCTCACAAGAGGCTTATAAACATGCCCACATAAGCGGGCTAAAGATGGTCACAAGGGGCTCATTTTTGCTCGCGGAAGACTTATGAAATTCCTGCAAAAGGGGTTAAAATATCAAAGAGTTGAGGTTAAGCCCACAAGGGCTTATGGGATGTCCAAATGCCCGCAAGGGCTTAATTAAGCCCACGGGAGCCAAAAGTGCCTCCCAACTCGATTTGCACTAATCTATTGGAAGCTGGTCAATACTGAGAGGGGGGGTAAATCAGTATTGATAACATTTTACCATTTAAACCACTTATTTAAACTTTAATCAACACATGAAATCAACAAGATACACAAAACACATGTCTTCCCATTTTGGCAGACTTTTATTTCACACGTGTGAACACCCAGAAGGAAACTGAGTCCATGGCTGGATAACCAGTTCATCAAAGAACAAGACCATGTAATCTGATGAATTTGATGATCAACAGAACCCCTCCTTACGAGCATCTCCAAATGGTCTCTCAAACTCCTTTTATAACATTTAACCAATTTTCTTCAAACCCTAGGTCACCAAGGTGATTTCATTTTTTCTTCAAACTTGGAAAGTGAGGTACCCAATGGGTAGAGGACAACAAGATGAATCCAACAAGATTAGTTTCAACCTTTGAGGCTACTTTCTCCCTCCTTGGTGGGCATTTTACTGAAGTAGTGCAAATCAAGCTAAGTAGCACTTTTGGCAGATCCATATCTCTTCCTTAGAGTCTCTTTGGACAAGATAATCATATGGTCAGATGCACCATACAACACTCTAGAGATCCATGCTCTCAAAATATTTTTCTCATCATCCTATGAGATGTGGAGGGCATTTCCATGAGGCCACTTAAACAGATTTAACATTAATTCCATACTTAGGCAAATTTCTTAAGCTGGTCCAATCTGCCTAAACCACTGTTTTGGCAGGTCCATAACTTCTTCCTCAGCCACTTCCAAGACATTCTGAAGACATGGTTAGGTATTCCAAATACCAAGCTAAAAGATTCCCATATGTTGCGAGCATTTTCTTCATCCCATAATTTATGGCAGGCATTCTCTTAGACCCTCTTAGTCTAGTTTTGACTGTTTATTCCATACTTAGTCAAATTCTTGATTTTCACCAATTTTCCATATTTCTCCAGAATGATGTCATAGTGCAACAATGATTTCAACTTCATGCCACATCATCATCTATGCCATTCCAAGTCATCATATGTCCCATATCATCATCCGTGCCATGTCATCACTTCCTTTGTCTTTCATTGAGTTCACTCTGCCATCATGACCTTAGTTATTCCTTTGTCATTACTGAGATCCTTTGACATCAATGACAACCATATTCCATGTTTCCAACATACTCCAGTAACATTCTTGACAGGGAGAGAGAAAGAGGCTTAAAGAGGTGAAACTGGTTTAGATGAAGTCACCTTGTTGGCCTCTATCCATTGGGTGTCTCACACTTCAAAATTGGTGAAAATAAAAATCTCATGTTACCCTAGGGTTTGACAATTTTTGTCTAAGTGTTGAATTAGCAGTTTAAACAACCATTTGGAAATGTCCGCAAGGAGGTGTCCTTGTGCTAGTAAAATTCATAGTGTGACATAGATCTATTCCTTGTTGAAGTGCTTATCCACCCATGCTTTCAATTTTCCTTATGATGGTCACATGTGCAAGAAATCAATTTGCCAAAGTAGGAAATCAAGTGCAAGAAATCAATAATGTCCCTTCCATTATTTTCTTAAGGTTTTTAAATAATATTTTAGTTTTTTTTCTCTGTTTTTTTCTTTTTTCTAATGCAGTACAACTTTCCTTTCAGGTTTTTTTTCCCTTTTATCTTTGGCTAAGAGAATAAAAGTATATGACAATACATATGTTAGTAGTTAGAATACCTTGATGAGTATAGCTCTAAGGTGGATCTAATTTTGTATCTATGAAAGGTCGAAGGGTAATGCGAAGTATTCTCGCTTCTCTACTGATGTAATGTTTTGTTGACACATCTTTTTCATTTAATAAAAGGATGTTTTTTAGTTATGAAAAAAAAAGTATACATTCAAATCTTTATTTTTTCATTTTTGTTTCTTTTACAATATTTTTAACTCAAAATTTAATACTGCAAACATAACATATGATTGTAATATTTGAAAGTCAAAAACACTTTAATGAGAAATATTATTATTTTTAAATGATGAACATAAAAGTGGAGGTACAATGATTGAGTGGTATCTCACTCCAGTGAAAAGTTCTTTTGGTTTCTTCTTTCTTTCTTTAGTTCATATCATTGCCATATATTTTGTTTGCACTAGAAATTGTACCTACACTACAGAGAGGTACAAGCTAGAACATCCAAAGAAAAAATGGAGAATGGTTTAATTTTTATAAATTATGAAGGTATCATTCATGGAAAAGGTAAGGAAATATAAATCACATATAATCACTAAATCAGAAAGATATTACAAAGATCTGAAATAAAGGAATCCGAAACATAGATATAAACCATAAATATAAATATAAAGAATCCAATTATGTCCACAAACTTAAAAGCATTTTTAGGATAAACATTTTTATCAAGAAATGAAATAGTAAGAGAGGTGATCAAACTGATCATAAACAACCCTAATCCCTCCTATCATTTCTATTTTTATAATTACATGAAGGAAGTTTAAGATCCATCTTTTGAGGATACGAATCCATTATAGAATTTATATACAAAAAGAGATATCCAAAAATAGTATAACTAATTCTCAAAAGTAGGCATCCGTATCTATCTCCAAAGCCGCGTCATTTGGTGTTTGTTAGACAATTGTAAGATGGATCATCTGGATCTTAGATTTGTCTAGCTGCATCTGCCAAAATGGTCAATCCATCCAATGCTTGTGACCTATTGAGGAGATGAGCTTGCTCTGCTTCCATGACCTGAACCTTGTTTGACAACTCTTCATTCTGCTTGGTTAGGTATCCATTTTGTTTGGTTAGCTCTTCGATTTGTCCCTGTTCATTCCTTTTCCTTTTTAAGACCTCTTTAGCTGCTGAAATGAGCTCTTGATAATGGTCATTCACCTCTTCCAGATCCTCCCTTAACCTTCTATTATCTTTCATAAGCTTATCATTCGCATCATTGAAGTATTCATTTTGTGCTTTATACTGTTGCAATGATTTTTTGAGAATTTCAATCTCATAATCTATTTGAATTGTTTCTTGATGTACTGGATATTTAACTTAGCTTGATGGAGTTTCTAGCTTTTTAATAAGAATTTCTTCTTGTGCTTCATATCCCTTCTCTGACTCTTTTTCCTTTATTTCTTCTGTTCAAACCTCCAAATGGAAAGTTTTTGAGCTTGATCCAGGTTCAGAGATTTGAACTGCTTCTTCCTCAAAAAATTCACAACACTTTTTCAATGGCTCTATCAAACCCTGGTAATTTTTCTCTGTATCTTCAAATAATTTATGTGGATTTAACTCTACCATTTTAGCCTTCAATTCTTCATCACTTGAAGAATACTAAATTGCAGTAACTTTTTCCTTTTCCAACTTAGGTTTTAGAGTTCTTTTCATATTCAATATGATCTTGTTGGATGCCCTGGTATTAGGTCTACATTTGGGCACTTCAGGCTCAACTATAGTCTGGATATCAGCATCAATTTTGGGAGAAGGAAACATTCATTCCTCTATAAGTCTCTCTTTGGTAATAGAAGGAGTATCGAGGCATGATAAATCTCTATATCATGTGAGGCCAAGGGTTCTTCCTCTGATATATGTTTATGTTCTGCATCATTCGACTTTACAAACTTTTCCTGCAAACCACACTCTCCAGCTTGATGTACTTCTTCGACCATGTTCCTTTTAAACCTGTTTATGTTGCTGGGTTGTCTTCTTGGAAAAGGAGTTCTTCCAGGTTTGTTCTTTTGCATACTAAATAATCTTTTGAATTCTTCCAGGTTTGTTCTTTTGCATACTAAATAATCTTTTGAATTCTTCCAGGTTCGTGTTTTTCTCTGGTTCAAACCCTGACCAAAATAAGAAATGTTGCCAACCACGATTTCTCTTTTCTAGCTCTGTTAACACTATTAACTTAACCAGGCTATGATCAAAGAAAGATTGGTTCGTATGATCCGAATGACCCTTTACCCTATTATAAATTTTTATGAGGATTTTTAAAAGGTAGAAGGGTAAATTCATTTTTAATTGACCATTCAAATGCAATAGGAACCTGAAGTGGTACTTGTAAACTATAGAAAACCTTCCCTCACATGTGATGTAGCATTACACAGTGCCAATGACATCCTGCCATTCAGGTTTCAGAGTACTAAGATGAATGCCTTTGTTCCAGTTAAGATATTCGAAGCCGGGTAAAAAATGAGCCTGGATCAAATTTGAATGGAATTTTCTTGAACCAACACTCACCCTTAATGGCCTCGGCTATCAATTCTTCTGTCAATTCAAACTTTAGGGTATGAAAAATAACACATGAGTTCGAACAGTTATGAGCAAAAGAACAAGTGACCTCCAGATTGTAACCTGTAACTTTCTCAAAAAATACGAACCAGCCATCCCTCCTGAACAATTATGCGCACTCAGGGAAATCATTCTCCCATTCGGTGTTTGCTGGTTCCAATCTACATAGCTTGCCACTCTTCTTCATGCTTGTTATGCTTGACAAGAGCTCCTTCACCGGTGAACAATTGGTGTGAAGGTGGAATAGAGATACAGTTAACGCATGGCCTCCTCTGTTCTCAAAACATTCGTGAAGGAATGATGACACCTGACTTATGTTACATCCTTCCTAACAAAAACCTCGAGGCAATATATCATCACAGCTAGTACATAAACTTAGACAGGTGTCGATCATGCTCTTTAATGATTTCAGGATTCTGGCAGTGCCCATATGCATGAAGTTTAATGATTTCACTGCCAGAATGTACTAAGTTACATTTCATAGTTGAAATGTTCACACAATCTCAACACAAAGGTTAGGAAAATACTAACTTATGTTTTGAAGAACAAAACGAAGATAAATTACTTATAAGCCAATGTTTAAATCACAAATAAAAGTAAATATTAAAACTAAGGAGTAAATAATAAAATTAAAGTATATAACATTAAGATAATGTTTGAATGATATAACAATGTAAATAACATAAAAAATGAAACGTAAAAAAGAAAAACAATGAAGAGAAATTAGAATTGAGGTACAATTTTTAGCTCCAACACATTTCATCTTTTTCTTTGGCTCATTATTTTTCTTTAGGAGTAGCTTATATTTATTTTCCCAATCGTTGCATTGCAATATATGTTTTTGTGAGCATTTACTTTCAATGTTATCCATTCCATTATTTTCCTAATGTTTTTTTACAATATTTTAAATTCAAAATTTGGCATATGATTTTAGTATTTGAAAGCCTAAAACATTTTTTTTTTCAAAGCATTTTAAATCGGAAATATTTTTTGAAATGAATAAAGGTAAAGTGAAAGTACATTGATTGAGTGGAGTCTCAGTCTAATGAACAGTTCTTTTTTTCTTCTTTCATTTTTCTAGTCCAGTACAACTTTCATTGACATCCTTTCTTTCTTTTTTCCATTCCAATACAACTTTCATTGACATCTTTTCCATCTTTTTCTTTAGTTCAGAGGTATTCAACTGAAACACATTGTGAGAAATAAAACTCTACAATGTAATACATTTCATTGATAAACATCAGAAGTAGTTATATACATACAGAACCAAGAAGAGGTAGTTATGTCTCTATAACTTATTAACTAAATAAAATTGTTAACTAACTATAAATGATATAACTAACCCCGAAATATTAGTCAACATTACCCCCTTAAACTAAAGGGACATCTGACATGCCAAGCTGCATTCTGAATTTTTCAAATTTTTCATGACCCAGTGCTTTGGTAAATATATTTGCAATTTTATCTGAAGTAGAACAATGTGTCAGATGAGTGTTGTTGGCCTCAACATGATATCGAATCAAGTGATATTTAGTGTTGATGTGTTTGGTTCGATCATGGAATTTGGGATTCTTGGCCAATTGAATTGCAGAAGCATTGTCAACAAAGAGAGGCTTTGAAGGAAGTGATGACATGACATGTATGATGATATGGCATGTGTGATGAAGTTGGAAAGACACATGATGGTGTTCTAGTGCTATCATGAAGTCAGTGTTACAATCTGACATCATTTTGGAAAAGTATGGCAAGTTTGTGAAACTTTAGAAATTGACTAAGTATGGAAAAAGTAGCCAAAACTGCTCTAAGAGAATGCCTGCCATAATTCATGGTTTGAGAAAAATGCCTGCACCAGCATACCAGGCTATAGCTTGTTGGAGTGTCTATCTATCCATGGTATCATTTTTCCTTAATAATTTCTGAGGAGAAAGTTACAAGTTTGTCAAAATAGGGTTTCAGGATGAACCTTGGAGAAATTCTTGAAAATGGCTAAGTGTTGGAAAATTGGTCCAGGTGGCCTTAGGAAAATGCCCACCGTACCTCATGGGAGAATGATAAAAATTATATGGAACTATAATTCTCTAGCTTGTCAAAGAGGCTATCCAACCATTGACTTAGTTTTTACAGAAGGTGTTTGATGAAAAAGATAACAGACTGCCAAAACAAGGTTTCAGGTTGCTTTTACACCAAAGTAGCAAAATTGCCTAAGTGGCCTCAGGGAAATGCCCACCATAGTTTGTGGGTTGAAGAAAATGCCCGCACCATATGGTCATCTTGTAGGTTGTTTTCTTTACCTGGACATGTTCTCATATTGACTTGGAAGTGTCTGAAGAAGAAGTTATGGATCTTCCAAAACAGGCACTCAGGCAGATTGGACCAAGTCTAGGAAAGTGCAAAAAACGTCTAAGTGTAAAATCACTAAAACTGCCGAAGTGAACTCAGTAAAATGCCAGCCATGTATTGTGGTTGATGTATTAAAATATTTTGAGAGTATGGATCTCTAGAATGTTGTTTGGTGCATCCAACCATGGTCTCATATTTTCCAAATAGTCTATGAGGAGGAAGATATCAATCTGCCAAAAGTGCCTCCCAGCTTGATTTGCACTATGCCAGTAACATGACTTCCGAGGAGATAGAAAGAGGCTTCAAGAGGTGAAAATGGTTTAGATGAAGTCACCTTTTTGGCCTCTATCCATTGGGTGTCTCACACTTCAAAATTGGTGAAAATAAAAATCTCATGTTACCCTAGGGTTTGGCAATTTTTATCTAAGTGATGAATTAATAGTTTAAAAGGCCATTTGGAAATGCCCGCAAGGAGGTGTCCTTGTGCTAATAAAATTCATAGGGTGACATAGATATGTTCCTTGTTGAAGTGGTTATCCACCCATGCTTTCATTTTTCCTTATGATGGTCACATGTGCAAGAAATCAATCTGCCAAAGTAGGAAAAATATTGTTTTGCATATTCAGAAATTTGGCTGTGTTGAATTCACAAGGCTAAGGGGCCATTTAGAGATGCCTGCAAGGAAGTGTCCTTGTGCTGAGAAAATTCATTAGTTGGCATGGTATTGTCCTTTGATGAACCAGTCATCTAGTCATGGGTTCAGATTCTCCTCTAGAGTTCACACGTGCAAAGAAGAAGCCTACCAAAATGAGAAAAGGTTGTTTTCTTGTTCAAATGTAGGTTGGTAAGGCATTTGGAAATGCCCTCAAGGAGGTGTATTTTTGTTGACAAAATTCGTCAGTTTGCATGCTCTTATTCCTTGATGAATTGGCTATCCAACCATGGAGTCAGATTCCTATGTGGTGCTCTCACGTGCGATATTTTGTCCTGCCAAAAGAGGTGAAAAATAAGGTTTAATAACACCTTATGATGTTAGGAACCCAAGTATTTACTTTGTTAGTATATTGTTGTTGGACGCATATGCTTTGTAAGTCGTCCTGTAGTATTTGTTGATCCATAGTTTATATTAGCCCATAGTATTGACCCATAGTATTGGACGCATATGCTTTGTAAGTCGTCCCATAGTATTATATGTCCCATGGTTTTGACTCATAGTATTGGCGCCTAGACTTAGCCCATGGTTTGTATTGACACATAGTATTGACCCATGGTATTGGCGCCTAGACTTAGTATATAAGTGTGTGTTGAGGCCATGAAGGCACCATGAAGTTAATTGTATTGAGCTTGCTCAAAGGAGGTTGCCCCCTCGAAGTGGCCTGTGATCAATATAAAAGTGATTCTGAGTTCTATTATTTCTGATATCTTGTGTATTTGCATTAATTAATTATTGCAGATTCATCACATCTGGTATCAGAGCACTTTCTTGGGCTCGTTGGGTGGAATTTTTGCCAAATTTTTTTTCGCATCTGTTGCAGCTTCGGATTTGGGAATAATCCCTATCTGCTTAACTGTGGGAAGTACTTGGGCATAAGCCCTAAAACTCATTGTGAGGAGTACCACAGGAATCCCAAAGTAGCTGGCCTATTGAGAGGACCTGCCAGCGGAAAGGGCAACGACCCCTACCTGATTGACTAGTTCCCACCCGTGAGGTAAACCAAGAGCTGTCGTTTGTGGCAAAGCAGTTATCAGTTTTACCTTAGCCGTGGAGTGAGGGGTACTACCCCAATACACAAGCCGTAAGACAGCATTGGTGGCCGAGTGAAACACCTGAATTGTTAGGAAGCCGTACATACCTGGGGTCCATGTCTATTTTCAGTTGAACTGTTGCCGATCACTTCCACTCCAGATCCAGCCGTTTCAGATCTATTCTGAAAGTCGTTCCAGATCCATTCGATGTTTCAGATCCAGCATTTTTCGATCCCTTCCGCACCATTGCAGATCCATCTGTTGCGGATCCCTTCCGCGCTGCTGTTGCCGATCCATTTCTAAAAAAAATAAAAATAAAAATAAATAAAAAAACCTGTTTTTCGGCCATATCTCCCTTGTTTCAACTCTGTTTTCCCTGAAACTTCACTGACATCTCTGCAATCCCAAATTCCTCTTCCCAAGACCAGAAATCCCACATTTGTCTATTTTTAGGGTTTGCCATAACTTCTTCAATTTTCACCCAATTGCCTTCAAATTTTACCATAGAGTTCCTGCTTCTGAAATCCCCATTTTTTGCTTCCCTGTCCCTCAGAAAGTGTCGAAAACCTAATCAAACCCCAATTACCCTCTGATTTTTTCCCAAATCTAAATTTCCACTTACTAAATAAGCTTGTGTTTGTGTTTTTCTATCCATTCCCCACGCCCCCCACAAAAAAAAAAAAAAAAAAAATTACCGGTTATGGTTGTCACTCGCACAGGAGTAAACACCATGGAGGAAGCAACTGCAGCCATCCAAACCAAACTCCAAGATCTGGATGAAAAATTTCTCAGCCTCCATCTTCAGCATTCAGCCATGAACAATAACCGACAGCCAGAATCTTTTGCAGCCACCAGGTTCTCTTCTTCCAACAATTTTCGTGGGCCGAAGCGTGATTTTCCTCGCTTCAATGGTACTGATCCGACTGGATGGATATACCGAGCAGAACAATATTTCAGTCTGCATAATACTTTTGATGTTCAGAAAGTTCCACTTGCATCCTTTCATTTGGAACAAGAAGCCCTTCAATGGTACCGTTGGTACATCAAAGCTCATCCCGAGCCAAACTGGACAGACTTTTGCTAACTCCTTTTGCCACGATTTGGTCCTAGTGCTTTTAACGAATTCACAGGAGCACTCACTAAACTTCACCAAACTGGCACAGTGAGAGAGTATCAAATGGAATTTGAGAAACTAGCCAATCACACAGAAGAATTGTCTGATGAATTCTACAGGATTTGTTTTATCAGTGGTCTCAAGGATGAAATCTGCTCAGAGCTCAAAATGTTTTGTCCCAACACAATGATGGAAGTCCTAGGGTTGGTTAAGCTGGCCGAGGACAAGATCGCAGCTCAACAACGCTCCAAACCCACCTTTATTCCCTTCAGAAATATGGGTTCCCAATGACCTCCCATCACGCCTGCTCCTCAACCAACTCCTATCAAGCAATTGTCTGAAACAGAGATGTAGGCATGTCGAGAAAAAGGGCTTTGTTACAATTGTGATGAGAAATTCACTTGGGGACATAGATGTGTTCCACAAAAGCTCTATCTCTTGGATGTGGATTCTCTGTCTGCCTCAGAACTTGATGAAGAAGCTCCAGATACAGTAGATGATCAGGTCGACATTCAACACCCGCCTGTTGACACCCCATCTCAGGATGACCCACCCGAGATCTCTCTCCATGCTGTACCCGACGTCACCACCCCATAAACAATGCGAGTCAGGGGATACTTCAAGAAGCTCCCTCTTACCATACTCATTGATTTTGGTAGCACTCATAACTTTATTGATCCTCGGATTGCCAAACAGGCTGATTGTTTTGTCCATCCTTGCTCCAACTTTGAAGTCATGGTTGCCAATGGGGGCACCTTACCTTGCAAGGGGAAGTGTCACAATGTGCGTGTCTCTATGGAATATTATAACCTGTGCTCTCACATGTTTGCCTTGTCCTTAGGCGGATGTGATGTGGATTTGGGTGTTCAATGGTTACGCACACTTGGCCCCATCTTATGGGATTTTGCTGAACTTTGGATGTAGTTTTCAGTCAATGGGGCACAACACAAATTTATGTGCTTACAACCAGGGTCTCTCTGCATCATCAGTTCACATCGCCTGGAAAAAATACTTAAGAAGAATTCACATGGTGTCATCGCTCAGCTCCATTCCATTCAGATGCACCCATCAATAGTCTCCACTACTTCCTTGGATAGATATGCAGGTGTCTTTGTTGAACCAATGAGCTTGTTTCCTTCAAGAGACCTTCTCGGTAAGAATTTAGCCGCATCTACCTCTCAGCAGGAAATGATGACTATTTTGCATACAGTCCAGAAGTGGCAACCACCCCTATTGGGGAATAATTTCTGCATCAAGACTTATCTCCAGAGTCTGGAAACTTTCCTGGAACAACGGGTCTCCTCCCCAACACACCTGAAATGGGTTATCCAACTCATGGGTTATGACTATGCGACCACTTACCAAAAGGGTAAGGACAATATGGTGGAAGATGCTCCTCCTCGCACATTTGATGACCCAGTTATTCCAAATTGGTTGCAATCTATTCAATGGGGCTATCTCTTCTATGAACTCCATGCTTCTTTATCAGTAGGGCACTCTGGGTTCCTCAAAACGTATGACCAGGAACAATGTAACTTCTTTTGGTAGGGACTCAAAAGGACAATTCAACGGATGGTGGTTGACTGTGATACTTTCTAGGTCAACAAGGGTGAAATGACCCTCCTTTCAGGACTGCTCGAACCCTTACCCATCCCTCCACAGATTTGGACAACTATTTCTATGGATTTCCTAGAAGCGCTCCAGTGGTATATTACCACATCTCAAAGGACACCATATGAAGTAGTCTTTGTACATGCACCACTAGTTCTTCTTCCATACACCTTCAGCAACTCCCCAGTTCAGGCAATTGACTCAATTCTTCGAAACCATGATCAGCTTCTTTTCATTCTGCAGGACAATTTTCACATGGCAAGAATTCGACTGAAACAACAAGCCGATCAGCACCGTTCTGAGCGCACTTTTCACATCGTTGATATGGTTCTTCTTCGTCTACAGACTTCCATGCAATCCTCCCTGAAACTCCAAAGGCGCCAGTGGCTCGGAATGCAACTCGAGGATGCTACAGGGGACCCACTCCTTCAGATTCTGCATCAATTTCCACATCTAAAGCTTTGAGGACAAAGCTTTTTCTAAGGGAGAGGGGATGTTAGGAGCCCATGTATTTACTTTGTTAGTATATTGTTGTTGGACGCATATGCTTTGTAAGTCGTCCTGTAGTATTTGTTGATCCATAGTTTATATTAGCCCGTAGTATTGACCCATAGTATTGGACGCATATGCTTTGTAAGTCGTCCCATAGTATTATATGTCCCATGGTTTTGACTCATAGTATTGGCGCCTAGACTTAGCCCATGGTTTGTATTGACACATAGTATTGACCCATGGTATTGGCGCCTAGACTTAGTATATAAGTGTGTGTTGAGGCCTATGAAGGCACCATGAAGTTAATTGTATTGAGCTTGCTCAAAGGAGGTTGCCCCCTCGAAGTGGCCCGTGATCAATATAAAAGTGATTCTGAGTTCTATTATTTCTGATATCTTGTGTATTTTCATTAATTAATTATTGCAGGTTCATCACATATGATATGCCTGCAAGGGATTATGGAATTCCCACAAGGGGCTTAAGGAATAAAAATCTCCCAAGAGATTTATTATTCCCACAGGGGCTTAATTATGCCTGCAGGGGCCAAAGAAATTACCACAAAGGCTTAAGGATGCCCGTAGGGGCTAAGATTAAAGCCTGCAGAGGCTTAGGAATGTATGAAGGAAGAATCATATGCCCGCAAGGGCTAAAGCTAATGCCCGCGAGGAAGGGCTTGAACACGTATGCCCACAAGTAAGCAATGGAGGGATTCTATGCCTGCAAGGAAGGGCTTGAAGACCTATTCCCATAGGAAGAGTTGTATGCCCGAAAAGGAAGGGCTTATTCCCACAAGGGCTTATGCCCGCGGGGCTTAAATATATTCCCACAGGCACTTGGAAATGCCCGTAGGGTATGCCTGCAGGCCATGCCCATAGACTTTCATGCCCATGGGACTTATATGAGCCTGATGAGATAGAACTTATCTTGTTGATTCCATGTTTTAATTAATATCAAAAAGTGGTTTAAATTGTTAAAAATATAACAATACTGATTCACCCCCCCTCTCAGTATTGACCAATACTCCAACATGTCATTCGAAACCATGTCAAATTTCAGCTATATATGGTATACACCCCAATTTTGAGCTTCTCTTGGTTTCGATAATATTTCATTCTCTAATAAATAGGGGCAACCACGTGAAGGCAGAATCTCTAATTATCCCCCCCCACATCACTCTCAATTTCCCCATACCCAATTTGAAATATTAAAGAACATACAACATACTGTATTATACAAAATAACATTTAAAGATCATCATGATATAAAAGATATAAACATGTGCCTCTACTTTTCAACAATTAAATATCATTCATCTTCTTCTTCATCCAACTCAACATCTAAATCGGGTTCTCGTTCAAAATAGATATTGATGAAAGGCTCATTCACATCAACATCACCTTCACTAATATAGTCATCAACATCGTCAATGAGATCATCGTCTGCTACATTTGGATGATCAAACTCTTCAACTTCTTCATCTAACACATTGACTGCAGCCACCTGCTCCTGATCTGAATCATCATCATATTCTTCTTCTTCGTGATTATCTTCATCATCTACATGATTATACTTTGTTGGTCTTCCTCTTGGATTGTATCTAATAATGTATGACCAACCTGATTTACCTAGTACCCCTGAGTAAAATACTTGCTCACATTGACTTGGAAGATCATAAGGCTCTGTACCTGGGTCAAATGCCCTTGTATTAACCATGCTAAATCCATTAGTATGCTCAATAAAAGTTCTTTCAGGATCACATTCATGCATCCATAGCCTGTACCACTTCACGTCAAACAAAACTATTTTAAAGGAATTAAAATCACACTCAATTATGTCTTCCAAATGCTCATAGTACATATTCTCAGTTTCTTCTGAATGTCTGTCACTTCCAGAGGAAACATTGGTGACCTTAAACACTATAGTTATCCCACAATCCGAGGTTTTCATCTTATCATTCAACATTTTGATACGAAATTTACGACCATTACACCACATAGCCTTGTGATGTTTCAACTGCAACATTGAAAACAAGTAAAAAATACATTGTGAATTAATCAACGTGATATAGGACTTAGAAAATATATTTGAAAAATTAAACAAACCAAATAATTGAAAAAATGGGAAGTAACTAGAAAATTGTGGGTAAACAATTTACTTGCCTTTGTATCTTTTAAACCATAGGCTAAATCAATTTCCCTTTGCGACATAAGATAAGGAAATTGATGTCGATGACGATTAGCTATTTTAATCATCTTACTGACCACTTCCAATGATAACCTACCGAAGTGTTCTTCACAATCTTCTATCCAATGCTCCATCCAATCAAACTTGTTTGCAATGTATAAATGTAAAGCATCCCACACTCGAGCAGCTATATGAAAAGATAACAATTAAATATCATTAATTAGATATCATTAAAGGCATAGTTTAAAATATTTGAATATGCAGGATTAATAAAAAAATAAAAAATGAGTGTGATAAAATAAAATTGGAAAAATACATGTGTAATATATTATTTCCGAAAAATCTAATAGTTACCTTTCACGGGACCCTCATTGTACCTTTCCACAATAAAACCTCCCCTTCGAATTTGTTGATGGAGTCGAGATGCCAAATGTGAGTCACATTCATATTTTCTGCTAATTTAGGTAGATATGCACTAATATACACCATGCATTGATATACCATATATCCCTCAACCATAGAACCCTCAGGACATGCTCTTTGTCTAACAAAATCCTTCAATGACTTCAACTACCTCTCCACCATCCACATCAACCTTGTGTGTATTGGTCCACATAATTCAATCTCCTCAACTTGGTGTATGAGATAGTGTTCTTGTGCATTGAAAAATGCTGGAGGTAGATACTTTTGCATTTCACACATTAGTAGGGGAATTTCTCTTCCAATACCTTATATCTTCTTTATGGATTTATTTTGATGAAAGCCACCTACAAATCATGCAATAAAATAATATTAAGCCATATATAAAATTTGCGGGAAAAACATAATATGTCAATAAGTTCCACTACAAATCACAAAAGAAGAACATTTTCCATATAAAACATTACTTACCTTATGTATTTTCCAAGAACATAAATAATTTGTTTTATGTTGTTGTCAAATTCATCTAGGAGAGACAAAGGTAGAACATACTGTATCAAAAAACACATAATTATTATTTATTTCCAAACAAGAGAATAAATTAATAAAATAGTGCATACCAATAAGGAAATATATTATAAACTAATAATTACCTTAATGAATGTATACCAGTCATGTTTTTTAACCCCAACAAAATCACCTTTTTTCGTTAATATATTCTTTATGTCAAACGAAAACCCCATCGGAAACCTGATTTTTCTTATGACCTCTTTCACAATATTTCTATGTTGCTCCGTCAAGTACCAAGGAAGATTAATATTCTGTTGAAGGCCATCACCATTAGAATTAATGATCACACTTTGCAATGTGTGATTAGCTTCTTGGATGTGACTACAAATCTTTCCAATTCTTTCTTTGTCAGTCCTTCCATCTAATATTCGCGACAACATTTCTGTCATGTTATTCCCGATATGCATTGTATCAAACAAATGAACTATTTGTAGGTGCTCGTAGTATGGCAACCTACTAAATTGCATCGGGTAAATTTCCATTCCTCGTGGAAGCCCATTTGTGCCTTAACGACATTCATGAAACATCAACAAAATCAAATTAACACTAATTAATCAATATATGTACATACCGCACTGAACATAATTCACTAAAAAAAAACAAATATTTATATAATATATGATACATGTTGAATGTGATTTTCATTGATGTCAAAGGAGTTCAGTGAATGACAAAAGGATAACCAAAGACATGATGGTAGGGTAAACTCAGTGAATGTTATACCTCCATATTCCACAGTGTCGCATCTTCACCACAAAAAGAGTTGGCAACACTTCCCCTACTGCTTAAAACACCCAGAAGAGAAAAATGATGAGTGATCCTTGAAGGAAAATCCACCCTGTCAAGAATCAACCTAGCTGAGACTTCATTTACCCTAACTACCACGCCTTGCTCCATTCTAAGTGTGCGGTAGTCCGTACTACTGCACTATGCTCTGTCCCTGCCACGCGGTACTACCGCGTTATGCTTTGTTCTAGAGGCGCGGTACACCTTTTTTAGCCTTTTTGCCATGGCTTGTGGGATTTTGATTTTCGAGAGATTTTTGAGGATTGGTGTCCCTGATTTGATCCTAACTCACTTTCTGTGATTAGTAGGCCTGATCCACTTAACTCTCCCAATATCCACCCTTCCCTCTTGTTGGTTAACCCTACCACATACTATAAGAGAGAGGCATTCCATGAGCAAAGGGGAGGACTCTTAGAGACATCAAACTTATGATCTTAAAGCTTTGTGGAGATAGCTAGAGGAGGAAGCACTTGGAGCTGGAAGTTGGCTTGGACATCAAGCAACCTTTGTAAGTAACTTCAAGTTGATAATAGAATAACTTGTCTTGTTTCCCAAATCATATGTGTTGATTTTGTTTCAATGATATGATTTGTATCTATTGCAGACTTAGATCCTAACTCCTATTTCAAGTTGCTAGAGGATTGTATATGCTTGTATCTTGGTTTCATTTTGACAGGTTCATTCGCGAGGACTTGGAAATTGGAGCAACCATAAAGACAAGCGATTGGATTGAAGGTCAGTTAGATCTCTTCTACTTCTCTTAGCACTTTAATCTTGAGATGTCTGTTTAGATCTAGGAATTCAAGGTAGCATTTGTTTAGTTTTGTCTTAGTTTAGAGTCAGTTAAAGTCTACTTTAATCTAAGAGAATTTTGACTTATCCGTAGGGAAAAATTCTACCAACACGAATGGTGACTCCGCTGGTTTGAACTCCTTTTGATTGATTGAGTTCACTGTCATCCATTTTTTGATTGTGATTTTTTTTTCTTTCTCTTCAAACCAGTATTGAATTTTGGTCTCTTTGACCTTCATTCACCCCTCCTCTCTATATTGTTCCTCCCTGTGTGATCACTGAGTCCTCTGGGTCTGCAGCAACCCTGAAAATTTCATCTTCCTTTCAAAAGTTGCGCTTTTCCATACTTTGCAACAGTACCATGCCCTCTGCATTGACTACAGTTCGGTAGTACCGCATATCCTGCATTAGTACCAGAGCGGTAGTATAACAGTACCGCGTTATAGCCTTATTTTGCCATGCGGTAGTGTCTGCATACTGTCAATTTTTTTCTCCCTACTTGGTTTCCTGAGTCATTTTTCATCTTTATCTGCTTTAGTTGGTGTTTTCTGTTGCCTGTTACCATCCTGTTCATTATACAGTCTTCACCGTGTGTTTATTTCTTTTTTGTGAGCTTGATTATTTTGTGAGTTAAGTGGCATTATTGGCACATTGGGTCACCCCTTCAGTTTGATTGCATTGGCTTGATCTTCCCATCACAACCAGACCATTACTATTGTTCTCTGTCACTGAATTGTGTAGCTTTCATAGTCACATTGTTTCCATTATTATCATTAAAATCCATATTGAAAGCTATCATTGGAAAACATTTGTGTTATTTTGATTAAAATGGTTTAGCAATATCGTTGTGCATTAGGAAGTAAACCATTGAAATTTGCCATAGAAATTCTCATTTTTTGAAGCATCTTAGTTGTAAGATCAGTGAATTGGAAAGAAGTGTTTATTTCAGTTTGGCTCTATTTACAAAAAGCAAACAAATTTTTTTTTGTTTTTGGTTTTAATTGCTTGAGTTTCATGCATTTATGATCGAAGAAATCTCTCTCTTCCATAGCTAGTTTTCATCGAATACAAGGCTTATTTCGATTCATTCTCACTTGCATGGTTTGGGTCATCACAACACCACCAAGTTT
This sequence comes from Larix kaempferi, assembly GCA_027924585.1. Classification (NCBI taxonomy): domain Eukaryota; kingdom Viridiplantae; phylum Streptophyta; class Pinopsida; order Pinales; family Pinaceae; genus Larix; species Larix kaempferi. The sequence continues at coordinate 17,622,580 of BSBM01000073.1, forward strand.
CACGTCCATTTACCTGATTGAGTAACACAACCACTAAAATTAATCTCCCTAACTAAACCAACATTAACCTCACTTAAGGAAATCAAAAGAATTTGGTAGTTAGGTAGGACACCGGGGATAGGCATCAAAATAATTCCCCCTTGTCATTTTCATCTGAGACATAGTTGTTTTCCTCTAGGGAACTAAAATCCTCTAGTATTTATTGACACGGTCACAGCCAGTTTATGGAGGGGCCTCCTGACTGTTTTTAACTTTCAGGGGTTAAACGGCCACGAGATTGAGAACCGGACGGACTCTGTGGAATGCCGCACTCCACTTAGCCCTAAGGCAACATCGATCATTGTCTTCCTTGTAATTCATAGTAATGCAAGGGTGATAAGGCAGAAGCACCCAAAACCTTTTCCAATGTGTCATGAACGAGGTAGCTTAGTGACTTTTCTACTAGGGCTCTTTTACCCAGGATCCCTTTCGGTAGAGGGATATCCTTCTCATATCGGTCTCTCATGTTGTATTGTTTGACTTGGATTTCATCACCTTGCGAAGTATACAACTTGTTGAGGTCTCCAGCTCTTAGTTAGGAGTTTGCTTGTTATCTCATCTTTATAGGGGGTCATTTTTCTTTTTAGTGACTACTTGTTGGCATTCTGGCCATTATTTTTATCAGCTTGCTTACTGGGACACCGGTCTCAGTATAGATTTTAGAGCTTGCTTTTTTGGCCTGCGAGCCTTGTTTTTTCTAGCTCCTCTTCTACACACTCAGCTGCATTAGAGTTTTTCAGTTCTTTGTTATGAAACTTCCCCCGGTTTTCATATTCCTGTCATCATGCCAGAACCACCATGGAGATCACGATGAGTACAGGGAAAAATCCCTCCACCACCACCACCGCCATGGACCTTCGGTCGACCTGCATCACGCATTCCCGCTCCTCCTGGTCGCGGTGCTTGTCGAGGGAACATTCCACCGCCGATACATACTACATCTTTAGTTCCGTCTGTAACTGTTACTCACGGCACAGTCTCAGAATCTCTTGCAGCTTCTGCAACCACTAGCATATGTGAGATTCCCACTGTCACTTCGCCCACTGTTATTCCATATATATCTACCAAAGTGGACAACATTACAGCGGCTGAATCTAGTATAGCCCAAAATACTAGACCAGAGGTCATCCTCCTACCTGATGTCAACACCTCCCTTCCACCAGAAACTTTTCACGATGACACAGATGGATCTGTTGGCACCACGGAAGGATCCGACCAGGATATACCTGGCTTGATTTCAGTCCCGGGCGGGTACGTCGAAATTATTGAAGATACTCGACTTCCTAACACACCTTTTGAACCTGATTATGGCTTCATCACTTCACAGGCGGAGCTTCCGCCTGTTATCACCACGCCACCCAGCGTTCATCCGCAGGAAACCAGTTCTTCCAGCAATGTACCTCCTACTATATCTCTCCCCAACCTCCCTTCGGGACAGGAGATCATGGCCTCCATTCAGTCTAGTATGGTTAGTCTAGCAAATTCCTCGTTAGCATCGGCACAGTTTAAACGTGACACAAAGCAAATGCTCTCGACAGCCTCTAGATATCCCCCTGTCACTCATCCTTCTGACTATCAGGATCCCAACATCCTATCTAGCACAAAGTTTCATCACTCCTATGCAGACGGTTCCGAACCTTCAGACGTTACTATATCTAGCTTCCCGTCGGACCCCGAAAACCCTTTCCAGGACATGAACTCAGACCCAGTCTTCGATGGTCCTCCTATCATTGAACACGCTATGGACGACACCCCCGATACCCCTCGGTTAAATTCCCCACATTTGATGCCATCACCCATTTTTGGCGCACATTCTATGAGTGATAACCCAGTTTTTTCTCCGTCCTTTCCTGTCAGATATGGAATACCCCCTCCACAAATCGACACTTTTGGCGCCGTTGGCCAATCGACACTATCGTATTTGGCTAGCGGCGGAAGAACACCAAGTCATACTGCTGGATCTTCCGTTTTGACCGGAGGATCACCTTCGGCCACTATTTACACTATCTCAAGAGGTGGACAACCGACTGTCATGGTCCCCAACTCCAACAACCAAACTCCCCCTGGTGGGCCATCAACCCAACCAGTTGGAGGACAACCCTTTGTTGGGAACCCCGTTCCTAGTCAACAACCTCCTCCTATAGGGCCATCCAACCCATCTGCTGGAGGACAACCCATTGGCTCTATCCAACAACCCTCCCAACCAGCAGTATCTACTCAGTATGGTATGTACAACACACCTGGCAACGGACAACCTTATACCGATTTTCCAATCGGGCCTCATCCTCAACATCCCCCATCAGGTATGCTTCCTTCTTGGGAACCTCAAATCCCACGGAGTGGGGGGTACTCACTATTTGGAAACTGGAACCCAGCTAGGGGGCAATCTCAGATTCCCCCCAAATTGAACTTCGGTTTCCCTTATCCTTCAGCTGCTACAACTCCATGGAACCCATCCCTTCAATTTCCACATGCTCCTCAAGGAGGAACGAACCTTCCATGGACACCACTGTCGTAGCCACCCCCCAACCCTGCTATGGGAAACCCTCCACTTACTCAATACAGTGGTACCATCCCTGGAACACAACAACTCCAAGGAACTTTTCCCCAACCAGGAGAAACAACCATTCCTGGGTTTCAGCAACCCCAGGGTACCATACCTACCATCCCCACTCAGCAGAACATCCACCAAGCGGTTACCAACACTCAACCGGTTAACCAGATGGCTTACTACCCACAGAATTTCCAGTAGTACCCCCGGGGAAACACATATGGGTATAGCACGCAACAGTATGCTATGTAGGTCCCCCCAGGCTTCTCTGCACCACACGGTTATTACGCATACCCGTAGACTAATCGTCAACTTCCCTTTTTGGCCACACTAGACTTACCTGATTTGTCAAGGCTCATTAACGATCCCATATGGCATGAACCTCACTGGCCACCCGTTCCAGCCAAACTTCCATCGGACATTCCCAAGTTCGATGCTAAGCCCGGGGAAGACCCCAAGAATCACGTAATGACCTTCCATCTTTGGTGTTCATCCAACTCCTTGATGGACGATTCCATTCGACTTCGGCTCTTCCAACGTACGCTTACTAGCACGGTAGAAAAATGGTACATCGAGCTGCCACAACACTCTTTCCACGATTTCAACACCTTGGCTATGCAATTTCTGACTCATTTCCAGCTCCCCATCCGATACGAGACTTGAACAGAACTGTTAACCTCACTGCGTCAAACCACGTCTACACACATTTTGGATCACATCCATGAGTGGCGTCGATGCCGTAGGCTAATCAAGGCACCCATTCCGGATCAGCTACTCACTAATTGGTTCATGAAATCCTTTTTTCCTCCCATAGCCAGAGATATCGCTATGCGCGGGCCAGTTACAGAAGAACAAGCCATCTCGGCAGCTTAGTACATGGATTTGGTATACACCCAATCCAGCACTTTACACTAACTTCTTCCCCATGCCGCTCGTGTTACCACTGATCCAATGAAACCTACCACTAAACCCCCCATTGATGGTATTGTCGGTTCAGTCAAGGCCCAGCCTACTACCAACTCGATGGGACAACAAGCTTTTGCTTCTCCCGCTCCACCTCAGGCTGCTTCAAAAACTACTACTTCTCCTGCTATCTCCTCCGAATTGAACGTCGTTCAATCTACGTCACAACAATCCGGAGGAAAGAAGAAAACAATCATGGTAAATCCAAGAAGAACCAACAGGAGAATCCCAAGCCACAACCCACCCACAACGACCACAAACCACGTCGAAAGGCTAAGTTTCCCTGCCTAATTTGTCAAGACGATCACTACACGCATGACTGTCCCTACAAGGACGAAGTCAACAAGTTTGTTAAAGGATCCTCTCACCCGGCAATATTAACTGACCCTTTCCCTCAACAGCAACAGCAGATGGTTTCCCAAGAAACCCCACAAGGGGGCAACCCGACCAACCCAACCCACGGAGAGACGTCCACAAATCGTGAAATCCTGATGACGAGTAATGAGGAGATTCATATAACCACTCGTTCAAAGACATATGAGAACCCTCCAAGTTCAAACAAACAATCAGAGATAGCCAAAGGAAAATCTCATGTTGAAGATCTGACTCCTATTCCTCCCCCCACCGGCCATCTCCATATCGAGAGACCGCTTACGGATACAGTGCTACGCCCACCCAAGGGCACCATACGAAAGGCGTCATTTAATCCCAATGCGCAAGCTGCCCAAAATTACAACATTGTTGAGGATTTATCTCAAGCACCTTGCGCCATGTCGACTCTCGAGGTTCTTCACACTACCCCATGCAGCGTAGAACCTTACTTTCAGCACTGGGGGCAATGGACCCAAATACTTCAAACTCTATTATGTTTAACTTGGAGCAAGCCAAACCTCAGCTTTCTCACCAGTTAGCCTTCCAGGTTCATACAAAAATCCATGGAAATAGCATCCATCGCACTGTGTTAGATGAAGGTGCCTCCACGTCGATTATGTCTTTGAATTGCTGGAGAGACTTAGGCTCACCCGAAGTCACGACTTCTCCCACTACTCTCAGGGCATTTGATGGACATGGTTTTCAACCTTATGTAATCATTCCCTCAATTGGTGTTGAACTGGGGGGAAAAACAGTATCCGTACACATTGAAGTCATAGTTGCACCATTAGATTACAATCTTTTACTTGGTTGGAACTGGTTTTACGCCATGAATGCCATAGCATCTACAGTCTTCCGGATTGTGCAATTTCCTCATGAAGAGAAAATTGTCACCATTGATCAACTTGATTACTGTATCCCAGACTCTCATCCGAAATCCGCCAACACCATCCCGTTATTGGATCAACCTCGGTACCGATTCCAAGACATTGGTGTTGGTCTTATGAAGGATTCTTCCCTTATTGGAGTTTTTCCAGAGCTGGGGACCCATGTTCAACCAATCAACATGATTTCATCAAATGTCACCCCTTCCAATGATTTGTGGGTGATTCCTAGTCCCGCTCAGATTGAAGACTACGGCAACTCCATGCCTTTGAATAGAAACCTCGCAGCGTAAGAAGCGATCCAATCAGCCACCGATTGGGTCGACTGTTCTACCCATCACATCATGGAACAGCTCTTGTCTGAGACTCATTCATACCCACCACTTATCGATCCTCTCAATTTGATTTTTACCACTGATGAATCAATTATGGAGGTTATGTGCGGTGATGAGCCACCATGGGGAGATTTTCATCATCGATCTTCATTCCCCACCATTCAAACACTGGAGCCCGATATAAAACCCAGTACTTCACTTGGGATGGTTCAAACCAAGTTTCCCACTTCCCTCGACGAAGTATTTTTCGAAGGAAACTTGGCTAACCTTATGGTAACCACTCCCATAGATATTTCAGTGAAGCCTGGTATCGTGGAAAACATACATATTGGAAAAACATGTACTCCCCTCGAAATGGAGTTCTACAGTGCCTACTTCAAAACCTTCCACGATGTTTTTGCTTGGAGTTATGAAGAAATGCCAGGAATAGATCCCTCGATTGTGGTCCATGAAATTCCAACCTTCCCTGGCACCCGACCTATTCAGCAGAAACTTCGACCTGTCCATCCTTGTAAGGAAGCCGCTATTAAAGCAGAAGTTGAAAAAATTTTGCGTGCTAATTTTATCTATCCTGTCCCATTGACAGAATGGGTATCTAATATCATTCCCGTAGCCAAGAAACAGGGAACGATTAGAGTCTGTGTCGATTACCACGACTTGAACAAATATTGTCCAAAGGACAACTACCCAACTCCGTTCTGTTCGGGTACACAGGGTACTACCAAAGGACCGAACACCAAGAGAAACCACTTCACACAAACAGATCATAGATCAACACACCGATGTTTTGACGTGGTTTAAACCCTCTTGAGGGAAACACTCCACGGCCCCGGCCAAATAGCTTCTACGGGACAATTTATTATGCAAAGAAAGAAAGTTACAAATGAGCTTCTCATAATCGATCAACTAAACAATGACCCTCCATGCTCTTTAAATAGAGATCATGGACCAATCGGGTGTTAAGCCACAGATCAAGGTTAGGTTTGATCTAAGAGAAGTTGAGCCGTCGGATCACTCTATGTCGGAAACATATCGTGACCGTCGGATTAAGTATTTACAAATGCATACTAAAGAAACACACTATCCCTAACGGATATATTACACAAGTTGATCTTAACTAACTCCTAAGTGTCTAAATATCCTAACATCCCCCCTTAAGAACAACTTGGGATAGGATTGAAGGATTTACAAAAGTGACACTATTAGGAGAAGGAAGGAGGCATTAGAGCCTATCCCCCCTTAATGACAAGTTCCTGAACTCCTAACATAGATCGAAGTTTAGAAAACTTCGCTTCTGTAAGAGACTTGGTGAAGATGTCTGCAACTTGATCATCTGTAGGGCAAAAGAGCACTTCAAGAACACTATCATGAACAAGATTTCTGATGAAGTGCATATGTAGCTCAATGTGTTTGCTGCATTGATGTAGAACTGGATCTTTGGCAAGCCTGATGGCACTTTGATTGTCGCACCAAAGTGGAGTAGGCTACTGCTGCTCGAATCCAAACTCTGAAAGGATCTGTCGAAGCCATAAAGCTTCCTGACTGGCATTAACTGTTGCTCGATATTCTGCCTCTGCTGAAGAAAGAGCAAGAGCTTGTTGTTTCTAATGATTATAGCATGAGAATGTGGTTGAAGAAGTCTATAACCTTTTACATCTTCAGAATATCCAACAAATATGCACTTTTCACTTTTAGGCTGCAATGCTTTCCGTTTTTCATCCGGAATGTGAGCCCATGCTTCACTACCAAATACACGAAAGTGACTTACATCAGGTTTAATTTTACTCCATGCTTCTTCCGGTGTTATACCTTGTAATGCTTTTGTGGGGATGCGATTAACTATGTAATTTCCACAATTTATGGCTTCAGCCCAAAATTGAAGACTTAGTCCCTTAGATTGGATCATACAATTAGCCATTTCTTTTAAAGTGCGGTTCTTCCGCTCAGCTACACCATTTTGTTGTGGTGTATATGGAACAGTGTGCTGTTGTTGGATGCCTTGTTCAGTGCAGAAAGTAGTGAACTGTTTGTTAACATATTCTCCTCCATTGTCAGATCTTAACTTAATAATTTGATGACCAGATTGTTTTTCAACAAGGGCCTTGTAGGCCAAGAACATGTTAAATACTTCGCTCTTAAGTTTTAGGAAATAAACCCAAGTGCGTCTGGTGTAATCATCAATGAAAGTTAAGAAATACTTGAAACCAGAAAAGGAAGCAGATGGAAGAGGACCACACAAGTCACTATGCACAAGCTCCAAGGGAACCGAGGCGTGCCAAGAGGCACGTTTGTCAAAACTGTCCCGATGATGTTTTCCGAGTACACAACCGGAGCAAACACCATCCTTGCAAGATACCATCGGAAGACCTGTCACCATATTTTCTTTACATAGTTGTTGCAATGAGCGATAATTTAAGTGACCAAATCGCTCATGCCAAAGTTTGCTCAAGTTATCACTATGAGCAACAAAAACTGAAGGGAAAGGTGATGACCCAAAGTTGTTAAACTTGTACAACCTGGTAATATCATCAACAATTCCGGTAGCTAGGACCTGTTGAGGATCTTTAAAATCCTTGATTACAACTTGGTGAGGTGTAAAGGTCACAGTTTTACCTTCACCATAATGAGTGATCTGATAGACTGATAACAAATTGCAGGAAATTCTTGGAACACATAGTACATCACTAAAATGACCATTATCTACTGGAACTGTTCCAGATCCTACAACACTTAGAGATCTATCATCACCAACAAATATTTGTTTGGTGTTACATTCATGCATAGTAGAAAAGATGGCTTGATCCTTAGCCATATGATAAGATGCTCCAGAATCAATGAGCCATTCATTTGAAGTAGAAGAAGAAGATGCATTATAAGAATAACCAGAAGCACAAAGTGCATGTCCATGAGAGGTAGATTCTAAAGGCGAATCTAGGCTGATGTGGTGCTTCTTCATTGCTGCTTCCAAGGCTGCCATCTTCTTGAAACACTTAGATTCATCATGATTATCTTTCCCGCAATAGTTGCAATGACGCTCAGTCTTCTTGCCTTTTGGCTTGGATCCTTTGTCATTTTTTAAAGAAGGAGTTGACTGAGAGGGTTTTGGACCCTTGTTTGACTTATTATTGCAAAAATTTTGTTTCTTGGGAGGCTTGGACTTTTCTTTCTGTTGGGACAATAAGGCTTTCCCAGATGTATCTGCATTGTTGATTATTCCAAGATGAATGAGTTTATCTTGTTCCCTAATCAAGGAATCACAAAAGGATTCAAGACTAGGCTCTTGATAGCTAGCTGCATTCAATGATGTTTTCATGGAGTAAAATGTAGATACAAAAACAGAATATGCAGGTCCAAGTTTGGAAAGAATATGATAAATGCACTGTTTGTCTTCCCTCTCAATCTTACATTCTGCACATAAGAGTTTAAGAGTTTTGTACTTAGATAAATAATCTTGAATGCATGAAAAGTCACTTGGATTTAAAGAAATCAACTCATTTTCGAGTTGGTGACCTCGAATTTCATTGTGTTTATCAAACACAGTTTCCAACTTGTCCCAAGCAGTATTAGGTTCATCAATTCCAGATATGTGGAATCACAAATCAGTAGAGATTGACATCCCAATCAATCCACGAGCTTCATCACATCTATTTGCCCATTTTATTTTCTTATCATCATCAGTGGGTTCTTTTTATTTCCCTGTGGTAATTCTGAAAAGTCCCCTACTTCGTAGAACATCCTCCATACGAGATTTCCATGAGAAATAGTTGGAACTGTTAAGTAGAATATCACAATGGGCGGCCATATTTGTAAATTAATGGCTGTAAAAGTAGAAACCAATAGTTTGGATGTGAAGAGCTCGAAAAAATAGGCGGTTTCAAAAAAAATGGCACTGAAAACTGACTCTGTATGATGAAGTTATGCTTGAACAAAGAAACTGTTGAAGATGTCCCCAATAGTGATGTGGCAGCTAGAGAATGTCCAGCAAAAAAAAGAACCCCCCTGTTCCCAAGATAAACCTTTTGACAATCACTTTACAAGAAAGTTGCTTTAAGTGAACCACTTTTGTAAAATAAGTGATTTCACTTTTACAATGATATTACTTTTAAATAGTGCAACAATAAATAAAAAACTTAAGTGACTCACTTGTATTTTTATTTTTTATTATTTCAGTGAGATGCACTTTTACAATAAAGTAACTTGAAAATAGAAATTGTATACACTTTTCTTTTTTTAAAGTAACTTCCTAAGACTTGAACTCAAGACCTATTAAGGAATAAAGCAACTTTGAACCAAGTGAGCTAGATTAAAAGGTATATAAAATATGGTAATGAGGAAGGGTTTTTTTTTTTTTTTTTTTTCTACTCTTGTTGCTCGGTTTGCGTGCTTACCCTTTTTCCTGCAAAACAAACCACAAAACGAAACCAAAAAAAACTTTTCCACACTTGTGGGGTTAGATCTTGTTAGCTTGCCCGGAAAGTCTACGTTTTCTCTCTGTTTCTGATTTGCCGAGATCGCGCAAGGTGCACGGCAAAGAGCATACGCAGCCGAAAAAAACCCTTTCCCTTTCTGTTTCTGATTTGCCGAGATCGCTCAAGGTGCACGGAAAAGAGCATACGTAGACGGGAAAGCAACAATCCGAAACCAAAAAAAAATCTAACAGTAAAAAAAAAAAAATGAAATATGAGATTTTTTTTCTTTTCAAAAAAGCAAATAAAAAAAATGCGTCACTGTAACATTATACCTTCAGATCTGATGAAAAACGCGTTTCTGGAGCAACCGAGAACCGTTTTCGATCAAACGAAACCTATTTCCCAATGGAAACGACACTTCGGACGCAATGGAACACCTCCCATAGTCCAGAAATGCACAAAAATACCAGAACTAGAAACCCTTTCGAGTTTCAGCAACAACAGTTCAAGATCTAGATCATAACCGGAAGCGGCACTTCATAAAAGCTCTGATACCATGTTCGGGTACATAGGGTACTACCAAAGGACCGAACACCAAGAGCAACCACTTCACACAAACAGATCACAGATCAACACACCGATGTTTTGACGTGGTTTAAACCCTCTTGAGGGAAACACTCCACGGCCCCGGCCAAATAGCTTCTACGGGACAATTTATTATGCAAAGAAAGAAAGTTACAAATGAGCTTCTCATAATCGATCAACTAAACAATGACCCTTTATGCTCTTTAAATAGAGATCATGGACCAATCGGGTGTTAAGCCACGGATCAAGGTTAGGTTTGATCTAAGAGAAGTTGAGCCGTCGGATCACTCTATGTTGGAAACATATCGTGACCGTCAGATTAAGTATTTACAAATACATACTAATGCATACTAAAGAAACACACTATCCCTAACGGATATATTACACAAGTTGATCTTAACTAACTCCTGAGTGTCTAAATATCCTAACACGTTCATCGACCAGATCATCGATAACTGTCCCGGGAGTGTCATCTTTTCATTTATGGATGGCTTTTCTTGCTATAATCAGATCGATATCTTCCCAGCCGACTAGCACAAAACAGCCTTTATCTGCCCTTGGGGCATTTTCGCATATCGAAAGTTACCTTTTGGCTTTAAAAATGCCAGGGCAACTTTCTAACAGGCGATGTCATACGCATTTCATGACATCAAACATATTGTATAACCATATCTTGATGATCTTCCCGCTCACTCTCAGACCCGGGATGACCATCCTGATCACTTAAGTGCCATTTTCGAAAGGTGTCATCACTACAATATACGTTTGAATCCGCATAAGTGTGTCTTTTGTGTAGAATCCAGAAAACTTTTGGGATTCATAATCTCCAAAAGCGGGATATGCTTAGATCCTGCGAAGGTAGAAGCTATCTTAGCCCTGCCTTCCCCCACAAACATTCCAGAACTTCAAAGTTTGCAAGGGCATGCAAACTTTCTACGCCGTTTCATCTGTAACCTTTCCGAGATAACAAAAGGCTATATGAGGCTTCTCAAGAAGAACATTCCCTTTATCTGGGATGACGAAGCCCAACGCTCCTTTGATAATCTAAAGGCAGCTTTAACCAAAGATCCTGTGATCTAACCCCCCGATTACACACGGGATTACATTCTTTGTCTCACAGCTTCGACTTCCACCATCGGTATGGTGCTAGTCCAGGAAGACCACAATGGCATAGAACATGTGGTATACTATCTTTGTAAGAGTCTTCTCGACTCTGAAACTCGTTATTCACATGTTGAAAAACTGACTCTAGCAACAGTTTTTGCTGTCCAGAGATTCCGTCATTACATTTTACTCCACCGGACCACTATTATAGTCGATTTCAATCCAATGTATTATATACTCATGCGTCAAGTGCTTGGGGGAAAATATTCTCGTTGGATCGTCATCCTTCAAGAGTTTGACTTGGAATTTGTCAAAGCCAAGTCCAAGAAGTCTTTGGTCTTTGCTGAGTTGATTTGTAACTTGCCCCGTGCTACCGAGCAATCCAAGCCCATCGATTCTCTACCTGATGAATCGTTGTTCCTCATTAGCATGTCTAATCCATGGTATGGGGATATTCTATTATATCTCCAAACCCAACGCTTTTGCCCCGACCTCACTCACGATGAACGTCAATGCATTTGACATCACGCCAAGTACTACCTCATAGTCAACGATACTCTCTATCGACGTGGTGTCGACACCGTTCTTTGACGCTGTTTGACCCTTGATGAAGCGGAACGCATTCTTAATGACTGCCACGCTGGAGCATGTGGTGGTCATCTCTCTGGGATGGCTACGGCCCAGAAAATACTGCGAGCAGGATATTTTTGGCCCTCAATTTTCAAAGACTGCATTGAAACAGTCGAGAAATGTCCACCATGTCAATTCTTCCATAGTAAAACACGCTCGCACCCTGCTCCACTCCATCCTATTATTTCCATTGGCCCTTTTTCCAAATGGGGCATAGATTTCATGCACTGTAAGCCCACTTCAGCCGGGGGACATAGCTATGTCATAGTAGTTGTCAACTATTTCACAAAATGGGCTGAAGCAATGCCTACTTATGCTGAGGATGGCAAAACAACAACACAATTCATATTCAATCACATTATAGCTAGATTTGGTGTCCCACAATCCATTGTGACCGATCATGGCTCCCACTTCAGGAACCATATGATCAAGGAACTAAGTGCCAAGTTGGGTTTTCACCATGAAAACTCAACCCCATACTACCCACAAGCCAATGGCCAAGTTGAAGCCATTAACAAAGTCCTGAAATGAATGATTCAGCGTATTGTGGGTACTCAGAAATCCAACTGGCACTCAGCTCTATTTTCAGCACTATGGGCATACCGAACCTCAGAAAAAGTGCTACTGGGTTTACACCATTCCAATTGGTGTATGGCCTATAAGCCATTTTATCGATTGAATGTGAAATTCCATCACTTAAGATAGCCATAGAGCTACTTTCCCACACCACTTCCGAAGAGGAACGGTTTCTATACCTAGCCAAGCTAGATGAAACCCGCCACGACGCTGCTTTAGCCAACGAATCTCATAAAAAACACATCAAATCCCAGTATGACAAATTCGTTCAACCCCGAATTTTCAATGAAGGTGACCTCATACTCACATATGATCAAATGCACGATAAACTCGGAAAAGAAAAACTAGAATCTATGTGGTATGACCCCTTTGTTGTAAAACGTGTCTTGGAGAAAGGAGCCTATCAACTCGTCGATTGTCATGGCACGCCATTGGCACGGCCCTGTAATGAGCTATACTTCAAACGCTTCTACACGTAAGGTTTCCCTATGTGGGTTACTTTTTGTACATAATGTACTTAGCTTATTTATACTCATCTTTTTGGTGTGCGCATGGACCTCATGTATCCATTCTTACTTTGACTCGTGATTTTATGCGCAGATGTCTGCCTACTTCGGATTGGCCGACGGTGCAAGCCGGCATACCCAGAATCTCGCTTCCGCAGCATGGGTAATCTATTCTCCCACCGGCGATTTGATATCTTCAGGAGCCAATTGTTTGGGTCCTGCAACCAACAATATTGCAAAGTACCATGCAGTCATCGGACTCTTGACGGAGGTTGCTTCACTCGAAATTGACTCCCTATCAATCTTTTTAGACTCCCAACTCGTGGTTTCTCATCTGAATCGTGTTTACATAGTTCACGATCCTATCCTACTTCGTTTATTTCGGAGGGCACACCTCTTGGAACGATCTTTTAATTTCATTTCATATCAACACGTACCAAGAAAATTCAATTGTATAGCTGATTCATTAGCTAATTACATTTTGGATTGGCATCTTGCCCATACATAAAAACACATCACAAAAAATAAAACACACAAGTCATTGTAAATAAATAGATCATAAAAATAGGTCCATATCACTGTATATAAAAATGTTTTTCCAAATACATAAAGTTCGTGTTTTGAAGACAAAATTTGGGGCCAAATCCCATACAAAAATTTGGCTCTCAAAGCCTACATATCGTATACATGCCGCATAAAGACAAAAGAGACCATCTAAGGAGATCTGGGAGATCTATCATGTCCCTCATTAGACTCCTCACGCTACTGGTGATAACACACTACAACTCGAGCAACCCTACGAAGAAGTCGGCCAATCCGCCTAGGCACACCTACAGTATGCCGCTGAAGATGCAAAGGGATGTCGTCCACCCTCATAACAGGAATACCATGGGTTAAACCCTACAAGTTCCTCTCTATTTCTTGGACCCCTCCCGCTTCATCTTTGTCTCCCTCCTCGTCCGGAGCGGCTTGGCGATCAACACCACCGAGATGTAATTGCAAGTACCCAGCCGGTCTCTGTGGTCCACGATATGCGACATGCACACATACATACATTAAAGTCTTTTACACATTCTAAAAAACAATAAAAATCATATATTCAAAAAAGAAAAATATATCCATGAAGGTCATACCTGAATTATCCCAATCCTCATCTTCGGGCAGTTCCAACTCTATATCCTCGCGGAAGTCCACCCTTGCATAGGGGTAGTCATCGATCATCACTATCTGTTTCTCGAGCCACGAGAAGAAATCCTCACCAAAATCTAAACGCTGAGGTCCCCCAAGACGTCCTGCATAATCACTCCATCGAGCCATCCATGGCTCGGTAGGTGGACGGGGGGGCATAGCTATCTATGGGCGCAACAATGGCACCCTCGCCAAAAGAAGGTGACTAGGATGCTCCCATAACCAAATTGGGAATTCTCTCCAACCCTACACTTGTTCACTTGCTCTTTGAGGTTGGTCAACACTGCCTCACACCAGTTGAATGCTATTCCCGCCATACAATCCACTGCAAGATTCATCTGTGTACGGGATGCCTGATGGGGACCCATACTCCCTGCTGCACGTGTGATGGTGAACAAAACATTTTTTAGAGGAATTTCTATCATGTCTTTGATGACCACCTTGCCGCTTTTCTTCCCCGAACCGTGACGGCAGTAACGAGCAATCAAAGCATTTGTGCTTGCCTCCGAGACTGCGTATCCAGTAAAACTCACCCGAGCTCCTCTTTTTGAGAGACCTGTGAGAAAGTAAATATCCTCGAGTTGAATTTCGAGGATGTGTTCTCCTACTCGAAAATCCTGAATGTCGGGGTCCCACATTTGAATAATGTGGGTGAGAAGCTTAGCCTGCTTGTGAATACCCTTGGTCTTGAAGAATTTTAACAAACCACATTCCCACAGTGCATTCAAAGTCTCTTGGTCATTTTCATCCAGCAAATCATTCACTTCATGTTCTCTTTCTTTCCAATGGATCATTTTGCTCCAAACAAGTTTCAAACACCTGCAAAAGGTCATGGGAAACATTCAGTAATTATTTAACAACTTGATCTCAGCTAAAAATTTGGGAAAAAATGATTTTTCATCCTAATTTTCGCTCCTATCGCGCCTGGGTAACATTTGAATGCACGGTACTGCACAGTACCGCGCCTCTATTTAACCTCACAGCGTGGTACTGTTACACAGTACCGCGCTTCTCGATATGGCCCCCGCGCGGTACTGTGGAGGTCGAATTTTTCCCAATAGGGCTTGCCCAAAAAATCATTTTTCCCTACTGAAAACAAGTTATTCATGCATAAAATGAAAGAGAAACTTAAAAGCTTTTACCTGGCACAGACGGCTGTTGAAATGGTGCCCTGAATCTCCAGATATGAACTCTTGAAGTTTTGCTCCTCAAATGGGTAAAATATCCTCTTTTGGTAAATGCACAAGTGAAATGGTAACTTTCCACATTTACCCATCCTTTATATAGCTTTTTCACTTATTTTCTACTCATTATTTTATCTAGTTAAAATAAAACCCATTTCACATTACTAATATCTAGTTTTATGAGCACTTATTGACAGGATCTCCTTTAAAGACAATGTATTCACACTGGCGTTCATTTATTGTTTGACCTTCATTTTGAGCCTACTTTATCTTTTTCGTGCTCTGGATTAAAACTTGAAAAAGATTCCAAGCACTTTTTACACCCCTATCGTGCTTGTCAAACTCAACTAAATGGTGTCGAGTTCGGTCAGCTTTACTCATGCTCGTTAAAACAATGAGGAAAGTATTATCCTGGTTGCATTTTATTCTCTTTTCGGACCAGAATAATTAAAAATTACGAAAAAGACCATTGGAGTCCATAGTTAAGCTCTTTTCAGACTCCCTAAAATTGAAAAGATTGAAAAGTGATCTTGAATCTTTCACACTTGTAAAAGTATTTGAAAGGTCGTCTATTCAGTGATAGGTTACCCCTTTTTCGACCCGTCTAGACTATTTGGGAGAAAGGCATACCTCAGTCAATTTTGGCTGGGAGAGTTCTCTCGGGAATTTTTTTACACTTTTTCGGGATCGAGGGACTAAATTTACGAAAAAGTACACTTTGGAGCCTCCTTTAAGTTTTTCAGGCTCTCTAAATGTGAAAAACTACCGAGTTTTCCTTCCTTGGACTCGTTAAAATTTGACATCGAAGGACCCACTTTGAGACGAACCCCTCCTTTCTCAGGTTCGTAAAACATGTGAGATTGGACTCATCTATGAGATGAGCTATACCGAGCATCTGTTATCCTCTTCAAGCTCGAAAAACAACAAAGAGGTACTCGTCTATCATGTCGGGGGAATATGGGGAACAAGTCAAGTTTGTTTTGGCAGCTTGTCAGTCGTTACCTTTGAACATGGCATGCGTCTGACTCTTGTCTATTTTGGGGTATCATCACTGAGTTATGGTAATCATCATGAGTCATTTCTCTGGCCACAAGCCTACTCATTCGGTGTCTATCCTCTGCTATCAATAATCCCTGCTGCCAAGTCCTGTTACATGCCGTTATATGTTCAAAGGGTTGCATTGTTCAGAGTCGTTCATTGTGTCAGGCCTCCGCTGTATCAGTACATACTCCATTGTTTCATCATCTTATCGTTCATTCTGATTTCATGTCGATGATGTGGGGATCATTATGGCCCACCTTCGACGAGTCTATTCCCGTCGACACCAAATCACTATCCGGGAATTGGACTTAGGAATCAACCATTCGTACCTTGGTACCTGCATGCCTCAATGGCAGGTTTCCTTGTGTTCGACAGTAGGTTTACATCACTGACCTCTGATCAAACGATCTCTCGAATGCTCGACATCAACTCATCTATTCGCATTTCGTTGAGATGTACTTCAGATACCTTGGGGATCATCGTCATCATTGGTGATTTCCCTCGCATTTGTTAACGGTTCACATCATTGACCGGTAATCAAATGGTTTCTACCATGTTCGACTTCAACACTTTGTAATCACATGGCTAGATTCGTATCATTTGCGATCAGGTAGAAGACCCTGGACGCGCCTTTGTATCTTGATTGCATCCAGGTTGCGATGGAGATGTCCTTTGTATTGTCACACAGATCCACTTTTTGTATTGGTCGTGGCTGTGTCATTACTGTCTCATGGATCTACGCTTGTTCATAGTAGCCATGATCTGTCCACAGTCTATATCATCTCAGTACTCATGGATCTGCAATGTATTGGTCGGCAGCCATGCTTTAAAGTCAATTTGTTCCGAGCATGGGGATGCCCACCTCGATGGTATATCTAACATTTTGTTTTTTTTTCAGCTCCTTGTCACTCTCCTCTATGCTATCTCCGCACAGTATTTGTAAAGTCTTTCGGCCATCAGTCCCTTCTGACCTCACACTTTAGGGCGCATCTGTTATACCTCCATATTCCACAGTGTCGCATCTTCACCACAAAAAGAGTTGACGACACTTCCCCTACTGCTTAAAACACCCAGAAGAGAAAAATGATGAGTGATCCTTGAAGGCAAATCCACCCTGTAAAGAATCAACCTAGCTGAGACTTCATTTACCCTAACTACCGCACCTTGCTCCATTCTAAGTGCGCGGTAGTCTACACTACCGCGCTATGCTCTGTCCCTGCCATGCGGTACTACCGCGTTATGCTCTGTTCTAGAGGCGTGGTACACATTTTTTAGCCTTTTTGCCATGGCTTGTGGGATTTTGATTTTCGAGAGATTTTTGAGGATTGGTGTCCCTGATTCGATCCTAACTCACTTTCTGTGATTAGTAGGCCTGATCCACTTAACTCTCCCAAGATCCACCCTTCTCTCTTGTTGGTTAACCCTACCACATACTATAAGAGAGAGGCATTCCATGAGCAAAGGGGAGGACTCTTGGAGACATCAAACTTATGATCTTAAAGCTTTGTGGAGATAGCTAGAGGAGGAAGCACTTGGAGCTGGAAGTTGGCTTGGACATCAAGCAACCTTTGTAAGTAACTTCAAGTTGATAATAGAATAACTTGTCTTATTTCCCAAATCATATGTGTTGATTTTGTTTCAATGATATGATTTGTATCTATTGCAAATTTAGATCCTAACTCATATTTCAAGTTGTTAGAGGATTGTATATGCTTGTATCTTGGTTTCATTTTGACAGGTTCATTTGCGAGGACTTGGAAATTGGAGCAACCATAAAGACAAGCGATTGGATTGAAGGTCAGTTAGATCTCTTCTACTTCTCTTAGCACTTTAATCTTGATATGCCTGTTTAGATCTAGGAATTCAAGGTAGCATTTGTTTAGTTTTGTCTTAGTTTAGAGTCAGTTAAAGTCTACTTTAATCTAAGAGAATTTTGACTTATCCGTAGGGAAAAATTCTACCAACAGTGAAAGACAAAGAAATGACAAAGGAAGTAATGACATGGAAAGTATGATGATGTGGCATGTATGATGAGGTTGGAAAGACACGTGATGGTGTTATGGTGCTATCAGGAAGTTAGTGTTGTAATCTGACATCGTTCTGGAAAAATATGGCAAGTTTGTGAAACTTTGGAAATTGACTAAGTATGAAAAAGTAGTCAAAACTACTCTAAGAGAATTCCCGCCATAATTCCTAGTTTGAATAAAATGCCTGCACCAACATAGCAGGATATAGCTTGTTTAAGTGGCTATCTAGCCATGGTCTCATTTTTCCTTAATCATTTCTGAGGAGAAAGTTATAAGTTTGTCAAAATAGGGTTTCAGGATAAACCTTGGAGAAATTCTTCGAAATGGATAAGTGTTGGAAAAACGGTCCAGGTGGCCTTAGGAAAATGCCCGCCATACCTCATGGGAGAATGATAAAAATTATCTCGAACTATCATTCTCTAGATTTTCAAAGAGGCTATCCAACCATGGACTTATTTTTCACGGAAGGTGTTTGATGACAAAGATAATAGCCTGCCAAAACAGGGTTTCAGGTTGCTTTTACACCAAATTAGCAAAACTGCGTAAGTGGCCTCATGGCAATGCTCGCCATAGTTTGTGGGTTGATGAAAATGCCCGAACCATATGGTCAACTGGTAGGTTGTTGTTTTTTCTACCTGACCATGTTCTCATATTGACTTAAAAGTGTCCGAGGAAGAAGTTATGGATCTGCCAAAATAGGGTTTCAAGTAGATTGGACCAAGTCTAGTAAAGTGCAATTGTCTAAGTGTAAAATCACTAAAACTACCTAAGTGACCTCAGTAAAATGCCTGCCATGTCTTGAGTGTGATGTCTTAAATCATTTTGAGAGTATGGATCTCTAGAATGTTGTTTGGTGCATCCAACCATGGTCTCAGATTGTCCAAACAGTCTCTGAGGAGGAAGATATCTGTTGGACACAATGTTCACACTAAGAGGGGGGGTGAATCAGTGTGAGGCCAATTTTCATTCCTTTTCAACTTCTACCAATCAACTAACAATTCATCAATGCATTATTCTACCATTTACATGATCATTTCATAAACATCCATCACTTATCATTCATGAATCATAAGCATCTAAATCATGGAGTCATAACAAGAACCATAGCACAAGAGAACACAACACCATTTAATCTTTGTAGTCTTTTTGCATTTTGTGGGACCAACTACAACCGTTAAGGTAATTTAGCACCAACTGATACAAAGAGCACCAACTCCTCATCCATAACCCAACCTATTTTTCTTAGACACACCTAAGACGATTTGAGGCTTCCAAACCCCAGATGCAATACTAGCTTGTATTTACTATACAGTGTACATACTCATATTTTCACACACACAAATATCTTCAACCATTTTCATATCACATCATCAACAACCAATTTGTCTCAAACAATCTCATCATCAACTTGTCACTTCCTTGACAAGAAATGTCCACATTAATCACTGTCACTATCATATCATCATGTTGTCCATGCCTTCTTAATATGTTGTTTTCTTCGGATCACACAGATCTGAATTTATCATGCCCAGAAATAAACAGATCTTCAATCATCTTATCTCTATCAAGCTATCAACAAAAACACAATCATGTCATCATGTCATATCAATTTGTTGATGGCTTCATCATGAGCACTTTAACATTTTGTTCATGAGTACTTCAACATTCTGTTCTGTGCAAAAAATGGACATGCAAATTTACCCTTTGTTTGAAGACCTACAAGATATATGAATTAGTGTAGCGAATTAAAATTACATTTAAAATAATACATGATATTTTCAATAGATATATATAATATTAAAGAACAAAAGAAAGTAACAATATACCACAAGAATGTGTTAACCCGGGAGCTTCATGAATTGTAAATTCAAGTATTCCATGGAATTGAAATCGTTTTTTCCCTATTGGTGTAGAGATGTCATACATAGTGATGCCAACCCATAGCTTCAACAACTCATTGATAAAAGGCTCAACATATACGTTCATATATTTAACCTGGTACTTAACCTAATGGTCCAACATACATGATTAATTATATTTATCTATATGCCATGATATATAAAAGACATAATTATCATGCACGAAACAAAGAAATGAAAAATTTAGTGATCAGACTTTCAAGTAAAAAAATACAAATTAAGTAAATACCTGGAACAAGCATTGCCAACATTGTGTGCTCTCTTTGGATCGACATCCAAGGAGGAAGTTTATTGTTTATAACAAAAACAGGCCACACTAAGTAGGTAAAATGAAGCTCTCCAAATGGATTGACATCATCAGCTTCCAACGAAAGTTTAACCTTACGAGGTTCTTCTTTGAAAATTGGCCACTTTTCGTCGATGTACCTTAATGCAGAACCATCTATAGGCATTTAAAGAACATCGTCTTGACTTATGTTCTTTGCATGGAAATCCATTAAATGTGCTATACTTTGACACCTGAACAACCATTGTAAACGTGAAATTATCGGAATATAACGAAGAACTTTGTGAGGCACCTTTTTTGTCACTTTATCGGTTCGATACTATAACGCACCCTCCCATCTATCCAATTCCAGGAAGGGGACATGAAACCAATCTCTAGGGATTTTCACAAAACTCATCCCATTCATTAGATTCATACCAAATAAATAAATATGTGCAGATGCAAATCAAATAAATATACACAACGGAATTAAAAACTCATCCACACACATATCATATGCATACAGCATATCGAAAACAATCATCAATTTAAACATTTCAAAAGTAAATACATAGAAAGAAAAACACTTATCTTCATTGTGCAATTGTCCCAAACAACTAGCTATGTCGCTGCAACGTTCCACCCAACCACAGGCCAGTTGTGTTCATCAATTCTCTCAACACAATTGCCACCACCGAGCTGGGCATGATTCTTACAAGGAAAAAGGGGGCATTCAAGCTCATGCACAGCCAAAGCAATAGATACCCATAACCCATACCCCAACATACTCCTACACACAGCAAACTCAGAAACTAGGAATGGATACACAATTCTAGCAATGGGATTTACAAACAGGATGGCCATGGGTTTTCCCCAAATCATGGGCACACCAAAATGGACTGTGGAAAGGGGGATTCAACCACAGGGAGCAAACCCTATTTATCCCACAGGTTATGAGCATTTCAAATTACCAAAACAACCTCATTGAAACCCCAAACCAAGCTCCCTATTCTTCCAGCAGCTCTGCAACACAAAAGCGCCCTCTTCCCCACTAAAAACTAGGAAAACACAGGAAAAACATGGATGAAAAACGCCCAGGAACTCCAAAAACGTGAGAAAGGAAAAACTGGTTGATGGGTAAAGGATTGGGGAGCAATTCATGACTCTTTTCTTGCCCAAGAAGCAAAACACGTTTTTCCATGAAGGGTGGCTTTCCCATACTCGAATTTGGACAGCCATACCTCTTCATTCCCAAGGCATTAACTACCCCAACAAACTCTTGGGGGGAATGAATGATTGGGTACAAAAGTCAACATGGGTAATTGAGGGTTTTATGGGTTATCTTATTGACACTTGGATTGACTTGATTGGCTCCAAGGGTTTGAATATTTCCCTCCCAATTCCTTGTAAAATCATGCCCCCATCTCTTGTTGCATTGCATAGCTAGTTGTGGGTATTTTATTAAATTGCATATTTACATGATATCGAAATTCCAATGTGTCTGGCTAGCACATAAACCATATGCATCAATAAATCGATGGCGGGGCCTTGGTCTTGAACTCCTCACCATGATTTTATAACAATATTACATCACTTACATTTTAATAGAATGGGGTCAAAATGGGGATGTTACATTTCCCTCCCCCTTGGAATAACACCGTCCTCAGTGTTCCAATACTTAGGAATAAATACCCACTTTACGCATATCCAAAATTCACACAATGTGGCAGGTCTGTCCTGCGTTCATCTCTTTAATTTGAACCTTCAGGATCCAGTCCTTTGACTTCCACAAGTTGCTCATGTTGGATTTGATCCCCAACTCTGCAGGTGAGCATTGCTCCACAACAATCCCTTCCTTTTATTCACCTTCCAGCTGATCTACAATTCTGGAATTTCATGGATGTCATCTTTCTTACTGTCCTGGAAACTATTTGAGGAAGATTTTCAGCCAAAACAAATAGCTTTTGGTCTGCTTTCACGATCAATGTGCACCATTGGCACTCACTTTACTTACTAGCAGCACTTGGCTAGTAACAATTTCAAACAATGGCCTCATTTTCTCATATGTGAGACTCATCATGGCAATTCCTATTAGGACAAGCATAACACAATATTAAAATTAGTCAATTATTTGTTCAATTGACATGGAACGTCCATGCTTTACTCATGAGACTTCCACACTTTCCGTGATTTCCCAACATACACATGAACTCATTTGTGCTCATCCTTTCATAGGGAATTTACTATTTCAGCATTCACAATTTATTTCAAGCATTTAAACACAATCTATTTTCATTCATGACATGCATTCAACAATTCTTTGTTTATGAAATGCATCAATCAAAAAGGAAAGAGAAGAGTAAGAGCTTTTCCCTCTTAGTCTTGTTCCAATCCGGAGCCACACCATCACTTGTGGTTCTATGCTCCTTAGCCTCTTTCACTTCAATGTGAATGCTTGACTTGCCCGTTCTTGGCTATGACACATAGTGTCTAAAGTTTGTCTGAGGATTTTCAACTAGGGAGCCCTTCTCCATTGTTGCCTACAGATCCTTTGGCTGCTAGGACCCACTCATGTCCACTAGCACCATCTTTCATTACTGCTCATACTGAACTCTTTAGGACGGTCACATGTCCACATGCATCCCTGTGATGCCTTCATAGTCCTTGCTTCCAGCAATACCTACACTCAAACATTGAATCAATTCACATGTTTAGTTTATTTTCATAGTGTTTATCTTTAAACAAGAGTTTGAGAAAATTATAACCAAATCATATACACACGTATATTCATAAGCAAGAAGTTGCAAGGTAACCAAATACTTATCTGCATTGGATGTCTTCACTTTATTTCACGGGATCCTTCTTCACTTTATAATCCTTGGATTGCCCGTGGATACAATAATGAATGTTGGGCCAGCACACAGATTACTCCACTACATCACGTATTTAATGCCCAACCTGTTACTCTCTAGATTTACAAAGAAATTTAGCTCCCAACCAGTTACTCTCTAGATTTACCAGGCATTTTTGCACCCAACCAATTACTCTTTGGATTTACCAAGAACTTTAGCGCCCAACCAGTTACTCCTTGGATTTACCAAGCATTTTAGTGCCCAACCAGTTACTCTCTTGATTTACCAAGCATTTTATAGTTCTTTTAGGGTCCTTGCTTCCTACAATGACCAAGGTTTCCAACAAAGAAACAATAGTGTATTAGCTTAGCTGTTAGAAAACTTATACCTGAAATCTCCATTATTCCAAGCAAGAAATAAATGAAATTGAATACTTATCTGTATTGTGCATTTCCTTGCTACTCCACAGGTTTCCTTCTCTGCTTTACAAGCCTTGTATCACCTGTGGGGTGGATGCTTGGTCAACACACATGTTTCTTCCACAACATCATCTGAATAGGCAATGCCAAGCTAGTATGCCAACTGGGTTTATCAGGCATCCCAAAATCAGTATGCTAAGCCAATACACCGACTGGGTTTATCAAGCATTTCAAAAATCAGTATGCTAAGCCAGTACGCCGACTGGGTTTATCAAGCATACAACGACCATTTCCAACCCAGTTCTACGACTGGGTTTGTCAGGAAATAACACCCTTCACCAATACATCCACAACATGCAAATAGCCAATGCTAAGCCAGTACACTGACTAGGTTTGTCAGGCATCCAATTTAACAACATGCCAAGCCAGTACATCGACTGGGTTTATCAGGCATACAACAACCATTCACCACAATATCCACACAACTAATGCCAAGCCAGTATACTGACTAGGTTTATCAGGAATACAACAACACAATATGATTACGTGGCTCCTTCCCTTAAACAAACTAGTGGTTCCCTCCAGGAACTCCATAGGTGACTTACTTGACTGCAGGCTAGCATGGCCCCACAATGCCCTACTCACACTACACAAGGATGATGCCCCTTTTCTGTTACATAGCTCCTTGGGCCTATCCATCTCTTCTAGTGTTCTTTAGTGTGAGTGTAGAAAGGTTACCACTGCCCATACAGTCCTCTCGAGCACCCTTTCTTAACTTTGCCTCTTACGTGCAACACCACATTGCATCTGTGTAAGCTGATAGCACAAGAAGGATAAGCAAGCTCATCAGTATTGCTGCTCTAAAATTGTAATCATATTTCATAACATTCACTATCAAGTATTGAAACACCAGGAATGCGTCCATTCCCTTAGGGTGTAGTCAATATTGAAAACCCTAACATAACCCATCACCCGAAAGGTATGCATCCCTTTCTAATGTGAGTCATGTAGGCCCTAATCGTACTCAAGCAGTCTGAAATAATAATGAAATAATAAAACATGATCTGCATATTAAATCTGATAACCAAACATGTATATTCTTAGTTAGGGTTACAGAATACTTATTCATTTCACGGATGTATCTTTTCTTCATTAGCGAAGAATGGGGGCTCCCTTCTCTGAGTCAATAGTACTTCGGGTTGACACCCCAATATTTTCACATTCCATAAATCCCACATGTCTTCTTGGCATAACTTTACTGTCTCACTCACATGCTTTACCAACATGTAGTTCGGTTGAGACGTTATCAATATGGCGTTTCACCCAAAACTCATTTCCAAAGCATGGGATTCTTCCCATCTAGTTTGGCTTCTACAGGCCATCACACATGGTCTTCCTGCAATGTGTCATCCTGGCACACTTATCAAATAGCCAAACAGTCAGCAACATTTAGCAATAAGCTTCAAATCTTATATAACCAATCAATGTCATTAATAATTAAATTCAATATGAATTTGCAATTCTGTCTACTACAGAAATTGATTTGCTTAGTAATGAGGCTATTCTCATATTGTTTGGCTCTCATAAGTGGTATCACTCTATCCATATAGTTTCACCCTTGCTACCATACATGAACATCCACCTACAACATGTCCTCCTTACACAATCTTATATAAGCCAAACAGTCATTAGCAATTATTAGCAAAATTTCGAATTTGAAATTCACAAATTTGTTTCATGCATTAGTTAAATTCCACAACCATGAAAACCTTCTCATAACCTTTGGCCTCTATACATGGTAGATCCCGGTCTTTACTATGGACTTATCCTCATTGCCATATGTAAGACTTTTCTACCTAAAATCTGAAACTTCAATCAGCCAAACATGTTGTGAGTATCTTATGCATATAATCCTTTCATTGCTACAACAGTCACTGAAGTGATCTCAGAATTATAACACTCAATAATTCAAACACCTTCAGCTGTTAACATTTGAAATGCAATGAAATATATATATATATCATAATATAATTGCAAGACACGGGTACATTGTTCATGCAATTTAAATAAACTGTAAATACTCATTACTTCACATCCATATTCTTTTTATGCAACCCTGTCCTTCTAACAGAGTACACTGGTAGCCCATTAACATGTCTACCTTCTTCATGCAATCATTTTCCTGCATTCATAGAAACTCATGAAATGGTATCAGTACTAACAATAGTTCACCATTTCATCTATCATCTAATTGCATTGAAATATATATATATATCACAACCATGCATTCACACAATGCATCTCAACATGTGCACCCGCACATATGCATGCACATTCACAACATTTAAATAATATTTTGATGTACATTCACTTAATGCATAACCCCTTAATGCAACCTTGCATTAATCCTTGCATACTATGTACTCACACCTATTATGGCCTAACTATGACTGTTACTCATAGCATGCACTACCACAACAGGACCATAAGTCCTCACTTGCTTTGGTTGTTAAACTCACAACCGTCATACACAAATGGCATGATATAATTTCATATGAATGCATTGAGATTTCTAAGCAATTATAGGGTGTAAGGTTCATTGCCTTCACTTACACACACCTCACTATACTTGGTAGGTTAACATTCCCATTCGGGCACTCAATACCACATGCAAACCAAATCAACATAGTTCAAACATAGTGGAAGGGATCTTACCAAATCCTCTTCCAACATTCATGCAATTAAGCACCAAAAATCATTACCTGCATGGCTATCATTAACATCACTTGATGTTGCCTAATCAGTTGGCCTCTTACCAAGGCTACATAGCCCTTTTTCCAACCTCATGATCACAGGTTTGTGGCACTATCATTTCTTCATAAGGTCATTGGTCACGTGCAACAACGTCATCAACTTCTTTAGCCATGCTTTGATTGTATTTTGTCCTACAACCAATGTGGACACTTTTAATTGTTAGCAACCACCATAATTATCTCAAGTGGCTCATTGCATATCTAAAACCTCACTATTTTACCAATATGCAATATCCTATTCATGCACAAACATTTTCACATGCACTGTGCAATGTTTGTTAATATGCCACCTGGTGCATATTCATTTCATCTATGTAATCTCTTGCATTTTGAACATTCCTATGCCATAGTTTATATGCATGACAATTTCATAATTATAAATATGATAGCAAAACAGGGGTTAAGAAATTTTCCCTTTCCAATCCCTCATTGTAGCATGGAATCCCTCTTCCATATCATAGTTGGTATGATTTCCTTCCAGTCATGCAATTATAGAAATTGTCCATATTGACAACAAATTTTTTTTGTCAAAACAACCATTGGCACTCTTCTGCACCAAATATCTATGATATATGTGGACCTCATTCAAATTCTAGTCATGCATCCCTGTTCTCCTCTGGATAATATTTCCAATGCCTATCCCCGTGCTCCATTCCGATCCAAGACATGGAATATACATTCTTCCAAAAATGCAAATTTTGCCCAAATTTCTACACTTTTACATAGCTGCAATTTATTTTGAAAAGCCAACTTCAGCTACTTATAGAAGCAAATTTAGGAATAATCATGAAAACGTATCTACCGGGTGAAGGTAGTGCATATAACAAGAAACACTGAGCAACATTCAGATCCCTGTTCCGATGCACCAGTCAACTTCTATAAAATTCGAGGTTTGGCTACTTTTCACTTTTCACTTTTCCCCCAAAATCTCAAAATTTGGCCAAAAATGGCTATCTCCCAATCTATCCATTTTTGGAAAATATTCATCTAACGAAAACCATCTGTCTTAATGAGAAGATGAAATGTCGAGTTCAGTAAAAAAATTTATTCCAACATGTAGGGTTACTTTTACTGTCCACAAGTTTTTCAAAATCCCGAAAAAGTGGCCCAGAACAGTGCTTTTTGGCCTTTTGGTTCACCCTAACTCCACATTCTTTGGAGTTCGGCTCCAAGATTCCAAACTTAACACTGTTCCTACTCCATGGCCATGACATATCAATTTCATCTCAATCCGACCTTTCGTCAAGCCTCGGGACACCGCCTTACAAAAGCCACTATTCACCATTTTTTGTCAAATTGGAGCATAATGAGTTCGAGACCCTCTCTGGTTCTTTCATGGCCTTTGTTAATGGCCTCCGAGCCTCACAGGAATCATCCCATTTTGAGCCCGACTGATCTTATCCAAAAATCAAGTTTTGGGCTCTATACTCGTTTTTTTTTTTTTGCTCCTCTGATCATTGGTCTTAACCTTAACTTCTACAACCGTTTCACCAGTGTCGCCACCGACCGTCGCTGGTTTTAACCCTAACTTTTGCAACCATTTCAGAGGTCCTGGCCTTATCTCCGCCGCCGCAACGTCGCTGCGACTGCGTCGCAAATTTTTAACTTAATTTCTGTCAACCATCGCAGATTTTAAGCCTAAAATTGTCGACTGCGTCGCAGATTTTAAGGCTAAAATTGTCGACCGCGTCGCAAATTTTAAGTCTAAAATTGCTGTTGCGTCGCAACTTTTAAGGCTAAAATTGTCGACCACATTGCAAATTTTAAGGCTAAAATTGCCGCCGCGTCGCAACTTTTAAGCCTAAAGTTGCCGACCACGTCGCAAATTTTAAGGCTAAAGTTGTCGTCGCGTCGCAACTTTTAAGCTTAAAGTTGTTGCCGCGTCGCAACTTTTAAGCTTAAAATCGCCGCCTGTTTCGGCTTTTTCTGGCTTATCTTTTTTCGATAGAGTATTTTCTCCGCGACCGTTTCGGCACAAAATTAACCAAATTTTTGCCGACCGTGTCACAACAGTTATGTTTAAAATCACTAACAGAGACTTTGGCAAAATTTTAAAACAGTTAGAAAAATTTTATAAAATATTTCCTTCTTTTCTGATGTTTAGTGCTGGGCAGGAGGCATACTTACCTCTGCAACTATGATAGGTATCCCATGAAAGCCCAATGCTGCAACTAGCAGCTCTGATACCATTTTGTAACGCACCCTCCCATCTATCCAATTCTAGGAAGGGGACATTAAACCAATCTCTAGGGATTTTCATAAAACTCAGCCCATTCATTAGATTCACAGAAAATAAATAAATGCGTACAGATGCAAATCAAACAAATATGCACAGCGGAATTAAAAACTCATCCACACACATATCATATGCATACAGCGTATCGAAAACAGTCATCAATTTAAACATTTCAGAAATAAATACATAGAAAGAAAAACATTTATCTTCATTGTGCAATTGTCCCAAACAACTAGCTATGTCACTGCAACGTTCCACCCAACCATAGGCTAGTTGTGTTCATCAATTCTCTCAACACAAATGCCACCCCCGAGCTGGACATGATTCTTACAAGGAAAAAGGGGACATTCAAGCTCATGCACAGCCAAAGCAATAGATACCCATAACCCATACCCCAACATACTCCTACACACAGCAAACTCAGAAACTAGACATGGATACACAATTCCAGCAATGGGATTTACAAACAGGATGGCCATGGGTTTTCCCCAAATCGTGGGCACACCAAAATGGACTATGGAAAGGGGGATTCAACCACAGCGAGAAAACCCGATTTCTCCCATAGGTTATGAGCATTTCAAATTGCCAAAACGGCCTCATTGAAACCCCAAATTGAGATCCCTCTTCTTCCAGCAGCTCTGCAACACAAAAACACCCTCTTCCCCATTGAAAACCAGGAAAACACAGGAAAAACATGGAGGAAAAATGCCCAGGCAGCTCCAAAAACGTGAGAGGGGCAAAACTGGTTGATAGGTAATGGCTTGGGGAGCAATTCATGGCTCTTTTCTTTCCCAAGAATCAAAACACATTTTTCCATGAAGGGTGGCTTTCCCATACTCAAATTTGGACAGCCATACCTCTCCATTCCCAAGGCATTAACTGCCCCAACAAACTCTTGGTGGGAATGAATGATTGGGTACAAAATTCCACATGGGTAGTTGAGGGTTTTATGGGTTATCTCATTGACACTTAGCTTGACTTGATTGGCTCCAAGAGTTTGAATATTTTCCTCCCAATTTCTTGTAAAATCATGCCCCCATCTCTTGTTGCATTGCATAGCTAGTTGTAGGTATTTTACTAAAATGCATATTTACACGATAGTGAAATTCGAATGTGCCTGACTAGCACATAAACCATATGCATCAATAAATCGATGGGGGTTCCTTGGCCTTGATCTCCTCACCATGATTTTATAAGAATATTACATCATTTACATTTTAATATAATGGGGTCAAAATGGGGATGTTACAGATACCTACTTGTTTGACATTGTGGGCATTCATTTTCTAATGCATATTGTCCATAGTATATGATATGATCATTAGGACATGCATCAATAGCTTGATACTCCATTCCAAATTCTTTCATAATCACATATATCTCTCAATATGTGCATGGTAAAATATTTGACGCTGGTAATATAAATCACCTAACAATCTACCAAATTCAAAAGAATAAGTTAATGTAAACAATATTAATCATCAATATCGCATCCATACTTTACAAATTAGATAACAATAGAAATATAGAAAAAAATTCAACCCTTTACATACATGTGAACATGCAGACATAAATAATTAACAAATTACATACCTTAGTATCTGTGTGAGACAGGTGTTTGATAAACCATTCAAAACTTTCAAGTTCACTAACAACAATATAGCAGATAGAAGATTTGTTTTTGAGCCTTCATAAAGAGGTTGACGTGACTTCTCGAGTAGAGGATCAACATCATGACTATCATCCCGGTTGTCCTCATCCATTGGAGCAAATGTGTCTTGGATCAATCTATGTATCTCATCTTCTTGATTTGTATCACTAACGTTATCTCCATCCATATCATCATTAAGAACTTGATCAGCTTCAATATTCTGATCTAGATGTTCGCCACCCTTTAAATGAGTATTTCTGCAAGTACTTGGAAAATAACCCTTTGGAGGGCGACATTTTGGGGGCATTGTCTATATATTTACAAACAACGTAGTAAAATTAGTGTGTATAGAACATATAATAAAACGATAAGACATTTTACTAAAATTCATGACATGATGACTATTACAGAGAATACATTAAAAATTGAATAACCATTTACCAAGGGACGATATTCATAACCCCCTTCGGCGTGCCCCTTCTCCCTACAATGTCTTTCAGTTGTTGTTATTAAAAGTCTTCTTCTTTGCAAGCCCCTACAATCAGAGCAAGGGCAATAACATTTTCCATCTCCCCTCGCCTCTAATGCCACTTTAAACTGAGCAAGCTTCCTTGCATTTTCATTCATAGTCACAAATCCTTGTAGTGACAAGTAATTGTCTTACCTACACCATACCAAACAGTAACTTGTCAAATACATTAGATATACGTATATTTCTAAATACAATATATTATATACCAATTTCTATAAAGAAAAACATGAAGACTGAAGTTTTCATTGATGCCAACAAGTGTTTTGCAATGGCCTTTGATTTACTCACAAGGAGACCTTGATAGTTTGGGAATTGGAACACTAGGTGGCCCAAATGGTTCAAATGAAAGTTGTCCTTGATCCATGCTTACCTTTTATGAATTTACCAAATGATTGTTGAGTATGACTCTCTCTAGTTTTGGATATGGTTAATAAAGAATGTATGTAGGAAACACTTGTTGTTGGTATCTGATTGTATGGCTTATATTATTGGACAAACATACAAGATAAAACAAAGAACAAGGGCGACAGAACCATGTGACACAATTGAAGCTCACAGTTCAAGTGTTGAAGAATCCAAGGCAATCACAAGCATAACTGGAAGTTCTTGGATACTACTGAGGTGGTTCTCAATTCTGATTTCGGGTTTAATAGAACTATAGAAAAAAGGAGAGGTTTAATTAGTAATTAATATTTAATCATCATATGAAAATCCTATAAAAACATGTACGTATAACTAATTAATCACACGAAATATATGTAGCAATGCTAAATTTAAAAAAAAAAAACAAAAAAATTAAATTTCGTTCAAACATGCATGTTAAAAAAAATCCTGAATTTTTTCTCTTAACATATAGAAAAAAAATATAAAAATACTAACCTTGCAAGTTCAAAATCGGAGCAATATAGAATATCCGAGCTCAAACAATCACCACGAAATTTGTCGCAAGTTAAAAATATGGGCTCAATCAATCACCGGGAACCTTTTCGCAACTATAGCAAATGTGTCGAAAATTGTCTTCAAGTATGTATTTATAGATCGACGATCGTCTCTATATCAACGAAAATGCATGAGTTGACCCGCACGTAAAAAGCCAAGAGCCGTACATGGAAACCGGCATTGGTTTGACGGGTGTGCAAAGATAGCCATAGGTCATCGATATAGAGACGAAAGTTCGTAGAAAAATAAAAAATCTCGATATTGCCACGGTTTTTCTGCCATGATAAAAAAGTGAAAAGAAATCTTAAATTTCATTGTATTTTTCCATGAATATTCGAAATGTCGAAATATTTCATGTAAAAATCCGCCGATATGTACTAGTGGCACTGAAGTGAGGAAGGAGTTATGTGAATCCCAACAAATCAAATAGCCATGAAGAATATAGAGGATACATGGCATGATAAATTCAAGGATGAAGTTTGTAGCCTCCGATTGAGCATAGCCATTGATGGCATCAACCCATATTCCAAACAAAACACCGTCTATATTTTTTTTTTCTGTAGTAGTGATCAATAACAATACCGTCTGTGAAGAATGAACATCTTATGTTTGCTCTTATATTCCCTGGTAAAAGACAAGTGAAGAATATGGATTTTTATCTACAACCATTGATCGATGAATTCAAGGAATTATGGGAAGGGATACATGTATATGATGTGTCCAAACCCATCCCATCAGTGAGGAGTTTTAATTTGTATAGATTATGTGTGTACACCACACATGCTTATCTGGGGTTAGTTTTTTTCTTAGGTAAATATATTGTTGTTTGATTTGTTTATATTCAAAGCAATAATTTTTGGCATATTTATTTCGGTGCGACTATCTTGATCTTCAACACTAACGTTCTCCCTTTACTATAACATCGCAGGTATTTTAACAAAAGGCTATTATGGATGTAAATAGTGTGGATCTTCTATGAAGTCTAGGTGGTCGAAATACCTATGAAAGTCAATATATGACTTATCTAGGGTATTCCTCCCAGAAAAACACTCTTATAGAAGAGAAAGATCTACTTTCAATGGTAAACGAGAGAGAACTCAAAGGCATGAAATAAAAACACCGACTGACTGGCATAGGGAATATGACAGAGAAAATGAGAAGGAATACATAGAGATGTTCGATTCAAATTTGCAACTTGCAATTGATGATCCTGAATTAGTCAACACCAATATTGAGAAAATGCCCAAAGGGATGAAAATGAAATTGATATTTTATGAGCTCCCATATTGGTGTTAAATTTTCAGAATTTACTTCAATCTGATCTAGGATCTTAACTGAGAGAACAACATGTACAGCAAATCTACAGCATATCAATCATGGACACAATAATGCAAGCACACAAAAGACACAGAGTTTACTTGGGGAAAACCATAAAGGTGAAAAACCCCAATAACTTCCTCAGAGATAGATAGAGCAATGATATAACCAGAATACAAGAGATAGTCTTCTCCTAGCAGCAGAGCCTCCTCCTCCACAAGTGCGCCACTCTCCAAAGTGTGAGTGAGAGAATAGAATGTATAAAATGAGAGAGACACACTCTCTATTTATACACTAACTTGACTTGACCTTTACTCAACTAGGTCAGCCTCAACTTAACCACTTAACATAATGCTGACTAGGCCAACCCCCACTAGGGTGTTCTAATAACCCTTTGACCCACATGGCCGACCCCCAATAGGGTGGTCTAATAACCCTTTGACCCACATGACTTATACAGGGCCGACCCCAACAAGGTGGTCTAATAACCCATCAAGTATAAGTTACGACACTTACAATATAAATGACGACACTTCCGTATAGAGGAATAATAACATCTCTATAGGAATACAACATACATATATGTGAAATACATTCCGAAGTTACATATACATCAACACTCCCTCTTAACTAGGAAGGTATTTCTCGACACAGGTCTTCTAGCACAAGTCTTCTTCTATGGATTATCGTCACTGGATAATCGTCATCGAGTCATCATCATCATCACTGCTACTGCTATCTCAATCAATCTCTGAATCTACTCATCATAGGAAGTTCTACAGAGCTAGTCCTTTTTCATACTAGATGTAGGCCCACCACCTGGAGGTCTTCATCATCACTGGCCATACTGTGGAAACCTCAGGACTTATTATGTGCATCGCAAAACCTCGAAAGAGCATCCCAGGATGTTACGAGCATACGGCTCTACCTATAGGATCTCCCAGTGCCATATTATATGTGACCTCACCACAAAACCTTGCAAGAGCATCCCAGGCTGTTACGACCACACAGCTCTACCTATAGGACCACCCAGGGACAGATTATATGTGGTCACCACAAAACCTCGCAAGAGCATCCTAGGCTGTTATGAGCACACAGCTCTACCTATAGGATCTCCCAGGGACAGATTATATGTGGTCATGGCAAAACCTCGCAAGAGCATCCCAGAACTTATTACGGGCATACAACCCAACCTATCGGATCTCCTAGGGACATATTATATGCCATAGGACAAAACCTCGAAAGAGCATCTGCCAGATATCCCCGGGCCAGATTATATGCCATAAGAAAAACCTCAAAACACTATCTGCAAATCTCCCAGGGCCAAATTATATGTCCTCCTAGAGCAAAACCTCGAAAGAGCATTTGCCAGATATCCCAGGGCCAAATTATATGCCATAGGAAAAACCTCGAAAGACTATCTGCAAATCTCCCAGGGCCGAATTATATGCTCATCTGCACAACCTGATCCACGGCCATAGAGTATCAACCTGATACTCACCATACATCATCCTGATCATCATCACTGCAACATCTTGCTGCAAGTCATCTGGAGCAACATCCTGAAGCTTGTCATCCACGATCATCCTGATCATATCATGCATCTACTTGATGCATACCAAGTATTTACCTGATACCTATCATCATACATGATCCACCTGATCATACAATGTATCCACCTGATACAAATACAAATACATGATCCACCTGATCATACATGATACATATCAACATACATGATCTACCTGATCATACAATGTATCCACCTGATACATATATAGATACATGATCCACCTGATCATACATGATACATATCAACATACATGATCTACCTGATTATACAATGTATCCACTTGATACATATACAGATACATGGTCCAAGCATCCAACATGATGCATATACAAAATACATACAAATGATCCAACCGATCATATCCATCATCCAACATGATGCGTACATACATAAATGATCCAACTGATCATATCCAGCATCCAACATGATGCATACAAACATATACATATAAATGATCCAATTGATCATATCCAGCATCATCCCGATGCATATACAGAGCAGTAACTGGAGCATCGTCCTGATGCTCATCATCCAGCGCTTACATCCACAGCCATGTGAAGGATCCTCCTTCCAACATGCTTGGAATGGCTTCTGCAAATGTGTCCATCACTTCTTCCTCGAAGTGTCATCAATCCGAAGAACACCAAGCCTCTCTCTGAAGTACTCGAACTTCACTCTGGCTAGTGGTTTCGTCAGCACATCTGTAATCTGCTCGTCCGTCGCAATGTACAGAAGCTTCACAGCTCCTCTTTGCACCATATCCCTGATATAGTGATATTTGATCTCTATGTGTTTTGACCTGTCATGAAACACTGGGTTCTTGGACATCTTCACACAACTCTGGTTATCACAAAAGATACCAGTAGCATCCAACAGGAGATCAAATAACTCAAACAGTAGCTTCCGTAGCCATACTGCCTCACAACTAGCTGAACAGGCTGCAACATACTCTGCCTCAGCTGTACTCAGTGCTACGCAGGACTGCTTCCTGCTAAACCAAGAGATCACACCTGATCCCATATTGAAGCAACATCCATATGTGCTCTTCCTATCTGCAACACTTCTAGCCCAATCTGAATCAACATAACCCTGCAGGTTAAACTTTTGATTCGCTTCATACTTGAGCCCATAATCCACTGTACCCTCCAGGTACCTCAGAACATGCTTTACAGCAACCAGGTGAACACTCCTCGGATCCGTCAGGAACTGGCTCAATGTGTTCACCGCAAAGCAAATATTTGGTCTTGTGTTCGTCAGGTACATCAAGGACCCAATGATCTGATGATACATAGAGACATCAACCGGCTTAGATGAAGCATCACAAAGAAGCTTCAAATTCGATGCCATAGGTGTGGCCATGGCCTTGCAATCCATCATCCCGAACCTCTTTAGGATCTCTACTGCATACTTCCCTTATCCAAGGAAGATTCCATCTGCACTCTGCCACACCTCCATGCCAAAAACAAATAGTGCATCATCCCCATGTTCTTCATCTTGAACTCGGCAGCAAGCTTCCGCTGTGTGTCGGTAATCAATCTATCTTCACCTATAACAAACAAGTTATCCGTATACAAAATCAGTATCACTGGATTTCCTTCCTCAACATTGTAGTAAAGGTTGGAATCCACTTTACTCTTGGTAAATCCCAAAATGAATAGAAAGCTGTCTATCCTACCAAGTTCTGCACACATATATGACTACACCATTCAAGAAGGTTGTCTTGAAATCCATCTGGTGTATCTTCTATTTCATCACTTTTATATTTCTCTATGCTGCCATCTACAGCATGCTTGATCTGATAGTTCCATTTGGAAGTCACAACAGACTTCTCTTCAGCTCTTGGGACCGTATCCCAAACATCGTTCTTCATGATGGATGGATCATGGCATTCTTCCTGTATCCTGGGAACTTCAATATCTTCAATAGATAGTTTTGTTGCTTGAACAAATGTTGTAGTCCTTCTTTTGTAGGTGAAGGTATATGGTCTTTTCTACAAAACAAGTTAAATTGCATGATTAGAAACATCTCATAATTTTCAGAAAAATTCTTACACATAAAGAAATATGTCATAAAGTCATGCAATTATCTTAGCCAATGCTTCAATACAACATTTGTCCATGTTCCACAACTTTCTAGATTCCTTCCAGTCTCTACCAGAACATTGTTAAGAGTTTGCACTACTCCCAACATGTCAGCAAAGAGGTTTCATTCTAGATAAGTAGCACTGGAATGTTGTACAGTGCCATAGGCCACTTACCCATCACATGCATATTAGTAGTATATTGTTCATTAATGCAAGCATTCTAATATGCACAATACATATCCTAAGTCTAGGAACATGAGCATATACATCATTGAACAATTTTATTTAAACAAATAAATATGCAAGAAATGATAATTAAAAATACTTACCTTTGTTTGGTTGCTGGGTGGACTCCCTCTGAGTCTTTGCTTCCTTGCAGGAGCTGCTGAAGTAGCTTCTTCTTCACCTTTCTGTTGTGGAATGTAGAAAGATGGTCAACTCCCTCTAAATATCTGCATCCTTGCAGAAACTACTATAGTGTGCTCCTTTGCTTTCTTGCAGGAACAACTGGAGTGTGCTCTCTCTTGATCTTTGCTTCCTGGATTACCTGTCCTTGAACTTACATCCATCCTTAATCACTATGCATGCTTATTAGTATCATTATTGAGTTATCCTTGAGGTCTCATACATAATCACACATTTATTAGTATAATCTTAATACTATCAAAACACAATAATCTTAAACATGTATAGTCATGATCATTCACAGATAATAAACATTAGTATTCAAGGTTTCAAGGAAGTCTTCTTTTACTCATGCATATTCTTATTTGATCATAGGACTCTTCTGATTAGTTAAATCATCAATGCATAAACCTATGATTACTCAAACCTATACCTTCATGATTCTTCTGGTTAGTCATATTATCAATTATGGTAAGAAACATAATATGCATACAGCCATGACTATTCAAACCTATGAATTCATGAATAATCATTATCAACAACACAACAGTATAAGATCCTAACACAAGGTAGGATTCTAGCTTGATAGAGGAAAAACATATCTGGATTAGCATGCTAGCTAGTTATGTATAACATACCCGCATAATGTCTTCTGGTTCTCTTCAGTGACTTGTGCTAGTAGCCTGCATGTCTCATAGGTTAACCATTGTAGGACCAAGTTATGCATACCTCGAAAGTAGATCTTCTATGTGATCCATGATAATGGATGAATCTTTGTCTTCACGTCACCATGATCATATGTTCTTGAAGTAGAACATGATTTGTCTTTCTTGGTGTACCTTTTATGTTAGCGAACAACATAAACCTCATACAACATCACAATGCATTACTACATTCATAAGTGTCAAAACCTTAATCAATGAATATCTTCTATTAAGGTGATACGACAAGTCTAGTAATTAATCAAGATTGTACTGTAAT
Source organism: Larix kaempferi (assembly GCA_027924585.1). Classification (NCBI taxonomy): domain Eukaryota; kingdom Viridiplantae; phylum Streptophyta; class Pinopsida; order Pinales; family Pinaceae; genus Larix; species Larix kaempferi. The sequence goes on from BSBM01000073.1 coordinate 17,660,959, forward strand.
GATATGAACATAAACATATGATAAAATTAACCATGAAACATACCTGTAAGCCATACCTGTCAAGATTGATTGTAATCTTCTTATGGAAGGCCTTAGCCTCATCTCCCTCTGAGACAGGAACTTCTTCACTTATGCAGGTGACCAATCCATCTTCATCTAGGATTAACCCAATCCACTTGATTTGCAAGAATTGGACCTGGAGCTGGATTAGGGTTTGTCAAGGAAACCCCAAAAATTCAAACTTTGAATTTCAAACTTCCGAAAGGATAGAAATATGCGCCTTGATGAGCTGATTAAGTTGGTATATTCAGAATTTGAAAACTGCAAAGTTTCACCCCTCGAAATTTCCTTTTAGATTTCTGGATTCACTGGGGAGGACCCTGAATTAGGGTTTGAGTTTCTCGGAGCTTCACCCAACCAAAAGATTTGATTCAAAGCTCTAAGATTCGATTTTTCTGAGGAGCTTCCAGCCGTGGTCACAGATTTCCAAAATTCCAAGTTTTGCAGAAGCCCTAATTTTCCATCTTTCCGATCGAAGTCCCAAACTAGGGTTTGATCAAGCCCGGCCTTCTGCCCAACCAAAAAATATGATCTTGGTCTCTAAATTTTGATTTTTATGAGTAGCATCCATCCGTGGTCTCCGATTAGATAAATTCCAACTTTCTCTGAAGCCCTAAATTCTGGAATCCATGAATGAAGGTGCTCAAAAATAATTCTGTTTTGACAGAAATATGTACCTGATTGTTTCTGGTGTAACTCTGAACTTTTTGATCCATGGGATCTGAAATTTTTTCTTGAGATAGCCTGACCTGTTATATTTCCATCCCGATAGTTTTGACCTCAATTGGATTCTCTGATAGAGAGTTATGCCAAGTGTCGCAACGTGACCTGTTTATGGGATAATACAAGAGAGCGAAATTGTACGACGTGCCACGTGTCACTGGTTCAACTTCAGCCTCTAAAAAATTTTCCTCAAATAGCTCGACCTATTATATTTCCATCTCGATAGGTCTGACCTAAATTGGATTCTCTGAGAGAGTTATGCCAAGTGTCGCAACGTGACCTGTTTATGGGATAATACAAGAGAGTGAACTTGTACGGTGTTCCCCGTGTCACTGGTTCAACTTCAGCCTCTGAAAAATTTTCCTAAGATAGTACAGTCTGTGTACTACCTGTCACATGTTACTAAATTTCATTTGGAGCTTCCTAGCCCATGTTATGACCTTTTTCCCAAGGTCACCTGATTTTGACTCAGATCTGGAAGAGGCAGAAACCCTATATTGTACAGATCATAAATCACAAAGTACAACGAATTAGAGGTTTTCCTTTGGACACAAGGTACATGGGGATCAAATATTCGACCTATAAAATTTTCAGATCCAAAAAATTTGCCAAAATGGATATAGCGAAAGTTCTACGATGACTGGTTTTTTCTATATCAAGCCCTAGCATCGTAAGTGCAACAAGTGTCATACATGCCATATCATGCCTTCTTTCAGGCTAGCTCTGATACCATGTTAAATTTTCAGAATTTACTTCAATCTGATCTAGGATCTTAACTGAGAGAACAACATGTACAGCAAATCTACAGCATATCAATCATGGACACAATAATGCAAGCACACAAGAGACACAGAGTTTACTTGGGGAAAACCATAAAGGTGAAAAACCCCAATAACTTCCTCAGAGATATAACTAGAATACAAGAGACAGTCTTCTCCTAGCAGCAGAGCCTCCTCCTCCACAAGTGCGCCACTCTCCAAAGTGTGAGTGAGAGAATAGAATGTATAAAATGAGAGAGACACACTCTCTATTTATACACTAACTTGACTTGACCTTTACTCAACTAGGTCGGCCTCAACTTAACCACTTAACATAATGCTAACTGGGCCGACCCCCACTAGGGTGGTCTAATAACCCTTTGACCCACATGGCCGGCCCCCAATAGGGTGGTCTAATAACCTTTTAACCCACATGACTTATACAGGGCCGACCCCAACAAGGTGGTCTAATAACCCATCAAGTATAAGTTACGACACTTACAATATAAATGACGACACTTCCGTATAGAGGAATAATAGCATCTCTATAGGAATACAACATACATATATGTGAAATACATTCCAAAGTTACATATACATCAACAATTGGGAGCATCTTAATATTTCCAACTTACTAGATCCCATGCATATATTTAAAAATGTTTCATGTTCTTTGTGGCATCACATATCATCCAAAAAAAGTGACAATTTGGCTGTCAGAAAATACCTTATTTATTCAAATACTAAAAAGAAGTATTGGCCAAGACAAGAAAATAGAGAGGCTCACCCCTCTTTTTCATTTAAAAAAGGAGATGTCCCATGGATTTTGAAGAAAGATTATCTTAATTTGGAAAAGTAATTTTTATTGGGTGTGAAGGCACCTCTTTTTATGGGTCTACTCTATGACGTTGCTTCACTACAAATGAAAAGTTGTCGGGTTTGAAATCACATGACCATGTCAACCTTCTAAGGGTACGTATAATGTCAAAATTTTGTTTTTACTTTTTATTTGTATCTTTCACCACACAAGTTAAAATGCAATTAACTTTTTTTGTTTACGTTGTATTATCATTATCCGTTGATCATGGATGGGTGTGTGAACCATGGCTTCCCCAATGACCTGTGGCATGCCATATCTAAACTATTAGCATTTGTACGATGGATCACATCAAATAAGATTTACATTGATAGCATTCCATGGTGGCGTCAAGAGATAGTTGAGATTGTTTGTATGTTTGAGAAGGAACCGTCGTCAATTTTCACGTACTTGTAGGTTCATCTTTTAATTCACCTAGTCGATGAGGTTGAATTAGTCAAAGTGGTCTCATGTCGTTGGATGTTCTTCTTGGAGAGGTTCATGAAAAATGTGAAAGGATTTATTCGACGAAGGGAAAAAAAATGAGGGGTCTATATGGAAGAGGGGTACAAAGTATATGAGTCATTCTATTGTGCTAATGAGTACTATTATCACCTAAACTGTAGTTACCCCTATGGATGTATCCACTCATGGATGGCAATAGGGAAGGGCAACTCAAAAGGTGCAACCACGATCACCTCGACCTCCAATATATGGTTGTCACGCCAGTCGAGGAAACCTTCACTTTATGTTATCTAGCCCAGACAACAAAGGGGGAGACCCGATCTACTCCTAACAGGAGATATCAAAACCAAGACACCAAATCAAGGTGATTCTAAGTGAAGTAAGGTGTATGGTTTATCCTAGACCTTAGGATGAAGTCACAAGACAAGTGAGGGGTTCAAAGAGTATAATTTTGGTTCATTGTTGATGTGAGAGTGACTTATAATAATTAAAGATAAGATCCGGGATTGGAGTACTAGTTCAATGTTAGAAAATCCACTGCCTTGGGAACCGTGTCCAATGCAGGGTAGTTTAGGGGTTGAATTGGGGCTAACTAGTACAAGTGACAAGCTTGATCATGATACATGATGGCATCAAAGGTTTATTTCACCACACTAAGGTCAAACCACACGTTAATCCAACAATCTAGGAAAGTTGAATTGACTTGGAGAGAAACCAGTGCCTTGGGAATTGGGATAATGGAGTCAAAGTATGGTTAACTTTTTGTTAAGGACTCCTATTACATGAGATAAGTGGGCAATTAAAGTCTTTATGGATGAATAGGTCTAGATCTAGGTTTGACCCAAGTGGACCACAATCCCTTAAAACCAGGAATGCTATCCCCAAGGCAAGATTTGACAAAGTGACCTACTAGACCTAGGTTTTGTATTATTCCCGTTCCAAATCCACAAGAATCTCAAGTACCCACGTCCTAGAAGTGAGTCAACTCACTTCTCCAAGGTGGTGCGACTTTACCCAAGGAGGCCTAAAAGTGGGGTTAAGTGGGTCAAGACAAGTTCGATGACATCCAAACTTTAGATCTGGGTAGATCGGTCAAGTAAGAGTGTGGATCTATAATTTCAAAGCAATCCGATGGTTAGATCTTACTAGATCTGAGTTTGAAGACACCAAGTGGTCCAAAATGGGGATTAAATCCCTTAAAATGTGGAATAGGGCCCACAAGGTAGAAATCAGAAAAGTGACAACCTGGGGGTAGGTTATTTGATGTGTAGATTATGAATCAAGCGAGATCTCAACTACCCACCACCTAGATCTAGGTCAACTCACCCTCACCAAGAAGTGCGCCCTTGCTTGGAGGAGCTAGTTTGGCATGGGAAGAGGGTCAAATGGAAGCCAATCCTCACCAAACTATAGATCCGGGATGCTGTGGATGCTATAGAGGTGGGTTTTCAATATTATACCCAAGAACCCACTAGATCTAAGTAGATCTGAAAAAATGTAAAATGAGGGTTTGAAGAAATTAGGGTTTTATCAATTTATGAGCTATGTCGATGGATTGGATCAAGATAAGAGAAACAAACCTATGGATCTTACCTGGGTAACCTTGTAGATGCCTTTATGATGATGATCTATGAAAACCCGATTAATTTGATAAGCTTTGAGGTAGTTTTCTATGCAATCGATTTAGTCCAAGAAGCCAATGCGCCCTCTCTCCTGCACAACAAATGTCAACAATATCATATTTGATGTAATCAAGAGATAAGACTAATGCCACAAGAGAAGTAACAGAAAGATAGCATAGATCACAATGATGCTAATGATAACCCCCTGATACAAGCAAATGCCAAGAAAGTCGATTTGAAGAAGCCTTGCAAAATCGCCCTTGTTGAAGTCGCCCTCCTGAAGACAAACAATGATTTCCAAAAATAGATAGATCTTACCACAAATTCCAAATGCTAGGTTGCAATAGACTTTCCAATCACCATCTAAGAACACCAAATGCAAAGGAGACCACAAGAATTTCCACAAGAAAGTTTTTCTATACCAATAATCCAAGAGCCAAAGACCCCTTACAATGAGAAGCTCTCTCCTTTAGATAGGAAGGAGAGGCATCAAAATCCTAACCACTTTTTGAATGAGTGGCTAAGATTAAAAGATACAAATGTCTAATCAATGGTTGAGATGAGCTCAACAATAAAATACATGGATCACTAATAAAATATTATTTGAGTGGACAAAATCGCCCTAGAAGAGGGGAATCCCACCAAATCATGATGACAAAATATAATAGGGGGCTTATGGTGGGTCCAAGGGGTAATTTTATCCCTCCTTGGTCAATCCCCATAGCACAATAATCATAAATAATCTTCAATGTACCAAATCGTGCCTCCATGGTCAAATCGTAGGCCTCAAAAGACCTCAGAAATCCTCAGAAAGTGCCATAAGTGATGGATGCGGGCCCCGATGAAGATGAAACTACTGGAGGAGGTGTGGAAGACCCCGATCTATCATCACTGATCATCCCATGCCATAACATTTCCTCAGTATCCCAAATCGATTTTCTCAATAGCCATTTCTACCAATCCTGAAATGCCTCGGGAAGCGTGAAACTGCCCCAAACTGCCTCCTGGAGTGCCTGCGCTGTCAAGGTGAGGGCACCAATGTGTCCGGGAGGGGGGTAATATGGTAAAAACAAGTGGCTGGACCACCCCCTCCAAGCACAGCGCCCTAGGTCAACCGGATAAAAATCACATCTGCTCTAACAGGGCCTCCAACAGACCAAAACTGCACTGAGATATCCTACTGAGGCTCCATCATCACTGTAAGTGCCCAGAACTGAAAACAAACTGTCTCATTGGACTCAGAAGGTCCAAATCCATCCAAGATGTTTACTCATACACCATATGAATCTCTACATGATCAAAATATATATCCAATATACCGGAACAGGGTCAATAATAATAATCTGTAAATGATCAAATAATGTTGTAAACCATGAATCATCATCATAACCTTGTAGATGCTGCATAGAATCATCATGTACATGTACATAGACCATATATCATCTATCCATGTCATCATAAAGTCCAACCATCTCATGTCCTATGGTTGACCTTGGTTAGACTAGGCCTAACCAAGTCAACATGACCCAATATAACTCAGACCATCATCAGAAGCTGCTGCAAAGTGTCCAAGGTTAATGCATGCTCTACAACTTATTCAAATAACAATTATAACACAAAGTAATCATTACTGGCGATCTAAATCCAAATATATAATGTCATTAATTATTATTATTACTGAGACCGGACTTTCAAGATCATACTCACTTCATAGCTGTGATCAATTTGCTAGTGAAGGGTGAAGGCTAAAATAACTGGCTAGGCTAAGGGATGACTTGAATGACTTAACTTTGTGACACTTTGGCAAGGGAAAGGGAAAACACACCATAGTATATACTGAATGAGCAACAACACAGGGAATGGCGGTGTCTCACAAATGGATGAGTTGTTCAAAGAGGGTTTATTCACCTTTAACAGATGCGCACAATCCATAAAACAAATAAGGCCAGCAATTGTTTTGATATAGCATTTAAGTTCCATTGCTTTTTGGGCCTGAAGTTTCCATAGCCTTGGTCTATGTGTGTTTATAAATACATTGCATAGATTTACATTTACTTAGGCTTTTTGCTGCAGGTGTGTTTTTAAGGCACTTGTTTACCTGAGCACTTCTAGGTGTGTCACAGACAGCTTGTTTACCTAGGTATTTACATTTCCAAAAGATATAACATTTTATTTTCATGGCCATTTTCATTTGGCATGCCTTTCATTCATGTGTGTTTAGAAACACATTGCATGAATGGGCTTTTCATACAAAATATAGCATTTCATTTTTCCATACTTTGTATTCATGGCAGCACTAAAAGTTTCAGGTTTAGCCAACACAACTTTAGTGACTAGGGGGAATTCACAAGGAAATCCAACTCACCATAGGCAAGTTTTGTCACCAACTCAGAGCCGAGACACAATAAACAGGGAAGCTCATCCAATACAGAGGCTATAGTGGGGAAAAGATCCTCCATGTCACTAGTCAAGTAGTAATTCAGGGTGATAAACTAGAAGGTAGGCAATGGATGGATGAAGATAATGAATAATGAAGCCGACACTAGCAAGCCAAGGTATGGTGGAATGATCACCTCTATTCTCCCTAAGGAGGGTAAAACCAATGAGTATGAATAGTGAACTTCTAAGTCTGAGTAGGGACAATATAATATATATAATAAGATCAACCAGGTCCACATATCTATATGATCGCCAGATCATGACACTAAGTGCTAAGACATGCTATAAGAATAAATATAAAAGCAATATAACCATAACACAATGATATACCTGCTGAGTCATATACCTGACTGCTCATCAACCTGTACCATCATCTGTCCTCTGAAACTGCTGCTGTAACTGTGGGCACTACTGACTGCTCTGTACCAATGGTATAATGGCTACATCGGTCATCTCTCTGAGTGTCCTGAGACTCAGTCGTGGCATGGGGAATATACACTGTTGTCCACAATCTGATAGTGATCCAATATAGATGCTCATCTCAGCATCTCAAATGTAAGGGAACTGGCTGAATAGTGTACTGGCATCAGAAAAATAATGTATGGTAGCCCGGCTACTATATATGTGATAACAAGTGCATCAAGCAAATTGAACACACACTAGGAACAATGATTTGGGATGATGAACGTGATGAGGACAAACAAAAAGTGGGGGTACTAGAAACGAATGGAAAAAGGCACATGATAAAGAGTAAATCACTTATATTTCGATCTTCAAATTTTCACATAGTAACTTATTCACAACAAACTTAAAAAACTATATTTGATCCCATATGTATTGAATGTGGTTTTGTTTCCATGAATACAACAACGAATTCAGAAATTGTTGCAATCAATAAATTCCTTCTTTACAACGTGGAGGAAACACAGCCGTGGGTCACATTGTATGAAGATAAGAGGAGAAAGTGGGACATTAGAATTCAGGTGGTTGCACGGTAGACGCACCCGATCCCAACATTTGGGTTGTAGACCAAGTGAGAGAAATATGGTGCATCTGGTCATTACCCTCCTGAAGAGGAGGATGCGCTAAACATTGGGATCGGGTGCAACAAACTCAGTAATGAAATATTTCAGTACATTTCTAATTTTATAGTGCAACTTTGAATTATAACATCTATGTTTAATATATTAATGCTTGGGTTATTAGACATATGACACCATAATTTGTTAACTGTTTTTACATGTGCATTCATTCCCATTTATGTGGGATTATGGACATCATTTTCGCACCAAGGATGTTGATGATGGATGTATTACATAAGACTGTGGAGTGGAATTCAAGTTCGACCAAACTAGTTGTGCTATCCACCATAATCGAAACCTGATAGGAGAGATGTTGGGTTATGTCGGAAAGATACAAGAGATCATTTAACTGGACTTCTCATCTTTTCAATGTGTTATTTTTAGATGTAGGTGGTAGGACACATTTGACTGGAATAATGTAAAGGAAGATTGTGATAGTGGGTTGATATGTATCAACTCTAGAAAGATGTGGGATGAAAGTAAGGAGACTTATGTTTTGCCAAAAGGCTGCAACCAAGTGTTCTTTTACCCGGATGTGTTGGATAAATATTGGTGGTTCATATTAAGACCTCACCCTAGATATAAACATGTTTTGAGAACAACAGTGATATCATGCCAACCGAGGAAGATAATGAGGGTCATGGCAATCGAGAGTGATATGTACATGTTTTATTTCATCATTTACAGATTGATATAACATTTTGTTATTGTTATCTTCAATTGTCTAATATATTCTTTATTTTTCATGTTATGATGGTGGAAATGGAAAGTCAATTATTGGATACAGTGTTTAAACAATTTGAGTTGGTTAACAACCAATATGATGTGAAATATGTTTCATGTCTATCAAGTAATTTGTGATTTTATGGAATGATTGTTTGTCATTCTCCATAGTTAGAGATGATATTTGTAGCTTTCCATTTAATTCATAATTGCAGTGTGGGTTTTATCATTTAATTTGTTGCATTGTTACAATTGGATCAGAAATCAATGACTTAGAGTACGAATTATCATTGATGTTAATCATATTTATTGTTTGTTGTAATTTCATCTACTCTCATTTCAATAATAGGGCCAATTTAATGATTATATTATACTTAGACACTTATATTTTATATTTTAGATATTTAGACACGTATATATCGTTAAGGAAGAAACAAATTATGGAAATATTAATAAAATATGTATATCCTTTAAAATTTATATGATATAATAAATTAAAAATTAAAAAGAAAACATTTTTTTTAAAACCTATATTTGGAATATGCATATTCATATCTATATTTATTTCAAGTTTCATTGTTGATGGGTTATTTCATCATTTAACCTTGGTTAGCATGGGTCTTGGGAACGTGATCCAACTAACTTTTATCATCTTCTCCAATCTCATTTAATAGAAAAGTACGTAACTGTCAATATTGGAAATAATTGCAATTCTTTGAACACTAGCTAGCTTTGGGCATCCACAAACAAATCATGTTAATTATGTATTAATCATAACCAAACCTCATTTTTAGAGGGTATAAAATGTGTTCCTTCAATGTGGACTAATGGTATATTATATAATGATTATCATGACTAATAGTAATAAGTTTGGAGAATGTAATTTTTGGGTTTACAATTGAGATAAAATGTTGTTATTTTAATTAAGTATTTGTCTTTCTTCCTCGTAGAGCTTTGATATCTTTCATTCTAAACTGAGTTATTGTCAAAAAAATAAAAATCTTGAATGATACATTGATAGGTCATATTGATCTTCATATTTACATTTTCTTTTGTGATGTTCATATTCATATTTTATAATAGCATTACATGGTAATACTTGACATTTTGTTATGATGTCTGGTTATACTTATAAAAAATGATTCATTTATGCTTATCATTTGAATAATTAAATTATACACAACATTATACGATGAAGACGTAATTTCCTTATTAAAAATCATTATATATTATTTCGTAATGCTCAACAGAAAGTTGCAACAAAATAAATATATTATTATATAAGTATAATATTATGACAAATTTTACTACATTATTAAGAAAATTACAATAAATTATAATATCCATAGAATCTATATAAGAAAAATATGAACACCATATAAAAAAATAGTATTACATAAACATAATACTATGAGTACAAACTATAAAAAAATATAAACATGATACTATGACAAATTATATTACAACAATCATAAATCATAGAGTTTCCACAACTTCGTCCATTATCAATACAAAATTCATAAAAATATTTAATTCAATGATATTTTAATTCAATTATATTATGTAAAATAAAAATTTTAACCTATATTAAGTTAATCAATAAAACATTAATTTTCAACATTTTCAGTAACCATTACTCCAATCCATATTTTCACATTTATGATGGCCTCACAACAAACCATACTTTCAAATTCATTTTCTAACCAATATATCAACCTATATATGAAACCATACTTCAAATTGTCTACAAAATTTAGGTTGAAATTATTCAATATGAAAAATGGTCGAAAGGATGCTCAAATTTTGACCAAAATTAAAAACCCAATAACTTTGTGTACAAAGGTCTAATGATTTGAAAACTTGTTAAGTCATACAACAACTTGTTTTATATCATAATTTACAATTCAAATTGTGATATTTTTGTCAACTAAATTAATAGTTACTGATTTAAAGACCCACGTGATCTTGAATAGTAAAAATTTCTTTCCCATAAGCATATGATTGTCATCATTTCCAAAACTTAACAAACATAAACATAAACATCATGTTCATAACATCATAAACTTAAAAATAAGCATGAACATAAACATACCATCATCATCATTTTCACGACATAAACATAAGCATACCATCATTATCATTGTCACCATCTAACAATCACTATTTTAAACACATGATCAACCAATCACAAGACATTAATAAATATCCTAATTTATAATTTTAAATATATATCATCATACCACCTAAAAAGCATAAACATAAAAATCATCATACCATCATCATGATCATTTTCACCATCTAACATATAAACATAAACATGAGCATAACATATTAAACATTACATTGCCATCATCTAGCATAACACAAGTCACATTATATTATAACATGCATGACCATCACACAGATCTAACAAACATCATCTAACCTAAGATAGCATACACACCATCAAGTACATATAAATAAACATCAACATAAACATGAAAAATCCAGTATATATACAGATATGAACATATATAACATCAAGCTGATGATAGATTCCAAATAAATATCTCCAGTCCAATAACTTTTATGATATGTCTGATCCACCTCCACTAGAGGCATCATTAGTATCTCTCCCACTAGATCTAGAGGCATCACCACCTCCACCAATAGATCCAGAGGCAATATTAGCACCTCTTCCAATAGATCTAGGGGCATCGAAACCTCCACCAATAGAGCCAAAGGCATCAGTACCTCTGCCAAAAAAAAAACAACAACAACAACTCGAAGAGAAGCATACATAGGTCCATCAAGATGAATCATACCCCCTCTGAGAATCATATCTAGAATAGAGACGACTGGAACAGGAAATCATGGATGGTCGAACTGATCAGTAGGATTGGTAGGTCAGTCGAGTAGGAGTAGAGGAGATGATGAAGTAGGATCAGCAAGTCGGTCTATTATGTAGTGCCCCTAGACTAATGCAGACCTTGAGGCACCTTTTGAGAGACCCGACTGATTGAAACATTATTAAAACATTTGGAGATTAGGAAGTAGTCTTATGGGAATTGATTTTGGAATGTTTAAGGGTCTCTCTTGTTTTGTTAAAACCGATATTATATCTTATCCATCTACTTTTGACTGAATATTTTATGATGTTTACCTTCTCTCCTTGGATGCAAGGAGAACCAAATAGATTTAAATCTTTGAATCCTTGCTTGGATTTGTTATGTTGATAAATTATTGGGTGGCTATTGACGCAATGCATATTGTTGAAAATTTGAACATCATAGACCCGCGTGAACGAATAAGAGATATAGAAAATCCAGTTGGGACTAACAATTATGGAATGTATTATCGGATTGAAATGAGATGAAGTTACGATTAAGTTCCTGAGGGTGTATTGTAACCGTACTAGATGATATAGGAGATAATTACTTTAACCACTTGTGCTTATAGCCATGATTATCGGAGAAAACTAGAATACAATGACATGAGGATGAGAATAAAAAAACAAGATAAAGCCTAGCGTCGAAAGTACAAGAACAAAAATTAACTTCGGGACAAAGTTCTATTTAAGAGGGGATGTATGTAATGCCCCTAAAATGACTGTGGACCTTAAGGGCACCTGTCAAGTGACCCAACTAAACAACTTCGATATAGTGGTCTCTTGAGCCTTGTTATGTCTTAAATGATTGAGGAAAACCTGAAGATGTGAATGACGACAATAATTGATAAATGAATTGAGGAATTAAATTATATGTGTGGAGTAGGATAATTGATTGATTACATCTCGCTTAATGATTAGCCTTGATTGATCAAGTCAAAGTGTAGTGGGACAATTATAGTCCTAGCTCGGTGACTTGGGAGGATGCAACTAAGATGTGTCATAGCTTTCCCCATTTATTCTAAACTTCGGGACGAAGTTCTAAATAAGTGGGGGTGTATGTAGTGCCCCTAGACTACTGCAAACCTTGAGGCACCTTTTGAGTGACCCGACTGATTGAAACATTAATAAAATGACCCCTTGATATTATATTGAGTATATTCACGACTACAATTGATTGTGAATCAATAAAATAATGATATATGTGTATCTGGATAGTTGATGTAAATGAATTATTGCATGTTGTTTAACGATTAACTTTGATTATGAAAAATGTACATGTGAATGGTGCTTAACGACTAGATGTATGATTGATTATGTGATGAGAACAAAGAAAGTAAATATTGACGAGATGCATTTCTGATTAGATGAATGAGTAAGGTTATGAGTAAACTGTAAAAGCTTAACGAAATAGCAGAGTTATGAATCATATTATGATAATTGAGGACAATACTACTAATATATGTTTGTGATAAATGCCTGCAGCGGCAGGTGAAATGGTTCATCGACGGACACACAAGGGAATTGAAGGGTCATAGAGTACGGATAAATCACACACGGGGAGAGCGACGACGATGTCGACTTCCAACCAAATACCACGCATGAGTAGAGAAGCATAGATCCGCTTACTAAGGAGAAGCGTGAGGTCGTGTAAGTGGGCCACAACGGATTTGGTCATGTACGAGTTGAGAGGCGCGCAATAAGGACGGACTTACTCCTCAGCGCCATTAGTCCCTAATAGCGTGTAGAGAGAGGATAGAAGGTAACGGCTCCTGAAATCCCTACATGAAGTTCCTACGGGTTAGAATGAGAGGATATCGGCAAAAGGGCCCGACGATGTAGTACCCTGCCGAGAACGAAAAGAGTGAACGCAAGGACTCGACGATGTGGTACCTTGCCAAGAAATGGAAATGCCAGATGACTGGACCTGACGGAGTGGTGCCATGTCGAGGAAATGAAATTAAGGAACGGGAAGGCACAACGCATGGCACTGGGATCCTAGTAAAAATGATTGTTAAACTAAATTGCATAAAGACGTATAAATTTGCACCTAGAAACTTTACTTAGAGAAATGCATTTTAGTGCTTTAAACAATAGAAATTAGAACTTGGGACTTTTGCACATAAAATATTATTTTAGCATTTAAAATAATATTAATTGTTATTTATGCATTTGCACATAAAATATTATTTTAGCATTTAAAATAATATTAATTGTTATTTATGCATTTGCACATAAAAGATTATTTTGAGTATTTAAAATAATATAAATCCTTATTTAGGAGCAAAATAGAATCCCAAGCATAGACATCTAGTCAACTCCACCTTCACCACAAATTTAGGAGTTAGGTGAAACATCTTGGGGACAAACATGAGCAAACTTAGGAATGTTGGTGCATTTGCTAGAAAGACTGACACATGGATGGGTGAGTTTTATTTAAATTTGAAATTTAATAAAATAAATATTATTGCATGGAGCGACATGTGTCGAAAGGGATTTTCCTACTTAAGGAAGGCCTTGGGAAGGGAGAAGGGACCCAGTTTTTGGATGGATATCATAATTCTTGCGATAGATGCGACTTGCTACTATTAGGGTTTCGCTAGAAATTATTATGGGGGGGAAACCCATTGAGGAGTTTCTTGAAAGGTGTGTGTGAGCTTTACGACCCAAGCTCGGGGGAGGCTATGCGACTGAAAGCATGAGCCTATGGTTGGGTGGCAAAGCTAATGGTTGCTTCGCCAATGGTTAAACGAGATTTGTTGGAGGGATCCTCTGGAAGACACGAACGACAATGGACCAGCTGGATCAGGTTGATAGGTTATGGTTTTATTTATTTTTGTTAAGTTATTTACTTAATTTATTTTATTTTTCCAGTAATTATGATAGCTAATCTGTTTATATGAAGTTGTTAAAATTTCAGGTTCAATTCAGGAGAACCCTAAAGGAGGGGTCCTACATATTAGGAGTAGAGGATATGATTGAATAGATGATGGAGGAGGAGGAGGTAGATGATTTGTCAATGAAGCTGATGGAGAAGGAGGTGGAGTGATAGATGTAGAATATGATGGAGGAGGGGGTGGAGGTGGAGGAGGAGGAGTTGGATGAGATGTTGATAAAGCTAATGGAGGAGGAGGTGAAGTAGTAGATGTTGAAGATGATGGAGAAGGGGGTGGAGGTGGAGGAGGTCGAGGAAGAGGTTGATGGTCATCCCTCCTAGCATCTAATTAAATGCATGCACTGACAATATGTTGCATCAATAAGCTCATCTGATGAGGAAGAATCCTCCATATCTCCGAAAGGTGAGGCTTGTTAGCACCTAACTTTTGTCTGGTTACCTTTTCATTATCCCCATAAAACATATACATCATTACCATATTCTGTTTCCACTATTTTGACCTTGGTAAAACCATAAAACTAAAGTCACGTATAAAAGGGCCATTTTACAAAATTAATTTGCTCAATTATCTAAAAAATGAGCAACTTATGCCGTGAATTATTTTTTGGACGTTTCTCCTTTTTATCACTGAACAAAAAGCAGAAATCTAGCATGGAACCTATGATATCCCAATTTGAAAAATGATAAAAAAAGTGAAGGCACAAAATCAAAGGAAAAAGTGAAAAATAAAAAATAAACAGTCAAAGCCTTATCCTTATCCTAGATCTATCTTCCATGCCTATAAATGAACCATCAAGGTCCATCACTCAACACCCATTATCCATACCTTACTCAAGCCGTTATTCTATGAAAATATTCCAGGGACAATAATTTACTCCCTTTGTGTGTCATTCTCAACCTTCCGGAGATTGTGTACGTGGCACGTGGTCAAAGAACCATGGAATGCAAGGAGGCTAAGCGAACCCTCCCTTATAGAGTTGCAAGGGCCTCTCCTATTGTAACTCAGAGGTGATATTAAATCCTTGTAAATTCCATTTCTTACATAATGAAAGCGCATTATTTATTCTTTAAGAGATGTTTCTATCTGTTTGCTTGATAAAAAATGAAACAAAAAAGATTAATTTAGATTTATTTTAATACATTTTGCATGTTTGATTAGTTTAGTTGTTTCATTTTTGTTTTGTTTATTTTATTTTCCATTTAGACTCTAGTAATTTTAGCAAAACCCTTACTAGATTCATCTTTGCATGTGCTGGTGTGAAAACACCAGCAACAGTTTTTGGCGACTATACTAGGGACGATCTCTATTGTTCTTCAGTTGTGCTTGTCCATCCTTTCAGACCATTGATTGAGTTTTATTTCTCTTTATTTGACGTGTTATTTTCTTATTTGTTGCTTCCTGAGTGATTAGAGTCCTAAAACTATCATGAATCTACCCATGTTGATCAAGATGAGCCTTTGTTTTTCCCATATATCCTCTACAATATTTCCGTCCGTTCAAAAAATCGCTGAAAATTGCAAATTTTTAAACTAAGATAACTTTACCTCCCGCACTCGAATTTGCATAATTTGTTTTTTCAAACCATATAATTTTCAAGGGGAATTCAAATATGTAATTTTTTTCCATAAATTATGCATAAAAATTTATAGAAATACATCTTCATTTCTCTCCCCCCCCCAGCTTTTTTAATAATAAAAAGTAATAAAGTGTAAGCAATAGTTTTTAATTTTTGCTTATGATCATTTGCTTGCTGCAGTGGTATTTATGTTAATATTTTTAATTTCTTGCAATGGAAAAGAAAGATTATTTTCAGAATTTTCCACTTCTTTAGTTCTATTAAATATTATTTTTGACCGCATATTTACTGTTTCAGCGAATGCTTATTGAAAAATAAAAAAATTTATGCTTTGAATGACAAATGCTTCTTTGTAGCCTTTCTACTTTGAAATTATGTTTTCAAAAAAATGTTTAGACTTAGTATTGGAAGTTGTTCATTTTTAAGCATTTAATTTCTTAGTTTTTGTACACACCACTAATGCACACAATCACTCCCTAAATCAAACTATCACTTGGTTCACGTTGCCAGCGAAGCCTTAAAATTAACCTTATCTCAACAAATATTAACCTCACTTGAGGACCAAAAAGAATTTGGCAGTTAGGTTAGGACACTAGGGATAGGAATCCAAATAAATCCCTTTTTTCATTTACATATCAAACATAGCAGTTGTATTTTTAGGATACAAAAATCCTCTTGTATTTATTAGCATGATTGAGACTGGTTTGTTAAGGGGCCTCTCCTTTAGGAGGGAAAGTGGCAAGATTGGTTATGGAGGTATGGGTGGAATTCCTCTCTCCACTCTGTACTGAAGGACGCCTACTCGTTGTCTATGATCTCAAATTAGATTCAAAACATTTTACGGCATATATAAAACTACACAGTTTAGATAAATTAAAACCCTTCCTCAACATTTGCACTCTAAAAAGGGGTTTTCACTTTTTAGAGATTTGATCCCTCTCGACGCTTGGTATATCCCCTCTTAAGATGGATCTATGTTGGTTAAACAAAAATTACATTCGACATAAATAATATATCATTTAAAACATCTTAAATAATTATGTGGAACCTTTCATTTAACCCTTGAGAAATATTTTTTCCAATTAATTACCTTCGACATATTCACTTAAAATTTATTTGGAATATTTATGTTGAGCTGAGACACAAGAGTTGTGACACAAAAATGAACTGTGACATAAAAATGAATTGCAACAGAAAACTGAATTACATTGGAAAAATGAACTATGGCAGAAAAATGGACTGTGACAAGAAAATTAACTGCGACAGAAAAATGAACAATGACAGGAAATTAAACTTGACAGGAAAATGAACCTCACATTATGAAATTCCATATAAAATTGCCCAATTTGTTTTCATAAAGGAAACAAGGTAATTTTAGTTTCATACTTAGACAATCCTTGAGTTATTTGTTTTTCATTTGATTAAGACCAAAATAAAAATATCATTTCAACAATGTCTTAAGAAGTGAGAAGTGTGGTTTCCGAAAATAAATTAGGAAAAACATTTACCATTCACTCCAATGCATAGAGCAGTAAGCACTAAGAACTTCGCAGTAATTGTGAAGTGGGGTTTCATAAAATAATTAGGAAAACATTTTCCATTTTTTTTTAAGTATAAAGGTAAATGACATAATATGTTACATATTATTACAATTTCAATCTATTGAATTTTGTATATAAACTCTATAATTCCCAATGCTTGTAAATTTAAAACAAATATCTCTCATATTTGGCCCATGGTTTTTAAATTCAACGAATATGTTGCAAAGAATAATATACATGTCTTAGTGCATGGTGGATGCAAATAAGGAAAACAAAACTACACGTGGTTTTAAAATAAACAAAACTACCACACAAAACCGCTTGTGGTTTTAAAATAGACAAAATCACCACTTAATGCAAGTACTACAAGCAAGTTTAACACTTAGTATTGTTTCTAACTTATTTACTAAGATAAAAGAGGACATGAACATTTAGTGCACATTAAGAACTTATTTAGATAGACATTTCAAACTTATCATTCGATCCTTTAGGAATTATTTTCTTCCAACTATATGCAAAGTAAGAGTTTAAACCTTTATGAAATAATTTATTAACATTTCATTTAAATCCTTAGAACTGCGTAGTAAAACATGTCATTTAACTTAGGAGATATGCAGTAAGAATAGGACTACACAATAAAACTAGCAATTTAACACATGCCTTTGCAATGGAAATTAACTATTTGCAAATAATGAGTCAAGTTAAGAAAAATAATCAAAATGAATGGAATTCCTACTTATTTATCCATTCATATATTTTTCCAACATTATACTCTTGACATACCTAATAATAAATATGTCAATTATGAACTCATAAATCATCTTAAGGCGCAATTTGGCATTAGTAAAATTCTCAAACATTATAGCAGATTTAAAAAAAATTAAGCATGGTTTTAAATGGGGAAATTTTACACAGAAAACAATTAAATTTCAGAATTGGATTTGTATCAATTTCTTCATATAGGAATTCAACCAAGTAACTCATGAATTCATTCCTTTCGTACAAATTCATAAATTTAAACACAAAACCATGGCATACTTTTATCATGAATTAATATTGAAAAATAGAAACACCATTCTCAAGAATTAAACTTATTTGTTAAACATGCTTGAATTACAAAACTGGTTTTGTGGCTTCTGCACTCCACCCAACTATAGGTAATTCTTCTCCTTAATCTCTCAACACAACACGACCCCCAAGCTGAGACTTGTGCACTTGGCAATCAGGAAAATTGGCTTGAATCCAATTCCATGCCAAACAATGCACTTAACCTCCTTTGTTTCCTTCAACTGCACAACAGTGAAACACATCACTACCATATGTGCTCATAAATCCACCAATTCAATTGCTTACACCATTTTTCACTTCACTAGAATGACCAGAGACAAATTGGACAAAATTTCAGCAGACATTTCTCAGCAATTTCGATCACAGGTTGAGGGATTCATATTAGTTTTCCTTCATGGATAATAATTATCTCCCCTGTTCTCTCTGACACACCCAGGCATGGGAGATTTTCTTCAAGTTCAATCTTCTTCTCCCCCCTTCACATAGAATGGTCGCAAATTAATTTTCCCCTTTGCATGTATAAGTTCATGCATGCAACTTGGAACCACGTGGGCTCCCTCTCTCAGCCCATTTTTGCATGTATAAGTTCATGCATGCAACTTGGAACCACGTGGGATCCCTCTCTCAACCCATTTTTTATTATTTACTATTATATTTGTTTTATATAAAACCATAAACCAACCAAAATCCCACTTAATCATAATTAAATAATTATTATTATTTTAATAATATAAAGTCATTTAAATGGGATGATGGCTTAGGATAAACTTTAGGGACTTAAATATATAACAAGTTCATAACATGGTCTCGCACCTAAGACATCAAACCCCTTACTGTTTGTAGCGAATACACAAGTCCCCTATCTTTTTAGAGTACTGCCTCAACACAACCAGTTGTGGATTTTTTAGTATTGATATTTGCAAAATACAATATGTTCAGCCTTGCACACATTCATAAACTATAGTTACATATTGACATCATCATACTAGGGGTTTCAATATAGGGGTGTTACATTAGTCGACTTGACAGGATCTATCCATGCAAGGGCCAAGGATTTAATAGTTTGTATGTTAACCTATAATATATATATATATATGGTATGTGTTAGTATTACATATATATGTTATAATTTATATTAACATACATAACATATATAACGTATAACATGTAAATATGATTTTTTATAAAAACCAAGGCTTTGAATGAGGGCTTGACTGTAGAAGTAGAGGCCATGAACAAAACCCTAAACCATGGTATTTGCTTTACAAGTAAATATTTATGGCAATATGAATATTATGTGCCCCATGTTAAGGACTTGAACCAATATGGTTGCTTCATTTGACCAAAAGCATGGTTTGGCTATGAAACTATGGATTTAGGCCATAATCCATTATTGTTGGGCTCAATGACCATAGATTTGTAAGGGCCAAGTTTTTTTTTATGATTGTTTCATTTCAATTCAAGGATTATTTATGTTAGAAATTTTGGTCCATGATTGTTTCGTTTCATTTTATTTTCATTGAGCTCTACATATTTCATGAAGACTCAAATATTTGTGAGAGAAATGTAGTTATTTGATGTTTGCATTGAATTTTCAAATGCATTGAACTATGCATATTTGTGAATGAAGAGTAAAATAAAACTCGTGTAGAATAAATGTCACCGTACCTTTCAAATTGCTCCTTGCTTGCAATGCAAAATGAATGTTTCAATGTGTCCAAGAGGACTGAGAATGTTCAATGTGTCCTTTATCTAGTTGGTGTATCCAAGAGGTGTAAGAATCTTTCAATTTTCCAAAGAGAGATGTTCAATATGTGTGTTGGAATAGTAAAATATGAAAATAGTGTGAACAAAGATGCGTCATGAAAATAGGATGTGGTGCACATGAAAAGATTTTCTTTGTCTTACTCAAACACAAGAAAGCATGTGCTAATAATGCGCATGTGCCAACAATTTGCACACAATATTAGCATGCATGTATTCATGTGCAACATTTACATAATTTATTGTCAAATATTCATGACCTTGAATGCATGGAGAGGTAGACAGAAAGGTGGTTAAAGAACCTGTGTGCACTAACCGTGCGTGAATTCTATTTAATCCCATTCTCTTCCACCCTATCCATCTCCAAGTGAGAGGTGGGTTGAGGGTAGCGAGAGTATGGAAGATAGAAAGAGAGGTGGGTTAGAGGTACTGAGAGTATGGGTTAGGGGTGATGATGGTTAGTGATAGGGCGTTATGGGAGGGGGTACTATGGGAGAGATAGAAATATATTGAGGGGTTAGAGAGAGAGAGATATTGGGTGTTAGGGATTTTGATATATATATATATATATATATATATATATATATATATAGCGAGAGAGAGAGAGGGAGAGGGGGGGGGGGTTAGGGGGGAGAGGGATAGAGAAACACCGAAAAATGAGGATGGGGAGGTGGTTAGTGATAGAGGAGAGAGAGATAGAGTGGGGTGTAGGGATAGGAGGGTTAGAAGTGGGGGTTTGGGGGAGAGAGATAGATATATCATGGGGGGAGGGGGGGAGTGTCAAGGGTTATGGTGGGGGATATGGGTAACG
Source organism: Larix kaempferi (assembly GCA_027924585.1). Classification (NCBI taxonomy): domain Eukaryota; kingdom Viridiplantae; phylum Streptophyta; class Pinopsida; order Pinales; family Pinaceae; genus Larix; species Larix kaempferi. Next base: position 17,682,210 of record BSBM01000073.1, read on the forward strand.
GGTGTAGGGGAGAGAGAGATAAGTATATCGATGGTTTATGGGTTTACAGAGAAAGAGAGATATTGGAAGCTAGGGATATATATACAAATAGAGAGAGAGAGAGAGAGAGAGAGAGGTGATGGTTAGTGCTAGTAGGTGAGAGACTAGGAGAGAGAGAGTGAGTGGGTGGTTAAGGTTAGGGGGTGAGTAGGGGGAAGAGGGATATAGAGAAGAGAGGAGGATGGGAAGGTGGTTAGTGGTATAGGAGAGAGAGAGAGAGGTGGAGTAGGGGGTATGGGTAGGAGGGCGAGGAGTGGGGCTTTGTGGAGAGAGATAGAGTGAGAGAGGCTTAGATAAATAGCGAAAGGAATAGGTTAGGGTTTAGGGTAACATAGAGGGTACATAAAGAGATGGGAGGATTAGTATTTATGGTATAGCGAGAGTTGGGGGATTGAGAGAGAGAGGGGGGATTGGGTTATAAAGAGGGAGGGGAGGTTGGGTTATAGAGGATGAGGTGGGGTTATAAAGAGGAAGAGGAGTTTGGTTTAGAGAGAGGGGGAGGGGTTTAGGGAAAGGTGGGGCTCAAGCAAGAGAGAGAGAGAGAGAGAGAGAGGATGGTTAGCGAGAGAAGGAGAAGGGGGGGCATTAGAAAGAGACAAAGAGAGAAGAGGGTTGTAGAGAGAGATGGGATGTGAGGGGGATGTGGGGTTATATAGGGTGGCAAGTTAGGGAGGGGGAGAGAAAAAGAGGGGGGTTTTGATGGAGAGGAAGAGAGAGGGAGGTTGGAAATACAAATAGATGAGATACAGGGGGTGGGGAGTGATATAGGGGTTAGGGATTAGTGTAAGAGAGAGGGGGTGAAAGAAATTAAATAAAACAATGAGAACATTATATAGTAGTGTGTGCACACTAGTAGTGTGTGCATGTCACTAATGCATGTGTGGTGTTAATGCACATGAGCTATTAATTCAAATGTGCTACTTGACATGCACGCACTATTGAATTTAAATTTTTTTGGTATGCTTTGCATTTTCCAATTATGTGTTTAGTGAGTTGGCAAGTTTGGTTCAAGGTTTAGATTGCCAAACCTTATGGCTCGGATTGCATTATAGAAAAAGACACCATGTTCTATAACTTCATGGTTTTAGGCCTTGTTTCTATATATGCTCCACTTGTCCACTACTAATGAAATTGCACACACTTGTAGAACTCTGTGTGCAAATTCCAAATATATAGATATGAATAAATTTGTTACCGTTTTCTATTTTTTATTCATTTTTATTTGCACTCATGTCTTATTTATATAAAACATAGGTCATGTCTTTCGACTATAACTTTTGACTCGCTCACCTATTTCAAAAATGGAAGAGAACCCACACAAGTATACTAGAATACCTACACACTAAAACAAAGTAGATTGATTATGTTAAGACCATGATAGATGGGCCTAACGCTTGTAATTTTAGTTCTTTTTTTACATCCTTAATTTTTAAAAAATAAAAAATTAAATTTGAAAATTTTGGAAAAATAGTACATAACAAAACTAGGGCCTAACACAAACATATGGACTATGGTTTAGAAAAAAAATAACATGCCAATCTTATCAGAACTCCATTTTTTGGGATTTATACATGTTTTCCATAAATAAAAGTTATATATTCTGGAAGATGATTTGATTGTCTACGTTTCATCTTTTTACACCATATTCTAAAAGGTTGTGTAGGTACCTCTAATAATTCATTTTAATGACTGGATTTCTATTTTTCCAGAATTCCATTGCAACTAATGAGTCATAAGTGGGTATCATTACCCCTCACCAACCCTTTAACATAACCTTTATTAATGTTCCTTAAAAATAAAAATAATCCTAGGATAGTTTAGGACTAGGGTTCAAGTATCAAGATCGTTCACGATGAACACTTAATAAAGGTTAGTGTTTTGTTAGTCCATTGCCACTAACGTGTCATAAGTGGATATCATTACCTTGCACTAGCCCTTTAACATAACCTTTATTAATAGAGTCTAGTGTTTTTATAGTGCATTGCAACTAACATGTCATAAGTGGGTATCATTACCTTGAAATAGACTTTTAACATACCCTTTACTAATGTTCCTTAAAGATAAAAATAATTCTAAGGTAATTGAGGAGTAGGGTTTGAATATCAAGATCGTACAGAGTGAACACTTTCTTAGTTTAAATAGATTGTTTTTATCCTCATATTAAGTAAACATTTCTATGACTTGATTTCTATATGTGGTAAAGATATAAAGTCTTTTACCCTTGAGTATTTTAATGAAGGCTATTTTCAGGGAAATGTTTTTAGTGTAATTGTTTTGTGGTCATCTTTTCGTATGAATGAGATTTCATTAACTAGATATGTAGTTACAATTGTTTATTTTCTTTTAGTACTACTAAATGATCTTGGAATTAAAACGTTCTTTATTGTTATATCCTTAGTTTAAAATGGGAATTATGTTCTTAAATACAATTTCTTTGTTTGTGTACCTCTATTTATAAATTATTAACTTAGGTCATGCTCTAAATAGTTTAAGTAGTAAAAATCCTTACAACAACCACTCACATTACTTAGGCACCTAAAACCAATGGGTTCTCTTTAAGGTGTGCAACAATATCATTTTTATAGTGGTTAAAGCCTACCCAGGTTCCTTTATCTATCCTAAAACTAAATTCACTCCCAATACAAGTAATCCTCATACAACACTAATAGGTGCTTTTTAGTATGACCATAGAGAGAATATTTCTTTAGTTTTGACTACACCTTTGTGCAAGAAAGTAGGCACTCTCCTACAAAACATACATGAATGGATTAATATCCTACTAAAATACTTGATTCTCAATTTGTGTTACCAATTTCCTCTATATTTTCCTCTAACTATATTTTTGGAGATAACATTTCGACTATTTTTGTGTTACAAAAAATAATTGTTTGACATCCCAAACCTGAAGTTTTGTTTCCCTTTTGTAATATCATGGTCCCTCTTTAGTGGAAGCTTGCCAAATCAATTTCTTTTGGATTTTTTATTTATTTATTTACAAAATAAAAATTTCTTATTTAGAATTATTAACATCAAATTAATGATATCTTATGATAGTTCATAACAAAGTCTTAAAAATGAATTACAATTTACTATGCCACTAGCATTATTACTACAAATCATAAGTGTAATACCCTAGGAAATTACAGTCACCTCTATATCTAGATATCACTGAGTGGATACATATGATAACTCAATAGTGATAAGAATAACAACTCATATGAGAGGCAATCTAGAACTTTGCAGTTGTCTAGGGACTTATAGTCTAATAGTATAGATATAAAGTATATATTGGGAGGTTGAAGAAAACATTTCCGATCTAGAAGATTTACAAAGAAATATTAATCAATTGGTAAATTATACCTATCATCACCATAGGTCATTATTAGATATTAATCAATTGATAAAATTAGTAGCATACCATTTTTGAAATATTGTTTTCTTTATTTTTCCTAAAACCTGAGTGGCATCTTCAATCCACCTAGTCAAATATTCCTAGCTAAAAAAGCCTTAGTTTTATAAAATATGGGCATTTTATCTAAATTGAGGATTCCTTCCACACTTATTCATTCAAAGTAAATCGACAAATAAATCAAAAACAAATTTTCAACATAAATACAAATAAAATGTAAAACAAGGTACATCATAAAAGGAAAACTACTATAAAAAATTAAATATATAATTTATTCTACATATAACCAAAAAAAAATAGCAAAATAAAATTATATCAATTGAAATAATTTTGTTCGTACCTACTAGCTCAAGAAATCGGGCATCATAAACATTTTTTGATATTCCAATGCCCATCTTAATCCCCATTAGTAGAATGTAAACTCATGAATGAATGGACTATACTTAAAATTACAATTCTTGACTAATATACTCTATTCCAATATTAGGGCACACATGCCTAAACAAGGTCTTACTACCATATGCTCATATACATGTACCCTTCTAACCATAATGCATCATCTAAGAGTTGAACCTTGGTCTTCACTATCAATGTGACTAAGTATATATTTAACCAATATACATACCAACACAAGTTTCATTTTACCAATGTTAACACACAAACACACATCAAACCTACCTAATGGAAATTGATTAGTCTAAGTTGGTTTGTATGGTGAAAATCCCTTTGCTAGGCACAAAAAGGGAACACACATCTTCAAGACAATGGAAAAAGTGGATTGAATCTATCTATGTCAATATCCCTTCCATGCAACAATGTGTTCTCACTTAAACTACACACATCAATAAGGATCCAAAAATCAATCACAGTCTTGATCAACACAAGTTAACACCCAAAGAATAAGTTCTAATCATGAAAATCCCATTTTAGTTCTAATCATCATGTGCTATTCATACGAAAGTTTCCCTAGGATGACATAAGAATCCTACATCTCATCCTCATGATAGTTAACATGTTCCTAAATTGTCCTTTAGAGTCCCATTCATGGTCTAAAAGTGTGATAGTAGTCTCCCATTGAATTGCTGGTATTATGGAAGCACCTCTAGACTAGACATTTGTTCTTTGACACTTGGTTGTTGCATATTCAATCTTATTAGATTTTTTTAAAACTTATAGTTATGTTACTATGTTAACCATTGTTCTTCAATTAGCATTCATTCAAACCTCAAAAGAATATTTAACATGAATATTTGAAAGAGGATAACATTATGTATTGAGATCACATTGAGCCATTAATACTTCATGTTTAAAATTATATCTTTAGTTTTGTGTGTGGCTTGATTTACCTTTTTTTTAATATTGGAAATATGTTTATAAAAGAAGAAGATAAAACTGGATCACAAAAAGAAAATCAACTTAATGTTGGTTGTTTGACTCTTAAACTTTATGGACCATAAACCAACTTTGTTTATTTTGGTTTTTTTTAATATATAATTACTTAATTTGTTATTGTAACTAACCTTGATCCAATTCACATAACAATCCCTAACATCAACATAGGCCATTATTAAACATTAATCAATTCATACACTTAGTAGGCTACCCTTTTTGAAATATTGTTTTCTTTATTTTGCCTAAAGGAATGGCATCTTCAATCCACTTAGTCAAATATTCATAGCTAAACAAGCCTTAGTTTTATAATATATGGGAATTTTCTATAACTTAGGTTTTTTTGGAAACCACACTTAATTCAAAGTAATATAATAAAGAAAACAAAAACAAATTTTTAATATAAATACAAAAATAAAACAAGGTACTTTGAAGGTACATTGTAAAAGGAAAACTACTATTAAAATTTTAATATATATTTTATAATAACTAAACAAAAAATAGCCAAATAAAATTGCATAAATTGAAATAAATTTGTTAGTATCAACTAGCTCAAAAAAAATGGTCTCATAAACATTTGGTGATATTCCAATACCCAAGTTAATCTCAATTAGTAGTATGTAAACTCATCAATGAATGGACTATACTAAAAATTATAATTCTTGACTAATATACTCTATTCCAATATTGGGGTACACATGCCTAGATAAAGTATTGTGATCATACATGCCTATTTACATGTGATACTTAAACTTCTACTAATAATGCACCAACCAGAGTTGAACCTTGGTCTTCACTACCAATCTCACTAATTATATATTTAACCAATATATCACACCAATAAAAGGTCAATCTCGAGTGGTGTGTATAGTGAAAATCTCTTTCCTAGGCACAAAAAAGGCACACGTACATATTTAAAACAAGATTCTACAAAGTGGATGTGATCTATGACATTATCCCTTCCATGCAACAATGGGTTCTCACTTAAACCACACTCACCAACAAGGATCCACAAATTGATCACGATCTTGTTAAATGCATCATTCTCAATGTGTTTTCATGAGCTACACTCATCGACTTCATCAATCTTATGATGTCTTCATTGATTGCCCATGTCGAATCAATTAGTCTCTCAAAAAATCCCTATCCTTCTATCACTCCATGCTTCAAGAATTTAAAGACACAACTATCTTATTTGCTTAGATGTCCACACCCAAGAACAAGCAAAGCATGGTCTCAACTCTCCCGTATCAAGAACCACATGAACCATGGAATCAAGCTTGTATTCTCACATTTCAATGTGATAAGGGTTGGATTTTAACTAATAAGTTTTTCCTCACACAAGAAATTTGACACATTGGATTCCGGGTTCTCCCCCACATGCTCCCTTGCAACAAAGTTCGTGCATGATTCAGAGTTCTAATACCAAATTAAAAATCATGAGAGAACAAAATAAATAACATGAGTACACAAACTACCCCTTGTAAACTAATGAACCAAGGTTAAACTTAAACTACCCTTGGTAAACTAATGAACCAAGGTTATCCTTAAACTATCCTTGAGCAAATCAAAGCTGACTTGCAACATGAGAGAATTTTTAAATTTTTTTAAAAACGATGATCCAGGGAAGGAATTTGTAGTCATAGAATCCATCCTCTCTAGTTGATGCCAATATCTAGCAATGACCAGGAAACTTAAGTCTTTCATATCCATTTGATATTTTAAACATAAACTACAAAATATATTTATTCTCCATAAATATACATCTTTATGTATTTTAAGATAATTCCAAAACCATAGGCACTTAAATAACATCAATATTTTCTTAATATTTTAATGACATGTAATATGATTTTGAATCCATCCTCTCTAGTTGATGCCAATATCTAGCAATGACCAGGAAACTTAAGTCTTTCATATCCATTTGATATTTTAAACATAAACTACAAAATATATTTATTCTCCATAAATATACATCTTTATGTATTTTAAGATAATTCCAAAACCATAGGCACTTAAATAACATCAATATTTTCTTAATATTTTAATGACATGTAATATGATTTTGATGAAGAAATTATTGGAAAAAACACACAGGTTTATAGATAAAAGTGAAAAATAATCTTTTTCTGGAATTTATAGTTTGAAGAACACACAGGTTTATAGATAACATATGTTACACTCCTTGCAGCATTAAAATCCTTAAGAAAATGAAGAAAATAATTTCTTAGTGTATCTTTTTTTTTTTCACATGTGGTTCACAAACACCCTAGTGGGGCTGCTAGTGAGGCCTTTCACAATTTACAGCACTCAATAACTTAAGGTAACCCACCAAGCTTCTTAACATCTTTTATATTTTCTAATATTTATAATTTGCATAACACACAAATTTACCAACAATATATAATATATATATTACCTAAAGGAGAAAACATCCTTACGAGGAAAACAATTTCTGAACATCCCATACATGAAGCTATCAACATTGTACTTCAAACTACAAATCAAATATCATATAAAAATGAAAAATAAAATGATTGAAAAAAGCATCTCTTCATCATTTCTAATATTTTAAATTTTTTTAATTTGAATAACACATTGTATAACACCATATGGAATAACACATTGTATAACACCATATGTTACTCAATTTGATTCACCAGAGTTCATTACAGCATTAAAATCTCAAGAAAATAGGAAAATAATTGCTCTACCAGTACAATACATGAGACCATGAACAACACAGTAGTACCAGTACAATACATGAGACCATGAACAACACAGTAGTAACAATACATATGTACTGTTAAAAGTACACAGATTGAAACCTTAAAAACAGCACATTGATGATTTTTTTAACTAATCTGTTTATTCAACCGAAAAAAAGGTCTTTTAAAACCCGTGGATCTTGATCTTCTCCTTCTTTACCAAACCAGCCTGCAAGTGAAAATTTATCAATCAGAGAAATTGCTAACTCTTTTAAAAGAAACACCAACCATGTTTGAAACAAAATGAAAAGCCCCAAATTGTGATTGCTGAGGAACTTACATTGATAAGGAACTGAGAAACGTTCTTCCTTTGATCACCTTGAAGCTGGATGACCTAAAAAATGTCAAAGCTTGTATGAGGAACGGCTTAACGGAAACATATTCCTAAATCCCTAATTGAACTGAATCGTACTACAATTTATGTGCAATACCTGTCCCTGTTCTAGATCCTTCACAACAGTACCATTGCAACAGAACTCTTTCTTCAAATCTTTGAGAATTTTATTATAATTGTAATCCTTCCGAAGACCTTGAATTGTAGTCAGGCACTTTCTTCCATTCCTCTGCTGTATACGAACATGTACATAATCGTTTATACCTGTTCCAGCATCTTATGCTGTTTCTGAATCATTGAATGGGTCTGTAACATGGAAAAGACAATCAAGCTTCAGCAGACAATAACGGGGTACTTAGCAGCGGGTTTTAATTGTCAAAGTATTGTACTTTTCGTAGTGATTTCAATTTTCAGTCACCATGAAAACTGGAAACCAAATGAATGCCAGAACAAAATCCCGGCCCTCAAGCAGGAGAGGACTCCTTTAACTTGGACCGTTTATATCAAGCAAGGGAAGACAAGGTTCGGATGCCTTCATAAAATGCCAGGGAGATATCTCATCTAACTGACTAGAATTATTCCGTAGCCTTATCCAGTAATACAAAAAACCATGGTTTTAAAAATACGGACTGGCCAGTAAGATGGCATGAATATGTACGTTCAAAACCAGCGAATAAATCCAGAATTCCGAAAATGTTTAAATTCCGGAGAGAGAAGAGGCTAGAAACTTACCGAAGGTGGGGATCTGCATGCCTAGATCTGACATGAACGTTCTGTGTTTCGAACCGGAGACCGTTGGAATTCAAAGCAGACCGCCAAAGACTTCGGAAACTTCGATGGGCTCGAAACTAGATTGCACAATTCTATATGTTATCGAATTGTCAAAGTATCGTGTTAGAATCTTCCCCTTGGTTCCAAATCCAATCGGCTTCTTCTGGCATAGGCAAAGATTTTGGCTTAAATATCTTATTCACGATACTTATTTGAGAATATAAATAGAGTACTCCACCAATTATAGTCTAATTGGAAGGTGACTTGTCGGTCGCTCCTTTACAAAGTCAAAGGAACTGGTAGTTGCTTCTGGACAGAGTATTGGGCAGCCAAGTGTCACAAGAAGTAAACATTTATGGCATAACTGTGAAATTGTAAGAATAATATTCGTTAATAATAATAAGATTCTTTAGTTTTAAGGAGATCGATATTTAAATTAAGGACACATTAATATTATTAATGTGGTTGTTGCTAGTAATAAGATTAGTTAGACCATAAATAGAAGTAAAAAAAAGTTCATGGTCTTCGAACCCAAGTAAAATTGGATCAGTACTTCATTATAGGTAAACTGTGATGTTTTGGTTTTGGTTCAAAGTTTGTGAGGATGGTCAATACCTATTTTTTCTTGTGCCTCGGCTTTTGTTGCAATCAATAATAAGCTTTCTCCACATATTCTTTTGTATCGATTAATTAGACATGGATGCCCCCTTGCACCTTATCTCTATGTTTTGACTATTGATGCTCTTGGTTATTTGTTGGATGCTACCTAAGTACATGAGAAGATTCAAGGAATTTTACTTCCATATGATTATGAGATTGTTAATAATCACTTTGCAAATGATTATTTTCTTTCTATTTAGGTGGACCAAGAGTCAATGTCTAGCTCTAGGGGTTACTTGTCTATTTTTTGCAATGCATCTAGGGCTAATATTAGTGATCAAAAGACTGATTATTGGTTGATTGGTTTTGATGGGCCTCCTAATTGGATCCTTACTGCATGGACCGCCATTCATCCAGGTGTAATACTAAGGTATCTTGGAATCCCCTTTGGTGTGGGGCTTTCTCCAACAATTATGTGGGATTGGTGTTTGGAGCGTTTGCAATGTAAAAGTATCCATTGTCAGAACAAAGACCTTGCATTTATGGAAAAACTCACTATTGTAAGTAGGATTCTTTAGGCCTCACAAATTTATTATGATTCTTGTTGGCTTTCCAATAGGACTCAATTTCATAGATTGGAACAACTCTTGCGTTCATACGTGTTGTCCAAATATGGTGGGGCTAGGGGTCTCCCTATGGTTACCCTAGGATGTTTGCATTATGCCCAAGGATGAAATAGGCCTAGGTTTAATTGATATTTCCAGCCATCGTAATATTTTGGTTGCAAAATGGGTAATTCGATGTCTAGAAGGACGCTCTCCTTGGCAAGTATTATCGAGACATCAACTTCTCACAACAAAACATATCAATAAGATGACAGGATCATTTGGATTATGTTCATCCCCTCATAACATCAAGGTCTCGAATTCTTTTATAATCAAAAGTATTTGGGAAGCATGGAGGAAGGTGGCTCACCTTGTGAGGTGGCAAATATCAAGTAGTCAGGTGGGATGGGATTTGGAAAGAAGACCAATATGGATTTGGAAAGAATACCAATATGGATTTGGAAGGTGCAAGGCACATGTATTGCATGCATCCCTCAGTTTGAAGGATGATGATAGAGTAAGAAGAGGACTTTTTATTGGAGGCATTTGTGGAATGTTAGTACCCGAACCTGGTGTTAGTTTTTGAGAAATTTCAATCTGATCTAGGATCTTAACTGAGAGAATAACATGTACAGCATATCTACATCATATCAATCATGGACACAATAATGCAAGCACACAAGAGACACAAAGTTTCACCGGGGAAAACCAAGAAGGTGAAAAAACCTGCAACTTCCTCAGAGATAGATAGAGCAATGAGACAACCCAAGTACAAGAGATAGTCCTCCTAGCAGCAGCTTCTCCTCCTCCACTAGTGCGCCACTCTCCAATGAGTGTGTGTGTGAAGAATAGAATGATCAAATAGAGTGCCTCTCGCACTCTATTTATACTTGACTTGACTTGCCTAATAACCTTACAAGGTCGGCCTCAATTTAACCACATAACATAATGCTGACAGGGCCGACCCCCAATAGGGTGGTCTAATAACCCTTTAACCCACATGACTTATACAGGGCCGACCCCATCAAGGTGGTCTAATAAGCCATCAAGTATAAGTTACGACACTTACAATATACATGATGACACTTCTCTATAGAGAAATAATAACATCTCTATAGGAATACAATATACATATGTGGAATACATTCCGAAGTTACAATTACATCAACACTCCCTCTTAACTAGGAAGGTATTTCTCAACACAGATCTTCTAGCACAAGTCTTCTTTTCTGGATCATCGTCAGTAGATAATCATCATCGAATCATCGTCATCGTCACTGCTGCTGCTATCTTAATCAATCTCTAATCTACTCGTCATAGGAAGTTCTACAGAGCCAGCCCTTCTACAACACCACAATGCATTAGTACAATCATAAGTGTCAAAACCCTAATCAATGAATATCTTCTATCATGCATTCATATTTTTATTAAGGTGATAAGACAAGTCTAAAATTAATCAAGATTGTACTAATCTTAATGAAGACAAACATATCATAATCTTAATCATGAACAGATTTCGAAACATACCTGTAAGTCATACCTGTTGAGTTTTCTTGTAATCTTCTTATGTAAGGCCTTACCCTCATCTCCCTATGAAACTGGAACTTCTTCACTTATGCAGGTGACCAATCCATTCTCTTCTAGGATTAACCCAATCCACTTGATTTGTAGAAACTGGATCTGGAGCTAGATTAGGGTTTGTCACGGAAACCCTAAAAATTAAAACTTTGAATTTGAAACTTATGAAATGATAGAAAGATGTGCCTTGATGAGCTGATCAACTTGGTATACTCAGAATTTGAAAACTGTAAAGTTTCACCCCTCAAATTTTCTTTTCAATCTTCCGGATTCACTGGGGAGGACCTTGAATTAGGGTTTGAGTTTCCTGGAGCTTCACCCAGCCAAATAGTTTGATCCAAAGCTCTAAACTTCAATTTTTCCAAGGATCTTCTAGCTATGGTCCCAGATTTCAAAAATTCCCATTTTAATTTTTTCACCTTTCCGATCAAAGTCCCGAACTAGGGTTTGATCAAGCCCGGCATTCTGCCCAACCAAAAAATTCGATCTTGGTCTCTGAATTTCAATTTTGATGAGTAGCATCCAGCCGTGATCTTCTATTACAAAAATTTCAACTTTCTCCGAAACCCTAAATTCCTGTAGCCATGAATGAAGGTGCTCAAAATCCAATTCTGTTTTGATAGAAATATGAACCTGATTGTTTCTGGTGTAACTCGGAAATTTCAGATCTACAGGGTCTGAAACTTCTTCTTGTGGTAGCCTGACCTGTAAATTTCCAACCCCACAAGTCTAACCTCAAATGGATTCTCTCAGAGAGATTTATGCCAAGTGTCGCAACGTGACCTGTTTATGGGATAAAAGAGGAGAGCGAACTTCTACGAAGTTCCATGTGTCACTAGTTCAATTTTGGCCTCTCAAAATCGGACCTGTGAAAGTACAGTCCGTTCCCTACGTGCCACATTTTACGAAATTTTATTTGGAGCTTCCTAGCCCAAGTTGTGACTTGTTTTCCTAGGTAACTTGTTTATGACTGAGATCTAGAAGAGGCAAAAACCCTATATTGTACAGATCATAAATATGAAAGTACAATGAATTAGAGACTCTCCTTCGGACACAAGCTACATGGGGATCTTATCTTCGACCTGTAATATTTTTAGATCCTGAAAATGCACCAAAATGCATTTATAGAGAAAGTTCTACAATGACTGTTTTTTTCTATATCAAGCCCTAGCTTCGCAAGTGCAACAAGTGTCATAAATTCCATACAATGCCTTCTTTCAGGCTAGCTCTGATACCATGTTAGTTTTTTAGAAATTTCAATCTGATCTAAGATCTTAACTGAGAGAATAACATGTACAGCATATCTACAGCACATCAATCATGGACACAATAATGCAAGCACACAAGAGACATAGAGTTTCACCGGGTAAAACCAAGAAGGTCAAAAACCCCGTAACTTCCTCAGAGATAGATAGAGCAATGATACACCCCAAGTACAAGAGATAGTCCTCCTAGCAGCAGCTTCTCCTCCTCCACTAGTGCGCCACTCTCCAATGAGTGTGTGTGTGAAGAATAGAATGATCAAATAGAGTGCCTCTCGCACTCTATTTATACTTGACTTGACTTTCCTAATAACCTTACAAGGTCGGCCTCAACTTAACCACACAACATAATGCTAATAGGGCTGACCCCCAATAGGTTGGTCTAATAACTCTTTAACCCACATGACTTATACAGGGCCGACCCCATCAAGGCAGTTTAATAACCCATCAAGTATAAGTTACGACACTTACAATATACATGACGATACTTCCGTATAGAGGAATAATAACATCTCTATAGGAATACAATATACAAATGTGGAATACATTCCGAAGTTACAATTACATCAAAACCTGGAAGGACTGGTGATCCATTGCTCATGAATTTTACTTATCCTCTATGGATAGACATGTAATTATGGATATTATCACCCTTATTCCACATGAAGACATGTTCAAAATGAGTATAGATATGCCTGATCCTTTTTGGTGTGATTGGGAATGGATTTTTGGGTGCCCCTCATTTTGATATGATTTTCAGAGGTTGCAACTTCTTCTTCACAAGCGGTGTGATCTTAGTCCTATTCTTAACTCACCGTGGGTGTCTAATTATGTAGAGAGAATTTGGATCAAGAGATTACATAATGTGTGGTTAATTCAAGTGAGCTATGAGCTTTGACTGTTTGCATGGATAGTGATTTACCAAGGCCTTCCTACCAAGGAATGACTTGCAAAAAGTTGTCTCTCATATCAACTTTCACCTTCCAGCCTCAAGTTGGAAACAATCAAGCATATCTTATAAGAATGCTCTTTTTCTAGGTCTTGTTGGGAGTTTGTTTAGTGTGAGCATGCAACCTTTCTACATGGGAGGTTACATTGGAGAGAAGTTCTACTCGATGATGTAGGACCTTTAGTATGATATTCAGTTTATGGTGTTTGGAAGTACATAAGGGTTTCAACATTGTTTGTTCTTTGGTAGTTCTTTGGATTCACTTTGTCAGCTATGGAAAGATGAGGTGCAAATGCAGCTATTAGCTAAAGGTTTTCTATTAGTCAAAGAGGCAAAGGGAATGGAGCCACATGCATACTATGATTTTATTGTGATTTTAGTCTCTCTGAGAAGAAGATGTAAATAGCTTTGTATCTTTTTTGTTTCTTTTGGGATGACGATGTGTTCGCCTTTGTGCATACCCTCCTATTGTATTATAGTTTCTCCTTTGTAAATATTTAATTTAAATATAAAAATTATTTTTCAATATATATATATATATATATATATATATATATATATACATAATGTAATGGTCTTTTGAAGTACAAATATTTATTTATGTAGTAGACATCATATTGAAATGTTAGTAGCAGTGTTATCGGTCAAAATAGCACTTCTCCGTCCATGATCACGTCGCCTTGTCGATCACAAAAAAGGACACTATGGATGGAAGAGCTTAGTTGACCTTGGATGATTTGGAGCTGAACCCTTACTCCTTCAGCTTAAAACTTATTTTTCCTGACTTATTTAACCATAAAACCGTGACTCCTATACTTGGCATGTTGCGAGTCACTCGCGGGTCTCCATACTGACAACCCGCGGGTATCAATTAAAAATTTGTACTCACGAGTTGTTGAACCCACATGTTGCGAGTCACTCACTAGTTGCTATGTCCAAGAGTCCTAGGTGTCTTAAGAAAACTTGAAAATATATTAAAAACATGAATTGGTATTAGTTGAGTTAGTTGTTCTAACTTCCTCAACTTCCCAACTCAACTACCTTTCGAACTAATCCTCCTTGCCTTGCTCTAAATACAAGGGGAAGGCATGAGAAAGGGACCACCAATGGAAGAGCTATTGTTATGCTGGAGAAATCCTAATTCAAGAGAGGAGTAGGAGCCCAGGTCTTGGTTATGAAGGTGCCTCATATAGAAGTCAAGTATAACTTGTACTTGCTTCATTTATTGATTAATAAGAGTGGACATTCTTCTTTTCCCAACATAATCTTTGTCATATGTTGTATATTTGATTATTAATTGATGTTTCATGCCATTATAGATGTCAATTTGTTTTTATATAATCAAATTGGTTTGAGGAAGTTCTAGGGTTTGTTTTTCAAGTTGGCACATTGAGGAGCAATAGAGGAGAAAGCTAGGATCAAACTTCGTAACAAGGTACATGTCTTTCTATCCTCTAACTTATTTGCTTAAGAATGTGTATGTAGAAATTTGTGTGTCCATCATACACCCTTGTATGTTGATAGTCTCCATCCCTTACTATAAGGTAAAATCCCTAACAATAGAACCTTTTATAGGTTCGACGCCCACTTCATCCACACCCTTTGTGGGCTCGATGCTTGTTTTTTCTGTTACATCTATGGGTGGGTTTAACCCCTTGACAGGTCCTAATATGCATTCATCAAATGTACAAACGTCCCATGTACCTGTAGGGAGTATCCCCTTTTCACTGCTTGGTGGAGGGGGTGTTAACTTGTTCAACCCACATTACGGAGGGGCTAACACCCAACTGCAATGGACGAACACCCAAAGAAGTAATCCTTTGTCTTGCAGTTGGAGCAACTTCAATAATGATTTTATTTCACAACCGATGGCTGGGGGAAACCCCAACCAACAGTATACGAGCCAAGTTTCAGGTTGTTCCCCCTACCGAACTCCTGCTTATCAAATTCCATCAGAAAGACCCCCGTTTTCCCTTTCTAGCAACTATGAAATTTTCATATCTTTCAAAAGTGACAAATGATCCGGTGCGGCACCATCCCGCATGGACACCAGTTCCAACTAAGTTGCCTTCTGACATTCCAAAGTTTAAAGGAAAGACTAGCGAAGAACCTGGTGACCATGTCACTACTTTTCATCTCTGGTGTTCTTCCAAATCCTTGAATGACGATTCCATTAGGTTGAGGTTCTTCCAAAGGGCCTTGACTAGTGTCGTGGCTAAGTGGTACATAGAACTACCTGCCGCAACCTATGACAAGTTTTGGGATCTGGAAATACTCTTTTTGAAGCACTTTCAACTTCTTGTCTGGTATGATGCTGGCACAGAACTTCTGTCAACTTTTAGGAATAATAAGGCCACTCACTTATCTAACCACATTCAGGAGTGGCGAAGGTGAAAGAGGCTCATCAAAGCTGAAATTCCCCCAGAGTTTCTATTAGAGTGGTACTTGAAATCACTCCTTCCTTACATTTCTAAGGAGGTAGCAACTTTTGGGGTGTCTTCTGAGGAGGAAGCCATCCTTAGGACCCAGCAACTTGATTTGGTATATGCTCAATATGGGATCATGTATGAGATTATCCCTGACGTGCCGAGATATAATATAGATCTGGGTAAACCTAAGCTTGGACTACATGCTGACGGCATCATTGGTTCAATAGACACAATAGCATTCGAAGCATTGACTAAGCAAGTTCATGATTTATCTGTAAATAAGTATGATGTAGATGCAACTTATGTTGCAACCTCCCCTTCCACAATGGAATTTGTACAACAAGTGCAGACTAAGCAAAAGGGCCCTATAGAGATGTTATTATTCCTCTATACGGAAGTGTTTGTATTCCTATAGAGATGTTATTATTCCTCTATACGGAAGTGTCATCATTTATATTGTAAGTGTCGTAAGTTATACTTGATGGGTTATTAGACCACCTTGTTGGGGTCAGCCCTGTATAAGTCATGTGGGTTAAAGGGTTATTAGACCACCCTATTGGGGGTCGGCCCTGTCATCATTATATTATGTGGTTAAGTTGAGGCACACCTAGTAAAGGTTATTAGGCAAGTCAAGTCAAGTATAAATAGAGTGTGGGAGGCACTCTATTTCATCATTCACTTCTCTCACACAAACTCATTGGAGAGTGGCGCACTTGTGGAGGAGGAGAAGCTACTTCTAGGAGGACTATCTCTTATGCTTGGGTTGTATCATTGTTCTAGCTATCTCTGCGGAAGTTGTGGGGTTTTTCACCTTCTTTGTTTTCCCCGATGAAACTCTGTGTCTCTTGTATGCTTGCATTATTGTGTCCATGATTGATATGTTGTAGATATGTTGTACATGTTATTCTCTCAGTTAATATACTGGATCAGATTGAAATTTCTGAAAAAACTAACATGGGATTAGAGCTAGCTTGAAAGAAGGCATGGTATGGCATTTATGGTACTTGTTGCACTTGCGAAGCTAGGGCTTGATATAGCAAAAACAAGTCATCGTAGACCTTTCACTATAAATCCATTTTCGCGAGGTTTCAGGATGTGAAACTTTTACAGGTCGAAGATAAGATCCCCATGTACCTTGTGTCTGAAGCACAATTTCTAATTCGTTGTACTTTGTGTTTTATGATCTGTACAATCTAGGGTTTCTGCCTCTTCTAGATCTCATTCATAAACAGGTGACCTAGGAAAAAAGGTCACAACGTGGGCTAGGAAGCTCCAAATGAAATTTCATAAATAGTGACAAGTAGGGCACGGACGGTAGTTTCTCAAGAAAGGTTTTCAGAGGCCGAAGTTTAACCAGTGACACGTGGCACACCGTACAAGTTCGCTCTCCTGTTTTATCCCATAAACAGGTCATGTTACGACACTTGGAATAACTCTCTCTCAGAGAATCCAATTGAGGTTAGAACTGTGGGGTTGGAAATATGACAGGTCGGGATACCACAGGTAGAAGGTTCAAACCCTGTGGATTTGTAATTTCGGAGTTACACTAGAAACAATCAGGTGCATATTTCTGTCAAAACAGAATTGGATTTTGAGCACCTTCATTCATGGCTCCGGGAATTAGGGTTTCGGAGAAAGTTGGTATTTTTGTAATCGGAGACCAAGGCTGAATGCTACTCATCAAAATAGAAATTTAGAGACCAAGATCAAATTTTTTGGTTTGGTAGAAGGCCGGGCTTGATCAAACCCTAGTTCGATACTTTGATCGGAAAAGTGAAAAAAATAGGGCTTCTACAAAAATGGGAATTTTTGAAATCTGTGGCCATAGCTGGAAGCTCCTTGGAAAAATTGAAGTTTAGAGCTTTGGATCAAACTATTTTCTTGGTTAAATCTCCGGGAAACTCAGACCCTAATTCAGGGTCCTCCCTATTGAATTCGGAAGATTGAAAAGCAAAATTGAGGGGTGAAACTTTGCAGATTTGAAATTCTGAGTATACCAGGTTGATCAGCTCACCAAGTCGCATCTTTCTATCCTTTTAGAAGTTTGAAATTCAAAGTTTGAATTTTTAGGGTTTCCCTGACAAACCCAAATCCAGCTCCAGATCCAGTTTCTGCAAATCAAGTGGATTGGGTTAATCCTAGAAGAGAATGGATTGGTCACCTGCATAAGTGAAGAAGTTCCTGTTTAAGAGGGAGATGAGGCTAAGGCCTTACATAAGAAGATTACAAGAAATCTCGACAGGTATGACTTACAGGTATGTTTTGAAATCTGTTCATGATTAAGTTTATGGTTTGTTTGTCTTCATTAAGGTTAGTACAATCTTGATTAACTTTAGACTTGTTGTATCACCTTAATAAAATTATGAATGCATGATAGAAGATATTCATTGATTAGGGTTTTGACACTTATGATTGTACTAATGCATTGTGGTGTTGTATGAGGTTGATGTTGTCCGCTAACATGAAAAGTACATCAAGAAAGACAAATCATGTTCTAGTTCAAGAACATATGACCATGGTGACATGAAGACAAAGATTCATCCATTGTCATGGATCACATAGAATATCTACTTACTAGGTATGTATAACTTGGTTCTATAATGGTTAACCTATAAGATATGCAGGTTACTAGCACAAGTCATTAAAGAGAACAAGAAGACATTATGTGGGTATGTTAGACATAACTAGCTAGCATGCTAATCCAGGTATGTTTTTCCTATATCAAGTTAGAATTCTACTTTGTGTTAGGATCTCTTATATAAGTATACATGGCATGATTGATAATGATTATTCAGTGAAGTTAGTAATCATGGGTTTAGGCATATTATGCTTCTTACTTTGATTAATGATATGAGTAAACAAAAAAGTCCTTTGGTCAAATAAGAATATGCATGAGTAAAAGAAGTATTCCCTGAAACCTTGAATACTAATGTTTATTATTTGTGTTTGAAATGATCATGACCATACATGTTTAAGATTTTTGTGTTTTGATAGTATTAAGATTATATTAATGAATGTATGATTATGTATGAGATCTCGAGGATAACACAATGATGATACTAGTAAGTATGCATAGTGATCGAGGTTGGATATAAGTTCAAAGACAGGAAATCGAAGAAGCAAAGATCAAGAGGGAGCACACTCTAGTAGTTCCTGCAAGGAAGAAAATATTAAGAGGGAGTCCACCCTACAACCAAACAAAGATAAGTATTTGAATTGTCATTTCTTGCATACTTGTTTGTTTAAATAATATTGTTCAATGATGTATATGCCTATGTTCCTAGACTTAGGGTGTGTATTACGCATATTGGAATAATTGCATTAATGAACAGTATACTACTAATATGCATGTGATGGGTAAGTGGCCTATGGCACTCTACAACATTCCATTTCTACTTATCTAGAATGAAACCTCTTTGCTAACATGTTGGGAGTTGTGCACACTCTTAACAATGTTTTGGTAGAGATTGGAAGGCATCTAGAAAGTGACGAGATATGGATAAATGTTGTATTGAAGCATTGGCTAAAATAATTGCATGACTGTATGACATATTTCTTTATGTCTAAGAATTTGTTCTGAAAACTATGAGATGTTTCTAATCGTGCAATTTAACTTGTTTTGTAGGAAAGATCGTATACCATCACCTACAAAAGAAGGAATACAACATTTGTTCCAACAACGAAGTTCAAACTATCTATTGAAGATATTGAAGAATCTGAAGTTCCCAGGATACGGGATATAGTAAAAGGATGCCATGGTCGAGAAGTACCAATCGATCATGTTTGGGATGTGGTCCCAAGACCTGAAAGGAAGTTTGTTATGACTTCCAAGTGGATCTATATGATCAAGCATGCTGCAGATGGTAGCATAGAGAAATACAAAGCAAGTTATGAAATGGAAGGTACACCAGATGGATGTCAAGACAACCTTCTTGAATGGTGTAGTTGAAGAGGAAGTGTATGTGGAGCAGCCACTCAGGTTTGAGACACATGACCGAGAGACACATGTGTGCAAACTGAAGAAATCCTTGTATGGTTTGAAACAGGTACCTAGGACCTGGTATGGCACGATAGATGGATTCCTATCCAGTTTGGGATTTACCAAGAGTAAAGAAGATTCCAACCTTTACTACAAGGTTGAGGAAGGAAATCTGGTGATACTACTATTGTATGTGGATGACCTATTTGTAACAGGTGAGGATAGATTGATTGCCGATACGAAGAGGAAGCTTGCTGCTGAGTTCGAGATGAAGGACTTGGGGATGATGCACGACTTTCTAGGCATGGAGGTGTGGTAGAATGCAGATGGAATCTTCCTTGGACAAGGGAAGTATGCAGTAGAGATCCTGAAGAGGTTCGGGATGATGTACTGCAAGCCCATAGCCACACCTATGGCATCAAACCTGAATATTTTGTGTGATGCTTCATCTAATCCAGTTGATGTCAATGTGTATCGTCAGATGATTGGGTCCTTAATGTACCTAACGAACACGAGACCAGATATTTGATTTACGATGAACACATTGAGCCAATTCCTAATAGATCCCAGAGGTGTTCACCTGGTTGCTATAAAGCATATTCTGAGGTACCTGAAGGGTACAATTGATTATGGGCTCAATTATGATGCAAATAAAAAGTTTAACCTACAAGGTTATGTTGATTCAGATTGGGCAGGCAGTGCTGCAGATAGGAAGAGCACATATGGGTGCTGCTTCAGTATGGGATCAGGTGTGATCTCTTGGTTTAGCAAGAAGCAGTCCTACGTAGCACCGAGTAGAGCTGAAGCAAAGTATATTGCAGCTCGTTCGGCTAGTTGTGAGGCAGTATGGCTCTGGAAACTACTGTCTGAACTATTTGATCTCCCGTTGGAAGCTACTGGTATCTTTTGTCACAACCAGAGTTATGTGAAGCTATCTGAGAATCCGGTGTTCCACGATAGGTCGAAGCACATTGAGATCAAAAATCATTATATCAAGGATATGGTGCAGAAAGGAGCAGTGAATCTCCTATATGTTGCGACAGATGAGCAGGTTGCGGATGTGTTGACGAAACCACTAGCCAGAGTGAAGTTCGAGTACTTCAGAGAGAGGCTTGGTGTTCTTCAGATTGACGACACTTCAAGGAAGAAGTGATGGACACATTTGCAGGAGCCATTCCAAGCATGGTGAGAGGAGGATCCTTCCCATGGATGTGGATATAAGCATTGTGAGATGAGCATCAAGACGATGCTCCAGTTACTGCTTTGTATGCATCATGTTGGATACATTGTATGATCAAGTGGATCATGTATTTGTATATGTATCAGGTGGATACATTGTATGATCAGGTAGATCATGTATGATGATATGTATCAGGTGGAGACATTGTATGATCAGGTAGATCATGTATGATGATATGTATCAGGTGGATGCATTGTATGATCAGGATGATCATGGATGATGAGCTTCAGGATGTTTCTCCATATAACATGCATCAGGACGATGCAGTGATGATGATCAGGATGATCATGTGTACATCAGGATGATGTATGGTGAGTATCAGGTTGATACTCTATGGCCATGGAACATGTTCTGCAAGGGTAGCATGTAATACGTCCTGGAGATCTGGACAGGATGAAAAAGGCCTCAAATGCTCTTTAGAGATCTTGCTTGGCAAGACACTCTTTTAAGGTTTTGCTAGACCACATGTAATAAGTCCTGGAGCTCTGGACAGGATGAAAAAGGCCTCAGATGCTCTTTAGAGATCTTGCTTGGCAAGACACTCTTTTAAGGTTTTGTGGGGACCACATGTAATAAGTCCTGGAGATCTGGACAGGATGAAAAAGGCCTCAGATGCTCTTTAGAGATCTTGCTTGGCAAGACACTCTTTTAAGGTTTTGTGGTAGGGGTCACATGTAATAAGTCCTGGAGATCTAGACAGGATGAAAAAGGCCTCAGATTCTCTTTAGAGATCTTGCTTGGCAAGACACTCTTTTAAGGTTTTGTGACAGTCACATGTAAAAGATCCAGGGAGATCCGATAGGTTGAGCTGTGTGCTCGTAAAATGGCTGGGATGCTCTTTAGAGGTTTTGATGACGCTCGTAATCGATCCTGAGGATTCCATAGTATGGCCAATGATGATGAAGACCTACAAGTGGTGGGCCTACATCTAGTATGAAAAAGGACTGGCTCTGTATAACTTCCTATGACGAGTAGATTGTAGATTGATTGAGATAGCAGTAGCAGTGATGATGACGATGATTCGATGACGATGATCCAGTGATGATGATCCAGAGAAGAAGACTTTTGCTAGCAAATTTGTGTCGAGAAACACCTTCCTAGTTAAGAGGGAGTGTTGATGTATTTGTAACTTCGGAATGTATTTCATATATGTATATTGTATTCCTATAGATATGTGATTATTCCTCTATACGTAAGTGTTTGTATTCCTATAGAGATGTTATTATTCCTCTATACGGAAGTGTCGTCATTTATATTGTAAGTGTCGTAACTTATACTTGATGGGTTATTAGACCACCTTGTTGGGGTCAGCCCTGTATAAGGCATGTGGGTTAAAGGGTTATTAGACCACCCTATTGGGGGTCGGCCCTGTCATCATTCTATTATGTGGTTAAGTTGAGGCCGACCTAGTAAAGGTTATTAGGAAAGTCAAGTCAAGTATAAATAGAGTGCAGGAGGCACTCTATTTCATCATTCACTTCTCTCACACACACTCATTGGAGAGTGGCGCACTTGTGGAGGAGGAGAAGCTGCTGCTAGGAAGACTGTCTCTTATGCTCTGGTTGTATCACTGTTCTATCTATCTCTAAGGAAGTTGCGGGGTTTTTCACCTTCTTGGTTTTCTCGGTGAAACTCTGTGTCTCTTGTGTGCTTGCATTATTGTGTCGATGATTGATATGTTGTAGATATGTTGTACAAGTTATTCTCTCAGTTAAGATCCTATATCAGATTGAAATTTCTGAAAAAACTAACAAAGGGCCCTCGGCAACCCAACAACAATAAGAAGAAGGGCAAGAAAGGGGAGGGGAACCATCAAAATTTCAAGAACACTGAAAATGCAAAGGAGGGAAATAAGGATAAAAAGAAATTCAAGTTTACTTGCAAGTTATGTAAGGATGACCACCTTACCCACCAGTTCCCTATGATGGAAGAAGCCCAGAAGCTCCTCTATGAGAAGAAACTAGCTGTCCTGAAGGACCCATTCCCTCATGGACAAGGCTCAGCTTCTGGCAACTCTAGTGCTGGGGGAACCCCTCGTGCCTCGTCATTTGATCAGTCATTTACAAACATGGTTAACTCATATATGCTTCTCTAAACCCAAGCGAGGAATTATAACCTAGACTCGCAATAGAAAGATAAGGAAATTCCTGAATCATCTACTTCTCTCCATATAGGGAGACCGGTAGATTCATTGTCAAAGATCCCTAAGGGTGTCTTCAATAGGGATATGCACAACCCTAATGCACGGACTGCTCCCAACTATTATGTGGTTGAAAATCTATCCAAAACACCTTGAGCAATGTCCACACTGGAAGTCTTGCAGAGTTGTCCTTTACAGCGTAATGCACTTCTAGCAGTGATCGAGAGCGTTGACTCATCTAATATGCCTTCTCGGTTTGATATGTCCAATATCAAACCCCGATTACCGTATCACGTATCCCTCCAGATAGAAGTAGTCCATGGACCTAAAACCATTGGACAAACTGTGGTTGATGATGGTGCGTCTACGTGTGTCATGTTGATATCTTGTTGGAAAGCCCTCAGCTTGCTTGAGTTAGCTCCTTCTAACACACTGCTTACTGCTTTTGACGGAATATCTTTCCTCTCACACAGATTCTTACCGTCATTTGATGTCAAAATTGCTGGTAAAGTAGTGTCTATGGAGGTTGAAGTAATGGACGCTCCTCTTGACTACAACTTGTTGTTAAGAAGGAGTTGGATTTATGCGATGCAAGCTGTCCCATCATCCGTTTTTCAAGTAATAATGTTCCCATATGAAGGAAAGATTATTACGGTTGATAAAATTTCATTTACTCAGAAAAACAACCATACTTCGTCAGATTCAATGATCCCTTTGATTGATCAGACTCACCCGCCCAACGAGAGTCTAGGAGTAGGCATGTATTCATCATTGATGGGAACATTCGGTCTACTTGCTATCGTTAAATTTATTGGTTCTATGAGTACCACTAATTGTTCATCTTCGGATACTTTCAAATTCAGTCAAGCAACTAATCCATGGATTCTCCCTACTCAGTCAGAACCAACCTTGCCCTTGTCTGTTGCAGAAGTGGCTTATCAAGCATCACAGAATGCTGCAACAGAACATATCTCGACTCCGTCCATCGCCACAGAGTCAGATATGGACTATGCACCTACATGGTCAATCAACTCAACCCACTCTTTCGATTGTCTGGATACTTTTCTTCCTTCTAACGAGGCTATCTTGGAAGCCATGCTGGCCTGGATCGTCCATGGGAACATATGCATCACAGGTCATATTTTCTTCCCCATCTGGACAGGATAGAGAGAGGAGAGTTTCCAGTGAGACTTGATGGTGATGTTGATTTATCCGTCATTCCTTCTATACAAAAGATTTATGCTGAAGGTAATATGGAAAATATATTAAGAACCATTCCAATCGATATCTCCATCAAACCTGGTGTTGTGGAAAACCTTTTTATTGGAGCAGAATGTTCTCCTGATGAGATCATTTTGTACACCAACCTATTTAATTAATTCTGCGACATGTTTTCCTGGTATTACGACAAGATGCCAGGCATCAACCCTACCATAGTGGAGCATGCCATCACAACCTATCCGAATGCTAAAAATTTGAGACAAAATCTTCGTATGGTAAATCCTGGGAAAGCAGCAGCCATCAAGGTGGAAGTTGAGAAACTGCTTAGAGCTGGCTTCATCTATCCGATTGATATGACGGAATGGGTCTCTAACCCAATTCCGGTTGATAAGAAGCAAGGAACCATTTGGGTCTGTACAAACTTCTAGGACTTAAACAAAGTTTGTCCTAAGGAAAATTACCGCACATTGTTCATAGATCAGATTATCGATGCGTGTGTAGGCGATGCAATTTTTTTTTTCATGGATGGTTTTTCAGGATACAACCAAATTCAGATAAAACCTGAAGACCAACATAAGAAATATTTTATTTTTCCTTGGGGGACCTTTGCTTACTGTAAAATGTCGTTCGAGTTATAGAACATTGGAGCTACATTCCAGCGCGCCATGAACTTCACTTTCCACGATATCAAACATGTAGTTGAGTCATATCTAGATGATTTCCTCGCGCGATCTTGTAAGAGACAAGATTAGCCTGATCATTTAAGACTCGTGTTTGAACGATGCAGATACTATAAGACTCGATTGAATCCTAATAAGTGTGTATTCTACGTTGAGTCCGGATGTTTACGGGTTTTTACTGTATCCAGTCATGGCATCATGGTCGATCCACTAAAAGTTGAGGCTATTGTAAATCTACCTCCTCCTCGAACACTCCGACAACTTCAAAGTCTACAGGGTATGTCCAATTTTCTACGACGTTTTATCATTAACTATGCCAAAATCACAAAAGGTTTCATGAGACTGCTTAAACAAGACACCCATTTTCTTTGGGACGAGGCTACTCAAACTTCATTTGAGGATTTGAAAAAGGCATTACTATCAGCCCCCTTGTTGAGCCCGCCAGGTTATACCAAGGACTTCCTCTTATATCTGGAAGCATTTGTTTACACAATTGGCATAGTACTTGTTCAGGAGGATGACAAGCTCTAAGATCATGTCATTTACTATTTGTCGCGCGCATTAATAGCTCTTGAGATTAAGTATTATTACGTCGAGAAGTTGGCATTATTTTCCGTCTATGCGATACAGAGACTGTGCCACTACATTTTGTTCCGAGCTACTAAAGTGATTGCAGAGGTCAATCAATTTCAATATGTTCTTACCCGACGTATCATCGATGGGAAATTTAATAAATGGATTGTCATCTTGCAAGAATTTGACCTAGTTCTTCAATCGACTAAGTCAAAGAAGTCACTTGTTTTCGCATAACTTATCTCTGAATTTATGAGTGACGTAGTAAACAATGAGGAAGATTCATCATTCCCGGATGAACACATCTTCCTTATTGCATCTTCTGACCCATGGTATGGAGATATTTGAGTATATCACTAGACTTTGAGGTGTCCTACTTTCTCTAGGGATGAACGACAAAAATTGAAAAATCATGCAAGGAATTATCTCATAATTTCTTATACTTTATACAGACACGGGATATATTCCTTTCTATGTCGTTGTTTGACCTTAGAGGAAGCCGAAACAGTATTCAATAATGCTCACAGTGGAGCCTCTACGGGTCACCTTTCTGGGTTGGAAACAACTCGGAAGATAATGCGTGCTGGTTACTTTTGGCCCTCAATCTTTAAAGATTGTGTGGAAGCTGTGAAACGCTGTCAGCCATGTCAGTTTTTCACCAAAAGGATGAGAGCACATCCAACACCTCTCCACTCTGTGATTACTGTTGGCCCCTTCACCAAGTGGGGGATTTATTTCATGACATCTAATCCAGCTTCTGCTGGAGGACATCATCACATCATTGTTTCCGTCGACTACTTCACAAAGTGGGACGAGGCAATGCCTACTATCAAAAAAGATGGAGAAACAGCTGCTTAATTTGTTTTCAACCAAATCATTGCTAGGATTGGTGTACCTAAAGAGATTGTTACAGACCACAGTCGACACTTACAAAACAACATGATGACCGAATTCTTTACTATGTTAGGTTTTTGGCAGGAACATTCATTCTTTGTTCTATCCGCAAGCGAATGTTCAAGTTGAAGCAGTCAAAAAAATGTTAAAAACTATTCTTCAAAGGACCATCAATGCCAATTGATCCAAATGGCACATCATGTTGTATCCATCTCTTTGGGCATACCGGTCTAATGTTAAGACTGCCACCAAGTTGTCTCCTTTTCAACTTGTTCATGGGGTAGAAGCAGTTATTCCAGTTGAATGTGAGATCCCTTCATTAAAGTTGGCCATGCAACTACTCCTCGATACTTCAGTTCTAGAGGAAATTTCATTTCACTTAGAACATCTAGATGAGCAGCGCCGCAATGCACTCACAGCAAATGAGGCTCATAAAAGTATAGTAAGGCATCAATACGATACGTTTGTCAAACCAAGGGTGTTTTACGATCAGGGCAAAGAACCCTTGGGGGCAGGCAAGTTCAAATCTATGTGGCTTGGACTGTATATTGTCTTGAAAGTTCTGAAGAAAGGGTCCTACGAGCTAACCGATTATGAAAGATGTAAGTTTCCTCAGCCCATAAATGGGATCTACCTGAAAACGTATTATGCCTAGGCCTCTATGCTTTTCCTTGTATCATAGTTGTACATGTTTTTGTATAGTTAATCTTCTCTTTAATTTTTTTGTTATGTATTATGTGTCTTATGGGTTTCATTTTCAGATGACAACTGAATGCTTCATAGGATTTTTGGATGGCGCTAGCCACCACACCCATCAGTTGGCTTCAACAGCTTGGGTTATCTACTCACCATCTGGTCAACTCGTGTCTTCGGGAGGTGCTTGTCTAGGCCGTACGACGAACAACATAGCTGAATACAGTGCAGTCATCAAGTTACTCCGAGATGTTATTCATCACGGCATTTCACATTTGGAGGTACGACTTGACTCACAGTTAGTTGTGTTTCAGTTGATGGGTGACTATAGAGTTCAGGATCCTGTTTTGCTCTGTCGGTTTATGAGGGTCAAGTTATTGGAAAAATATTTTGATTTTATCACATGTCAACACATTCCAAGACATTTAAATTCATTAGCTGACTCTTATGCAAATTATATTCTACATTGGCATCTTTATCACATGCAATCACATTAAGCATTCACGTAAGATAAAAACACACATGTATATAAGATCGATACTATATATATATGTATCAAAAAGTATGAGTTTTGGGTCAATAGTATGTCACAGAGTCATATCAATATATAAAAGTGGGCTCAAAAGGCCTCAAAATATACCTATGTCTTTCTCCCTAAGGATAAGGAGGGGCCTCTTCCATGTCCGCTACAGCCTCTCTGTAACAAATGACGAGTCTGACTACTTTTCTAAGTAGCCTAATCCACGTTGGGGGAACAACCATAATGTTCACTTGCATATCAAGCAGCATTCGCTTGATTTTGTAGGTGGGGATATCATGAGTCAGTCGACTCATCTTCCCCTCTATACCCACTAGCATGGCATTAGCTGCTCCAGGCTCAATTGGATGGGTAAATGTACGAGGGTGTCCTATAGGTCACACTGGTCCCACATATGCATAAATCATATTTTTAATACTCTAACTCATTATGCAAATTATATACATAAAAAATTTTAAAAATGAAATAAAATTCAAAAAGAAAAAGTAGGTCTTACCCATCTCTCCCTATGTTTCTCTTGGAGGTACAACGAGCTCAGGATCTCCCTAGAAATCCATCCCTGCATAAGGAAACTGCTCTAAGTTCGACACCTGGCAGCCCCACAATGCTAAGTAATCCTCATCAGAATATGAGAGTATCGACTCAACACCACCCTCATAAGAAGATATCTCCCCACCAAGTCATTAGTGGCTCGCGAGGACTGAGATTTGGTAGGGCCATTCCCAGAGTCAGGGTGAGAACCCTCTCAAAGAAGAAGCTACATAAGTTGTTTCCGTATCCGAATTTATTCTTCCTTCCTTTTTTGCACTCAGATAGTTGGTGTTTCATATTCACTAGCAGACCCGAGCACCAGTTGAATACAACTCCTCGGAGGCATTCAATGCCTATCTGCATGTAGTTCCTTGAGGCTAAGTGTTGTGTAGAGATTCCTCCAATCCTATTCAAAGTACTCAGGATAAATTTCAATGGGAAGCTCGAGATCGACCCGATCGGAACTTGACTGCCACTTTTCTCAGTGCCATGCAGACAATAGGAATTGATGTAATCTTGTACCGACAGGGCACCCACTCCTTAGAATGTACCTTTCAAGTTTACCATTTCCCCTCTTTGGGATAAACCTGTCAGGAAATATATTTCATCAAGTGTGAGTTCCAAGATCTCCCCATAGAGATTAAAGACCCCTTGGTCGACATCCCAATAATCTGCAAGCATTCCCAGCAATTGTGTTTTGGCCCTCATACTGGTGGTTCGGAAAAACTTGAGTAAGCCACACCTTCTTAATGCATTTAGAGTCAATGGATCTCCTTTGGCATGCCTGTCCATGTCCTCATGTTCTCTCTCTCTCCATGCCAAGACCATTCCTGCATTCATTCAACCATTCATGCTTTAGTTTCTTTTGTTTTTTCATTCTAATTGCCGCACCCGCGGCTATTCCTATTGGACAGTGGCGGGTACCCACGAGTTCACTTGTGACAAACCCAGACACTTTTCTCGAGCCCGGGAGTATGCCATAGGGTAACCCGTGGGTACGCAACCCAAAAATTTAAAACAAAATTAACCATAAAAAATAAAAAATAATGATTTGAAATGAAGGTAGGAGGAGAGTATACTTGCTTATAGGTGGCAGAATCTGATTTGGTAGCCCGATGTGATCACTATGAACGTTTGAAGTAAGAGTTTGTTTTCAATTTTTTACTCCAACAAATGATTTGGTGAATTTTGTTTTTAGTTTTGAAACTATTTATAAAAAATAGTTTTGATTTTTACCAACTTTTTCAAGTTCTCTATAGTTTCAATTCTATTTTTGAAAACTTTATTTAATCAAACTAATGCACTTTGAAGTCTCTTTTTATTAGGTGAAGAACGAGGAAACAATTTTCACTACCCTTTTGCAACCATGATCGACTACGGTTTGTTTTCCTTTATGACATGTCAGTTAGGTATTACACCTCATGTCTTTATGAAACTCTTTTGATCATGTTATATATCATTTGTCACTAATCTGGTCATTTCAGCATGTCGACATTTGACAAGATCATGAAATGTAGCTTCCCTGATCCCTACAAAGTCTTTTTTAAGGCCTTGTTAAAAAAAATTAAAAAAAAAACAAGATTGTCGTGCATACTTGTTCACTTCAGACTCGTTAAAGGAATTGAAGGTACATCCACTTAAGTATAAGTTTACCCATTTTCCATACTTTTGTGGATTAGTTACGAAAAATGTATACTCTAGTCATACATGGTTAGAAGAGTTCTTCCCTCATCGTTTTACATTTTTTCGGATGAGGAGACTAACTTTACGAAAAAGGACCTTAGGAGTCTTCTTTAGGGTTTTTAGACTCTTGAAACATGAAAACACCAACGAGCATTCACCTACTCAGGCTCGATATGAAATCCAGGAGAGGGTAGATAGAGTTATTGTTTAAGTTTTTCAGACTCTACAAACAAGAAAACACCGGCGAACACATACCAACTCGGGCTTGATACTAAAATCCATGAGTAAGTGTATGGAGTTATTGTTTAATTTTTTTAGACTCCTTAAAAAACAAAACACCGGCGAGCATGAACCGATCCAGGATCGATATTAAAATACATGGATCAATTGTAGAGTATTCGTCTATCTCTTCTTCAAACTCTATAAAAAAATGAAGAAGTTCTTGATTTTTCCTCCCATGGACTCGTTAAACTGACACATGGTTGGACTTGTATCAAGCAGTCTTCTCCCTCTTTGATCTTAATTTAAAAATGAAGAAGGACTATTGAGTTTTCTTTCTTGGACTCATTAAAACCAACAAGAAGGATATTCTTTAATAAAAATATAAAAAGAGAAGGGAAGTATGTCAAACATATTTTTTCAGTTTTATGATAGCAAGTCAGTCATATCCTTAAACAAAGCACCTTTTTTATTCTATCAAACAGTTTGGTTTATTTTTTGGCCTTAGGATAAAACCTGATCTCAGAGTTTTTACTAATATGATTGGTTACTCTTCCAATCAAATGGAGAATCTGTTAATGTCTCCTACATTACAAATTTATATCATGGTCCCTTTGTGTTTCAAAAGCTTCCTCAGTCACTCTTGTGTCATGCTCATTGTTCAAGGATATCACCTGTGTCATCCATTCTGCAGTTACCTTGACCTCATGTGTCGGCCACTCCTTGGTGTCAGATTGTTTCATCGTGCACTCAATTCTATTCCATATCAAATCAACATTTGCTTCAGCCTCATGTTGGATGATGGAGGATGCCTTAAGGCCTCCCTTTCAACGGATTTCTTCCCTTCGAATTCAACTCATCTTTCTCTAGGAATGAAGTTTAGATTTATTGGTAGTACCTTGTGGATTGCAGTCATCAGTGGCAATTTCCCTCGCTGTTGAGTAGTGGGAATACATCAATGTCTCCTACTTGACAGATTCTTCAAGTGCTCGACCTCAGAACCCCTTATTCACACTTATTAGAATGTACTAGGTACCTTGGGCCCCATTTTCATTATTGGTGGGTTGCCTCGTGTTTGTTAATGATATACATCAATGATCGGTAATCAAACAGTATCCCCCATGCTCGACTCCAACTCATTTATTCACATGGTTAGGATTCATACCTTGATATGGTTTGGATGAAGACCTTAGGACTATGATAGAATCATCTCAAGTTGTGAAAGACTGAGCCTCACCCATATTTGGATCTTGATGAGACATAGATCCATGTTGTTGTTATGGCTATGATCTCGTATTTTGACATGGATCCACGCTTGTATTTCAGTGGCCATGCTATATACATCTCTCAGTTATGTATTGGAGATTATGTTCTATCATCATGAACGTCTCCTTATGTCAAGATTGTGATTAATCGTTGACCTGGTCTTTTGTTTCAGGTACTTTTGTGACTTCATACTGTGGCTTCCTCGTTCCTCCTCTGACTTTGGATTTGTAATGTATTTCGGCCATTGTTTCCCTCTGACCTCACACATTATGGGGAATCTGTTATTGGTCAAAATAGAACTTATTCGTTTGTGATCACATCGCCTTGTCGATCACACAAAAGGGACACTATGGATGGAAGAGCTTAGTTAACCTTGGATGATTTGGAGCTGAACCCTTACTCCTTTAGCTTAAAACTTATTTTTTCTGACTTATTTCGCCATAAAACCGTGACTCCTATACTTGACATGTTGCGAGTCACTCGCGGGTCTCCATACTGAAAACCTGCGAGTATCAATTAAAAAGTTGTATTCGCGAGTTGTTGATCCCTTGTCTGTTGTAGAAGTGGCTTATCAAGCATCACAGAATGTTGCAACAAAACATATCTCGACTCTGTCCATCTCTGCAGAGTCAGATATGGACTATGCACCTGCATGGTCAGTCAACTCAACCTGCTCTTTCGATTGTCTGGATACTGTTTTTCCTTCTAACGAGGCTATCTTGGAAGCCATGGTAGGCTTGGATCGTCCATGGGAACATATGCATCAAAGGTCATATTTTCTTCCCCATCTAGATAGGATAGAGAGAAGAGAGTTTCCAGTGAGACTTGGTGGTGATGTCGATTTGTCTGTCATTCCTTCTCTACAAAAGATTTATGCTGAAGGTAATATGGAAAATATATCAAGAACCATTCCAATCGATATCTCCATCAAACCTGGTGTTGTGGAAAACCTTTTTATTGAAGCAGAATGTTCTCCTGATGAGATCATTTTGTACACCAACCTGTTTAAGGAATTCTGCACGTGTTTTCTTGGTATTATGATGAGATGCCAGGCATCAACCCCGCCATAGTGGATCATGTCATCACATCCTATCCGAATGCTAAAAATTTGAGACAAAAGCTTCGTCCGGTAAATCCTAGGAAAGCAGCAGCCATCAAGGCAGAAGTTGAGAAACTGCTTAGAGCTGGCTTCATCTATCCGATTGATATGATGGAATGGGTCTCTAACCCAGTTTCGGTCGATAAGAAGCAAGGAACCATTCGGGTTTGTACAAAATTTTGGGACTTAAACAAATCTTGTCCTAAGGAAAATTACTGCACACCGTTCATAGATCAGATTATCGATGCGTGTGCAGGCCATGCAGTTTTTTCTTTCATGGATGGTTTTTCAGGATACAACCAGATTCAGATAAAACCTGAAGACCAACATAAGACATATTTTATTTTTCCTTAGGGGACCTTCACTTTCTAGAAGATGTCGTTCGACCTAAAGAATGTTGGAGCTACATTCCAGCACGCCATGAACTTCGCTTTCCATGATATCAAACATGTAGTTGAGATGTATCTAGATGATATCCCCACGCGATCTCTTAATAGACGAGATCATCCTGATCATTTAAGGCTCATGTTTGAACGATGCAGATACTATAAGACTCAATTGAATCCTAATAAGTGTGTATTCTACATTGAGTCTGGACGTTTACAGGGTTTTATTGTATCCAGTCGTGGCATCATGGTTGATCCACTAAAAGTTAAGGCTATTGTAAATCTACCTCCTCCTCAAACCCTCTGACAACTTCAAAGTCTGTAGGGTATGTCCAATTTTCTACGACATTTTATCATTAACTATGCCAAAATCACAAAAGGTTTCATAAGATTGCTCAAACAAGACACCCATTTTCTTTTGGATGAGGCTACTCAAACTTCATTTGAGGCTTTGAAAAAGGCATTACTATCAGCCCCCTTGTTGAGCCTGCCAGATTATACCAAGAAATTCCTCTTATATTGGTAGCATATGTTTACAAAATTGGCATAGTACTTGTTCAGGAGGATGACAAGCTCCAAGAGCATGTCATTTACTATTTGTTGCATGCATTAATAGCTCCTAAGATTAAGTATTCTTACGTCGAGAAGTTGGCATTATTTTCCGTCTATGCGGTACAGAGACTGCACCACTACATTTTGTTCCGAGCTACTAAAGTGATAGCAGAGGTCAATCCATTTCAATATTTTCTTACCCAACATATCATTGGTGGGAAATTTAATAAATGGATTGTCATCTTGCAAGAATTTGACCTAGTTTTTCAATCGGCTAAGTCAAAGAAGTCACTTGTTTTCGCATAACTTATCTCTGAATTTCCGAGTGACGTAATAAACAATGAGTAAGATTCATCATTCCCGGATGAACACATCCTCCTTATTGCATCTTTTGACCCATGGTATGGAGATATTTGAGTATATCTCTAGACTTTGAGGTGTCCTTCTACTTTCTCTAGGGATGAACGATGAAAATTGAAAAATCATGCAAGGAATTATCTCATAATTTATGATACTTTATATAGACGCAGGATGATTCCATTCTACGTTGTTGTTTGACCTTAGAAGAAGTTGAAACAGTGTTCAATGATGCTCACAGTGGAGCCTGTGGGGGTCACCTTTCTTGGTTGGAAACAACTCGGAAGATACTACGTGTTGGTTACTTTTGGCCCTCAATCTTTAAAGATAGTGTGGAATCCGTGAAACGCTGTCGGCCATGTCATTTTTTCACCAAAAGGATGAGAGCACATCCAGCTACTCTCCACTCTATGATTACAGTTGGCCCCTTCACCAAGTGGGGGGTTGATTTCATGACATGTAATCCAGCTTCTGTTAGAGGACATCATCACATCATTGTTTCTATCGACTACTTCACAAAGTGGGGTGAGGCAATGCCTACTGTCAAAGAAGATGGAGAAACAACTGCTCAATTCATTTTCAACCAGATCATTGCTAGTTTTGGTGTACCTAAAGAGATTGTTACAGACCACGGTTGACACTTACAAAACAACATGATGACTGAACTCTTTACTATGATAGCTTTTCGGCAAGAACATTCGTCTTCATTCTTTCCGCAAGCGAATGGTCAAGTCGAAGCGGTCAACAAAACGTTGAAAACTATTCTTCAAAGGATGGTCAATGCCAGTTGATCCAACTAGCACATCATGTTGTATCCATCTCTTTGGGCATACCGGTCTAATGTTAATACCGCCACCAGGTTCTCTCCTTTTCAACTTGTTCATGGGGTAGAAGCGGTTATTCCGGTTGAATGTGAGATCCCTTCATTAAAGTTGGCCATGCAACTACTCCCTGATACTTCAGTTCTAGAGGAACGTTTGTTTAACTTAGAACATCTAGATGAGCAGCGCCGCAACGTACTCACAGAAAACGAGGCTCATAAAAAGTATAGTCAAGCATCAATACAATAAGTCTGTCAAACTATGGTTGTTCTCCGAAGGATACCTTGTTATGCTTTACAATCAGGACAAAGAACCCTTGAGGGCAGGCAAGTTCAAATCTATGTGACTTGGACTATATATTGTCTCAAAAGTTCTGAAGAAAGGGTCCTACGAGCTAACCGATTATGAAGGATGTAAGTTTCCCGAGCCCATAAATGGGCTCTACCTGAAAACGTATTATGCTTGGCCTCTATGCTTTTTCTTGTATCATAGTTGTACATGTTTTTGTATAGTTAGTCTTCTCTTTAATTTTTTGTTATGTCTTATGTGTCTTATGGGTTGCATTTTCAAATGACAACTGAATGCTTCATAGTATTTGTGGATGGCTCTAGCCACCACACCCATCAGTTGGCTTCAACAGCTTGGGTTATCTACTCACCGTCTGGTCAACTCGTGTCTTCGGGAGGTGCTTGTCTAGGCCCTACGACGAACAACATAGCTAAATATAGTGCAGTCATCGAGTTACTCCGAGATGTTATTCATCACGAAATTTCACATTTGGAGGTACGTCTTGACTCACAGTTATTTGTATTTCAGTTGATGGGTAACTATAGAGTTTGGTATCCTATTTTGCTTCGTCCATTTATGAGGGTCAAGTTACTGGAAAAATATTTTGATTTTATCACATATCAACACATTCCAAGACATTTAAATTCATTAACTGACTCTTATGCAAATTATATTATAGGTTGGCATCTTTATCACACACAATCACATTAAACATTCATGTAAGATAAAAACACGCATGTATATAAGATCGATACTGTATATATATATATGTATCAAAAAGTATGAGTTTTGGGTCAATAGTATGTCGCAGAGTCATATCAATATTCAAAAGTGGGCTTAAAAGGCCTCAAAATATACCTATGTCTTTCTCCCTAAGGATAAGGAGGGGCCTCTGCCATGTCTGCTACAGCCTCTTTGTAACAAATGACGAGTCTGGATACCTTTCTAAGTAGCCTAATCCATGTTGTGGGCACACCCACAACGTTCTCTTGCATATCGAGCGGCATTCGCTCGATTTTGTAGGTGGGGGTATCATGAGTCAATCGACTCATCTTCCCCTCTATACCCACTAGCAAGGCATCAGCTGCTCCGGGCTCGATCGGACGTGTAAATGTACGAGGGTGTCCTGTAGGTCGCACTGGTCCCACATATGCATTAATCATATTGTTAATACTCTAACTCATTATAAAAATTATATACATGAAAAATTTAAAAATTGAAATAAATTTCAAAAAGAAAATGTATGTCTTACCCATCTCTCCCTAGGCTGCTCCTGGAGGTACAACGAGCTCGGGATCTCCCCGGAAATCCATCCCTGCATAAGGAAACTGATCTAAGGCCGGCACCTAGCGGTCCCACAATGCTAAGTAATCCTCATCAAAATATGAGAGTATCGACTCGCCATCACCCTGGCATAGGAAGATATATCCCCATCGAGTCATTAGATTATAAAACTTTTATACATAAAAAATTTAAAAATTTAAATAAATTTCAAAAAGAAAATGTATGTCTTACCCATCTCTCCCTAGGCTACTCCCAGTGAGCTCGGGATCTCCCCAGAAATCCATCCCTACATAAGGAAATTGCTCTAAGGCCGACACCTGGTGGTCCCACAATGCTAAGTAATCCTCATCAAAATATGAGAGTATCGACTCACCACCACCCTGGCATAGGAATATATCTCCCCACCGAGTCATTAGTGGCTCGCAAGGATTGAGCTTTGGTAGGGCCATTCCCAGAGTCAGGGCGGGAACCCTCTAAAATAAGAAGCTACATAAGATGTTACCATATTAGAAGTTCTTCTTCCTTCCTCTTTTTCACTCAGTTAGTTGGTGTTTCATATTAACTAGCAGACCCGAGCACCAGTCGAATACAACTCCTTGGAGGCATTCAACTCCTATTTGCATGTAGTTCCTTGAGGCTAAATGTTGTGTAGAGATTCCTCCAATCATGTTCAAAGTACTTAGGATAACTTTCAATGGGAAGCTTGAGATCGACCCGATAGGAGCCTGACTGCCACTTTTCTCAGTGCCACGTAGACAATAGGAAATTATGTAATCTTGTACCGACAGGGCACCCACTCCTCAGAATGTACCTTTCAGGTTTACCATTTCCCCTCTTTGGGATAAACCTGTCAGGAAATATATTTCATCAAGTGTGAGTTCCAAGATCTCCCCTTGGAGATTAAAGACCCCTTGGTCGACATCCCAGTAATCTACAATCATTCCTAGCAATTGTGTTTGGTCCCTCATACTGGTGGTTCAGAAAAAATTGAGTAAGCCACACCTTCTTAATGCATTTAGAGTCAATGGATCTCCTATGGAATGCATGTCCATGTCCTCATGTTCTCTCTCTCTCCATGTCAAGACCATTCCTGCATTCATTTAACCATTCATGCTTTAGTTTCTTTTGTTTTTTCATTCTAATTGTCACACCCGTGGCTATTCCTATTGGACAATGGCGGGTACCCACGAGTTCACTTTCGACAAACCCACTCACTTTTCTCGTGCCCGGGAGTTTCCCATAGGGTAAACCATGGGTACACAACCCTAAAATTTAAAACAAAATTAACCATAAAAAATTAAAAAAATAATGCTTTGAAATGAAGGTAGGAGGAGAGTATACTTACTTGCAGGTGGAAAAATCTGATTTGGTAGCCCGATGTGATCGCTATGAACGTTTGAAGTAAGAGGTTGTTTTCAATTTTTTACTCCAACAAATGATTTGGTGAATTTTGTTTTTAGTTTTGAAACTATTTATAAAAAACAGTTTTGATTTTTACCCACTTTTTCAAGTTCTCTATAGTTTCAAATCTATTTTTGAAAACTTTATTTAATCAAACTAATGCACTTTGAAGTCTTTTTTTATTAGGTGGAGAACAAGGCGAAAATTTTCACTACCCTTTTGCAACCATGATCGACTAAGGTTTGTTTTCCTTTATGACGTGTCAGTTAGGTATTACACCTCATGTCTTTATGAAATCTCTTTTGATCATGTTATATATCATTTGTCACTAATCTGGTCATTTCAGCATGTTGTCATTTGACAAGATCACGAAACTTAGCTTCCCTGATGCCTACAAAGCCTTTTTAAAGCCTTTGTTAGAATTTAAAAAAAAAAAACAAGATTGCCAAGCATACTTGTTCACTTCAGACTTGTTAAATGAATTGAAGGTACATCCACTTAAGTATAAGTTTACCCCCTTTCCGGACTTTTGTGGATTAGTTATGAAAAAGGTATACTCTAGTCATACATGGTTAGAAGAGTTCTTCTCTCGTCGTTTTACATTTTTTTGGGTGAGGAGACTAACTTTACGAAAAAGAACCTTTAGGAGTCTTCTTTAGGGATTTCAGACTCTTGAAACATGAAAACAACAACAAGCATTCACCTACTCGGGCTTGATATGAAATCCATGAGAGGTTATATAGAATTATTGTCTAAGTTTTTCAGACTCTACAAACAAGAAAACACCGGCGAGCACATACCAACTCGGGCTTGATACTAAAATCCACGAGTAGGTGTATGGAGTTATTGTTTAATTTTTTCAGACTCCTCAAAAACTAAAACACCGGCGAGCATGAACCGATCTAGGCTCGATATTAAAATCCATGGATCGGTGTTGTAGAGTATTCGTCTATCTCTTCTTCAAACTCTGTAAAAAAATGAAGAACATCTTGATTTTTCCTCCCATGGACTCGTTAAACTGACACATGGTTGGACTTGTATCAAGCAGTCTTCTCCCTCTTCAATCTTAATTTAAAAATGAAGAATTACTATTGAGTTTGCTTTCTTGGACTCATTAAAACCAACACGAAGGATATTCTTTAATAAAAAGAGAAAAAGGGAAGGGAAATATGTCAAACATATTTTTTCAGTTTTATGACAGCAAGTCAGTCATATCCTTGAACAAAGCACCTTTTTTAGTCTATCAAATAGTTTGGTTTATTTTTTGGCCTTAGGATAAAACCTGATCTCAAAGTTTTTACTAATCTGATTGGTTACTCTTCCAATCATATGGAGAATCTGTTAATGTCTCCTACATTACAGATTTATATCATGGTCCCTTTGTGTTTCAAAAGCTTCCTCAGTCACTCTTGTGTCGTGCTCACTGTTCAAGGATATCACATGTTTCGGCCATTCTGCAGTTACCTTGACCTCATGTGTCGGCCACTCCTTGGTGTCGGATTGTTTCATCGTGTACTCAATTCTATTCCATATCAAATCAACCTTTGGTTCAACCTCGTGTTGGAGGATGGAGGATTCCTTAAGGCCTCCCTTTCAACGGATTTCTTCCCTTCGAATTCAACTCATATTTCTCTGGGAATGAAGTTTAGAGTTATTGGTAGTACCTTGTGGATTGCAGTCATCGGTGGCAATTTCCCTCATTGTTGCGTAGTGGGAATACATCAATGTCTCCTACTCGACAGATTCTTCAAGTGCTCGACCTCAGAACCCTTTATTCACACTTATTAGAATGTACTAGGTACCTTGGGTCCCATTTTAATTATTGGTGTGTTCCCTCGTGTTTGTTAACGGTATACATCAATGATCGGTAATCAAACGGTATCCCTAATGCTCGACTCCAACTCATTTATTCGCATGGTCAGGATTTGTACCTTGATATGGTTTGGATGAAGACCTTGGGCCTATGATAGAATCATCTCAAGTTGTGCAAGACTGAGCCTCACCCATATTTGGATCTTGATGAGACATAGATCCATGTTGTTTTTATGGCTATGATCTCCTATTTTGACATGGATCCATGCTTGTATTTCAGTGGCCATGCTATATACATCTCTCATTTATGTATTGGAGATTATGTTCTATCATCATGAACGTCTCCTGATGTCAAGATTGTAATTACTCATTGACTTGGTCTTTTGTTTCAGGTACTTTTGTGACTTCGTACTGCGGCTTCCTCGTTCCTCCTCTGACTTTGGAGTTGTAATGTATTTCGGCCATCATTTCCCTCTAACCTCACACATTAGGGGGCATCGGTTATCGGTCAAAATAGAACTTCTTCGTCCATGATCACATCGCCTTGTCGATCACACAAAAGGTCACTATGGATGGAAGAGCTTAGTTGACCTTGGATGATTTGGAGCTGAACCCTTACTCCTTCAGCTTAAAACTTATTTTTTCTGACTTAGTTCACCATAAAACCACAACTACTATACTTGACATGTTGCGAGTCACTCGCGGGTCTCCATACTGACAACCCGCGGATATCAATTAAAAAGTTGTATTCGCGAGTTGTTGATCCTACATGATGTTAGTCACTCGCTAGTTGTATGTCCAAGAGTCGTGGGTGTCTTAAGGAAACTTGAAAAATATATTAAAAACACAAATTGGGATTAGTTCAGTCAATTGTTCTAACTTCCTCAACTTCCCAACTCAACTACCTTTCAAACTAATCCTCCCTACCTTTCTATAAATACAAGGGGAAGGCATGAGAAAGGGACCACCAATGGAAGAGCTATTGTTATGAAAGAGAAATCCTAAGTCAAGAGAGGAGCAGGAGCCCAGGTCTTGGTTACGAAGGTTCCTCATACCGAAGTCAGGTATAACTTGTACTTGCTTCATGTATTGATTAATAAGAGCGGACATTCTTCCTTTCCCAACATAATCTTTGTCATATGTTGTATATTTAATTGTTAATTGATGTTTCATGCCATTATAGATGTCAATTTATTTTTATATAATCAAATTGGTTTGAGTAAGGTCTAGGGTTTGTTTTGCATTTTGGCACATTGACGAGCAATAGAGGAGAAAGCTAGGATCAAACTTCGTAACAAGGTACATGTATTTTTATTCTATAACTTATTTTCTTAAGAATATGTGTATGCAGAACTTTGTATGTCCATCCTACACCCTTATATGTTGATAGTCTCCATCCCCTACTATAAGGTAAAATCCCTAACAACAGTAGTGAATATTGTAATAAAGGATAATTGTTTAATACATGAGAGGCATTACTTCTATGTAGCTATTTTCATTCGCATAATAATTATGATATATTGAAGTTTATAAAAATAAAATACCATGTGATATTTTTTTTAAGTAATGTAGGATAGTAGTTTTCATATAGAGAAGGATTTATGTCGAGTGTAATTTAAACATGATATCAGTTGGTCATTTTGTTAATTGTTGAAAAAACAAGAATTGAAATTTTCATTTTCTATTTAAAATATGGAAAGAATCATTTTTAATTTATGGAATTACATATATCATATGTTAACATTGCACATTATAGTTGTAGTAGGGATATTCGAGGGTGTTCAATCTACTTTTCCATTAAAAACAATAATTTCATCAGCTCAAAATTGCAATTTTGGCAGAGAAAGTTTCATTGAACCTAAGGTATCTTACTCATGTCTCCACTTACACTTTCAAATTACCCTTCTAAAGAAAGGGTCATTGCACATCAATGTGTAATTGTAATTAATGTTTTAGTGCAGTTCTCAACAACAAACAGAACCTAAAAATTTGTTGAAACTACTCAATCGTTTTTTCTCAATGCTACATTAGGTTGACACCAGGGTCAACTATTGATGTGGACCCTTTACACCATGTGGATTTGCTATTTTTCCACCTAGAAGGCTATGAGGCCATAGTCCTTGACCAAGAATTTACCACATAGACATGCTCAAAACATTTCCTATAGTGAAATGATATATTTTCATTAATTGAGTGCTTATGCCCAAACCTTGATGTCAACACAATTTAGTCAAAAATACATTTACTTAAATCAACATAAATAGACATCCATAGATACATGTGTGGAAACCAAGTTGTTACTGTATAGATAAATGATGAAAAATTTACCCAAAGTATTGATGACGACCTAACAAAAAGTAATGCCCCAATTTTCTAAAGGAACGCAATAAATACTTACACATATCAATACCTTTGTCAAGTAATTCATCTAAATATTAAACTCTAGATGTCATGGCTCCATAAAAATGTCAATGTTCTCCACAAAAAAAGGTCATTATTGGCGATTTATGTTTTTCTAATACTATGGATCACTCCTTAGTCAACAAGTCTTGGTTTGCATTAGATTTTATTTTCATTCAAATGATTCATTCTCCAATTCTAAACTAGCCAACTCATGCCTCACTTGTGCCTTCAACTTACTCTTCAAAAGGAAGCATCATTGAACCCTTGAGGCATAATCATAATGATTTTTTAGTGCAATTCTTAGCTATAGATGGAACTTGAGAATTGTGTCAAAACTACTCACTCATTTTGTTTTAATACTACATTAGGTTGTCACAATGATGAATTGTTGATGTGGAGCCTTTATCACATGTGGTTTTACTATTTTTTCACTTAGAAGACTATGAGGTTGTAGTCCTCAAGCAATAAGCCACAACATGAACACATTGAAAACATTGCCTATAGTGAAATCATATGTTTTCATTAATTGAATGCTTGTGGATAATATTTGATCTCAACACAATTTTTTCAACAAAAAAAAAAAATCCTTAAATCAACATAAACGCACATCCATAGATAAGTTTGTGAAAACCAAGTTGTTAGTTTCTAAAAAAATGATGAAAAAATTGTGCAAAATGTTGTTGATCGCCGAAAGAGAAGCAATTATTCAATGTTCTTAAAAAGACTAGTGATTCTTACACATCTTAAGACCTTTGTCAAACAAATATATGTAAATATTAAAACCCAAATGCCATAGGTCCATAAAATGTCTAAAACTAAGATCCCTATATCGGACACATGTTATTTTTCTAATACTATGAATCACTTCTAATAATGAAGATGTCATGGTTTGTATTGATGTTTTTTCATTGGAATCATCCTAGTATCGAGACCCCTATTCATAGAATCACACTAGAAAGTAAGTATCCCTATTCCAACACTAATCATCATATTTATGACCAACACAAACTTGACTTCACAATTTTCCTTAAATGTGTTTGGTTAGAACACAATTTCCTATCTTATCCATTTTCTCTTTTTGAAAATATAACCTAATCATTTTCTTCTTCTGAGCAATGAAGGATCATGGACCCCAATCAATTAAAGTATGTAGAC
Organism: Larix kaempferi; assembly: GCA_027924585.1. Classification (NCBI taxonomy): domain Eukaryota; kingdom Viridiplantae; phylum Streptophyta; class Pinopsida; order Pinales; family Pinaceae; genus Larix; species Larix kaempferi. The sequence continues at coordinate 17,725,558 of BSBM01000073.1, forward strand.
TAATTATTCACTATGAGAGGAAATACAGGATCCCAATTAATTAGAGGACCTAACCTAGTTTTTCACCACAAAAAGAAGGATAAAAACTCAACTAAAAGATTATGAGAGTTATCATCCAAATATAATATACTCACACTTTCTCTCCACATGGATCCCAATAGGTTACATCACGTTAACATAATTCACATGTAATCCTATAGATTACATATAGTGCTACATTGCATTAACATCATTTTAATTAAAGAATTAAAAACCCACATTTTAATAAAGAAATTATTAGAAATAGATCTCTTGAATGTTAGTAACAAACTTTTTTACATCCAATTCAAATTATTATAAATATCTCCATTTTTTACTAATTAAAATATTGAAAAAAATTAAATGCACAAGTAACCATTTTTCAATTATAGATAGATTTTCAGGAGGAAATATCCCCCGCCACCTCAAAAAGAGTAAAACTAAGATTAACCCAAGATGAGGTCCCTGCGAAATTCTATGTCACAGCAGATCTAAAGAGCTAAGGATACCTCACAAAGAAAGAATGAGCAGAAAATTTGAATAAGAGTAAAAATTGCGGTAAAAAAGAGTAGAAGAATAATAATGTAGCAGAACTCAGATAGGAGTAGAATAATGTCACATATTCCAATAATCAATATAATAAACAATGATGTTACAGTGGAGAGAATTCGAATCATGCAGGATAATTCAAACCTCAGTTGGTCTAGCATAGGGATTATCACCACTGGAGTGCTCAAGAAAACTCAAAGTCAACTAAACTGACCCTGAACTCAACTAACTGAAGTCACAATCAGTTAATTGACTAAGGAGGGTGCAATAGTGAGTCTGTCATGCATGCCAGTCAGAAAAGGGCACATGACACCATAATCAGTGGAATTGGGAGCTCTAACCCCCCACAAGAGTCATATAACTCAGGTGGATTGCACTGTAACACTCAGTAGGTTCTTATAAAATAGGGAACTGACTAAAGTGGTCCTAAAATGATGCATGCAGGGCTCATAAGGTGGTAGATGGATCCTAGATGACATATAAACACCACTAGGGGGAAATGATATCATCAACAACTAGGAAAAATAAATAATGCTAGGTAGGACAAGGATGGAGTATTGAAATATCCTAGCACCCCCCGTTAATCCATACTTTTCATCCTGGGCCTTGGTTACGAACAACAAAGCTCACCCATACAATCAAATAAATGATAAAAAATACAAAACTGTCCATGAACTAAGGAAATGGAGAAAAAATCATGGATAAAATAACCCCCCTCAAAAAAGAACAGCAGTAGGGAACTCAAAGAACCTTCATCCTAAGCAAAGAAAGAAAAAAATTTCCTCAGTGACAGTCTTTGCAAAAATATTGGCAAGTTGCTCCTCTGTAGGATAGTAATGCAGGTGCTAGATCTGGATCTACTCCTTTGATGTGCCTCCCACTATGTAGAAGTTGTATTCGCCAAAACAAGTCTTTCAGGAACCCTTCTTGCTACTGGAGCGAATGGATCATTGTGGTCCAAATAATGAACCTTTGAGTACCTTTTGTCAGACAACCAATATTGTTTCCTGGTTATAGATCCCCCATGGAAAGTCTCTCCAAGATATTGTGGATCAAACCCCACCATCATGCAACACCTCTGTGAGAGAAGTGGATCTGCATGACATAGTGCAAGTTTTACATGATACTGAAATCTGGTGGTTCTATGGTTAGATGGATCCCCAAATATGTTCCCAATAGCTACAAGGACTTTGTGAGCCCATATTGGCCTTGTCCATGGATTGGGAGCATGTGTTGGTTCTGGATCTGAATCTGAATCTCCTTGAAATTTATTCTCGACATCAAGATCTTGATCCTCATCTTCATTAGAAGAGGTATCACTCTGATCTTCATCAGATTCCAATGGCGTAGGCAGAGAGTATGGAAAAAAATGTGAAATTAACATGCCTTGGAGGCATGGTTTGCACACCCTTTCGCTATAATCTTCCTAGTATATATCTCTACAATCTCAATTGTGTCAGGACCAAAGACCACTTTCTTCGGTGAACCTGTGTGAGTCATTTGATATAAAGACAACAAATTTGTTGACAAAGAAGGCACAAATAGAACATTTTTGAACTTACCATGCTCCATATGTACTGTGTCCTTCCCTTCAACAGAGATCTGATAGTTGTCTCCCATGTGAATAATCGAACCATATTTGATATCTAAAGAAGAAAATAATTCTCTAGAGGCAACCATGTGGTTGGAGGATCCTGAATCTATGAGGAGGGATTGTGATTTTGAAAACCCGGCCTTCAGTGCATGGCATCTCTCATGACGATCAAAATCACTTCCAGAATCAGTCTCTCTTGGACCTTTTGCAGGGAGGGAAATGTTGCGGTTATTCAAGAAGCTTGTTCAACTGATCTATCTTCTTCTGCATGCAATATCTCTCTGGGTGGTTTCCTTTCTTGCAATAGGAACACTTGGATTTCTCAAATCCCTTTTGTTCGTCCTTCTTAGAGATGGAGGCTCCTTCTGATGGACTTGAATTAGCATTCAGCTTGGGTTCAGACGGCCTCTTGTGCTTCCTCTTCCCATTCGCACTTTTTGCTTCTATATCCATAAGAGCTTGATATTTGGAGGCCTTCAAGGATCCCATTTGGATCAACTTATCTTGTTCTTGGATGAGAGATTTAGTGAAAACATCTAAGGATGGAATCTTCCAACTAGGGATTGACATTCGCCCAGAATGGAAGGTAGAGACAAAGATGGAGAACTCAGGATCTAGATTGCTCACAATGGATAGCACCAACTGCTCATCCTTCTTCTCAATTCCACATTACTTGCATTGCATAACTAGAAATTTGAATTTTGAAAAGAATTTTTGAATGGTCTTGAAACTACTCCGAAGAGGGTCTCTAAGTTCAACCATAACTCTCTTGGAGTCTTCAATCATTCGATGTGGAAGAGTATATCTCTAGAAATATGAATACACATGAAACCAAATGCTTCATCTAATCTATTTAGATACTTTGTTTTCTCCATAGCTGAATGTGGTTCAGGATCCTTCCCCATTGTCACCCTGTACAATTATTTGTTGCACAATACCATCTGCATATCAACCCTCCAATCAAGATAATTGAAGGGTGTCAAAATCCTGGGAGAGAGAGGAGAGTTCGAATTGTCCATTACAACTACTGGATCGAATACAAGGTGAAACTGCTGCTTCTACAGAAAATCCTGTTGCAACTACAAAAAATTGCTATAACTGCTGCAACTGTAGAAAATTGCTATAACTACTACAACTACAGAAAACTGCTGTAACTGTTGTTGCACTCAAAAACTTGAATAACCTGCAAAAAAATCTCAATAATGGAAGTACACTACTATTGAGCACTGCTTTAAGACAATAGGCACTTTTATCCAGATCCTTCACACCTAGATAGACCTCATTGGATTTCTCCAATGAATTCAATGCAATGGCACAGGATTTGCTGTGGAAATCCAGAGGCTTCTGGTGTAGTACTGAAATCAACTTCTCAACCTATTCACTCAATGGCTCTTATACCATGTGAAATCTATGTCACAGCAGATATAAAGAGCTAAGGATTCCTCACAAAGAAAGAATGAGCATAAAATTTGAATAAGAGTGAAAACTGTAGTAAAAAACAGCAGAAGAATAATAACGCAACAAAACTCAAATAGAAGCAGAATAATGTCACATGTTCCAATAATCAGTAGAATAAACAATGATTTTACAATGGAGATAATTCGAATCATGCAGGAGAATTCGAACCTCAATTGGTCTAGCATAGGGATTATCACCACTAGAGTGCTTCAGAAGACTCAAAGTCAACTGAACTGAACCTAAACTCAGCTAACTGAAGTCACAATCATTTAACTCACTAAGGAGGGTGCAATAGTGAGTATGTCATGCATTCCAGTAAGAAAAGGGCACATGAGGCCACAATCAGTGGCATTCGGAGCTCTAAACCCCCATAATAGTCAGATAACTCAGGTGAACTGCATTGGAACACTCAGTAGGTTCCTATAAAATAGGGAACTAACTGAAGTGATCCTAAAATGATGCATGCAGGGATTAGGTGGTAGATGGATCTTGGATGACATCTGCACACCACTAGGGGTAAAATGACATCATCATCAACAACTAGGAAAAATAAATAATGCTAGGTAGGACAAGGATGGAGTATTGAAATATCCTAACAGTCCCAAGGTTATTTGGACCTCCATCCTTATTTATGGATGCCCAGAATAGGGAATTTAGGACTTTTACTTAATAAGCAATCATTAGATATAGATATCCTAAAATATGGATAAATACATTTTTTTTCATCAAGATAAAATTTTGTTGTAATTTATTTTTTTATTTGAATTTCTAGGTTTTTTTAAAATTGATTAAAAATTTTAAAAGAAAAATCAATGGTCAAAGTTCCCATCAATCATATGGAACCATAATTTTTGAAAAAATTCCTACCAAACATCAAAATGATTTTTTTTTTTTAATTTGTCTACTTCTTAACTTAATTTTAACATCAAAAGTAATAAATTATCTAATATTTATTATTACAACATCATCTCATTTTCCTTCATATTATTTATTTTATCCATAATTTATTCCAAACTCATGTTCCTTTCGTTATTTTATCCATAATTTATTCCAAACTCATGTTCCTTTCGTTATTTTATCCATAATTTATTCCAAACTCATTTTACTTTCAATACCTTGCATATCTAAATATTTAATTCAATTACAATTTTTTTCTTTTTAAAATTACCTTGTGTACTTTCCTCACTTATCTCACTACTTCTTAAAACTACATTCTTGGGTTTTTCTTCCTTTATTTCAATCTTTTTTAAACCCATCTTATCATAACTCTTGGATGGAAAGCTGAAGCTTTCTCACAAGTTTAGTATCTTCATCATCTCTTTTCAATAAGACGCAACAAAATGGTCTACCTAAAAATAACCTCTATACCAAAAAGTTGTATTTTTTATAATTAAAATCCTCGAATGCATTTGTGATCTTCATTGTTCAATTACTATATGTACTGAAATGTAGATTTACATAATTCATGACATGACTCATGATCACAATAAAAATGTTGTAACAAATTATTAATAATATTGTTTTTCCATGAACCATTTGAGCAAATAAAAATGTTGAACAAATTATTAACATACTCCGAAACTTTCAGCTCCCATAAAAATATAGGAAGATTGAGACTCGCTCACATGAGTGTGGTGGAGACATTGAATATATATATACATGTTTATATATAAATATATTTTTCACTTTATAATATGATGGATAAATATAAAATTCACGGTTATATATATATAATTAATATTATAATATGTGATTAATGTTTTATTAATTATTTAATTTAATAATTAATTATAGATTACAGTTAGAGTAAGTTAAAACCATCCTTTTTTGTGTATGATCTATAAATCAAAATGAGAAATAGATTTATGTTTCTCATTATTTTGCACTTTAGGATAATGTTCTTTATTAGGTACCAGCACTATCAGAAAAATAATGTACAACATAGGCTTGGGAATTTCTTTTAATAATTTTGGTGGGATTTGAGAGTAGTGATCCATAATTGTTTTTTCCCAATTTTATAAAATACCAAGAATTTGTTTTTTACGTTTAAACCTACTATACCCACTACAACCATCCATTTGTCTCGTATGGTGAGAACATTACACCATGTTGTGTTAGGTGGTGGGTGAGATCTAAGTTGCTTAAGGTCTAACAATGTACACACCACCCCACATAGCATTTAATGTAAGGACTCAACACCTTAATTCCTTAATTAAATACCATAATACAATAACTAATATCATAAACATTCTTAAAATCCTGACAATAACAAATGATCAAATTATAACATAAATTTAACCGAGAAATATCTACTTAAATGACGAATTTCTCCAAGAATGTAGTATTTTTCCTATAGAAACAAGCCTTCCAATGCTTTGATGTCTATAATGGAATTACATCTCCCTTCCAACTAGGAGCCTAGCTATCTTCCTAGATCCAAAAAACCTTTTGGTTTCTTGGCCCTTAATGCATGTGACTCTAAGAACAATAATGCACAATATCTCTAAGAAATTGTTCAATCAAATATTTCTTCCAATAATTCTTCCACCTCTGGACAAAATCAACCTTTCCACCAACTCCAAAAGAACTCCTTGCACTCCTCTTCACTCTCTCTATTTATAAAAATTCCATGCACCTCATCCACCATCCTCATTTATGAGCCATTTAAGTCTCTTCATCCACCCTCATTTATGAGCCATTTAAGTCTCTTCATCCACCCTCATTTATGAACCATCAACACTTCTATATTTTAGGAAATTATAATTAATATATATATAATATAAGTCTTTATTTTCATGATAGATTATAAATGAATTTGAAAATTTTCCCCAAAATTTATGGCACCTCACCATACCTATTTAATTCATCATATCAACAATTAATGAAATTCAAGATGGGTATTTCATGATACTATATATTTGAATGTATTTAATATCTCTCTAAAAATAATTAACCATTCAACTAGTGATTAATACATCAATTAATTATATTAGTGTACATGCACAATGTATGTTATTGTAGCTAGTGTATACATACATGTGTGTGTAATAATTATAAACAATCATTCCTCTAATGCATGGTTATTATATGTTCTCATTCTCATCCAAGTATGCAAGATAAAAAATAGAAGTCTAAACACCTAAAAATCACACTAGTTGACCATAATTCAGTACAAATTACACAACATACTTATATCATCACACATGAGTAAAGAAAGACTTTCAACACAAAAACTAAACTAGTTGTTAAATAACTAACTCACAACATCCTTTTAAATTACATCACACCATCCTTCCTCCCTAAGATACTTCCATATTCCACATCCTACCCTTTCCTCTGGTGGAATATGCTAGAACATCATCTATATTGACCTAAATATAGATAGAGCACGTAAGTGGAAGTGTTGAATATATAGACCAAACCTCCCCAATAGGAAACTGACAATCATCATGACACAACTTGGGGAGTGTCTCCACAAAACTCTCCCATGACCCTAGGTTTCAGAGGATACATGCTGGAAAATACTATTAACAACTAAAATTTGTCCACTATCCATGTCATTAGCCTAGCCTCATGTGTACATCATTATTTAATATCATTTCCACTTCATTCCACCCCTTGGACCTTGACAAAACATTGAAAAAACCAAAAAAAAACACACCAAAAGGGGCACTTTAAGTTAAGGTTGATCATATCCCTAGGAAATGAGAGACCTAGGTCATAGTAAATCCCTCAAAATGAGTGACCCAAGTAGCACAAAGTATCAAGAAAAGAGTGACTTGACTCTTGACATTAATTTTAGTTATTTCTTGCTTTTTCCAGGGCAAAAAGAGGAAACCTTGGCACAGAATATGACTTGGTAAAAATCATGGATAGGATTCATAATAGAAAAATATGCCCTAATACTTATCCCCAAAGCTATTAACCAAGCCTATAAATGAACTCTCAAGGTCCCTCATTCAACAAGATTTCTCCATTCATGCTCAAGCTGTCATTCTACCCAAATTTCCCTAAGATCGGAGCCAACCTATTTTGTTCCCGTCTCACCTTGTTGGAGATCACAAACATGGCATATGGCCAAAGGATTGTGGAATTCTAGGAGACTTGCAAACAAACCCTCCCTTGGACAGCTACAGGGGCCCCTTTTACTTCTTCTTATGAGGTGGTCCTACTCCTTATAATTCAATACACAATTCTTTTATTCTTTAAATGCTTATGTCATATTAATGTTGCTTGTCAGAGAATGTATTTGAAATGTTAGGTTAGATTTGTTTTGATGTTATTTACTATAGTTCTGCTTACATTTTAGATTAATTTTATTTTCTGTACTTTGTTCATTTTTATTTTGTTCCTTTAAACACTATTAAGGTATGTGTTGGGTCCTGGAATTGTCCCTTTTTTACCACACTTATTACCTCTTTTTTCCCTGTTACACCCTATTTCCAAAAATCAGATATATGTCTTTCTTCCAGATTGATCATGAATCCTGACAGGTATAAATCATTATTGTTTCATTTATTTAATGCCTAAGATTGTTATGGTTATGAATTCTATCCTTTGGTTTATGCTAACTTGTGTTGATTTCATTAAGTCAAGCTCAAAGCATTGAGAGACATAGGTGTATCGGTGGCTAAGCCTTGGGAAAGAATCACACATGGTGCCAGCTGTTACTCTTCAGTTCAGTTCCACACATTAAGAGCAACAGTGCAATCATCTCTCCACGTGGTAGCTGTGACAAAGACTTCGCTGCAACAAACAGAATGCTGTTAAATTTTGAGCATTAATTCACAATACTCTAGGATCTTTGCTGAGAGAATAACATGTACAGTATATCAATGCATAACAATCATAATAAGCATGGAAAGCATCACAAGAATCAAAATCATGAGAGACAAGAGACACAAAGTTTTCGTGGGGAAAACCCTAAGGTGAAAAACTCCACAACTTCCTCAGAGATAGAGAGAGAAATGGCTCAACCAAAGTACAACCAAAATACACTGAGATAGTCTCCTAGTAGTAGATGATCCTCCTCCTCACTAGTGCGCCACTTTCTGAGTGAGAGAAGTGTGAGTTTCCGAGTGATCAAATAGAGATCTCCCGATCTCTATTTATACTTAACCTATTTTCCCAGTTACACTATGGGGCCGACTTGTCTAGCTAGGTACATCCACAATATAATATATATTTCAGGGCCGACCCCATACATGGTGGTCGAATAACCCATCAGCAAGTACACACACTTGCGACACTTGTCAATACACATGAAGACACTTCCTTATAGAGGAATAACGCATCTCTTATAAGGGTACAATAAATATATATGAAATACATTCCAAAGTTACATCTACATCAACACTCCCTCTTAACTAGGAAGGTATTTCTCGACACAGATCTGCTAGACAAGTCTTCTTCTCGGGATCATCGTCATCGATGCATTGTCATCATCATCGTCACTGCTGCTGCTATCTCAATCAATCTCTGAATCTACTCGTCATAGGAAGTTCTACAGAGACAGTCCTTTTTCATAGTGGATGTAGGCCCACCACCTGCAGGTCTTCGTCATCACTGGCCATACTGTGGAATCCTCAGGACTTATTACGTGCGTCACAAAACCTCGAAAGATCTTCTCAGGCTGTTACAAGCATCCACCTGATACAAATACAAATACATGATCCACCTGATCATACATGACACATATAAACATACATGATCTACCTAATCATACAATGTATCCACCTGATACATATACAGATACATGGTCCAAGCATCCAACATGATGCATATACAAAATACATACAAATGATCCAACCGATCATATCCAACATCCAACATGATGCGTACATACATATACATATAAATGATCCAACTGATCATATCCAGCATCCAACATGATGCATACATACATATACATATAAATGATCCAACTGATCATATACAGCATCCTCCTGATGCATATATAGAGCAGTAACTGGAGCATCGTCCTGATGCTCATCATCTAGCGCTTACATCCACATCCATGTGAAGGATCCTCCTTCCAACATGGTTGGAATGGCTTCTGCAAATGTGTCCATCACTTCTTCCTCGAAGTGTCATCAATATGAAGAACACCAAGCCTCTCTCTGAAGTACTCGAACTTCACTCTGGCTAGTGGTTTCGTCAACACATCTGCAATCTGCTCGTCCGTCGCAACATACAGGAGATTCACTACTCCTCTCTGCACCATATCCCTGATATAGTGATATTTGATCTCTACGTGTTTTGACCTGTCGTGAAACACTGGGTTCTCAAACAGCTTCACACAACTCTAGTTATCATAGAAGATACCAGTAGCATCCAACGGGAGATCAAATAACTCAGACAGTAGCTTATGAAGCCATACTGCCTCACAACTAGCCGAATAGGCTGCAACATACTCTACCTCGGCTGTACTCAGTGCTACGCAGGACTGCTTCCTGCTAAACCAAGAGATCACACCTGATCCCATACTGAAGCAGCACCCAGATGTGCTCTTCCTATCTGTAGCACTACCTGCCCAATCTGAATCAACATAACCCTGCAGGTTAAACTTTTGATTCACTTCATAGTTGAGCCCATAATCAACTGTACCCTTCAGGTACCTCAGAATATTCTTTACAACAACCAAGTGAACACTCCTTAGATCCATCAGGAACTGGCTCAATGTGTTCACTACAAAGCAAATATCTAGTCTCATGTTCGTCAGGTACATCAAGGACCCAATCATCTGACGATACATAGAGACATCAACCGGCTCAGATGAAGCATCACAAAGAAGCTTCAGATTCGATGCCATAGGTGTGGCCATGGCCTTGCAATCCATCATCCCGAACCTCTTCAGGATATCTATAGTATACTTCCCTTGTCCAAGGAAGATCCCATCTGTACTCTACCACACCTCCATACCTAGGAAATAGTGCATCATCCCCAGGTCCTTCATATCGAACTCAGCAGCAAGCTTCCTCTTTGTATCTGCAATCAATCTATCATCTCCTGTTATAAATAAGTCATCCACATACAGAAGCAGAATCACAGGATTCCCTTCCTCAACCTTGTAGTAAAGGTTGGAATCCGCTTTACTCTTGGTAAAGCCCAAGCTAGACAGGAAACTGGGCATCCTACCATACCAAGTTCTGGGAGCTTGATTCAAGCCATACAAGGCCTTCTTCAATCTGCACACATATGAATCCCTGTCATGTGTTTCAAAACTGAGTGGCTGCTCCACATATACTTCCTCTTCAACTACACCATTCAAAAAAGCAGTCTTGACATCCATCTGGTGTATTTTCCATTTCATTGCTGCAGCTAGGGCAAGTACTATTCTGATGGAAGTATACCTGGCTACAAGTGCAAAAGTTTCTTCATAATCTATTCCCTCTTTCTAAGAGAAGCCATGAGCTATGAATCTTTCCTTGTATTTCTCTACACTACCATCTGCAGCATGCTTGATTTTGTAGATCCATTTAGAAGTCACAACAAACTTCTCTTTAGGTCTTGGGACAACATCCCAAACATCATTCTTCATTATTGATTGGTATTCCTCGACCATGGCATCCTTCCATTCTTTCTTTTCCGTTGCTTCTTCATAACTGGAGGTTCTTTATTCATGATGTCACAGAATAAAGCAACATAGTTGGTATGTGATCTGGTTCTTTTCTTTGCTCTGTGTTCTTCTTCTGGAATGCCAAATCTTTCTGCGTCTTGAATGAGCTCTCTAGCCCATGCAGGTTTCCTCTTATGAGATTTATCCTCACGAGGTGGATCTATAGGTTCTTGCGGATCTTCAAACTCACAAACAATTTTTGGAATTGCTTCAATCATGGTAGTGTCTTGAAATCTAGTTTCCTTAGGTTCTTCATAAACTTCGATAGGTGCCTTCCTTGATTTGATGAATGCTGAGTTTTCATCAAATGTTACATCCCTGCTAACATCAATCTTCTTGAACCCTGGAAAGTATATTCTGTAAGCCTTCGAGATTTCACTGTAACCCACAAAGATACCCTTCTTTCCTGGACGATCTAGTTTGGTCCTCTTTTCCTTTGGAACATGAGTGTATACTGGACAACCAAATATTCTGAGATGGCTGCCTTCGGGTTTCTTACCAAAAAAGACCTCTTCTGGTGTCTTGTTGTCCAATATCTTGTGGGGTGTTCTGTTCTGCACATATACAGCTATTATAGCTGCTTCTACCCATAGATGCTTAGGTAGATCCTGGTCATGCAGCATTGCCCTTGTTGCTTCCATGATTGTTCTGTTATTTCTTTCTGCAACTCCATTTTGTTGTGGATTGTAAGGAGCAGTCAACTCCCTCTTAATCCCTGAATCACTACAAAGCTTCTTGAAGTCACCTGAGGTGAATTCTCCACCATTGTCGGATCTTAATGTTTTGAACTTCTTGTTAGTTTGATTCTCCATCAAGGTTTTGAATTTCTTGAACCTGTCAAACACCTCATCTTTGTTCTTCAAGAAGTATACCCAAGTCTTCCTGGAGAAGTCATCAATAAACGAGACATAGTAAACATACCCACTCAGAGAACTGGATGACATAGGACCACATACATCTGAGTGGATGATTTCCAGGATACCTTTTGCCTTGCTTTCACTGCTTGGGAAAGCCTTCTTAATGTTCTTACCTTTTGCACATCCTTTGCAAACACCTTCATGTTTGTTCTTGATTTCAGGAAGACCCTCTACAGCCTTGCTTGCAATTGGAAGTACCCTATAATGCATATGAGCAATTCTTCTATGCCAAAGTTCACTTGGCTCCATGGAGTCATGTACCATGGCATGTTCAGGTTGACCCTTCAATTTATACAATCCTTCCTCTTGCTCTCCAATCACTACTGCATCATCGATTGTTTTACCCTTTGGCCACATTAGGACTTGGCCATCTACAAATGCAACCCTCATCCTTTTTTCATCCAATGCAAAGATGGAGAGAAGATTTTTCTTAAGCCCGAGTACATAAAGGACTTCTTTCATCTTCAAAGATTTTCCAGAATCTAGGTTGTAGGAGGCTTCGCCACTTCCTTTGATTGGGTATTGATAATCATCCCCAAGTTTCACCTTATGGGGTGATTCATGTTCAGATAGGTTTACAAAAGATTCCTTAAACCCAGTCATGTGTTTGGAAGACCCACTGTCAATTAACCAATCATTACAACCATGGGAGATAGTACCTGTGAGAGCAGAGATTAGAACATACTCTTCTTCACTTGATGAGTCATCATCACTATCATCACTTTCTGCCCTAACCTTCTTCTTTGGAGGTTCATCATCCTCAGCAGCATGAGCATGGAACTTTCTTTTGCTGCCCTTCTTCTTCTTGTTGGAGTTGTTGTTGTTATCCCTTTTGTTCTTAGGACAATCTGAAGCAAAGTGACCCTTCTCATTTCATGTGAAGCATCTTAGATCCTTCTTATTCTTTTGATAGGATCTCTTGTAGCGAGAGTGCTCCTTCTTGGGCTTGCTTCTTTTGGTGTGAGCTGTGAGAGCTTGATCTTCACCTCCCATCTTTTCCTCATGAGATACAAGTCTAGCTTCTTCTTGAGAGCATTCCTCCCACAATTTACTGAAAGAGATCAATTTCTTTCTTGCACAGATTCCTTGAATAAAGGAGTCCCATGACCTAGGTAGGCCATTCAAAGTGGTCATAACAACTTCACCATTGTCCACTACTTCATCTACAGCTTCAAGTTGTTCCTTGATCTGAGAGACCTTGGAGAAGTAAGATTGAATGGTTTCTCCATTCAACATCTTGACCCCCTTCAATTGATTCCGCAGAGTCATTTTCTGATTTATGTTCTTCCCTTCAAATAACTTGGTCAAGGAGTCAAACATCTCTTTGGGTGTCTTCAGAGATGACACATGGGGAATGAGATGGTCTTTGATAGAATCAGCAATGATTCTCATTGCCTTGACCAAGTTCTTCTTATGCAATATCTTAGCCTCTTCATCCTCTAGGATAGGGATGTCTTCTTTTATATATGAGTCCAACTCATTCTCTTCTAGGATTAACCCAATCCTATACTTCCAGGCTCGGAAGTTATTAGCCCCTTCAAGCTTATCCTTAAGCTTGGTGTGGTGAGACATTTTAAAGAGTACTTCAAATGGAAATAGAAAAGATTTAGGTCTTACCACTTGAATTGCTGAAAACTGGATCTAGTCCCGAATTAGGGTTTGTCGGAAAAACCCTAAAAATTCAAAATGTGAATTTCAACTTTCTGAAAGGGTAGAAAGATGCGCCTTAATGAGCTGATCAACCTGGTGTATTCAGAAATTGAGATCTACAAAGCTACACCATTCAAAACTGCCTTTCTGTCTTCCCGGATTCACTAAGGAGAGCCCTGAATTAGGGTTTGAGTTTCCCAGAGATCTACCCAGCCAAAAATCTCGATCCAATGCTCTAAACTTCGATTTTTGCAAGGAGCTTCCAGCTATGTCTTCAGATTTCAGAAATTCCTATTTTTGTGGAAACCCTAATGTTTATGGCCAAATCTGAAAATGCTCAGAATTGAATTCTGATTGGACAGATAGATTCTCCTTGATGAGTAGAGTCAATCTACTATACTGCTTTTCCAAAATATGTGGAGAGAAACCCAATAAACAAGAAACCCTAGTTTCCGTCACTGCACAATGTCTTCTTCTCAGGTTAGCTCTGATACCATGTTAAATTTTGAGTATTAATTCACAATAATCTAGGATCTTTACTGAGAGAATAACATGTACAGTATAGCAATGCATGACAAGAATCACAAGAATCAAAAGCATGAGAGACAAGAGACACAAAGTTTCCGTGGGGAAAACCCTATGGTGAAAAACCCCACAACTTCCTCAGAGATAGAGAGAGCAATTGCTCAACCAAAGTACAACCAAAATACACTGAGATAGTCTCTTAGTAGCAAATGATCCTCCTCCTCACTAGTGCACCACTTTCTGAGTGAGAGAAGTGTGAGTTTCCGAGTGATCAAATAGAGATCTCCCAATCTCTATTTATACTTAACCTGTTTGCCCAGTTACACTATGGGGCCAACTTGTCTAGCTAGGTACATCCACAATATAATATATATTTCAAGGCCGACCCCACACATGGTGGTCTAATAACCCATCGGCAAGTACACACACTTGCGACACTTGTCAATACACATGACGAGACTTCCTTATAGAGGAATAACACATCTCTTATAAGGGTACAATAAATATATATGAAATACATAGATGAAATACATTCCGAAGTTACATATACATCAACAAACGCTTCCCGATTAGTTAGTTCGTTGATCCATTGACATCTAGAGTGACAACGTCCTTCATTTTCCAACAACCTCATTTAAGTTCATTCATGGCTGTAACAGTTCCATTGTGACTCAACAGCCTCAAGATCAGAGATCTTCATGGATGCACGAATTTAGTGGATCGCGATTTGTATTTTGCATGTATAAATAGGGGAAGAGTTTCAAAGTCTGGGGTTGGTTGATTATTATTTTGAATGGGCTGTAACAGAGAGTTGAGACTGTGAATTACCATCTTTAATACAAGGAGCACGGTTCTTCATATTTCTGTGTTTTAATTTGTGGTAGTTCACGACATCTCTGTTAGAAGGCCAGGGTTCGCCTTCTCACAGAGATTGCCGAGTTAAGTAGTTAGTTTGATTTACTTTATGTTATGTGGTGTGGATTTACAGTAGATGTGTTTTATAGATAAGTTGCAATAGTGATAATTGCATTTCCTTTGGTAGTTAGACATTGCATTCTGAATAGATGTAACTGCGTGGTGTGACAGTTGACTGTGTAGGTTAGTTCTTTTATGAAAGTGTGCTAGTTAGCTGTTACAATCAAGCTCAACTCTAGTTCATTGCTGTTATTTAATCTTTCTTAAAGTTTATTGCATTAGTCATATTATGATTCCAATTGGTTTGATTTCTTACTGTCATTTACAAATTCCTAGATTAGATAAGCTTAGACAGATTCTAGTTTATGCATTGTAGTATGATATCTTTAGGATTTAACTTCTTGCAAAAGTAAGTCTAGCTTAATTCTTCTTAGATCAATAATTGCTGGAGTGATGATTGTAGGAAAGTAAATGTACTTCGAATTTCTAGATGGATAAATTAGATTAGTTTTAGCCATGAGATGAGTTTGACTAAGCAGATAGGTAGGATAGTTTATCTCCATTTATTCAATCAGTTACTTGAATTGTTTATGCATAGACTGTATTCATTGTCGTTGAAATAATAGACCTACATGGGTTGACAATTCATTGAGCATCCTGTGTGTTAGTTGTAATTAATTAGCATATAGGGTGACCAACATTTTGGTGCCATTATCGAGGATAGTAATTTATAGGCATAGATAGTAGTTGATTTATTGATTTCATTTTAGTTTTGATTATTTGAATCATGCATGAATGCAAGAAAAATAAATCGGGAACCCCCTTTAAATACTAACATTCCAGGTGGAAGAGGTCGTGGCCGTAACACAGGTCTGGGAAGACAGACATTTAGTGACGATATAATTGCTAGACCTGATTCTTCTACCAGATTACTGCGGACGTCTACAAGAAGAGGAAACTCTGTTCCTCCCAATATCGAAACATCGACATCAACTATGGAGAACGTAACGGGACCTTCAACTCCCGCTCCAGAGAAGAAACCTTGAAGACAAGGGAAGCGTTGTGGGAGCACCGGATAGAGAGGAGATCTATCATATTAACGGGCACAAAGTTACTAAAGAGGAGTGGTTGGATCAACGCCAAGAACATGAAGAAAAGAGAAGGAGAGAAGAAGAAAGGAGGAAAGCAGAAGAGGCAAGAGCAGAGGAAGAAAGAGCAAAGGAAGCATTAAAATATTGGGTTAGCATGGTTAACAGGGAACGTGAAGGAGACAATGAACGCCAGGATAACCTTGAAGAGGAGGTGGAAGATAATCAGCATGGTGACACTGTTTCCACCCTCGAATTCCCTATCCTCCAGACACTAGGGGCAACTCCTATGAAAAATATTTCACCCTCAGTTTTCCTGAACTTCCATGGTAAGTCCTCTGAAGATCCTAATAAATTTCTTTTTGAGTTTGACATCCTCTGTCGTAGTTATGATTACACCTCCAGTGCGCAGAAATTGAAACTATTTCCAGCCACCCTGAAAGGAAACGCTCTACGCTATTTTATGAGTCTGGGTCGTGAGACCATTACCACTTGGGACCAGATGAAATGAACCTTCCTTTCCAAATATCAAGAATACTCTAGAACCAGAGATAGGAAGGAGGAATTGTTTAAGATAGTTCAGAAGGAAGAAGAAAGCTTGGAAGATTTTGTTGAAAGGTTGTTGTATAATTTACATAGGTCTGGTCATACTGAGATTGGAAAATATGTACTCAAGATTATCTTATTGCGGGGAATTAGAGAAGATTTCCTTGATATGTTGAATATTTTGGGGAAAGGGGATATCTCAAAGGAACCCTTTGAGAATATCATTGATTTATGTCGAAGATATTCAAGGGGATCCTCTAGAACCAACAAATGGGACAAAGAATGAGATCAGGATGTCTTCACTAGGACACAGAAGTCAGCTAGTGGAGGAGCCACTCAAGCAAAAATAGGAAACTTACTGGAGAATTTCAAAACAGATATGATGAGCTCCATTTCCTCAGAATTAGATGTCATGAGAGCAAAAAAGAGGCAAGCAGTAGAATACCTGACACTTGGTGTATTCTGTCCCAAATGCAGAAAGAAGCACCCACCGAAAGAATGCCCGCTTGACAAGGTGGAGGTATGTAGGATATGTGAATTGGAGTATGATACCAAGGAATGTCCCTCATTACCCAAAGTCAAAGCAGTCCTGCAGGAATCCACTTCAGATGTGGAACAAGCTTATTTTATTGCTCAGATGAAGCCTTGGCAGCCTCGAAATCAAGGTATGAACTCAGATCCATCATCTTTTTGGAATAATATGAATGGTATGAATAATTTGAATACACAATTCCCTTCACATTATTCTAAGAACCAATTGCATCCATCTTAGAACCTAATGCAAAATCCTAACCCTTGGACGCCATGGTCACAACAATCGAACCAGCAAGCTTCCCAGTCTCCCAACTGGAGAAATTCTTAACCAGGAAATAATTTTCCTCGTAACAAGACTCCATATCAACAGTATCCTCCTCAACAATATCCTCACCATAGTATCAGCAGCCACAACTGCAATTCCAAAACAACGCCGCACTTATGAATGCACCACTACGACCACAACTGCCTGCACAACCTAACCCCAACCCAAATAATAATAAAACAATTCATCAATTTGAGACTGCCAACATGCCTGCTTATTCCATTTCCCAAATTCCCTGCAATGACATACAATTATGATCAGGGAGGGTAGTGGAACCCATCATCATTGAGGATGTTCCATCCTCAGTGACTAAAGCAAGAATGGATCAGCATTTTGAGAATTCAGTCAATTCAGCAATCCCCATCATTGAGGATGTTGACACTCCTATTGAAACATTAGCTGAAACTTAGGAAGTAACACACGATGAAACACATCCTACACAATCAATAAGAGAACAACCATATCCTGAACGATTGGCCCTACAGAAAAAAGTGGAACAACCTAAATTCAATCTCTTAGGGGAATTGAAAAATATGTATGTTAAAATGCAACTGTTACAAGCCCTCCATGACGTGCCCATTTATGCCAAGACCATTAGAGATCTGTGTGTAAAGAAACTAGGAATCAAGCCTAGGGATCCTCCCACTATCCATGTAATGGGAAAACTTTATGAATTAATAATGGGGAAAACTCCTTTGGCCAAATATGATGACCCTGGAAATCCTATTGTTACAGTTCACATAGCACACACTCAGACACCTAATGTATTGGTAGATTTAGGTGCAGCTATTAATGTTATGACCGTTGAAACTATGAAGACACCTCAACTCACTAATCTTCGGCCAACCCCTACCATATTAGAACTTGCTGACAGATCAACGATCAAGCCCGAGGGAATTTTGGACAACCTTGTAGTCACTGTCGATTCGTGGGAGTACCCTACAGACTTCTTGGTTTTACAACCGAAGTCAGAGCTGGGGGGAACCCGCTGATCCTAGGAAGACCTTTGATAGCCACAGAAGATGCTTGCATCAGCTACCGGTCAGGGTCCATGACTATCTCATACGGGACTGATATTAAAAGCCTAACTCTATACCCTCCAGCTCGACCAAGCCTAGAAGTTGAAACTCCATTGTGGGTGGATCTGGAGGAAGGAGAAGGCGTTCATCCATTATTAACGATAAGGAGAGCCTTAAATTTTAAGGATGAAACAGAGGACGACACTATTAAAAGTTTCATCAGTGAGCCCACGTATGTCAATAAACATGTTTACCAGATTCTGAACAGTACTTTAGATGAGAAAGAACAAGAAAATCTAACGGAAGAGACTCTAGTCAGTGATGACAACATAATTCCAGTACTTAAAAATTTGAAAAGTGTCCCAGTATAAATTGAGCCAGGAAAAACATTGAACATTAGCCCGAATTTTGCGCCCAATGAGCTGGAACAATTGATCACTTTGCTGAAAAAACACAAAGAATCTTTTGCATGGGAATACACAGATATGAAGGGTATTCCTTCTAATCTATGTACCCATCACATTTACATCAAACGCGACTCCAGGACAGTGTGCCAACCACAACGAAGGATGAACCCGAATCTAAGGGACATTGTGAAAGAAGAAATCCAAAAGCTTTTGGAAGCAGGATTTATATACCCAATTTTAGACAACGAGTGACTTTCTCCACTCGTGATTGTACCAAAAAAGAACGGGAAATGGAGGGTCTGCGTAGATTACAGAGAATTGAATAAAGCAACACAGAAAGACCACTTTCCCCTACCTTTTATTGATTAGTTCCTTGATACCTTATTTGGAAAGAAGTATTTTTCCTTTCTGGATGGATTTAGTGGCTATAACCAAATCCAGATTGCTCCAGAAGACCAAGACAAAATCACTTTCACCTGTCCTTGAGGCACTTTTGCATACAGGGTACTTCCTTTCGGGTTGTGCAATGCACCGACCACATTTCAGAGAGCAGTGATTGGGATCTTTTTAGAGATGGTAAACGATTGCATGGAAATTTTTATGGATGACTTCACTCCATACGGTAGTAGTTTCAACAAGGCATTGAAAAATTTATAGAAAGTCTTAGAACATTGTGAACAAACCTAGCTATATTTAAGCACTAAAAAGTACCATATGATGATGAGCGAGGATGTAGTTCTGGGGCACTTCATTTCTTTCGATGGTATCCAGGTAGATCCATCCAAAATTAGGGTAATTGAAAATATACCCACTCCTGGAACCCAAAAAGAGGTACGTAGCTTCTTAGGGCATGCTGGTTACTACAAAAGATTTATAGAAAACTTTTCCAAACTAGCTTCTCCTTTATTTGGCCTGTTGATGAAGGATGTACAGTTTGATTGGAATGATGCATGCCAAACAGTGGTCACTGAACTTAAGAAAAGGCTGTCGACAGCACCCATCCTACGAGGGCCCAATTGGGCTATGCCTTTTTATATCTCCTCAGATTCTTCAGATACTTCCATTGGAGCAGTATTAGGACAACAGGAAGTTCATGCTCCATATGCAATTTATTACGTCATTAAGAACCTGGCCCCTGCTGAACTAAACTATACTGTTACAGAGAAAGAATTCCTTGCCATGGTTTATGCCATCAACAAATTTAGACACTACATTACTGGATATTCGACTTGTGTGCACACTGATCATTCAGCCATCAAGTATTTAATGAATAAGCCCATCACGAATGCTAGATTAACTAAATGGTTGTTACTATTACAAGAATTTGACATTACAATTATTGACAGACCAAGGAAGGAAAACATAGTTGCTGATTTTTTATCTCGACTTACTAACAATGATGACAGTCTACCAGTTGAAAATTCCTTCCCTAATGAACATTTGTTTGCAATATCAGCTCATTCCCCATGGTACGCAGATATTGCTAGCTTTTTGGCTACAGGTAAGCTTCCATCACATCTGTCGAAGAGAGAGAAAAGAAATATCATACAACAAAGTGCTCGATACTGCTGGATCGATGGACATCTTTTCTACACAGGCCTTGATTTTGAAATCAGAATATGTGTAAGGGAAGATGAAATTTTCAGTATCCTGAAAGCTTTCCATGATGAGCCGTGTGGGGGACATTTTGCTGACAAAAGGACAGGTCATAAGGTTTTAAGGATGGGATATATTTGGCCAACATTGTTCAGATATGCGAAAAAATATGTTCAGGCTTGTGATAGCTGCCAGAGGATGAGCCAGCCAAACAAATTAGATGAAATGCCTCTTCATCCATAGCTTGTGGTTGAACCTTTTGATAGATGGGCTCTGGATTTCGTAGGGCCTATCAAACCTCCCTCAAAGCATAAAGTTTATATCTTGGTTTGCACAGATTACATGACCAAATGGGTGGAAGTTGTGGATTTGGCCAAAGATACTGATCAAGCTGTAATGGATTTCTTATATGAAGAGATCTTCACCCATTTTGGAGCACCCAAAGAAATAATTACAGATGGAGGACCACAGTTTGTGTCACACAAATCAGAAGCCCTGTTACAAAAGTATCACATTCAGCACAGAATAAACTCACCTTATCATCCACAGGCCAATGGCCAAGTGAAAAGCACAAATAAGGTCATTGAGGCTATTTTAACAAAAACGGTGAAAATTCATCATAAATATTGGGCTGAGAGACTTCAAGAGGCACTATGGGATTACCGTACTACATGGCACAATACTACTGGTTTCTCCCTATATGAATTGGTGTATTGTAAGAATGTTGTCTTCCCTATCGAATTCGAAATCAAAACTTTGAAGACAGCTATAGAAGAAAACCTTGATTTAACAGAAGCTCAAAGGAACCGACTAAATCAGCTAAATGAATTGGATGAGAAGCACACAGCTGTAGTACATCATACAGCTCTAATCCAACATCAGTGCTCCAAATGAAACGACAAATTTATAAAGAAGAAATTCTTCTGCGAAGGAGACTGGGCTCTGTTGTATGATTCACGATTTAAAAGGGATTTTAAAGGAAAGCTACATACAAGATGGCTAGGTCCCTATCAGATAGACAGAGTGTTTGACAATGGAACAGTTTGGTTGATCGCCATCAACGAAAACAAGACACTATTATTTTCCAATGGTCATCGGCTGCGACTGTACCATAAACAGATTTCTAAAAATGCATTCATTTCACATGTTGCAACTGATCCAGATTATCAGTTAACCCAAGGGCCGTAAGTTTTCTCGGCCCCTGTGAATTTTTAAACTGTAAATTCCACACATACATTTGTACATAAATAAATTGTTGTTCTGTTTTCTTTATTATTTTTATTTTCTTTTACGTTGTGATCGATTTGTTTTGAAGAACTATGAACAGGAATCAACCTGAGGAGCAGCGATCATGACCAGGCCAGACAATTGCAGTCACCTTAACTTATTTTCCTGTTATGAATAACTCCTTGAAGAAGATGAATGATTAGGCAGCATTCACTAGTCAACCGAATATTTTCCTATTTTCCATTTTGTGCAGCTGCAACTCCGCCATACTTGCCATGTTTTCCATTTCGCGTAGTTGCAACTCTACCATAATTTTCCTATTCTTCATTTTACGCAGCTACAACTCAGCCATACTCTTCCTATTTCCTTTTTCCACGCAGCTACGACTCCGCTAAAATTTCACCCATTTTGTCTTTTCGTACAGCTGTGACACAGTCAAATTTCGCCTATTTTTCCTTTTTCACGCAGCTGCAACTCCGCTAACTTCACCCATTTTCCTTTTGGCGCAGTTGTGACTTCGCTACTTTTTCCATTTTTCCCTTTTCGCACAGTCGTGACTCCGCTAAATCTTGTCTATTTTCCCTAGTCGCATAGCTGTGAATCTGCCATATCTCGCTGAATTCTGCTAAAGTGTCCTAAGTCCGCAGCTATGACTCCGCCAGATTGATTTATACTCAGCTGTGACTCCACTGGACTTGCCTTATTTTCTGATTTCCTAGCCATAATTCTATCGGATTCCTCCTATTTATCAGCTGCAACTCCACCAGATTGTCCATTTCTTGAACAATATCACCGCTAATGATTCAACTGGGCTCCAATTTAACACTCCCTTCACAGTTCCAGTCACAGCCTGTCAAAAATGAAGAAAAATATTGGGCCATCATGGATGTCCATCAGCATGAATGTACTTTCCATCTCGATTGGCCAACTCATGGAAGCACGTGCGCATTTATTTTTCCACCAGTGATGTTACTGTGAGATGGCACTACCATGGCAAAATGACGGCTCGAGCATTAATTTTAAAGGTACGGGTTCTAAACATAACCATGATTAGGCATGCACTGATGTAGGAAGCAATAATGATTATATTTGTCATTAATCCCTGTCATCAATCCGCAACCAATCAACTGAACCAAAACCATGTTTAAGATGTTACTCGTACTTATGATTATTACCATCATTTTATCCGACTCGTGCAATAATCCTGCCATCGATATTCCAAAAATAACTGTATTACCTTTCTAAAAATTCCCAATTCAAACTTCAGCTATCTGTCAACCATGTTTGCATGTAGTCAATCAACGTCTTCCACTGTGTTTGGTGCATTCGCTAGCATATTTCACAGAAACTTAGCAATATGGGTATCCCGGTGAGATACGAACCATTAATGATAGAATCTATGCGCGAGAACATAGAAGTTTTTTCTATCTTTCAAGAAGCTAGGTGGACAGATTATTTCCTATGTTTGAATGGTTTTCACGTGGAAACATCCCTTGAATTTGCTCAAAATCTGACTGGAACCCACTCAGAGGTTCAAGGTATAAGGATAGATGTTACAGAGGCAATCCTGGCAGAAGTAATAGGATTGCCCAGAACTGGAAGGCATTGGTTTGGTTGGAAGCGCCATAATTTGACTACAGCTGAAGATTTTCCGGCAGCAGGAGAAAGTGTTCGACCACGAGGTAGAGGAACAGCGTTAGAGACCCTTCAAATTCCTTTGCACCAGGTTGCAATCTTTCTCAAGAAATACATCATATGCAAGGGTAGGTACAACATTGTTTATATCTATCAATTTTTCCTCCTATCACATTTACATCATCACAGATTGTTAAATATGCCATATTATCTTTTAAAATATCTACAACACATGGCTCATTATGTTAAAGGTGCTCGACATCCTGCATCATCCCTCACAAATCACGAGTTAATTAAACTATTGGTCCTACGGGCCCTTGCACACCAGAATTTGACATGGGAACAATTTCTTGCTTGGCCAAGGGTACCCCGTGAAGCTTCCTTGGAAATAGGGGGTATTGAAATAATGGATGAGGACTGGATTTCCTCAGACTCAGTTGGGGGGAGGGTGTTAGCACCCAAATTGGACCTCAAGGTTGTGGGAGAAGGCCAAGCTGGGGTAACCACAAAACCGCTTTAGGTTGAGTTCTTACCTATGCAACCAGAGAGGGATCTCTCTTAAATTTACAGAAGACTGATAATAATCAATGAGAAACACACAGCCTCCTAACTCCATTTATTCAATCAAAACATACATAGAGGGTCATAATTTCTGATAGGACAATTGCTTAAGGGTTTGGTGAGATAATCAGGAGAGAAAACATTGGGCAATGGAGTCAAAACATAACACATAAATCAAATAACAGTGCTGCAGCATGGAATATCAAAATAGAGGCAAGGTAGCCAACCGCTTCCTGTTAAAATTTTGTTGTCTGGTGATAAAAGAAGAAGAAACGAATAGTCCATTGACATGAGCATCAAACAGGGATGAATTCAATGTCAACTTTAGAGGAAATATTGGGTGAATACCTGAAACAATAGCTAGAGCTTGTACCCAAGAATTCTGCACTATTATACACTAATTCCATATATCAAAAGAAAACATAATGTAAGTAAATAACAGGAAGCACATTCACATGAGAAAAAGAAGGAAACAGACTGTAAGCTAAATGACACATGAATCTCTGCCAAAAACAAGCTTCAAACACTGTGATTCTATTAATGATTATGCTTAAAAAACATATCTTAGTTCTCCTAGGCCTCGGCCTACTGATTTTCCAACCCATTCTATCTCTATTATATATGTATTTATAGGCACTTTAGGCTCGAATCATCTAACAGAAAACAACTACAGCCATGCTAACACCTGTGTGGCCCAGTCAGCCACCTTTGACAACAAATTACAAAATGAAAAACACTACTACCAGACAGGCTATAACTAACTCAACAAGGTGTCATTTGCAGGATTTTCAAACCATAACAGCCCCAATTGGCTTGACAAATAGAGAAATATTACATACATGCCGAGTCCAAAACAGATTGATACGATGGGGAAACAGAAACACCATGGACAGGTTGCCACCTCACTCCTGAAAATTTACTTGACCCTGTTGATCAAAGAATTATTCTATCTTCAAGGAATCTTCCACCTATGCTTCTTCTGCTGGAGGAGGAGGTGTCACTTCCTTAGTGGGGAGGATGAAATATTTGAGAATATCCACGTCTTGGTGGGTGTCCCGCTCCTTTCTCGGGCCTCCTTCTTCCTCTTTCGACGTTGAACCTTCCTGCACACATGTCCCTCCTCGGGCTCTTCATCTTCGCTGGCAGTGCTAGCCTCTACGTGGTCAAAGACTACAAGGGATGAAGGAACATGTTCCTCCTCCACCTTAGACCACGCCTGCTCGAGCATAAAGACCACTTTTTCTCCTTGATCCCTCTTCATGACCAGATCCTAACTGAAAAATACCAGATCTGCTGGGTCTGCCACCTTTCTCATGCAATGATCGTGAACAAGAACCGCAGGGATCCCTGCCTATAACAACCCTGATAATGATGGCAGTCACGCGTGACCACCCTCGCCATAATTGTCTGAACGGATCTCCCAAACGAGTAGGAATGATGCTTGAGGTCAGAGCTGACGTGAAACATGATGAAACAGGCCTACAGGTCAGGTGGAAAAACATATGACGGAGCTGAGGTGGCCTCCGACTGGCTTGGCAATCATTTGTTTTGCTGTGGAGATGCTCCTCAAGCCGTCTATCCACATCGTCAAATCTGCATCGTATATCTCCTTAGCTTTTACCTTCCAATATCCTCTGTGGCTAACAACCCTGACATATGCCACCTCGACAGCATCTTTGATCTGCAAAAACTTTGGTGACCGTCGATCTGATCTCCACCTGGATCTCGATCGTCCAAAGGCGTGGTCTTTTACTGGGTTCACAAATTTTGGGCCCATCAAATTTACACGCAAGTCATATCTACAAACTAATTTTGAGCCGTGGATCTCCACCCTGCTAGATCTACGTTGTTGGAAAGTCTGGGGCTTTAACAAAAGTTCGCGAATTTGAAACATACCCCTTTTCGCACATGTTTAATATGCGAACATCCTCCTGGCCATTGATCCACACCCTCTGTCGTTGATCGAACTTTAATATGCTCGCCGGTTAACAGCTCTACCCATGCTTAAACAACTTCCAACTCTTTTCACGAAGGATGCCCTCGATCATCAATCTTCACCAAACGCGATCCACACCATCCATAGGTGCCACTATGCACTATAGGCACCTTCTTTACATTTAACCTTCTTGGCGCCATTAAAACCTTAGATTTCTCAGACCTCTTCATTTCAAATCGATGCCAACTGCATAGAGCTCGAGTACATTAACCCTAGAGCTATGTGGATTTAGAGCTCGGCTTTCCATGGCTATTTTCACGAATCTGAACCCTCTCAAATGCTTAGCACAAATCTGGTGCTAACAGAGGGATGGAGCATTAGAAGACCAATTGGAGGATGAGGAGGATATAGATACAGAGGAAGTTGAAATTGGAGTAGCTGTAAAAGCTGCGACAGTAGAAGCTGTAGTTACGTAAATTGCAATGGCAGAAGAGGAACATCAAACAGAGGCAATGGAAGGAGTAGATATGGAGGTTCTAAATGTTGAACCCTCCCTTGAAAGAAGAGAAACTATAATTCAAGAGGAGGTATTCGTCCCTATTGCTGAAATATAGAGACTTTTGTTTTGCAAAGGAGAAGGGAAGGACCAAGGAACAAGGGCCAGATGACCAGTCCAGCGATAAAGAGGAGAATTAGAACTGTTACTGCAGCAGAAGTAGTGCATTCAATTGGGGTAAATATTGAAATTCAAATCTTAAAACCTCGAGCACCTATTGTTACACAAGAACCTATTGTAGAAGAACCCCAAATTGAAAATATTCTTTTTGAAAATGAACTGTTGAAAGAAGAAGTGCAAATGCTTTGAGGATAATTAGAGAAATGGAAGGAAGTATGTAGGAAGCAGGCAGAGAGGAGGATGAATACGATGGTGGAGGTTGCAGACCAACCGAAGAATCCATCTTTTGTTCTTGGGAATGAAGGACAGAAGGAAATTGTATGCCCGGAATGTGGAGATATTTTCAAATTGGTAGGACATGAAGTTATAGTGGTGGACTTAGCAACACAAAAATATGCAAAAGCAAGGCAAGAAATGGAGGAACCACTCCTGGTGTTAGTCTCATTCTTCACAAAACATTGAAGTAACTCAAAATCAACCTCAACAGTCTGAAGAAATTGAGAAATAGGACGTTGTTACACAAGAACCAATGTCCTCAGAAATGTTTATTGAAGATGCAACTCAGACAAAGGATGTTGAGAATAGGATACAAAAGAAATTTGTTGCGACACAAGAACCAACATTCTTAAAAGTATTTGCTGAAACTGCAACTCAAACTGAAATTGATAAGGATGGGATTTATAAGAGGAATGCTGCTACACAAGAACCAGCATTTCC
Organism: Larix kaempferi; assembly: GCA_027924585.1. Taxonomy (NCBI): domain Eukaryota; kingdom Viridiplantae; phylum Streptophyta; class Pinopsida; order Pinales; family Pinaceae; genus Larix; species Larix kaempferi. The sequence goes on from BSBM01000073.1 coordinate 17,753,069, forward strand.
AAGATTAATTGTTGAGGTTGCAACATAGACAGAGACCACTGCAAAGAAGCTAGTACACTGCCAATACAAAATGAAGAGGCTAAGACTTCAAGTGACAAGTTAGAATTTATTAATTTGGATTCTGATGAAGATATGTGGGGCTCATTGGCTGGGGCTCAAGTTCAAATTTATACTCATATGTTGGCCAATAGGGAAATACAAGGATAATTACACACTAATAGTGATGGGAGCATGGGGTTGTTTGTAACGAATTCCTGATATAGGTCAAGAACCTTCTATTTTCTTCAAATTTTCTGCTCAACACAAACGAGGATCAGACTCAGATTCAAATCAGTTGGTTGTTGCATGAGGACATGCAAACGGATAGTTGGGGGGAGATGTTGGATCCTGGAATTGTCCCTTTTTTACCACACTTATTAGTTATTACCTATTTTTTCCCTGTTACACCCTATTTCCAAAAACCAGATATATATCTTTCTTCCAGATTGATCATGAATCCTGACAGGTATAAATCATTATTGTTTCATTTATTTAATTCCTAAGATTGTTATGTTTATGAATTCTATCCTTTGGTTTATGCTAAATTGTGTTGATTTAATTAAGTCAAGCTCAAAGCATTGAGAGACACATGTGTATCAGCCGTTAAGCCTTGGGAAAGAATCACACATGGTGCCAGCTGTTACTCTTCAGTTCAGTTCCACACATTAAGAGAAACAGTGCAATCATCTCTCCACGTGATAACTGTGGCAAAGACTTTGCTGCAACAAAGCATCGCTACAACAAACAGAACGCTTCCCAATGAGTTAGTTCGTTGATCCACTGACAGCTAGAGTGACAACATCCTTCATTTTCCAACAGCCTCATTTAAGTTCATTCACGGCTGTAACAGTTCCGTTGTGACTCAGCATCCTGAAGATCAGAGATCTTCATGGTTGCATGAATTTATTGCATCACGATTTGTATTTTGCATGTATAAATAGGGGAATACGCTCAGAGTTTGGGGTTGGTTGATTATTAATTTGTACGAGCTGTAACAGAGAGTTGATACTGTGAATTAACATCTTTAATACAAGGAGCAGAGTTGTTCATATTTATGTGTTTTAATTTGTGGTAGTTCACAACATCTCTGTTAGAAGGCCAAGGCCCGCCTTCTCATAGAGATTGCTGAGTTAAGTAGTTAGTTTGATTTACTTTCTATTGTGTGGTGTGTATTTACAGTAGATGTGTTTTATAGATAAGCTGCAACATTGATAATTGCATTTCCTTTGGTAGTTATACATTGCATTCTGAATAGTTGTAACTGCGTGGTGTGATAGTCGACTCTATAGGTTAGTTATTTTATGCAAGCGTGCTATTTATCTGTTACAGTCAAGCTCAACTCTATTTCATTTCTTTTATTTAATCTTTCTTGAAGTTTATTGCATTAGTCAGATTATGATTGCAATTGGTTTGATTTCTTACTGTCAGTTACAATTTCCTAGATTAGATAATCTTAGACATATTCTAGTTTATGCATTGTAGTCTGATATCTTTAGGATTTAACTTCTTGCAAAAGTAAGTCTTGCTTAATTCTTCTTAGATCAGTAATTGCTGGAGTGATGATTGTAGGAAGGTAAATGTACTTCGAATTTCTAGATGGATAAATTAGATTATTTTTATCCATGAGATGAGTTTGACTAAGCAGATAGGTAGGATAGTAAGTATGAAATTCCTATGATGTATTTAAACCATACGATGAGCTCCTTACCTCACACATTAGGGGGGAATCTATTAACATCCAAATTTTCTCACCTTCCATGTCATTAGATTCATCATTCTTATACATCATCATTCCACATTGTTAGCACTAATTTTCTGTCTCATTCCATCTATATGACATGAGGAAGTAATAGAATTCCAAAAAATGAAAATCAGACCATGAGTTGACCTCCCTAGAAGGGGGTCACTGCTTTTCCTTCGAAATCAACAATTTAGGTCATGGATTTTCCCTCAAAAAGCGTGACTTGATCCAAAAACATGATTGTCATTAAAAAAAAATTATTTACTACTTCCCTAATGAAGAAGGGGAAAAGTGTTAACACATACCTTGACATGGTCCCAAATTAGTTACGAATCTATGGCCCAAAAACCTAATTTATCCACTAAGAAATAAAAGGAAATGGAGAATGTTCACATGCTTATATATCCTTCTCTTGACCACTCTTGTACCTATAAAAAAACCTCAATGTCACCATTTGATACACATAATTTCCATATCACACTCATGTTGTCATGTTGACAAAATTCTCCAAAAACTAGAAGAAAGCCATATCTTACTTTCTACTTCACCTAAAATAGATTATGATTCTGATGATTGGTTGGAAGTTGTGAGGTTTCAAAGGAGACAAATGGACCTTCCATTAGAGAAAATTTCAGGTCTAAAATGGGCCTCCTAAGTAAAATAATAAAATAATAGTTAAAATAATATTTATGAATTTTGGAGGAAAAGAGAAAAAACTACATTTTTTCTTCGTATTTTCAATATATATCCCTGTCATTTTAATCAATTTTTAAGTGGGAGCACTCGTTGGATGGACTCGTTGAATTTAATTCCTTATCCAACAAGTTCTCCCACTCGAAATTTGAGTAAAATGACAAGGAGATATGTTGAAAATATAAATTAAAAAGTAGTTTTTTTAATGTCAAATATGCCATGTCCACCATTATGGTTGACTCTTTCCTTGAAATTCTATTGGTTCTTGAATTCAATGGCTCGTTTTCTTATGAGGTGGCTCATTTTCTTACGATGTGGCTCATATTCTTATGGGGCCCATTTTAGACCCCATATTTGCTATAATTCCTTTGATAGCTAGGCCTTGATTACAACTAGTATAGCTTTTAAACCACATTATCCACAAAGAGGGGGAGGAAATAGAATAGTTGAGATTGAAATTTAGCTAAAATGCAAAATGTTGAGAACCTATGGTGGCAATGGTATAGGGAGGAACAATTTTCTGATATTGAAATATTCACTAAACACTTTTTATGGGGATACCCAAGCAGATTACAAAAAAATGGATCCTTCTAACCTGGTTTTCAACAATACTAGAATCGTTTTCCTCATGAGTCCCAAAACCTACTTCCAAACGAAAAAGAATAGCAACAATAAAACACAATCTACAAATTGTGTTGTAGTCTCCTTTTGGGAAAAGGGCACACTTTCAAATACAAAAATATATCTTTAGACATTCTGAAAAAAAGATCATTATAAAAAAAAATGCCGAATGAAATAGAGACCAATACATTCTAAATTATGTTATTTCAAGAAAACAATATGATGCTGGTAATAATAGAAACTTAGTTTCACATGCCATATGATTTCCCCAATGAACAATTTCATTCCATATGTTTTATTCTAGACCTTTAGTCAACAATATGGCCTCTAAAAACCATATATGTATTTAACTTTCTCAGACGAATAGAGAGAGCATAGATCCTGCTAACATACAACTGATTTAAGAACTATTAGGACTACCTTCTATGAACTGTTCTGATTTAAGAAAAACATTTCATAGAAGGTAGTCCTAATGAAAGAAATTCAAATGATATTGTTCATTATGTCCAACCTTAACAAAAGCATGCTCTCAATATTTCCTTCCCCACTTAGATCATTCAGATCACGTATGACTTTATCCCTCTTTTCAGATTTGTCGTATCCTGTTGAGTGGATAGGTAGTAGATATTAATCTCTATCGCAAACAAAAAATAATAGCATCTTTGGATCTACACCATTAGGAATAACTAAATATAATACAAACTTCAAATGCCAAAAATAATATATGATTTGATATAAATACCATTTTCTGAAGGTCGGCTTAGCTTCCTAGGATCTTATTTTTCTTTCTGCTCAGCAAAGATAACCACCTCGAGTAGAAGAGGGGTTAGAGATGACCAATGCTCATGCTTTGGGCCAACAATCTCTGCATGAATTCCTGTGTGAAAATGAAAGAATCTTGTAAATGTGTTTTGACATATTTAAAAGAAAAATAGGTGACAATAGTTGTTATATGTGTGTCTAACATAATATCGATTTTCACAAATTGAATTTTCCAAAGATAGGGATAAGTGGTAAGGCACACATCCAACATTTGTCTTCCACTTGAAAAAACTATGGGGGTTGAAGTATCCTATGGCACATTTATTGAGGAGGTACCTGTAGGTCAGAAGATCATATTACATAGATCCGGGAAGCAATTAGGAATTAGAAAGGTTACAGTGTCCACCATGTTTGAAGAACAACCAACCAAGTCGCACATTGATTGACCAACAAAGAACCTAGTGAAAACACAAATCACCAGAAAGTGTGCTCCATTTGCCTTCACAGAAAAAAGCAATTGGAAAAATGGCCTATCAAATGTTATTGTTGAATCCTAATGGGACTAGACTCATGGTCCATGCAATATTTGAGGGAGATCACATAATCACTTTATGCATAAGGGTTTCTCAATTAATGTTTTTGGGAAAGGTAAATCATCCTTTACTCATTCGTGGCCATATTATCCTAAGATCTTGGGGTATGAAAATGAGAAAGATAGTTGATCCCTGTAGGATATGGACTCATGGAGAATGTCTCCTAAGTGTTTGACAGGATGCAAGTACAAGCTCCAAGTGCGTGGCTAGCTCCAGTCATTATGCATGCCTGCTCTTCCATCACCCAGAAAAGGACATGAATGGGGTGGCAACATGCTAATGTGGACTTGGAAACCTCTCTTGAGGAAAGCCTTTCCCTAAAATATATATATAAAAAAGATACTTCCATTCAAGGTATTAGTAACCCTTATTCAATATTGGTTGCATGTCCAAGGATCAAAAGCATAGAAATCAGAGATCAAACCCACAACTTCAAAAATGACAACTCTGCAAAAGTTCGAAAGGCCTAATCATCTTCATCAAATATTTTTCTCAAAGTGAAAATCCATCGTATTAGATTCATGGAGCTTCAAAATACACCAGGATTACAACTAAGATATACCTTTGATTTTAATAGTAGCCTATACATTAAGTTAGAGTTTTGTCACTACTTTCTAGATAATGAATCCAATTAACAAGTCAGAAATATTCTCACAACGCAAGCAGACTAGTTCACAGTGACACTAAAATATTAAAATGAAATATGTATTGCATGGTTTACCAACTATATATATGTTCTAAAAGGATGTGAGATTGCATGTCATTATTTCTTGCATAAAAAAGAATAAAATGCCAACAATTATTCAATGCATGTGAGAAGATTACAAGAAAAAAATTGTCACTTCAAGGAAATGCATTGAGATTTTATAACTGAGAGATTCCTAGTAAACAAGTTCCCATAAAGAGATTTTATAATTGTTGTACACTCTTAAAACAACCAACATATCATACTCTATATATGCCATCAATAACCAAAAGTTGAAGTTCACCATAAAAAGAATTGATCATGGTTCAAAAATAAATTGTTCATATTCAACACTCTACACACAAGTTTGCACAAGTCAAGAAATGAAGTGAGTATCCAGATCTAAAAATTCCAAATTCCTATAAATCTACAAAGCATATACCAACAGCACATCTAAAAATGATCTGGACAAAAGCTTAGGAATGATATCTAGAAAGGAATATAGTAGAATGAGATTATAAATAAAGACAATATGAAATGTAATACCATTAGGACCTTCGAATAAGAGGAAATTAGATTAACAATTCAAAATGAAATCAAAAGTTTAAGGTATATACAAGGTAGTTTTCCATCAAGTCTATCTTAGATTCTTATGCTATCAATTACACCACAAAGTACATAGAAGGAAATCCTTTCTTGTAGACCTTGAATTGCATTATTGTTCTTGTTTAGACATGGGAAAATAGTTCAGATAAAATTAGATATTCAGAGTAACCCCTCAAAAATTGTTCTATAGAGGAAGAAATATCAAATGTCATAGATAAATTTATAGGTCTGAGATAATCAAGTTCTTTAGCCATGTAGCCTTGTTCCCGCCAAAATGTTGGCATTTTTTTTAACTTTGAGAAGCTAGGGCTTCACAAAGACTTATGATAATTGTTGGATAGATTGTCGTATGTTTGATAGAATTACATAAGTAGTATCCTTGATAAGGAGTTCAATAGCCTTGCTAAGGAGTTCAGTAGCCTTTCTAAGGAGTTCAGTATCCTTGCTAACGATTTTGGGAATGGTCTTTACAACAATACTGATATTTATGAAAGGTTTAAACCAGGAATGTCAAGAACTAAAGTTTAGTCAAGTCTGAGGGCATTGAGATCATCCTTTTCTCCTACATATTGTACCCTCAAACATGGAATCCTGTATCAGTAAGTTGTAGAAGTGAGGTACTCTACAACTTGAGTGGGGGGATATACCCATGTGCAACACTGATAAAATAAAACAAAAAAAAGAGATTTCATCTTATTTTTTTAATCACCAGAACATAAGGAGGGGTTGTTTCTTAATATGTTGTCCATCTTTGGGTACTTCTGTGGACCAAGAAGCTATTATGGGACATGAATTAGCAGTAACTAGCCTTGTATATGCTTTCTGGGAAAAGTAAGCAGCCCTAAACCATGAATTTTGGGCATGTCAACAGTTGTTCTAGGCATGATTAAGACCACACCAACAACAAATCCAAATTTGATGTGGTCTATGCAACTAAATATTAATTATGGGCATGCATATGGATGGGATCAACCTCCCAACAACCATAAAAAAGCGGTTATGTGGTAAAGACAACATTAAATGGCCTTGAATTCAATTTTAGACTAGATCTGAGCTAATCTAGGAAAAGTATGAGATGATTCACCATAGCAGTAGCTCGTTTGACCCTTCAAACAACATTGAAAATGATTCTTGGCACTCATGGGCTCACTTCCACCATGAAGCAACATTTAATCTCTAGTTCTGGCAAGTTTCTAGGCATGAAATTGGCAACCCCTCCTCTGACTAACCATCAACCAGTCACTACCCTAGACTACAACCAAATCATTCAAGGGCATGCATCCATTCTACATTTTGTATTTGAAAATGGACAAAATATTAAGAAACAACAACTGACCATGTGATTTGTACCTATTGTATATATCCAACAACCTTCGATGATGTAATCTCAAAGTGTGATTTCAACACTACCTTCTCCAAATAAGCACTAGAGCCATTTGGTAGTGGAACTCAAGTCTTCTCCCACTAGCAACAATACAGTTGTAGAGGAACCGTTTATCCCTAACACAGTTGTTTTGGTATTTTTCAAGTTGGTCATCATTGTTTATTCTATTGAAAAAAAATTAACATAATCTAATGAAGGTCAATTACTTTGTGGCCAAGCATTAATTCATAATTGTTGTCATTCTCAACACCCAAGTTAAAAATCCATAAGATATGAAAGTTGTAGTATGTACATGTTTGATCAAGGTAGATCCTACATATCTAGAGGCGAATCCTTTGCATGAAGAATTGATATGTGAAATGGTTGACATAGTCCATGCCCCTAAAAAAGAACAAAAGCATACTCTCTAGAAATGCAAAGATGACAAGTGCCAAGTGGCCCTATGAAAAAGAGAAAAAGGTCCCAAGTCAAAATTGGACCTATAATTCAAAGAATGATCAAATAAAAGCATTATTTCACTTAAGAAGAGGTGTGCTAGGGTTCAAGAGGCCTAAAGTACCTAAGAAAGTTCTTAGGGAGATGGGTCCTATGTAGGAGGACACCCTATGGGTTAAAATAATATTTTCTCCTTTATAAACCCTAACAGAATGAAATGCAAAATTTATTTCACTTAAGAAGAGGTGTGCTAGGGTTCAAGAGGCCTAAAGTACCTAAGAAAGGTCTTAGGGAGATGGGTCCTATGTAGGAGGACACCCTATGGGTTAAAATAATATTTTCTCCTTTATAAACCCTAACAGAATGAAATGCAAAATTGGGAGGAACAAGGCTGTAAATAGAGAAGGATTCCACTTGCTAGAGGCAGGGATGGAATTGTGTAAGTTCCCCTCGAAGCTTGGTTTAATATCTTTTGGGAAGAAGAAGTTAAGGGGCATTTTGACATATTGTCTAGTGGAAAGATTGGTTAACCCTTCCTCTTATACCAGTCCCAACAAATATATGTGGAGGAAAGAATGGAGAACACATCCACAAATAGGGTGGATAGGAAACCTATATACTAGAGGAATGATTATCCAATCTTCCTCAAATGTGTTTCCTAGAAATCATATCACCTAGAGGAAAGATCGACAATTCTTCTACAAGTATGATACTAAGAAATGAATCATTTAAATGAAATATTGATTGACACTTTCTCAAATACAGTACACAATAAATGTATTTTCTACTATAACGATAATTTGTCCCTTCCTCAAACACAACATCCTTTAAACCTACCATCTTGACGAAGAATTAGATGACCCTTCCTCAAATACAGTACACGGTCAATTTAGCATTTGGAGGAATGATCCTATGACTCTTCACTACATGAAAAAAGGCCTACCATGATGGTCATGCTTCTGAAGGACCTTAAATGGTCGTCACCAAAGTCACTTATGGTGGCAGTCTCTGAAACAATGTCACTATAAGTGCTTTTGGTGACAATTCTTTCAATCCCATCGCCAAATCCATGGTCATGCCTGTGATGGACCTTAAATGGTTGCCACCAAAGTCACTTATGGTGACAGTCTATGAAAAAACGTCGCCGTAAGTTTTTTTGGTGACAGTTGTTTAAATCTCCTCACCGAATCCCTTTTGGTGACAATAATTCCTATGATGGACCTTAAACAATCATCATCAAAGTCAATTATGGTGATGGGATATGAAAAATTGTCTCCATAACTACATTTGGTGACAGTTCTTTAAATCCCGTCACCAAATCCCTTTTCAGTGACACTTTTAATGATGGTCGTCAAAACTCTATTTCCAATTCTCTCTTTGGTGTCACTTATGGTGAGGGTTGTTAAAATCCCATTGCTAATTATCTTTTTGCCGACACTTTTGGTGATGATCCTTGAAGGGGCCCTCACCAATACTTTTTTTGTGATGTTTGTCGTGACGATAAAAAAATGTATGTCACCATAGATAATTGTGTATAATTCTTTTGATGACACCAAGTGGTCGTCACTATTGTTTTTGAATTGGGATAAAATCAAACAACTGAAAAAAAAAGTGTTCCCAAGATTCCTTCAACTATGAAGCATGATTGCTGTGAAATTGGAAATGGTGTGTATCATCATGAGAATCATGCCATTGTACAATTAGGATAAGTGAAAGTAGTTTCATGATGGAATATATGAGGGGGTCAAATGAATTTGATAATAAAAACATAAACTTATAATTAAAAGAAAAGGAAATGCAACTATTCTTTCCGATAACTTTATAACAACAATAAATCCTCAAATATGATGCCCATAGTGAAACATTTAGTTCACGTTGGTATCATTCTTGAATCAAATCAATTGTTTAAAAATATTGTGGTTACCTTTGATACTGGAGATACAATTAACATTGTCATTGGTACATGGTTAAGCTCTTCATGACTTTCATCAAGCACAATGATGGGGGGGAATATTTCAATAAGATCAGAACATACAAATCCAAATTCCTAATTCATACCCAAACAAGAACCTTTATCATTTTAAAAATAAGTAAAATATTCCCTAAATGGGTTGTTAGATAGGAAAGAGGAAATCATAATATTGAGTGGGAGGGACATGCATATGGCATGTGTGGCATAGTTGTGCTTGTATGGAGAAGATGGACGATGGGGTTGAGAAAGATTCAGGCAATCATGGATCTGACTCTTTGCTCGAATATTTACTCCTGTTATCCAAACCAGGGATGGGCCTTAACCATGGAAATCATGAATTAAAAGATACTTAGAATGGAGCCATTGGTGAAGGTTTATCAAGGGACAATGGGCATTCAAGAGTAGATGTGAGAGTATTTAAATATGAAAAATGGCGACTATATTATACAACTGATCAATTTATTGGTTATTCTATTATGTAGAGAGGGTGGAAATTGATCTTTGTTGTGTTGGAACGCTGGTCTCATCTTGCCGATCTTTGGGAGTTTCCATACTCATTTGAATTTGGATCTTCCTCTACCAATAAACCAATATCAAGTTCAACCTACTCAATCCTATAGGTGGTTGAATGTTTTCTTAGTTTGGAAGGACCCCATGATAGAGAGAGTTAAGGAGTTTGGGTTCAGTGATTCCAAACTAGGGTAGTGCAAGGGAAGGCCATTGAAATGTAAGGAAAATATATATTCGAGCTCATGGAACTTAAGGAACAAGGTGATGTATTCCATAATGACAATAGTATGAGAATACAATAGAATATTCCATTCAGGGGTGATTGAAGAAGTGAAGAAGATAGAAAATAAGGTATGTGAAAAATGCAGTAGGTCATCCAATGACAAAGTGGATGAGGAGGTAATTCCATGAGTTCCAAACAAGTTTTTCCATTAGTAGAAATACAAAATATCTCTAGTTGATAGACATGTATTGGCACATAAAGACCTTCATATCCATGATAGTTGAAGGGGCACTCAGAATAAGGAAATCCTTAACATATTAGAGCAATTGGACTAGAAATAAGAGAGTTTAATCTATGTTATTTGGGTTTCCAAGGAATAAATGAGAAACCAAATGAAGATGGACAAATTTTTATATCCAAGGAAGAGTAGAGAAAGACAAGAGTGGAAATATCCCAAGATGAGGAAATTGTTGAAGCCAATGATGAGCAGGAGAACCCGCTACCTTCATCAACATTTCTTCAATATTTCACTTTGATGATTATCCTAGTCCATCTCGCTAGACTCTGTGTTCCCTTTTTTATATGTTAGTATTGCTGGTAAATCCTAAGAAAAACTTCATTATTCTTGATCAATGGATCACTATAGCCTTGTTTTCTTTGGAAGCGGGTTATAGGATGCATTACTTGTTAACACCCCTTGTATATTATTAATATATACTTCATATTATTTATTAAAATCATCAAACAAAAAAAACTAGTTAAATATTACGAAAATGCAAAAAAAATGGGAGTCAATAACAACATGCAAACAACAATTAATACATCACCAATTCCTATAGTTGAACTGATACAAAATATGTGTTTTCCCTTTACATTCTAACTTTATGTAGTCCTCTCATTTAGAGGCATGAAGTATTAACTCATATGAAAAGAGATGGTAAATCCATTAATCCCAATGCATAATCTTCCAAAATCACAACAACAAATCAATCAAGTTGTAATGTATCATAAATGATAATAAGAAATCATTCACAGCCATAGACAAATAACTTTCTCTTATAATGTCAAGAGATTTAAACATGCATTGTTTCCAATAGAGATACCATATGTTTCCAACATAGATACCAAATTATAGAGGCTTAGAAATATGTTGTGTGTTTTTCAGCTAAAATAAAATAAATAAAAACTATATATTATCAGTGTGATAAAAATTAATGATCGCATTTGGGATCACGGGCCATTGTATTTTCAGTTCTCCTCACGACATTATTTGAATTCACAGTTGAAGAATGTCATATGAAGGAAACTAATATGAGCTTCATTTCTAGAGTTTTTCTTCTCATTTAGTTTTATCAATTGCATGATCTTATCCTTGGTGTCAAATCATGGAACTACTTTGAAGTTTCTACCAAATTTAAAGTTGTGTAATACCCAAATATTGTACAATGTATGTACAATTGAAATTCTCACCCTCATGCATCTCTCACTTGCCTTTATTTTTTTGTAATTGTATAAATTTTCCAAGAGTTTATACATGCAATGCACTTTGAAAATGCATCAAGAAAACCAACAAGTATCGGTGTTGGTCAAGATACATCCAACATTAGTGAGTTAAGCACATGCTAAAGTCTATTTTGATCAACTTGGATTTTATTGTAGTTTATCACCAATATGCAGTTCCAATGTGAGTTTGGTTTCATGGTGAGCCACCGTCGCTCCTATGATTTGGTATTTGTGAATCCCTATCCTCCTTACTCACCCTGTGAATAAGCAATATTTTTCATTATGAAAAAAATGAAGGCTACTTGGGTTAGCAGAACCAATTCATGTCGTTATAGTTGACTTAATATTATGACCTACAAAACTTGACGTCTCCTACAAACAAAATAATTTCTCTAATTTTGGATGTTAGAAAGACAAGTTATATAAAATTATGCATATGAGTAGGTGAACATCAGACAAATGCACTTGGTTGAGATCCATATAACTAAAAGAATAATAATTTGGCATCATTATTCAGGATAGTGACAAGAAAAACTGAAGAGAAAGGAAAATGAGAACTCTATAAGTGGACCAACTGTTGTTGTTTGGTCTCTTTCCAAAAATACTAACATGAATGGAGTACTTCAAGAAATTGATTAGATCCTTCTCCAAATATTCTCATAGCCTTTGAAATAAATATGTCGCTCTTTGATTGAACCTTTGAACCCATATTATACCTTGATATGACCTAATAAATGCTTCACAAAATATTTGAAGGATAGAAGGTTGTCTCTAATTCAGTTTCTCATCCAGGAAGACATTCGTTTCATCTTTTCTTTTGTAATTTAGTATTTTCATTATAACACAAAAAATATTACAATATATCACATGGCATTCAAGCCTCTCCTCAGGAGAAAGCAACCTAAGAATTGAAGTCTTTAGGCCTCTGATAAAGAGAAAACAGCCTTTGATAATAAAAAAACTTGGAAGTGACATTCCTCTAAAAAAGAGAAAACGACCTTTGCTCAAAATACCTAAGAGAGTGACATTGATAGACAAGTATATTCCTAGGCCTAGAACTGAAAATTCATAAATAGTATGATCTAGGATAAGCATACACAAGGGCATAAAGTCAAGAAGTGGTCTAAAGACACAAAAAACTAAGACTATTAGCATAAGTGGAACATTTGTCAAAAAGAAGAGGTATGGATTGAACGATACGTGACACATGGTCGGGATGCTTTCCATGTTGGGTTATTGGAGGTTCGCTTTCCCTCTTGGTGCAACTTGTGGTCCTGTGCTTGGACGCAATTGTGCTTGCAATTGCAAGGCTTTCCTCATTAACTGTGGTAGTCGAAAACCCATGAGTCTTGTCACGTCCCCTCCCATCATACCAGCTAGATGGAGAGGATCGTGATGTTAAACCGAGCATCTAGCCCCATGATTTTGCTAAATAGCATTCATTTCCCAATATAAAAGACATATGGGATGTATGATTATAAGATAAACACAGCGGAATTAAATTCATTAACACATCCATCATTCATTCAAATATTCATAAGATAAACAATTGCAGAGTTAACACAAGAGAATACTTATCTTATAACAGTAGCCCCAAGCAACTGGCTATGCAACTGCAATGTTCCACCCAACCATAGGCCAGTTGTGCTTATCAACCTTTTGATGCAACTTCCACCCCCGAGCTGGGCATGATCTCTACAAGGAATCGGGAACAGCAGACTCACACATAGCCAAGCATACACCAAGATGAGCCAAGCCAATCTACAATTGGGTTTATCAGGCTGCTAGGAAATGGAAAGGAGGAATTGCTAAGCTAGTGAGCTCAACCACAGAGCTAAGGGTACCCCTCCCAGATCTATTCAGCTTGGCACTCACATTGCCTACACACCCAACACAAGGAAGTATTCTCTTCACTGCCACACAGTCCCTCAAGCCATACCTTCCTTTCTAGTGATCTCAGGGTGTGCATAGAAAAGCAGCCAAAGCCCTCTTGATCTTTTTGAGAGGTTATTCCCTCCACTAGGTTTATCAAGCCAATTCTGTCCCCTACCAGTCCAAGTTTCTTGCTCACAGGTTCAAATCAAAACAGGGATGCACATAATAGCAGAGCCACTCTTATTGGGCATGATAAAACGTTTCAACAGTGGAATGCATGAGATGGGGTTTCTTGAGCTTCAGAAAAATGTGGGTAGACCCAAAACGTATTGGCAACTAGGAAAATTCGACTGGGAGAGCAAAACCCATTTCAGAAAAATGCCCCCGGGGCAAAAACGACCTCTCCCTCAATCCCAAATCAGGTCCCTCCTTCCCCAGCTACTGTACAATACCAAAACGAGTTCCTGGGCATGGAAAAACATAGGATTAGGGTGAAAAACGTGAGGATAAATTCCAGTGAGCTCAGTCTGCGTGAGAGGAAGAACGTAATTGATGAGGAATTGCCTTAGGCAGCATTTCGTGGGGGTTTTCTTGCCCAGCAAGCCAAAAATACGATTTTCAGGTTGATGGCTTGCCCATGCACGAAAATCTGACTGCCATACTTCTCCAATCCCAAGACATTAACTGCCCCAACTAATCTTTGGAAGAATTAAATGATTGGGTGCATGAGACAAAATGGATAGTTAAGAGTTCATGGGTTTTCTCATTGACACATGGGCTGACCCTAGTGGCTCAAGGGTTTGGTTATTTCCCCTCCCCATTCCTTGTAGAATCATGCCCCATCTCTTTGTTGCATTGCATAGCTAGTTGTGGGTATTTCATTAAAATTCGTATTTACATGATGTCTTATTTACATTGTGCCCATCTAGCACAAGAACCATAGGCATCTATTTTAATTGCCGATACATAAAATGCTAAATCAATGATGGGGCCTTGGCCTTGAGCTCCTCGCCATGATTAAATAACCATATTTACATCATTTCCAATTTAATACAAAGGGGTCAAAATGGGGATGTGACAAGTCTTGACCTCCCCGTGAAGCATTTCATTGTCCGCCTCAGAGTCAAGTCCGAGGTGAATATTTCCATTTGGAACAACAGTATAAATAAGAGGCGATGGAAGGTGGTAGAGATCCATGATGTCTACACTCTAATATATAAGGGTTTGGACTCTATCTAAAAGCTCTAATATTCGATCTTGCACATCCTACTCGACATCCTTGATGTTATTGCGGATTATTAGTAGAATGTCAGTCATTGTGGCGAGGTGACAAGCAACACCTACAACATTGTTCTCCTAAAAGTAGCTAGAATGTACACACCCACGCTTTCTAGGAGAGCGATGAAATTTGTGGGCCATGTAACAGTGTTCTCCAGTAGCTTTGAGAGATGAGAGCCTCTTTTCCTTAGTCTGAAACCACCGAGAAGCTAGGAGACTACCTTCACAAGGAGAACAGGAAAGAATCCATCCAGTTTGCAGGGAGAAATGAACCATTCGTTAGCCTTATGAACCAGGAATATCCTAGTACAGTAATCAATGTCCTCCATTAACACACAATAAAGTCGCATGTGACATCCCATCATGTCATTCTATGGGGATGTGGGTTGGAGTTATTATTCTCAGGTCAACTTCTCTGCCACCTCCTCGTTTCCAGCTAGCACATTAAACACCCCCACCCCTGTTGTGTCACCATAAATGTTCATTTGATCCCTTATCACCCCATACAAGGAAAGATAATTTTGTAATTGCCCAACTGGGATAGTGGTGTAGACCCGCAGGGTTCAAACACACTAGAACACTACAGAGCTACAAATATTAGAATGTACAACTTATATTAACACATCAACCATGAAATTAAACACATGAAGCCATTTTTAATAGCTCTTATTTATATCAAAACTTAGATATTGTAAATAACATTTACAGCTTGGATAAAAGTATAATTGTTTCCCAAAATTACAATGAAAATCAAAGCTTTTAAAGATGCCTTCTTGGTCTTGGTCTTAGGCGGGGATCGCATTCATGAGAAATATTAAACCCATGATTTTTTTATTTTTAGATATCTTTTGGCCACTCATCCTTTCTTCTTTTCTCCCCATAGACCTCTTGTCCCTTCACAGTAAAACGCATATGCCCCTTTTTTTACCTTCTTCTCGAATTTTTTTTTTCATGAAATTTCCCGCACCAAGAAATATACTTTCAGATTTAATGTTTTACATTAATAGAGCATGGGGTAATTAATCGATATTTTTAATTATTTAATGGAGTTTTATGGTATTAAATAAAATGGAGTGGGCTTCACCCAAAGCCTTTCCACGCATCCCCCTTTGCCATAAAACTTTGATAGGATCATATAAACATCAAGATTAAAAGACTTTGGAGGGATCATATAAACATCAAAATTAAAATCTTGTGCATTTTTTCCAAATTTAATCTGGGCCATTGGTGCATGCCCAATTCACTTCATCCTGGCCGTTGGCATGTTTCCTCCTTACAATTCAATACCTTTCCGTCAACAATGGCGATCATGTTGATGGTTTAATCTTGGTCGTTGTCGACACTTTCCCCCCATTGTTCATATCCATCCTCCCCTTTCCTCCGATGGCTACGATATGGAGCAGATGCTCCTGCATCAGATAGGATGGCCTCAATAAAAAAATTGAACTTCAAACACAATTATCTTTCTATTTCATGTATAAATAGTGAAACATATAAGGCAATGCATAAATAGATTTTGCATTCAGTATGAAACTGCAAATAAAAGAAATGAAAACTATGAAATCATCCATCTCTGAATATAATATGTCATTCAATTCCAAGGAAAATACTTTGTTTAAAAAACTTTAATCAACAAGCCCCTTCGCCTTTTGCCAACAACCACCCCTTTTTACATAGGCTCCCTCTTTTAATAGATACATCAGCCTAAAATTTGGATCTCATATCCACCTTTGAAGGAATGACCTTTATAATTTTAGTTTCATATCAGATTATAAAAATATGATTAAATATGACACGAAAACTAAATTTGGTGTAAGATCCAAATCTTAGAAACTATCTACCGACTTAGTTCTTGATTTTTGACCTTCCTTTTATTTTACAGCAAAGTACAATTTTTTTTGTAAGCTAGTATCCATGGGTATTTGAACTTCTGACCTTCCATTTACAACTTCTGATCTTAATTACTCATTACCAATTTCTCTACTCATGGGCCCAACAAAGTACAAAATAGAACAAGAAGGTTATCCAAATTTAACATTGACTGGGGTAGACATAATCAAAATTACAAAATAAACTGAGTTTGTTTCTTGAATTCTGCAACATATCTTGATAATTCTTGAACTTGGTGCTACCAAAAATTAAATCCTTTGTGATAATTGTGGATTTGCATTATTCCTACTCTGCTCCAAATTTCAGTTGAATCATTGCAAAAGGATAATCTAGCCTTCAGGTAGGAACAAAAATGATGAACTACTATTAGGTTCGAGTCATTGGAGTCTATAAGGTATCCTGTAGGATGTGAGATCCAAGCTCTGCTAAAATATCAAGTTTTCCTTGACTAGCTTGATTGTTTTGTTTTTCCTCCATCCATTTAACCTTTAAAAACCTCTTCTGCCTTCTCAGCATTTTATTCTTCTTAAAATTATTTTGGGCTAAATCACACTGTTTATTATGTTTTCCCAGCAATTTACTCATTCTCCTTTGGATCTTATCATTTTCCATTAACAGCTTCTTAGCATAACCAATTTAGGTTATGTTGTGCAAAATCTCCACAAATTGTAAATCTATATGAATTCATTTGAAGTATGAAGAATTTAATCGCGAATATATTTCAGTAGTAAAAAATAGTTAGTATGTAATAAGGAAATGACTAGTTCGTGTAGCTTTTGTTCATGGGATTTATTTTATATTTTAAAACTCAACAAATATTTTTGTCTTCTTATTAAGAAAAAATTATAAGCTTTGTTTTACTAAAGGATTTCATTCACAGTTCTGCTGGAAAAGTCTCTATAAATCTGTAAGGAAGGTATAGGATGGAAAATTCTCTAGAAATATACTTTGGAAGTTTATAGTATAAACAAATATTGAGTGATCTCTTACATTCTTGTAGCTCTTATAATCAAAACAACCTCAAACTCTGTTGAGTACCTCCATTGAAGAGAGGTTAACATCTAATTTAAAGTGGTGAAACTACATCGCAGAAAGCTAAAAACAAACTTTATCTATCCCAATTAGTACAGACATAGACCACCTATTAAAATCTCATTGTTGCAACATTACGGTCAAGAAAATTCAAATTGTAGATAAAATGTAATGCAATTGACAAATGATTCCAAGTCCCAGATAACAATAAATTATATAAAGAGGGTTACATCTCTTGTGAAACACTTGAAACAATGGAATAGAACAAGCACCCACCTCATTCATGACCAGACCCTGAACATATAAAGGCCATATAAGTAGCATCCAGTTTATGAGCTATCCACATGAAGGCCTACTAATAACTCTTCTCGCTCTATATACAGTTGTAATTTAACCTAGTTGTGCTACCCAATAAATAATAAAAATATTCCATCAACAAAAAATGCCTCTGCAAACAATGATGCTATATTAACAACACCTAGACAAAAATGAATCCCAAACACTAGAACAAAACTTTCTCCAGTATCAGGTTCACTTCATTTTGAATAATTTAGAATACACTTATATGATAAGGTCCTATAATTTTCCTGCCCAAAGTGATTCATTGCACCCTTCTCTTTACAACATGTTCTTATAGTTCTCTAGCTGAAGAGGAAATCATATAGTTTCCTAGTAAAGTGTGTTCAGGACTACATGTGACAAACTTGAGAACACCACTTGAATTCGCAACTTCCATCCATTGTATGCACTATACATGACTATTGGAAAACCAAGTAATGTACAAAGGTAACAACAATATCTGCATTGTCGTGTCTTCAAAATCAAAACTACATCACATTATTTACACACAAAATATATCAATAAATTCAATATGAAAACAACACTCCAACAATATGGAGACTCAACATCATTCCCTTGAAAACCTCAAAACATGAAAGAATGGCATGAAATTTAGAGGAAAAAAAACTCAAGGAAAATTAAATACCCAAAAATAGTAGGATTCTTTCATATTTTGAAGCATAATTCCTCTCATAACCATATCACAGAGACAAAGATAACATATGAAATGCCTTAAAAAAGTTCATTTACAATATTCATTGTCATTAAACAATTCAGTGCACTTCTCTTCCAGGCTATAAATCTTTTAAGTTCATCTGCTAAATACTCACACTAATTTCTTTTGCCCTTTAGCTTGATTTCATAGTCAGGATCGACCAAAAGTGATTGTGGACACACATAGTGACCCTCTCCTAGTGCTTCCCCATTAGGCATAACAAAATTTGGGTTAAAACTTCCTCTGTAACCCTTAGCGACCTTCAACCCACCATTAAAATAAGTAAACATTTTCTTCCTTCCAATCACACTTTTGGTGGCAATGATGATTGGATCTGTCAATAAAAAAATTATTGTGAGATCCTTTAAAATAATAAAATATTTTTTGACATGAAAATAAATAGGTTTATAACTTACCCATGCTTTCAAGTTACCATTTGGTCCATGATTAAGTTGTCTCGAATCCAATAGGGTTTGTTTCATAAAATCTTCACTAGGACTTGGGGAAGATTGCTAAACAAACACTTGTAAGTTATATTGAAATAAGGATTATAACATTGCACCAAATAATAAATCATTTTAAACATACCTTCAAGTTCTTAGATGGTGTAGGATCCATTGCACTTTTTCCATTGAAGGTTCAATAGGCCTATTCTGGAAACTCTCATGAAAAATAAATACTTGTGAGATGTATTCAAAGAATGAAAAGTAACATTAGACAAAATAAGAGGTAATTTCAAAGATTACATAGATTGGGATCATTGGACTAAGAGGTGACATTTGCAAAGGTCATTGGTTTGATGCAACATCTGATAGGGGAGCATTAATTTTCCAATATAGTAGTTTGCATGAGATACAACATAATAAGAAGAGACAAACATTTAAAATCCCAATCTTCAAAGATGACATACATAAAAAATTAAATAATCTACACATGCAAAATTCTTACATTGTTGGGTTTTGGATCAACACTACTATTTATTTCCTCTGCTCCATGGCAGCTTTCCATTTCAACAATCCATCAATAGTTGATTTCATTATTCCAATTTTTGTATCTTTTTCTTGAAGTTCCTTATCTGTTTCTCTCATTTTCTCTTGTGTATTAAGCAATTCCTTCTTGTAGGAACAGTATTTTCCAAGCAATTCAGTTGGAGTGACTCCCAAGCCAACCCCAAGTACACAGGCCCTCCTCTCGATCCCCAATACTATATCGAGGGAATCATGCTTTTTTGCATATGTAGGAGACACTAAATTTGATTGTTCTATTTTGATTTGTTTCTAGCAATGTTAAACATCTCAACCAATTAATATTAGAAAAAAAATTAACATTAAAAAAACAAGCCTAAAAATACATACAAGAATAGGTTGAGAACTTACTATTGTCTCTGTTAGAGATGATGACATTGGAGCGCCATCCTTCTTTGTATGGAATTTCAACCACACTTCAGCCCTATTTACATCCCTATCACCTGGATTGCAAGCTTGTTTCTAGTCATGATAAATGCAATAGTGTGGATAAGTATATTTGATATAATGTTACCCATGACTACGTTTATTCCTATCATCTGGTTTGCGAGCTTGTTTCTATTCATGACAAATGAAACAGTGTGGATAAGTATATTTGATATAATTTTTTACCCATGACTACATTGTATAAGGAAGGGTTGTTAGTCGGGTTGGTTTTGGTTGGTTAGAACCAAGAGAGAGCAAAGAGAGAACATAATCTATAGATGAGTGCATAGAGATCTGATTGTAGAGAAGATTCGGCAGCTAAGTGCACAAACTAGAACTGTTACCCTTCCAAGTAATATAAGAACAGTTCATGTGGACGTAGCTCCCACCTGAGGGTGAACCATGTAAATCATGTGTAATGTGTATGAGTTTATGGCATGTTTTGTATAAAAGTTATGATGTTTTTATGTATTTGATTTCATATGTATGTCAATGTTAATCATATGTTAAGTAAATGGAATAGAAGTGAATGAATGATGAAAAGTAACATTGAGTATAATGAATGCATAGTTATAAGAGTAAAGAACAACAGTGATTCAGCGTAGTCTTGTAGGCTGTTGATAGCTGCAAAGTGCAAATTCATATGTTTGCATTGTCTTGTTAGTATATGATAAGTAAGAGACGTGTTGCGAGGTTGATAACCACATCGGCACATCACCACGGTTGCAAAAACTTGATTCTGTAACACCCCATCTTCGGTTCGGGTGAGACTTCAGCCTGGTAATAGGTCGATGCCGAAAGGGACAGTGAAAGGGTTTTTGTTGTTGCTGCAAGAACTTCCCCGAACCCAGGTCATCCCAAGAAGTACTTTTAAACAATAGGGAATGTCGTACATTGTTTTGGAAGCCAAAGAGTAACTAGACTAGTGGGGTTTTCAACCATTGAATTCATCTAGTAATTTCCCCCTTCCCTCCTCCTTGATAATTGAAAACCCTGAATGTTTCTAATGAATTTCTAAGTTTCTTAGAGTTGAATTAGGATGTATTAACACCTCTCAATCCCCTCCATACATAATTCAAAATCATTTTGGATCATTTGGGTCAATTTGGGTTTCACTAGTCCAAGGTTCAAAAATTGGTCAAAATAGAGTAATTTTCCAAAGAGGGATATTACGATACATGCCACAAGTGAGGTTCTCTTATTGGGAGGAAGTATCTTTTCTTTGGATTCTCCCTTCTTCTTATAGGCAATCATGCCATAGTATCTCAAAGTTAGCTTGCACTTCTCGACCATTTACTGCAGCCAAGAATGTCTCCCATGAAGATGGAAGACCATCAACAACAATCTAAATGAGATCATCATCATCAACCGTCACACTAATTCTCATGATTTGATCTCTTACTTGAGATATATTTGTGAAGAAGCAAGCCACAACTTCATCTTTTTCCATCTTTAGATTTTGAAGCTTGTTCTTCAATGCCCTCTTTTAACTGGACGCCTTCTTCTCATAAAGAATTGTCAAAGTGTCGAATCATTCCTTTGCGGTCTTCAATGGATTAATCATGGGCATCAAGTTGTCTTTCACATAATCATAAATAATCATTTTTGACTTGGCTTGATTCTTCTTGAATTTTATGTGCCCTACATTAGTAGTAGGCTCTTCAATAACACTAGATACATAGCCATCCAAATCATTCTCTTCCAGAATATTTAGGATCTTGGCCTTCCAAGTATTGAATTTTGAAGTTCCTTCAAGACAGTCTTTTGGTCTCACTGAGATTGAATCCATTGATATTCAAGTATTGTGCTCACTCAAGATATACATAGGCTCAAGCTTGATTGTTAAACTTAGCTCTTTCCTGCCCTGAGCTTTGATACCATGTTAATCTTTTATATTTAATTCAGAGCTACAATAATACTTGAAATCAATTAACAAACATACACATAAGCAATCACATTCGACACACGAATTTACACTAGAGAAACCCTCTATGACTTGAGGGAGAAAACCCTAGCAAAACCATCCTTAGTATATTGATAGATAACAGAGAATGTATTTTACATCTAGCACCCCCAATGCAATTATATAGAAAGAGAAAGATAAAGAAGAGAGACTCGGAATAATATCTTGCACAAAGAAAAGTTCCATTTACTTGAAGGGAGAAGAGAATTCACTTCACATTGAATTCATCAATCCACATGCATCGGCTTCTATTTGTATCTTTTGAATTCAAGATGAACTCTCCCTCCATGTGGATGCATCAATCTTACATGAAGAAGTGCACCCCACTTCTCATGCAGTGCATTAACTCACTGAACTAATTCTTGGGATGAACTCGCCCCTTAACTGAAATCGGCCCCTTAACTGAAATCTTTCCCACTTAGTTAGGTGACTACATTAAGTGTCATCATGCAAGTGTTGTCTTCTATTTTAACAAAAGTGTCGTCTTTTAGTTTAAGATAAGTGTCGTCTTTTAGTTTAACATAAGTGTCATCATGCAATAACACTTAGTTAACAAGATGTTCTTTGTTATCACTTAGTTAACTTTCTTGACTGAATATTTCTTGTTAACAGATCACTATAGTGATCAATTTGAGTTATCCTTTGATTGACTGGAGTCTTGTTTGTTAATACCACTAAAGTTTAACAATTTGAATCTCTCTTAATTAATTATTTATGTGTAATTTGGATTCTCTCATATCTTATCACATCTTATCTTTATCTCTTCTCTTATCTACATGGTCCACATGTGCCATCTTAATTATCATATCAAATATACTAAGGAAATTTTCCCAATGATGTAATCATGTTGTTCTACTATCATTCCAAGTGGTTATTTGCTAAATTAATTCACTCTAGAGGTGGCCAGTCTCTAGAGGAGACTTAATAGCTCAACCATGGCTAGTAGTACATTACACACCATACATGCTTCGACATGCAAAGCATCACCTCAACACATGAGGCACCACCTCAACACATGAGGATTTGTCTTGATACACAAGACCTTAGCCTTGACTAGCAAGGCTATACAACATCATCACTTTGACATACAAAGCACTTGCCTCAACACATGAGGCTTAACCATCCTTAAGTCCAACTCAAGATTCTTCTCCAAGTTTCTTTAGTCCAACTCAAGCTCCTATAAGGCACTACCTCGACACACGAGGCTCAATCTTGACACACAATATTGACTTAGAGAATGACTCATGATGCTGTAACTTTAACATATGTCAATGGTATTTTCACCATTCCCTCATATAATTTGGATTCAACCATTCATTTTCTCATTGTCATTATTCTCGAGCATATTTACACTACATAGAGTTTTCCCTCATGCTATCCATTACCATTACCATTTACTAGACTGTGCATTTTACCCAAAAATTTGAATTTGGAAAGAGAATTGCAAATTTGAGGGAAAGGAGATGGTTGTAGGTGAGCATAGAGGTTTGGAAATCTAGGAAAGTTTATCCATTGAGTTTTTCTACCCACTGATGCTTGAGAATCCATGAATTAACACTACAAGAGGCTCTCCAAAAACATACATAAGGTTGGACTCTTACTCCATACACTGATAAGCACTGTAAGGGTTGTATTTCATAAGGGAACTATGTATCAATGAAGGGAAATGT
Source organism: Larix kaempferi (assembly GCA_027924585.1). Lineage (NCBI taxonomy): Eukaryota > Viridiplantae > Streptophyta > Pinopsida > Pinales > Pinaceae > Larix > Larix kaempferi. The sequence continues at coordinate 17,777,049 of BSBM01000073.1, forward strand.
CTTCCTTGTGTTGTGTGTAGCAGTTGGAAGGAGTTCCATGGCTATGATGGTTGAGTGAGATTCATGTAGAGCATTGGAAGCATAGAGAGAAGAATGGGTTGTGTGCTAAAAGAGAGAATCATGTTGGTGTTTCCTTTTCCTTTGTGGTCTCATCGTCCACCTTGGGGTGGACTCTTAGTAGAAGAGTATATGTTGGACATAGTTCCTAGGGTTGGGTGGAAATTTTATCTTACACAGTCAGTTGCTTGGATCTTCTTTTGTTTAAAGATAAATATTCTCTTTTCATTTGAATGTATAGTTATTTTATTTTATGTTTGTGATAAATAAGCTTGTATATGTATGATGTGTGTGTGTGTGGAAAGAGTTAATTTTGTTTTGTTTTTCATTTATGCATTTTCACATGCATTTCATTGTTTGTGAATTCATAATATTCCCAAGGGGTGAAATTTAGAATCCTAGAATTCATAAACATACCCCTCTGTTGGTTAAATGTGATGGATGGGGACATTGCAATACCAAATTCCTCTTTGTTGTTGATTATGATAGAGAATGTGTAGATCCTATGGATCTCTTTGTTGAAGGAACTAGAAATATACTAGATTGAATGGTCCATGCATCAAGATGAAACATAGTACCCACACAAACACCCTTATGCTTACATCATATCTCCTTGCACTATCTTACACCCCCCATTATAGGAACAACCTACACACCTACATCATTAATCTTGCTCAATAATATTAGGTTTTGTGCTAATCCTAAAATGTGTAGAACTCCACTAATTCCCTTCGTTGTTCCATTAGGGAATCTATTCAAGGCTCTACCATTACCAACTACGCTTATATGGCAATCATCACTGAGGTATACCTTCCCACCATCATATAAATCATAAATTCAAAACCACTCAAGATGGAAATCTATGTGGAAAGAATCTCTAAAATCTATCAGCCACACACTCTAACATGCTTGGGTTGTCAAGGCCACAACAAAGGCACCTCCACCATCCTCTTAAAACTATCATTTAGATTCATCACCAAAACCATTATTTTTCTTCTTATTCTTATTTTTCTCTTCCTTGTATTTTTTTTTTAAATGCCCTACCTTATCATAGTTCCAACATCTTTCCGTGGACTTTCAAAGAGACTTATATCTCCCACATGATCTCGATGTATCATTATTCCCCTTCTTTCCTTTCTCTTTTGATCTTCCATGAACAACCAAGTCCTCCTCATGACCTCCTTGGTGGACTCTAAAGCATACAACCTCATCTCCTCTAAGAGTAAAGTAGCCATGACCTCATCAAGCACCAATTTATTTATAGTTCTTCCAATGGCCATTACTAGGTTGCGCCACAAATCTAGCAAGGAACACAAAAGGGTTGAATATGATTTATTTGAACCTCATCCATATTCACTCTCGTTGTGTTCAAATGGGTCACACTAGTATTAAAGATATTTATATGCTCTAATATATAATCACCATCATCCATTTTCACCTTTCTCTCCAACACTACCCACTCTTTGTCTTTCATAACATAGAGCTTGGTTCTAGATACTACAATACATAGATCTCAATCTTTGAGCAAATCCTCCATCTTGAGCTTCTACAACTCAAAGTTAGTGCAACTAAACTTCTCCTTTTCGAGACTTATGTGCTTTCCATTTCCCTGTAGCATGATTCCATATCTGTAAGCTCCTACCCAAACAAAGACTAGATCAAAAACCTTGTCCCTAACACCTAAGCTGGTGTCTTCAAGCTTGCAAACCAAATGAAAGGAAGCATAGGTGTCAAATAAGCTTCCTAGTCTAATCAATGATATGGAAGAATGTACAACAAAAACTAAACAAATAACACAAATATTTAACCATTACATAATGATTTCATAGGAAAAAGTGCTTTTTTAACTAACACTCCAAAGCCATCTCAATGTATTATCTAGCTATTGGCACATGTTACCATCATCTTTAAAGTATATAGCTCTTAATAATAGTAGTAATTTACAACATACATGTTTCAAAAAAAAATCAAGAACATAAAGATATCTTTGATATCCTCATACAATACCTCCAACCCAAACATTCATAAACATAACCAAACCATAAAACATTTCTAGTTTCTAGTTTCCCTTGCATAAAACATTTCATTATTATCTATATCTCCAACTATTCAAATTCTTGTTTTTCTTCAACATACTAGAAATAGAAATTGCAGTCCTCATTATCCAAATACTCTCAGTGTTCACTAGTCTTATGCAAAGACCTCATCGCCAGGCTCCCAAATTTTTAGTTCCAGTCCACACACCAAGCTAAATCGAATGTCTTTAAACGCCATTTTTTAATGCATTACCGCCAAAACGGGCCAGAAACAGAAACGGGATTATCTATGGCCATTCTCATTTCTCAGGCCTTAAAATTGCTTTTTTGGGAAACAAAAATTGGAGCCGTTTTGGATTTTTTATAAAAAAATTGACAATTACAGTTAAGGAATTTTGATTTTATCCATTTTTCAGCTCTGATGAAATTTTCAATCTCCCTTCCCTGCTTTCCTTGTTCAATCTGGGTATCGTCAGGTCTGCATTCCGGAAGAATAGAAAAAAAAAGACAATATTCACTCCTGCTTATTTGATTAAACTATAATATCATTTCTTACTTGGTATGAAGATAGTGGGGGTAGTGGGATCATTTCATTAGTGGTTGAGGATCGAAAGGAATTTTGAATGGATTTTCCCTATTTCACTCAACTGAATTGGTTTTCCCAAAGCATCCCACCCTGTGGAGAATGAATAGATAAGAGTTGCAGAGTGAAATGATAGGAGTACACCCGAGTCTTCAATTTATAATCGAAAGTTTTTCTCTAATCTGTAAGGAGAAATCTAATACACATAAACTTGACTTATTTATTACTTTACAATCAGGAAATTATGATTAACAGTAATAAATACTTCATAAACATTTAAAAAGTATATAATTTTAAATCTTAAAACCTTTACCAATATAGAGTCACTATATATGAAATGAGAAATTTTCACATAGAATTGTTGTAATTCTTCCTATATGTCCAACCACTCTACTTCTAACATCCTCTTATCCAATGTTCCTCCAAATCTCAAGATTCATTCTATTATCAATGTTGTTGTTTGTTCTCTCTCCTTGCTTCTCATTTCGTTCACGTTTCTAGTTTGTTTTACATTTCTAGTTTATGATAACATAACACAATGGTTCAAACCTACGAAGCAACAAAAATTGCTTGTTTAAATAGAAAAACTAAAAAAATACACTATTTAATTGAAATTCTTATTTTATATCAGTCACAAGTTTGAATTCAAATTAAAAAATATACTACTTAATTCAAATTCTTATTTCTTATTTTATATCATAATTACAAATTTGAATTCAAATTAAGATTAAAAATTTTCCTTCTTAATATGTAATATATTTCATTATTAAAAATATATTTCATTAAAAAAAAATATTTCATTATTAAAAGCTTTATAATCTTTCATAAAAACCTGCCCTTAATCTTCCCAAAACCTTTTACCTGATCCCTCCAAATGCATTGTTCTTCACATATTATTAAACATTTCAAACAGATAATAACAAAAAAACTAGCAGTGAACCATCACCTTTTAGGAGGATCTTAAAAAATATTCTTTACTGCCTTTCCCAATGCCTCGGCAGTGATGCCAGCACCTTGTAAACTATAGCTGGCACTTATTGGACATAGATATCAGAGGAATCAGTTGATGGATAACCAACAGTATGAGACAAAGACAAATTGATACCCAACAGTATGAGACAAAGACAAGAGCAGCGGAAGAACCAGTTCATCCCACGTTAAAATAAACAAGAGGAAAATTACAAACCACTGTAGATTGTGCAAACCATCACTGTAAAGTAAATTCGTGCCTTGAATTGAATTTGACCAGTGGTGGAAACGATTTAAGCAAATTTGATAACCATGCTTTATATTAATTCTTGAATCTTGCATAGTATTAACCATTAAGAAAATTTCCATGAATCTTGCATAGGATTAACCATTGAGAAAATTTCAATGATCACATATCCCTGTGTGAGAGAGTTTAAGCCATGCAGTCTTTAATACATCTTAAATAATGGAGAGTAAAAAAACATACAAAAATATAACCTACAAATAAAAACTCTTCTTCGTCAATAAAAACAAGGTTCATAAACAAAAGCTAAAACATAACTCTAAAAATGATCAGCTAATTACAATTGGAATGCATAGCTACATGTAAATATATTTCCAAATTAAAAGTCTGAGCTCTCAGCTTTCATTTTACTGTGAGTGATGATCAAGCCCATATACAATCCCAGTACCATCTTCATTTCCTTCCTCTGCAACCACAAGGTGATTTTTTTCGTCTGGTTTTCCATCATCTACAGAAGACTCTATATTATTTTCCTGTGCAGAAGACGTCTGTCCTTTTTCAACTTATTTCTCTTGCTTCGATTTCGCTTGTATAGCTTCAGATTGGTGTGGAGAACCTGGCTCTGCAGATACCGCCGAAGTTTGAGTTGATGTTGGTGGCTCCCCAGCCAAGCCTTCCAGCATTTCTTGTTTTTCTTCTTCCAGCAATGCCAGTGATTCTTTCGCAGATGCACTGGCTTCGGCTTTATGATTATCCGGTCGAATCACATCTGTCTCCGGCATCGAGTCTTCTTCTTGTTCCACGGGATTGGATCTCTCGTCTTTTACTGTCTGATTCTGCTGGTCGAAAATCTGAACCAAAGGCAGGTAGACACGCAACGCTTCACCCTTAAACTTGGCAGTGATCCCATCAAAATTCAAATTCTCATGAACGTCAATAACCTTTCTGAATCTATGCCCATGTCTCTGTATTTTCTCTAATCTCCCTCCTACCTTTGTCGTTTCCTCGATTTCCTTCCCACGACGTTCTCCTCTCATGACAAGATTTCCCCGGTTATTAATCTGCACTCTCAGATCTTCTCTTCTAAAACCAAAACCTGCATAAATAAATCATGGATTCAAGAATCCCCGAAAGTACCGTACAAATAAAACAGAAGCAGATTGATAAAAAGAAAAGATATAACTATACATATTCAGGGAAATCACCTTGGAGATCAACTATGACGATGCGAGCTTCAGGGGTCTCCTCCGTGCGTACATCTGGCTCGAACTCAGAACCCATTCCGTATCTTAATCTCACCTCTCAAAAATGTACAGAATGGATGATTGATCTAGAGAAAATATAAATTCCGCAAATATTTTTTAGCCTTCTTTCCGTAATGTGCTCCTCAGAACCAAAACCAAAGCGGAAAGATGGCTCTGTAACAGGTCTGTGTATGTCTATTTATATGCATTTCCAATAACTGTTATGGATTCCGTCTAGAGGGCTATGTTGCTTTCGGTGAGACTTCTCAACTGATACAGAAAAGTGCGTACACAGAACCTAAAAAAACAGAATAATATGGCTGGAAGCATCGAAGGAATTGAAGCTTCGCTCCAGAAAGGATGTTTTATATATATATTCTTGGAAAGCACCGAAGGCAGTTTAGCATATGCCTCATTCCACACTGTTGCTTCTGGAATGAAGTTTCATACAGATACCCTCAGCCCCACATCGGCATATAAAGCCAAAAGAATAAATTCTTATTGTCCATTTTGGAACATGTTGTTCTCTATTTTGTTTACTTTCCCATTTACGGCCATTACTTGCAGTGTAAGTTGAGTTGCAACCACGCAATTCTATCATAAGGGCGTGGCCTCTAGTTTTTGCTTTTCAATTCGCAAACAAAAAGCTTACCTTAATACATTACACAAGTTTACGAAATTGATATTAACGTGTTAAACAGTGTATTAATTATATTGACAGAAATGATATTAATCAATGTAGAAAAAACATATTTATCAAAATAGATGAAATTTTGTGTAGTTATAATTAGATCTATACTTGTTATAGCTTTATAGTTTCACTTAACTAGGTCTAACATATTACTTAACTAGGTGTAATGTAGAACTTTTTTTTCAGCAGAAAAAAACCACACTATTGATATTTATAGAATGAATCAAATAATACAATCTGTGTAAGTCTATGAGAAAATTTATAATAATAAAAAATATGCTTGTGTTCGTCTTAACAAAATACCAAAAAAAACAGTCAAAACCAGTCTAAATACCCTAATACATTACACAAGTTTACTAAATTGATATTAACATGTTAAACAGTGTATTAATTATATTGACAGAAATGATATTAATCAATGTAGATAAGCACAGATTTATCAAAAATAGATGAAATCTTTTGTAGTTATAATTAGATCTATACTTATTATAGTTTTATAGCTGTCTCACTTAACTAGATTTAACATAAAAAAAATTTAGCTGAAAAAACCATACTATTGATATTCATAAAATGAATCAAATAGTATAATCTATATAAGTCAGTAAAAAAAAAATGAATCAAATAGTATAATCTATATAAGTCAGTAAAAAAAATTATGATCAAAAAATATACTTATGTTAGTCTTAACAAAATACCAAAAAATACAATCAAAACTAATCTATAAAACTTTATATATATATATATATATATATATATATATATATATATATAATTTTTTATTATTATAATAGTGTGTATATTTACATTTTAACATATTTTATATAACTATATATATATAAAGTAAAACGTAAAAGTATATTATTCCTATGAGCATTTATAGAAATAAAAAAATTAAAGTGATTAAAATTGTCTAAAAATATTTATGTTATTTAGTATGTTTAAAATAAATATTAATATTTATTTATTTTAATTCAAAATTTATTAAACAAAAAGATTAAGTTAATGTATATTTCTTTTTCTCAGAAAAAATGAAATTATATTCCATACTTCAAAAAGAAATAAGAATATGCATTATACTTGTCCATGTAACACTACTAGAAGCATAAGTCTCTACTTTATCCCAGCATCAATTCAAAACTAAACGTAAAACCGCCTGATATCTAATATTACAGTCGTGCAAAAGGCACTTTCACTTCATATTCCAATCCAAAAATTGTGCAAAACAAAAGAACATAACATCCTATAGGATAAGTTTAGCAATCATAATTTCAACAAACCTATAGGATAAGTGTAGTAATCATAATTTCAACAAACTAAACATAAATAAGATATTTTTTCCCTACCTCTTTCAAGATATTGTTTTCCCTATCATTTAATTGTCTGGAAATTTAATTGTCTTAAAAAATGATGGGAGACATTAGAAAACTTACATTCATAGCTTCCTTCACTCCATCCATAATTGGAGTTACAATCAGTTTTCTATCCTATTTTTCTCCTTTGCCTAATTAATTATTAATTTGGATTCTCTAGTAGTTTAGAATTAATTATTAACTTGGATTCTCTCGTGATTTAGAAATTGATGATTTTATTTTTAAGTAATTTTGAACAACAACCATAATTTAAATAATTTAGATGTATTATCATTCCATTGTCAAATAACATATATTTAAAATAAATTTATAATCTTTTTTCTTTATAAAGAGAATCCCCCAATTTCACATATCCTTAACATTCCATGACATGTCCAATTTAAGTAGCCCCATGTCAATTTGATGAGAAACTTAGATTTAAATAATTTCCCTACTTTGGAAAGTCAGTCATTTATTTTCTCATTAGTTAAATGGCCCAAACAATTGTGCATGGAAATGACTTTTACTGTGAAGCAAGTTTATCCTTATACCATCTTCCAAGCCAAGTTGTGACTCAGAACCCCCTCCCATTTTCCTCTTCCAACAATTTGCTTCAATGCCCCACTGCACACTTCTCTTGTGTAGGGGCAATGTATTAGTAAAACACCTACCTACCACCTTCCATCACTAGAGAATGGGGTCCTTATATTCGACATTTGATCGACGGATTTTAGTGTTGGAAAGAGATCCTCCTGAACATCAGCTACATGTCATTGCAGTGACGTTGCTTAAGCGACTTCATTATGTTTCTCTTAAGCAACATTAAATGGTTTTTTCCCCACATTGATACATTTTAATAAGTGTAGGCAAAACCATCAATGTAAAGCTTAAAAATAGACGTATGTAGAGTAGATGTGACTTCGGTTAGATGTCCAAAAAGCGATGTTTGCAAAGTAGATTAAATGTCGGATTAATGTCTGAAAAGAGACATGTGCATAGTAAATGTGACGTCGGTGCAATGTCCAAAAAAAGAAGTTTGCAAAGTAAAGTTAACGTCTGAAAAGCAATGTCTAAGATTGCATTGAACAAAAAAAAGTGGACGATTCATCGAACTAACGTGGAGTATTCTCTACATAATCAACATCAAATTTATGGTGTTGACGTTCAACCCACACCATTCGAACATCTTTTGAATGTCCAAAAAGAGACATTTGAAAAGTAGATGTAACGTCAGTAAAACATCTAAAAAGAGACGTTTGCAAAGTAGATGTAACGTCAGCTAAACATCCGAAAAGAGATGTTTTCAAAGTAGATGTAATGTTGGATAAATGTTCGGAAAGAGATGTCTAGAATTGCATCGAGCAAAAAAAAAGTGGATTATCCATTGAACTAACGTCGAGTATTCTCTACATATTCGACATTAGAGTTATGGTACCGATGTTCAACCCACACCACTCGAACATCAGCTGAATGCCCAATAAGTCATGTTTATAAATGGCTCCAACAAAAAAATCGTGGAAGGTATGTTTGGATTCTTCTGCATGGATGTAACTTAAAACTGTTGATCCTATCCCTAGGGAAACCATGAAAACCATAGCCAAAACCAAAGATCCAATTAGGGATTGAAGCCAAAGTTTGAAAACCTAGACTTGGACTTGGAACTAGCAAAGGGTCCACTTGGACTCAGATCCAAATAATATTGGTTTAAATTTTTTAACTCAAAACTTCACTAAAAAATACATAATATGTTAAAATGTTAAAAAAACAAGTTTTAAAGATTGCAAACCATTAGAGAAAAATTATGCTAAGTTTTCTCATGTATATACCACTTTAAAATGGAAATCAATCTTGGGAAGGTGCACTTCTCTGGTCAACTCTAGTATCCTTGGGTAAGGTAGACAAAATCGTTTGAGTTAGTATAACTACACAAAATTTCATGTTTACAAATGGCTCTAACAAAGAAAACGTGTAAGGTCTATTTAGATTATTGTCCATGGATGTAATGTAAAAATGTTGATCCTAGCCCTAGGGAAACCATGAAAACCCTAACCACCACCAAAGATAGCAAGAAAACATCAACACCAACAACCACTTTGTCATGTTCCTTCCCTAGTGGCCATTTAGTCAAGACTTGGACCCTCCAATCCCTAAGGGCATAGGAAGAAGAATTAAATTGAGGACAATTAATTAATTGGGATGAATTTTGGTACAAGGCCTATAGTAATTAATAATTTTAATATTTAGAATTTCAATTATTTTATAATTAATGCCTATAGTAAAATAATGATGTTCACATGGCTAGGAGGGCGCATGAAGACAAGGTGAACCTCACCTACTCAAGTCGAAAAGTTAGAAACAACAAAGGAGTCAGCTAAAAGCAAGGTGGCAGCATAAAAAGATAGAAATTGGAAAAAGTAAGAAAAAACAGGAAAAAGCACAAAGCAGGAAAGTCAAAAAAGAAGGAAAGTGCAGAAAGAAACCAGTTTGAAAAAGAAGGAAACATCCAGAAAAGCTAAGCAGGGCGCAGTTGCCAAATTCAATTGAAGACACAAAGCAAGCAAGTTGCACAAAGCAAAGTTGTTTCTAATTCCCTCAAGGAAGGCACCCTCACCTCTCACACGTGCCAATGGCTTTCCCATGAATCTACCTAAGTTATAAAAGGAGGCTAGTGTGCACCATTCACATCTTTTGGTAAATTATTTTTTGTCTTGAGAGCTTTTGCTACTCAGAGTTGAGTGATGTGCCTCAACCAATGCTTGGGAGATGAACCCCAATGCAATTCATGTTCCAGTTTTTCAATGATCAAATATAGAGGCATGTAATGCTGATATACAGGCCTGCATCTGTCCATTATTGAATAATATAAGTCATCCAGAGAGATATCCTCAGTCACAATGCCATTGGAGAGAGTTCTTGAAGGAGTTCATTTGAAGGAGGTGATCCATTTCAGTGAAGGAACCCCTGTGCATATCATGAAGTCCAGTGCGCCCTCCATATGCAAATACCATCTCTTATTTAATCATCATTGCATATCTAGTGCATAAATTCTCCTTCTTCTTCTCCTCTCATACTCGTTCTCTCAATTTGTAATATTTATCTAGCATTGAAGACTCCTTGAAGATATGAATGTTAAAACTCCTCTAATTTCTGCCCAAGATATTCAATTTCAATTTGATGCTGTCAATAAAATCGTGTCAGATACCTCATATACTTCATAAGTTAAATTTGTAAGCCTCTAAGGCAGTTTGGATCAAGCAATTCTAAGACTAGCTCTTTAAGCACGTTTTCTTGACTAGTTTTACCATTTTTGTAATTCAAAGCTATGTATGAGCTAGTTTTTTGTTCTGATGGTCATTTGGGAATCCTGAGACCTTACTGAAGCATCCCCAATAATTTACCTAAGTATTCGAAGGCATCTCATCATGTTTGGAGGATTTTGAAAAACTACTAGTTGAGCAGTCCAACATAGCGTCCTTGCCTCTTTTGCGCCCAAACTCAACCAGAACCTCCCAAATTCTCATAATCTTCAGTCCAACACCTAATTAGGATGTTATTATCTGATATAATCCATTTGGTTACTTTCAGGTGTGAGAAAATGAGTTTAGTATGCATATGCTGGTGTGCCCAGGAAGCCTCGGAGTAGACCTCAATAGAAGCTATTGTTGAAATGTAAATGGCCCCAGTACCTTGTGCATAGGACTCGGAAGCTAGACCTAAATCTGATATTTTTTCTTCTTCACATTCATCCATACATTTTTCAGATCCTAAATATCTCAAATTCCTATCCCGGGAGGAGTCTTATTGTGCCCTAGACCATCTCTTTTCCAACTAGTTTTTGTTTGTGAAACATTGTTTTATAAGTTTTTAATTTTGGATAATATCATCTTAAATATGATCAGGGATATTATAGTGTTATCATAGCATGGTCCTATGAACCTTCTCTTGATCAATTGTGATGATTCCCAAGAGAGTTCCACTTCCCAAAGGAAAGAACACTGGAGAACACTGTGTTGAAGAAGAGGTGGAATCTACTGGAGGAAAAATGCAAGGAGGAAAGGATGTGTCTGACTTGGATGAAAAGGAATAGTTCAGAATCATTGTCCAAAGTATGTTAAAGGGGTTTCATGACATATCTCATAACATCATCCAATCTGGGAAAGACACCAGAGAATTCTTGGCTAAGCATCTATGAAGTAAAGATGGAGAAGGGAGCAACAATGGCTCTCAAAACGAAGAAAGGAAGGTTCTGGGTGGATCTATATTTTAAAGGACTGGTCCTCATAATAGGCATAATGAATTCAAAGAGGAATTCAATAATTAGCCTCGACATACCGTGCCCAAGTTCCTCGAGGAACACAAGGAATATCATGAAGTGCAGACTGAATAAGTTGCTTCATGGGAGGAGTGGTATGTAGAATACCAAACCTTGAGTGAAGAATGCAGAAGGGAATTTCCTTTCAAATATTTTTGTGAAGCATAGTATAAAAATCAACCAAAAGGATTTCATAGGAATCCAACACATAACTATGAGATGAGAAATTCCATCAGTAAGATCTCATTACCCTTTTTTGATGGATCCTCATAATATACTGCCAACTCCTAGGTGCAGAAGCTAGACACCTATTTCCAACTGAATCCCATGGCTGAAAGGGATGCCATCAGAATGGAAAGATTGAATTTGGAAGGAGAGGCCAATGATTGGTGGTTCCGTGGAATGAGAACCATGGGCCATGATCAAGTGACTTCCTATGAATATTTCACTAGGAGGCCAGTAAAGAGGTTTGATAGGAGAGACCCTGAAATCTCTTTCATGGATTTGGCACATGTGAAGAAAACTGGAACTCCTGAAGCATACATCTCTAAGTTCCAGAAGCTTGCAGTGATGGTAACTAACATCTCTGAGGTTCGCTTGATCCTCTTATTGATGGAAGTATTAGCAGAGCCATTTAAAGGATTAGTAAAGGCATACAGACCATCCATTATATAAGAAGCCGTGAGTAGAACAAGGGATCTGCAAGATGCCATCCCAAGAATAAGGTATCCTCCAAAATTTAATGTGCCTACAAAATTTCAGAATCAAAGACCACATTTTAAGAATGTCGCTGCCCCAAACAAGAAAGAGTACTCATACAGATATCAGAATGAGTTAAGAAGGAAGAATCTATGCTTCTCTTTTCAGGAACCCTAGGTTCCGGGCCATAAATGTGCTAAGGGGAAATCACACTACATTGAGGTATTTTTGGAAAGTAGGGAGGAATAATTTGAGGAAGAAGAACCAATAGAGGATGGATATGAAAGAGCAGGGGAAGAGCAGGCCCCACAGGCTAACAACAAAATTGCAGTATTAAGTGGATTTCCCCGATTCCACACCCTTAGATTCAAAGGGGTAGTGCAAGGGAAAAGAGCATCAGTTTTGGTCGATGGGGGTGACAACCATAATTTCATTGATGTATCCATGGTAGAGAGGAGAAATATACCCACAAAGAAATTAGTATTTTTCATTGTCATCATTCCGGGCAACAACACTATGGAGTGTAACTGATGGATTCCAAAGTTGCAAATGACTGTTGGAGATTATACTGTGACTGGCAGCTTCTATGTTGTCAATGTGGTTGATACCAATATGGTGTTGGGAGTGCAGCGGTTGTACTCCATTGGAGAACATTCATTGAATTACCAAATACCCCAAATGAGATTCAAAGGTTCTAATGGGAAGCAAGTGGTTTTGGAAGGTGTCAACACCTACCCAAAACAAGTAATTTATGCACATAGTATGAGATCAATTTTGAGGCATGGTGATGTTGAGTGGGCTGTTGAATGTTTCATCACCACTCAAGGAACTTCCATAGACATCTCAAACCATCCTTAGTACATCAAAAGGATGCTACACAAACACAAGAAAGTGTTCGAATATATTCCACATGGAAGGCCTCTAGACAAAGGTACCGAACATGTATTGAACATTGGATTGAGCTGGAAGTTGGCACAATTCCTATCAAGATCCATCCTTACAAGCACCCTAAAATATTCAAGGATGAGATTGAGAAAACCATCAAGGAGTTGCTTGAGTTTGGATTCATAAGGCCAAGCTCAAGTCCCTTTGCATCATCAGTGGTCCTAGTAAAAAAGAAAGATGGAACAATGCGCGTGTGCATTGACTATAGGGCCTTGAACAAGAAGAACATAAAAAACAGATATCCTATCCCAAGGATTGATGAATTGATGGATGAGATGCATGGAGCAATATATTTTTCCAAGATAGATCTCCGCTCAAGATACCATCAAATCAGGATGAGGGAAGAAGACATCCAGAAAACTGCTTTCCGGTGTCATTATGGGCATTTTGAGTTTCTTGTCATGCCTTTTGGCTTGACTAATGCACCGGCCACCTTCCAATCCTACATGAACAAATATTTCAGTAAGAATTTGCATAAGTATGTCCTTGTGTTCTTTGATGATATTTCTATTTACAACAAGACATGGGAGGAGCACTTGCACCACTTTGACAATGTCCTGACAATTTTGGCAGAACAATCTTTTTATGCCAAATTGTCCAAGTGTGAGTTTGGATTGACTGAGATCCTCTATCTTGGTCATATAATTGGGAAATAAGGATTCAAGGTGCATATGGATAATATCAAGGTCATACTTGAATTGCCAAGCCCAAATAACATCATTGAATTAAGGGGATCCATTGGTTTATGCACCTACTACCGGAAATTTGTGAAAGGGTTTTTTAAACTATCATACCCTTTAACAGATCTCACCAAGAAGGGAGCCTTTCGTTGTCCAGATGAGGCTGAACAAGATTTCAACAGAATGAAAGAAGTGATGAGCAACTTCCTAGTACTTTCACTTACCTATTTCACTCAGCCCTTCATACTAGAATGTGATGCCTCCGGGGAAGGAATTGGAGCATTTTTGATGCAGAATAAGCATCCCATTTCCTATGAGAGAAGAAATTTGCAGCCACATGAGAGGAATTATTCAATTTATGATAAATAAATGTTGGCCATTATGCATGCCTTGGCCAAATATAGGCAGTACCTAGTAGGAGGCAAGTTCTTAGTAAAGACTGATCACAAGAGTTCGAGACATTTTCTGACCCAAAAGCAGCTGAATGATAGACAACATAAATGGGTAAGTAAGGTTCAATCCAATGAATTCAACATAGAATACAAAAAAAGTAAGATCAATGTGGTATTTGATGCCCTCTCTAGGAATTTTACTTTTTCTTTATTGCAATTCCCAACTAATTGGAAAGTCCAACTAGCTATTGAATATTCTAAGAACCAGTTTGCTTGTGAAGTGTTGGATGGGTTGATTTAAGATGATGCTTAAAAAATACTTAATGATGTCATATATTACAATACAGAATTTTTATAGTGCCTAGATCAAACTTAAAAGAAAAAAATTTGGAGGCTTCCCACAATGCATCAATGGCGGGCCACCCTGGATTCCTGAAAACTTACTGGAAGGTGAGAGAGAGGTTCATTTGGAAGGGCCTAAAAAATGATATGTTAAGGCATGTAAGGGAGTGTACTGCATGCCAATAGAATAAATTTGTGCACACTCATCATGTTGGTCTCCTTCAACCCCTACCAATTCCAGAATAGAAGTGGGAAAGTGTGTCCATGGATTTCATCACCGGTTTGCCCAAAACCTAGGGTAAGGATAGTATTTTTGTAGTAGTTGAAAGATTGACTAAATTTGCTCACTTATTTATTGCCACATCAAATATAACTGCCATTCAAGTTGCTACACTACTTTTAAATAAGTATTCGGATTGCATGGTCTTCCCAAGACTATAATAAGTGATCGAGATAGAAAATTTACTAGTACTTTCTAGCAAACCTTGTTTGAACTAGTTTGAACCTTAGCACAAATTACCACCCTCAGACTGATGGCCAAAATGACAAGGTAAACCAATGTCTTGAGGGTTATCTTAGGAATTATATTACCGGACATCAGAAATCATGGATCACCTGGATACACTTGGGGGAATTATGTTATAACACTACATTCCATCTCTCCATTGGAATGACACCATTTAAATCTCGGTATGGGTATGAATCCCCCCACATTTGTAGATCTGATTTTTTGGGATTGTAGAGAACAAAAAGCAAAGGATTGGATTAAGGAAAGCCAAGACATACTCAAGGCACTCAAAGAAAACTTGCAGGTTGCACAGAACCAATAGAAGGTGAATGCAGATAAGAACATAATGGACCGAACCTTCCAAGAAGGTGATTTGATCTATTTGAGGTTGCAATCATCTCTGAAATCAAAAGGGGTTGAGAATTTGATGCCAAGATTCTATGGACCATATAAGATCATAAGGAAAATTGGTGAAGTTGCCTATGAATTAGATCTTCCTTCGGGGAGAAAAATACACAATGCTTTCCATGTATCATGCTTGAAGAAAGCAGTTAGCCAGCAAGTAACAGTTCCAGAATAATTGCCTCCTCTTGATGATGAAGGACACCTAGTTTTAGAACCATAAAATATTTTGTAGGTTAGAGAAAGGAAGCCGAGGAATAGAACCATTAAAGAATATCTAGTGCATTGGAAGGGATTTCCTAGTGAAGAAGCAACCTTGGAAAATGATAAGATTCTGCAACATCCAAGATTGGACCTGCTTGAGGACTAACTGTATTGGGGAGGGAGGACTGTCATGTTCCTTCCCTAGTGGCCATTTGGTCAAGACTTGGACCCTCCAATCCCTAAGGGTCTAGGAAGAAGAATTAAATTGAGGATAATTAATTAATTGGGATGAATTTTTGTACAAGGCCTATAGTAATTAATTATTTTAATATTATGAATTTCAATTATTTTATAATTAATGCATTATCATTATTAATCAAAATTTTGGAAAACAATCATGTTCGCATGGCTAGGAGGGTGCATGAGGACAAGGTGGACCTCACCTACTCAAGTGGAAAAGTTAGAAACAACAATGAGTCAACTAAAAGCAAGGTGGCAGCATAAAAAGATAGAAACTGGCAAAAGCAATAAAAAAAAAGGAAAAATCCAGGAAGAAAGAAGGAAAGTGCATAAAGAAACCAGTTTGAAAAAGAAGGAAACATCTAGAAAAGCTAAGTAGGGTGCAATTGCTAAATTCATTTGAAGACACACAGCAAGCAAGTTGCACAAAGCAAAGTTGTTTATAATTCTCTCAAGGAAGGAATCCTCACCTCTCACACATGCCAGTGGCTTTCCCATGAATCTACCTACGTTATAAAAGGAGTCTAGTGTGTACCATTCACATCTTTTGGTCAATTATTTTTTTCTTTAGAGATTTTGCTACTCAGAGTTGAGCGACGTGCCTCAACCAATGCTTGGGAGATGAAGCCCAATGCAATTCATGTTACAATTTGTCCATGATCAGATATATATCCATGGAATGATGATATACATGCATGTATAATTCCATTATTGAAGAATCTAAGGAATCCAGAGAGATATCCTCAGTCACAGTGCCATTGGAGAGGATTCTTGAAGGAGTTCATCTGAAGGAGGTGATCCATTTCAGTGAAGGATCCCCTGTGCAGCTAATGAATTCCAGTGCACCCTCCATTTGCAGCTACCAGCTCTGATTTCATCCTCATTCTAGATCCAATACAAAACTTCTCCTTCTTCTCCTCCCATCATACTCATCCTCTCAGTTTGTAAGATTTCTCTAGCATTGAAGACTCCTTGAAGATATGAATGTTAAAAATCCTCTAATTTTTTCCCAAGATCTTCAATTTCGATTTGTTGTTGTAAATAAACTCATTTCAGATACCTCATATACTTCATAAGTGAAATTTGTAAGCCTTTAAGGCATTTTGGATCAAGCAATTCTAAGACTAGCTCTTTAAGCACTTTTTCTTGACTAGTTTTACCATTTTTGTAATTCAAAGCTATGTATGAGCCAGTTTTCTATTTTGATGGTCATTTGTGAATCCTGAGACCTTACTGAAGCATACCAAATCATTCCCCTGAGGATTCGAAGGCATATTATCCTGTTTGGAGGATTTTGGAAAACTACTAATTGAGAGTCCAACATAGCACCCTTGCCTCGTTTGATCCCACAATCAACCAGAACTTCCCAAATTCTTATAATATTTTGTCCAACACCTAATTAGGAGTTTATTATCTGATATAATACATTTTTTTACTTTCAGGTGTGAGAAAATGAGTTTAGTATTCATATGCTAGTGTGCGGAGGAAGCCTTGGAGTAGACCTCAGCGGCAGCTGTTGTTGAAATGTAAATGGCCCCAATAACTTGTGCATAGGACTCAAAATCTATCCCTGGATCTAATTATTTTTCTGCTGCACATTCACCCATACATTTTGCAGATCCTAAATATCTCAAATTCCTAGCATGGGAGGAGTCTTATTGTGCCCTAGACCGGCTGTTTTCCAACTAGTTTTGTTAACTAGTTTCTGTTTGTGAAAAATTGTGTTATAAGTTTTTAATTTTGGATAATATCATCTTCGATATGATCAGAGATATTACACGTTTGAAATTTCCAAAATTTCCAAGGGCAAAATCTTAATCCTATAACTTCAATATGCACAAGAAGAACAAGAAACCATGGCACCTCAAGAGAGAGATGTTAAATTTCTGATAATTTCATTCAATGTTATATAGGATCACTAAGAGAATAACATGCATAGCATAACAATCACAAGAGACAATGGATACAAAGCATTTCATGGGGGAAAACCAAGAAGGTGAAAAACTCTGCAACTTCCTCAGAGATAGAATAAGCGCCAATACAAAGATCACAAAGATCAATCCCCAAAATATAGATGTCTCCAGTAGCTACTCCTCCTTCACTTGTGTGCACCTCTTTCTCTCTCAACTATGAGATTTGGATGAGTGAGTGAATGAATAGAATGAGAGACACACACTCTCTATTTATACAATGACTTGAACTGCCTTTAACCCTAACAGGGCCGACTTCCTAAGGAATCCTAATAACCCATCCACATGATTCATACAGGGACGACCCCACACCGGTGGTCTAATAACCCATCAAATATAAGTTGCGACACTTACAAATACAAATGACGACACTTCAGATTAGAGGAATAATACATCTCCATCAGGAATATAATAAAGTACAAGTGTAATACAGAGAAGAATATCTTCCGAAGTTACAAATACATCAACAAGATATTTATCAAGTACATGTGAAGATCCAAGAGAAAGAAAGAAGAGTGATCACCCAAACATTTCCACCATAAGATAAAACCCAAGTCATAAGAGAAAAATAAAAATAAAAATTTCCCTACTAGACTTTATAGCTCCACATAAGGTTCATTAGGAAACCCTAGTAACCTTTTCCAAGAAGCTAAGTACAAATAAAAGAGCAAAAATGATGATGTGATTGTGTGTATAAAAGGATTATCTCCTTAAACTATTTAAATGAGAGGTAAGGGATGCCAACAATACTGTGTGGGATTAATACCTTGTACTTTAGAGACTTCCCCCGAAGTCCAAAATCAATTAGACACCATTGCATAATAAGTGTGTAGATTCAAAGACCAATATTTGTGCAAGTTCTTCAGCAATGTTGCTTAGTATTTAGACTTGCACCTATGACCATGAATAACTTCTTATGTGACTATGACAATGAGTATGTACTCCCATGTTGTATTTCACAAAGTGAAACTTGAATTATAATCTTTGAGAAAGTACAATCTCAAAAGTGATAAAATCCACCAAGGTTCAAGGAACAAGGTAATGATCATCCTTGTCCATAGTGCTCAAATTCAACTATGGGATTATACTTGAATGGCATACTCAAGGAATCAATCATTATTCTATGAATTTGTGTAAATATTTACTTGTATGCCATTTGAAATATCTTATCTCTACAACTTTATTCAATTATCACAAAAACTAGGTATTTTTCTTCTCTTCATATACAACTCAATTTTGTATTTTTCTACTCCCCTAGTGGGTAGGTGTATATGATTAAAAAATGCAACATCGATACACTACCAATAATTTTATAATGATATCAAATGTGCAAAATACATACAATACACATAGTTTTGTAGTGATATAGAAAGTGAAAAATCCATACATTGCACTTAGTTTTGTAGTGACATACACTTTGTAGGATTGAGTTCTATCACATCAAATAACTTCAAATGCTAAGAAATTTGAATCTAAATTCACAAAATTGAATGGGAAAATTCACAAGAGAAGTATGCAATCAAGGCTTTTTAAACAAATTCATGTCAACCCACCAACAAGAAAACTCAACAAAAAGAAATGGAGGAGTCCATGCTTACAGAAAGGAATGGTACTTTGACTAGAAATCAATCATAATAAAGCTATCATACTAACCATACAATCAATCATATTAAAACTATCATACTAACCATACAATCAATCATAATAAAGCTATCATAATTGTTGATGTATATGTAACTTCGGAATGTATTTCACATACATGTATATTGTATTCCTATAGAGATGGTATTATTCCTCTATAAGGAAGTGTCGTCATTTATATTATAAATGTCGTAACTTATACTTGATGGGTTATTAGACCACCTTGTTTGGGGTCGGCTCTGTATAAGTCATGTGGGTCAAAGGGTTATTAGACCACCCTATTGGGGGTCGGCCATGTGGGTCAAAGGGTTATTAGACCACCCTATTGGGGGTCGGCCCACTCAGCATTATGTTATGTGGTTAAGTTCGAGCCTTCATGAGTTAGGTAAAAAGGCAAGTCAAGTCAAGTATAAATAGAGTGCGGGAGGCACTCTATTTACTCACTCACTTCTCACACATGCTCTCAAGGAGGAGAGGCGCACTTATGGAGGAGGAGGATTGCTGCTAGGTTATTGCTATCTCTATTGGTTGGTTGTATCATTTCTCTATCTATCTCTGAGGAAGTTATTGGGGTTTTTCACCTTTATGGTTTTCCCCAAGTAAATCTTTGTGTCTCTTGTGTGCTTGCATTATTGTCTCCATGATTGATATGTTGTAGATATGCTGTACATGTTGTTCTCTCAGTTAAGATCCTAGATCATATTGAAGTAAATTCTGAAAATTTAACATGGTATCAGAGCTAGCCTGAAAGAAGGCATGATATGGCATGTATGACACTTGTTGCACTTACGATGCTAGGGCTTGATATAGGAAAAACCAGTCATCGTAGAACTTTCGCTATAAATCCATTTTGGCGAATTTTTCGGATCTGAAAGTGTTACAGGCCGAAGCTAAGATCTCCCGGTATCTTGTGTCCAAAGGACAACCTCTAATTCGTTGTACTTTGTGATTTATGATCTGTACAATATAGGGTTTCTGCCTCTTCCAGATCTGAGTCAAAATCAGGTGACCTTGGGAAAAAGGTCATATCTTGGGCTAGGAAGCTCCAAATGAAATTTCGTAAAAAGTTACAGGTATTACACAGTCTGTACTATCTCAGAAAACTTTTTCAGAGGCCGAAGTTGAACCAGTGACACGTGGCACTCCGTACAAGTTCGCTCTCCTGTTTTATCCCATAAACAGGTCACGTTGCGACATTTGGCATAACTCTCTCTCAGAGAATCCAATTGGGGTCAGACCTGTCAGGATGGAAAGGTAAAAGGCCGAGCTATCTCAGAAAACTTTTCCAGAGGCTGAAGTTAAAACAGTGACACGTGGCACGCCGTACAATTTCGCTCTCCTGTTTTATCCCAAAACAGGTCACGTTGCGACATTTGGCATAACTCTCTCTCAGAGAATCCAATTGAGGTCAGACCTGTCAGGATGGAAAGATAACAGGTCAGGCTATCTCAGGAAACTTTTTCAGACCCTGTGGATCAAAAATTTCGGAGTTACACCAGAAACAATCAGGTACATATTTCTGTCAAAACAGAATTATTTTTTGGTACCTTCATTCATGGCTTCCGGAATTTAGGGCTTTGAAGAAAGTTGGAATTTTTGTAATCGGAGACCACGGCTGGATGCTACTCATCAAAATAGAAATTTAGAGACCAAGATCAGAATTTTTGGTTGGGCAGAAGGCCGGGTTTGATCAGACCCTAGTTCGGGACTTTCATCAGAAAAGTGGAAAATTAGGGCTTCTGTAAAAATGGGAATTTTTGAAATCTGTGACCACGGCTGGAAGCTCCTCAGAAAAATAGAATCTTAGAGCTTTGGATCAAACATTTTGATTGGGTAGAAGAGTGGGCTTCATCAAACCCCAGTTCAGGGTCACGTTCACTGAATCTGGAAGTTTCAAAGGCAAAATTGAGGAGTAAAACTTTGCAGTCTTCAAATTCTGAATATACCAGTTTGATCAGTTCATCAAGGCGCATATTCCTATCCTTTCAGAAGTTTGAATTTTTGGGGTCTCTCTGACAAACCCATATCCAGCTCCAGGTCCAGTTCTTGCAAATCAAGTGGATTGGGTTGATCCTAGAAGAAGATGGATTGGTCACTTGCATAAGTGAAGAAGTTCCTGTTTCAGAGGGAGATGAGGCTAAGGCCTTACATAAAGAGTTTACAAGTAATCTCGACAGGTATGACTCATCAAGGTATGTTTTGAGATTTGTTCATAATTAAGTTTATGGTATGTTTGTCTTCATGTTATCACGGTTAGTACAATCTTGATTTTAGACTTATCATATCACCTTAATAAAATTATGAATGCATGATAGAAGTCATTCATTTATTAGGAGTATGAAACTTATGTTTGTACTAACACATTGTGATGTTGTATGAGTTTTATGTTGTCTACTAACATGAAAGGTACACCAAGAAGACAAATCATGTTCTGGTTCAAGAACATATGATCATGATGACATGAGGACAAAGATTCATCCATTGCCATGGATCTCATAAGAAATCCATTCTCGAGGTATGTATAACTTGGTTTTATAATGGTTAACTTATGAGACATGCAGGTTACTAGCACAAGTCACTAAAGAGAACCAGAAGACATTATGCGGGTATGTTAGACATAAATAGCTAGCATGCTAATCCAGGTATGTTTTTCCTATATCAAGATAGAATCCTACCTTGGGATAGAATCTTATACTATTGTTGATAATGATTATTCATGAAGTCATAGGTTTGAATAATCATGGTTGTATGCATATTATGTTTCTTACCTTAATTGATGATATGACTAACCAGAAGAATCATGAAGGTATAGGTTGAAATAATCACATGATTTTATGCATATTATATCTCTTCTCTTGATTGATGATATGACTAACCCGAAGAGTCATAGCTTTGAGTAATTACAGGTTTAGACATGTTATGTTTCTTATGATTTGACTAACCATAAGAATCCTACATAAACCTTGAATGCTAATGCTTATTATTTCTGTTTGAGATGATCATGACTATACATGCTTGAGATTATTGTGTTTTAATAGTATACTAATGAATGTATGTTTTTATATGAGATCACAAGGATAACACATTCATGATACTAATAAGCATGCATAGGGACCAAGGATGAATATGAGATTCAAGAACAGGTAATCCAGGAAGCAAAGATCAAGAGGGAGTACACTCCAGTGGTTTATGCAAGGATGCAGATATCCAGAGGGAGTTGTCCATCTCTCTACATCCCACAACAGAAAGGTGTAGAAGAAGCTACTTTAGATTAGTACTCCAGCAGCTCCTGCAAGGAAGCGAAGACTCAGAGGGAGTCCACCCAACGAACAAACAAAGATAAGTATTTTAATTATCATTTCTTACATATTTGTTTGTTTAAATAAAATTGTTCAAATGATGTATATGCTCATGGTCTTAGACTTAGGATATGTATTGTGCATATTAGAATAATTACAATAATGAACAGTATACTACTAATATGCATGGGTAAGTAGCCTATGGCACTGTACAACATTCCATTGCTACTTATCTAGAATGAAACCTCTTTGCTGACATGTTGGGAGTTGTGCACACTCTTAACAATGTTCTGGTAGAGATTGGAAGGCATCTAGAAAGTTACGGGATATGGATAAATGTTGTATTGAAGCATTGGCTAAGATAATTGCATGACTGTATGACATATTTATTTATGTGTAAGAATTTGTTCTGAAAACTATGAGATGTTTTCTAATCATGCAATTTAACTTGTTGTGTAGGAAAGATCGTATGCCATCTCCTACAAAAGAAGAACTACAACATTTGTTCCAGCAACAAAGATATCTATTGAAGATATTGAAGATATTGAAGTTCCCAGGATCTGGGATGAAGAAATGAAATGCCATGATCCGTCGATCATGAAGAATGATGTTTGGGATGTAATCCCAAGACATGAAGGGAAGTTCGCTATGACCTCCAAATAGAACTATCAGATCAAGCATGTTGCAGATGGCAGCATTGAGAAATACAAAAGTGATGAAATAGAAGATGCACCAGATGGATTTCAAGACAGCATGGTGTAGTCATATATGTGTGCAGAACTTGGTATGGTGAAGATAGATTGATTGCCGACACGCAGCGGAAGCTTGCTGCCAAGTTCGAGATGAAGAATTGGGGATGATGCACTATTTGTTTTTGGCATGGAGGTGTGGCAGAGTGCAGATGGAATCTTCCTTGGACAAGGGAAGTATGCAGTAGAAATCTTGAAGAGGTTCGGAATGATAGATTGCAAGGCAATGGCCACACCGATGGCATCGAATCTGAAGCTTCTATGTGATGCTTCATCTGAGCCGGTTGATGTCTCTCTGTATCGTCAGATGATTGGGTCCTTGATGTACCTGACGACCAGACATTTGCTTTGCTGTGAACACATTGAGCCAGTTCCTGACGGATCCGAGGAGTGTTCACCTGGTTGCTATAAAGCATGTTCTGAGGTACCTGAAGGGTACAGTGGATTATGGGCTCAGGTATGAGGCGAATCAAAAGTTTAACCTGCAGGGTTATGTTGATTCAGACTGGGCTGGCAGTGCTGCAGACAGGAAGAGCACATCTGGGTGTTACTTCAGTATGGGATCAGGTGTGATCTCTTGGTTTAGCAGGAAGCAGTCCTGCGTAGCACTGAGTACAGCTGAGGCAGAGTATGTTGCAGCCTGTTCAGCTAGTTGTGAGGCAGTATGGCTACGGAAGCTACTGTCTGAGTTATTTGAACTCCCGTTGGAGGCTACTGGTATCTTCTGTGATAACCAGAGTTGTGTGAAGCTGTCCGAGAACCCAGTGTTTCATGACAGGTCGAAACACATAGAGATCAAATATCGCTATATCAGGGATATGGTGCAGAGAGGAGCTGTGAAGCTCCTGTATATTGCGACGGACGAGCAGATTGCAGATGTGCTGACGAAGCCACTAGCCAGGGTGAAGTTCGAGTACTTCAGAGAGAGGCTTGGCGTTATTCAGATCAAGGACACTTCGAGGAAGAAGTGACGGACACATTTGCTGAATCCATTCCAAGCATGTTGGAAGGAGGATCCTTCACATGGCTGTGGATGTAAGCGCTGGATGATGAACATCAGGATGATGTTCTAGTTTCTGCTGGATATGATCAGTTGGATCATTTTATGTATGTATGTACGCATCATGTTGGATGCAGGATATGATCAGTTGGATCATTTTATGTATGTATGTACGCATCATGTTGGATGCAGGATATGATCAGTTGGATCATTTTATGTATGTATGTACGCATCATGTTGGATGCTGGATATGATCAGTTGGATCATGTGTATGTATTGTTTATGCACCATGTTGGATGCTTGGACCATGTATCTGTATATGTATCAGGTGGATACATTGTATGATCAGGTGGATCATGTATGGTGATATGTATCATGTATTTGTATTTGTATCAGGTGGATACATTGATGATCAGGAGGATCATGTATGATGATATGTATCAGGTAGATACTTGGTATGCATCAGGTAGATGCATTGATGATCAGGAGGATCATGTATGATGATATGTATCAGGTAGATACTTGGTATGCATCAGGTAGATGCATTGATGATCAGGAGGATCATGTATGATGATATGTATCATATATTTGTATCAGGTGGATACATTGATGATCAGGAGGATCATGTATGATACTTGGTATGTATCAGGAAGATGCATTGATGATCAGGTAGATCATGCAGCAGGATGTTGCAGTGATGATCAGGATGATCATAGATGACGAGCTTCAGGATGTTGCTCCAGATGACATGCAGCAGGATGTTGCATTGATGATCAGGACGATCATGGATGACGAGCTTCAGGATGTTGCTCCAGATGACATGCAGCAGGATGTTGCATTGATGATCAGGACGATCATGGATGACGAGCTTCAGGATGTTGCTCCAGATGACTTGCAGCAGGACGTTGCAGTGATTATGATCAGGATGATCATGAGTACATCAGGATGATGTATGGTGAGTATCAGGTTGATACTCTGTGGCCGTGGATCAGGTTGTGCAGATGAGCATGTCTGGGAGATCCTATAGGTCGGAGTTGTGTACCCGTAACAGCCTGGGATGCTCTGTCGAGACATTGCTCTGGGAGGACATGTAATTTGTGCCCTGGGAGATCTCAGGTCGGAGTTGTGTACCCGTAACATCCTGAGATGCTCTTGCGAGGTTTTGTCCTATGGCATGTAATTTGGGCCCTGGGAGATTTCAGGTCGGAGTTGTGTACCCGTAACATCCTGAGATGCTCTTTCGAGGTTTTGCCATGACCACATGTAATTTGTGCCCTGGGAGATTTCAGGTCGGAGTTGTGTACCCGTAACATCCTGAGATGCTCTTGCGAGGTTTTGTGGTGGACCACATGTAATTTGTGCCCTGGGAGATTTCAGGTCGGAGTTGTGTACCCGTAACATCCTGAGATGCTCTTTCGAGGTTTTGTGGTGGGGTCACATGTAATAGCGCCCTGGGAGATCCTACAGGTCGGAGTTGTGTACCCGTAACATCCTGGGATGCTCTTTCGAGGTTTTGTGACGCACGTAATAAGTCCTGAGGATTCCACAGTATGGCCAGTGATGACGAAGACCTGCAGGTGGTGGGCCTACATCCAGTATGAAAAAGGACTGGCTCTGTAGAACTTCCTATGACGAGTAGATTCAGAGATTGATTGAGATAGCAGCAGCAGTGACGATGATGATGACTCGATGACGATTATCCAGTGACGATGATCCAGAGAAGATGACTTGTGCTAGAAGAACTGTGCTGAGAAATACCTTCCTAGTTAAGAGGGAGTGTTGATGTATATGTAACTTCGGAATGTATTTCACATACATGTATATTGTATTCCTATAGAGATGGTATTATTCCTCTATAAGGAAGTGTCGTCATTTATATTGTAAATGTCGTAACTTATACTTGATGGGTTATTAGACCACCTTGTTTGGGGTCGGCTCTGTATAAGTCATGTGGGTCAAAGGGTTATTAGACCACCCTATTGGGGGTCGGCCATGTGGGTCAAAGGGTTATTAGACCACCCTATTGGGGGTCGGCCCACTCAGCATTATGTTATGTGGTTAAGTTCGAGCCTTCATGAGTTAGGTAAAAAGGCAAGTCAAGTCAAGTATAAATAGAGTGCGGGAGGCACTCTATTTACTCACTCACTTCTCACACATGCTCTCAAGGAGGAGAGGCGCACTTATGGAGGAGGAGGATTGCTGCTAGGTTATTGCTATCTCTATTGGTTGGTTGTATCATTTCTCTATCTATCTCTGAGGAAGTTATTGGGGTTTTTCACCTTTATGGTTTTCCCCAAGTAAATCTTTGTGTCTCTTGTGTGCTTGCATTATTGTCTCCATGATTGATATGTTGTAGATATGCTGTACATGTTGTTCTCTCAGTTAAGATCCTAGATCATATTGAAGTAAATTCTGAAAATTTAACAATAATAACCAAAAAATCAATCATAAAACCATCCCATGATCCTGGGAAATGGTCTGCACAAGTACAACCTATTGAATAATCACACTAATCCATATTTGCTTTCATTTTGACTTAGGTTAATTTTCTATTGACATGCATTAGGAACACTTAGACTTTTTATATAGGTTGTTTCATCATGAAGGGAAGCCAAACTCATGCACATTAATTGGAACTAATGAGACAAAGAAAAATGGAGAGGAAAAAATAAATGCAAGATGTCAAAAGATGATGATCCAAGGAGTTAAATAACTAGAAGAGACATTGAAATGGTAACCAAATTTTTAGATTAGCAAACACATAACATTGTAACCTATAAAATATGAACAACTATGCACTACGATGTATCATATCATTAACCATATACTTTGCCCTTAAGATTGTGTATTTGGTTTTACATGGTTGATGTTGACAATTAATGTCAATGTAATATGTGTAACTTGAAGGTCACTACTCACATTGAGATGTGAGAAACCAATAATATTGCTATTGTTGATCATCATATTCAAAACTGTCATAACTAATCCATCATTTCCAGACCTAAGATACAGTGAACCTAATCAATTCATTTGTCACTCTCACCATTGTTCTGTCTCCATATATTGCAGTTTACACTATGATATTTTATGGATCTATGTTGATGCAAAATTGGCCATTGATGGATATTAGAATACCTCTTTCGACATACCCTAAGTCACTATCTTACTAGTATATCATCTGATATTCCTCTAATAAATCTTATATTGCTATCATATGTAACTTGTAGGCATAAAACAAAGTTTTTGATACATTGTTTTGTGGTTGATCTATCAGTATATTTCATTGCCTTATTGGCTTACAGGGGCCTCTGATTGTTGTATAAACTTACAGCCATCCAAACGGCATTAATACTATTAATAAGGGTATTTATAATGTCTAAGAACATCTGAGCATGTTCTAAGTATTTTATTGTTGGTTATAATCAAATCGTTTACATACTTTATGAGAGTAATCTTATTTCTTGTTATTGACATCAATACCATAGTTTGGGGACATCTCTTATGCTAGTATAATTGAAGACATTCCTTTCCAAGTGCAAAATTTGTGGTAACTTTGACCTCCTTCTTACAAGTTGAAACCTCAATCTTAACTAGGTCAATTTGCACTCTATCTCTATAGAAAATGAAGGATAGGGAAGCTATGAATTCCATAAAAAATGAAGCCTTATGGGAGTTGACTTATTGTTTTTGGAATTCCTCCAGTGTAATCTAAACACGATGGAATTTCTATGTGCATTTTTTGTTGTAAATGAAAATGCCATCAAGGTATATAAGAAAACAAATTGACAACTTAAGGCCAAAGTTTGATGTCCATGAGTCTTTGGCATTTCATTAGTGAATTTTCAATACTAAATGGCCATAAATACTCGTGCATCCCTTCATTTTTGAAATTTTATTCTAAGTGTCATCTCTTAAATATTTGACTAGGTGGTAATTAAATTTGAGTCAAGATTTAGAAAGTACTTTTCCCCAAATGGTTGTTTAATCAGGTGTTCAATTATTGGGGGGGATTCAAAAACATATTGTAATCTTGTTTAATGCCCTATACTCTGTACACAATAGGAAAATTCCATGTTTCTTCAATGTTGGTATGAATTTTGATCCACAATGCATTGTACACCTAGAATAGGACTAATGAAAGGAGTGTTTCATAACCCTCAATGTCAAATGGAGAAAATCTCATAATATACTACGAGCATTGACCAATAGCTCCCAAATCATATTTGGAAGTGGTATATTATTATGATATTACCTATATTTCTTCGATTCTTTTGGCACCATTTTTGTTCATTACATCCACAACATCTCCCAATATTTTGGTTAAGCAATAAAGAAGTCAAAATAGACCCTTTTTAGTTGGGAGCACTCTATAAATGTGCAAAGAATATACTTATTTACATGGAACATTTCCCTCTTGACTATAGTCCATAGCAAATGAACTCTTCTTGTAGTTTTGTAGTGATATCGAAAGTTGAAGTTCATAGTTTCTCTAAAGTTTACAACTAGTGGCTAAGGAGGTTGCCCTTAACTGTTTGTATGGAATCCCAATGCCATACAATTCTATGGTGTAGTGACTTGCAATTGTATGGTCACATAAAGATAAATCTATCATAATAAGAATACAATAAATCATAGAACCATCCTATGATCTTGGGGAAATTATCTCCACATATATTACTATTTAGAATACATATTTGCAAATTCCAATTTTTCAAGAGTTCATAACTCTCTACTAGGGGATCCAAGAGTCTATGGAATTTTGAGTCCTTCATGTTTTGGATAGCTCCAAAATCTTCCAAGGACCCAACTGGGCTTCTCAAGTGGATTATATCATGTTTTGGGGTCTATTTAGGTAGACAAATTTTGGACCTTATGCTCTCTATGATACAATATTATTTCCTTAATTCAACCAATGCAACCAAGTACAATTCATAGCTCATGTACATAAAGAATTAGATATGAGATGAGGCTAGGTGTATTTGAGGGGTAGTTCACGTGAACCAATTAGAAGATACTATGAGGTAGTGCAATGCCAATGTTATACATTCAACATGGAAAACAATTGATTGGTTTCATAACTTAAATAATTTTACCCTTTTAAAGCTCTAATAGTAGTACAACTTACCTTACCCACAATCACAAGCATGCAATGTTGAAGAAGTGGTTGTCCAGGAGTCATACCTACACACAAATAAAAAAAATAGTATTAGATCATGTATTGCACAATTAGCTAAATACAACATAAATTGGCAAAATAAATCAACAAAACATTCATTAAATAATCATAAGCATAAAAAGTGCATATATCTTCTACTCGTTGAATTCACTAGATTTATTGATAAATATTAGTTACATTTAATAATGTTGCACATGAATACCTAAAAAAATCATGATGGAATAACAAGTTTATATATATAACAAAATGATAAGTCAATATGCAAACTAACATGTATGATACTCTAAAAACACCAAAGGTGAATACCTGTATGAGCTTCTCTTTGTTTTGAGAATAATGTATTCTCTACTGAATAGGGCCAACCACATGAAGCTGGAAGCTCCTATGGATCCTCCCTCCTCTTCACATCACTCTCAATTCCCCATACTTAATCCAATTACTATAACATACTTGAAAGAAACACAACTACATAAAACATAACACTCATTTAAACTTCAATTCACCCTAAGAACAAGAAGATACAATATGATATATATTCAATTATTCTACTTTTTAATTTCAAAGAAAGTAAACAAAAAATATTATTACAAAATGATGTACATGACATACAAAACTAGAATGTGAAAATTCTTATCAATTTTGTATTTATGAATGCAATAAAGATACATGTTTCCATGTGCTTTCACAGTGACGGTATTCATTTTCCATATTGTGGTTGTATGACATAGAATGGAAAATTAATACTATGCACTACAAAAAGGCATAGCAACATGCTTTTTTCCTCATTGCTAACAGAAATGTTATTGCTCAAAGAGGCCTACACCCAACAATTCATACATCAACATGAACAAAACAAAGAAAATGAACAAATATAGATGCCAATTACAAAATTCAAAGAAAATGTACACATTACAACAAAAAACATAATAGTCCTATAAATTTCACGCATATAGAACATGATCACAAAACACTATAAATGTAAAATAGAGGTAGATAACTATAA
The DNA here is from genome assembly GCA_027924585.1 of Larix kaempferi. Classification (NCBI taxonomy): domain Eukaryota; kingdom Viridiplantae; phylum Streptophyta; class Pinopsida; order Pinales; family Pinaceae; genus Larix; species Larix kaempferi. The sequence continues at coordinate 17,807,784 of BSBM01000073.1, forward strand.
AAATCAGCATATAATCAAATCATTTTTAGGCTATAAACATGTAGGTCCTCTAGCAAAAATATATATAGTACAATTATGCATAGTATAACAAATTAATCTATCAGCCATGCATAGTGACCAATATCTACTGCTGTACTTATTTTTTGTTTCTTTTTTTAAATGTAGTCCACATTTCTCTCACTACCATCAACTTCTTCAATCTCATCTCGACCATTTTCTAGTGGTACTGGATCAAGGTCATCAGACATCAAGATAAGTAAGTGTATATGTTTCCTAGTTGTAGCATTGACACTAACTACAATAAAAGAAAGCCTACTTTTGATCTGCTTATTTATTCTAAACAGTAACCAAAAAAATATGAATTTCTATAATTGAACTCATCTCTAGTACATGTAGGTGCAGTAGGGGAAACCTCTGGTTGGGAAGTATCGGCTTCGGTCTCTAATACTGGCTCATCACGAGGGAATGCGATATTTGCTTTTCTTTCCTACAATAACATTTGTAGAATTGTTATAGAACCTCACAATGTAGAATTGCACTTTATAATTAACTATTCAATACAAAAACCATTGAGTTTGTATACCTGATTGATGTTGACAGTAGAGGTGTCTGTTGCATTGGCCTTTTTGCTTTTGACTAGGGACTTGTAACCTCCCTTGAAGGAAATTTTGAGGTTTTCAGTTGTGGGCATGATGCCAAATTTGTTGGACTACATATCTCATAACATATCAAATTTTGTCAAGGAAAGCACTTAAAACCCAAATGAAAATACAACAAGAACAAATTTAAAATCTTAACAATTACATATCTTCCCTTCACTTTAATGTAGCCCCCTAGGCCAAGTTATGCTGGCCAATCTTCTCAGACTTGGAATGTGTGGCCTTTGTTGTGTCTTTGAGCCTATGAAAACGGTCAAGTACATGTTTATGTGATTTAGAAATCCTGGTCAAATGCAATATAGTACAAATTATAATTTCAATGTTCGACACATTATTTTATCTACCTTGGTGTTTTCGTCGCACTTTGAGACAAGGACCCTTCTTTTATCATCCTCTTCTCCTTGGAATACTCTATTAGTGCATCCCACTCACGTTCTAGAATTATTCCAAGACGCTCATAACCTAATTGTCGATCGTTATTAGTGCAATAATTTTCCCACATAGATTTCAAGGACTTCCTAACCATGGTTTGGACCATTTTTTGGTTGAACATAAGACAAAACATGGTCATGTGGTTCATCAAATCCTTCTTCAAGTTGTTTCCCTAATATTTATAACCCATTCTAATTGTTGGTGCAAATAGGGAAAATTCCTTTTCATGAAAATGTTGGTAGAACACATTATTTCCTACAATGCCATAAAAAAAATTTGATTAGATAGATTAAATGAATATACAAATATTATTATTTGTATCAAAACAACGTATTTCAATGGAGTGGATGTAATTTCCATGGATTTTTAATCCCTTTACTGGAACCAAATCATATTCCATCTGTAATTTAACTGGTAACTTACCAATGCTCTTTACTACCACGCTTGGCATCATGGAACTCGCATTAGTATCTGATGACTAAGGGGGAGTAGTACTAGAATTGGTGCTAATCCTATGTGTAGTCGAGATCGTGGTTGGACCCCCACCAACATTAGGTATAGAATTAGGGACAAACCTGACAACAGTAGGAGTTGTGGCACTAGTTGCATTTGCATCAAGAGCAGGGAGTGAAACCATAGTTGCTTCTCTGCTACCCCCAACACCAGGTTCTACTTGTCTCATGAATTCCTAAGAAAATAGAATTCATCGGGTCAATCTCTTGGATTCATTTAAAAAAATGTCATATTCTTTAAAAAAAATTAATGGAATAAAATTTTAAAAAACTTATGTTGTACTTCTCAATGCATTCCATCGAGTATCTCTTCTCCTGTCATTTTTAGGAGTATCTTATGTATACACCAATCCAACTAGTTCATCGGCCATTCTTTTAATAGCTTTTTTTTATATGAGTTTTTTAAAGGGTCATCAACACCCGATATCTCCATGTCAGCCTCATTAGGACAAGGAATCGACATGGGAGCCTACAAAAAATCATATCATGTAAGTGTGATAATCAACATAACAAGGATCTCTGTGCTGGAATAAAAAAGAACAATATCAAATATAACAACGAAAAAAAAATTCTCTCTCTCTCTCTCTCTCTCTCTATATATATATATATATATATATATAGAGAGAGAGAGAGAGAGAGAGATTATCTTGCCATGTCATATTCAATGCCTTTCCCTTTCCATTGATCATCCTATAACATAAACCATGATTTTTTAATCAGATATACAAAGATTATTTGTTAACAACATAAAGTATATGCAATGAAAAATAATAAATAATAAATATACATGCTTTTTAGTAAATAATGGACATGATTGTTAAGCCATACTTACCTAATTCTTAGACCCTATTCAAATTATAATTGATAAACAACTCTTTGCTCGTGAGTATTGATTTTATTGCACTGACCACAACTTTGTTATCGTCGCCCGCAACAAAAACACAATTGGGTAGTTTGCTTGTGCTTCCAGGACAAGTAATATTTATAAATCCAACAATATTTCTGCAAGCTTTCGATCTTCCATCAATATATATGGAAAACCACTTATGTTGATTGTTTTCTTTCATTTTATTTTAATTTGTACAAATTTCGTATATGCGCATACTCGTTACATATCTTGTTAGCCTACCCCAACATATTCCATTAGTTCTACTTCACTTTTATATGGAACGTTCACACCATCCATTGTAAAGATCCCCAAACCATTTAAATTAGATGGAGCAATTTGATATGTTCTTCCATCAATATTGAAATCAGTGTTTATTTCAGGAAGTGGGTTTGGTTTCCAATGCTTCACATAATTCATGTACATTAATGGAACTTCCTTGTCTTCGGAAAACTCATTGTCAAAAGAGCATGGTCGTCCTTCAGCAAGAAAGACATCCATATGCTTTTTTATTTTTCTTCTAACATTGCTACCTCTAGTTGATCTCGATGTACTACTTGATGCTTTCCCTTCCTCAACATGTTTAGGACAACCATCACTATCCAAAGATAGATCAAACGTATATCTATTTGGTTTTTCCTGTAATTAACGTCAAACAACAACGATCATGTTCCAATCATACAATTTAGATAGAAAAAGTAGACATTCAAGTATCATATATCTTTTATTTGTGTTCCTTATTATATGTGATTTTCACTCCTTTGTTTCCCACATATGCTTAGTGATAAAATGAAGCATATGTGTGATATTTTAACTTAGGTGCACAATGGGTTCAATGCATACAATTTCATTGTTTCTATGGTACCCTTTGTCGTAGAAATAATGCTATTTGATATACACAAAGCATTGATTCTTATAACATATGCACAACATTTATGCTCCCATGTATGCATGAAGTATCAATGCTCCCTTATATGCATGAAGCATTGATCATCCCATATATACATTGTAGACCCCACGTCATGTCCATATGTGCATATGCCCCCATTTGACAAGCTTATTAAGACCCAAAATGGAGCACTATGCAAAATGTTCTGACAATACTTGGTGGATGAAAATGTTGTTTTATCAATTATTTGATGCATCTATATCTAGAACATGCACATTACAAACAAGTGGTCAGTCATGAATGTTGTATAAATGTAAATGTGCAAAGTTTCAACTTGGTTGTCAGTGGGATTGTGAAGGAATCAAGAGTAAAGGAACCCAATCGAATCTATGGAAAGGTGCCAGGCAGTGAAAAGGTAACCATTATCTATTGTTTCATTAATCAATCATATGTGGTTGAGGTTGATGTTAAGGTTTCTAAGCATTATATTTCTATTTTGATTGACACTATTTCTACTCACAATTATATCACTCCTAAAATTGTTGAGATTTGTGCTTTTGAGAAAACAAAGCATAGTAAACCATTGTTGGTCCAAATAGCCACTGGAACCAAGAGGAATGTTAGTGAAGTGGTGGAGAAATTTCCATTAGAAATGGATGGAATCTTGACATGGGAAAATATGAATATTTTTCCACTTGGTTCTATGATGCTCTCGATGGAATGGATTGGTCGGAAGCACATGAAGTTAAGCTTGATTGCTACAACAAGACCTTCAAATGCATGGATGAAGAAAGAAACCCAAGGATTGTAAAAGGAATTCCAAAAGTGGGTTCTATTAGCTAGGTTGTAGCCTTGCATCTAAAGAAGTTCTTTAGAAAGCATTGTCAATTGTATGCAGCCCATGTATTGGATAGAATAGAAAATGGAGTTCCCAAGTTGGAGGAATACTGATTCTAGGAAGAATTCAGGGATGTGTTTCTCGTTGAAGTGGCAGGACTTCCTCCAAATAGGGATATTAATTTCACAATTGATCTTGTGCCAAGAGTTGCACCAATGTTTAGGAAACCTTAGAAAATGAGTACACAAAAATTGATAGAGTTGTTGGAAAATAAGTACAATCGATCAAGTGTGTTTCCATGCGGATAACCCATGCTATTGTGAAAAAGAAAGATGGAACATTGAGGTTAGGTATTTATTATAAGTAGCTGAATAAAGTTATAGTAAATAATAAGAACCATTTACCTCAAATTGATGATCTCTTTGATCAAATGAGAGGGGAAAAGGTATTTTCAAATATTGATTTGAGGTTTGGTTACCATCAAGTCAAAATAAAGGAAGAAGACAACCACAAGAAAACCTTTAAAATAAGGTATAGACAATATGAGTTCGTGGTGGCTCCATTTGGTCTCACTAATTCACCAGCTACATTCATGTGTCTCATGTTTGCAACAAGTATTTGGACAAGTTTGTTCTTGTTTTCCTAGATGACATTCTTATTTATTCCAAGAATGAAGAGGAGCATGAAGAACGTTTGAGAATGAATTTTCAAGTGCTAAGAGACCATAAGTTGTGTTTAAAGCTAAGCAAATGTAATTTATATCAAAAGAAAAGTCATTATTTGGGTCACATTATTTTAGAGGAAGGAATATCAATGAATTCAGAAAAGATTGAGGCCATCATGAACTGTCCAATCCCAAAGAATGTGACATATGCCAAGATCATTTATGGGTCTTGCTAGTTATTACATAACTTTCATTGATGGATTCTCAACGGTTGCACACCCCATCTCTTCTTTGCAAAAGAAAGGAATGAAATTTGAGTGGACACAAAGATGTGAAGAAATATTTTGGTTGTTGAAGAAGTTCTTACAAGTGCTCCAATTTTAAAAATTGCAAACCTCATAAAGGATTTTGCATTGTGTATCGATGCATGTAAACAAAGAATTGGAGGAGATTTTATGTAAGATAATCATGTGGGATGTTATGAGTCAAGAAAACTAAAATAACATGAAAATAATTATGTTACCCATTATTTAGAGCTTGCTGCTATAGTGCACGCCTTGAAAATGTGGAGGCGCTAATTGATGCGAAGGAAATTTTAGCTTAGGAGAGACTATTGTGGTCTAAAATATTTGTTTGAACAACCAACACTAAATCCAAGGAAACCTAGATGGTTGCAATTGTTATGTGAATTTGATTTTGAGATCAAACACATAAAGGGGAAATAAATTAATGTGGTTGATGTACTCAATATAAAAATGCATGTGGCATCCATTAGCATTTGCCAATCAGATTTGAGGCAAAAGATTGTTGACTCTCTTGATGAAGAGGAGCATTATGTGCAAATAAAAGGTAAATTACAATAGAATTTGGAGAAGAGGTATGAAGGTTATCATTTAATAATGATGCAATTCTTACCTATAAAAACAAAATGTATATTCCTAATGTTGAAGATTTGTGAAGAATTATTATTAATGAAAACCATAAAATGTCATATTTCGGTCGGAAGCAAGGAAGCAATTTTTTTGGCCGAGACTGAAGAAAGACATTGTTGAGTATATTTCTAAATGTATGAAATGATAAGAAGTCAAGGTTGAGCATCAACACCCACCAGGTTTATTGCATTCTTGCCAATTCCTGAGTGGAAATAGGAAGTGGTAACTATGGATTTTATGACTAGATTTCCACCATTTCAAGGAAGCATGATTCCATCATGGTTGTGGTGGATAAATTTTCTAAGGAAACACATTTTATTCTAGATAAATATACTTACAAGGATGATGAGATAGTAAAAATATTCATGAAATAAATATTCAAATTGCATGGGTTTCCCAAAGCAATTGTATCCAACTGAGATACAAAATTTACTTCTGACATTTGGAAAAGTCTTTTTGAAGATTTGGGTACATATTTGAACTTTTCGTACTTCCTAACATCCACAAATAGATGGACAAATAGAAATAGTAACTCATGTGATTGAAGACATGCTTTGGATGTTTGTGATAGGAAAACCATCCAAGTGGGAAGCTTATCTACACTTGGTAATCCAATGAACATAATTGTGCTTGGGCCAAAATTTCTTAAGTAAATGGAACAAGAGGTTGCAAATATTAGGCACAATTTAAAGACAACCCAAGATAACTTAAAAAATCTATGTAGATAAGAATAGAGTGCATAGGGAATTCAATGTTGGGGATCGTGTTTACCTCCAAGTGAGGCCAAGGAAGAGTTCCTTGAAGTTTAGGAGTTGTGCCAAGCTATCATAAAGATATTGTGGATCATTTGAAGTGCTTGATAGGATAGGGAAAATTGCATATAGAATTGCATTTCCTGCTAACAATAGATCTCATAATGTTTTTCATGTTTCTTTATTTAAGAAATATGTACATGATCATATCCATGTGATTGATTGGGATGTGATCCAAGTGGAACCCGAAGGAGAGTTCCAAACACATCCATTATGCATCCTCGACAAGAAGGTAACGTTGCTCTAGAACCAAGACATTGGGCATGTAAAGGTGCAGTAGAAGCACTTTGGTCCTAATGAGGCTACATGGGATATGGGCGATGCCAAGAGAGAGGCATATCCATTGTTGTTCTAATTTTGAGAAAAATCCAAGGGAAGCGTTATTCCAAGGGGGGGGGGATTGTAATATCCCCAATGTTGGCTTGCAATATATTAAACCAAATCATGTAAATGATGTAAATATTCTAGTATGGATTCCTAGTGCGAAGCTCAAGGCCAAGGATCAACTAGTGAATGGATAGGCATGTATGATGTAAATATTTCTATATGGATGTGGTTGTATTGTCATGCTAACTTGAAGCCCGTGTAAATATTATGCTGGAAAAACAATAAATGGTCCAATATGGTTGTTTAAAGAGTAATAGAGGGGAAGAGGAAAGGGGGGCTATGGGAGATTAAATCCTCTATTGCCAAGTGTCAACCTTAGAAATCATCCATTTGCTTCCATGTTCCTTAAATGAGACAATTAATTTATTTTGACCATAAAATCCAATCATTGAATGCTTGTTTGAGGTTGGTGGAGAAAATATCCTCATGTAGTTATGGAAGCATGGGATGTATATACTTCTATGAAAGTTGTAAGATTCCTCTCTTCCATGGCCAGAAGTTATATCAGTTATATTTTTTACCATCCTGTCATCTCCTTTGGATTCTACCAATTATTCCCATGCAGATTTTTACAACAGAGTTTGCACTAGCATATTTTTATATCTTGTTTTCCATTCCATTACCATACTATTCAAAAATCAGAAATTTGAATTGTGAGCGAAAAATTGCAAACATTAGAGAAAAGAGATGAATGTAGGTGTGTCGCATAGAGGCAGGGCAAGATAGTAATCTTTATCCATTGAGTTTTGTTTCTCTTGAATGCTTGAGAATCCATGAATTAATGTTACAGGAGGTTCTTCAACAACATACCATAGGTTGGACTCTTTATACACACATTGGTAAGAACTAAAAGGGTTGGATTCTTGAGGGAACTATGCAACAATGAAGGGAAATTCCTTTTTTGTGTTGTGTGGGCCAATAGAAAAGAGGGCCATTGCTGAGATGGGTGAGTGAGATTCTTGTAAATGCTTAGGGGTGAGTAATTTGGATAAGCATGAGAACAAATGGGTTGTGGGATGAAAGAGAGAATCATGTATGTGGTTTCCTTCGCCATAGTGGCCTCATATCCCGATTTGGGGGTATCCGCAGTTGATTTTTGGGTGGAAAATCACTCTTACATAACCAGTTGATTGGATATTATTTGCTAAAAGATAAGTATTTTCTTTCTATATGAATGTGAAATGATTTTATTTTATGTTGTAATAATATGCATGTTTATGCATAATGTGTGTGTGTGTTTGTGGATAGAGTTTTATTTCTACTGTATTTTTCATTGATGCAATTGCAAACACACTTCTTAATTATGAATTTGAATTATGGCCATGGGGTGAAATTTGTAAATACCCCCTCCTTTAATTGGATTGAACGATGGAGACATGACAATTATGAGTTTCAACTCCAATCCAAAATTAATTCAAGGACACCTACAAAAATGGTCCCAATGGCATAAAAACCAAATGGATCAGTAGAATTGCATTCCATCGCCCACATAAGGTTCAATCAACCCCTCCTAAAGGTTAATATTTATTTCTAGTTGGAGCCTAAGGAAGGGTCTATTGACCCTTCCTCAAAATTAGTATTCACATCAAGGGTCAGGAGTATAAGGAAGGGTCGATCAAGCCTTCCTTAACCATAGTATTCATTTCTATGGGGAGCACATGGAACAATAAACTAATACTTCATCAACCATAATACTCTCAACACGGAGGAACCCTTAGAAGAGTGAGTCAACCATTCTTCAAAATTAATATTCACGTTGAGAGGGGCCAAGAAAAGGGTCGATTGACCCTTCATCGAGCATAGTAATCATGACTATAGTGATATTGGGGAAGGGTCAACTAACCCTTCTTCAATATTAGTAATCTCATCAATAGGGATTCTAGGGAAGGGTAATCCGACCCTCCCTCAAGTATAGTAATCACTTTGAGGGGGGGCTAGTGAAAGGTCAAGGACGGGCTTCCTCTATACAATAATACTAATCTTAGTGAGGGGTTGGAAAAATATTCCTTGGGATCCTTGTAGATGTGACTGTTATTCTCAAGGAAGGGTCATCCAATCCTTCCTCAAGTATAGTATTTGCATCAATGAGGGGATCAATGAATTATTTGTTGACCCTTCCTCAAACTTAGTATTCATGACAAGGGGGTCTTGTAAAAGGGCCAGCTAACCCTTCCTCAAAATTAGTATTTATGATGAGGAGAATCTTGGGGAAGGGTCAGATGAAACTTCCACAAGTGTAGTATTCTCATCAAAGGGATCCCAATGAAGTTTATGTTGACCCTTCCTTAATCTTAGTATCATATTCAAGGGGAGCACAAGGAAGGGTCATTTTACCCTTCCTCGAGCATTATGTTCTCATTGAGGGTGAGACTAGTAAATTTTGGTTGGTGCTTCCCTAGGAATAGTAATCATGTCCATATAGTCTTTCATGTGCCCTGTTTGAAGAAGGTTGTGTGGCCAAATTGCCAAGCTCAAAACTACCCTTCTAGAAATTGATGAAGAAGGATCCATTTGGATACAAAAGGAAGTGATACTAATTGCCAAAGAGAACTAACTATAGAAACACAATATTCAAGAAGTCTTGATTGAAGGATATGAAACCCAAATATGCCATTAGGAGAAATCCATGATTTTATAGAAGATTCTTCACCTCCAACCTTAGGGACTTTGAAGGGGGAGGGAATGAAAGGCTCTTACCATAAGCCCCCTACTTTGGGGTACTTATGAGTTAATCTATTATTAGAGAAGGCCATATTATTTAAATAACACCCATTAGATAATCAGTGGGTGGTTACCTAATGTGAAAAGGTCATATGTCACACGCCTTCCTTGGAAAGGTGTCAGGTGCTCATGCCAAGGAGGGTGCACATTGGAAAGAATCCCACATGATGGGGGACATGGGGTAGACAACGTGCCTAGATAATCGAGAGACTTGGATGAGGCATGTTGGAAAGGATCACATGGGCTCACTAGTCAAAAAAAGCAACTACATCATGATTTAGCTAGAGCATAACTAAGGGTTGTGTGTAAGAGGCATCAATGAGCTGTGACGCACCCCTTAAGAATGCACCTGCGAGTATATATTGATGAATAAAGAGGCATAGAAAGGAAAGCAAGCAAAGTAGAATGCATCCTCTACACAACAAAGTGATAAGAGGGCGAATTGTGGCAATACATCAAACGTGAGATTTGGACAGGTGCCACCGGAAGCGGACCTGTGGTTGCGATAGGGGAAGAAGTTTCCTAATTATATTTTGTTGTTTCTTTGTAAATGGAGTTGCTTCCAATTGGGTGATCTCTGAAAGAGGATGTTGTTTGTTCACCCTCCATTTGTTGTAACCAGATCTTGTTGTATTATATATACATGGGCGCACCCCATTACACTAAAGTTGATTCCACACTTGTGTACTCTTATGGGTGTGTCATATTTGTTTTATGGTGCACTTTGATATGGCATAATTAACTAATTAAAGACTCACACATAAGATAATTAAGAGTAGTCGTAGTTTAGTAGGCTCACACTGGGTATACCTCGTCACCAAGAGTGCAACCTAGAAAGTGTTGCACAACCGAGAGAGGACGCGAAACCTTAGGCTTCGAACTAGACTCCTAGGCATGTGACAAGTGGTATCAGATCTTTGGAAGTAGTAGAATTTAATGAACCAAGAAATGCAATGGAGATAGAGAAGGGTGTAAAAACTATTATTCACCCATATGAAACCATGCCCCAGGAAAGTGCCACTAAAGCAGTGATTGGATTCATTTAGAGGGTCGATACAGAGGGATGACTAGAATGCTCCCACTTTGACATTGATTGCATCCCAAGTAGAGGAATGGGTGGATTCCCTAGTGGCACGACTTAGACTAGTGATCTTCAGTAGAATTAGAGAATTGACATCGAGAATTGAAGTAATGCTACCAATAGAATTAGGTTTAGGAGAATACAAACTTGGGCGCACTGAGACTTTACCAATGGTATATCTATTAGATACCCATGGAAAACATGTTGCGGACAAAGGTGAGTCTTAGGTTTGGTTTATTCAATGATTGGATGACTTGCATTGTTGTGGGAAGGAGGGTCCAGTGATCAAGGATGAGGAGGTGCCTCGTCCTATGGATTCATTTTGATGGATTGGCACTTTAACAGGTGGCCAAGGTAAGAATTGGAACCAATTGTGCTTTGTGGATCTTATTGTGAACAAAGGAAGGTGAGGACACTAGTTGACTCCAAAACCTCACACATCTTCATGAAGAAGGAAGTAGCAGGTGATCTTGGAATTTGGAGCTGACCTTGCGAGGTGATAGTCAAGGTTGTGAACTCCCAAGCTAAAGTAATGATGGGAGTTGCTTCCAAGGTGCACAAGAATATGGGGAATTGAAAGGACAAGCAAACTTCATGGTCATGCCTTTAGATGACTTTGAGATGATTTTTGGGCAGTACTTTTTAAGAAAGGATAAGGTTTTCTCTTTCCATTTGTAGATAGAATGGTGATCTTGGATAGGAGGAAGCCTTGCATTATTTCCACAATGGCAATGAATTCATATGGAGGTGTGGGGTTGGTGTTTGTACTAAGCATGAAGAGGGAAGCTTCATGACCAGACTCAAGGTTGTATGTTGCAGCACTACTCGACAAAGTGATAGAGGAAGAAATGGGGACTCCTATGCCTTTATATCTTACCAATGTGTTGAATCTCCAAAACAAATCCGATGCCAGAGAAATTTTCGAAAGTGTTGCCACCCCAACGCACCACAAATAATTGCATAGAGCTAGAACCAGGGTCCAAGCCCATGGAAAAATATCCATATTGTCTATCGGGATTGGAGTTGGAATAATTGAGGATGTAGTTGGTAGAATTGACCAATGTCAGCTTCACCAGACCTTCAAGTTCCCTGTATGGTGCACCCATTCTCTTCTGACAGAAGAAGGACACCCTAGAGTTGAGGCTTTACTTGGACTACCGGGAACTCAATAAGAAGACAGTGAAGAAAAGGTGTTCTCTACTATCGGAAACCAATTGCTTCGATTTCACTAAGGCCAATGTATTCTCAAAGTTGGACTTGAGAAAGGGGTACTACCAGGTGAGGATTGTAGAAGGGGATGAGCACAAGACAACCTATGTGACAAGGTATGTAAGATTTGAGTTTCATGTGATACCTTTTGGGTTGTGTAATTCTCCCTCCATGTTTTGCACCCTCATGAACGATGTGTTGAGGCCATTTTTGGAAAATTCGATGTTGGTATACCAAGATGACATTATGGTTTTTAGTGAAAGCATTGAAGAGCACAAGAAGCACTTGGTAGAGGTATTTGAGGCACTAAGGTAGAATCAACTATACTTGATGAAGTCTAAGTGTGTTTTTGGGAAGATTGAGATCCCATTCTTGGGCCATTGGAATGGAGAGGGATGCATCCGCATGGACTTGAATAAGGTGGAAGCTCTTATGGATTGGGAGGAGTCATGAATAGTTCGGGAGGAGTCGTGAATAGTTCGTAAGGTTAGGATTTTTCTTATATTGGAAAACTACTACCATCGGTTCAGTGAAGGTTACTCTAAGATCTCTGCACCACTCACTGAGTTGTTGAAGAAGAAAAAACCTTGGAACTAGAAAGAGAAGTGTCAAAAATCATTTGGAAATCTAAAACACAGACTTACTACAACACCCATGTTGAAACTATTGGACTTTGAAGGGAATTTTGAAGCGCAAACAGATGCTTTGGACTTCACCATTGGGGAATTTTTAACACATGAAGGAAATCCATTGGCTTATGAGAGTAGGAATTTGTAGTACCATGAAGGAAATTATCTCGTTCATGAGAAGGAGATGGATCTCATGGTGCATTAACTGCAAGAATGGAGGCACTACTTACTAAGAAACCATTTTTCATGAAGATAGACAATGTGGCAATGAGCTACTTTGACACCCAACCGAATTTGTCACCCAAGCAAGCACAATGGAAATATTTTTTCGTAGAGTTTGACATGAATTTGGAGTACTAACTAGGCAGACTTAACACAATAGTTGATGTGTTGATCTAGAACCCATGACTAGCATCCTTGGAGAAGGGGAATCAATAGGAGTTGCTGACGGAGAGTCGGGCCTAGGTCACATCATACTTATGACATCAAATCAAACAAGGGTTGGAGAATGACCATACTACCTTGAGCATTCTGAAACATGTGAAGGAAGGAAAGACGAGGAGGTTTTGGATTGAGGATGGACTACTATACTTTGGTGGATGCTTGTATGTTCCATGGACATCTAATCTTAGGAGGGATTTGTTGAGAGAGTGTCATGACTCAGTTTGGGAAAGTCACCTCAAATAAAAAAAAACTTTGGAACTCTTGGAGGGAGGTTACTATTGGGATCACATGAGACATGACATTGAGGAATACACCAAGACTTGTCTTTTTTTCCAGCAAGACAATCCCGAAACCAAGATGAAAGTTGGTCCACTCCAGTCGTTGCTTGAAACAGAGAGACCTTGGGTAAGCGTCTCTATGGATTTCATCAAATAGTTGTCGGTTTCAGAATAATACAACAAGATCCTAGTCGTGGTGGAACTATTTTCAAAATATGCCACCTTCATTCCAAAGAAGGTGCCTTGCAGAGATGAGGATCTTGAAAAAAAAAACAGATATGTTGTGAAGTATTGGGGATTTCCATTAAGCATAGTGTTAGACAGAGGCACCCGATTCATAGGTCACTTTTGGATGGATGTGTTTAGGTTGGTGGGGACCAAGTTGATTATTAGTTCGAGCTACCATCCATAGAATGATGGGAAGACGAAACAAAACAACATCCTTTTGGAGGACTACCTTTGGCACTTCGTGCAAGTAGACCAACATGATTTTCCGGAGTTGTTGGATGTAGCTTAGTTCAACTACAAATTGCAAACTAGCTCAACGATAGGTTACAGACCCTTTGATTTACCAACAAGGCAACAACCACTAACTCCTCATACCATTGAAAAAGTCTCTTATGGACATAACCCAGCTGTGATGAGATTCATGAAGGATCGGCATGATAGATTGGATATGGCATGCATCCAGTTGACAAGAGAAACTAAGAAAATGAAAATATGGGCATATTGTGGAAGAAAAGAAGTAGATTTTCAAGTTGGCGACAAAGTGCTTCTCAACCTTGGAAAGGAGAAGTTCAAACCACCACAGGGCATGATGGGTTCATCGTTGTGGAGGTTTGAGGGGCCATTTGAGATTGTTGAGAAGGTGGTAAAGGTAACCTACAAGCTAAAAATGCAGAAACACTTGGACATCTTTCATCTTGTTTTCCATGTTATCCAATTGAGGACCTACCAAGTCAATGATGACGATCCAAGTATGAGTTTTCCATACAAGGCTCCCACGATGATTGCAGACCAACTAGAGCATGACGTAGAGAAGTTGTTGGCACACCACTACATCAAATACGGGATGAAACGTCATCAGGAGTACTTTTTCAGTTGGAAGGACTTGTTTGAGGAAGAGAACAACTGGGACAGGAAGGATTCCTTATGGAGGAAACAAGGCAAGATCCACAAGTTCTAGAAGACTTGGGGAGAACCTACAAAGAAGGCCTAGAGACATTGCCAAGATGGAAATAAGTTGGGTGAGGGAGGATTTCACATCCCTAAGCTACCTTGGCAAGGCATTAGATGCCCATGCCAAGGAGGGTGCACATCGACAAGAATCATGCATGATGGGAGGTGTATGGTAGACGATGTGCCTGGAGCATTGGAAAACTTGAATGATGCATGTTGGAAAGGATCCCATAGGATTCCTCATCGAGAGAAGCAACCACATCATGAGTCGAACTGAGCATAACCAATGGTTGCATGTAAGAGGCGTTGGAAAGGGATTCCCCCCTTTGGAACGAACCCACAAGTATATATTTACCAAGTGAGAGGCATGGAAAGGAAAGAAAGCAAGGTATAATGCATCCTCTACACAACAAAGTGAGAAGGGGGAGAACTATGGCAAGACAACAAATGTGAGTGTTGGACAAGTGCCATAAGAGGTAGACATGTAGTTGCGACAGGGGAAGAAGTTTACAAACTATGCTTTGGGATTTATTTGTAAATGGATTTGTTGTCAATTGAGTACGCTCTCAGAGAGGTTGTGGTTTGTGCACCCTATGTTTGTTATAACCACCCTCCATTTGTTGTAACCAAACTTTGTTGTATTATATATACTTGGGCACACCCCATTGTGGTGACGTCGATTCCATACTTGTGTACTCTTATGGTTGTGTTGTCTTTGTTTTATGGTGCACTCTCATATGGCATGGTTAACTAATTAAAGACTCGCACATAAGGTAATTAAGTTTAGCAATAGTTTGGCAGGCTCAAATCATGTAGACCTCGTCACTAGGAGTGCATCCTGGGTAGTGTCTCACTGCTTAAAGAGGAGATGAAACCTCGGGTTTTGGGTTGGACTCCTAGGCCCATGAAATCATCCTTATTAAATAAGGCCAACTAGGATGGTTGGGATCATTATTATTGGTACCACAGGTAGTTAGAGTTTTGGATATTAAGAAACTATTTATAGAGCTATTAGGCTATGTAATGTTTTGTTAAGTATCGTTATTATATTTAGAGGTATGCTAATAAGAGGTTTCCCCTTTGAGAGGCCCAAACACATTTATTCCACTTTTGAAACTCATAAATATAAGGGTTATATTTTTCAAGTGTAATCTCACCGTCCCTTGTATTTGTCTTTCTTCATTTATATTTCACTACATATTGTTCATGTTCTATTATATTCGTTGGTCATGTACATTACAAATTGCTATGTATCTTCCACTTTTCTTACTTTTTGTGACATAGTTTCTCACATGATTGAAACATAATTTTCTTGCACTTTCAACACTATCCTCCTCTCTTTATTATTTCCTTCTTTGAACAATGAAAAATCCAAAATAAATCATAGAAAAACAAAAACTTTAGGGAAAGAAAGGAAATATTGTGAGTATGGGGCTTTTTCCCAATTTGTGAAGGCCCCGTGAGACTTGTTTGGGAAATTGTTGGTGTTGTCCTTTGCCAAAGCCTCTACATTGTTTCACTCACCTTTTTCCTTCCACCTAGTCATCATGATCCTTGAGTTTTGTCTACGTCTTTGATTTGTCAAAACTGAGTTACTGTTTATCACAATTGGCTCTCCCTTGTGTCTTCTACTTGACGCAATTGAGTCATTCCTTCATGGATTCCTTTCAAAAGAGGTTATTTCCCTAGTCAATATTTTCCTTATTGGTCCATGTCAAAGGAAGTTTTGCATCAAGGTGTTCCCATGAATATGCGTAACACTTTTTGGCAAGCGAAGGATGTGATTATGTTAAAAATCGACCTTGCTCAAGCTTTTTTCAAGCCCTCGATCGAGCTTTAAAAAGCTTGATCGAGGGCTTAAATAAGCACTCGATTGAGCTATTTTAAAATGCTCAATCGAGAGTTAATAAAACCCTCGATCGAGCTACCAAGATCAATTGAGGGTTTTATTAACCCTCGAACGAGACATTGCATTTTTAGAGCTCGATTGAGCTTCTAAGCTTGATCGAGGGTTTTAGAAAGCTTGATCGAGCATCTGCAACCGTTATAAGTATAAAACAACAACAAACCATGGTTTGTTTCACAGCGTCTGTTGCATAGAAACTCAGTCAAGGACTAGTAGAGAGGGATTATAGATATAATAGATGAGTGAGTGGTGTTTATAGATGTGACTGAAATCATGGACAATATGGAGAAGGGTCCCTTATAACCATTTGTAGATATGGGTCGAGGAGTAATTAGAGTTATAGATGTGACTAATCACATCTAAAACTCCAATTACTCCGCTAACCATATCTACACGTATACAATCTAGAGGAAGTGGTGGTACTAATGCTTTTACCTTATTCTTCTTCAAGGTATTTACTATTACCCACAAGTATCCTTCTTCTTGTTGAAATTATGTTTTATTAAATTTTATTATTGATCTTTTGTCTAATTGCACATAAACCCTCGATCGAGGTATTTAAAAATGCGTGTAAAATCTCGATCGAGGGTTTATGAGCTTGATCGAGGGCTTTAAAACCATATTTTTAGCCCCCATTTCTGCAAATTTAATTTTACTAACATCTTTTCCAAGCCTAAACCCCATCCTAGGATACATTTTAGGGGGCATATTTCATACCAATGGATTCGTTAATGAATCATCTATCCATTGACATATAATTTAAAGGTTTGTTGAGTTCATATGATAGTTCTTTTTTATTTTATTTTCAAACTTAGACTTAAAAACCATGTCCACAACTTCGAATCAACGCAAAGAAAAATCAACAACCAAAAAATTTCAAAAAATATATATGCCCCACATCAACGCATCCTCTTCAAAAGCGTATTTTTTTTTTCAATTTTTGTAGCCAGTGAAAAAAAAGTTTACTTGCACACACGTGTACAAAACACGATTAAAATTTTCAATGGCCAGTTTAAAAAATTAATAAAAATATAATTCTCCAAAATAAATTAAAAAAAAATTATGTGCGCCTCGGTGCATTTTGTGTAGATTATTTTCATATATTTTTTCCCATAAAATTATACATTTATCACTAAATTATTTTACGTGCACACAAGCTACTTGTTAACTTTTCCTGAAATTTATAAGAACAAACATATCATTAAATACAATTTTTGCATATTAAATAATATTATTATTTAAAAAAAATATTGGTGGAAAGACAACATAATTCCCTACAATTTGTTTTTCTGATACATGTCAGAATTCACAAAGCATATATGAGTTTTGAGAGCTTCAATTTTTTTGTTTGTTTGTAAGTAAGTACCCACAGGGATTTGAACTTGTGGCCTTCCATTTACAACTTCTCATCTCAGTTACTCATTACCAATTGCTCTACCCCCATGGGCTTGAGAGCTTCGATTTAATAAATGAGTTAAAAAATGAATTTTCACCGTCACTTTTGGCCAAAAAGTGTTACCCATCTTCATGGATTCACCCATCACTTGTATTTGGCATGCTCTATTGAGTCTATGCCTTAGTTATTCACCATATATATCTATCTACCTCATTTTGATTGGTTAAGAGATTCATGATTCCCTTTATTTTAATAAATCTAGTCCCGTTAATTGGGTTCCATAATCTTCATTGGTGGAGTTTCTCACACTTGGCAATGAATTATCATCATTGGTCTCTCACTAAATGGTTCTTTTCATTGTTCAATTTCAACTCTTCCTCACACTATTAGGAATCTAGGATCATACCAATAAATTGGTGACCATTTTTTTATTATCATAGGGTTGCCTCATTTCTAGAATGCTTTTTCATCTTTGATTGTTGACCAAATGGTTTCTCCCATGTTCAACTTCAACTCCTTATCACGTGGGGAGGATAATACTAAGTGGTCTTAGTGTTCCAAATTTCATCAAAGACTTTAGGCATGTGTGGTTCATTCCTAAATAGCATGGAATCCTATTTCTAGAGTTCCTTATATATAACATTTGAGTTCCCCACATGTTTGTTCCCCTTTTCTACTTTGGTGCTTTATCTTCTTAATTTTTCTGCCATGCAACCTTGGTGGTCTTAAAAGATGCATTGATGATGTATCAAATATATTAATGTACTTTGGCCTGGCATTCTAATTATTTTTCCATGAACCATTTTATCGATGTACCATGGCACAATTTCTCACTTTTTAAGCCATGGATCCATTTATATGATGTACTTGAGTTTATTCAAGCATGCCCATGGGAATGCCCAACTCATAAAATAAATGGTTATTATCTTACATTTTGTTATGTTTGTAGGTGGTTCATTCCTCTTAAGGATCTCTCTCTAGTCCAGTGGCCTCCAGTGTCTTCAACAATCCCTTCTCTTCATTCTCCCAACCATTTGGGTAAGTGGGAGGAAGGGTGCAAATTGGATAAGTCGTTGAATGATAATAAGAGAGATTTGATCCAAAGTCACACTATCATAATTTTTGTAAGCATATGGAAAAAATATCTCCAAATTAAGTGCTAAGGAGGCCCTTTTATAGGCTTAGGGGTCCTCCTAGGGTATTTAAATGAAGAATGGTCTAGATTCAAGTGTTTCCTCGAATATTTAAATTAAGTGCTAAGGAGGCCCTTTTATAGGCTTAGGGGTCCTCCTAGGGTATTTAAATGAAGAATGGTCTAGATTCAAGTGTTTCCTCAAATATTTGTGCTATAGACACTTCTGAAGCAATCAACTCAAGAGTGCACCTTGGTCAAGTTTTACCATGTCAAAAAGGGTAGCACTTATATTGCATGCCACCCCCCCCTCCGCCGCCAACTTATTTTCATGTAATTGATTTGATGTTGTTACTTGAATAGGCCTTTGTTTTCTTTCATTAGATCAATAAAACAAATTAGAAATATTTTTTCTTACTCCCTTGAATGAAATCTAGTGTTTCTATTATAGCATAAAGAATGAGTTTTGCTTGTCTTGTGTGCAAGTTACTTGGAGCTAGTTGCTCTCTTCTCCCCTATCCTCTAGCTTAACTATTGCTTGGAAGACTCTTCCTCAAGAGCACTCTACAAGTTTTCTCCTTCTCTTCCTCCAAACCCTAAACCAGATCTTATATAATTTGATAGAATAAAACTTCATAATTCTTGTTGTCCATTGGCATCCCAATTTTCCATTCGAGATCAAATAGTATACTATACCGAAAAAATCCCTACAACAACAATTAAATTATCATTTCTTGACAACAAATTTGAATGAAATGACATAACCTTAACAAACTTATTTGATGTGCATCATCTAAACCATCATTATCTTTAGTAAACTTAACTTTTTTTTAAAATACAATCATAATAACATGCAATATTATTTTATAGTTTTCAATATTATACACTCTACCAAAAAAATCCCAAGAACAACAATTAAATTATCATTTGTTTACAACAAATTTGAACAAAATAACATAACCTTAACAAACATATTTAATATGCATCATCTAAACCATCATTATCTTTAATCAGCTTTGTGCAAATTAAATTATAATAACCTATAATATTATTTTATAGTTTTTTAACCAAATCCGTGTTACCAATATTTCCAACTAGGATGAACAGAGAATAATATTAAAATTATAAATGGATGCAACTTAAGCATAGAATTAAGGCATGCCAATATATATTTAGTTGCATATTTCTAGTTATGTAAGGGATTTTTACTGAAAAACAATATTTTATCTATAATTTGTATCTTTATGATTATGTAAGATTTTTTTAATTTATTTTTATTGAAAATATTAATTTTAGAATTTAGAAGAGATTTATCAACTTAATATGTTTTAATATTGAGTTTTTTTAATTAAGTTATTAGAGTTGAAGTTTAGAAACATTTTTCTATGTAAAAGGTTAAATTACAATTGAGGTTTTGTATCTTGGCTCTATAGATGGGGTTAAGATAGGTTGTTTGAAGGAAGCACAACCTTAGCAATGACAAAAATGAGATAGTAGCTTTCTTCTAAATATAAATATGAATTAGAACTGTCTTTTTGGTTGTTGAGTATAACTTAAAACTGGTTTTTATTGGCTCGGAATTTGTCTTCCTTTACCAAACATGGCCCAAAAACATCTAGCAAAAATGGAATTCTACATCTTTACATACCATCAATAAATTATTTTAGGTAGCTAAATTGTATAGATTATAATGTTGGAGATTGTATCAACAAAATCTAAATCAATAACCCAAAGTATTATAAGCTTTTTCCTCTTTTAAAATAAAAAAACATATACATATCTTAAATAATTTCCATATATTATATTTTGATAAAAATATTATAAGAAAATATTTCCTCTCAAAAAGCCATTTCATTCTCTCCTCCAATAGTTCCAACATCTTTTATTTGTTCTTTATAATTCAATTGATTAACCAATCCTACCCATATTCTTCTTCCTTTTAAATTCAATTGATGGTTCAATCGGCCAAATAAAATTTATTTCCAATTTTCTCAAATAATTTCTCTCTTTTAAATTCAATTTTTGGTTCAATCCGTCACATAAAACTTATTTCCAATTTTCTCAAATCATTTATAATGCAGAATTGGTCTTAAAATCAAGATAAAACTTTTGACATCAAATCTAAGTGACTTTGAACTTCAAGTTTTCAGTGCCTTTTTTTTCACACTGAAAAATAGCTTTGACAATATATATGGAGATTTAAAACAACATTACAGCCAAGAGCTGAAATCCCGAGAGACAGTTACAGTGCAACCAAGTTTTCAGTGCCCTTTATTACAGAGTGAAACCATTTCTTTAAAACCATCTTTGTTTTTGTCATTGGAATTAAAAAATATGATGCCACCTTTATTTGTGGATGAATTAAAAAATTTCTTAAAACTGGAAAGATATGTAGAGAAAAAGGAGGAATCCAGATCAAAATCAGAAAAACAACAGAATTTTTCGATGCGACCCCATTAGAAAATACAAAATTTGTAATATATATTACAGGTTAATGCAACTAGACATAATATGGAAACAATAGGCTCGAAGATTTATTGGAAGACTTGTCTGATGTCTTTGCCAATTGCAACTGCAAGCAGCTCTCTGTTTTTTCGGGTTCTCCAAATGTCATTATTGCTAATCCAGATTATCAAGTTGTTGATCAATTTCGAGATAAAGCATATGGAACTCCAAACATTGCGCACCAAGAGCACAAATATCAGATGACAGCATTGGTCATATGGCGGAAGAAAATTCATGTGCAAGACAGGCCTTAGACTTGCCACCATTCATATTATTCAATGAATGGGCAAAAGATCAGTGAGATAGTTGTCATCAACAAAAGAGAGGCTTCCATCCAACGAGGATTAGTACATAACATTCCTGAAGCAACACAATTAGCTCACACTGTAGTTGATGAACCAAAAATCAAACCAGGTTACACATAATCACATGTGATTTAGCCCCCAGATAACAAACTTGTGAATGACTTCTACTCTTGGCATCACAACCATGAACTCAGTCCAGAGGGATTGAATTCATTACCACCAAAATTACAAATGCCACCTGTGCCCATCAGGCCAAAAATTCTGTATTAGTGATGCTTCGATGTTGGATATAGATATTAACATGGTAAAAGGCCTAGCTAGAACCCCGTCCTATTCCAATTATGTTCCATTAGGCTCAATGCAATCCACACAATTTGTTTTTACTCATGAACTTTCATCTGGCAATATTCTAGCACTATATTAAATTTCTTACATATTCAAGTTTATTGTATCAGTGGCTTCACCAGTTCCTTCAACTCTTGGTCTGTTGTGTTCCTCTCGCGTAACATCAGAGATATCCGAGCTTTCTTGTGTAGCTACTTGTTCCATGGGATGTCCTTGTTGGTGATGCAATGTTTGAGGTAGCACTTCAGCTGGTTCATGAGCCAGATGGGTAGTTGCGAGTTGTGCTGCTAAATCTAGAGGAACAACTTTAGCTGCCTGGAGAAGGGATGTCCGACAAAGTGGACATGTGGTACTTTTTGAAAGCCACTGGTCAATGCAATCCAAGTGGAAGGCATGTCCACAAACTGGCAAACGCTGCAGCTTTTCGTTCATTTGGTAATCCCCAAGACAAACAGTACATCTGCATATAAAATTCAATCAAGAAGTCATGCGGGAATAAGCAGGGATAGATAGGCACCCACATCTCACCCAAACCCAAACGATAGATCTGCCAATTTGGTATGAATATTGCACAGTATGGAGGAATGCTAGAATTGCCTGCTAGGAACTGACATCAAGAGTTCCAGGGAATGAACAAAGGAGTAGAGAACCAAACCATTTTTTCTCATTATTTAATTATCAATACAAAATTCAAAGATTAACAAGAATATGGAGTTTACACATTGGGAAGCTGAATTAAATCATCTCCTCAAAATAACACACCCAAATATAACAGAAAGGACAACATCATAGACAAAAGGAGAATGCCAATGGGCATACTACAAAGAAACCATCAACAGTAACCTTCCACGTGTGAAGATTTTCTCCCGCCAAAATCTTGCTGGTGTTTACTGAAAGTGTTTCTCGTAGGTATGAAAATTGATAGAAGAAGTGTCTCCTCTTAGATGCATAGTAGTATTGAGAATGTTTCAAGTTTCAACCTTCTACACGACAACACGACCAAAAGCAGTGACCGTTTTTATTGCAAATTTCTTAGTAAGTTAAATAGTAAAGGATTTGCATTTTTTTTAGTAATTATGGTTGAAATTTGAGGAGGTGATTTGTGCTGATATCAAAATTTTCATTGTTCAAATTGTAATTTTGATTGTAGAAATAAATTAAGAGTTTTCTATTACTAAGACATCTTAATTATGCAATTTCAACAACCTAAAACTACAATTTCAACAACCTAAAACTACAATTTCAACCAAATTTTAACTTAATACAAATCATCAATCATTTAACTTAACCAAATTTCAAGAGTAAAGTGGATGAAAAATTTGCTTGATCTCAGATTACATTTAGAGACTAGTGGCTGACGGCTTGCACGACTACCATGACTAGTCAAAAGGACGGACCCAGTTCATTCACAATGTTTTGAGATGCCTCTGACACTTCGAACTTTGACCTTCAACTATAATATACTAGCAGATTCTTTTAAGAAACTTGATTCATAAGACATGATTCTTTTAAGAAACTTGATAACTTGGATTCTCAATCAAATGAATTAGTTTAAAATTCATCAAATTTACAAAATTAAATCCTTCATAAGTAAACAGTGAGAGATATGTCTCCAATTGTATCCTAGATTTTTGAATATTTGAAGGTCGAATATACTGGTGGGCTAAGTTGTCAAAATATCAGACTCATACTTTGTAATCAGATAAGCACAATGTTACTAGAGCTTTCTAAGCACTAGAACCCATCTTCACAGCTGAAATCCCACATAATCTCAAGCTGTTTTCTTACTCATGAATCATTTTTCTCTTTCCAAAAGGTAACTAGTCTTATCAAATATATGCCAACTTACTTACAGTTACGTCCCATCACACGTCCCCATATCTGCAAATAAATGCATATAGAGCTCCATCAATTTGGGAGGAGACTTCTTGACAAACGTTTACTCTCACTGATAGCTATAAACGGAAGAATAATAATGAAAGTTCTTGTACTGCCAAACTATCTGCAAGGAACTGGAGTGAGCGCTGTTTGGGTTTCTGCATCTGATTTTTCTGATATGAGAATTTTTTCATGGCTATCGTTGGAGGAGGGAATCCTCACCCTCATTGGGCACTGCAGACAAAGGCCCAGCTTTGCCATTTGAAGCAGTGTTAGCTGCTTCTAAAAACTAATTGAAGCCAAAGTAATAAAAAGTTAAAACCCTGGCCAGTAAGGAAATTCGTGAAATGGATGGAGGATAATCCTTCTTTAGATCTTCCAACAGATCTACCCAAAAATAAGGCATTGATGCACACAGAGCAAGTGCTAATCGGGAAATTTCCAGGAGCATTGCTGAATACCAGAGCAGTAAGCCGCTGGATACAAAAGCAATGGGTGCTGCACCTGAAGGGTATGGTTCAATCCTCAATCTTAGGAAAGGGTTTTTTTGCATTCCACTTTGAATTAAACGAACTTAAAGACTGTTTTCAGAAATGGGCCTTGGTTTCTGGGCCCATGTGGGCTGTACTTAAACAGATGGGCATTTGAATTTGATCCCGAGGAGGAAATGCCATCGGCTGTTCAAGTATGGTTATGTCTTCCTTTCCTCTAGTTGAATGTATATAGGACAACGAATCTTTGAAAGCAATTGGAAACAAGCTGGGATGTTATCATGGTAGATTTAAACTCAAACATAGGATTTACACTTGCGCTAGAATCCGTGTGGAAGTTTATTTGGAAAATGACCTCCCGGGGGCACTAGAACTCACGCTAGATGGATGGGTTCATATCCAGAATTTCAATATGATAAAACCTCATTCAAGTGTAACACTTATCACGAATATGGTCACTTTGCAAAAGATTGCAAGAAGAAGCTGTAACAGCCAGCACAGGACTAGGAAAAACACCCTAGAAATCAAAAGACCAGTGAACACTACTTCAACCACAGGAAAAAATGGCAAATGCTATGCAATGGAGTGCTCCAATCATTGGAATGATTGAAATATCGCATGGTGCTTAGTCTTCGCCAAACGACAGCTCCTTGCCAATGCTTCTCCATCATAACAAATTGAGTATCCTGGCGGCATCCTCATCCTAGAGTGAACAAGACAAGCCTCAAACACAACACGAAGGAGAGGAGGTTAAAGAAAGAAGAAGAAGAAGAAGAACCCGAGGTAGCACGGGAAACTACACAGGAGAAGTTTAAGGAAGAATCAATTGTTCCTGCTCTGCCGTCGGATCAGTTCTTTTCAGACGTCATTGTAGGTAGCATCTCACTCCTAGTGCAGGCAAGCCCAGAATCATATGGAATTGCCTCTAGAACCACACATGCGTTCACCCTCTTCCTTCTGACTCTGAGGATCCTGCCCACACAAAGGGTAGACTGAAAGACATAGAAAATAGTTCACAAAGAAGAAGCAGCTAAGAAGAAAGCTTTGGAACTCAGGCCATGATTCCATGGGTTTGAATAGCAGAAGCAAGACAAAATCAGGTAAATGAAATATTCTCTTGAGAGGACTAGGTAGTAAACAAAAACAGAATGTTATCAGCACTTAATTAAAAATGAAAGACCAATAGTTGTATTTCTGCAAGAAAGAAAACTCGAAGAACAAGATTTTGCTGAAATAAGAACACAAATATGCAGGTCTAGCCATATTGTTCAAGCAGACCCTAGGGGATTCTTGGGAGGGTTATCTCTTCTGTGGGATCGCTCTCCTCTTCAGTTGCGTAGGACTTACTGGGACAACATTGGATCACTTGTGAATTTGACGTGACAACTACATGTCAAATATGTTAGAAAACCAATTTGTATTTGCCTAATAATTGGAATAGAAAGAAAAACTGTTGGGAAACCCTCTGAAACTTTGTAGCGGAGTTACTCTTGAGTAACAATGTTAGTTGGTGATTTCAATTTGGTCTTTGACTCAAAGGGAAAAGGGAGTGTGCACAATATAGATCAGTTGAAAGAAAGTGTTGAAGACTTGATATCAAACTGGAAGATGGTAGATATCAAACCAACCAAAGGAAAATATGCCTGGATAAATAGAAGGATACTTAGGAGTTTCATTGTTGAAAAGTTGGGTCAATTTTTAGTGCAGAAATCATTTTCAGATGAAGGGATTAATCTTAGTTCTAGTATAATCCCAAATGCAGTTTCTGACCTCAAATCTATCTCTCTTTCAATCACAAGTGAAAAAGGACTGGGGCCGATCCAATTCCTCTATGACCTAGTTTGGTTTCAGCAAGAAGAGTTTTAAGTCATTTTGAATGATGGGGAACCTAATTTTACAGCTCTGCTTCCTATATTTGGAAAAGAAAAATTGTTGAGGGAAGAAATAAAAAACGGATTGTTCCCAAGGCTTAAAATCCAACCAGGGAAAAGAAAAGGAGAGGAGAGCTAGTTGAGGTTCAATCCCAAAGAGGGGGAAGAATACATGGAAGAGCTCCAGCTAAAGGAAAAAACAAATCTCAGGAAGGGTTTGTCAAAGCACAGCAAAGCGAAGAACATCATTGGAGGCTTAAGTCAGGAGTCTACGATTGAAGGAGGGAGAAAGGATACAAAATTCTTCCATAGATAGGCAACTGCAAGAAGAAACAAGTATCATATCTCATAAATATAGTTTCGGAGTGGAGAGGTTCTAAGAGATTTTCAACAAATAAAGGAGCCGGCATTCCAGTGCTACAAGGGATCATTTTCGAACATAGGTTCGACCAACCATCAATCTACAAAGGAGATGTTGTCAGTGATTCCAAGATTAAATCAAATTAGAACAATGTTCTATTTTGCAGTCAAGTAACTATGGAGGTTTAAGGATGGCCTTGAGGTTTAGACCAAAATAGAGTCAAATCAGGACCCTGTGCCTGATGGCTTCTCATCCAGCTTCTACAAACATGTCTGGGAAGCTATCAAATCAAACCTATTAAAATATGTGGAAGAGGATGGGAGAGGGCATAAACACCTCATTCTTAGCTCCAATCCCGGTGGAAGGATACCCATCCAACTTTGGAAGAATTTGTCCAATTCCGTTATGCAATGTCTCATATAAGCTGTTTATCAAGATATTGGCAGAAAAGTTGAAAAAGGGTCATAAAAAAACTGAGTTTAGAAGAGCAGAGTGGATTTGTCCTTGGTAGGCTTATCTGGAAATCAAAATCCTTGACAAAAAGTTATGCATAGCAAGATGGTGAAAAAGAGAAGGGAAATGATTATAAAGCTTGAATGGCTAATGTGTTTGACAAACTTTGTCATAGTTTTTTGTTTTTTTTTATAAGATCCTAGAGAAGTTTGGATTCAAGAAAGAATAGAGAACTAGGTGATATGGATTCCAAGAGAGAGAAAGAGACATTGGAGGATAGAAATGGTACAGCATAATGGTGCAATTAAGTAGGTAGTTTTTATTATTAAAAGAAAGGGGATGACACAGTCAAAGTAACTGCCTGATTTTGGATCTGCCTATAAAAGAAGGCCGTTGCTATGTATTAAAGCAGTTTTGAGTTAATAGAAGTTTTCAGTTCAGTAGTATTTCTTCTGTTTACATATTAATTTGACATTAGAGCCAGCTTCCACAGCTGCATAAAAGGGATCTGCTCCCTTCTACATCAGGCCTCCAGTGCCCCAATAGGGATCCACTCCCTACAACCTTTAGCATTTTTTTTCCAGAGGATAATAGAGGTATGTAGAGAGGCACAACTATCTCTCCATTCTCAGAACACACTTTCAAGTTATTCCACAACCTCAACAAGAATTTCATGGCTCCTCCCAAGAACTCCAATCACAAGGATGCTTCACTTGCAGAAGCACAGATGCAATTTTTCCAGCAGCAACAACAAATTATTCAACATTAGAATAAACTTCTTTAGGAACACACCTAGGTGATACATGATCTAGTACGGAACTACAAGATTTGAAGCGCAACAAGACCACATCTTAACCAACCTCTAGACTGCGTTGGGACCCTAAATAAACCTTGCCACAATTTTTTGGTGCTTTTGATGGCGATTAGGTTGAGGCTTGGATATGAACCTTCTCTTCATATTTACAGCATCAGGCCACGCTGCCAGAAAGAGAGAAAGTCACCTTGGCAGCCCACCATTTACATGGATTAGCTGCCCAATGGTGGGATCAAGCCAAACATATAGGTGGCACTATAGACTCCATTTGTATAAAACTCAACGAGGAGAGGGTTAGTCCGCCCTTTAGTGGCATCGATATCTACGACCAATTTTGCACCGCACATCAAGAGCGTTTCTATCCAATAGGCTATGTCGAGAGCATCTAGATGTGTTGGTTTCAACTTGTCAACTTTCAACTCAGACAGTTCAATAATACATTGATATCTTCTACAAAATCCAAGTCTAGCTTTGTGTTTTAGATCCAAGATAGGTACCGACAATGAAATTTAATTATGGTTTACTTCTTGCTCTTTGTCATGAAGTTGTTTTGGTGCAGAACTCTCCTCTATCATCGGCTTTTCAACATGCTCTGGCTACTAAAAAGAAGCTAGGAAAATGCCCGGTGCCCTTTCGTTCTCCGTCTCGGTTTTCCCCCTTCACAACAAAGCTCTCCCATGGGTACACCTTCTCCTATGGTTTCCATAACCCAACCCCCCACTAGTCAATATTGCACATTTCATAAGTCATTCTCTCACAACACAATAAAGTGTTGTTCTTTACAACACCCAGGCTCTGCTAAGACCTTACTCTCTGACCCTAACAAACAACCTACCCCTCCAAATGTTGCCATTGATATGGAAAAGTTGAAAACCCTACTAGACCTAATGCAAACCTCATTCTGGTGACATGTCTAGCCTCTCCCACTTGTCCCATGGTCTTTACTCATAATTGCCAAATTAAAGATTGTCTTGCTAAGCTTGTCTTGGACAATGGTATCCAAAAACACTTGGTCTCTATGGCCCTTGTCAGATCATTGGCTTTGTTGGTAACTCCCCATCCTCACCCATATTGTCTCAGGTGGGTGAATGAGAGCACTTGTCCTTGTTTGTGACAACAGTGTAATATCACCTTTTCCATTAACCCTCATTTTCTAGACACTTTGTTTTGTGATGTTACTCCACTAGATTGCGTCGACTTACTACTAGGGATACCTTAACAACATGAGCACTTTAGCACATATTATTCTTGTACCAACACATACACCCTCACTAAGGATGGTCGACGCTTTCGCTTCCACTCATCTATTGCTTGCCATCTAGAAACTCTATCTAGTAATAATGTTGTGCGTCAAGTTTCCCTTCATAAATGTTTACATCTATGTATTATCCGGGTAGCTAAGCTTGATCAACCCTCCCACCGCCACACACACACATCACTTAAACCCCTCCTCTTTTACTATTAAATGTTTTTGCTAAACCTATTGCTTTGCCACCCCCATGACATATCGAACATACCATTGACCTTGTGCTTGGTGCTCCACTTCCCAATACCTAGCCCTATTGCCTGATCCCTAGTGACAGTTGAGATTAACAAATAAATTCAGGCATTGTTTCAAGCAAGTAAGATTCACCCCAGCTTCTCACCTTGTGGTTCATCTACCTTCATTATCCCTAAGAAGGAAACCCATGAATGGTGACTAGTGAGAGTTGAGATCAACAAACAAATTCAGGCACTGTTTCAAGCAAGTAAGATTCACCCCAGCGCCTCACCTTGTGGTTCAACTACCTTTATTATCCCTAAGAAGGAAACCCATGAATGGTGACTAGTCACTAACAATAGAGCTCTCAATAAGGTAATCGTCAAGAACAAACACCCATTGCCTCATATCAAGGATTTGCTAGACCATTTACAGGGTGCTTGCTATTTTTCAAAGCTAGATCTAACTTCTGGATACCATTAGGTTAGAAGGAACAAAACGAGTGCATGGAAGACAACATTCAAGACCAAATTCAAGCTTTATGAGTGGTTGGTCATGCCCTTTGGTCTCATCAATTCCCTTGCCACTTTTATGAGACTCATTAATTATCTTTTTTGTACCCACCTTAGACATTTTGTCATTATTTATCTGGATGATAGCTTGATCTTCAACAAGACTTGGGATGAACACATCCTCCATCTTCAAGTGCTAGATATTTTGTGTGCCAATCAACTATAGGTAAAACTCAAAAAGCACTATGTTTCTTACTTAGGCCTTTTTAATTTCTGTAGAAGGCATTTAGCTAGATACCCATAATTTCAAGACCCTCCTAGATTGGTCCTTACCCCACTCTACGATTAACTTTAAATTTTTTTGGGTGGTGTCAATTTTGATCAGAAGTTAATTTTCTAGTTTTCCAAGCCGGTGCATCCTCTCCATTTACTCTCCAATCAACATCTTTTTTATTGGAGCCCCGCCACCTTTCAACACCTCAAGCATCTCTTGTGTTCTATACCCATCCTTAGACTACCTCACTTCCAACGGTCCTTTCAGATAGTGTGATGCTTGAAATTACGTTATTAAGGCCATTCTCAAATAGGGAGGCCATCCTGTAGCATATCATTCAGAAGCCTTATCGGCAACAAAACTAAAGTACAACATCTATGTCAAGAAATTGTATGCATTCGTTCAGAGTTTAAAACATTGGTGACATTATTGGTTGGGTAAAGAAACCATGCTCCACATAAATCACCATCCATTGAGCTTTCCAAATTCACAATCTAATTTTCAGGAAGAGCATCACCTCAAATGGGATGCCTATATCCAATAATTTCATCTAGTGCTCAAATACAAGAAGGCGTGACACGATCAAGTAGTTGATCTATTGAGTTGTCCACCTATCCCAATGTTGCAACTTTTGGAGGTGAGAGTGCCCACTTTGATGACTGGAAACAACAATATGTCAATATGTCATCGAATCCAGTGTTTGGTCCAATTGTGTATGCCCTACAACACCCTACTTTAGTGAACCGGACACCATTTTTGGATTACATATTTCGAGAGGGTTAGTTGTACTGCTTGCAACAAATTTGTGTGCCTACTACTGGGGTTCATTTGTTGTTGATCAAGGAAGCACATTCTTCTATTGGGGACACTTCACATCCAAAAGACTCTCTTGCATCTACAAAAACATTTTTATTGGCCTTATGTGTCCGAATATGTTAGTGATTTTGTGAGGCATTATGCCTTGTGCAGCAGAATAAGCCCACCAATTGCAAGCTTGGATTGTACCAACCACATCCACTACCTAGACATCCTTGGGAGGATGTTTCTATGGATTTTATTTCAGGTTTTTCGCCAAGGCTCTAGAAACATGAGAGTGTCTTTGTTGTAGTATATACTATACTGTATTCCAAAGATGGCTTTATTCATGCCCTGTCACAAGCAAATTACTGCACAACAAACAACAAACTTGTTTTTCCACCATGTTTGGACAACTTTTGGCCTTCCTCGCACTGTCGCTTCTGATAGGGAAGCTCATTTTCTTAGTCATTTTTGGAAGACACTATGGCAAATTTTGGACTGCAAGCTGCAATTCTCTATTTCTCTCCATGCCCAAACCGATGGCCAAACTGAGGTGGTCAGTCACACCTTGGTCCAACTACTTGAGGTAGCCTATTCCAAAATAATACTTTAGAAAGCACCCATTCACTGGAATCTCAAGTTCCTGTCCATCTTGAATTTCTAAATACACAGACCCTTTCCCAGCTATCCAACTTACCCGAAAAGGTCCCTTCCATAATTTCTCAAGCTTTCTATGATTTTCTGGTTTTTC
Organism: Larix kaempferi; assembly: GCA_027924585.1. Lineage (NCBI taxonomy): Eukaryota > Viridiplantae > Streptophyta > Pinopsida > Pinales > Pinaceae > Larix > Larix kaempferi. Next base: position 17,839,608 of record BSBM01000073.1, read on the forward strand.
TTTATTCTTATCCCATAGTAATACAACATCACCAAGTTTGAACTTTGTGCTCCTAGCTCCTTGATCAAACGTGCCCTTAATCCTTTCTCGTTCAATAACAGTCTTATCGAATGCCTCCCTTCTCTTTTCGTCAAGTTCAACAAGTTTATCTATCCTGGCTTGGATTTCCTCTTGATCAGATGTGCATTGATGTAGTAATTCATATACAGGAATTTGCATGTCAATTGGAAGTCTAGAATCCTGCCTATATACCAACTCAATCGGGGATTTACCTATGATTCTCTTCACAGTTGTTCTATCAGCCCAATCCACATATTTCAATTTGCTATCCCAACTTCTTCTGTTCTCACCCACCATTCTTTTTAAAATCCTGATTAGGTTCTTGTTGCTTGACTCGGCTAAGCCATTTCCTTATGGATAGTAATTTGAGGAATGGGACAACATTATTCCGTGATACATGCAAAAGGTGGACATCTCTACTTTGTTGAAAGCTTTGGCATTATGATTTGTTCTTTTCAAAGAACAACCATATCGAGAAACAATGTTTTCTTCTAAGAATTTTATTACTACTTTTGTTGTGACCTTTTTGGTGGGTATGACTTCAACCCATCGTGTGAAATAATTAGTACAAGTTAGAATATATTTGTACCCATTACTAGAATTTTCATCGAAAGGTCCCACAAAATCCATACCCCACTATTGGAAAGGTACTTCCACTACAATAGGTTTTAGAGGTAATGCAGGTAATCATGGTTTTCCCAAAAAGAATTGATACTCTAGGCATGATCTGACAAAGGTGTGCACATCTTTAAATAAAGTGGGCCAATAATAACCAGCTCGCATGATTTTAGTTGTAGTCGTTCTTGAGGCATAATGTCCTCCACACAATCCTGAATGCATCTCTTTCATAATGGTTTTACATTCATCAGGGTTTAGGCATTTCAAAATGATCCCATCAGGATTCCTCCAACCCAAACCATCTTGCATTAAAACATGCTTCTCAGCTTGAAGCCTTAAAGCATGTCTTTGATGATCCACAAGATAATCAGGACAAGACAAATTCTTCAAGAAATATACAATGTCCTTATACCGTTTGTGCTCTTCATCAATGTGGAGTATGCAATGTTCCTTTTCACCAACGAGGTTAACCATACCATCACTACCCTTCTCAGTTAAGAGTTGGGAAGGACCTTGTCCCTTCACAATTTTAATAGGTTTTATCTCAAGATCATATTCTTGGATACGTGAAATCCAGTTTCCTCTACACCTATACCATCAGTTTGTGATAACACATCTTTCACTGCTTGGTACGGAAAATAGGCTTTAATCCTAGAATATCCCACATATGTTCGAAAATGTTTAAGAGCTTTGACTAGAGTGTAAGCTTGTTTTTCAGTAGTTGTATATTTCAACTCAGCATCTCGATGGTTTTTAGTATTTTACTCATGAATGCTATGGGTTGTTCATGATTTTTGTTATTCTTTTGTAACAACATTCCAGCGATAGTGTCGTCAGATGCATACGAATAGATCAAAAACTATTTATTATAGTCAGGGCACGCCAAGAAAGGTGTAGTTGAAATGGCTTTCTTTAATTTAATGAAAGATGACTCGCAATTTTTATCCCTAATGAATTTCACGTCCTTTTTCAATAGAACATTTAGAGGTTTAGCTAACTCTGCTAGGTTTGGGATAAATCTCCTGACAAAGTTATCCTACCAAAGAAAGATTGAAGAGAACCAACATTGTGAAGTTGAGGAATAACATTTATAGCTTGGACATGTTCAAGGTCGATTTAGATTCCATCTTTACATACGATGTGTCCTAAGAGTTTCCCATCGTCTATTCCAAATGTGGATTTCTTTGAGTTTAGGGGTATACCAAATTTTCTACATCAATACAAAATTTTCCTCAAATGTTTGACATGGTCATCCCTTTCTTTGGAAAATACCGTTAGATCATCTTGATATATAGCAATGATTTTCCCTATAAGATCACTAAAAGCGTTATCCATGGCTCGTTGAATAGTTGACCCAGCATTTAACAATCCAAAAGGCATTCTTATATATTTGTAAGTTCCCCAAGGAGTTGTGAAAGTTGTTTTTTCTCTATCTTTGGGCTTAATTCGCACTTGATTATACCCCGAGAAGAAACCATCCAATATTGATAACATCCCCGCCCCTGTAACATTTTGCAACATATTTTCCATGTTTGGTAAAGGGTAGTTGTCTTTCAAGGATGCTTGATTTAGGTTTCTGAAATCTATGCATATCCTTATTTCTCCATTCTTCTTCCTAACTATCACTGGATTTTAGACCCATGTGGTGTGTTGGACTGGTCGTATGATCCCAGCTGCTAACATTTTTTCAAGCTCTTTCTTGACTAAAGGGGCCAACATAGGATTTATGTTACACAACTTTTGTTGATAAGGTTTTGCCCCTTCTTTGAAAGGAATCGTATGTTTGATAATGGTGGGATCATATGTTTTTCGATCATCACAAGTCCAAGCAAACACATCCTTTTACTCACGAATTAAGTTTTCAAAAGCCTTTCTTTGTTTTGGGGAAGCATTCTTTCCGATCTTAACCATCTTAAGAGCAATTGGAAACCCTATGTTTATTTCTTTTACCTCATCTATGGGCTTCGCTCTTCTTCCTTTATATTCATCACGCCTATTGAATTTTTTTTCTAATGGGATCGAAAATTGCATAATGTCAATATCCTGTACAGATAATACTTTTATTTTATCATCCAGATCTAGTGTACAATTTTGGAAGGTGTCAATACTATGCAAGAATCGAATGATCCGGGCATCATCTTCAAAAATTGCCAATGATCTTGGTTATCAAGGACAGAAGGCCTAAACAAAACTTCTACTTTGCAATCTTGTTCTTCAAGATGATCTGGGACTTCAAAGGTGCACGCTATCAATGATAATGCGTCAGCCATATCGTTTTCCTCTCTTGTGACGACCTTAATTGAGAAAGCATCAAAGACTTCAATAGCATCCCATACAACATTTCTATAATCTCGAAGTCTATTCTTTTTAGAGGCAAACTGATTTTTTACCTAGGATACTACCAGGTCAAAATCACCTATAACACTTAAGCATTTAATCTTTTGATCTCAAGCAATTTCCAACCCTAGAAGTAACGCTTCATACTCAGCCACATTCTTAGTGCATTCATATTCAAGGCGGAAGGAGTATATTCTTTCTTCACCCAAAGGTTAGGTCAGAACAGTACCAACCCCTGCACCATGCCGATATTTGGCCCCATTGAAGTGCATTTTCCAGATTTGACTAAGAGGAAAAGGATGTTTCCTAATTTCTTCCCAATAATTTGCTAAGACCATATAATTTCCAACTTCATCCGTTGGGTGCATAACTTCCTCAAAAAGATAGTCATGGGTATCAACATGTTCTAACATAGGTTTCTCATTTATAAGCTTGACATAAGCATTTCCACCAATTGGGATGGTTGCATTCAAAAGATCCATTTGGATACTTCCACCTAACTTAGCAGCCCATTCTCTTGATAATAAAATTCCCTAAGCATTGGGTATATCCAAGACAAGGACGTTCATATTTATTTCAATCTCTAGATATGCTTCCAATTTCATTTTTAAATTCTCGATTACACCTTTACATGCCACAGGGTGAGAATCCACGGCACAGACATTTTTAAATTGTCGTGATGGTTTTAGTTCTAATTGTTCCATTACCTTGAGTGGCATAATATTTACTTCTGCTCCAAAATCTAGCATGGAATTATGCAGGATCAACTGGTTTATCTCTAAGGCTATATAAAATGGTGGATGACCACTGCCATTGTCAATTACGCTTTGGATCATAACAGGAGGATCATCCTCCACGGTTGGTTGCCTTGGAGGCTCAGTCTTGGGCCTAATCCCTAAGAATTTTGTGGCTTGACCAAACAATGAAGGGATCTTCAGAAGCTCGTTAAGGGGAATAGGTATGTTAGGCTTGGAGAATAAACCATTTATATCAATTTTGAGGTCACAAGGGTTTTCCATATCCTTAGCACTTGGTTTCAATCCTAGTAGATTCATGATTTGTGCTTTAATAAAAGGAATGGCTACTAATTCCTTCAGGGAAACCATAGTTGATGACCCTGACAACTTGCCTAAAATGTTTGTGCTCAGGTTTTCTTGAGTTCGAGACAATGTACGGGATGATTATTTGCTTGGCAAATCCATTTTGTTTCTTTGTACTACTTCTTTAGATTGAACCTTATTTGGAATGTGTTTAAGTATTTCCCTAACAGGTGGAGACACTATCTTTTTAGTATTTTTTAAAATACCCTTAGGAAAAGACCTTGGGTTTTGGGTTGAAACCTTATTTGTTGACTGACTTATAGCTTTCCTCTAAGTAGGGATGTTACACTTTTTAGGATTGTTGGAAAAATCTTGGGTCTTTTGGTTATTTTTGGATTGGGATCTTGTCACCACTCAGTTATCAACATACTTCATGATAGTCTTGTTATCACCAAACTTGTAGTTGCCCCTAAAGGTGGATCCGTAAGGATGGTAGAGGGGATGGGCAACCAAAGAGGTGAAACAAAGATAACCTCGACTCCCAAATGGATGGTTGTCAAGCCAATCGAGGCAATCTTCACTTGATGTTATCTTAGCCCAAGACAACAATGGGGGAGGCCCAGATCTACTCCCGACAGGAGAGGTCAAACCAACACACCAGATCAAATCAATGGAGGATGAAGTACATAAGGTGTAAGGTGAAGTAAACCGTAGATCTATAGATGAAGACACAAGGTGAGTAATGGATTGGATCAAGAGGCTTAAGCAGTATAAATTTAATCCAATTTGGTTATGCAAGTGACTTATGAGATTAATTACTAGATCCAGAATCAAGGTACTAGTCAAAGATGAGAAAATCCACTGCCTTGGGAACTATGTCCAATGCAGGGAGGTTAAGGACAGGATTGGGGCTAACCAGTACCAAAAGATAGACTTGATGAAAGGTATGACAATATCGATGCACCCAAGTCTCAGAGAAAAGATCAAAACACTGTGTGTCCGCCAGATTGCACACCAGCAGCGGAAATCTTTCGAGAGCTGTCTCTTCACTACAAGTGAGAGAGGTGTGGCCTTGGGGGCAAGCAATGAGCCAGGTACTGTCACCTGAATCCCAGCTCCTCCGTTTAGGCAAATTCCTAACGAAGCCAAGGGGGGTAGTCCCTAAGAATGAGTTTCACTAAGGCTCTAGTATTTATAGTGTTTTTTGTATGGGGTGATGTGGATGAGTGTCGTTTTAGGAGTTTTTTGTGGTGAGACCAAAAATATGAAAAATGAACAAAAGATAAAAAGCAATCCACGCTGCGAAATAAGATAACAAGATGGCAATATGATTCAAGACTTGATTAATTACTAGAGCATTCACAATATGAAATAAACACAAGGACAAATGGTCCTGATCAATATATACTTTTAAACAACCAGTGCCTTATGGAGTCAAAGAAAAATAAAGATTATGATGCTGAAAGTGTGGGTCTTGAAGAAATGCCGTTTGTGAGATCGTTGTGCAGATTATCTTTGTAAATTGAAGATTTTAATGGTCTTGATTATTAGGATAAAACCAAGGATATTCAAGAGAAAGTCCGGAAAGACAGTATCAAGTGCCTCCGTTCAAGGACATGTCGGGCCACCCAGTGCTCTAGCCAGGCTGCGCAATGCTAACCAGCAAACTAGAGGCTGAACATGGAACCCCGGCACCCCCACTAAGAGATTACCCACTGAACTTATCTTATCGCTCAACTCCGGATTGGTTGGTTATGGGGGTGAAAGTTTTATTAGTTATCACTTATGAATTTAACAAGTCTTCCACTTTTCTGAGTACTAGCCCAACCGTTTCCGGTTGGCAGAGCATACGGGTGTTGGACAATCAACCAAAAGTAAATTTATTAGGGGAAAAATGTGGGTTGAGATATTTTATTATTTAAAGCACTTGTTCAACTCTCCAACAAAGAGCGCTCTTGACTTGATCTTATGACCACAGTTCAAGAGACTTCCTAATTTAAAATGCCTAATGCAGGGGAAGATGCAAGTCTAACAATGCTCTCCGATAGAGAATGCTCTTGACTTGGATTTGGCCAAGTTCAAGAGACTTTGTTCGTTTTAAGAAACAAGTAGTAAATGTAATAACAAGATACTTCAACTTTGTAATGCTTAAATCATGTGATAGCTCAAAAAGATGTGAAATACTGCTAACATGCTACTTGCCAAATAAAATGAAAAATATGAAAGATCTAGTGTTCTACCAAACAAATTTATTCTAAAGGTGGGATCAACCTCCGAACAAGGTCAACCACTAGAAACCGCCAGTCCTGGAATCCTTCCAGCTAGCTGGATGTCCACAAGAAGTTGATGGGGGAACGAGAAGCTACCACAAAACAATGTGGCCTTTGGGATGCAATCCCAAAGTTAGCTTACTCTAGTCAAGGCTTGGAAGAGAAATTATTCTAAGTACAGGAAGCAGATTTCAATCTAAGAACTGAAAATGAAACTAATCTAAGCATGCATGAACAAACTTCCCCAAATGGGGAAGGAGAAACTAAGTGTGGGAGGCACTATCCCACCTAGCCTTTTTATTACTTGGGTTACAATTGCCTTTGGGAATTAAGCCCTCAAAAGGTCTTTTCCAGGAAATAAACAACTATGAATCAAGATTTGAATGGCCCTTTATGGCTTTTACAAAAAAGGAGATTGGTTCTATAAATCTTTGGTTTTGTCTTCTCCTTAGTTTTTTGCACTTCTTCAATTCTTTTGCCTTGTTTGTTATGGATCTTTTCTTTTGGCACCTACACAACAAAGCTTAGATACCCGTCATTGTTAATAAAAAATAAGAGATTTAAACTAAACTAATCTAAGATCCAAAATGTAAGAAATGAAATCTAAGATCTATACTAGAAAGTTGAATAAGCAATGCAAGCCTAACTTAACAATGAAATCTAAGATGCAAGTTTGATTAACAAATAAACTAGATGCAAACTAGATCCTAACAAAACCAAATGCAAAGTATGATAATATCTAGCAATGCCTAACTACTAACTCTTCAAAGCATGAGATCTAATCACTAACCAATATTTAACAAGTTTTTTGTTTGTTTTGTTGTTGTTTTAGGGCTAAAATGGAGATGGACGAGAAGGAGAAGAGGAGCAAACTAAGGTGGATGAAAGGGAGACTAGGGCAAAGGTGAAGGAACAAAAAACGAGAGGAAGAAGGCCCTAAATGGAGGGAGATGAGAGGATGGAGGAGAGGAAAGACGAAAGGAGAAGAGGTAAGGCAAATCAAAAGGGGAAGAGAAGGTGATGAGGTAAGACGAGAGCAAGGAGGATGGATCTCAAAGAGAGGAAAATGAAAGGTAAAGGGAGCTAGTCAATAGAGGTAGACGTAAAGGATGAAGAGGGGAAACTTGAAGGGGTACGAGAGCTAGAAGGAGAGGAGAAAAGGTAAGGGAAAAACAAGAGCAAGGAAGAAGACTAAAGCTAAGACGAGACTAAAGCTAAGACGAGAGGAAAGTGGGCTAGCAATTCAAGGCAAACGAATCAAGGAGAAAGTGGAAGGTTTGAAGAAGAAAACCCTTGGGATGTAGTAACCAAAAATTGATAAAATATTTTGATGGATGGACTTTAGAACAACTTCTCAAGGTCAAGCTTGAATCACTGATTTAACTTTTGGAGAGCCATGAAATGCCAAACATGTTAGAAAAATGTTTGTGAAGGAGAGAAAGATGCATCCGAGCTCAAGCTCCACTTCACTTCTATAGATCTGCACAATACATATAACTCACAAGAATACTTGATCAAACTTAGTATGTCAAATAGGATGGGATAAGAAGATGCATAAATATTGCCAACTACAGTCTGCACTTCTAAATCACATGAAATACAACATAAATGAACAACTTGTGCCTTCAAATGTTCATTATATGGTCTTAAAAAAGACTTCTAAGCAAAAGAATGACCAAATACAACAAATATGAGCAAATATAATAGCACAATATCACCTTATCATGTGTAGACAATCCTCATGAACAAGTAAAGCACTCCATGTAGACCTCCAAAGTCGTTATTTTATTTCAAGATAGCAGTTGCTATGAGCTAGTACAAAATTGCCAGAGTAATGGTGCACAAAAATTCCATGAGATAATAACACAAATGGGCCTCTCTTTATAACAAAATGCTAAGCTAAAACCCTAAATCGAACTTGGCTTGAGAGAGAGCCAAAAACCAATAGACATGAAGTCGAATTCCAATCTACACCAAGCTTGGAGGGCTAACTCAATGGACAACTCGAATTGTTGGTAGGTGTGAATGGCAAGGTGGCAAACTCGACTTTGGTAATCCATGGGAAGGTCCACCCATCCAATGGGCAAGCTCCAACTAGGACATACGTGAGCCATTAGGTAGGATGCGTGAGCTTGAAGGAGGATGGCGTGAGCTTTGAAGGAAGACAAGTGGAGTTTGTGGTAGGTGCTAACTCAAGTTGTAAAGGAGCCAAGTCATGGTGATTGCTAGATTAGGGGAGGAGCCTACCATTAGCTTAAATGCCAACCAACCGTCCCATTCATCAATTGCCACATCACTAAAACGAATTCTCAAGGAGGGAGGGCGAATTTGCTTAAGTGGAGAGTCTTCTGGTGACTGGATAACTAACTGAAGCCACTCGGAGTTGATTGGAATCTTCATAAATGTCTATTGCCATGTCATTCAACCTTTAATTTTATTCATTTCTGATTATTTTGGAGAGATTTGGATATCTTCAAAATATTCAAATTTATTAATTTAATTAATAATTTCTCTGTAAATGGCTTTTTAGAGAAAATATTAATTATGAGGCTGAATTGACATTCGAAAGTTGGGTTTAGCTGGTCCAGGGGTCATGTGTGATTTTTGGCTTATGAAACGAGCCATCAATCACTAAATTCGGACCCCAGATGATTGACATATTACAGACTCAAATTTCTCCATTTAAACTATAGAGAAATTTAATTAAAAATTAAAAGATTAAAAACCCCAAATCCAACGCGTCCGGTAAAAAAATTTTGAAATTTTTTCTGAGGGTCCTAGAGACTTAGGACATGACCAAAACCTATTCTAATAGTGTCTAGTAGGTTTATACATATTAGTTGGACTCTAATAACCCCCCACGGCTCAGATTTTCAAAATCGGGCATTCCAGCTTTGGAGGAAGCGGGAGAAAACCTCATCGATTACACATCGCCTTAAGCAAAGTATAATTGACAAGGGAAAAAACTCCTTGGAATACCTTAGTTGCTTAATCAAGCCATGGAGAACCAATCCACTCAGACCCTACTAGCACACTTTGTTACAAACCCCCATGGGGCCATGGTCATGTCGACTCAAAAATAAAACTGGCTAGCCAAAACTGGCTAGACCCAAATATCTGAAACCCAGATACTCTGGAAGTGAACACTGATGTGTTCCAACACTGGCGGCTCAATAAGGTTTCAACTATTGTACAGATATAGTTGATAACACACTGAAAATTGGCTAAGTGAGGAAGTGCATTAGGGTTAAGGGATCAATGCCTTAAAGTTTGGGCCCAATGGAGTCACCCAAGCATGACGCCTAGGAGAACCCACTTTGGGTTTGACCCGATCTACAATACCCAGAAAGGATTTGCCAATTGATCAAGGGATTTGATCAATAGAATTTTTCGATTATTTTGAGTGAGGGTTTAAACAATGAATGAAATATTCATGCCAATGGATTGGAACCAAGAAATAGTGAACAAACCTGTGGATCTTACCTGGATAACCTTGTAGATGCCTTGATGATGATGATCTATGCAAGCTCGATCAATTTGAGAAGATTTGGAGAAATTTTCTATGAGATCCGTTTGCCCAAGGAAGCCAATGCGCCCTCCCTCCTACACAACAAACATTAACAATATCAAATTTGATGCATCAAGAGATAAAGACTAATGCCACAAGAGAAATAGAAAGAAGATAACATAGATCACAATGATACTAATGATAACCCCCTGATACAAGCGAATGCCAAGCCAAGCGAGTTGAGGAAGCCCTACAAAAACGCCCAAGTTGAAGTTGCCCTCCCGTAGACAAGACAAAGATTTCCAAAATATATAGATCTTACCACAAATACCCAAATGCTAGGATGCAATAGACTTTACAATCACCATCAAAGAACACCAGATGCAAAGGAGACCCAAGAATTTCCACAAGAAGTTTTTCTATTATCAAGATTCCAAGAGCCAAGGACCCTTTACAATGAGAAGCTCTCTCCTTTAAATAGGATGGAGAGATACCAAAACCCTAACCACCTTTTGAATGGATGGCTAAGATTAAAAGATCAAAATGTCTAATCAATGGTTGAGATGAGCTCAACAATAAAGTACATGGATCAACAATACAATATAACATATCAATGGACAAATTGCCCCTAGGAGAGGGGGTCCCACTCAAAGTGATAAAATAAACATGACTAAAGCCAATGGTGGGTTTAGGGGGTAATGTCTAACACCCCTAGTGTGTCCCCATGGAACAATCATAACATATGAACAATCCTAGCACCAAATCGTGCCTCTCTGGGAAAGTCGTGAGCCTCCAAAGGCTCCAGAAAACCATAAATGTGTCGAAGAGATGGATGTGGGTCCCACTAAATGCTGAAACTGTTGTGGAAGGTGTGGAAGACATCACACTCATCATCAAAACTCATCTCATGCCAATCCCTTGCCTCAGTAGCCCAAATCGAATTCTTCAGTAGCCATTTTTGCCATTTTTAATCTGCCTCGGGAAATGTGAACCTGCCCAAACTGCCTCCTGGAGTGCCTACGCTGTCAAGGTGAGCCCACCAGGCTCTCTAGGAGGGGGGTAATATGGTAAAAACAAGTGTTTGGACCACCCCCTCCATATACAGTTCCCTAGGTGAACCAATCAAATCCTCTCTATGCTTTGACAGGCCATCTGATATGGCAAAACTGCACCAGGATGGCCAACTGAGGCCAATCATCACTGTAACTGCGCGAAACTGAAAACAGACTGTCTCATTGGACTCAGAGAGCCCAAATCCATCTAAGGTGTGTACTCATACACCATATGGATCTCTGCATGATCATATAAAATATCCAATATGCCTAGACAGACCAAATAATAATAATCTGTAAAAGTGCTAAAAAACACAAATCATCATCATAAGCCTAGAACCACTACATAGAACCATCTGGTGACCTATACTAGACCATATATCATATCTCTGCATCATCTGAGGTCTATCCACCTCATGTCCTGTAGTTGACCTTGGTTAAACTAGGTTTGACCAAGTCAACATGACCAACAATATGACCCAAGTTGTCATCAAACTGCTGCAAGTGTCAAAGGTTAAAGCATGCTCTACAACTCATTCAAGTAACAATTATAACAAGATGTAATCATTTCTCTGGCTATCTAACAACCATTTATAAAGAGTTTTAAATATTATTTATGACTCAGACTAGACTTTGAAGACCATACTCACTTCCTAGTTGTGATCATTTTGCTAGTGAAGTGTGAAGGCTAAAACTGGAAAGGCTAGGCCAAGGGATGACTACTAACTTGACACTGTGACACTTTGGATATGGAGAGGGAATACACACTCTAGCATATGTTGGATGAACAGTAACACGGGGGATGGCAGTGTCTCACAAATGGGTAAGTTGTTTCAGAGGTGCTTATTCACCCTAGCAGATGCTCACGATCCATGTCAATACAAATGAGGCCAGCAATCGTTTAGATATAGAGTTTAAGATCCATTGCTTTTTTGGGCCTTTGAGTTTCCATAGCCTTTGATCTATGTGTGTTGAAAAACACATTGCATAGATTTACATTTATTTAAGGCTTACATTTCACATTTCACAATTTATATCCAAGTTCATTAGGCTTGCCTTGCATTCACGTGTGTTCAAAAACACTTGTTACATGAATGGGCTTATTTCACAAGATATACATTTGATTTCCAAAGCCAATTTCATTTGGCTTGCCTTTCGTTCACGAGTGTTGAAAAACACTTTCAAAAATGGGCTTTCACATAAGATATACATTTCATTTCCATACATTGTATTGATGGAAGTATTATCTGTTTCAGGTTTAGCCAACACAACCTAGGCAACTCAGAGCCGAGACACACTAAACAAGGGGAGGCTCATCCAACAAAGAGGCTAAAGTGGGGGAAGGTCCTCCATGCCACTAGTCAAATAGTAAGTCAGGGTAATAAACAAACTGGAAGGTAAATGGATGGGTGGAGACAATGAATAATGATACCAATACTAGCAAGCCAAAAGATGGTGGGAATGATCACCTCTATTCTCCCTAAGGAGGGTAAAACCGATGAGTATAGATCAAGAACTTCTAAGTCTGAGTAGGGACAATATATATAATATAAAATACAACTAGGTCCACATATCTATATGATCGCCAGATCATGATACTAAATGCTAAGACATGTCACAAGAATGAATATAAAAGCAATATAACCATAACACAAGAATATACCTGTTGAGTCATATACCTGAATGCACAATATCTGAACCATCATCTATCCACTAAAACTTTGCTGCTGCAACTCTAGGCAATACTAACTGCTCTGTAAATGGCTAAATGGCTACATCAGTCCTCTCTCTGAGTGTCCTGAATCTCAGTCATGGCATAGGGAATAAAACTGCTATCCATAATATAATCATGATCCATAATAGATGCTCATCTTGGCATCTCAATGTAAGGGAACTGGCTGAAAAATGTATTGGAATCTAAAAAATAGAATATGGTAGCTCGGCTACTATATATGTGATAACAAGTCTTATGTTGAGGAAAATCATTAGTATAGACATTTTCAGACAATTGATGAAGATATTCGTCACGTCTCCTGTTTTCTTCTGGTTGATCTAAGACAAAAACATAAAGGTTTTGCATAATGGTTATCATTTGAGTCATCATATTCTTGGCGACGCTGGTTTCAAATTCAATTTCTTCAGGATAAGACATGATTAGGGACTTAAAATTAATTTGTTGGATTCGTTCCTCAGTAGAGTCGCGGGGTGGAGTCTCCAGGTGAACCACAGAAGAAATTCACCGAATAGTAAATGTCGTAGGAGAGGTGAGATGAGTGAGTTAAAATGGTAGAATCCAGTGGAAACGTTGCAATACTAAAATCCTGAAAACTGTTAAGTTTGTTGAATTATGAATGGGATCTGAAATTCTAGTTTTTGCATATGAAGTCCAATGAGGTTGGATCCACTCTCAAACATCCTAAAACAATTAATGGTGATGTTAAAAATTTAAGTAAAAAGATAGAAAATGAAAGATAAGGAGAATGCCACTTTTACTTTAAGGATTTAATATTACTGACTTTAATGTCACTTGTACAAAAATGGTTGGGCTCGTACCAAACTAGTCCCTAGGAATCCCCAAAACAGGGGTACCCTGTACAAAATTGGTCCCTGGGCATCTATAGGCATCCTCAAAACAGGGGTACCTTGTCCCCTCTTCAATCAACATCCCCTGAATTCATGAGAAACGTCTCAGGTACTTCGACCAAGTTTCGAGTACCGCAGGGTGCGGCAGGGTACATGGGTACAGAGTATCCTACATGGGTACGAGTATCCAGTATAGGTACATGTACCCTACCCCCGGGTACGGGAACCCATGCTACTTATATATATATATAGTAGTGTTTAGAAACACTATTTTGCTGACTTAGCATCCTTTACGATATAACCTTTAAGTTCTGATGCTTTAGTGTTTAGCAACACTGATGGTAGGCATACTTGGTTTCAAGGACTAAAGGTCACAATCACTGTGACTAAAATCACACACTCCATATCCAAGACACAAGATAAACAAGGAGTCTATCCAACATAGAGGCCTAGGTGGGGGGAGTCCTCGATATCACAGGCTAAAGTGTAAGTCAGGGTAAAGCCAAAATGGATGATAATGAAAGGATGAAGGAAGTGACAGGTGATGCCATGACTAGCAAACCATGATGGGGAGAATGACCAAGTCCATACTACTATGAGGGCATGACCAATGAGTATACACAAGAATTTATAATTCTAAGCAACTGAATCACCTCTATTCTAAACAATCAACAAGAACCACATAAAGATACTGGCAGATCATGACCACTCTATACCCAGCCAAGCTACCAAGATAAGTAAAAGAGAACAATATAGATATCCAATGCAGAAACCATATACCTGCTGGGTCATATACCTGTATCCATCATCTGAACCACTGAATAACAACTGGAACATTGCTGCTGTATAAAGCATGGGCACTGTCATCATATCTTCTATGTATGGAAGAAAATGGCTAACTCAGTCATCAAATCTGGGGTCATGAGGCTCAGTCCTGGCACAAGGCTGAAAATACATGCTCTGGGTCCACTGAAGATAGGAGTGATCATAGAAGAACTGCTCATCAACTGATGATCTTATGCATAACATAGCAAAAGGACTGGCTCCGAAAAGTGCTCAAAACTGGTCTGAAGACATGGTAGCCCCGGCTACTATGGATGTGATAACATGTCTATTTACATATCAATTGGATTAAAGCATGCAATGATAATTCATGGTTTTCCCCGGTGGTGGATGGAAGGCCCACCAAAATTTTCACTGCTTCATGAGGAATTAGGATGGGGTATCCTCACTACCCCTACACATGCAATTATAATGCTGGATCATCTGGGCAGGTGTCTAAAGGCTGCAAGGACACATGATTCTCTTCAAGGAATACAAATAGTGAAGGGGGTGAAGCCCTTAAATCACAATGTGTAGATGATGCCCTATTTGGTAGGAGGTGCATCTGTAATCATTGCAAAAAGGATTAAGAGAATATTGGACTCATTTTGGAGGCCTCAGGGGGTAAAATTAATAAAAAGAAAATGTAAATAGTAAAATTTAAGCTTGGAATACTTCTATGAGAACCCAAACCAGAATTGCTCAAACCTTGAAGTTTGGAGTTTCAGTGGAAGTAAGCTGGAAATCATTTCAATACTTGGGAATTCCTATAGCAAGAAAACAACTTTCCTTTAGCGATTGAGGGCCAATTGGAAAAATGAGAAGGAAAATTTCATCCCAGAGTTCAAACTGGCTAAACCTTCCTGATAAGATGGTATTAGTCAAATTTGTTCTTTCTTCCTTTCATCTCTACCTGTTTTAGATTTTAGCAGCTCTTGCCAGTGTTCCCAAAGAATTTGGGAAACTGATCTGAACCTTTCTTGGCAAAGGGGAAAGATGAAGAGTAGGAAAAAAATTCTATTTGGTGGGATGGTCTGCATAGGTTATCCATGTAGCCTCCATGGCAAGAAGCTCTTGGACCAACTGCTTTATATATGAGATTAGATGTAAACAAATTCTAATTACTTCTGTATACAAATAAAGGCATGGATCCAACTTAACTAGATAACAGGGGCTTTATATTTCAGAACGTGTTAAGGGACACACTGCAAAAGTAAAACAAACAAGGCATTCATAATTTCATACAACAAGGGATTCCCTTCTTGCAGAGATTTTACTACCTAATTTACAAACAATGCATCAATAAAATTGCTAAGCAAGCAACCACTCATTTACAAATCATGTAGGAAGAAAATGCAATACCCCATTTTGAGTTTTTTTACCCAGGTGCTAAGCCGTCATGAGATTTATAAAATGGTATATCATTTTGTAAATATTGTACATAAAATCATGTGATGTGTTAAATTCCTAGTGGGAGCTCAAAGAAGCCCCATTAGATAAAACATTAATCATCTAGAAATAGTAACATATTTCCTTAAGTTCATAAGCTATGCTATCATATCAATTTGAAAAATAATTAATATAAATATGGAAATATGGTTGCCACTGGAGGCTTCCTCTTGTGAATTTTGAGATAGGCTAAAAAAAACTTAATGTAAATATGAAAAAACGATTGCCAGTTCACTGGAGCTATGATATGACAAGTGACTTCCACCTAAATTTTGAGATGACAAAAGGTGCCATGAAAAAGTAAATCCTAGAAGGAATGGTAGACACCTCACTCCCATTTGCGTTAAATGGCCACTTACAACTTAAGTTACCAGAAATGTTTGGCAAAAGTGGGGATAAACCGTTTTCTATTTCAAAAAAACTGAAATAGAGGGGATACAGCTTGGAATGACACTAAAACGTTTCCAAGTTGTATCCAAAATACTGAAATGTTTCCAAGTTGTATTGAAGACATTTTGTTGAAAAGTTTCTTGATTTTCTGAAATGCTTCACCTGCTACAGGGTGAATTTCCAGCCAAAAATAGTAATTTTTTTACATGAAAAAAGAAAACAAATAACCCTAAAGAAAAACTATAAAACCCTCAACCTAAATTGAGCCTCAAAACCTCAGTGTTCCATAAGGATGCATCTTGTAGCGTCGAGGACGCATTTCCCACGTTTCCTGCATCTTAAGGATGTGGGGACTCCTAGCGAAACGTTTCTACCCCCCCATGCCCCTAAGAATATTTTTTTTAATGTTTTTCCATTATTTTCACTTTTTACAATCCTACTTGGTACTACTTAGAAAATAAATCACTATATATTTAGTATTTACATTGCACAATAATGAATATACATCAAATTCATTATTACTTTTGGTATTTTATTTTATTTTTATAATTTTTGAGACGTCTCCATGTCCCCCTGAATTTCCCTAAAATTTGAGGGTGGTCTCCACATGTCTTGAATGTGCGTTTCCCCGCCCCCGCATCCCCCCATCCCAGAAACTTGGGGGAACATTGCAAAACTTAGATATAAAGCCTCAAAGCTTATAAATCAAGACCTAAACCCTAATCCTAAATTGATGATTGTTAGTCTGAAACTTTATGTCTCATGGTTTTTTTCTCATTGTATTTTTCCAAAAATGATCAAGGCTTACTTTTGGTTCAAGAAACCATTGATCTGGATTCTGTGGAGATTTAATTGCATCAAATGCTTGTCTACTATTGTTTTAGTGTCACGGCCTAGTAGAAGTACAATGATTGTGTTTTATTGTGTCTTTTCTTAGCTTTTGCACCAATTCGTCAGCTTTGTTGCAAAAAAACCCCAAAGAATTGCATATGTGATAAACCAATTTGCATACCAAATTGATATGGTGGCAATTTCAGTCCTACAAAATAGCAGACTGCATTTATGAAGGGTTACAGGGACCAACGCTTATTTCCAATAATCTTCCAACAGCCTCTAGTGTTTTGTTTTTCTATGACAATATTTGAGTTTGCTAATGTCAATTGTTATAAATGACATGAATGACTCTAAATCTAATCGATGAATGGTAATCTAAATTATGTATGTCTCATGTTGTTTTTGAATATATATATATATATATATGATCTGAACAAATGAATACTTGTTGCACCTTTTGTTGTATCCTAGACTGGTTTCATTCTGCAGTGAGGGAATAGTGTGACAGATTGCATTAGAATATAAGACTTAAGTAATGTTGTTAATTAAATGATAATTAGATGATAAAATTATAACGATAGAAGAAATACCTCACCGATAACATAAAGGGGATCAACCCCATTGTATCAAATGATTTCATTGTAATAAACGATATATCTTTTACATGAGTCTGTTAAGTCCGTCGCTTATCATGTTTGCAAGTTGTCTTGATTATCTAGGAAACTAACTTGGTATCAGAGCCAATCTTGTTTAGCAATAGACATAATTTTTGTTAGCCGCTGCTGTCAAAGGATATCGAACTACTGTCAAATCATAAGGGCATCCATGCTAGTGCAAAGAGAGAAAGCCAAACAATAATGCATTATTCAAACAAGAAAATTGGTAAAGTTAAAATTTCAATGACTGCCTTTTATTTTTGTGGGAGACAGGTGGGAAACCGTGCCTTGGGGCATGCAATGGAGGAAATGGGATGCACAATTCCAAGAATCATGAGCACCCATGATTTGATCACCAAGCTTTTGGGGATGGTACTAAACAGACACTCCATACGGTAGCACCATTGCTCAAAAAGTGTCGTGGTGTTGAAGATCGTAGATGTTATAGATAGGATGTTGTGGGCTTACTGTCATGTTGAAACCAAGCCTCTTGGGAACAATAAGCATTTTCCTATCTAAAATCAGATGCAGACATGATTTGTTGGCATGATCTAACAGCCTATCTCCATGTCATTGATAGTTACCTTAGCTCCCACTGTCTATTCAGATCCACAGCTGAAAGAGACATGGTTAGGCTTTTGATGAATCAAAGATCCAATTTCTGTCTCAAGCCAAACAAAAATTAATTTATGTGTAAGAAAGAATTAGGCTTTCCATGCTCATTTTCAATAGATCTTGTGTTAAAATCGGAGTGGTGCAGCAGAAGTGATATTATTATATTCAGAGGGGGCGGCATCTTTGAAATCAGATTAGAGATTTATTTTTTAATTGTTATTTCTAGTATTTATTTTCAGCAGATGTAAGATTGACATTGATAAACTCTATATTTAGAACATTCTCCCAGAGAACTAGGTGAGCGCCTTGGTTGTGTACCTCGGTGACTCAGCAGATGGAAATATTTCCATAGGGATATTTGATGTTCAACCTTGTATCAGTTTTTCTTTGATGTAGCAGAGAAGCCTTTACACCTGTGCATGATCAGAACAAAGGACAATAAAAAAAATGATGCTTTCATTATTTGAGAGGCCCACACTTTGCAGATAGAGAGGGATGCAGTGGATGATAGATAGTTGTTCAATAGTCCGAGATGCTTATGGATCTGGAAGTTTGACATCATATCTTTATGAGGGTTATGAGACATTGCAAGTGCTAATGGTGTCCAATGATGTTGAGAAACTTGGATCATAGCTAGGAGGCTATACCTTTCGGAGGAATAGGGAGCAACTTGAAGGAGTCTTACTGGTCCAAGAATTATTTGTCAAAGAGAAGCATTTGAAGAGTATTTTCACTGATGTTTTTAATTGTACTGTAAGCCTTAAGAGAGTATATTAAGGCTTAAGTAATGTTATTAATTAAATGATAATTAGATAATAAAGTTGTAATAGTGTAATGGTAGAATTACCTCGCCCATGACATAAAAGGGGATCAACCCTAGTGTATCAAATGACTTCATTGTAATAAATGATATATCTTTTACATGAGTCCATTAAGTCCATTGCTTATCATGTTTGCAAGTTGTCTTGATTATCTAGAAAACTAACTGATTGAGGCAGGAGTTGCTGCAAATGCAATTTAATGACAATTCCTTGTTCTAGTGAGTAGGTTAGTGAGGTTTCCCTGCTAATTGCTGCAGACTACCTATCTCTTCAGACCCAGAACTGTTATGGCTCTCACCATGCTAAGCAAGTATGCTAGCAATGGTGCCAGTTGAGTTATTTCTCCCGTGGACATGTTCTTGTGCATAGGCTAACAAGGGATTTATATGTAGCCGCTGGGAATTCTGTGAGAGAGCCCATAATCCTGTTCAGAGACCTCATCTCATAGCCTAGCTCAGGAGTGGCATTTGAGCAGGAATGCCTATGGCTGGGAGGTTAATGCTCCATCGGTGATCATGTTCTCTTTTCCAGTTTATGTTTAAGATAAGCCTGTTGTATTCAATCTGTAATTGATGTGTTTAAATTAGTTTTTATGTGATGATTTTTCTGAATTTACTTCCAGTTTTGAAAATGTTCTATATGTGTGCTTAGTCTGCATATAGAACTTGTTAGCTTGCCTAATTCATTAATTTTATGCGAGTGCTGTAGTTTTATGAATGGTATCAATGATGTCTCGGTAAATGGCTTGGCAAATGAGACTTGATATTTTCTAAGTGCTTGGAAGAGTGGAAAACTGAGACAGGAAATAGGCCCTGTTCTTAAGGAAATGCAATCGGGCACACCATAAAAACAAAGCAGCAATAAAGTGGATTGTGCTATTTTATAAATTCATGCTATACTTAATTCAATTTTTTCTAGTAATAATAGACAGGTGTCCCATTGCTGAAGCCTGTTAGTGAAATCAACTAACATGTCCATTCTATGGATACTGCATCAACCAACTATCCACAGCATATGAGTGAGGACCTTTTGAAATTAGTTCACATGATCTCAAGTGTTGGTGAAAGGTAAATATGAACCAAACTGCTTCTAGACTCTAGAGTAAGGTTAAGATGGATCTCCGTGGCTTCGAGGGTAGTATATTCCTATGGGCCATGGCTAATAACAGATAAGGCTTCAGCAATGAATAGCACCCTGCTCATAAATTTAATTGTACTTAGTACAGAGCTTTTGTATCATCCACAAGCCAATCTATTGTTTATTTGATCTCTCACAATGACTTTGGTTGAATACATAACCTCATCAAAATCTGCCTGACCCAATACAGTTTGATGTAAGGAAATTGGATCTAAAGACAAAAACTGCATGATATTAAAAAATGGCTTCTCAAGGTAATAAATCCATGATGTTGGCCTAAACAAAAAGACTTCACAACTTGAAATTTCACAACGCCAAAAAAGTGCTCACATATGCCCAAAAACGATGTTGTAAATTGGAACAAGGAGTAGAGATTACTCACCGTGTATCTTCTAACATAGCTGCAACACTTTCGTCAAAAATTATTGTAGGCAGCATGTCTCTAAATGATTTGTCGAGTCCATGCTCAGAAGGCTGCAATTCATTCCAGAAAGATCAGGATGACAATAAACTACAAGTCTCTTGGGGACTTTTTATATTGTGAATGTTTTGTAGCTTATAGTGTAAGTAATTCTGTTTCTTTCCACTACAATTTTCATTATCCTGTGGATTGATACAACTGATCTGAATCGGTAGCAAAAAAACCCAAATAACAAGATAACATGAAGTGCATTAAACTTTGCAATTGGAAGAAAAGACTAAAAGCAGGAATGACTGAGAAGGGTAAGAAACTCACAGCAGAAACAAATCCACGTGCAAACAATCGAGCACTTATATGTGATTCTGCCCATGTGGTTCTTTGCCTTCGCAAGTACAGCATGTAAAAGAGCAGAAGCAGAATCAAAGTGAACAAGATGGGTGTTGAAAATATGAAAGTTTGGTAGAGTTTCAGCTCAGCAGGTGGAGGTTGGCAAGGGGGAGAGCAACCAGGCAGTGGGTCTGCCATGTCTTGCAACTCCGTGGGCTAATCCAAGGCCTAATCCAACTTCAAATTCTTATAGCTTTTAAACCAGCAAAAGTAAATTCTTATTTCCCGGTGGTAGGTTGATGGCAATTCTTAACAATAAACCAGGATTAAATCCAATTGGGGGTACTCCTAATGTCAGGTAACTTGATTTTGTTATTGCTTCATCCTGCACGTCTTCTCCAAACCTGAGGACTAATTCAATGCATAGCTCACTTGAAGTCCCACTTCAAATCTTGTGTTAAGCGTGGAACCCATTAAGTAATTTCCTATTTTATTTACTGCAATTGCAGAATTAGTTGCAGATGCTCATTTCTCCCAAATTCAACTGAAGAACAAACCCAAATATAAATCCAATGGACTATCTCTACTATGAACAGATTGGCATGCATGAGCATCACCATTCAAACCTGACAGGGATATCAGGAAGAACAATCAGAAAGCTTCCCATAGCCTACCGGGCATTTCAATGAGCCCTGACTTTTTACCAATGGATATAGTATTCTGGACTTCTTCATTACCCGTCCTGCAAATCTCCCGGAACTTGTTAAAAATCATGCTATGTTTTAGGCCAGATTGCAGTCCATAGATCAAAGATTCTTAATGGACCTCTTGAGTATTTTCTAGTCATAATGTTATAAATTTCTGTGCATCCCAAGCCATATTCTCTGGACCCAAATTCATTGGTATCGAATGTAGGATCAGACGTGGGCAATGGGATTCATTGTTTGCAATTGATGTTCTGTTTTTTCTCCAGATCTCTTTTATTTGCCCAAAAATGAAATTCCGAGAAGATTGACGGTTGGAGATGATGATTGTGTAGTGATGGCGATGAGGAGGAGTTGGTCCTTTCTGATCGTTTGCTTCTGCTCTCAATCTCGCCCATATGGGCAGTTTCTGTTTGATTTCATCAAACGCATCTCAGATCCGCTGTATCGGGTGCTTTGGAAGAGGAATGTTCTCCTAAGTGTTTGTGGGCCAATGGGGGAGTTGCTGAGCATGTGTTTGCGCTTTGGAAGTGGAATGTTCTGCTAAGCATTTGTGGTCCAATGTGGGAATTGCTGAGCATTTGCACACCTGGGATTTGCAGCTGGCTCATAGCTGCTTCTCTGGCAGATTTGCGTGGACGTTAGTTTACTTATCAGAATCAGAGAATTTGGTGGCTTGTTCAGTTCAGTCCAATCATTTGTACGTTTTTTAAGGCCATAGTTACTTCTTAATCTTCTTTCAGGGAGACTCGTCGCAAGTTTGGCGAGCCCTCCCGCTCTCATCCTTCTTTGGAAACTCGATTAGAACAACGCAGCTCGTGGGAAGCTGCGGGCCGAAGACGTTGTCACAATCAAATCGCTTAAATTGGAAGGTTCTCCAAATTTGTTCACCGGTTCTTATCTCATTGATTTTTTTCGATGAAGCCTCTGGTGGTTAGGGGCAGAATAAAGATCATCCAATGCTTCTTCTGGTGAATATTTTTTTGGTGGTTGTTGTGGTTTGATTGATAGCCGTTACTTTTTATTGAGTGTCTTCAAAGATTGATGAATGGACTCTTAGGTTTATGAATTTACTCAAAACCTTAAAACATTTAAAAGAAAAGAATATGTAACAACTTAATTTTATTAAATTAAATGAATTTAATTATTTTATTGAGTAAATTTTTATATATTTTTTTGAAACGTAATAAATTAAAATTTTTAAAGATTAGAAATTGATTAAAATTTTAAAAAACATATATAAAACATATTAAAAACTAAAAAAATG
The DNA here is from genome assembly GCA_027924585.1 of Larix kaempferi. Lineage (NCBI taxonomy): Eukaryota > Viridiplantae > Streptophyta > Pinopsida > Pinales > Pinaceae > Larix > Larix kaempferi. The sequence goes on from BSBM01000073.1 coordinate 17,862,519, forward strand.
AATTTGAATTATTTTTATAAAAATATGTTAAAATTATTGAAATAAATAAAATTTATTATTTTTATATTATTTTAAAATTTGATAAAATATAATTAATTATTTAATATCTATCTATGTTATTCTCTCCATTTTTAGGGATGGAAGTGGATCTCCATGATCCAAAAAATCTAGAAAGATTCATAGTAGTTGTCATTGTTTAAAGAACCTAACAAATCCAAATTAATTGTTAATATGTTAATATATAACATGTTCGATTCTTAATATATAAAAATGTTAAAGATGAACATGAAAGCATATTAAGTAGTTATTTTAAATTTATTTAAAAAAAATACGATATTGTAAATTATTTATATTGTTATTTTTGTAATATTGAAAATTATTCATATTTTTTTTTGTAAACTTGCTTTATAATTGATAAATATTTATTTCATATTTTAAATAAAGTTTAAACATAATTATTTTATATTAATCAAAATATATTTAAAACAATTTTAAAAATAGCCTTGGAAGGTGAGATTAATAGGTGATAGGTTGCACTATTAAGGTACTTCTAGAAGGTGTAGATTAATAGGTGATAGGGTGCACTACAACAATATAACAACAATAACATCTCAACCCTTACTAACTAGAATTGACCTAAAAATCACTCTTTTGCATAAAATTAATATTGCTAACTAGAATTGACCTAAAAGCCACTCTTGTTGCATAAAATTAATGATTATTAATCCTAGAAATGAAAGATACACTTATAATTTAAGCTTGGTTTTCATTTCTTTTTAATATTTAAAAAAAATGCTACTGTAATAGAGAAAAACCACCAAAACTTTGAGGCACACCTCTTTTTTCTCATCCCTATATTCTTAATCATTTACAATACAATATTTAGCTATTTCATAACATCCAAAACTCTAATCCATTAACTTAGTTTAGATTATAGCCGCAATCCCTTAACCATGATTAAATCACACATTTCCCTAAAAAATAAATATTTATTTTATGTATCATGTGCACCTTAGTTGGAGGTCATTGTTTGGTCGTTAAGTAAATTGTTATATTTAACTCTTCCATGAGGATGACTTGACCTCTTTGATAAAGCTAGAAGGGTAGGTTCCCCCTTGAGTAGGGCGCTATCTTGGGTGTGTCTCAAGACAACTCAACCCTTGTTAACTATAATTTACCTAAAAACCACTCTTGTTGCATAAAATTAATTTTTCTAACTAGAATTTACCCAAAAGCCACTCTTGTTGCATAAAATTAATGTTGCTAACTAGAATTGACCCAAAAGCCACTCTTGTTGCATAAAATTAATGATTATTAATCTCATGTATGGAAGATACAGTGATAATTTAAGCTTGGTTTTCATCTCTTTTTAATATTTTTAAAAAATGCTACACTAATTGAGAAAAACTAGCAAAACTTTGAGGCACACTTTTTTTTTCTCATTTGTATACTCTTAACCATTTACAATACAATATTTAGGTATTTTGTAGCATCCAAAACCCTAATCCATTAACTCAAATTAGATTACAACCCCAATTCCTTAACCATGATTGAATTACACATTTTTCTTAAAAATAATCCAAGAAAACAAACAAACATTACCCTAAATTTCGTTAAAAGTTGGCATTACCCTTTGGCCTCGTATAAAAAATATAACACATACCCAACATGCCAAATACTTTTCAATACTTATCATTAAAAACTTTCACATTATCAATATGAATTCCTCATTATCAACAATATGAAGTCCTCATTCTCGAAATCAAACTTACTTTTAGTGCATAATCTTTCAATGTTATTGCCAATACCAATGCATTCCTCTAGTTCTAGTGTAGCATAGTATACATTCAGTGACAACTCATCATGCCATTTTAGTGATAATCCAATTAGCCACATTAGTATAATATGAAAATATAAATAGACCATACATTAAATAACATAGGTGATGAAAGTTTACTAAATCAAATTAAAAAAGCATACAATTGATCAAAAGTGTTTTAAGTCAAACACATGTTGAGCTCAATCCATTTCCATTGAATAACTTAGTGATCGTAATCCATCATTGAATAACTTAGTGACCCTAAACCATTAGCCTGACCATATAGATTGAACATTCAATCTTATTAGTCTCTACCTTCAAGCCAGTAGAGATTCTTATATTCGACTTGTTGGTTTTTCCATTATTTCATATATAATCATGTATCATACACTTTATAAATCCTCCATGTTATATCATATTTTGGTGTTTACAAATTATGTATCATATTATGGTGTTTACATGTTACACGCTAGTGTGATTATTCATTTGGTTCTCCATGGTTTATTACAAATTCCAAAATACAAATCAATCGAATTCTTATGCCTTTGGTATTTACTTGTTAGTATGATTATTCATTTGGTTCTTTGTGGTTTATTATAAATTCCAAAGTACAAATCAAACAATCTCTTATGCTTTTGGCATTAATGTTAGTATGCTTATTCATTTGTTTCTCCATGGTTTATTACAAATTCCAAATTCATACTCTATACATAACTTAAGCATATAATGCTGCCTTTTTTTATAATAATTTCTATATCAATTTTATAAGTTATAGCTCTTATCCAACAATAAACTATATAGAGATCATGAAATCTTGTATTCCTTTTGTGTTTAAATGTTATGATAATTGCTCAAGTATGTATTTATGGTTTATTTCTTTAATTGCAACTTCATCATGCACATATAAGGTACACCACTTGTTCATTCATTTGCTTAAGTATTTTCATCCTTATTGCTTCTTTGTGATGTTTATGATATGATTATGTAATTACAAGGACATTCCTTGCTTAGCCACTTGTATGCTTTTACACTACATTGGTAAATTTTCTTACAACAATCTTTTAAAGTCATTATATCAAAATAGGGTTATAAACTTGCGACCACATATACTAAAGTTGTGTTTTAGATGAGTTTATATAGATCGAAAGGAAATGTGTCCTCCATTGTTGGCAACCTAATAATTGATGTCAAATCTTAGATAATTTATATATTATTACAAGTTATTGGATTAGATTCAGTAAACTTATTCGAGTTGAATGTCTATTAATTTGGATTAAATATGGGTACTAGAAGCACATGTTCAATCCATTTGAGGTTCCTACTCTGAGCTCTCTACTTAAGGGTACTTATGAGTCAACTAATTAATGTACAAGGTTGTCTTCTTTCAATAATTCCCACTAGATAGTTGGTGTGTGACTAATCAATGTAAAAGAGCCATCTTCAATTAAACAAAATCCACTTGGTAGTTGGAACTCAACAATGATGGAGCCATTAGTGGATTGTGGTCACATTAGGGTTTGGGCAGTGAGAAACTATTTATAGAGGTAGAAACTTCTCTAGTTTTGTTAAGTATTATCATTGTATCAGTGCTTTACTCTTTTGGTTGTTTCCCCCTTGAAGAAGCCCATGAACATTGCTCTCTTTTTGGATGATCAATATAAGGGTTAATAATTCACAAGTTCTATACTCATTCTTCCTATTTTACATTTTGTAGAATATATTTTCTGATATTTCTCTTAGTTCATTTTTTTCTATATAAGTACATTATAAGTGGTATTATAGCTCTTTCCTATATCAAAATGCACCAGACAATTCTTTTCCAGGCTAGAGACATATTCTAACATCTTTAACCACATAGTCTATAGTTCAATAGGTAAAATTGGGGCCAGGAAGAATACACATAGGGCATACAAGTGGGGTCACATGGTTGAATGACCTTTTTACCCCTTAGTATGCTCTTTGCGACACACTTAGCGTGATCTCCATGAATCTATAAAAGGGGTGTCTTTTCCTTACACCAGTTAATTAGCTCACATAGGCTAGTTTACTTATGTTTTTCATTTCTTTTAAAGCAAATCATTTACTTTACTTTTGTTCTTTAGTTATCGTTCTTTACTTTGAAACAATGCATTTATTTAAAAACCACCACTTTTACACCTGTTGGTGTATTGGCTCCATGTGAGTAGTATTCCATCATATAAAATCTACTCACAAATTCAATCTTCCATGTACCATTAGGTATATTGGAATCCCCCTATGCATACTTGAAACCAAAATCTTCTCACAAATTCAATCTTCCACATGCCCTTTGGTATATTGAAATCCCCTTAGACATACTTGAAACCAAAAATTGTGCATGAATTCAATCTTCCATGTACCCGTGGCTATATTGGAATCCCCCTAGGCATACCTAAAACTAGCCCTACAAAAATCTGCCATTTTTTTCTATAGTACACTAAGCACAACACTCAGGGATATCACTCTTGCATACCTAAGAATCATGTAGTACAACTAAGGGTATTTTCGATCCTCCTTTATTAGAGCCATGCAATATAGCCTTAGTACTATTGTTGGAAACCCACAATATATTAGAGAGCTATAGATCCCAACACTCTACCATGTACTTGTTAACATATGTCCACTATAAAGGTTATGGGGTGCCTTAAATCCACCTCTAAAATTTTGTCTTATGATACCAACATCATTTTTTATACGTGACCAATGACCATAAATATTAATAGTAGAAGCAAGCTACACCAACCTCAATTATTTAATTTTAATAATATACATGAATGTAGTTCTACTTTACTTTCATCATTAATCATTCTAATTAAATCCATACAAATAGATTTTTCCCAATTGTAAAATAAATAAATGCAAGATATAATTATAAACAGGGAATTTCATAACACATTTATAACAATTATCTTTATGGAAAATAATCCTCCGACTAGATACAAACGAAGGACATTCCTCCAAGCCTTAGTCTCTCTACTGCACTTAACCTCTCTATGATAGAGACCAACCCCAAGATGAAGCTATGATTCCACAAGGGTGAATATCCTAAGGTTTCCTACTCAAACCACAAACCAAAAAACCCTCTAGTGCCAAAATCCCCTCTATAGTTATCCCAATCAACCAACACTCTTTCCCCTTAGTTTGCACAACACGAGGATGGGATACCCTTCTCTACAAGTAGTCCCTCAAGCTATCATAATTCCCTTCCAGTGCTCCAACACATACTAGCTAAGGGATCACATTGCTAGGAATCTAGGGGTTCCCATTTGTAGGCTAGGCTTCCTCTTTTAATTACACAATAAACATTAGCAACCATTCATAATTGCAACAACGTTAGCATGCATGACAATATAGTCAATAGCATAATTGTTCTTCCCTCTAACTCCCAAGTTCGTACCAATAGTATGATGGATGAATTATACTCTCATCTCAAATCCCGAACATTATAGTTGCATACTCTCAACTCTCCATGTGGTCCGCATGAAGAGCCAAGTTTTCCCCTTTAATTTCCAAGCTTGGGTTAGTAAACAAATATTAACTAAATCAACTCTCATAATCATGGGTTTAGGGACTTTGTATGATTTCACTGACTAAGTTTTATAATCAATGCCTAAGAGCTTGAGTTAATTTAGGCCCTCTCCTCTTAGGCCCCTTTCACTTCCTCCACTTGTGGAATCATAGCCCCCCATCTCTTTTTCATCCTTCTTTGTTTGTAGCTATTAGGTATTTTTATATTATAGATCAATATACATCGTTACAATATATTTGGTCATCCTAAACCATACATGTCTAAATTTTAGCCACTTAATCATTACATACACATCTACATTCCAAGGTAAAAAATAGGGCATTACATTCACCTCCCCCTTAATTTATGCATTGTCCTTAGTGCATCTTCAACACACTATACAATGACAAAACTAAATAGGCATGATATGCCTCTGCATGGAATTCCTTGGCTCCATTTATTTGTGCATTGATTGTACTTGAAATTTCTTTTAGGTCCATCCATTGTGCTCATACTCATAGTATCAATTACACTTATAACAATCATTAAAGAAAGCATGCATGTTGTAATAATTTTTATGTAGTTATTTATCCCATTCCTAGGAATTGTCAAGTCCACAATGCAAGCATGTGCGTTCATAGGATGGAAATAAGTATGCAATTATAGTCCAATGCTTATCTTTTGTGAATATTTGTTTTCTTTCACAAGGCTTCCTTGTCTAAGAGTTCGATTCACTATTCCTCATGACACACCCTCCTTGATCCCAATAGATATGCCACACAAATATGTCAGAATAGATTCATTTAATTTTCCTCTTATTTACTGCACTCACCCTTCCAGGCTCATGCATCCCTTTCGCTACTGAATAGTCTCTTAGGTGATCCATCTTACCAAGGTTTTCACATGCAAAAAGAGCGTCAACTTACAATCTTACTTCTAAGCATTCCTAACAAATATATCTAATCAATCAGTAACTTCTGGAAATTGTAGTGTTCCAATGTCATCGTAATGGCCTTCTTCATGGGATTCCTAGATCAAAATAACCATCATTTTCCTTTACTAAATATATTCACCATTCACATATGTCATCACATAAATATACAATATTAGGAGGTACCTATTTATTTTTCAATTAATCTTGGAAATAATTATTACAATAGTCAAATTCCAAATAATATAGCAAGTTTCACATAATACTTAGCTTTTAATGGTGTAAGCAAGATCCCTTGTCTTAATTAAAGGTTACTTTCACTACCATATCCAAGATATCTTTTTATGCAATTATGTTCTCTCGACGGAGCTTTGTTACGGTCCATCAATGCATGACTACTTTTTCATACAACTCTTTCACTGCATCCATAATAGCTCATGAAATGATCTAAAAATTAGTATTTACCAATAATCCCATCATTTTAGTTATTGACATATTAGTTGCAATGAAATATAACACAAGCATGCATTCAAAACTATGTGCCCACATATATGCATGCATAACCACAAGATTTACACAATCTATTTATGCACAACCACCCAATGCACCCTTGTATATATTTGAGAATACCATAATCTCATGTCATGAAATATAACACAAACATGTATTCACACAATGCATTCAAATCTATGTGCCCACATATATGCGTGCATAACCACAATATTTACACAATTTATTTATGCACAACCACTCAATGCACCCTTGTATACATTTGAGAATACCATACTCTTATTTCGTGCATTCCACCATGATGATTTGCAAGGTTATATCAAATTCCTCAACACATCTTCCAACCACCTCTCAATACTTTATATATCATTTGGATAGCTTTCACTTCAACCCAACACTACACCACGAATATACCCTTTCTCTATTAAACAATCACTTAGGTGTATCAAAGGGAATTTCTTTTCTTCGGTCAATAATACCTTAGAGAACCCTTCCCCTCTAATGGTGTCCTAGTGTTGGCAATAAGGTTTCAATATTTTAGGACATTGATACAAGTTAGGAGACCATTGGATACTTGTGCTACACTATAGCTTTCCATATCCAACAACACTATGGCCTCACCCATGTGATGTCCCCTTCCATTTGATCAGGATGAGAGGATGACGTAATAGCCTATATGACTTCCGTAGGCTATAATCAGTTGAGAAAATGGAGTACTCAAGGGGATTTATTTGCTATCACTTAGCTAGGATATATTAGTTTTTTAAAGTGACATTTAATTAAAAACAATCATGAGGAATAAGTCAAAGGAGAAACATTATAGAAGGAGCTCCGTTGAAATATAAAAGGAGGGAAAATGCCCCACTTTGGGACATTATGTTTTTGGATTGATCTCTTGTGGAGTGCTCTAATGAGCTAATTTTTTTTGTTGGAGTTTTTGTCAAAACTTGTTCTGTCAAAACTTGTTCTGTCATTGTTTTGTTTCGGTGGTGCAAGATCCACCCTAGCCAGACGTAAGGGGAAATCCACCCGGGGCTTCCATTTGAGCTTCATTTGGTGTTTTATCTTTAGATCTTGAGGAGTAGCGTCTTGTTTGGGATATTTTCTAAGGGGATTGAATTCCTCTTTGTGGCATAACTGTGGGCACTTGGAGGAAATTGTGTCACTTGTGGAGGGAGGCAAAATTACTTCTTGACGAGGTCTTGAGCAATTGAAGGAAATTCATGGCATCTGGAGGTTTGTTGGAGTATGGAAGAGGGTCGAGTTCTCTTTATTATGGTTTAGTGGGTTTAGCAGGTCTGACCCCTCTTGTTTTGTTGAACCACAACTTCGGAGGAGCACCGTCGTGTTTTGTTGATAGGGTCAATTCCCATTTTGGTAGAGTCATGGAGTGTGGAGGCTTTCTAGAGAGGGTCATGAGTTTTGGAGGAAGTTGTGGGATTCTATAGAAGTCTGAAAGCTAGTGGGCGAGTTTGGAGTGAGGGTTGTGATCTTGGTAAGGAGTTCGAGTTGTTTTGAGGAGAGGCCATATCACTTATGGAAGGGGCCATAGTTTTGAAGAGAGTCGAGGCAATTATTGAGTCGAGATCGAATTGTGGAGCAAGCCATGAAGGCTCTCTTGTGGAGGATCTCGTGGAGGGTCATGAAAACCTTTCGTAGGAAGGTCGTGAATAATAGAGAGGTCATGAAGCCTTTGGGAAAGAAAAACAACCCAAGAGGAGAGTCGTGGGGGTTTTGGAAAAGGTGTGGCTAGCATCAAGAAGGATCATGAGGCCATAAAAGAGGAAGATTTCTCCTAGCCTGGACAACATATGTAATATCCTGGATCAGATTTGATGGATATTATCAAGAAAAAATTAATACGTATAGCAGAATTTTTGCAAACAGAAACTAGTAAAGGAACTAGTTATGGAAGAACTGATCAATGGCTCGATTTAATGACTTCGGGATTAGTAATTAGGTGAATTAAGGTTCTACCAAAATTATGGGGATGTGTGCAGCAGAAAAAAGGGCAGAAACATGACCAACTTCCAAGTCCTATGCACCAAGCACTAGAGCCATTTACTTTTCAATAATCAGCAAGAGCTGATTGTCTACTTCGATGCTTCCTAGGCCTTCCAACATATGCAAACTAAACTTAGAAGTGTACACCTGAATGAAACTAGGGGGCATGTCAAGCAGTAAACTCTGTAATAGATGTTGGATCATAGTTTCATGGATTTTGGGTGGCTATAGATGAATTTGGAAGCAAAATGGTCAAGTGCGTTATGTAGGACTGCTCACCTAGGGGTTTTCCAAACTCTCTCAAACTGACTCAGATTTCTCCAAATTCTCAAGAATAGTGTTTTTAGTGCTTAATTAATGTCTTAGGAACCTCATACATCCATTAGATCAGAAAATAGATTCATACATAAATTTTACTGGCCAAAATGGAAAAACTAGTCATTAATTGATGCATAAAGAGCTAGTGTTCCATTTAATTGTCTCAAATGGCCTTATAGGCTTACAAATTTCTGTTATGTAATTAAATATGGTTCTGATACATCAAATTAAATAGCGACAGGTCAAAATTAGAGGTCTTGAGCAGATAATTAAGATATTTTAACACTCAAACCTTCAGTTGATCTCCAAAGCTAGAGATTCTTACAATAGGAAGAGAAGAAGCATCAGAAGAGAAGGGGAACATAAATTTCTGTATTGAATATTATAGATGGATGATATCATGGTTGTTGGCTGTAGATGAAGGTCACATTGAACATTCTGGGATGCACTGATCTCCTCTTCTAAAATGGGGCACCTCCCTCTGAGAAATCTTCCAACACTCTCTCCAATGGCACACTGACTGATGATCACTCTATGGAAGCTTGAGAATATTCAATGTTGGACTGATATGGATCTGTAGATCAGCTATTTACTGTACATGAGGTGCTCAATAGACATTCTGCGCTGCTCTCGAATCCTCCATTGAAATAGAGCACCTCCTTCTGATGGAAACTTCCAATACTCTCTCCAATGATACTCTGATAGATGATCACTCTTTGGAAGCTTGAGAATAAGAAATACTGAACTAATCTGGATCTGTAGATCAGTAATCCATAGACTTGGATCCGATCAATGACTGAATGGAACATGAAATACCTTGGGGCTCATCTCCCAAGCAAAGGTTGAGGCACATCTCTCAATTGTGAGTAGCAAGAGCTCTCAATGACAAAAATAATTAACCAAAAGATGTGAATGGGAGTTGGAATCATTATTTTATAATTGAGTTAACTTCATCTTTAACCCACCCACACGCGTGAGAGAGGAAGGGCACATTCCTTGAGAGAATTAGCAATTACTTGCTTTTGTGTCCTTTCATTGAAATTGGCAAGTGATCCCTACTTAGATTTTCTGAGTGTTGCTTGCTTTTCCAACTGATCGCTTTCTGCACTTTCCTTCTTTTAAACTTTCATGCTTTGTGCTTTTGCCTGTTTTTTTCTTGCTTTTGTCAGTTTCCACTTTCTCATGCTGCCATATTTCCTTTAGCTAACTCCTTGATTTTTATGAGCTTTCCTCTTGAGTAAGTGAGGTCCACTTTGACCCTATGCACCCTCCTAGCCATGTCATCATCAATTCTTTCCACAAAAAATAATTAATAATGATGATACATTTATTATTAAAATTAATTTAAAACTCAGAATATTAAAATTAATTAATCACTATAGTATTTGTGCCTCAAAATTTACCCCTATTAATTATTCCTTATTTAATTATTTTTCTTAGACCCCCTAGGGATGGGAGGATCCAAGTCTTGACCAAGGCCACTAAGGAAGGGACATGACAGCCTCACCTTGGAAGTAGTTTGAGGTAGGCATAACATTCACTATTTGAGCCATGTCAATATTCCATGTTTTTGGATTTGCTTATTGTGTGTTATTGATGTAGTTGTTATAGAAACCAATACGTAATTATGTTAGTAGAGATTTTCCATTCATAATAAATGGCATTATTGCCTCTTCATTTCATGTGTATTTTTAATGCTTGTGATATGTTTGACGGAATGTCTTTTTGAGGATGTATTCAAATTGTTGGTAAAAATTCCTAAGTGAACACATAAGCAACTTTTTGACATAGACACACAACCATAACAACATTCCAGCCTAGTATTGTGACGAGGATAATACAACCCATCACTATCCTACATGGCAACCATTCCAAGCCATGATTTGGTTAATAATTCTTAACCAACACAACATGACATGATATTTTACTCCATATGAGTGCATTTGAGATTCTAAACAATCATATGGGTATAACGCTTTATGCCTTTACCACACCATTTCATACCATACCAAGTGGCCCTATCAATTACATATATGCATTCAAACATCATAAGCATATATCAATTTATGATATTAGAATATGGCTGAATGGATTCTTACCCAATCCATTTTCCAACACTTATGTGATTATCATAAGCAAACCCATATCTACATGGTTGGCATCAATTTATTTGATGTTACCCAATAGTTGGTGCCTTATGGGGATTACACAATCCTTTAACCAACCTTGCAATTTCTTTCCCTTATCCTTCTTTCTCAAGATTGACTATCATATGCAATATCATCAACATCTTCGACCATGCTTTCAACCTATTCTAGATACATACCATCATCAATCACAGTTAATACTTATGCCATAATCATGACATATGTAAGAACATACTAATCCAAGCCCATATTTGTATGCATTACGCAACCTCTCTCAACATATTTATTAGTGCATATTCATTCCAACTGTTTTACTCTCTTTCCTTTCTTAGTATGCCCATGCCTTCCTATGGCAACTTTCTTATTCTTAAGAAATATGAAATGAATAGCTAGAGATGATCTAAGGATTTCCACCTTTCAATTTTTTTTTGCATAGTATGTAACTCCACAACATGAATGATCTTTTCCATAGGCTTACTAATAAGCACATATTACATCATTAACTATGGTTTTCTCACCCAAGTAGCAATTCACTACATGCATATGTGTTTATATTTGCTACTTTTAAAAGCATACAACTTTGCTATGTCAACAAAAGAGAGTTTAGGGTGAGAAAATCTCCTTGGTTATCCTAGTTTCCTTTATGGCCATGTTCATCATTTGCTGCTACAATAAATTCTTCAACATCTTATAACTTTCATTAACATTTTTACAACTTCATTTATTTTCTTGAGTTGCCCTTAAGTCCCATTTGAATATGACAACAATATTTGTTTTGTTTTTAGTTTTCTTTGCATTATATTCACTTTTGCACCGTTGCTCCATTTTCTTGAGAAATTGTCTAGCCAAGTCCAACTAGGCATGTTTGAGGAAATTATTGCTAAATGGTTAGGGTAAGACCACCAACAGATTAAAAGTGAAGATAGCAACACTACTTTTCCTATTTAGCTAGCTTAAATAGGAATCAAGCATTTAATATGGTCGAAAAGTATTGTTGGCTAGATGGCTAGCCTTCTTTTCAAAATCCACTAATCTAATATTTAATCCTTACTCCAAGTCAAATCCATGAGAATCCTACACACAAGACAAGACGAAACCCTTCTCAACATTGTTTAACTCTTAATTGACATAAACGATAAAAATGTGAAATTCATAATTATCGAAATAACTAACTTTCAAGCAAAATTAGTCTCTCCACAAGATACACTAATCATTGCATACAACGTTTGACACAAGTGTTTGGGGGGGGAGGGGGGAGAATAAGAGATATCTTCTAAGTATAATAATAGATAAAAGAAAAAATAATTGTAATACCTAAATCTTTTTCACAGTACCTCCTTCACCAACTCCTTGGTTCCTCTTGCTCAAACCACTGATTCATTATTCCTTCTCCATCTTGAAGGGAAAGGACAATTATGAGATTTAGGGTCTTGGATCAAGCTTGAAGAGTGAGTGATAAAAAACACGTGGTTTCTTATTAGAATGGGAATATAAAAACTCTAAGCACTCACTGCTCGATTCCTCTACCACGAGGGTACAATAATGACATGGCGCTCCATTCCAACCTTAATGCCTCATTTTATACTTAAAGAAAGTGGTTTAGGAAATTGTTATGGGCCTTAATTGTTTCCAGGTGTACAACCAATGGAAAACCTGCTCAGGAGTGTGCAATTAATGCGTTTTAGTTTTTTTTTTGCAATTTTGGAAATGCCCCTACATGTTTCTTTAAGGAAACACATGGGATCCCGCAAGTTTCTAAAGGGAAATTTGTGGGGCCCAAGCAATATTTGTTTTTTAGAAGAATCTTAAGTGCTTTTGATTGCTCAAAGGGATAAAGGCATGTTTTAGGAAATGAAGGACTTGATAATTCTATAACAGATGCCCCCTAATGTATGAGGTCAAAATATTAACTGATGGCCAACATACATTATAATTAAAGGATTGGAAATTTTATGAGTGAACCCATATGGAGTGCACCAAAACTAGGTTAGGTAAGGAACCTGTAGAAAAAAACCAAAGTATCAAATTACTCTCTTCCCTAAGGTGGGCATACCCATGCTCAAGTGGAAACAAGCATGGCCATGAAATCAAGTACATTGTGTATCCATGTAGATTGAAAAATCACAACCACTAAAAAGATATATGATGCAGACATGTCAAATATTGATCATAGCCATAGACATATACAATTCATATCTATGTCTAAGTGTATTGTAGGAGAATGTATGATGATAGATGCAATCATGAGATAATCCTCCCATCAAGTAGCAAGGTCTAATAATTATATGGTACATATTATACAACTTGGGGAATAAAAAGGATGAGAATGTTATTATAGGACCAAGGTCTTCAATCCAAATCTGTCGAAGTGTATGAATCTATACTATGTGAATAAATGATCTAAAGTCAAACATGGGAGAAATTGTTTGATTATTGTTAAGCCCTAAATGTTGGCACATTACCCCCTATATTGTCTCTCATTACATATTATTGATGATGTCTTGGGTCTAATAGTGATATTTGTTATTAGTATTATTATATTTGTTATGTTGCCTTGGTTCCATTAGTTGTAATTGTACCTCTTTGTCTCCTCTATATAGGAAGGAGACCTTTTCATTTGAATCATCTTGTATTGTTTTATGTACTTAGTACATTTTATAAGGAGGTTTCCCCCTCTAAGAGGATTTCTATTCATCTATTTTCTTCATTAAAGGCATGTAATACTCGTTTTGGTCTATTTCTGTCTTTTCATGCTCTGTTTGGAAATTTGTTGCTTAACATTTGGTATCAAAGCTTGGATGCTTCCAAAACAAGACATCTTGGAATTTTCGATATAATTTTTTTTTTACAAATATTTAGACAGTAAAACTTAGAATCCATATATAAAATAGACCGAATATTTCTGGTAAAATTTTCAGATCCTGACTCATTATAGGTTCGAAGTTATACCCAGTGGAAGTTAGAGTTTCTGACCAGTCCAAAAACTAGTTTAAAACAAGTGTTCTGGGAAAAACGGTTATATCTTGAGCATACAAGATCCAAATTGAGTGATACCTATTGCATCAAAAATAAGAAAGACCAAAGTACCTTGGGTATCAATTTTAGAGCTAGAATCAAAATATTGGACATGTGGTAGACTGTAAACTCTCACTCTTCTGAATAGGCCAAAAATAGAAAGTGTTGGGAAAATTGTCACAACTTGTTTTTGGCACATCCAAATTCAATGATACCTATGGAATTAGAAAGAGGACACATTGGGATACCACAGGTCGATATTTTAGACTTAGAGGGGCTGAAATTTCAGGGTTATCTCAGTTGAAAGGTCGGATAGCAAATCAGTATTCAAATTAGGGTTGGAAAAAGGTACGTCATTTTAAATTTGAATAAATTTTAGTAGAATGATATATTTAATGTGAACCAAAGGTGTTATATCTATTTATATTGTTCAAAATTCCACCAAAAGATAGTGGAAAAAATCACACTCCACTCAAACCACTAGAGGATTCGTCCCTGACCTACAATGAAAGTGAAGACATATCTTTTAGGGTGTCCAAGTTGGAAGATATGATGAAAGGGACTATGAAAATGGTTGATTTAGTTAACTTGGAAAATAATATGGCTAATAAAGGGGATCTCAAGGGGATGACTATAAAAGAGGATCTAGAATATTTGAAGATACTACTAAATGAGATAAGACTTATCTTTTCTACACATTCAACTACTCAAGAAGAGGATAAGGAGGAAAAGCGGGACTTATTCCAGTCACGTATTGAGAAAATTGAAAAATAGTTAGAGAATAAGAGGTTTGAGTCCCCAAAATATGACGATCTACTCCATCATCACGGTTTCAACTCAGGTCCAAAGAACTACTTTATTCCCAAGATTGACATGAGAAAGTTTGATGGCAATGATCCAATAACATGGATATTCTTGATGGAGCAATTCTTTGATCTACACCAAGTGCCAACTTTGCAAAAGGTAACCATTGCATTATTATATTTAGATCCTGATCAATTTGTATGGTACCAATGGATTTGCGACCATCAAAATGACTCTATTATCTCTTGGTCTATATTCACGGAAGAATTGATTGCACATTATGACGATATTAATAGCAACACTTTCTTTAGTCAATTGATAAATCTCAAAGAAAAAGGTCCAGTTACAGAGCACATCAAGTAGTTTCAAAAGTTAAGTTTTAGAGTGAATAATATTTCAGAAGATAATTTGTTGGATCTCTTTATGGGCACTTTAAAGGAGAATATTCAACATGAGATACATAAGCTTGAACCTAAATAATTGGAGAATGCTTTTAGTTTGGCAAGGAAAATTGAAAGTAAAAATATGGCAATGACTACTAGAAGGACCACCTCCAACACATATAGAGAGAATAATGTTCCTTATTTTAACCCACCTCAAGGGTTGACACCTCAACAACTAGATGAAAGAAGAGCAAAAGGTCTATGCTTTAATTGTGATAGCAAGTATAGTAAGGGACATACGTGTAGCGAGAAGAAGTTATTCTACATAGATTCTACAAGAACCATCTCAAGTTGAAGAAATAGAAGAGACTACTTCTGAAGAGATTACTCCCACCATATCCTGTCATGCATTGGCTAGAATTAAGACTCCTCAAACTCTCAAGATCGAAGGATATATCAAAAAGAAAAAGGTAACAGTGACAGTGAAAGTTCAATTTTTTACTCATTATTAAAGTCTCAAAACTCATATACTCCTTCTGAATTCCAACATGCAACAAAAAAACAAATTGTAGGGAATTATGTTGTCTTTCCACCTATATTTAAAAAAAAAAATCATATTATTTAATATGCCAAAATTGTATTTAATGATAGGTTTGTTCTTGTAAATTTCATGAAAAGTTAACAAGTGGCTTGTGTGCACGTAAAATAATTTAGTGATAAATGCATAATTTTTTGAAAAAAAAATATGAATATAATCTACACAAAATGCATTAGGGCATACACATTTTTTTTTTAAATTTATGTTGGAAAATTATAATTTTTATTAATTTTCGAAAATGACCATGGAAAATTTTAATCACGTTTCATACACATGTGTGTGTATGTAAAGTTTTTTTTACTGGTTACACAAATTGAAAAACAAAAAATACTCTTTTGAAGAGGACGTGTTGATTTGGGTGTATATATCACGGGGGATTCACTAGAAGGAAATATAATATCACGTTCATTCATATTGCGGTATTAAATATTCATGAAAATCTAAAAAATATATTGCTTATATATTAAGGGGCAAAGGGTTTTTTTATTTAATTTAACAATACAAAAATACTTTGTGGTCTTTTTTATATGGGTGGGCTGACAAAAATCTGCCAAATGGAGATGGAGGGATCACGACCGAATGAGAAATCGAGTTGAGGCAAGGCTCAGGCTTACCAGTACACAGGGAAATCGCGTCTTGAGGCATGCTTGAGGCCAGGGGTTTCGTGGTGAAGTGGGTTTCCAGTCGATTATAGTTGAGAGACAGTGGTCATTGACAACCAATTGTTACCAATAGCACTCTGCCAGTTGTTACTAATAGCCTTGGGAAGCTCTAAGCCTCCAGGGCCTGTTATAGGACCTCGATAGGCCTTGGGGGATTGAATACCCAACCACTCGTGCCTATTACAGGCCTTGGGAGGTTTAGTCAGCCTCCTAGAGCTTATTACAGGCCCTGGGGGCTTGGATACCTAGCCCACAATAGGCTTAGTCAGCGATTGGGGAACTGCAACATGCAATCTAAATGTTGTACTTTGTGCATTGGCTCTAATGACATACAAGAAGTGATATCCTATCTCTTCATTAGACCATTAGATGTTGCAAATCATAATGATATGTGGTTGAGTAATTGCATTGTGGGTGAAGTAATGTGCATCCACAATATACATCGAAAGAAGCAAGGTGCATTGTAGAATGCATGTGGGGTCATAAGAGGGGAATCATATCAATATACTAGATAGAAATATAAAGGGATATAAAAAATGTTAATGAAAAAATTGATACATATAATATCTAGTGAAATTAGGAAGGCATATTGGGAGGGGGTTAAAAAACGATTTTGGAAGGTATTTTCCAATATTTAGTGAAATTAGGGGTATTGTTTCATATTCCACGAATGAACGTGCTATGATAGCGGTTTATTGAGTGAAGCCCCCGTGGTATATATTTTTTGAAATTTTTTGGTTCTGTAGTTTTTATGTTGTTTATTTTTCTTTACACTGATTTGAAGTTGTGGACATGGTTTTGCAAGTGTAAGTTTGAAAAGGAAAAAAAATTATCATATGAACTCACAAACTTGTAAATTGTATGCCAAAGGATAAAGGATTTGTTGACGAATCCATTGATATGAATTCCACCACCTAAGGTGCATCCATGGACAGGGTTTAGGCCTGGCAAAGAGGGCAGTAGAAATAAATTTGAAGAAAATGAGGCTAAAAGTCTGTTTTTCAATCTCTCGATCTCAATCAAGGTTTTGAGTGCATTTTTAAATAGATTGATCGAGGGTTTATCTATAGTTAAACTAAAATCTTGATCGAGATAATAGTTCGATCGAGGGTTAAGAAAACCCTTAATCAAGCTATAGAGATCGATCGAGGGTTAAGAAAACCCTTGATCAAGCTATAGAGATCGATCTAGTGCTTGTTAAGCCCTCGATTGAGCTTTTAAAATCTTGATCGAGCTCATTTTTCCCATATTCACACCCTCTGCTTTCCAAAAAGTGTTATCCATCTTCTTGGAAACACCCATATAAAATATTTAAAGGATTATATATATATATCTCTCATGTGGTTCATGCCTCTATCTTTCAAGAGGCCGCTACATCTAGTACTTCCTCGTTATACCATGAGGCATGTGGGGAGGATGAACATAGTCGGAATATTAGGGGCTCAACAATAAGAGCATCATATGTCACTTACAAGGATTTGTACTCGGGTGAGGAGGTTATCAATCAATACTTCTTTCAAACCATTGAAAACCTTAAAACCAGTTAGTTCGAACATAGATCTTGTATATGACTCCTCCTATGATATCTTCTATTTTGTGGTGAAATGATGACCTTATTATTATTAACCCCTAACGAAACCATCTATCCAGTGAACACACCCTCTGATCATTCCTCGACTCTAAGAATATCATCTGATGTTAGATCAATTTTTGAAGAGTAGTTGAGAATAACTTATTGTTTTTTACTTACTCATGCATCCTTTGCAAAAGTATCTCAGTTTTATATCTTAAGAAGTTTCATTTTCACTTAGAGAGTAAAGGATGAATCAGGATCTCTGGTGGTATTTCAGTGTCAGATGTTGAGACAATGGTTCTAAAGAAAATGAAAGATCATCAAACGTTTTTCACCGCTCCACCTATACTTTTGGTGAACTTATACTGGATTACCGACATTAACCATTCCTTTGGATCATCCTGATATGGGAGGATATCTTGAATTTCAGATTCCTTACTCCTCCCTTCTCAATCATTTGTTATTGTGCCTCCAACCCATATATATATTTGATGATCACTTCCTCCAACTACCTTACAGATATCTACATTAGTTAAAGAATCTGTTTACACTATCAAATAATTAACTTTGATAGATGACAACAAGGTAGTTGGAGGAAGTGACCATCAATTATTTTTCTTTTGTTCATGATATAGAGGGGTACGATTGATTTCTTTTTATTGAAGATCTTGCTCAATCCGAAATCCTTTCATTCAACCAAATGTATCTTTAATCAGGTGATCAGTCGAAGTAGTGAATTATGTTTCTTTTCATCATTAAGTCGACACTCTCTAAGGTCATCCCTCCAAATCAATAGCTTGTAAGACATTCTCGTACTCATTTCTGTACTAGTTACTCATTCATTCTTGTTTTTATACCATAGATCAATTTTGATCGATATCTTGAAAGGAAGGAGTAGAGAAAACATATCGACGGAATAGATACTCGACACTTGATGGATACTTCTTAATAATTCTCAATTTTGAGATTGAAGGAAGACTTCAACAATCAACGAATAGAAAAAAAAAAACTATTGTTCCATTATGGGAAGTGATTTTGAATGAATTGTTGATCCGGATTTACGTGGGAACGAAACAAAAGATAGCATATACAGAATCATACACAGAGATATATTGCAAATAACACAGTGATACAGTAAACACATATTCTATTAATTAGCGGAAATAGAACAGGCTGTAAAATACAATAGCTAGAATGGTGGTAGCTATCTCTGAGAAGAGATGTGGCCGCTATGCTCATTCGTGCCAAGATGAATACAAAGAGAGGCCGAAAGGGCCTATTTATCATAAGCATGAGGGAAAGAATCCCAAACATCCAAAAACCTAACCCTAGAAGATGAACCGTTATAAAGTTTGCGGCCCCAAGGTGGTTAGTTGAACAGTCAACTTCCCGGGGTCATAACTTTTGCATACGATCTCCGTTTGGGGCGCTCGGTAGCCCGTTAGGAAGGTCTATCTGAGATTTACAACTTTCGACTGGGCCCAAATGTATGCCAGAGGAAACCATTTGGTCCCCCAAATTGCCAAAAAATGTCGTTTACGGCCTCAAAATGGCTCCGGAAGTTCAGGACCCGAAAAACTGCTAAAAATAGTAATTTACCAAAATTGCCAGAAGACTGTTTTGAGCCAGTTGGAAGAGGTGGGCCGCCACCGATATCCACCTGGATCAATCCTCCCTCCTTAGGAAGCAATGGTCTCCATTGCGTTAAATCCCTTATCATATGTCGAGCTGTGTGTCGAGTTGAGCTCTTGGTGCGACATTTGCTGAAGTGGAAAGATTGCCTTACTTTGATATCTTCAGAGGGTTGTAATTGTTGTTGATGGATGCGCTGGAGTTGTTCGACAATTTTGGTTGTTGTGGTATCCTTGGTATGCACCAGTGTGGATGGTTTCTTTTTGGAGGGGCCCCTTGAATGCGTGGCCTTGCACTGTAGAGGTACCCGAATAGGCGATGCTGCACTGACTCTGTGTTTTTCTTGTTTCTGCTGAGTAGAAGGGTAATCTGTAGAGGTTGTGGATGTCTCCGCGATCTGATGTTCACCTTTAGTGGCAATTGCGAATAGGGAAAATTTCCCAGTGTGGGAGATTATCTTCCTTCCTTGCTCGTTTGGGGTAGGTGCAACTATCTCTGGTATCCGATAGAGTTGTCCTCCCAAAGTGACAATGACACTGCGAGGTCGTGATTCATATACAGCATGACGCTTCCACATATATGGCTGTCCTAAGAGAACATCACATACTTCAAGTGGGGCCACATCACACAATACCTCATCTTTGAAGGGCTTGATGCCATATGGTAGGCGACATTGGTGACTGACATGGATCCTTCGTCCTTGGCTTAGCCATCCAATGGTGTATGGTTGTGGGTGTGGCATTATTGGTAGCTCCAATCTCTTGATGACTTCTTCTGAGATCAGGTTCTTCTGGCTGCTGCTGTCCACAACAAAGTGTAGGGGAATTCCCTTCACCCACATCTGTGAGTGGAAAAGGTGCTCCTCTGCCTCCGACTCTTCAGGCTCCTCTGGCTGAATCTGTGTGGTGGCAACAACGGCACTGGGTTCTGCATCAATGATCTGCTTCCCTTTTTGCGCGGCTGTGAAATTAGGTTCCGAGTCAGAATCAGAACTGGGATTTGATTCTGAAGCTTTGATCTCAGCCACCAACGACTGTTTTGAGCGACAATCATCAGTGTTGTGCTAGGGGCTTTTGTGGAACTCGCACCACTTCCCAGTGTCCTTCTTTGTCTTTTCTTTACCCTTCTTCGCCTGTGGTTGGGACTGGTTGTCCTTTTCTTGCCCCGTGCTCTGCGAGCCAGAGTTTCCCTTGCCCTGCTTCTGCGCAGGCCCGAAGTCACGCTTGTTCTTTTGCTGAAATTTCTGCTCAATTTTGACAGCATATTGATAGGCGGATCCGAGTGAAGAGATTTCTAGGAAATCCATCTCTGTTCGGATGTACCGGTGTAGGCCACTGCGATATTTCAGTACTAGGTGCCGCTCGGAGTCCTTGATACCTAGCTTTGTACGCAAGGTATGAAATTTGTTGGTGTACTCCGACATCGTTTGGTCCCTCTCTTGATGCAGAATGGTCCATTTTGTGTACTGGTCATCATAGTTTCCAACAGGGTAATATTATTCCTTGACGACATCTATAAAAGAGGCCCAAGTGGGATTGGAATATTCAAACAATCCAGACTCGTCTGATGAGTTTTGCTCACAATAAGTTTCCCACCAATTTTTGACATGGGGGACGGCCTTAAGGAGCGCAAAGATGATCTTTTCCCTGTCGGAAAATTGGTGGATAGAGAAATACCCTTCTAGTAGATTCAACCATTTATCTAGGGCATCGGCATCGATTTGGCCTTCAAATAAAGGGATATCAAAATTAACTTGTACCTTGAAGGGAGTCGTATCTCCGAAATGGCTGCTCGTTGAGGGTGCATTTGCCGCAGTTGGCATGCGTTGAAGGATCTGGGCGAAATTATCCATCATCTCGTTCCTCTGTCGCGCGAGGGCTTCCTCGAGCAACAACTTGATAGGATCTACTGCTCCGTCGTCTCTCTTTCCTTCTGCCATGGGAGGCCGTTTGAGGCGGCGAGAGTGGTCTTCCCCAAGTGAAACTAGTTCGAGACCCAACTCTCTATATCCTGACCTCGTCGGGGACATGCACCGAGAAACAATCAAAGAGCAGACCGCTCTGATACCACTGATCCGGATTTACGTGGGAACGAAACAAAAGATAGCATATACAGAATCATACACAGAGATATATTGCAAATAACACAGTGATACAGTAAACACATATTCTATTAATTAGCGGAAATAGGACAGGCTGTAAAATACAATAGCTAGAATGGTGGTAGCTATCTCTGAAAAGAGATGTGGCCGCTATGCTCATTCATGCCAAGATGAATACAAAGAGAGGCCGAAAGGGCCTATTTATCATAAGCATGAGGGAAAGAATCCCAAACATCCAAAAACCTAACCCTAGAAGATGAACCGTCATAAAGTTTGCGGCCCCAAGGTGGTTAGTTGAACAGTCAACTTCCCGGGGTCATAACTTTTGCATACGATCTCCGTTTGGGGCGCTCGGTAGCCCGTTAGGAAGGTCTATCTGAGATTTACAACTTTCAACTGGGCCCAAATGTATGCTAGAGGCAACCATTTGGTCCCCCAAATTGCCAAAAAATGTCGTTTAGGGCCTCAAAATGGCTCCGGAAGTTCAGGACCCGAAAAACTGCTAAAAATAGTAATTTACCAAAATTGCCAGAAGACTGTTTTGAGCCAGTTGGAAGAGGTGGGACGCCACCGATATCCACCTGGATCAATTGTATTTTGAAGTGGTGGTTCAAACTGTTTCTCCCGCTCTTCTCAAATTTGGAATTCATTCATTCACCACAGCGAGAACAACCATCATAGGAGCTACTTTATTGGAGGAACATCCTGACTGGATACAAGATGTGACATACTAGAGCAAGCAATAGGGGGATGATGATCAATTAGATGATCATCTAATTATCAGTCATGAAAAGAGACAGGAACAAGATGTAGGTCTTCAACTCATTGATCACCATGATCATAAAAATGGAAAGATACATCTCATTCTTTTGATTGATCAAAAATAATTTGAAAATGATTGCTTCTTTCAAGCTTTGGAACAAGAACTTTTTACTTGCTCTAATGATTGATTGATTGATCAAGAGAGTTTTCTTTGATTGATCAAGTAAGGGAGTTAACAAAATGGGGTATTGAGTTGCAAAAGAAGACCAAGAAAAATAAATGGATCCATTGTTCAACATCTTCATCGAAATATTATAAAATTTTATATCTAAGAATGTGCTTTGATCTTAATAAAATGAGTAGTTGATGGATGGTTATCCAAAATTGATGATGTTTCCTTTCAGTATTAGATGTCTATAAATTTTCATCAATGTAGTGCTCGAGAGAGAGAGAGATCATGAACTAATTGAATGAATTTAAAATGTAGATCTATATTATTTATTAGAATAGGTTTGATAGGGATTAAGGCGATGATGAATATGAGCAAGTGCTCAACAGATCACTTATTTATGTGTTGAAGCTCAGGTAAATCATGTTGAAAGCGGAGCTCATGTGTTCGATAGGTAAAATGAGCCATCAAAGTTTTGGGTACAACGATCATGTTGTTTGAATTGAGTGAGCACTCATGTGTTCTAGAGATCACTTTCTCATGGGATAAATCAGTCAGATTGAGCAAGACTTATTTGAGATCTTGATCAAAGAAAAAGCGATGACTCTCCTCCCTTTCTCCTTAAAGGTAAATCTAGAAGTTGTAGAACTACCATCGAATTCCACTATACCCTAAAAACCATCTAAAACCACCCATCATTTTCATGGTCAAGACAGTCAACTGTAGATCTAGACCATCTAAGTGAGCTGGTCGAAAGATCGTTGTTTCATATCCTTCAGTTAGAGAGCCCTATTCCAATCCAATCGGAAAATGTTTTACTAATTTGATCCTCTTGTACACCTACCATAAAGGGTCCTCCTCAAGCAGCAAGGTTATTTCCATATGCAACAATTGCTTTCAAAAACTCTGAAGAAGCAAACAAAATTGCTTGCTCACTTAATTTTGTTGGTTCAATAGGTTAAGTTTATTAGTAGCACTCAGAATTGTTGGTTCAATAGGTTAAGTTTATTAATAGCACTCAGAACAAGGTATATGGAGCTATATCCATCCCTCCACGAATAAAACAATATACGGATGGTTTGACATCTACTCCCATGATATTGAAAACCATACTCAACGTTACCCAAAACTTGCACCTAACCCACGTCATAATAATAAGTACTAGTATACAATTATACAAACACGAGTTAGAAATGCTATCAATATCCACATGAATTAGATCTAATAATAAAGATTTTGAATGCATAATTCACTATGTTTAAACTCCACAAAAACATATAAATAAATAATCACGCTATATAAAATATAAGTACTTTATATTAATATATTATAGAATTTAAAAGAACTATTTATTATATTTATGAAAAAAATCTAACTATATAGAATTTGATCTAGGACTTATGATTCCACTAGAATTTCAGATTTGATAGTTTCTATTAAAAAGTCGAAGAACCATATGGAATCTTATTTTTGGAAATATTTACCCATATTTTTATCGATTTATTATTTTGTAGACTTTTTCGAGCGATATTATTTTGTAGACTTATGCAATAAAAGATAAATATAAAGATGTAATTTTGCTTAACTATTATAATTTGAATAATAATTAAATGTCCTTTGGAGAAAGTTATGGTCGATGTCATAGTCTAAAGATTTCCCCTTATCGAATTGTAATGGTTTCCTCCTTTGACCAAATTAGTCTATCTTTATTATCTTTAGTTATACATATCTATCTTAAAAAGGTGGTTCTATAAGCTTCCCATAGCTTTGTAGTCATGTCCATGTCTTTGGTTTACTCCATCTTTGTTTAAATGAGTCTATCTTTATCATAACATATATATCCTAAGGTGGTTCTATAAGCTTCTCATAGCCTTTCAGCTATGTCCATGTTTTTCAATTATGGTAAGGTAAACAATTTGATATTGAATTTGAAATCAAAAGTTTACCTTGGCTCTTACTTGAAACAAGAACCTGAAACAAGAACCTCGTATCAAGATATTTACATTTTCATTGCTTTTTATATTAGTTTTCATTCATTGTTATTGTTGTCTTTTTTATTCACTTTTACATAAAAATAAATACAGATACTAAATATTTGCATTTTTCTTATGATTTTTTTTCGGAATTGATCATTGAAAATTGTGATTTTCATTGTTCAAATTGTAATTCTTATTGCAGAAAGAGATTCAGCCCCCTCCATTACTATTAAGACACTTTGAATACAATTCCAACAACCTAAAACTGTAATATCAATTTCTCCTAAATTTTGGTTGAAAAAATAATTAAAAGTATATATACAAATATATTGTTTAACTTATATATTTTTTGTTTTTTATTCTTTCAATAACTTACGCTTTCCACTTATAAATTCTCCCATAACTATACTATCATCCTTTAGCAGTGTTGGAATTTCATTTCATCTATGACCTTCCAACTATTTTTTTTTGACGTTTTGAATTTTTATCTTGCCCGTCACACAACATTTTAGTGAAAAAAAACCCTTCAACATTGACATAGACAACTCAAAAGTAACATGTGCTGACATTATGCATCTAAATTACATTAAGTGATAAACTTAAGAAACAAACAAAACGTGAAACCTAGAATCCTTTCTAAAGGTTAATGTTAGGCCACATGTAATGCAACATGCAAAATTTTGCAAGGTTAACATGTTGCATCAATGGTGTAATCAGACAACTCAAAAGTAACATGTGCTGAGATTATGCATCTGAAGTACAATAAGTGATAAACTTAGGAAACAAACAAAAGGTGGAACCTAGAATCCTTCTCAGGAGTTAGTGTTAGGCCACATGCCACATGTAATGCAACATACCAATTTTTTCAAGGTAAACATGTTGCATTGATGGTGTAATTGAAATTGCGACATTATTCCAAATAACTTGAGTTAAGAAGCCAGATAAATATAATATGCCCTTTGCAGAGGCGATTCATTAAAAAAATACATTGCAATCCATATTGTACTATGATATTCTCTCCATCCTTTGTCAAAAGAAGTTTAATAAGGTTGTTTTTCCAAGGTATGGACTGTTTTGGATTCCTCAACTAGTAT
The DNA here is from genome assembly GCA_027924585.1 of Larix kaempferi. NCBI lineage: Eukaryota > Viridiplantae > Streptophyta > Pinopsida > Pinales > Pinaceae > Larix > Larix kaempferi. Next base: position 17,888,543 of record BSBM01000073.1, read on the forward strand.
TGCATGTAAAGTGAAGTTGTCTATATTATTCCTCAACTATATTAAGCAAATATTTCACAGAAGTGGAGTTGTCTATGTATTATCCATGATGCACTTTGATGAGAATTTGATAAAATAAATTTCTTTTGTTTTGCTTCATTCATAAGTGAAAGCATTTTGTTTTCTAATATAGGTAATTTATTTTAGTTTTATTTTATATACATAGAATAATGTAAACTTATATAATTTGACATAGTAATTTGAATATATACAAATTATTTTCAACGTGTTTTTGTGGGGAGGGGTCAAAATTTGTACCAACTAGATAAAGAGATGTGTCGATTGTATTCATGTGGAACTCTAGATAACTTTAAAACATGGACTAGATATAAAAACAATTCAATATTATACAGATATAACCGTGGTCTCTGCACCATATCCTTATTTATTCTTTGTGCCATTCATTTTCCCTTTGCTATAAATGGATAAGAAGAAAACACTTTCAACTTCAAACTTGTTTATAAGCTTTTTTGTTCACTAGTAAAAGTAATTGTTTCAACCAATGACTATGACAACAAGAATAATAATACGTGGAAAACTTTTAGCAACAAGACCTATCAATTGTAACTTGGAAGTATTGGAAGTGTCCAAAATGTTAACCCAACTCATTATCAAAATAACAAAAACAATTTCATGTTTAAGAAAAAACACATATTAGTTTAATTATATATTTTTTTTAGATTATTATCAAATTTATACAAAATTTGAAAATAACATCTTACCAAAATTAATAGTAGATCTAGGTCCATGGCAGAGGAGAACAGTTCCAAACTTTCTAGAGAAATGGGTATCTAAATTCAACAGTTGTTTCTAACTTCTGAGGCCCATAAACAAAAAGAAAGCATGTCTAAAATTGCATAGGTGATGCTTAGTAAATGCAGGTCTAAAATTCCATAGGTGATGCTTAGTAAATTTAGTAGCTGATAAATTGTTGATGCTTGGTAAATTTAGTGGTGGGTGGATGGGTTAAGTCTTTCATTAACATAGCTTAAAACTGATGACTTCTTCTAAAATGGTACCCACCTCTTTCTTGGAGTTGCACTTTGGGACATGAAAACTCTCTCAAGGAAGGGCACAAAGGGTAGGGAAAGGCATTGAAATGAAGGGCATGCCCCCATATTGGGACAATGCTAGGCCAATATAAGAAAAAAGAAGAAATAGAATGAAAGCAAAGCCATCCCCATTGAAGGAAAACTCACCCACCTACTTGTCAATCAAATGAGAAATTTTCAATCTCAGTTATATATAATAACAACCACTTAGTACAGGCTGTATCTAGGCCTACACATATCTTAACAATCCTATTAATAAAAATGAATGACGTTTTGAAAAAATAATTAATTGTTAAAAAAACTTCCTAGCAAACTGTTTACCCATTCTTTGAGACAATTTGTTAAAATTTTTAACCATATTTTGATGGATAAAATGCCTCATAATGTGCATATACCCATCAAATTCCAACCTAGACCTTTAGATACAATTACTAATTACTAATATATATTAGTAATTATATAAATAGCAAAATAATAAGAATCCCCTCGTGTACTTAATAGATTCTAGATAAAGATGGATTTGTCAAAGTTAAAAAGTTTTCGATAACCACTCTGCAACAGTGATTCAGGCAGCGACAAAATATCCGAACCTTTGCATATCAATATCTGGACTTTTGTAGCAACAACTACCTAACACAACTTAAGTCGCCGTCAGAAAAGGTGTCTCGCGATTTACACTACTTTAAATCAGTACACCCGAGAAAATAGTGCCCGCATAGAAACGGCAACTAAAACCCGAGAAAATAGTGCTCGCATAGAAACGGCAACTACCCGTCCATCCCGGGATAAAATTATATGGCCACCGACTAATCCAGAGCACCGCTCGTCTATGCAAAATGCTTTTGCCCTTTTTTACCGACTCTCACGAGAAGTAATTGTTGCGCAGAGTCGCATTTAAATAGACACGCTCTTCTTTATCAAACTGGAGGAGGTTCCATGAATTCTCCATAAGCATTGAACAACCAGGGATTAAGCCAATCTCATCGCCCTGTATTCAGACTTTGGGGGATTATCTCATATTGTACTATGGGGGATTATGCGCTCGTTTTCGCCATCATTGCTTTCCTGTTATCAGTGCGGAATTTAGACGCGTTGGAAAAGTCTGATGATGATCAGGAGATAAAATCCTATATCGTTTTCATGGATAATTCCATGAAGCCTGACCATTTCACTCTCCACGAACACTGGTACACTTCAATGATAGACCAAGTTTCTGGATCCAAATCGGATCCCGCTGCTATGCTGTATACGTACGATACAGTAACGCATGGCTTTGCTGCCAAGCTCACCAGCATGGAGGCTCAAGCTGTGGAGAATATGGATGGATGCTTGGCTGTATTTCCAGACTCCCTCACTAAACTCCATACTACTCGAACCCCGGACTTTCTGGGATTGAGCTCTAGTCATGGTCTATGGCCACTGTCACATTACGGTGATGATGTTATCGTGGGCATGCTGGATACCGGAATATGGCCCGAGAGCAAGAGCTTCAGCGATCATGGCCTTACGCCGGTGCCTTCCAGATGGAAGGGAAAATGTGAAGCGGGCACAGAGTTCAACTCTTCCCACTGCAACAAAAAAATCATCGGAGCTCGCTACTTTCTCAAAGGATATGAAGCACGGAGCGGTGTTATCGACCCGAAGGAGGATTACAGATCTGCCCGAGATGCCAACGGGCATGGTACGCATACTTCGTCTACTGCGGCCGGGTCGGTGGTGCCTGGAACGAACCTTCTTGGCTTCGCCAGAGGAACAGCTAGAGGCATTGCTACCAAAGCTAGATTGGCCGTATACAAAGTCTGCTGGGCACGGGGTTGCGCTTACTCCGACCTGCTTGCCGGAATGGAGAAAGCAGTTTCGGACGGGGTGGACCTGTTATCCGTATCAATTGGCGTCTTTGGGTTTCTTCCTTATTATTACGATCCTATAGCGGTTGGAGCTCTCGGAGCCATTGAGAAGGGCGTTTTCGTGTCCTGCTCGGCTGGTAATGAAGGGCCAATTTCTTCTGCGATTTCCAACACAGCGCCATGGATAACCACCGTAGGCGCCAGCACCATCGACAGAGAGTTCCCGGCTCCCGTTGTGCTTGGGAATGGTAAAAGCTACAGGGGTTCCTCCATTTACAAAAGCAAGACGGCGGGAAACGAGCAATTTCCTTTGGTATACGGGAAAACTGTGTCGAGTAACCAGACTGCAAATCTTTGCCTCGACGGGAGCCTTGATCCCAATATGGCTAGAGGAAAAATTGTTCTCTGTGAATTTGGAGGAAACGAAATGGTGGAGAAGGAACTGGTTGTGCGACGAGTTGGCGGTGCGGGGATAATTCTAGCCAACCAGCCTGCTTATGGAGAGGATTTGTTGACGGATTGTCCTCTGTTACCAGCAACGAGTGTCGGTTCCAAGTCGGCGGAAGACATTAAAGCGTATATCAACAGCACCCAACATCCTACAGCAACAATCAAAGCCGAGGGACTGACAATCGTTGGTAAAGCACGAGCCCCGGTGGTAGCGGGTTTCTCATCCAGAGGGCCGAATCCGCTCGTTCCGGAGATCCTTAAACCGGACCTGGTTGCGCCAGGAGTAAACGTATTGGGGGCGTGGAGTGGGCACACGGGCCCGACTGGCTTGATCTCAGATAAGAGAAGAGTAGACTACAACATAATCTCCGGGACTTCGATGGCTTGCCCTCACGTTACCGGCACAGCAGCACTAATACGCGCTGCACATCCGGCGTGGACACCCGCTGCAATAAAATCGGCGCTGATGACATCTAGCATGCTATTTGATAAAGGAAAACGCCTTATACACGACTCCGCAACGGTCCAACCAGCAAACGCCTTTGCAATGGGCGCGGGTCATGTCAATCCCGAGGCTGCCTTGGATCCTGGGCTAGTCTACGATCTTGGGATGAGAGAGTACGTTAGGTTTCTGTGTGGCTTGAATTACACTACAAAGCAAATTCATCTTCTAACAGGGAAGGCAAGCTCCTGCCCCAAGTTACGCGGGCAGCCAGGAGACCTGAACTACCCATCGTTCACCATGGTGTTTAAGCCGCGGAATTTAGTTCGTGTTACTCGGAGAACTGTGACGAACGTTGGAGGAGTCCCCTCTGTGTATGAGATGTCAGTTGACAGCCCTGCAAATGTAAATATAATCGTGGAGCCGAGAACGCTCGCCTTCAAAAGAGAAAACGAGAAGGCGAGTTTTACAGTAAGATTTGAAAGTAAAATAGCATCTGATAACAAATCTAGTGGACGCCAAGAATTCGGGCAAATTTCGTGGAAACGCATTAAGGGTGGAGCGCAGGTCGTTCGTAGTCCGGTAGCCATAGCCTGGGAATATGATGAAGAATGAGGCATCTCAGAAGCAGATAATATTCTGGAATCGTCCATAATCGTATGGGATGCCTCTGCGCCCTTTGGCTTAAAATAATCAGAATTCTTCTGCTTTCAATAAAAATATTTAAGCAATCCTTGAAGATGCTATACATCGATCTGAGTCTTCAGTTTGCAGTTGGTTTGACATCATCCAGTTATTTGTGTTTCTCCTTTGTCAATCTTCCAAATTCTTTAGGCTCTTTCCATCCGACCCAAAGCATATGGGTTTCAATAATGGAGGAGGTCATGAAAGATCTGGCTTGGAACTGTTTGTTTTGTGATTCAACAGATGCGTCCCCAAGGAAGGCAGATGGTTTCGTCCATTATGCTTGAGAAATTTTACAATCATGGATCTGTGTCAATCGCGGCATACTATGTCACCCATCTTTATTCACCGTTATCGGTTGATTCATCAAATCTTTTTACATGCCCAATTTCAATTGGACAATTTTGGGGAGAAAGCTGTTTGGATAAAGCACTGTTTTTTATTTCTAACACAGCTTTGAGGATCCCGCTGCCAACTGTCAGGAATATAAATATTAAATAATGTAATGAAATATTTAATATAATATTAAAAATGTGAAGATTAAAATCAATAAAAAGAAATATATATTTTTGTAAAATAATATTGTAGTAATACCGTTATTATTGAATTTTTAGTTTATTATGGTGACATGGGTTGGTTTGGGATTCTTAATGGGAGTAAGTTAAACTTTATACTATTTGCACTTTTTCTGTGAGTTATTTGCACTTTTTCTGTGAGTTGTTGGAATCTGGTGGCTCGATTGTTCAAATAGCAATTTTGATTGCTAAAGTGGATTCAATGTTGCCGGATTTTTGCTGGAAAACTTGTTGGATATTATGTGTAAATGGTATAGAGTTTAGTTTACACCTTATTAATGTTGACTTTAGTTGACATGGGTTGGTTTGGGATTATTAATGTTGATTTTGTTAGGTGTGGTTTTATATGGTTGATTGTAGTTGACTTGGGTGACTATGGTTGATTTCATTGGCTCAAACTTGGCAAAAGGTGCTTGAATATGATTAACTTTTGTTGACTTAGGTTGACTTGGTTTAATGTAGTTGGCTTGGTTGAATGTGGTTAACTTTGGTTGGCTTAGGTTCACTATGATGACTATGGTTGACCCTAGTTAATTTTTCTAAATATAATTTACCATGGTTAACTTAGCACACTATGGTTGACTTGGATTACTAAGGTTGACTTTTGTTGACTTTGGTGACTTGTGGATGACTGAGCTAAGTGTGGTAGAGTTTGACTGTGGTTGACCTTGGTTTAGTGTGGTTGGGTTCACTGTAGTTGAATTTGGTGGTTATGCTTGAACTTAGTTGATTTTGATTGGCCATGTTGAATTAGTTGACTTTCGTTGATTGTGGTTGACTTTTATTGAGTGTGATAGACTTGGATCACTATGGTTGACCATGGTGGACTTCAATGGATTATGGTTAACTTTAATTGATTTTGGTTGACTATGATTGAGTGTAGTTGACTTTGGTTAACTTCATTCCCTAGAATAAACAACGGTTGAATTCACTAACTATGGTTGACCTTAGTAGCCTTTTGTTGACCATGGTTGAATGTGTTTGAGTATGTTCGCTATGTCAAACTTAGTTAACTTTTGTTGACTATGGTTGACCTTGGATGGTTATGGTTGAGTGTGGTTGACTTTGCTAACTTCTAATTAATGTGGCTAATTGGTTGATTATGCATGAATGTGTTCAATATGGCAAACTTTGGTTTAGTATGGTTAAACATGGTTCACTATGTTTGACTTTGGTTGACTCTAAGGCTTGGATCACTATGGTTAACTTTGCTCACTGTGGTTGATTTAGTAAATTATAGTTAACTTGTTTCATCGAGGTTGTTGATTGTGTTTAATTGTGGCACACTTTGTTGTTTGTGGTTAATTGAAGTTGAGCATAGTTTATGTTGGTTGAATTATGTCACATTGCTATCTTCCTCAAGGGTTATGTCACATTGTGACCATCCTCAATTGTTATGTTGGATTGTGATGTTCCCAAAACGTACATATAATTGTCACAATTGATACTTAGTAAGAGTAGACAATATTGCATTATGACACTTCATAATGTTCTCTTATATTTGAAAGTTTGCAATACTTCATTTTTACAATGATTAAAAAAAAAGTGATATGTCTATACTACTTCACTATAGGTTAATTATGGTCGACTCCAGAAAACCAACACTTTTTTTTGGGTAGGAAGAAAAACCTTGAATGAGTTACATTAAAGTGGGTCCTAAAGAGGTACCGCTTCCTCATGAATTTATTTTCAATGGCAAATTTAATTCTTTATCATTCATTTTGGAAAGATCTTCCTCTTCTTGAAGAAGGGAGGAAGCTATATGAGACTTCTCCACCTTCTACCCCAATAGAAGAGGAAATGCATGTAAATGTCATGTATCATGAAAGACTTATCTATTTGTACTCATCGGATATCAGTGATAAGCGGAGTCCACCTCACTCTCTCATATTAATTTCTAATTTATTTCATTGACTTAGTTAATTGCGGTTGACAATGATTGACTTTGATTGAGAATGGTTGACTATTGAAGACATTGATTCACTATAGTTGTTTATGGTTGCTTGACAATAATTGCGACTAACTTTATTGACATGGGTCGATTGTGGATTAATAGAATTGATTGGTTCATTGTGGTTGCCTATGGTTCACTATGGTTGACTAAGGCGACTATTGTTGACTTGGGTGATTATGTCTAACATTAGTTGACAAGAGTCCACTATGATTTTTTTGGGTTGAATTTGGTTGATTGTGGTTAAGATTGATTTCAAACTAATGATGGTCTCTCATGACACTTAGTAGCAATGAAAATATGGAAAAATAACAATTTGTTGACTTGGAGGGATGATTCAAGGTACTTTTACAACCATTTTGAATATGCTCTAAGAATATGAAATGTAAGAAGTCAAATTAGCTTACAGATAATATAATTTGTATTTATGGAAACTTTTTACAATTATGTGAAATTTGAGTTGTTCTAACAATGGTATACATTACTTTTCTTGCAAAATATAATGCATATGTTTGTGTTAGCACAAAGCATCACGTACTTAAATGACAAAAATTCCTTAAAATAATTTGCACAATTGTAAGACAGTGTGTTCTTCTACACCTCTATTTAAAAAAATGTTAAATTTATATGTTGTTTAACTTATGAAAGTCATCATAGTCCTAAAATTACTAGGCCAAGCCTAATTGAAAGGTTTCAGGTTCTTAACATATTCAAACATGTTATATTGGTATCCATAAGTGTGTCATATACACAAAATTAAATGGGTAAGGCAATAAAAAATTATAGTAGGAAAATAAGACATCTGTATTTTAAAATTTGATATTTGTCAAGACAAAAATAGATAAAAACATAAAACAATATTATTATTAAAACATATACGTTGAATCTACATAGTCAGATTGTGTGTGTAATTCCATTGGGAATGGATGCATGTAATGTATTTAAAAATTACATGAAAAATGCATATTTTGAGAGGCATTTAAAGAAAGGGAGGGTTTGTTGTTTTTCTAGCCCAAATAGCCAAGGTTGTGTTATTGAACCTAAATTTGAAGCAACCCTATCAACAAACACATAATTGGAAATTCTCAATCCCACTAAGAAAGTTTTGAATTTTAGGAACACACATATTATAAGAACAAGCACAGATTCTAAAATGTGTGCACAATATTAAACATGCATGCACTATTATAAAAAAAATAAAAATACATATCATTCTTGCCCCTTTACCCAATACCCATGCTAGCATAGAAGATGACCATGCTACCATATACATTTATAATCTCTAAAAGTATATACAAAGGTTATGCCTCTTTGCAACCCATGCCCATTGAATCTTTCTAGAGTGGAAATCTTAGTTTATGCATGACATCGATATCGCACCCAAATGCCAAATATCCCTTAGAGAGGATATGTGTGGTGGTTTGAGGCCTTATTCATGGCCCTTGAGCTTGATAAGTTTCATTTAGGGCCTAAGGCCTTTGTTTTCCTCCCTCAGCCATGGTACATACCCTAAGAGTGTGCACATATTTTTAGTTAGAAGCTAAACATCCCCTATAAGGTCTACTAAGGTGGTTGTTCGAGGACTACTTCATGAATATTGATCATGAGAAGATCTGTCCTAATCCCCTTATGTTCATTAATTGATCATGGTCAAGGCCCTTAGTTCCATACGTGGTGCTCAATAACTCCTAATGGCACTAAGATCCAACCCAAAGATCCCAAGACCCAACTATGGTGCACAAAACCTTTGAAATGTGCCCATAGGAAAGATATCCCTTAGATCATTTGTTTATGGCCATTAAGTTAAACAAGCATTTTTTAAGGCCTAATGCCCTTGTCTTCCTCCCTTGACCATGGTAGAGCTCTTATGACCCATTCTTATTGTGCAAAACATATTAATAGTTCCCATATTCCCAATAAGAGACCTTGCTCATGGCTATTGAGAAAAATAAACCTTCATTGATGGCCTAAGGTCCTTGTTTTCCTCCTCGAACTATGATATGGGCCCTAAACCCTATATGTGTTGCAAAAAACTTCTAATGGAACCCATATCCCACCCAAAGGTCAAAGATCCCTTAGAAAATATCTGTGTGGTTGTTTGAGGCCTAGTTCATGGCCCTTGAACTCAAGAATATTTGTTTTGTCTTTAAGGCCCTTGTTTTTCTCCCTGGGCCATGATACATCCCTAAGACAAGTCTAATTCTTACTATGAAAACCATACTAATGGTGTCAATGATCCTCTATAGGGATATTGTTTAGTTGTCTTAATACTACTACTTAAATCTTGAGCCTAAGAATATTTAAATAGGGCCTTAGCATCTTATGTTCCTTCCCTAACAATGTTCAAGGACTCAACTGCATTACATGGTGTGAAAAACCTTCTAATGGCACTAAGGTCCAACCTTGAGGCCTCTAAGTTAGGTATGACTCTAAGTTAGGTTAATTTTCCTAGTTAAGGGCTTCTAGGGTAAATCCTCATGAATTGGGTGTGTGCAATTGTTATTCTTTTTGTTTTTCTTAAGAATGTATATTTATTGGTTCACTTGCATAGGTTTAAAACTCACAAAAAATACTAATGGCATCAAATATCCCCCCAAAAGACCAAACATCCCCTATAGGGATCTTGTGTGGTTGTTTGACGAGTACTATGTCAAGCTTGAGTATGAAAAGATTAATATAGGGCCATATATCCATATTTTCCTGAACCCTAACCATGTCCAAGACCTTCAGTGCCTTACGTGGTGCACAAAACCTCCTAATGGCATTGAGGTCCAACTCAAAGGCCCTGAGACCCAATTATGGTGTGTAAAACCATTAATGGAACCCATATCCAACCTAGAGGCTAGGTGTCCCTTACAAAGAATATGTGTGGTGGTTTAAGGCTTTGTTCATGGCCATTGAGCTCAAGAATATTTGTTTGGGGCCTAATAGTACCCTTTTTTTCTTCCCTCGGCCATGGTAGAAGTCACAAGACCCGTCCTTATTATGCAAAACATATTAATGATGCTTATATTCCAAGTCAAAGGCCTTGTTCATGGCCATTAATCACAATAAAGTTTTTTAGCACATAAGGCCCTTTTTTTCCTCCCTTTCCCATCGTATACACCTTGAATATTGTATGTGTTGTGAAAAAATCCATAATGGCATCCATATACCACCTGGTGGCCAAAGATCCCTTAGAAAGGATCTATACGGTTGTTTGAGGCCTAGTTCATGGTCCTTGAGACCGATAAGCTTCAATTTGCACCTAGGGTCATTTATTTACTCCATTGGCTATGGTAAAGGCCCTAAGACACACTTTTATTGTGCAAAAGTATTAATAGCATCAAAGGTCCCTCAAAGAGTCCAAAGGTACCCTGCATAGGTCTTATGTGGTTATTCGATGACTACTACATGAAGTTTGATCATGAGAAGATTAAAATAGAGTCTTATCACCTTATATTCCTTTCCTAACCGTGTTCAAGGCCCCAAGAGACTCATATGGTGTGCAAAACCTCCTAATGGAACTAGGGTACAACCTTAAGGCTCCAAAACCCAATTTTGGTGGACAAAATTTGTGAATGGTGTCCATATCCTACCTAAAGGCCAAAGATCCTTTATAGAGGATTTATGTGGTAATTTGAGGCCTTGTTCATGTCGTCAAGCTTGATAATAATTGTTTAGGGACTAAGACCCTTTTTTTTCTTCCCCAGCCATGGTAGAGGTACTAAGATCTATTCTTATTGTTAAAACATACTAATGGTGCCCATATTCCTAACTTCAGAGGCCTTGTTCATGGCCATTAAGCACAAAAAAATTTCTTTAAGGCCTAAGGTCTTTGTTTTCCTCCTGTTGGAGCATAGGCCGCAGCTATGGTAAAGCTGCGAATTTTGAGGAAAAAGCACAAGTATGGAAGGAAAGTGCTAATGTTGAACAAGCACTAAGTTTTGGATAGAAGGAGACGGTGCGCAGTACGGTGCCAGATGGATGAGCTCAGCGCAGATCACGGACCGGAAATCGCGGAGCTCGCGCGCACGTCATAGAAGGATGAATGAAGCTGAATAGAAAGCTTAGCTACCATAATAAATAAAGCGACGGAGTAGAGGGCTCAGCTACCCTCATTTAAGGCTAAGTACAGAAGTTATGGTTGCTCGGATCAAGGAGGAGCAACGGACCAAAGCATTGAAGGCGAAGGACAAGGCACCCATACCCGCAATCTGCGCCGGAAGTCACGGAACCTGCAGGAAGCGACGATGTGACTGCAAGCGGCGCCTACAGTACACCTAGCCATGTGCGTGGTTAGGGTTTTTGGGGATTACTGTTGGGAAAGGCCCACAGTTTTGTAAAGGTGTGACCGCCATGGCCACCTATATATATGTGTAATTACAAAGAATAGATGTTAGTTAGTTAGTTAGCTGATTAGTAGTAAGTGGGTTAGTCAGCCTGCTAGTAAGCTAGCCATTCAGTCTTCTATCGTATTGTAAGAAGAAGAGTCGAGCCAGGATAGTCGTGGAGTTAATCCCTGAGTTGCAGACCGTCTGAGTCGACGTCTGAACTATTGTAATCTCTAAGAGAGACTGGATCGAGAGAAGGGCTCCCAGCTGTGTGCGTGGAGTTTCCTGGAAAGATCTAAGGCTGCAGCTGAGTGCGCAGCATATTGTGTAGCTCTATCAGTTTCTGGTTAAATATAACACTCCCGTGGACGTGGTTTTCCTCGAGTAGGTGAACTTCATACTACTTGTTGTCAGAATGCTGTGTTGAGTGATTGCCTGTTTAGTTCATTACTTATGTATACATGAATCGTGCAATATCTTTATGAGTGTTAAGTGAGTTTGTGAAGTTCCCTGTAACTGTAATTGTTAAGTGGCGAAGAATATGTGAACGCTGTCGCCGCAGCGACAGGGGAATGCATTGCTGCGCCGGGCACGAGGAAGGAAAAGATACATAGAGCATTGACGAAGGGGATAGTTGCCCCGCGTGCCGGGATGGAGATGCCGCGCAGGTAGACTGTTGGGTGAGTTCCGCGCAGTTACGCCGAGGGGGCTGCGGAAAAGTAAGACAATTCGGTTTGGGGAATCGCCGAGGAAGAGAGAAACAGTCTCCGCGTCGCCCAGGTTAAGGAAATCTGATTCCTTAACCCCCCCATAGCGACTTCGGGTGAGACCTCGAGCTGCTGCGCAGCTCGTTTCCGAGAGGGCCAGTGCGCCAAGGGGTTTTGTTGCTGCGCTTCATTAAAACCCGGGTCTGCCCCAGAAAGCAGCCAACAAATGGTTCCGTTGCCGGGACTGAGACTTGTTATTTCAGCGACACGCGAGATTGAGGCGAAACCCAGAGAAAGAAGGAGCCAACAAATGGTTCCATTGCCACGTGACTGAGACTTGTTATTTCAGCGACACGCGAGATTGAGGCGAAACCCAGAGAAAGAAGGAGCCAACAAATGGTTCTGTTGCCGCGTGACTGAGACTTGTTATTTCAGCGACACGCGAGATTGAGGCGAAACCCAGAGAAAGAAGGAGCCAACAAATGGTTCCGTTGCCGCGTGACTGAGACTTGTTATTTCAGCGACACGCGAGATTGAGGCAAAGATCAAAGAGATTGCAGAGTCTCAACAGGTGATTGATAGCACAACTAAAGAAGAAGCCACTGCAGAAACGATGCAGACAGCCATGGAATGCGTCGATGAAATGGACTCCGCTATTGCGCAGTGGAAGAAAACATTCACGGAGACCCGAGCAAAAGCAGATGCGCAAGTAAAGCGACCACGTGCTAGTGCGAGTGGCTCGAGGGCGAGCCACAAGTAAGTGTTAGGGGCCTGTTGGAGCATAGGCCGCAGCTATGGTAAAGCTGCAAATTTTGAGGAAAAAGCACAAGTATGGAAGGAAAGTGCTAATGTTGAACAAGCACTAAGTTTTGGATAGAAGGAGACAGTGCGCATTACGGTGCCAGATGGATGAGCTCAACGCATATCACGGACCAGAAATCGCAGAGCTCGCGTGCACATCATAGAAGGATGAATGAAGCTGAATAGAAAGCTCACCTACCTTAATAAATAAAGCGACGGAGTAGAGGGCTCAACTACCCTCATTTAAGGCTAAGTATAGAAGTTATGGTTGCTCGGATCAAGGAGGAGCAACGGACCAAAGCATTGAAGGCGAAGGACAAGGCACCCATACCCGCAATCTACGTCGGAAGTCACGGAACCTGCAGGAAGCGGCGATGTGACTGCAAGCGGCGCCTACAGTACACCTAGCCATGTGCGTGGTTAGGGTTTTTGGGGATTACTGTTGGGAAAGGCCCACAGTTTTGTAAAGGTATGACCGCCATGGCCACCTATATATATGTGTAATTACAAAGAATAGATGTTAGTTAGTTAGTTAGCTGATTAGTAGTAAGTGGGTTAGTCAGCCTGCTAGTAAGCTAGCCATTTAGTCTTCTATCGTATTGCAAGAAGAAGAGTCGAGCCAGGATAGTCGTGGAGTTAATCCCTGAGTTGCAGATCGTCTGAGTCGACGTCTGAACTATTGTAATCTCTAAGAGAGACTGGATCGAGAGAAGGGCTCCCAGCTGTGTGCGTGGAGTTTCCTGGAAAGATCTAAGGCTGCAGCTGAGTGCGCAGCATATTGTGTAGCTCTATCAGTTTCTGGTTAAATATAACACTCCCGTGGACGTGGTTTTCCTCGAGGAGGTGAACTTCATACTACTTGTTGTCAGAATGCTGTGTTGAGTGATTGCCTGTTTAGTTCGTTACTTATGTATACATGAATCGTGCAATATCTTTATGAGTGTTAAGTGAGTTTGTGAAGTTCCCTGTAACTGTAATTGTTAAGTGGCGAAGAATATGTGAACGCTGTCGCCGCAGCGACAGGGGAATGCATTGCTGCGCCGGGCACGAGGAAGGAAAAGATACATAGAGCATTGACGCAGGGGATAGTTGCCCCGCGCGCCGGGACGGAGATGCTGCGCAGCTAGACTGTTGGGTGAGTTCCGCGCAGTTACGTCGAGGGGGCTGCGGAAAAGTAAGACAATTCGGTTTGGGGAATCGCCGAGGAAGAGAGAAACAGTCTCCGCGTCGCCCAGGTTAAGGAAATCTGATTCCTTAACCCCCCCATAGCCACTTCGGGTGAGACCTCGAGCTGCTGCGCAGCTCGTTGCCGAGAGGGCCAGTGCGCCAAGGGGTTTTGTTGCTGCGCTTCATTAAAACCCGGGTCTGCCCCAGAAAGCAGCCAACAAATGGTTCCGTTGCCGGGACTGAGACTTGTTATTTCAGTGACACGCGAGATTGAGGCGAAACCCAGAGAAAGAAGGAGCAAACAAATGGTTCCATTGCCACGTGACTGAGACTTGTTATTTCAGCGACACGCGAGATTGAGGCGAAACCCAGAGAAAGAAGGAGCCAACAAATGGTTCCGTTGCCGCATGACTGAGACTTGTTATTTCAGCGACACGCGAGATTGAGGCGAAACCCAGAGAAAGAAGGAGCCAACAAATGGTTCCATTGCCGTGTGACTGAGACTTGTTATTTCAGCGACACGCGAGATTGAGGAAAAGATCAAAGAGATTGCAGAGTCTCAACAAGTGATTGATAGCACAACTAAAGAAGAAGCCACTGCAGAAACGGTGCAGACAGCCATGGAATGCGTCGATGAAATGGACTCCGCTATTGCGCAGTGGAAGAAAACATTCGCGGAGACCGAGCAAAAGCAGATGCGCAAGTAAAGCGACCACGTGCTAGTGCGAGTGGCTCGAGGGCGAGCCACAAGTAAGTGTTAGGGGCCTGTTGGAGCATAGGCCGTAGCTATGGTAAAGCTGCAAATTTTGAGGAAAAAGCACAAGTATGGAAGGAAAGTGCTAATGTTGAACAAGCACTAAGTTTTGGATAGAAGGAGACGGTGCACAGTACGGTGCCAGATGGATGAGCTCAGCGCATATCACGGACCGAAAATCGCAGAGCTCGCGTGAACATCATAGAAGGATGAATGAAGCTGAATAGAAAGCTCAGCTACCATAATAAATAAAGCGACGGAGTAGAGGGCTCAGCTACCCTCATTTAAGGCTAAGTACAGAATTTATGGTTGCTCGGATCAAGGAGGAGCAACGGACCAAAGCATTGAAGGCGAAGGACAAGGCACCCATACCCACAATCTGCGTCGGAAGTCACGGAACCTGCAGGAAGCGGCGATGTGACTGCAAGCGGCGCCTACAATACACCTAGCCATGTGCGTGGTTAGGGTTTTTGGGGATTACTGTTGGGAAAGGCCCACAGTTTTGTAAAGGTGTGACCGCCATGGCCACCTATATATATGTGTAATTACAAAGAATAGATGTTAGTTAGTTAGTTAGCTGATTAGTAGTAAGTGGGTTAGTCAGCCTGCTAGTAAGCTAGCCATTCAGTCTTCTATCGTATTGTAAGAAGAAGAGTCGAGCCAGGATAGTCATGGAGTTAATCCCTGAGTTACAGATCGTCTGAGTCGACGTCTGAACTATTGTAATCTCTAAGAGAGACTGGATCGAGAGAAGGGCTCCCAGCTGTGTGCGTGGAGTTTCCTGGAAAGATCTAAGGCTGCAGCTGAGTGCGCAGCATATTGTGTAGCTCTATCAGTTTCTGGTTAAAATATAACACTCCCGTGGACGTGGTTTTCCTCGAGGAGGTGAACTTCATACTACTTGTTGTCAGAATGCTGTGTTGAGTGATTGCCTGTTTAGTTCGTTACTTATGTATACATGAATTGTGCAATATCTTTATGAGTGTTAAGTGAGTTTGTGAAGTTCCCTGTAACTATAATTGTTAAGTGGCGAAGAATATGTGAACGCTGTCGCCGCAGCGACAGGGGAATGCATTGCTGCGCCGGGCACGAGGAAGGAAAAGATACATAGAGCATTGACGCAGGGGATAGTTGCCCCGCGCGCCGGGACGGAGATGCCGCGCAGCTAGACTGTTGGGTGAGTTCCACGCAGTTACGCCGAGGGGGCTGCGGAAAAGTAAGACAATTCGGTTTGGGGAATCGCCGAGGAAGAGAGAAACAGTCTCCGCGTCGCCCAGGTTAAGGAAATCTGATTCCTTAACCCCCCCATAGCCACTTCGGGTGAGACCTCGAGCTGCTGCGCAGCTCGTTGCCGAGAGGGCCAGTGCGCCAAGGGGTTTTGTTGCTGCGCTTCATTAAAACCCGGGTCTGCCCCAGAAAGCAGCCAACAAATGGTTCCGTTGCCGGGACTGAGACTTGTTATTTCAGCGACACACGAGATTGATGCGAAACCCAGAGAAAGAAGGAGCCAACAAATGGTTCCATTGCCACGTGACTAAGACTTGTTATTTCAGCGACACGCGAGATTGAGGCGAAACCCAGAGAAAGAAGGAGACAACAAATGGTTCCGTTGCCGCGTGACTGAGACTTGTTATTTCAGCGACACGCGAGATTGAGGCGAAACCCAGAGAAAGAAGGAGCCAACAAATGGTTCTGTTGCCGCGTGACTGAGACTTGTTATTTCAGCGACACGCGAGATTGAGGCAAAGATCAAAGAGATTGCAGAGTCTCAACAGGTGATTGATAGCACAACTAAAGAAGAAGCCACTGCAGAAACGGTGCAGACATCCATGGAATGCGTCGATGAAATGGACTCCGCTATTGCGCAGTGGAAGAAAACATTTGCGGAGACCTGAGCAAAAGCAGATGCGCAAGTAAAGCGACCATGTGCTAGTGCGAGTGGCTCGAGGGCGAGCCACAAGTAAGTGTTAGGGGCCTGTTGGAGCATAGGCCGCAGCTATGGTAAAGCTGCAAATTTTGAGGAAAAAGCACAAGTATGGAAGGAAAGTGCTAATGTTGAACAAGCACTAAGTTTTGGATAGAAGGAGACAGTGCGCATTACGGTGCCAGATGGATGAGCTCAACGCATATCACGGACCAGAAATCGCAGAGCTCGCGTGCACATCATAGAAGGATGAATGAAGCTGAATAGAAAGCTCAGCTACCATAATAAATAAAGCGACGGAGTAGAGGGCTCAGCTACCCTCATTTAAGGCTAAGTACAGAAGTTATGGTTGCTCGGATCAAGGAGGAGCAACGGACCAAAGCATTGAAGGCGAAGGACAAGGCACCCATACCCGCAATCTGCGTCGAAAGTCACGGAACCTGCAGGAAGCGGCGATGTGACTGCAAGCGGCGCCTACAGTACACCTAGCCATGTGCGTGGTTAGGGTTTTTGGGGATTACTGTTGGGAAAGGCCCACAGTTTTGTAAAGGTGTGACCGCCATGGCCACCTATATATATGTGTAATTACAAAGAATAGATGTTAGTTAGTTAGTTAGCTGATTAGTAGTAAGTGGGTTAGTCAGCCTGCTAGTAAGCTAGCCATTCAGTCTTCTATCGTATTGTAAGAAGAAGAGTCGAGCCAGGATAGTCGCGGAGTTAATCCCTGAGTTGCAGATCGTCTGTGTCGACGTCTGAACTATTGTAATCTCTAAGAGAGACTGGATCGAGAGAAGGGCTCCCAGCTGTGTGCGTGGAGTTTCCTGGAAAGATCTAAGGCTGCAGCTGAGTGCGCAGCATATTGTGTAGCTCTATCAGTTTCTGGTTAAATATAACACTCCCGTCGACGTGGTTTTCCTCGAGGAGGTGAACTTCATACTACTTGTTGTCAGAATGCTGTGTTGAGTGATTGCCTGTTTAGTTCGTTACTTATGTATACATGAATCGTGCAATATCTTTATGAGTGTTAAGTGAGTTTGTGAAGTTCCCTGTAACTGTAATTGTTAAGTGGCGAAGAATATGTGAACGCTGTCGCCGCAGCGACAGGGGAATGCATTGCTGCGCCGGGCACGAGGAAGGAAAAGATACATAGAGCATTGACGCAGGGGATAGTTGCCCCGCTTGCCGGGATGGAGATGCCGCGTAGCTAGACTGTTGGGTGAGGTTCACGCAGTTACGCCGAGGGGGCTGCGGAAAAGTAAGACAATTCGGTTTGGGGAATCCCCGAGGAAGAGAGAAACAGTCTCCGCGTCGCCCAGGTTAAGGAAATCTGATTCCTTAACCCCCCCATAGCCACTTCGGGTGAGACCTCGAGCTGCTGCGCAGCTCGTTGCCGAGAGGGCCAGTACGCCAAGGGGTTTTGTTGGTGCGCTTCATTAAAACCTGGGTCTGCCCCAGAAAGCAGCCAACAAATTGTTCCGTTGCCGGGACTGAGACTTGTTATTTCAGCGACACGCGAGATTGAGGCGAAACCCAGAGAAAGAAGGAGCCAACAATGGTTCCGTTGCCGCGTGACTGAGACTTGTTATTTCAGCGACACGCGAGATTGAGGCGAAACCTAGAGAAAGAAGGAGCCAACAAATGGTTCCGTTGCCGCGTGACTGAGACTTGTTATTTCAGCGACACGCGAGATTGAGGCGAAACCCAGAGAAAGAAGGAGCCAACAAATGGTTCCGTTGCCGCGTGACTGAGACTTGTTATTTCAGCGACACGCGAGATTGAGGCAAAGATCAAAGAGATTGCAGAGTCTCAACAGGTGATTGATAGCACAACTAAAGAAGAAGCCACTGCAGAAACGGTGCAGACAGCCGTGGAATGCGTCAATGAAATGGACTCCGCTATTGCGCAGTGGAAGAAAACATTCACGGAGACCCGAGCAAAAGCAGATGCGCAAGTAAAGCGACCACGCGCTAGTGCGAGTGGCTCAAGGGCGAGCCACAAGTAAGTGTTAGGGGCCTGTTGGAGCATAGGCCGCATCTATGGTAAAGCTGCGAATTTTGAGGAAAAAGCACAAGTATGGAAGGAAAGTGCTAATGTTGAACAAGCACTAAGTTTTGGATAGAAGGAGACGGTGCGCAGTACGGTGCCAGATGGATGAGCTCAGCACAGATCACGGACCGGAAATCGCGGAGCTTGCGCGCACGTCATAGAAGGATGAATGAAGCTGAATAGAAAGCTCAGCTACCATAATAAATAAAGCGACGGAGTAGAGGGCTCAACTACCCTCATTTAAGGCTAAGTACAGAAGTTATGGTTGCTCGGATCAAGGAGGAGCAACAGACCAAAGCATTGAAGGCGAAGGACAAGGCACCCATACCCGCAATCTGCGCCGGAAGTCACGGAACCTGCAGGAAGCGGCGATGTGACTGCAAGCGGCGCCTATAGTACACCTATCCATGTGCGTGGTTAGGGTTTTTGGGGATTACTGTTGGGAAAGGCCCACAGTTTTGTAAAGGTGTGACCGCCATGGCCACCTATATATATGTGTAATTACAAAGAATAGATGTGTTGAATATTGTAACTTCAAAGAATATTATATTTGTACTTTATTATTCCGGAGATGTTTCATCCCTCCGAGGTAACCCTATTATGTATCCGGAGATGTTTATTCCTCTGAGAGTTTGTATTAACCAGGGTTATTAGACCCACCATGTGGGGGTCGGCCCTGTGGTTATAATTTTGGGGTTATTAGACTTCTCCAAGAGAGGTCGGCCCCATTAGGTCTTTTAGTCAGTTAGGAGTCAGTATAAATAAGAGAGGTGAACTCCTCATTAGATCATTCACTCACTTGTGGAAGAGTGCGCACTTGTCTGGGAGATCTGCTAAGGAGACAAAGAAGGAAGGAGCACATCTTGTATTTTGGTTGATCATCTTATTGAGGAAAGCTTTGCTGGGTTTTCTACCCCATGAGGGTTTCCCAGGGTATATTGTGTGTCTATCTTGTGATTGTGTTTCTTTCAGTGATCTTGCTTGTCTATTTGGTTTAAACTTAACATGGTATCAGAGCTAGACTGAATAGGACATCTTTCACAAGGTAAGAATACCTCTTTCTCTCTCTTTGGTGAAGTTAGGGTTTCAGCCCAAAGTTGGTATTATTGATTTTTGGTTGCATGGCTGGATATCTCTTTTCAATACCTTTCTTTTGAGCTATAGATCGAACTTTTTGGTTGGGTAGAACTCCGGGAAATCCAAACCCTAATTCTACCAAAAGTGCGATACGTCAGATTTTGGTTTCAGAAAAAAAGTTGTAATTTTTGAATTCTGATTACATGGCTGGATAGCCCTTCTCAAGAGCATTCTTTTGAGTTATAGATCGAACTTTTTGGTTGGGTAGAACTCCGGGAAAGTCAAACCCTAATTCTACCAAAAGTGCGATAAAATTCTATTCCAGATCCCGAAAAAGTGAAAAGTAACTTCCCAGGTAAGTCTACTCTGTCTCTTGGACTCCCCCAAGAGAAGATGGCTCCAAACACTAAGCTTGAAGACAAGCTAGAAGGCATAGAGAATTTCCGGGCATGGAAATACAGAATTGGTCTCATTCTTGAGGAGAATGATCTTGCTCATTATATCAAGGAGGAAGTTGTAGAACCAGAAGAAGATGAAGCCAAAGAAAAACACAGGAAGGATTTGATTAGGGCAAAGAGAATCATAGCTGATTCTATTAAAGACCACTTGATTCCCCAAGTGGCTTCCAAGAAGACTCCAAAGGAAATGTATGATGCCCTAGGAAGAATGTATGAAGGAAAGAACATCAATAGGAAAATGAATCTAAGGACTCAGTTGAAGAGTACCAAGATGCACAAAGGAGAATCCATTCAAGACTACTTCTCAAGAGTCTCTCTAATCAAAGAGCAACTAGATGCCATTGGTGATACTCTTGATGAAGATGAACTTGTGATGACAGCTCTAAATGGTCTCACTAGACCTTGGGAGTCATTCATTCAAACTATGTGTGCCAGAAAAGAAAGTATGAAGTTTGATGTAGTTTGGGAGGATTGTGTACAAGAGGAGGCTAGGGTTGCAAATCGAGAAGCCTTGCTCAAAGAGGATGACCAAGCCTTGGCCACCCACACCAAAAGAAGAAGGAGTCAATCCTACTCCAAAAAGGGTAGTCACAAGGAGTCTCATCCTCCACACAGATTTCATAAGAAAAGAGGATCTACTCAAAGAAGAGATTACTCTTCTTTCCAGTGCTTTTCTTGTCACAAAATAGGACACATTGCTAGAGATTGCCCTCTACAGAAGAAAAAGGGCACTCACTACAAAAGGCACCAAGCACATCTTGCAGAAGATGATAGTGAAGAAGAAGAAGTAGAGGAAGAAAGGTCTCACAATAAAAGACCTAGAAATGAAGAGGAAGAAGAAGAAAGGACCTTCTTCAAAAGAAGGTCAAGGAGAAATGCAGAAAAAGATGCAGAAGAATATGTTCTCTTCTCCGCACTCTCTGGATCTATAACCCCTGGAGAAGGTACATGGCTTATTGATAGTGGTGCTTCAAAGCACATGACAAGACAGAAAAGGACTCTCTCAAATCTTGAAGAAAAGACTTCTCCCCAAAAGGTATCTCTAGGAGATGACTATCAATATCCCATTAAGGGAATTGGTGAAGCAAACTACAAACTCGATTCTGGAACTCCCATGAAGATGAAGGAAGTTTTATATGTTCCAGGATTGAAGAAGAATTTGCTTTCAATCTCAGCTTTAGACAAGAAAGGCTATAGAGTGGCATTCATTGATGGACAAGTGTTAATGTGGTCCAAAGGAAAATCTATTAAGGATGCAATTGTTATTGGTGAAGAGGAAGGAGGTTTATATAAACTCAAGGGTCATCCGGAAGCTACTCTTATTCATGAAACCTCTAGCCCCAGTGAGCTATGGCATAGAAGACTAGCTCACATTAACTACAAAGCCTTACCCTATGTAAGCAAGGTGGTCATAGGACTACCAGATTTGAAGGTTGATCATGATGGCTCATGTAAAGGATGTAAGAAAGGGAAGAATGTCAAGAACCCCTTTCCAAAGAGTGAAACAAAGACTAAGGGTATCTGGAGTTAATACACTCAGATGTATGTGGTCCAATGCCCACCACCTCTCTAAGTGGATTTGAATACTATCTTTCATTCATTGATGATCATTCAAGGAAAACTTGGATATACTTTCTAAAGGGTAAGAATGAAGTTTTTGGAAAGTTCAAAGAGTTCAAGGCTCTAATAGAAAATCTCTCAGAAAAGAAAATCAAGATTCTCAGAACAGACAATGGTGGAGAATATACTTCAAAAGAGTTTGAAGAATTCTGTAAAGAAGCTGGAATCAAGAGAGAACTAACCACTCCCTACAATCCCCAACAAAATGGGGTTGCAGAAAGGAAAAATAGAACCATCATGGAAGCTGTGAAGACTATGATACATGACCAGGATCTTCCCATGTATCTATGGGCTGAAGCAGCCAGAACAACAGTATATGTTCAAAACAGATTATCTCATAGTGCTCTTGATTTCAAAACTCCAGAAGAAGTGTTTACTGGAAAGAAGCCCGAGGTAAGCCATCTTAAAATATTTGGGTGTCCTGTGTACATCCACATTCCAAAAGAAAAGAGAACCAAGTTGGATCCTTCTGGTAAGAAAGGAATATTTGTTGGTTATTGTGAATCATCCAAAGCCTTCAGGATTTACATACCAGGCTTTCATCATATAGAAATCAGTAGAGATGTAACTTTTGATGAAGAAGCAGCTCTCAAGAAATCAAGAAAATGCCAACTTGAAGAAATCTATGAAGAAGATCCTTCTTCTAGAAACTCAGAGGCTGTTCATATCCCTGAAGATAATCCACCAGAGGATCATGACATGTTGGAACCACAAGAACCTCCTATCTCAGATTTATCAAAGAAAAGAAGGCCAGCATGGGCTAGAGATATTATCCAAGGGGCTGAAAAATATGGTGCTCCTGAAGGCTCCATTAGAGAAAGAAAGAAACCAAAGATAGTGTCCAACTATATGGCCTTGATGTGTGATCTTGTGGATCAACTACCTACTAGCTATGAAGAAGCAGCTCAAAAGAAAGAATGGGTAGAAGCAATGACAGAAGAATATCAGTCGATAATGAAAAATGATGTTTGGGATATAGTCCCCAAACCAAGAGATAAAAGTGTGGTTTCTTCCAAATGGATTTTCAAGATAAAACATGCTGCAGATGGTAGCATTGAAAAATACAAGGCAAGGTTTGTAGCCAGAGGATTCTCTCAAAAGGAAGGAATTGACTATGAAGAAACATTTGCACCTGTTGCTAGGTATACTTCAATTAGAACTATCACGGCACTTGCATCCATGATGAAATGGAAATTACATCAAATGGATGTTAAGACAGCTTTCCTGAATGGTGTAATTGAAGAAGAAGTATACATAGAACAACCTCAGGGTTTTGAGGTCAAAGACGGAAGGACCCATGTATGCAAACTGAAAAAGGCATTATATGGATTGAAGCAAGCTCCCAGGGCTTGGTACGGAAGGATTGACAGTTTCTTAACAAGCATGGGCTTTACCAAAAGTAAAGCTGACCCCAATCTTTATCTTAAAGTGATGGATGATGAACCTGTTATATTGCTGTTATATGTAGATGATCTATTTCTAACCGGAAATGAGAATCAAATCATTGAAAGCAAGAAGAAGCTTTCTTCATAATTCGAAATGAAAGATCTCGGATTAATGCACTACTTCTTAGGGCTAGAAGTGTGGCAAGAGCCAAAAGGAATCTTTCTAAATCAAGGTAAGTATACTGTGGAGATTCTCAAAAGATTTGATATGTTGGAGTGTAAAGCCATGGCCACTCCCATGGACTCCAACCTGAAACTATTAGTTAATGATTCATCAGAACTAGTGGACATAACCCTATATAGACAAATCATTGGATCATTGATGTATTTGACAAATACTAGGCCGGATATATGCTTTGCTGTAAATACCCTAAGTCAGTATCTAGTAGAACCTAGAAAGGTTCACCTTATAGCTGCAAAGCATATAATGAGGTACCTAAAAGGTACGGTGGACTTTGGCCTATACTATCTTGGAGGTAATGAACTCAAGTTACGTGGTTACTCAGATTCTGATTGGGCAGGTAGTGTCCCAGACATAAAAAGTACTTCAGGTGGATGTTATGGCCTTGGATCTGCCATGATCTCCTGGTTCAGCAAGAAACAATCTAGTGTGGCCCTCAGTACTACTGAAGCAGAATATATAGCTGCTTGCTCTGCCAGCTGTGAAGCAGTGTGGCTTCGGAAACTCTTATCTGGAATTTTTGACTTAGAAATGGATCCCACTGTGATTATGTGTGATAATCAAAGCTGCATTAAGATGACTAAAAATCCTGTGTTCCATGATAAGTCAAAACACATTGAGATCCGTTACTTCTATATACGAGACATGGTGCAGAGAGGAGCCATCAAGCTCGAGTAAATAAGCACTGAGGATCAGATTGCCGATATCCTGACTAAACCTTTGTCTCGAGTAAAGTTTGAACACTTCCGAGACATGCTTGGTATAGTCCAGAAGGACCCTCCTCGAAAGGGGGAGTAGTATAGTATTTGATAACAATTTTGTTTTGTTGCACTTAGCTACTTACAGTTATTTAGATTTAGAACTCTTATATATCTTTTATTTTTATGGATAAATGTTTTGATGCTAGATGTATTAGTAAGAATACATGCTAGATGTATACATGTTTTGATGAGATGTATACATGTTTTGATATTAGATGTATTAGTGAGAATACATGCTAGATGTATACATGTTTTGGTGTGATGTATACATGTTTTGATATTAGATGTATTAGTAAGAATACATGCTAGATGTATACATGTTTTGATATTAGATGTATTAGTAAGAATACATGCTAGATGTATACATGTTTTGGTGTGATGTATACATGTTTTGATATTAGATGTATTAGTAAGAATACATGCTACATGTGATACATGCTCTTGGATATTTGTACCTGTATAGATGAGAATACAGAAGGGGATTGGATCATCCCTGGACTTTCAGTCCTAAAGAGAGCCGTAGACGTGAGGTCTCCGAGAATGAAGTCCTTAGTGGACAGTTGAGGGGATTGGATCATCCTTTGACTTTCAGTCCTAAAGAGAGCCGTAGACGTGAGGTCTCCGAGAATGAAGTCCTTAGTGGACAGTTGAGGGGATTGGATCATCCCTGGACTTTCAGTCCTAAAGAGAGCCGTAGATGTGAGGTCTCCGAGAATGAAGTCCTTAGTGGACAGTTGAGGGGATTGGATCATCCCTGGACTTTCAGTCCTAAAGAGAGCCGTAGACGTGAGGTCTCCGAGAATGAAGTCCTTAGTGGACAGTTGAGGGGATTGGATCATCCCTGGACTTTCAGTCCTAAAGAGAGCCGTAGACGTATGGTCTCTGAGAAGTGGGGATTGTATCATCCCGAACTTCGGTCCCTGAATTGATCCGTAGACGTGTGGTCTCCGAGAAGTGGGGATTGTATCATCCCCGGACTTCGGTCCCTGAATTGATCCGTAGACATGTGGTCTCCGAGAAGTGGGGATTGTATCATCCCCGGACTTCGGTCCCTGAATTGATCCGTAGACGTGTGGTCTCCGAGAAGTGGGGATTGTATCATCCCCGGACTTCGGTCCCTGAATTGATCCGTAGACGTGTGGTCTCCGAGAAGTGGGGATTGTATCATCCCCGGACTTCGGTCCCTGAATTGATCCGTAGACATGT
Organism: Larix kaempferi; assembly: GCA_027924585.1. Taxonomy (NCBI): domain Eukaryota; kingdom Viridiplantae; phylum Streptophyta; class Pinopsida; order Pinales; family Pinaceae; genus Larix; species Larix kaempferi. The sequence continues at coordinate 17,914,043 of BSBM01000073.1, forward strand.
GGTCTCCGAGAAGTGGGGATTGTATCATCCCCGGACTTCGGTCCCTGAATTGATCCGTAGACGTGTGGTCTCCGAGAAGTGGGGATTGTATCATCCCCGAACTTCGGTCCCTGAATTGATCCGTAGACGAATGGTCTCTGAGAAAGTGATTTTATTGATGATGTGGTTACTTGTATCGGTAGGATACTTGTATTGATGATTTGGTTACTTGTATCGGTAGGATACTTGTATTGATGATGTGGTTACTTGTATCGGTAGGATACTTGTATTGATGATGTGGTTACTTGTATCGGTAGGATACTTGTATTGATGATGTGGTTACTTGTATCGGTAGGATACTTGTATTGATGATGTGATTACTTGTATCGGTATGGATACTTGTATTGATGATGTGGCTACTTGTATCGGTAGGATACTTGTATTGTTGATATGGTTACTTGTATTGGCATGAATACTTGTACTGCAGATCGTGTGATGACGATGCTGCTGATCGTGTGATGACGATGCTGCTGATCATGTGATGATGATGCTGCTGATCGTGTGATGACGATGCTGCTGATCGTGTGATGACGATGCTGCTCATCGTGTGAAGATGGTGCCAAAGATCGTGATGTCGATCTTGATGTTGACATTGATGTACCAGTAACTGGTTGAGTTACTGATGAAGACAAATTGAAGAAAGCTTCCGATGATTTATAGATGTATCATGTATAGTGACTCCTTGCTCCTGCAGATGCTGTTATAATATCCTTCTCGTTAAGGGGGAGTGTTGAATATTGTAACTTCAAAGAATATTATATTTGTACTTTATTATTCCGGAGATGTTTCATCCCTCTGAGGTAACCCTATTATGTATCCGGAGATGTTTATTCCTCCGAGAGTTTGTATTAACCAGGGTTATTAGACCCACCATGTGGGGGTCGGCCCTGTGGTTATAATTTTGGGGTTATTAGACTTCTCCAAGAGAGGTCAGCCCCATTAGGTATTTTAGTCAGTTAGGAGTCAGTATAAATAAGAGAGGTGAACTCCTCATTAGATCATTCACTCACTTGTGGAAGAGTGCGCACTTGTCTGGGAGATCTGCTAAGGAGACAAAGAAGGAAGGAGCACATCTTGTATTTTGGTTGATCATCTTATTGAGGAAAGCTTTGCTGGGTTTTCTACCCCATGAGGGTTTCCCAGGGTATATTGTGTGTCTATCTTGTGATTGTGTTTCTTTCAGTGATCTTGCTTGTCTATTTGGTTTAAACTTAACAAGATGTTAGTTAGTTAGTTAGCTGATTAGTAGTAAGTGGGTTAGTCAGCCTGCTAGTAAGCTAGCCATTCAGTCTTCTATCGTATTGTAAGAAGAAGAGTCGAGCCAGGATAGCCGTGGAGTTAATCCCTGAGTTGCAGACCGTCTGAGTCGACGTCTGAACTATTGTAATCTCTAAGAGAGACTGGATCGAGAGAAGGGCTCCCAGCTGTGTGCGTGGAGTTTCCTAGAAAGATCTAAGGCTGCAGCTGAGTGCGCAGCATATTGTGTAGCTCTATCGGTTTCTGGTTAAATATAACACTCCCGTGGATGTGGTTTTCCTCGAGGAGGTGAACTTCATACTACTTGTTGTCAGAATGCTGTGTTGAGTGATTGCCTGTTTAGTTCATTACTTATGTATACATGAATCGTGCAATATCTTTATGAGTGTTAAGTGAGTTTGTGAAGTTCCCTGTAACTGTAATTGTTAAGTGGCGAAGAATATGTGAACGCTATCGCCGCAGCGACAGGGGAATGCATTGCTGCACCGGGCACGAGGAAGGAAAAGATACATAGAGCATTGACGCAGGGGATAGTTGCCCCGCGCACCGGGACGGAGATGCCGCGCAGCTAGACTGTTGGGTGAGTTCCGCGCAGTTACGCCAAGGGGGCTGCGGAAAAGTAAGACAATTCGGTTTGGGGAATCGCCGAGGAAGAGAGAAACAGTCTCCGCATCGCCCAAGTTAAGGAAATCTGATTCCTTAACCCCCCCATAGCCACTTCGGGTGAGACCTCGAGCTGCTGCGCAGCTCGTTGCCGAGAGGGCTAGTGCGCCAAGGGGTTTTGTTACTGCGCTTCATTAAAGCCCGGGTCTGCCCCAGAAAGCATCCAACACCTCCTTTATCGATGTTATAGGCCAATTGACTCCCATACGTGGTGCAAAAAACTTACTAATGTTTCCCATATCCCACTTGAAGGTGAAAGATCATTTAGAAAGGATCTATGTGGTTGTTAGAGACCTAGTTCATGGCCCTTGATCTCAAGAATCTTTCTTTTGGGTCTAAGGTCCTTGTTTTCCTCCCCTAACCATGGTATAGGCCCCGAGACCCATTCTTATGTGAAGAACATACTAATGGAGACAAAGATCCTCCCTAGAGACCAAAAGATCCCCTACACATGTCTTATGTGGTTACTCAAGGACTCTAGCATGAATCTTGATCCTAAGAAGATTTAAATAGGGCCTAAGTACTTTATTGCTCTTTCTCTAACCATGGTCAATATCGCAAGTGCCATATCCTCCCTTGTAGAGAATCTGTGTGCCATATCCTCCCTTGTACAATCTTGGTGTGTGAGACCTAGTAATGGTGCCCATATTTCCAATTGAAGGCCAAAGATCCTTGTTTTACTCCCTTTTCCATGCTAAATACCTTGATACCAAATTTTGATATGTAAATCTTACTAATGGCACCAATATTTGTAATCAAAGGATGGAATCACCCACAAAGGCCCTATGTGGTGATCTTGTTTAGGTGTTAGAGGTAGGTCATTAAGGTTTATAGGGTTTATGGATGATGTTGGTTAAAGGTTTTCACCAACAATAATATCCAAGGATGTGTTCCTCTTAGTTTGGGAAAAATGGTTGCTACTCTCAATGATATTATACTTTTCAATAATAATATGTCAGACTGCTTTCCATCTAATATTTTGTTGTTGAAAAACCAAATTGTCTATGATGTGATCTTCAATGATCTAATTGGGTAGTTATAAGACAACATTGGGTGTATGGTCAACTTGGAACACTTGGATGTTTCCCACAAATATGTTAAATGACAATATTTCCCAAAGCATTTGTGCATTTCCTAATTTGGATAATTTTACTTATTCCTACAACTTCTTTACCAAGGAAGCACTCAACTGTATGGCCTTTCCTAGCAGAGGGGATACCTTTAATGAAAAGATAATTTGTATCCTTGCAAACCTACTCAAAGAACAATTAAATAATGTTCTACTTTCTTTCCTTGACCCAATGTAGATTTCCATGCATCCTCTTGTAATATTGTGAGGGTTTTCCCATCCCCTTCACCACTTCCCTCCCCCCCACCTCCACCATCTCCCTCATCCCCACCTTCTTCACCACCACCACCATCACCAACTTTTACATCTCATCCTCCATCACCACCACCACCCTCACCACCCCAACCATCTTCTCCTCCAACATATCCCACTCCACCACCACCACCTCCTTCCATGCCTGCACTAGCACTTGTTTACTATGTTCATCCACCACCTCCACCCCCACCACAAATTATTTACTATTTCTCTCACCACCGTTACCACCCCCATCTGCTCCTCAACCACCTACCCCACCAATTGTATATTATTACCCATATCCACCTCCACCATTTTATCCTCCTCCACCACCTTCGATAGTTTACCACCCTCCATGACCACCACCACCCTATTCTCCCCCACAACCTCTAGTCTAAAACCATTCCCCTCCACCTTTGTCACCATCTCCACCACCTCCTCCATACCACCATTTTTCTCCTTGACCTCAATCCCACCTCCTCCCCCTCCATGCATTGAATCCCCACCCTCACCCCCATAACCTCCCCCTCCATGCATTGAACCGCCATCACTACCACCTCCCCCTTCGTGCATTGAGACACTACCCCCCACCCCCATCTCTTCCCCAACCATTCAATGATCCCCAAACACCAATCTACCCCCCTTCCCCTCCACAAGTGTATTACTCTACACCACCACCACCTTCCCCATCTTCTCCACCACTTATTTAGTTTTCTTCACCACCTCCATCCCTTCTCCACGTCCCCCATTTTGTGAAAATCCTCCACCTTCTTTTCAACCTCTACTAGCTCCTTGCAAGGAAGAAATGCCACCATCAACACTCACTCCACTAATTACATATGAATCTACACCACTTCCACATCTCATGCAAGTCTCCTCCTTCCTTGCTAGCATTTCAAGATCTACCATTCTCTTAGTGAATATATTATTTTTCCATGTGTTATTAGGCATGGCTTTCCTTTTGGAATTCAATTATGGAAATCTCTTTTCTTGTGACTTCAGCAGCAATGGGGAAAAATATTCATCTTTTGCAAAGGCCATCAAGTTTAATAGTTCTAATAGAGGGATACAACTCTTGATTTACATTTCATCATTTGAGTTGTTATCAACTATGTGCATTAGAGCTAAGTCATGCTTATATATGAAAGAGGGAGAGATTTGCTATGTCCAGTTGTATAGAAAGATAAAAAGAGAGATTGAGATTTAAGATATTTGATATGTCTAGTTATATAGAGATATAAAGAGAAATTGAGATTTACACATGAATATAAATATGATAGAAATGATATTTACACATAAATTCACACTCTAAAAGATTTGATCCCTCTTGCTACTTAATAGATATGGACTCTAAAGGGTGTTCCCATGAAGATGAGTAACACTTTTTGGCAAGCAGAGGGCACGATTATGTTAAAAACATACCTCAATAGAGCTTTTTTTAAGCCCTCGGTTGAGCTTTTAAAAGCTTGATCGAGGGCTTTAAAAAGCACTTGATTGAGCTATTTAAAAACGCTCGATCGAGCATCTCCAATTGTTATAAGTATAAAAACACAACAAACCATAGCTTATTTCATTGCCTTTATTGCATAGAAATTTAGTGAAGGACTAATAGAAACGGGTTATAGAGATAATAGATGTGTTATAGATAAAATAAATGTGTGATTAGTGTTTATATATGATAAGGGTCCTATTTGTTTGTAGATATGGGTCACAGACTAATTGAAATTATAGATATGATTGATAAAATCAATGACTTCAATTATTCCGTGACCCATATCTACAAATGAATATCTAGAGGAAGTGGAAAAAGTAATGCATTTACTTGATTCTTCTTTGAGGTATTTATTATTACCCATAGGTATCATTTTTTTGTTGAAATTATATTTTATTAAATTTTATTATCATATAATTCTATATTTTCCTTTAATTTAATTCAAAGAACTTGATGGACCATAAATGATATGATATTTTAAAAATTTTGATTAAATTTTTTTTCTTCAGGTGTCCATATTCGTGTGCACACACGAATATAGGCACTCGAATTTTTTTTTAATTAAAATTTTAAAAAGCTCAATCAAGCTTTTTAGCTTGATCGAGCTTCTGTCTAACCACACATAAACCCTTGATCAATGTATTTAAAAATGTATGTAAAAGCTCGATCGATGGTTTTATAGACCTTGATCGAGCTAATAACTCAATCGAGGGTTTAACAGGCCTCGATCAATTTAATAGCTCAATTGAGGGCTTAAAAAACAGACTTTTAGCTCCCATTTCTAGAAATTTAATTTTACTGACATCATTGTTAGGATTAAACCCTGTCCTAAGATGCACCTTAGATGGTGGACTTCATACCAATGGATTCGTCAATGAATTGTCTATCCATTGGCATATAATTTACAATTTTTTGAATTCATATGATAGTTCTTTTTTATTTTCTTTTCAGACTTAGACTTAAAAACCATGTCCACAACTTCGAATCAATACAAAGAAAAATCAACAACATAAAAAGTACACAACCAAAAAAATTTCAAAAAATATATATGCTCCACATTAACAAGTCCTATTCAAAAGGGTGTTTTTTGTTTTTTGATTTTTGTAACCAATAAAAAAAACTTACAGGCACACACGTGTATAGAATGCGATAAAAAATTTCAATGGTCAGTTTCAAAAATTAATTAAAAATATATAATTTTCCAAAATAAATTAAAAGAAAATAGTGTGCCCCAGTTATTCTTGTGTAGATTATGTTCATATATATATTTTCCAAAAATTATGAATTTATTAGTAAATTATTTTGCATGCACACAAGCCATGTGTTAACTTTTCTTGAAATTTACAAGAACACACATATCATTAAATGCAATTTTGGAAAATTAAATAATAATATTATTTTTTGTAAATAAGTGGAAAGACAACATAATTCCCTACAAATTTTTTATTGTTACAAGTCAGAATTCACAAAGCATATATGAGTTTTAAGATCTTCGATTTAATAAATGAGTAAAAAATTGAATTTTCACCATCACTTTTGGGCAAAAAGTGTTACCCATCTTCATGGATTCACCCTAAAAGTTTGATCACTCTTGTTACTTAATAGATCTCAATTCAAATAGATCAATGATGATTATAATTGATGTCAAAGTTGATATTAATGTAGAGATGAGAATAAGTATGGGGTTCAGTGTCATTTAAGTGAAAAATGGATGGTGAATGTACCACGTTTATAGTGTTTTTAGTTAGAAACTTCATATACATAGTAATTCTGGATTTCCAAATTTAGGTCTATCATTTCATTCTTTTAGTATTTATGTCTCAAGAAAGGAAATTCCACTATGAAATTCATTAATGTGAAAAGAGTTCTTTTTATCCCACATGAATTGTGCATCAATTATATGGGCTTGTGCTTGTTGGTGTGATGGAAACCAATACAATTGTAAAGCATCTAAAATCGCCAATGAAAGAATATAATATGCATATGAGTTAGTTTGAGCATAGATCTAAAATGTTAAAGAGATCTCTTGTTGTTCTTTTGTTATGGTTAATGGATTTTTAATCTTTATTAACTGGAAATTTCGGGATGTTGCACCGGATCACTTATTCTTATCACTCCTGTGTGATAAGTGTTTATTATAATTATACTCCATAACCATTTCTATAATTATGTCATGATTTGAGCCTCCTGATTTTCTGGTTTTATTTTCAGAGTTGGATGGTGTAGAACTTTTTGGCATTGCTCATGTATAACATTTGCGAACCTAATGCACTTAAGATGATATCAATCTCATTTTGGCATCAACATATAGATGTAGGAATTTTCTAAGCATGTAGCCAATGTATAGTTGTAGAGAGTTTTGAATCAATGTTTTTTCATGTTGTATTCTTTTTTCAAACTACAAGATCTTGTTTACATAGTACATCATCATGCTTGTAATTTTGATATTCTCTACAAAACAACCTGTCATGGGTTATCTCTATTTGAGCTAGAAACTTTTGGTGATCAATGACAACATTCATATTCAATAGTATTTCACTGAAACTGATTTGTGAATATGCTTTTTAGGAAATACAAAATATGGGTACCCATTTATGTTTGGATTGTTCCTGTTTGGACATGAATTTCTTGAATTGAGCATTATGTTACCATCTATTAAAGTCAATTTTCAAGAACTTGAAATAGTAGGAAAATGTCCTTAGGATGTTAGATGTTGCTCGTCTATAAGGTTACTTTAGTGAAATGCTATATATTTTTTCTTTGTTGGTTGTTACAATATAAGAACATCTATATGATGTGACCTTCAACAACATAGAGGACATGTACAAGCATTCAGGTGTCAAAATCAGTTATGCATTAATTCATCCAGTTAAATTGTGGCATGGGGAACTAATTGTACCTCGATGCAGCTCTTTCAAATGTTTTTTATTAGAATGGTCCTTAACCTTCAACATTTCAATCCCGAGACAAAATAACAAACTTTCTATAGACATGGAATAAATGATAAGATATGAATACCATCTTTTTGTTTTTTCTCCACCCCACCATATTCTTAGAGGTTTTGCATGTAAAAAACAAAAAGGAAATAAAAATATTGCATGTTTTGTAAATGGAGATCCATGCACAATTTATTCTTTTGTGCCTTCATTAAATTTCAGCTAAACTAGACAAGTTGCATTTATATGGGTAATATCATTAGAAAAATAGTAGGGATATATTACATTTGAAGAACGTAAATAGTTGAAGAAACTTTCCATAGCCATGGTATAAATGATAAGATATGAACACATCATGTTATTGTTTTTTTTTAATCCAATGTATTCTTGGAGGCTTTGCATCTGATAAAGAAAAATGGAACAAAAATAGTGCAGGTTTTTTACATGGGGATACATGCACAATTTCTTCTTTCGTTCCTTCATTAAATTCAACCAAGTTGCAGTTTTATGGGTAAAATCATTAAAAAGAGTTAGTTAGAACATATTACAGTTGAAGATATTAAATATTTGTATGCCACATTATAGATGTTGGAGTTATAGATGTTGCCTCTCCACTGCAACCCTTTTCAAAATTTTCCCTCTTAAGGCCCAGAATTCTGTAACTGGCCGGTAGCTCCTCCAACACAAACAGATATATATGTCTAAGCTTTTCCCAAATGGCATGCTCTCTCCTTTTTAAAGATACTCTTAATTTTTTTTTAGCTATGAGGTTCAGTATACAAAAAGTGGAGGCAAAGGGGATGTTAGGGAAGGATGAACTGGCAGTGGTGGTCGCGAAGGAAGTGGAGGTGAAAGAGGTGGGGGTGATAGAAGTGGGGTTGAGGGCAATGGTGGTGGTGGGAAGGGTGGTGGAGGGGATGGGGAAATGCTCACATGATTACAAAAGGATGTAGAGCAATCTAATCTGGGCCAATACAAGAATGCAAAGCATAATTGATGGATTCATCTCTGAACAGACTTTTCAGGTATACAATTCCTTTTATTGTCAACTACCAACTCCTTTGCTAGGAAGGGACAGGAAATTGAGTGATTCCACAATAAATAAGTTGTAAGAGTAAGTAAATTTATCCAAATTAGAAATTCCACAGATGCTCTAGGGTATATGGCCAGATAACATATTGCGTGCAACATCCAATTGTTCCAAGTTGACCATCTGCCCAGTGTTGTATGGAGAAACCCAACTAGCTTATTGAAGCTCACATAAAGAAAGTGAGGCTTTTTAGCAGTACAATATTAGATGGAAGGAAGGTTGACAAATAATTATTTAAGAGTACTATCTCATGGAGAGTGGAATTCATGTTTCCTAGGCTAAGAGGAAGGCATCCTCGATATTACTGTTGGATAAAAAATAACAAAAAAAATGAGAATTTCCCATATTAGAAGGGATTTCAAGATTGAACTTGTTATTGTTGATGAAGATAACATCAAGATCTTTGTTAGACAGTTTCGTGGGTAGCGAGCATTTGAACTCATTGAACCTGATGTTCAGGTACTTCAATGAAGACAAAACCACCCTTGGGAATTGCCCAACAAACTTGCTATTGCTGATATCAAGTTCATACAACAGAGTCAGCTTCCTGAATTTCTGAGGCAGTAAATCCCCACATAATTGGTTGGAATTGATATGGAAAAGTATAGAGTTGTGAACAGGATGAGGTACGCAGGTAGATACCCTGCAATGTCTGCATGGTTCAGATCAATTCCCACTACAACCTCAAAGGAGGGTTCATGCACTCCAGGAGAAAAACACACACCATAATAGTTACAGACTCAGGAGAAGTCCAATCCCTATTTATGTTTAATAGATCTGAGATTATAGTTTCCTTTTTTCTAGCACTGGAGAGCAATGTAGGCAATCTTAATCCTTAGATTTAGAAAATTGAATCTTGGATCCTTGGAATCCAACACCTCTCTGTGGGTGATGTACTTGACTTATTCATTGGATTGAGATGTTGTGATCCGAACAATGAATCCCGCAACAAGCATAACAATAAAACCTAGTTTGTGTTTTGCAGGAAATTGTTCAATTTGTGATCTTCCCTTCACGTTAAACCCACATTCTCTCAGGACATTAGTTGTCTGCATTAATGTTAGAAGTATGAATATGAATGCTACTGCGTCGTTATTGTAACTTCCACTACTATTTTAGTGATAGTGCACAAACTACTGCTTATGCCCATACACTGAATGAACCATGAATTCCCACCACTCACATCCCAGGGCCTTGCTATCTTGATTTTTTTCTTAAAAATTGTGTGCCATGGCCTTCGTCTAGGTCCCATGATGGTAGAATCCCATTTTGTGCCGTGTTGATTATGATCTTCTAGTTATAATTGTCAATGATTCATTCGTTGTTACAATTATTGGATAAGGTGACAACCAATTCCCATGGATTTTGGATTCTGGCATCTTTTAGATCCTATTATTATGCCTTCGGTTGAGATAAGGCAACCCAAGTTAGAATGCATAATTAATTGGTCAGTTTTTCACAACTATGTTAGAAGTTCTATAAATCCATGTAAGACCTTAGAGGCAAATATCATTCTGTGAGTGAGTTTGAGGAATGGTTGTAAGCCTAAAAGGCTAATGTAATATCCATCTTTGAGCAATAAGAATACCGATATTGTTTTCCCCGTGGATGTTTAACACCTATTTCATTAAAATTGGACGTATTCTAGTCCAAGTCACTTTGAAGATAGGTAAAAAAAAACCTTTCTAAACCCCAAAATCAAGGTTTCTAAAGTGCAAAATCCAGTTCTAAAAGTGCTAAATCCGGTTCCAAAAGTGCCAAATCTAGGTCCCAAAAGCATACTTTTGCTTTTGATATCCCCACTTTTGAAATTGGCTTTTGTGCTTTTCTGATATGATAAATATGATAATGGCACTTTTAGAACCTGATTTTTCCCTTTTGGAAGGTTACTTTTGACACTTCCAATACTTAAATTTGCAATTTTGAAAACCGATTTTGGTACTTTCAAGCTCTAATTTTGCATTTTTGAAAACCAAACTCAACACTTTACAAGTATTATAATCATAGTGAAATTGAACATAATAGTGCAAACAAACATAAGTGTATTATTTAACAAAATACTTTCATTTTCATTTTATTCACAGTTGGTCTCACATCACTCACGCCATTCAGGTGCAACAAGCAAGGCCATAATCAATCTAACAATAATGTGTCATTGACATATTGGCAAGTGTACTTTTTTTTTATAATACAGTTCCCTTCCTCATTACAAACATATTTTTCTTTCGAGTCATCTACAATCACTGTATTTGTAGCATCCTAACCATGGATCAAAATGTCCCAAAATTTGTTTAAAGGCTTGAGAAATACATAAGGATTTCCATCACCGTGATAACCCTCTCTGGCTATGCAATAAAAATATTCTTGTGTTAAAATTACTCTAAATTGTTCCCTTTGCAATCCTGTCCTTTGCAATAATGTTGGCAAAAACTCATCAATGTTTTTTTGTTGTGCAGATGTCCATACCCCAACTTCAAATACACTAAATCATTTTTCAAAAAATTCCCTAAATCCCGGACATATAAAATAATACTTTGTGGTTGATTCGATATCCAGTGTTCGTGGCAATCCGAATTTCTTTTTTTTATGAACTACGTGTAACAAAACTCCATTGAAATCTAAAATAATCAATGGTTTACTTGTTAAGATTCAATATGCTAAGATAGAAAATATCAGCATTACATTCCATTTCACAACAATAACATATACAAGAGCACTGAAAGAACAACAAGCACAGCATAAACACAAGAGACACAGATTTATCCTGGGAAACCCTCATGGGGAAGAAAACCCAGCAAAGCTTCCTCAGTATAGATGACCAACAATACATAGATGTAATCCATAAGCATGAACTCATTCTCTTCCATATTAGATCTCTCTCTCTCTCACTTATGTGCCATTCACAAGTGAGTGCAATGTGTGTTAAATGAGGAACATACCTCCTCTATTTATACACAACTCTGACTTGTATTTTATATTAACTAGGTCGGCCCCAACTTAACCACTGGGTTAAACACCCCATTACAACTGACTGGGCCGACCCCTCTAGGGTGGTCTAATAACCCTTTGACCCACATAACACATATAGGGCCGATCCCCACTAGGGAAGTCTAAGAACACAAGTTACCACATTCCGACGGAGGAATAAACATCTCTGGATATACAATAAGGTCTTCACGGAGGAATGAAACATCTCCGGAATAATAAAGTACAAATATAATATTCTTAGAAGTTACAATATTTCAACACTCCCCCTTAACGAGAAGGATATTATAACAACATTTGCAAGAGCAAGGAGTCATCAACTACATCATACATGATACATCTATAAATCATTGGAAGCTTTCTCAACATCATCAGTAACTCAAGCAGTTACTGGAACATCTTCAATACTGGAACATCAACATCTTCAGTACTGAGTCTTCATATTCTGCAGCACTCGAATAGCTACATCAACATCAACATCATCATCTAGATCCTCACGATCATCAGCATCGTCATCACATGATCATTAGCATCGTCATCACATGATCATTAGCATCATCATCTAGACTAGATCATCAGCATCGTCATCTAGACCATCACGACCACAGCATCGTCATCTAGATCATCATGATCACAACATCGTCATCTAGACCATCACGATCATAGCATCGTCATCTAGACCATCACGATCAGCAGCATCATCATCTAGATCATCACGATCAGCAACATTATCATTTGGACCATCATGATCAGCAGCATCGTCATCTAGACCATCACGATCAGCAGCATCGTCATAGCATGAACTGGATCCTCTTGATCAATAGGACAATGGCAGTAGACCTTGCAACACACATGATCTATTTAAGACACCATATCATGTCTAGGGACGATGCAGTCCACTCGTCAACTTAGACAAAGTCTAAGGACCACTTCTCGGAGACATATATCTACATATCAATTCAGGGACTGAAGTTCGAGGACGATACAATCCCCTCACTCTCGGAGACATCTGTCTACAGCTCAGTTTAGGGCTGAAGTCCAAGGATGATACAATCCCCTCACTCTCGGAGACATCTGTCTGCGGCTCAGTTTAGGACTGAAGTCTAAGGATGATACAATCCCCTCACTCTCAGAGACATCTGTCGGCGGCTCAGTTTAGGACTGAAGTCCAAGGATGATACAATCCCCTCACTCTCGGAGACATCTATTTGTGGATCACTTTAGGACTGAAGTCCATGGATGATACAATCCTCTTACTCTCGGAGACATCTGTTTGCGGATCACTTTAGGACTGAAGTCTAGGGATGATACAATCCTCTTACTCTCGGAGACATCTGTCTGTAGATCACTTTAGGACTGAAGTCCAAGGATGATACAATCCTCTTACTCTCGGAGACATCTGTCTACGGATCACTTTAGGACTGAAGTCCATGGATGATACAATCCTCTTACTCTCAAAGACATCTGTCTGTGGATCACTTTAGGGACCGAAGTCCGGGGACAATACAATCCCCTCTCGTACATTTTGAACTAGTGGTTTTGGGATGATGCAATCCCCATCACGTACATTTTGAACTAGTGGTTCCGAGATGATACAATCCCCATCACATACATTTTGAACTAGTGGTTCTGGGATGATCCAATCCCCATCACGTACATTTTGAACTAGTGGTTCCGGGATGATGCAATCCCCATCACGTACATTTTGAACTAGTGGTTCCGGGATGATACAATCCCCATCACGTACATTTTGAACTAGGCGTTCAGGGATGATATAGTCCTATCATATCAACTAGGTACCATATACTGACCTCATCGTCAGAATAAGTAGCCTCATCATCGATATAAGTATCCTCATCATCAATATAGTATCCAAATCAACAATACAAGTATCCACACCAATACAAGTATACACATCATCAATACAAGTATCCACACCAATACAAGTATACACATCATCAAATACAAGTATCCACACCAATACAAGTATACACATCATCAAATACAAGTATCCACACCAATACAAGTATACACATCATCAAATACAAGTATCCACACCAATACAAGTATACACATCATCAAATACAAGTATCCACACCAATACAAGTATACACATGTATCCTTATCAATGACCTTACCATCAATATAGGCAATCTCATCATCGATACAGGTATCCACATCGATACTAGTATCCAAAGATATCTTTATCGACCATATCACTCCCCCTTTTGAGGAGGGTCCTTTTGAACTACACCAAGCTTGTCTCGAAAATACTCAAACTTTACTCAAGACAGAGGTTTGGTCAACACATCAGCAACTTGTTCTTCATTGCCTACATACTCGAGCTTGATAGCTCCTTTCTGCACCATATCCCATATATAAAAATATCGGATCTCTATGTGCTTTGACTTATCATGGAACACTGGATTCTTTGTCATCTTGATACAACTGTGGTTGTCACACAAGATCACCGTGGATTCCATCTCTAAGTCAAACAATCCTGATAACAACTTCCGAAGCCCTACCGCTTCACAACTAGTAGAGCAAGCAGATATATATTCCGCTTCAGTTGTGCTGAGAGGCACACTAGACTGCTTCCTGCTAATCCATGTGATCATGGCAGATCCTAGACAATAACATCCACCCGACGTACACTTCCTGGCCAATCAGCATCTATGTAGCCATACAATCTGAAGTCATGATCTCCAAGATAACATAGACCAAAGTCTATCGTACCCTTTAGGTATCTCATCACATGTTTCGTAGCTATTAAGTGAACATGTCTAGGTTACACTAGATACTGACTCAAGATGTTTACATCAAAGCATATATCTGGCCCAGTGTTCATCATATACATCAGTGACCCAATATTTTGTATGTACAGGGTTACATCCACTAACTCTGATGAGTCATCCGTTAACAGCTTCAAGTTGGAATCGATGAGAGTGGCCATTCCAACACATCAAATATTTTCAAGATTTCTCAACATACTTTCCCAGGTTGAGAAAGATTCCTTCCGGGCCTTGCTATACTTCCAGACCTAGGAAGTAATGCATCAATCTGAGATCTTTCGTCTCAAATTCTGTAGCCATCTTCTTCTTGCTTTCCATGATCTATTTCTCATTCCCTGTCAGAAAGAGATCATCCTCATATAATAATAGTATGACAAGTTAATCATTCATAACCTTAAGGTAAAGGTTAGGATCAACTTTACTTCTGGTAAAGCCCAAGCTTTGTCAAGAAGCTGTCAATTCTCCCTCTGTGACAGAACATCATTCACACTCTGCATTAAATGATCTTCTGCATATCTATCCATGCCATCTCTTGTCAGATGGGTCTACTGATATGAGCCTCAATATCATTCGAACTCTGTGGTGAGTTCCTTCTTGCATCCATGTCATCTGTATATAGAAACCATCTTCAACCTTGTAGCAAAGGTTGAGATCCACATTACCCATGGTGATCATTAAGCTCATCAAATGACTATCGATCCTGAGTACCCATACAAAGCCTGATTAACACTTCTTCTTCAATCAAACCATTGAGAGAACACTATTTATCTAGCCACTTGGTGCAAACATCTCATCATGATCCTCTTCCTCTTTCTAAGAGAATCTTCTAGCCACAAGCCTTCTATAGTATGTTTGATTTGTAAATCTTCTTGTTGAACATCCATCACTTGTTCAATGTTCATCATTCTTCATGATCTTTCCTACAAATCAAAATTAAGTACATGATTAGTAATACTTCATAATCATCAAATCATGTTGACATGATAACCTATTATGCATACAGATGTGATTTACATAGTTATGCTACTATCTTAACCAATACTTTGGCACAACACTTTTCCATATCCTGTATGCATATAGTGGCTATCTAGATGCCTTCCATCTCTACCAGAACATACTATCGAGAGCGTGCACATCTCTCAGCATGTCAGCAAAGAGGTTTCATTCTAGACAATCAACAATGGAATGTTTGTCCAACTTACCAATCATATGCATATTAGTAGTATACTGTTCAATGCTATATGAATGCTTACACTTAGCATGATATATTCTAGGAATACAAATATGCATACAACTATTACGAGCAATATCATAGACTATTTAGTAATTCAAATAACAATTCAAATACTTATCCTTTTATGTCTTGTGAGGTTGCATCCTTCTTGGTCTCGACTTCCCTTCCATGTCATGAGCTTCTATCCATCCTTGACCACTATGCATGCTTAAGTGTGCACTAGTGTCATCATCATGATTTCATACATAATCATACATTCATTAGTATAAACTCAATATTATCACAACATTATGATTCTAAGTAATCTTGAATATGTATGGTCATGATCATTCAATACATGGGTATACTAAGATCCTAGCACAAAGTAGGATTCTAACTTGACATAGAAAAACATACCTGGATTAGTATACATGCTTAGTTATGTCTAACATACCCAAACAATATCTTTATTCTCTTCAATGATTTAGAGACCTTGTGCTAGTAACTTGCTTACCTCATAAGTTAAGCATAGTAGAAATAAATCATACATACTTCGTAAGTAGAGCTTCTAAAGACTATGGATAAGTCTTTTGTCTTTATGTCATCATGGTCATAGAAATTGATTTGTCTTTCTTGATGTACCTGTATTTTGTTAGCAGACAACATCATCCTCATACAACACCATAGGTGCATTAGTACAATCATATAACTTTGATCAAAGAATGTCTTCTATCATTCACATGCATTCATACTTTTACTAGGGTGATAAGACAATTCTAAGATTAATCAAGATTGTACTAACCTCAATAATATGAAGACAAGCATATTATAAACTTAATCTTGAACATATTTCAACACATACCTGTATCTCCTCAAGTCATACCTATAAGGGAATTCTTGTAGTCTTCTTATGTAAGGCCTTAGCCTCATCTCCCCCTGAAACTGGATCTCGAGATCGATTAGGGTTTGTCAGAGAAACCCTAAAAATTCAAACTTTGACTTTCACACTTTTGAATGGATGGAAAGATGTGCCTTGTTGAGCTGATCAAGCTAGCATACTGTTAACACCCAAAAAGTTCTCACTACCTCATCTACCCCATTACATGACTCATTTGTCACTTAGGGAGTTTCTGTTAAGCTCTTTTCTGACTCTTAAAACAATGAAAAGATCGCCGAGCAATCTTGCTTCCTTTCATGCTCGTTAAAGTACCTGAAAGGGCGTCTATCTGGTATAAGTTTACCCCTTTTCCGGACCCGGTAGACTACGTACGAAAAAAGAATACTCTAGTCACACCGGCTAGAAGAGTTCTTCATTGCATCCTTTTATGCTTCTTTGGGCCTTGGAGACTAACACACGAAAAAGCAACCCCCTGGAGTCTTCTTATTGCTTTCAGACTCTCTAAAATTGAAAGCAACCACGAGCATGAACTGTCCTGGGCTCATATAAATCCACACGACAGTACCATTCCATTATTTCAAAGTCTTCTTATCGCTTTCAGACTCCTTAAAATTGAAAGCAATCATGAGCATGAACTGTCCTGGGCTCGTATAAATCCACACGACAGTACCATTTTACACTCACTTCTTCTAGTTCCTTAACCCTTGAAGAAGTTCCCCCGTGCCTCTTGGCACTATGATCGATCATCTCGGCAGCACCCCTAATCAGGTCGCCTTTGTTCAGAGTAGTTTGCAGTCTCCTACCATTTTACACCAGCTTGAGTATCCCTCATCCCAGTCACTATCCTTGATCCATTACAGCTATGATCCCTTTCCCATTAGTCAGTTTCATATGCTGCTCGATCATCCCCGCCATCATACTCTGAACAAAGGAAGTTTGAGTCCACCCACTCTACTTGCCCAGTTATCCCCCACAGTTTGTCAGTCCTACCATCAGTACTCTCACACTTCGGTTCTCCACCTCGTGCTCCTATCAAGGAAACATCATTGCCTTGCTAGTTGTAGGTCTCCCTCTGTCGACGACAGCCCCTCTATTCCAGAGGAGAGACCCAGAGGTCCCTGCACCTTGGACCCATCACCATCTGTGGTGAGTGCCTACGGATCATTTTGAGCAGCGTCATCATTGCCTCTCCGAATGGTTGTTTCTCACATGCTCGACGTCAACACCTTGATCGCATCACTGAGAATCGCGCAGGGATTATATCCCTTCAGTTATTGGTTGAAGACCCCGGATTTCCCCCGACTCTAGCACATTGGTGAGTCACTTCGGAATGCCCAGTTATATGTTCCCGTGGATGTCCGGGTTGCGTTGGTGATTGTATTCGGAAGCCATCCCGTTATATGCTTCCTTGAGTACCCAGTTCAGTGTACCATTGAGAGTATGACCCCTTGTCACTATGATCCAGCAGCTCATCAGTTCCTTTGGTACCACACTCAGTAGCACTATTGTCATTCCAGTGTATCAGTTCTTCATCTCAGACATGGTCAGCCCAGCAGTATGTCCCAGATTTGTGTCCCCTCTGGACCCTTATGATGTACACAGTGGTTCTCTATGTATCCTACAGGTCCCCCTTTCGGGCCTCACAATTATTTTTTATGTATCTTGATACGAGCATGGGCATGCCCGCCTCATCCATATATTGAGATTCTTCCTCATTCATTATTTGAGGTCATGTATATGTCAGGTCCCCATACCTTGGACCCCATTGTTATTATTGTTCTATATCTTGATACGAGCATGGGAATGCCCGCCTCGTCCATATGATCAGATTATTCCTCATCCATTATTGAGGTTATGTACTTTTAGTTTTTTGCAGTTGGTTCGGGATCCTTGTTCCGGGATCCAGTTTGTTTCTTCTCTTCTCCACACCCCAGGAAAACCATTCAAAGACTTATGATGTCTATCGGCCATACGATGAGCTCCTGCCCTCACACATCAGGGGGCAATCTGTTAACACCCAAAAAGTGCTCACTACCTCATCTACCCCATTACATGACTCATTTTTCCACATTTCCTACCATATTTGCCTTCAAAACCCTCAAATCCCATTAAAAAGCCTCCAAAAGGCCAAAAATGCCTCCAAAAGGCCACAAAACCATCAAAAAGCCTCAAAAAGGCTAAAAAACCCCCTTTCCCTAAAAAAATATCCAAAATTCCTCCAAAATAGCAAAAAACCTCTAAAAAGGGAATAAAAAATATAAAATAATGAGGAAAAAGAGGAAAAAGGAGGAAAAAACTCTATACAGCTGACCTAAACCATATGGTTCCCAAACCCATGGTCCAGCACTCCACCACCAAAAACCTATAAATAGGTGTTGGAGACCCTTCATTTCATATCCACAATCAAGTATACCCTTACTCTGCCAAAATCTCTCTTGAAATCCTAGCTCACCCTTGAGCTACTTTCACCATTGAGAGCCCCTTTTGGCCCATTTCCACCATTGGAGAAAGAGAAGGAGCAAAGTTGGAGTTTGGAGCAACCCTCTTGGATCATTGCAAGAACTTCACCAACCTCTACACTTGAGGTAAAATTTTAATACAAAGAAAACCATTTATTATTTCTTGTCTCTTATGTTTCATGCACATGTTTAGAATAATTTCCATTTCAATGTATTGTCTTTTAATTACTGTTTATTGAACTGCTACTAAGGAGTCCCTTCTCCTTAGTAGGTGCTCATTTGCACAAGCTAGGGTGAAAACCCTAGCTACACATACTTCAATTTTGAAATCTCCAAAATTTGACCCCTCAAAATTGCCTTCAAATCTTCTAGATCTTCTGGACAGGATCCCGAACTAGGGTTTGATGAATCCCACCCTTCTACCCAATCAAAAGGTTCAATCCAAATCTCTAAACTTCTATTTTTCTGAGGATCTTCTAGCCGTGGTCACAGACTTCAAAAATTCCAACTTTTGCAGAAGCCCTAATTTTCCACCTTTCCGATCAAGGTCCTGAACTAGGGTTTGATCAAGCCCACCCTTCTGACCAACCAAAAATTCGATCTTGGTCTCTAAATTTTGATTTTTCTGAGTAGCATTCAACCGTGGACTCCAATTCCAAAAATTCCAACTTTCTCCGAAACCCTAATTTTCCACAGTAGTGATGATTCAAGAATGAAGGTGCTAAAAAATCCAAATATGTTTTGATAGAAATATGCACCTAATTGTTTCTGGTGTAACTATGAAATTATGAATCCACAGGGTCTAAAACTTCTGCTTGTGGTAGCCCAACCTGTCCTCTTTCCAACCCCATAGGTCTTACCTCAATTGGATTCTCTGAGAGAGAGTTATGCCAAGTGTCGCAACGTGACCTGTTTATGGGATAAAATAGGAGAGCGAACTTGTACGACATGCCACATGTCACTGGTTCAACTTCGGCCTCTGAAAAAGTTACCTAAGATAGTATAGTCTGTGCACTACCTATCACTTTCTACAAAATTTCATTTGGCACTTCCTAGCCCAAGTTATGGCCTTTTTTTCCTAGGTCACCTGATTATGACTGAGATCTAGAAGAGGCAGAAACCCTAACTTGTACTGATCATAACTCACAAAGTACAACGAATCTGAGGGTGTCCTTTGGACAAAAGGTACATGGGGATGTTATATACGACCTGTAAAGGTTTCAGATCCCGAACATTCATCAAAATGGATTTATAGTGAAAGTGCCACAATGACAGGTTTTTTCTATACAAAACCCTAACCTTCAAATTGTCGCAAGTGAAGCAAGTGTCGTAAGTGCAATAAATTGCCTTCCTTCATGTTAGCTTTGATGCCATGTTAAGATTCAATATGCTAAGAAAGAAAATATCAGCATTACATTCCATTTCACAACAATAGCATATACATGATCACTGAAAGAACAACAAGCACAACATAAACAGAAGAGACATAGATTTATCCTGGGAAACCCTCATAGGGAAGAAAACCTAGCAAAGCTTCCTCAATATAGATGACCAACAATACAAAGATGTAATCCACAAGCATGAAATCCTTCTCCTCCATAGAAAATCTCTCTCTCTCTCACTTATGCGCCATTCACAAGTGAGTGCAATGTGTGTTAAATGAGGAACATACCTCCTCTATTTATACACAACTCCGACTTGTATTTTATATTAACTAGGTCGGCCCCAACTTAACCACTGGGTTAAACACCCGATTACAACTGACTGGGCCGATCCCTCTAGGGTGGTCTAATAACCCTTTGACCCACATAACACATACAGGGCCGACCCCCACTAGGGAAGTCTAATAACCCAAGTTACCACATTCCGACGGAGGAATAAACATCTCCGGATATACAATAAGGTCTTCATGAAGGAATGAAACATCTCCGGAATAATAAAGCACAAATATAACATTCTTAGAAGTTACAATATTTCAACATTACTAGTAACAAATCTTCTAGTATCTGCAAACAAAAAAAACACACACACAACCAAGTCAATAAAATATCATGTTTCAATGTTTCTAAGTATATTGCTTTCAGGTTCTGCAATTTTTGAAACACATCACTAGATACATGATACGATGTCCATAAATAATATGAGAATTGTCCAATAAAATTTACATCAATTAAAAGTAGAAGTTGTAAAAAATATACAAATCACTAAATGAATTGTTGTATTTATAATATGACGGTCATTTGAAGTTGAATGTCTTTAACCAACGCCCCATTTTTGAACAAGGTCCGAGATAATTCAACAGAGATCACAACATTGTTTTTATAGTTATATCTCTATCTTGTGAACTTGTCAAATGTCCAACTAGTTGGCATTTTCAAGCAGTTTTCCTTGCTATTATCTGTTGAATGATATCACCCTTCATTTATAAACAACATGTTCATTTATATGTATATATCTCCATATTGGATAAGTACATCCTTGAAGGAATTTTTGTATATGTGCAGTACTTCACAAACATTATAATATGCAGACATCGAGTAATTATAAATAGTACTATGTTTACATTGCTCTTGACCCCAAATAAATACAAAGTCTTCATTCTTCAACCATTCAAATATACCAAGGAATTTTTTAATTTAAATATTTTCAAGCATGGAAAACCATAGAGCAACGTCAAAATGTTCTCTGGCAACATTGATAATATTGGGGCTGAACATCCGTGCATAATAATGATAGAAATTATGGAAAAAATGAGGTTGTTTGGAAAAATGTTCAATGTTGGATAACATCCGAACTCCAAAGAGAAATCCCTCTACTCCCAGGACTAATAGTTTCTTTTGCAGTGATATCCAAACTGCATACAAAAACCGTGACTATATATATAACCACAAAAACAACACTTCGTTCATGAAGTTAATGATCACAAACATGCAAATGTAAATGAAAATTTTGATTTCCAAAGATTAATACAAAAATCACCCAAAATTTCACAGATTCAAATGATGTAATAAAAGCATCACACTGAACAAATAATATGTTAGATTCAGAGGAAAATAGCAATGCCACCGGAAAAAACAAAAAACACATTGAATGATTTAAAATCTCCATAGGTTACATCTAGTGTTTCCCGCTCTTGAAAGAGTTAATGATAGGCTACATTTTATGGCTGTCACTCAACTAGAAGAAGGCATTGAAGGTTATGATATTAGTTGATTCATGCATTTTACTAAAACCCTTCCAAAGTAGATGTACCAATTCACTATCTGTCCTAGCAGACGATGCAATAAAGGGCTTACTGAAAATATAGTTTTCACATGGATGTGCTTTCACATCATCACCCTCCAAAACAATAATTGATGTATTACTTTGCGAAGAATTCATTGGGAACTCCTCCCACACAATCTCCATATTTTTTTGTGTATTTCCTTCTTCATCGTTGGTACATCTCTCTCAAAACCATAAAAATAAAATTTGTTCCCCATATGATTTTTCTCCACTACCTACCCTCAAATTTTTTGTAAACAATGACTTCCCCTCATTGACCCCACATTTAGATGACCAAATCCCAACATTGAATTTGGAAAGACATAATCGCAACATTTGTATGGCATATGTTCATGACTCATATAAAGTTTCTTTGTGTTTAAATTAAAATTCATCATCAGTACTTTCTTCCCTCTTTTTTACGTTTTTCCCTCCAATAGTTTTTTTTTTTTCTCTTTTGGAGCCATTTTCTGTGACTTTCTTGCGAAATAGAAAACCTTCCATTTCTAATATCAATAACATTTTTGTATGGGGAGCTGCACATAAATATTTCTTGTCATTATATATTATGGAATAAATTTGTTTCATCAATTTAAGTAGAAAATAATTTGTCTTTTACCTGTCAATGCCAGACCAACATTTGAGTGGTGAGTAACATTGCTGGAGATGCCGCATTTTGACACCAAGCCCTCGCCTGGTTCATTATTATCCAATGTGATGTTTTGGCTCATATCCACAGACATCGTTGATCCCAACTCTGGTTTGGGATGATCCACATGTTGAATAGCAATCCAATCATCTTGACCTAGAAATTTGCAAGTACACATTTTATATAAATTTTTGCAAGTATTCAAGGTCACTATCCCCGTTCATAATTTAGTTAATTTAACCAGGATCTTTGAAAAATATTTTTTTACCTTCTTGTCCATCTTGTTCTCCAGTTTGGTAGTTGTTTGTGGATTCTCCATCACATTCAGTGTCGTCATTGGATACTATAATTTTATTGGATGATACCTGAGTGTGCTCTTTATTTGAAGCTGTAGTAGAAAAGGAATTTGAAGAAGTTATTGAACATAACCGACGGAGAAAAGTAAAATACAATGAAATAAGACATTTGAAAATGTTAATACAAATACCTTGGTTTATACCCAATTCATGATAGAAACTGTTCATAAGCAGCTCTTGCTGTACTGTCTCCACAATAGAAATAAATATTCTATATGGCGACTTGATCAACGAACGAAGAACTCTACCTCCTGCATACAATGAAAGAAATGTACCTCGATAAGAGACTAGTATGGAAACTATGTGATCCTAGAATTCCTGTGTCCTTTCTTTTGCAAAAACGTGGCTTCTCGAAATATCATTGTTAACCTTGGGCAAAGGTGAATCAATCATTGGTAGGCCCTCATCCTTCCAATCCATATCCATTTGAAAAGTAGACAAATTATCCTCATCCCTTCCAATTCTCCAAAATTGTATAATAGAGAATCCTATAAATAAGTCCTTGGAGAAATCTCTATAAAATTCCTTGGTAGGATTCCACATTACCTTTTTTTTATATTTCTTGTTGAAAAGTGTGAAAGCTTTAGAAATCATACAAGTGTTTTCCATATCAGCTAAAAAAATACAAGTACATGCTGCTTCATTTGATTCTAAGTAGCACAACAACGCACACATATCTTCTTTTGTCGAGGGACTATCACAATTACACATATCAACAATAACAAATTCATAGCCGATTGTCGCACCAAAAAATGCAATGGATCTTAGTGTGTTGACCATTGATGCAGGATAACAACATTGGCAAGCAAACTGTGAACTATCTTTAACGGAGTCAATGGACATACCCATCCCCTCTTTATTGATATATATGTTCAATATTTTCTCAACATCATTTGGTAATTTGGTACCATTATCCTCTTCAGATTCTTTCTTTCTCTTTTTACCTCGAGATTTTGCTTTCTTTTCGAAGCATAAAATACTGCACAGTTGCTAGAGATGATTTGGTGCAATTTTATAGATTTCAATGATAATATGTGATCAAAATGTTTGAACATCTTGAACTTTGAAATATTCAAATATCGAATGCTTGGTTGACCTCTCCTCCTTGATTGGCTTGCAATATTGATATAAAGTCTTTGCGCAAATTTTTTTGTCAACTGATGTGCTCAGCCAAATTGATCCGTTGATTATATTTTCTGCCACAGTGCTCAATTCATCTTCATCAAGATCACACAATGGTCTAAAAAAATTAGATCCGTGATTCTTTATTTTATTTTGAACAAAATCAACCTGAGTGATGCTCTTGGGTGAGCATGGCAAGGAACCACTTTTGTAAAGCTCGAATACAGACACCCATTTCTCCACAGTCGATCCGATGTAAAAACAAGAGTTAGCTTGTCTTTAAGGTTGTCCTTTGTTTGAACAAAAAAGATATCCATACATTCACCTTGGAAAGACTACAAACATATAAAATTAAAGATAATGTTTAATTTTCTAATTTCATAACACACGCTGCAATCTAAAGACTTTGATTGTAAAGAAGAAAAATTCTATACCTACCAATCATCACTGGAAGAATTTCCCTTTCCCGGGCGAGATGGCCTACCACAGGATATCCATTTCTCCCTTGCTTTTACAACTTGAGAAATGAATGGAGTGTCTGGAAATTCCTTGTTTGATAAATTTTGTTGTTTACATAATTTGCTGAGGAACATATTTATGTAGAAGATGAGATGTTCGATGCCAATACCTTGAATGGACCGATTGATATTTATTAGTTTCAATGATTTTTTCTGCACAAAAGTAGTATGCTTCCCATCCAATATATAAAAATTTACCGAAGGCAAATTAATTTCGTCTTCATTTCTAGGAAGAAATCCCAATGTGGTCTCCTTATTGAAAGGAAATAGAATAGCATCTCTCAATGTTGTTGTAAAAGTTAAGACAAGAGAGAAAACCATCTTTGCCACGACCTCCTCATCAAGTTTTTGATATTGAAAATGCAGAGGCGCAACAACACATCTTGTTACGTCAATAGAAATTTTTTTCTCATTGAACAAAAAGTATTTGATATGTTCTTGTTGAACTTATTTTGAACTTTCAAAGCTCTTAGTCGCTTTCTGCATCATCGCTATAGAAGGACTTGATTTGAGTGCTTTGAAGGAAAATTTGGTCACATATTTTTCAATATGATTGAGAAATGTTTTTCTAAGGTAGAAAATAAAATTTTCATGGTCTACATTTGTCAACTTCTTTTCAAAATTCATGTAATGCAATACAGACAAGGTTTTCGCAGCCAATATTCTTTTCTTCCATACTGAAAAAATTCATTTCTTCAAAGATGACTTGGTATTAATTCCGGACCTATTACAAACATCATACGAGGGAAAAACCCACCCTTTCTTCGCATAGGAAACTGGATCTGAATCGGGACCACTTTTCATTAGATTTGGTCGAAAATTACAAACCATAAGATCAACCTGTAGAAGGAAACACCAATCTCTCTCGACCACTTCAACTTGAACATACAATAAATCATCAGAAATGGGATCTGCAGATGTCAATATTCCAGCTCGAGTTGGAGCTCCTTCCTCATCCAAGCAGAATAGATATAAATCCAGGTACAAATTATCTGCTTCATCCATCTCAACATACCATCCATGCTTGAATAAACCAAGGTTGTGATATTTTAACAAATCAAGGAACGAGATTTCCTGGTATTGACTAAGGCTCAACAACGCAGACATGTTTTATCTGCAAAACAATAAATATTGTGTAGTTAATATAGAATGCATATAATGTTTATGATTATCAATTAGTGTTTTAATATTACATGTATACTTGCAAATGTTCAGGCGAATGATCGATGGAGAAGGAACATCCACTCATTTTCAAAATAAATTGATTGATAAAGAAAAAATATGCTAGCATTATCCATGAGAGACCGAATGCACATTTTATATAGTCATTTGAGATAGAATCGATCATAGAAGGAGCGATCATCATAGAAGGGGCGGACGATCCTTCTTGTTTGAAGTCAAAAGTTGGGATAAATATTTTTTATATGTTATAACTTAGGCAATGTCCCAATCGCTACTATTTACCCCCAATGTGCCGATCCTTACCATTTAAATTGATCTTTATTTTGGTTTGTAGAAAATGGATCAATGTAAGAAGGAGCGTCCATTCATTTTTGAAAGCTACTTATGTCAAAGTTATCTAGGTAGAATATCTCCATGATATTCTCGATATTTGGAGAGTATACGAAAGGGTGTTTGGTCCTTCCTGGTATTTATTTTACTAATAGTTATATGATACAAAAGGGTCATTTGATCTTTCTTGGGTTCACCATTATGGATATAGGTGAATTGTTGGATGACCATTCAGAGCTTCAATAATTTTACAATTCTCTAATAAACGAAGGGGCAAATGATCCTTTCACTCCATGATATCCTTGTTGTGTTTTACATTTCTCTCATAAATGAAGTGGAGACCGTCCCTTCTTGTGCTAAGTATTCTTTTCATAATTGTTCTATAACACAAGAAGGGACAGTTTTTCCTTCCTATTTTCACCATTCTGGATATAGATGAATTGCTGGATGCCCATTCCTTTCGCTCCATGATATTCTTGATATTTGGAGGCAATAAGAAGGGGTGCCGATCCTTCTTGTGTTTACTATTTATACTAATCCTACAATACAAGAATGGTCGAACGTTCATTCTTTTGTTCACCATTCAGGATATAGCTGAATTGTCGTCCCAACCTTCATAGATTAAATATTTTTAAATTTCTCTCTTAAATGAAGGGTCGGACGACCCTTCTTCTGCTCAGTATTCTTCTAGTGTTCACCATTCGGTATATACATGAATTGATGGCCTAGCCTTTGTAGGTTGAATATTTCTACAATTATCTTATAAATGAAAGGGCAACTGACCCTTCTAGTGCCCAATATTCTTTTCATAAAATTTCTAGACCGCAACAAGGGTTGGGCGATCCTTCTTGTGTTCACCATTCTAGATATAGGTGAATTTATGAACGACTATTCGTAGGTTCGATAGTTTTACCATTCTCTACTAAACGAAGGGGTGATCGATCCTTTATCTCCATGATATTCTTGATATTTGGAGGATATAAGAAGCAGTGCTTGAACCTTCTGGTGTTGGCCGTCCATTCTTATGTTCACTATTCAGGATATAGCTGAATTGTCGTACCAACATTCGTAGATAAAATATTTTTACATTTCTCTCTTAAATGAAGGGTCGATCGACCCTTCTTGTGCTCAATATTTTTCCAATGTTCATGATTCTGGATATACATGAATTGACGACCTAGCCTTCGTAGGTTAAATATGTCACGGACCCATCGGACAAGCTAAATTTTTTGCTTTCCACTAAGCCGTGTGGCACTTCCTGGAGGCTAACCGAGGGCATGGCCATCTCAAAATCACTCTGACAGACTACACTTAACCTGCAGAATTACCTAATCCTACCTCCTGATCTTCTACACTTAGTTATTTTTTCATTTGCATGTGCACACAACAAATCAACCAAGCAAAAGAGGCAAGAATATATGTGGGTGGCACCCCTAAAACAGAGTAGCCTAATACCCATGATAATACTTGTTTCAACGACGAAGGATACCACAATTCTTTGGAAAGTAATCTAGGAGTGAGCCAAACTGACAACACCCAAAATAAAATCAAGCCACAACTTCAATCATCTCCATCGCATACTCATGCCTGCATGCTCACACTACCCATGCAAGGTCTCTCTGCAGCGTCGCGATCCTGCCAAAGCCTGCATGCCAAACTGTCATTTGCACTCCACCCAGGGATTACTCAAAATTCCTACACCATGCACTTCCATTCAGCATAGACTTGTGCCAAGCCTCCTTTCCAAGCATCTTCCTGACGTGCCAAAGTATGCCTCCTCATTGCACTCTAACTTTGCCACTGAGGAAAGCTACTGAGACGTCCTTCCAATTGCTCATTTGCTGGTCGTCACCCTCCTCAACGTACAACCACAACATTCATCTTGGACGCCTAAGTGCTGAATTGCACCCACTTGGGTGCTTGCCTTCCGGTACACACTTCTAGTTGCCACTCTCCTGCGGTCACTCAAACTGGGCGCAACTCCACTGGCATGTCTTCCTGAAAAACGCACTGCCGAATGACATGTTGCTGACAGTGTCACTTGGGTGCACTCCCTTTGGAATGCACTTGCCTCTGGTGCGCTTGCTTGATGCACTTTTTGGGTGCACCTTCATGGGCGCACTTTTGGGCGGACCTTCCTGGGTGCATTGCTGAGCGTGTTTTCCAAATGCACTTTTGGGTGCACCTACCAGGAGCACACTAGAGCACACCTGAATGGGCGTAATTCTGGCTGCACTTTTGAACACCCATCGGAATGCATCCCATGGACGCTCTACCGGACGCACTTATAGGTGCAATTTCTAGGTGCACTTCCTAGGCGCACCTGTCTGGGCACACTTCCTGGGCACACCTCCAAGCGCATTGCAGAACGCACGTCTTCCTGGAGCCTACCAGAATGTGACTGCTGAAACTCCTCTCAACTGGGGCATGCCTATCCAAGTCTACATGCCGCGCTACTTGGCAGTTATCCTAACTCCTGAGACTCTGATGTTGACCTCCCGCGGGGAGCCTCCCATAGGGAACGTGCCTTCAATGTGAGTTTCCCAATGCCTTAGCCGAATTTTAGAGCTACTTCCTTTTTGCTAACTCCTTGGCTACCTTTGCTTTCCTCCAACCGCAACTTATTTATACACTTAGCTGTCCGCAAGGTAGGGATTTGTGCCCACTCTAGATGACCTGTCCAAGTGGTTGCATGGACCGCAAGTCTTGCAGACGTCATCAAGCCGACGACCGTATAACCACACCTCTTGGGCGAAGTTGTGCCGGTGCACCCCCCCTTGGGCACCATTTTTTCCGGAGCACCCACCTTGCAACTCTGTCTTTCGTCTCCTCTAAGTAAATGCCCAGCTTTCATTGAGGCTTCGTTGCATGGGTTCCCTGACCATTGGAGTTGTCGTGCCAAGATGCTCCACTACACTTGACAGCTGAGTGATGCTCGCATTCCATACGAAGTGTCCAAAACTTAGAATTTTGGCTAAGTGTCCACTTCCTTATGGTTCGAAGGGCCATTTCTCCAAGTGTCTGGGGAACCCCAAGTCATGGTCCATAGATGGCTGTGACATTCTCCCCCACTTAGAGCATTTGGCATCCCCAAAAACACCTTCATGAATGTTCACCTATTGATGAAGCTTTTTCTGCAACTGCCAACCACAATTGCAACTTGTTCTAGCCATCGCATCATCCACCTACTTTGGATTCGGTACATTGTTACTTCGTTATTCTTTTGTCCATGATAGCCCCCGTGACTAAACTAGTCGGGTGACGACTCCCAACCATCTTTTCCCTCCATGACATGAACCGCACACTCAACCGAACAACCTCCTCTACACTTCGGTCTTCCATGCAACTTTGTCAAACGTAAGGAAAAGCTAACACTTCACCTCAAAACTGTCTAAGGAATCTGACTCGGGTCCCCTTCATCCAAGTGTTGTGATCTCCAACCATACTTCCACCAAGCTACTGCTCCAGTCCGCATCAACCTTTGATTCAAAATGACTCTGATCTGTTAGCAATAATAGTGATGAGGAGCCCGTGTTCTGAGATTTGATACCATCTCTTCGCAAGAAGAGTGGTGAAGAGTCCAAAATCCTTCTCTAATACCATCTCTTCACAAGAAGAGTGGTGAAGCTCCCAAACCCTAACTGGCTTGCAGCTTTGATACCATATGTTTGCAAGAACAATGGGGAAGAGCATCCTCCAACTCCTCAACTGTCGCAGCAAACAAGCTCTGATACCATCTGTAACGGACCCAATGGACAAGCTCAATATTTTGCTTTCCACTAAGGTGTGTAGCACTACCTGGAGGCTCACCGAGGGCATGGCCATCTCGAAAGCACTCTGATAGACTATGCCTAACCTGCAGAATTACCTACTCCTACCTCCTGAATTTCTACACTTAGTTAATTTTTCATTTACATGTGCGCACAACAAATCAACCAAGTACAATAGGAAAGAATATATGTGGGAGACACCCCTAAAACGGAGTAGCTTAATACCCACAAGAAGAATTTTTACAACGACAGAGGATGCCACAATCCTTTGGAAACTCATCCAGGAGTGAGCCAAATCGACAACACCCAAAATACAATCAATCCACAACTTCAATAGTCTCCATCGCATATGCATGCCTGCATGCTCACACTACCCATGCCATGTCTCTTTGCAACGTTGTTGTCTGTCGCGATCCTGCCGAATCCTTCATTGCCAAACTGTTATCCGCACTCCGCCCAAGGCTTACTCAAACTGCTTGCACTATGCACTTCGGTTCAACTTATATTTATGCCAAGCCTCCTTTCCAAGCGTCTTCCTAACATGTTGAAGTATGCCTCCTCGCCACACCCCAAATTTGCCACTAAGGAAAGCTACTAAGACATCCATCCAATCTCCCATTCACTGGTTGTCACCCTCCTTGGAGCACAACCACAACATCCATATTGGATGCCTAAGTGTCGAACTGCACCCACCTAGGCACTTTCCTGTCGGTGCACACTTTTGGTTTCCACTCTCCTGTTGTCTTCCAAACTGAGCGCAACTCCACTGGTGTGTCTTCCTGAAAATGCACTGTCGAACGACCTATTGCCGACAATGTCACTTGGGCGCACTCCCTCCAGAACACACTTTCCTACAGCGTTCCTGCTTGACGCACCTGCTGAGCGCACTTGCTTGGGTTCACTTGTGGGCGCACCTTCCCAGGTACACTGCTAAGCGTTTTTTCCAAATGCACATCTGGGCACACCTGTCAGGCACACACCTGCATGCACCTAGCTGGGCACACTTCTGGGTGCACCATCCTGGGTGCACCACTGGGCACACTTCTGAACGCCCATTGGAATGCATCCCTTGGACATCTTACCAAACGCACTTCTTGGCCCAGTTTCTGGGTGCACCTGTCTAGGCGCACTTCATGGGTACACCTCCGAACGCACGTCTTCCTGGATCCTATCAGAACGCGACTGCTGAAACTCCTCTCAATTGGGGTGCATTTGTCCAAGTCCGCATGCTGCGCTACTTGGAATTTTTCCCAACTCCTGAGACTCGCATGTTGACCTCCCATAGGGCACCTCCCAAATGGATCGTGCCTGTAACCGGAGCTGCCCAATGCATTAGCCGAATTTCAGAGCTACTTCCTTCTTGCTACCTCCTTGGATGCCTTTGCTTGCCTCCAACCGCAACCTATTTATATGCTTAGTCGTCCGGAAGGTATGGTTTTTCTCCCACTCTAACTGACCTGTCCAAGTGGTTGCATGGACCACAATTTTTGCGGACGCCATCAAGTCGACGCCCATCTAACCACACCTCTTAGACGCAGTTGTGCCAGTGCACCACCCCTTGGGCACCATTTTTGTTGGAACACCCACCTTGTAACTCTATCTGCCATCTCTGCTAAGTAAACTCCCAAATTTCGTTGAGGCTTTGTCGCGTGGGTTTCCGGACTATTGGAGCTTTCGTGCCAAGACACTCCACTACACCTAACTGCCGAGTGATTCCCGTGTTCCATGCAAAGTGCCCAAAACTTAGAATTTTGGCTAAGTGTCCCCCTTCCTTATGGTTCGAAGGGCCATTTCTCCAAGTTTTCGGGGAACCCCAAGTCGTGGGCCATGGATGGCTATGACATAATATTTTTACAATACCCTCATAAATGAAGGGGCAGTCGACCCTTCTGCTGCGGAATATTCTTTTCATAATAGTTCTAGACTGTAAGAAGGTTCGGTTGATCCTTCTTGTGTTCACCATTCTGGTTACATGTGAATTGCTAGATATAGGTGTTAATAATTCTCTACTAAATGAAGGGGGGGGGGGGCGATCCTTCTTATCGGAAGTCGGACGTCAGGATAAATATTGTTTATATGTTATAACTTAGCCAATGTCTCAATCTCTACTATTTACTGCAGATGTTAGAAGTAAGGAATTGTCGGCCTAGCCTTCGTAGATTAAATATTTTTAAATTTCTCTTGTAAATGAAGGGTCTTTCGACCCTTCTTGTGCTCAGTATTCTTCTAGTGTTCACCATTCTGGATATACATGAATTGACGGCCTAGCCTTTGTAGGTTGAATATTTTTACAATTCCCTCATAAATGAAGGGGTTGTCGACCCTTCTTCTGTCCAATATTATTTTCAAAAGAGTTCTAGACTACAAGAAGGGTTGGTCGATCCTTCTTGTGTTCACCATTCTGGATACAGGTGAATTGCTGGATAAAGATGTTCACAATTCTCTACTAAACGAAGGGGCAACCGACCCTTCTTGTTGGAAGTTGGAAGTCGAGATAAATATTTTTTTATGTTATAACTTAGCCAATGTCTCGATCCCTACTATTTACTGCGGAAGTCGGAAGTCAGGAATTGTCGTCCCAGCCTTCATAGATTAAATATTTTTACATTTCTCTCTTAAATGAAGGGTTGGCCACCACTTCTTGTGCTCATAATTTTTCTAGTGTTCACCATTCTGGATATACATAAATTGACGACCTAGCCTTCGTAGGTTGAATATTTTTAAAATTCCCTCATAAATGAAGGGGAGGCTGACCCTTCTTGTGCCCACTATTATTTTCATAATAGTTCTAGAGTACAAGAAGGGTCGTTCGATCCTTCTTGTGTTCACCATTCTGGATACAGGTGAATTGATGGATATAGATGTTCACAATTCTATAGTAAATGAAGGGGCGGCCGATCCTTCTTGTCGGAAGTCAGAAGTCTGGATAAATATTTTTTATATGTTATAACTTAGCCAATGTCCCGATCCCTACTATTTACCGCGGAAGTCGGAAGTCGGGAATTGTCTGCCTAGCCTTCATAGATTAAATATTTTTACATTTCTCTCATAAATGAAGGGTCAGACGAGCCTTCCTGTGCTCAATATTCTTCCAGTGTTCACTATTCTGGGTATACATGAATTGACGGCTTAGTATTCGTACATTGAATATTTTTACAATTCCCTCATAAATGAAGGGGCGACCGACCCTTCTTGTGCCCAATATTCTTTTCATAATAGTTCTAGACTTCAAGAAGGGTTGATTGATCATTCTTGTGTTCACCATTCTGGATACAGGTGAATTGCTGGATATAGGTGTTCACAATTCTCTACTAAATGAAGGGGCAACCGATCCTTCTTGTCGGAAGTCGGGATAAATATTTTTTATGGGACAAATAGCAATTTTAGGAATGATATATTATTAAAGAAAACAATACATTAATAACACAGAGCATCTAATTGGGACCATCTTAAAATTGATCAGGCAAATTTCCTTTAACTTTCTCTAGAAGGGCTCTCATCGCTTCAAAGGATGTCACTTAGTTTCATGGGAAAGAATCTCAACTCCAAATAATGGGGGTGGTTGGGGTATCCACAATTTACATTGGGTATACTTATCTCTACACTTAAAAATTCTTTGGATAAGTCTTGTTGATGAAGGACTATGGGGAAAGCTCACTCGAGACAAATATATTTATCCAAATACGGTGGTTAGTTGGCTTCGATCGGTGAAGAAGGTAAAATATCAGAGCTCTGTCATCATGCCTTTTCTTCAGAGCTCTGTTATTAGTTGGATTCAATGGGATTAGTGGAAACCATGCCTTTTATTCAACGATGGGTTTCCTAGAAAACTGGAAATCATTTCCATATTGTGGTTGGCAGAGATTAGATTCTAGGTGCAAAACATTTGGGTATTCTTACAGAACATATCCCCAGTTGTATTCAAAGGATGGCCATTTAATCTCTTAACCATGTAAAGTAGAATACTAAAAACCAACAGGTGGATAATTATTGGTTATCAGCATTTGATTTACATCTTGATGGGGAGGCGGTAGTAGATTGGGATCTCTATATTGCAGGATTGAAACATGCAGGTATTTCCTTGAATGAACAAATGGATGATATTTATTGGGATTATGGTTGTGGGAATGGAATGGTTACCACAAATATGGCATATGGGGAAAATGATTCTGAACATCAGAAATCTTATCCAGACAGGTGGAATCATATTTTATGGAAATGGAATGTCCCAGAAAAATTGAATATTTTCATGTGGTTAGTACTAAAGTATTGCATTATGGCTGGTGACAGATTTAGAAAACTTGGGGGAACTGGACCTAATGTATGTTAGCTATGTTTCAGAGCAGAAGAAACATGTGATCATCTATTCAATCAGTGTGTATTCACTTTATAGCTCTGGGATGAGATAACGATTTTCCACTATCAAGCAGGTACTTGGGTAGGAAGCACTCTTAATGAAAATCTTAAATATTGGTATTCAAATTTCAGACATTTGATGGCATATCCTGTTCATTTCATTTGGGGTCTTTGGCGACTAAGGAAATCTATCTTGTTTGATGATAAAATCTACACTTTGCGTGCGTTTGTGGAATTCATAATACATTACATGAAAGACATAAATTGGAAGATGCATGTTACAAGGAAAAAAAAATTGATGGAGCTAGTCAATTGGAAAGATGTGGGGTAGGATGCATTTTGTTCATGGATCAGGAAAATCACATGGATATGTCATTTGGATGCGGAATGGGGAGCAACAAAAGGGAAGAAACCCTTGCATTATGGGGGCTGTTGACAATAACACAAAATATGGGTTCAAACATGATAAACATTTTTGTTGACTCATTAGTGTTACTGGACAATCCACTCGACCGGAGGCAAGCCGGATCTCCCTATCTCAATGCGAGTCTAGAACAAATAGAACAGACTACAAACATGTTTCCTAGATCTACTTAAGGATCAAGTACTAGATGTCTTACCTCTTTGATTCGCTATCCTTTCTCCCGAATGTTGCTCCATGTCCCACGGTCGTCAGATCCAAGCTGCAAGACCTGTCAAGACATAGAAAAGAGAAACGAGTAAAGAGAATCTATACAATAAGAGATCTATGTAAACAGTTAAGCAGGTAAACAAAAAAACATCATTACACATAAGAATGATATTGGTGGAAAGCATTTGTATTACTGCAAATAGAGGAGTACATGATAGAGATATAAAACTACAACCAATGACTTAATGTAGCAGCCCTTCTCCACACAAGCCAATTTCCAATCCCTTCCAAGGAAGCATGAATTCTCCAAGAGGTGAGTGAAGGTGTCCCAAGAGAGATTTCACCGGCATGTAGATACCATAGTCTTCCTCCCTTTGGTATGGGAGTGAGCCTCACTTATATAGGACTAAGTGGATGAGGTTATGGATAGGATAAGTTGAGAGATGGTAGGAGAGAGATAGGGGATCTTCCCAATGAGTCAGGGGTTGAGTACCATCTCTCCAAGAGATTAAGGATAAGCCCCCAAATGGGAAAGCTTCGAGAAAGATCTCGAAATGGCTATTTTTTCCCATTAATAGACCTCATCGCACGTTTCTATGGATCAACCTGCGACGTCGCATGTTGCTAGTGTGCAACCTGTGACGACCTCTCAAAATGTTGTACAAACTGAGTACAAATCCTCTCAAATGAATACTTGGTCCAGATGACTTCAGGGATGTATACACTAAATCATGATGATGGGTAGATTTTAGGTGTAACAGAATGCCCCCCAAAGCATGAAGCTGTTAAGGATGTACATGTGAAGTGCTTTGATAGAAATAATGGAAAAAGACTTGTCGGATGAAGGGTGTTGCTGTAGTACAGCTGACTTTGAACTGACAATCTCATATGTAGTACAACATGGCTGCCGACCAATACATTGCAGATCCATGGGAGTAATGACTGACTGAACACAATCATGGCTACTAGACACAAGCATAGATCCATGATGAGATGATAACATAGCCATGAGCAATACAAAAGTGGATCCATGTAAAATGACTCAATACAAACTCCATCGCAACCTGGGTAAAACATGACTCCCTAGGGTCTTCAAGCTGAACCCGCAATGATACGAATCTATCCATGTGATTACAAATGTCTTGACGTCGAACATGGTAGAAACCACTTGATTACCAGTCATTGATGTAAACCATTAACAAGTGTGAAAGAGATCACCATCAATGTCAATGATTCCCAATGTATCATATTACATATCATCGAGCATGAATAAATGAGTTGACGTCGAACGCAAGATGAAAACTTTCAATCAAGAGTCAATGATGTAAACTCATGATGAAAGCGAGGTAACCTTCCATTAAGGCATGTAGGGCCAAGTTACTTGGTTGGTTTCTAGATTCAATCCTTGGATGATGAGTTGAAGTCGACAAGGATGAATCCATCGAAGGAGGGCCATGATGAATTCCCCATCAATCGACACGAAACACGACAAAAGATGTGTAGAGTGGATTGGATAGTACAGTAACATGTGAGACTGACTCAAAGTAACAACAGCATGACGACGTGTGTATTGACTAAAAATGATGAGTGAATGTGTTCTTGAACATGGGCATGGCATGACTTGGAAGTATTGACATGAGAATGACGCAACATTCTAATGCAACTGATAGTGGAAGCTTTCTCCGAATGACTCATAGGAATAATAGGACTCAGAAAGTAAGCAGGGACTCATAGACAAATAGATGACCCAAGTATCGGTATGCAAATGCAGACGAGTGCCATGTTCAAGAACGATTATATACTGCCACTAAGGTATGTAACACAAACACTTTCCTTTTTCCCCATCATGAATGATGAGTGCCTCATGTGTTTTTTTTTACGAGCTTGATGAGGGTAACTAGATGCTTGGTATAACTCATCTCATAGATGAGACCAATCCCAAATATTTTTCGAACCTAGGATAGGAGGGGTTCGTCCCATTATGGGCCCTTCAATGTGAAAATTTAACGAGTCCATAGAAGGAAAACTTGTTCGTCATTTCATATTTAGAGAGTCTGAAAAGAACTAAAGAAGACTCCAACGGTCCTTTTTCATAAAGTTAGCCTCATCGCCCGAAAAAGGGTAAAACAACGTGGGAGAGGACTCTTCCAGTCATGATTGGCTGGAGTATTCCTTTTTCGTAATTAGTGCCCCTTGGTCCAAAAAAGGGGTAAACTATCACCAGGAAGACAACCATTCAAATACTTTAACAAGCATGAATGCGACAATTTTGCTTGGCAATCTTTTCAATTTTAGGGAGTCTAAAAAGAGCTTAACTATGGACTTCGGGGGTGTCCTTTTCCATGGAAGTTTAACGAGCTCGAAAAAGTGATAAATCATAACTCAGTACTTGTTCTCATGATTTGGTGAGTACGAGAACAAACAAAGAGTAAACTCATCCTCATGCAATAATTACAGCTTAACCAAAAACAATAATGACAAAATCTTCAAAGGAGTGTTCATACCTGTAATTACCATTGGTAATCTGAGAAATGCTACAAAAGACCACTTTACGACTCCTGTACACTAGAGAAAGTGTCAAATAGCCCCAAATATAATGACAAACGGTCGAAACTATAGTGAATGGCCCAAAAGCATCAAAATATTTGAAAAGGAATATTCCATTCTATTCTATAAATAGAAATATGGGCCAAAAATAGAAACATTGTTCAAATTGCCAATTTGGGTGGAGAAGTACCAATTTGGAGCCAAAACTTCCACTGCCGATTCCGGGAGCTACAATCCACCATTTCACCAGCCGTCTAGACCAGGTAGGCCTAAATCTTGTCTTGCAACTTTGTAGTGGTTTACTTTTTGCATTTTTGTCCATTTTTTGATGATTTGGGGAGGGGCCAATGCGCCCTTGGCTCGTCGCAAGTGGCCCTTTCGGGACTTGCGACGAGCTTGATTCATCGCAAGCCTCGAAAATGGGACCTGCGACGATGTTGCCCTGTACCTGAAGGTGAGGTGCAATGGCGAAAACCCACAACTCAAACATAAAAAATATCTCAAAAAATGAGTTTGTGCAAGTTGGGAAAGGACCTAACATGTTTTAAATTGCCCTTTTGGCAGGTTCCCAGCAAGCAAAGATGGTATTAGAGTGGTGAGAGAGAGAACATGAAGTGGAATATGAGCAAGCCGAAAATGATCCACAATGTGTGGCTACTTTGCAAAACTGTGGGTTGCTCAAATTCTTCAAGATACAGGGGATGAGAGCCCAGATCCCATTCTTGACACACATGCTCCAGAGTTGGGATGCAGACCAAAAATACTTTTTTATAGGTGAGCATATCCTCATGATTGACATTGAGGATATCTACTTTCTGACTGGTTTGTCCCGAAGAGGGGATGCTGTATAACTCACTAGGACACAGGCCAGTGACCGTACAGTGGAGGACATGGTGGCACAGTACTGCATAGCTTCTTCTCGTCCTTCCAGCAGGAAGATACTCATAAGAGATGTGGTGAGTCATCCACTGAGGACCATATTGCTTAATATTACTAGGGTGGCGGGTAGCCAAGCTCCACATACGGCTACTCAGACTCAGATGTTGTATGCAGAAGACTGTATGTCTCCCATGGTGTTCAACTGGTGCGAGGGTCTCCTCGCCAACATCCGAGCTCAGCTGACCAAGTGTCGGTGCGGGGAGCTCAAGCAGTTTGGATATGGATCGATCATAGTATCGTTCCTCTTGTTGTGGGTTCCTCTCTTGCACCCGTAGGTGGTACTGGATGACAGGGATCTGAGAGATCCACACATGCTCAGGTGGGTAGAGGTGATGACCCACCATGGTGGGGGTCCCATCATCAATTTTGGTCCAGAGTTCTTTAGCTGGCTAGAAGGCCAGTTACTTATGGTCGAGGACTTTCCATACGGTGGTACGGAATTTCGAGAGGATCCTGACTTAGTGCTGCTAGAGGGTGCAGCATAGGGTGATATTGGTAAGAACAAAACCCTTGTACTTTTTAGTTTTGTGAATTATATTATTTTTTTGATGTAGTGCTGACAAGTGCGTAATATGTGTGTGCAGATGTGGGTCCCGTGCAACTAGTAGGTCTCTCCCTTATGGCGAGGAGAGACAGAGGTGGGGAGGCAGTGGTTCCTGTAGGTGCTCATGTTGCCATAGAAGAGATGGAGGAGGTGTACCGGAACCTATCCGGGCTGATTGTGGAGGTGCCAGAGCCAGCCATCGATGACCTACCGAGGTCCATGCAAAGATTTGGGGTTGGAGCGTCCGTGTGCTTCAACTCCTTACTCCTCAAGGTGGCTCGTACTATAGAATACTTTCTCACCTAGCATCAAAGAGCTGTTAGAGGTAGGGGTGTACGGGTCAAGCGTCCAGCCTGATTGTACTTTTAGACTTGTACTGAGAGCTTAGAGGCCTCAGATTTTTGTACTTACTGAAAGCTATGATGCTTCATATTTTTGTAGAGACTCAC
The DNA here is from genome assembly GCA_027924585.1 of Larix kaempferi. Classification (NCBI taxonomy): domain Eukaryota; kingdom Viridiplantae; phylum Streptophyta; class Pinopsida; order Pinales; family Pinaceae; genus Larix; species Larix kaempferi. The sequence continues at coordinate 17,953,887 of BSBM01000073.1, forward strand.
TGAAAGCCATCGTGCTTTAGATTTTGTACCAACACTACTTTTGAGCGATTTATATATATATATACATTATCGACGGTTTATACATTATGTGTTCTTCAAATGATTAGTGATGTGATCTTGTTTATATGTTTGCTTCTGTACATTATATTTACATGTTGTGAATGCTTTTACATATTATGGATGTTATGTGTGTGCAATGTACCAATCCAAAATGAAATTGGCCATTGAGTCAGCAACTGTGTTTAACTCTCATGGAATGTGCAGGTATTGAACAAATTCAAATGACCTTTCCAGGAGACGTAATTGTTTGCGGGTATGCCGGCTAGCGCCGTTCGCGAATCCATAGCACGTTGCCATCTGCACACACAGACAGAACATGGTATGAGAAGTGGAAACAAGATCAAAAGACACTCGAAAAGAAATGTGTCACACCACAAAAAAACACAAAAACATGCCATGTACAGTATATACAAACAAGTCTATGCATGAGAGATCAAGCGTAGTATCTCTTCAGGTAAATCCCATTGTGGGGTTCACCCAAAGAGATTCCATCATAATCTTCAAGCTCATAGGCACCTTTTTCCAACACACGTTTTATGACGTAGGGTCCATGCCACATGGACTCGAAATTTCCTGCTCCTAGTTTATCGTGCTTCTGGTCATAAGTGAGGACCAGAAGCGATACGAGGTTCAACTGAATTATCATATTGGGCCTTGATGCGTTTCTTATGCGCTTCATTAGCAAGAGCGGCATCACGGCGAGACTCGTCAAGCTTTGCTAGGTGCAAGAGACATTCTTCCTCAGCAGTAGTGTTAGGAAGAAGTTCGACCGTGAGCTATAAAGACAGGATTTCGCACTCTATCGGTTGAACAACCTCCAATCCATATACCAATTGGAAGGGAGTGAATCCTGTGGCGGTTTTAACAGTAGTTCGGTAGGCCCATAATGCTGAAAAGAGCATATTATGCCAGTTGGACTTTTGTGTCCCTACCATCCTCTGGATCATAGTTTTCAAGACCTTGTTAATTGCCTCGACCTGTCCATTGGATTGTGGGTAGTAGGGTGTCGAGTTTTCATGGTGAAAACCCAACCCGTCGCTCACATCATCAACCATATGGTTCTGAAAGTGAGAACCATGATTGGTAACTATGGCCTGCGGAACTCCAAACCGTGCTATCACATGATTAAACATGAAGAGTGCGGCAGTTTTTCCATCATTTTGGTATGTAGGCATATCCTCGGCCCACTTTGTGAAGTAATCCATAGCTACGATGATGTAACTATGCCCCCTAGATGAGGTAGGCTTACAGTGCATAAAATCGATGCCCCATTTTGCAAATGGGCCAACGGCAATAACCGGATGTAGTGGGGCGGGATGAGTGCGCTTCTTCATGTGGAAGTGTTGGCAAGGAGGAAATTTTTTAACGGCCTCAATACAATCTTTGAAGATAGTAGGCCAGTAATATCCTGCGCGCAAAATATTTTGGGCTGTAGCCATCCCAGAGAGATGACCGCCACATGCCCCAGCGTGACAGTCATTCAGAACACATTCAGCCTCATCATGAGTGAGACAATGGCGAAGAATTGAATCGACGCCATGATGATACAAAGTATCATTAATGATTAAATAGTACTTTGCATGGTGACAAATCTTACGATGGTCGTCGCGAGAAAGTTGAGGATCGAAGCATTGGGTTTGAAGATGCAACAGAATATCTCCATACCAGGGGTCAGTCATACTGATGAGAAACAATGATTCATTTGGAAATGAGTCATTGTGCTCAACTTCTGCATCAGGACAGGGAAGGTCGCAAATGAGCTCAACAAACACCAAAGAATTTTTAGACTTAGCTTTCTCGAAAAGAAGACCGAATTCTTGCAGTATCACAATCTAGCGTGAATACTTGCCCCCAAGCACCTGACGTGTCAGTATGTGGTACATGGGGTTCAAGTCGGCAATGATAGTGGTGGTGCGGAGAAAAATGTAGTGACAAAACTTCTGGACGGCAATGACTGCCGCAAAAGCAAGTTTTTTGACATGTGAATATCTAGTTTAGGAGTCAGCTAGACCCTTACTTGCATAGTACATCACATGTTCCTGAGCGTTTTGATGCTCTTGTACCAAAACCATGGCGATAGTGGTAGTAGAAGCAACGAGATATAAGATGCAATCTCGATAATAATTAGGCAGTTGGAGCACAGGGGCATGCGTGATGGCATGTTTGATACTGTTGAAGGATTTTTGAGCTTGATCATCCCATATGAACGGGACGTCCTTCTTAAGCAGTTTGATATAGCCCTGAGTTTTCTCCATGAAATTGCAAACAAAACATCGTAAGTAAGTCGCCTTCCCTTGGAGACTTTGAAGTTCTGTAACATCAGTCGGGGGTGGTAGGTTGATGATGGCCTCCACCTTTAAGGGATCAATGCAGATCCCATCCTTCGAAACGATAAATCCTAAGAGGCGTCCGGACTCAACGCAAAAGATACACTTGTGAGGATTCAGACGGATATTGCACCATCTGCATCTGAGCAAGATGGCCGCCAGATGATCAATGTGGAACTCGTGCTGCTTTGAATGAGCAGGGAGATCGTCCAAGTAGGGTTCCACAAATTCCTTAATATCGTGGAAGGCGTATGACATAGCCCGCTGAAACGTGGCACCAGCATTTTTAAGGCCAAATGGGAGCTTGCGATAAGTGAATGTACCCCATGGGCAGATGAAAGCTGTCTTATGTTGGTTAGCCAGGTTGATCTCAATTTGGTTGTAATGAGAAAATCCATCCATGAATGAGAATATGATGCTTCCGGTATAGTTGTCGATGATCTGGTCGATGAAGGGGGTCGGGTAATTGTCTTTTGGACAAGCTTGATTAAGGTCTCGATAATCAACGTAGATGCGAATGGTGCCCTGCCTTTTGTTCACAGGAATGACATTTGAGACCCAATCCGTTAATGGGACAGGATAAATAAAGCCAGCCTTTAAGAGCTTTTCAATTTATGCCTTTATTGCCGAAGTCTTCCGGGGGTGTACTGGTCGCAACTTTTGACGTATAGGTTTGATGTCGGGATAGGTTTTTATTTCGTGAGAAACAATTGCGGGGTCTATCCCAGGCATCTCCTCATAGGACCAAGCAAACACATCTCAAAATTTCTTGAACAAGGCCGTGCTAATAGCGATTTCTTCAGGGGAACACTTCTGGCCTATGCGAATGTGTTCCACTATACCAGGTTTCACCGAGATGTCTACCGGGGTGGTTGGCTCAATGTTGGCCAAGTTGCCCTCCGTGTTCGTAAGACTTGTAAGGATGGGGGACTGAGGGGATGGGTAGATATCTGGTGAAAAGAGGGTATGGATGTTGTTCTCTATGTATTCCAAAGGAGGAAGAAAAGATGATCTATGATGGAGATCATCCCACGGACTGTCGTCAACATTCATTACTTCCATGATGGACTCATCTGAATGAAAGGTTTGAAGTAAGAGATCAGGTAGAGAGTACATCCATCGTAGAGAACAAGATGAAGAGGCCATGGTTAAAAGGTCCTCCGAAGCTGATTGGATAGCCTCATAAATGCATTCAGCTAGTGAAAGAGTCATCATATCTCCAAACAGGTGTGTTGTGGCTTCATCCGGTACAAGCCAAGCATCGTTGGAGTGAGATAAAATATCAGTGGAGATCATGTTCACCGTAGCAACATGATTAGGGGGTCCGCGGCTGGAAAAATGCCCATGAGAGATGAATCTTTCAATAGGTCAACCCCTATACTCTCATACTATTTTGACATTTGTCTAATGGAAGGAACATGGTCACCAGGATGAGTAGTGGCGTCAGGTGTACAAAAATCTAACTGGTCAATAGTAACAATTCGTCCTTGGTGGGGGAACTATACTATGCAGAAGACTGAAGAGGCTACCGCCTGCATGGTATAAAACCAATTGCGACCAAGCAAGAGATTATAATCTAACGGGGCTGAGACCACTTCCATGTTAATGGTTACGGTCTTTCCCAACTCAACTGCAAGAGATTGTAAGAGCCCATGAGGTTGAAATCCATGCTCGTCGAATGCTTTCAATGTGGTAGGAGAACGATTCAATTCGGGAGAGCCAATGGCTCTCCAACAAGCGATGGACATGATGGAAGTGGGGGCTCCTTCGTCCAAAAGAGTGCGATGAACAATCTTCCCAGCAAGTTTCGTAGTAACTTGGAATGCGAGTTGGTTTGAGAGCCTCGGCTTAAGGTTGTCAAGTTGAAACATGATGGTGTTCGAGGAATCCGGGTCAACTACACCAATGGTTGCAAGGAGAGTTTTGCGTTGATTGGGACAATTCTGCAAAACCTCCAGGGTGGACATGGCACAAGGAGCTTGGGCCAAGTCCTCTACGATATTGTAATTTTGTGCTGCGCGAGCATTAGGATTGAAAACAGCTTTTCAAATCGTGCTCTTGGGAGGACGCAATATCGAATCTAATGAGGGTCTCTCTATGGTGAGAGAGATTGATGGTACAGTGACATCAGGTAAAGAGTCGGAAGCTTTTTCAGTATTACTTCTGGTGGGTTCCTTCGAAGGGACTTGTTCGTAAGATCGCGAGCGAGTAGTTAAATTGATTTCCTTGTTACGCAACATGAGAACATGCGCGGTGTTGGATGGTTCCCCCTTGGATGGGGGGGTTTGAGCAATCATCTGCTGGTTTTGAGCAGGAAATGGATCGTTGAGGATTGCAGGAGTCGGTTTACCCCTAAGAAACTTTTGCACTTTGTCTCTATGGGGACACTCTTTGGAGAAATGGTCTTCTCCACACAGTAAGCAAGGATACTTCAGTTTCCTTTTCTGCTTAGTATCTTCAGGAGTGCTCTTAATTTCCTCCCAGGCATAAGACTTCTTGGGTTTCCCCTTGTTCTTCTTTTTGCCATTAAACTTCTATGATGAAGCTGATTGAACATAATTCACCTCTTCAGTTACAGCAGGAGTGGTGGACTTGGTGGTGCTGTGTCCAGCCGGAGTTGGGTTGGATGATCCAACAGTGCTAACAGCAGGCTGGGTGGTAAGGGAACCTATGGTCCCATCACCTTGGGGTCCCTTATGTGGTTTCGTGGGATTGTTAACGTCCTTGGGTGCGTCAGGAAAAATATTGAACAGAGTGCCAGATTGAGTGTAGACCAAGTCTAACAGATGAGCACTCATGATGGCTTGTTCTTCGGTGATAGCACCTCGCATTGGCAACATCTTTTGCTATGGTGGGAATGAGCGTTTTAGTAAACTAGTCTGCTAGGAGCTGATCTGGAATGGGAGATTTAATGAGACATCGTCTCCTTCGCCACTCGTGGATATGATCCGAAATGTGAGTGGTGGTATTATGATGGAGCGAGGTTAAAAGCTTGGTACCAGTCTCATACCGTATAGGCAGCTGGAAATGCGTCAAAATGTTCATAGCAAGAGAGCCAAAATCAGGAAAAGAGTGTGGTGGTAACTCAATGTACCACTTGGCAGCCGGACCGGTGAGAGTCCTTTGGAACAATCTAAGATGAATTGAATCATCCATTAAGGAATTAGATGAACACCATAAATGGTATGTCATCATGTGGTTCTTGGGGTCTTCACCCAGCTTGCCGTCAAACTTGGGGATATCAGACGGAAGTTTCACCGGAATCAGTGGCCAGTTAGATCCGTGGTAAATAGGATCATTGGTTAAACGAGAGAGGTCAGGTAGGTCCAAAGTAGCCAGAAAGCGAAGCTGTGGATTAGGCTACGCGTATTGATAATACGGGTAAGGCGTGGAAGGACTAAATTGACCGTAAGGTGTACCAGGATAAAACTGACCGTAGGGGGGTGTGCCGCTCGGACCATAAGGAGGGCCGTTCCAATAGGGTGGGGGTCCACCTCCACCTCCGGGAGGGGGTGAAGGTCTGCTGCCACCACTAGGAGGAGGTGGGGGTCCATAACCGTAATAAGGTGGCCCACCACCACCTCCGCCTGGAGGAGGTGGTGGACCACTTCCGCTACCAGATGGGTGGGGGCCCCCCACCACCTCCACTGCTGGAAGGATGAGGGTTCCCACCACCACCGCCACCACCATAGTAATTAGGTCCTCCACCGCCTTCGCTTGGAGGGGGTGGTGGACCACCGCCGCCACTCGAAGGGAAATGTCCTCCTCCACCATTATAGGGTGGTCCATCGTCGCCTCCGCCTGGAGGAGGTGGTGGACCATTCCCGCCACCGCTTGAGGGGTGAGGCGGGTTGTAGGTAAAATGAGATGGGCCTCCACCAACATCAGGTGGGGGCCCATCACCTCCAACAGGAGGTGGGGGAGGACCAATCGGGGGTGGTGGTACTTGAGGGATAGTCGATTGGGGTCCGTGTTGCAACACAGGTTGTTGCCCCCACAGAGTGTATGGATTCCCGGGATAAGGTATCCCATATGGCGCATTTCCGGGATTAGATTGTCCCGGCATAGGGTTAACAGAACCTGGATACACTTGACTCCATGAGGGTTGGGTTACATTTGACGGCCCTCCAACATGAGATAATCTCATGGTGGATGGTCTAGCGGGTTGGGTAGGTCCAACGGAAGGTCTGTCGGGGACTCCACCGCCTTCGTTCTGGTTAGGAAACGGGGGTTGCCCCCCAACCACAAAAGGCTGACCACTATTCAAAGGTTGAACCAATGTGGGTTGTTGAATAGCTACCGTGGTAATGACATTACCAATAAGATAATCCATAGGAATGGAATACCCTCCCCTCGAATTTTGAGGTGGGGGAGGAATCGGTAAAGTAATCGTGGTAGTGACAGGTGTGTTGGACCATTGTCCTTCCACCGGTTGGTTCACTTGAGGTGCAGGACTGGATTCCTGTGAGGGCTGACCAGTCTCATTAGTGGTCACGTGGTGGGGTGCTTCAGGTGATCCGAAATATATCGAGTGAATTGGGATGGGTTCGTAAGGAGGTGAGGCGGGTTGTAGGTAAAATGAGATGGGCCTCCACCAACATTAGGTGGGGGCCCATTGCCTCCAACAGGAGGTGGGGGAGGACCGATCGGGGGTGGTGGTACTTGAGGGATAGTCGGTTGGGGTCCGTGTTACAACATAGGTTGTTACCCCCACAGAGTGTATGGAATCCCGGGATAAGGTATGCCGTATGGTGCATTTTCGGGATTAGATTGGCCCGGCATAGGGTTAACGGAACCTGGATACGCTTTACTCCATGAGGGTTGGGTTACATTTGACGGCCCTCCAACATGAGATAATATCGTGGTGGATGGTCTAGCGGGTTGGGTAGGTCCAACGGAAGGTCCGTCGGGGACTCCACCGCCTACGTTCTGGTTAAGAAATGGGGGTTGCCCCCCAGCCACAATAGGCTGACCACTATTCAAAGGTTGAACCAACGTGGGTTGTTGACTAGCTACCGTGGTAATGACATTACCAATAAGATAATCCGTAGGAATGGAATACCCTCCCCTCAAATTTTGAGGTGGGGGAGGAATCGGTAAAGTAACCGTGGTAGTGACAGGTGTGTTGGACCGTTGTCCTTCCACCGGTTGGTTCACTTGAGGTGCAGGACTGGATTCCTACGAGGGCTGACCAGTCTCATTAGTGGTCACGTGGTGGGGTGCTTCAGGTGATCCGAAATATATCGAGTGAATTGGGATGGGTTGGTAAGGAGGTAACGATGGGTCTTGAACCCTTCGTTGGAGACTTGACTGCCGAAACTCTTCAGCCATGGAACGAAAGTGAGCCAATTGGCCACGAAAATAAGCTAAAGTGTCTTCCGGGGTAGTCTCACTGGATGAGGATGAGATGGAAAAATGAGCCACTGGGTGGTCTGTAGAAGATATCCCCAGTATGGTCGCCAGATTTGTTACCGGACAATCCACTTGACTGGAGGCGAGCCGGATCTCCCTAGCTCAATGCGAGTCTAGAACAAATAGAACAGACTACAAACACATTTCCTAGATCTACTTAAGGATCAAGTACTAGATGTCTTACCTCTTTGATTCGCTATCCTTTCTCCCGAATGTTGCTCCACGTCCCACGGTCGTCAGATCCAAGCTGCAAGACCTGTCAAGACACATAAAAGAGAAACGAATAAAGAGGATCTATACAATAATAGATCTATGTAAACAGTTAAGCAGGTAAACAACACAACATCATTACACATAAGAATGATATTGGTGGAAAGAATTTGTATTACTGCAAATAGAGGAGTACATGATAGAGATATAGAACTACAACCAATGACTTAACGTAGCAGCCCTTCTCCACACAATCCAATTGCCAAGCCCTTCCAAGGAAGCATGAATTCTCCAAGAGGTGAGTGAAGGTGTCCCAAGAGAGATTTCACCAGCTTGTAGATACCATAGTCTTCCTCCCTTTGGTATGGGAGTGAGCCTCACTTATATAGGACTAAGTGGATGAGGTTATGGATAGGATAAGTTGATAGATGGTAGGAGAGAGATAGGGGATCTTCCCAATGAGTTAGGGGTCGAGTACCAGCTCTCCAAGAGATCAGGGATAAGCCCCCAAATGGGAAAGCTTCGAGAAAGATCTCGAAATGGCTATTTTTGCCCATTAATAGACCTTGTCACACCTTGCTATGGATCAACCCATGACGTCGCATGTTGCTAGTGTGCAACCTGCGACAACCTCTCAAAAGGTTGTACAAACTGAGTACAAATCCTCTCAAATGAATACTTGGTCCAGATGACTTCAGGGATGTATACACTAAATCATGATGATGGGTAGATTTTAGGTGTAACAATTAGCTATTATAAATTGGATCAATGGCAGTTGCATATTACAGGTTTCAAATTTGACAGCTTGGAAACAAAAGATTGCACATTTACACAAGAATTTTGAATACAGGCTATCAAAAAGTGGTCTCATTATGGAGGACAGAAGGGTTCATATATGCCTTTTTCACAAAAAACAGGTGTTGGATGAAATTGACATAAATATATACTAAGTAGGGAAGGATTTTTTGGACAATATTATTTTGATACATTACTTAAAATATTTGTATAATACGGTAGAATATGATCTAAATTGCATAGATAAATAGTTTTTGGTTTATTGATTGTGATATGGAATGCTAAATGTTGATGTGGATGGAAGATGATAAACAAGGTTATTATGAGATAAAAACCTGTGTAACATGAGGAATAGTGGCCATTTGGGAGACAAGTATGTTTCACATGTAACAAATGATTATCATGATCATTGACTTTTATGGACAAGAACATGTGTAGTTTCTTTGATTCATAATATGAATAGCAATAGGCTCTTTTTCTTCTGGAAAAAAAGAGAGAGCATCTAACTAGGATGAATTCTGCATTAATTTGGAAGAAAGAACATTGACAATATTTAAATGTGTGAATCAGAGCATATAAAATGAATTCTAACTCACATAGTTCAGTCAAATATGAGGCAAAGTGATAAGATGGTGTAACAAGAAATACATTAACAAATTAGAAATTAACATATTGAAGAAAGTGACAACATATGAATCTCTATTTTTGATAGACCTATACTTCTGCTCTTCATTAAAGTCTTCAAAAAATATTTCATCACTGTATTTTTTTCTCTCGGATCCAAACCCGATTACTTTGTAAATTCAAAATTTATACAAAATGTTCTTTGAATAAAACCTGACTGATTCTTCGCTAAAAATAGAAATTTCAAAGAAATCTCTAAACTTCAGGAACATTTGTTTTGTTGTCGACCAAGCTGATATCGTGGTGCTTTGATTTGGGCTGATGTAACACTCGGGAAGTTAACAAAGGAACCGCAACTTCATTTCAAATTAAGACACCTGAATATTCATTCTTGATATAACCTGTATTTTGTTTTCCCAATTTTTTCGACAATTTTCCATTGCTCTTTATTTGGGATTTCATAATCCATCATTTTTTTCACCATCACCTCCAATTATATGCATGTTGTGTAACATATAGCTGGGATATCCTTCTTAATCATTATAAATTGATCAAATATTTCAAAATCATTTGTCAATTTATCAATTATTGTCTTTCTAGTTAATCCTTTGACCAAACCTTCAAATTTCAAGTGATCCATACGGGCCTATACTATCAAACTGTGATAATTTTCTTGAGTCATTAATTTTCCATCGTCACTCCAAAAAGGAGGTAGACCATTTTAAAAAGGCACCTGGAATAATTTCTTAAAACTTTGAACTTGAAGGAGAATCTGTTGCACTCTGTCTTGTACTTATTTAACACGATCATGCTTGCCAATAATTCTTCTTGCCCGAATGATGATTTATAGCTTGTCTTTGATTCCAAAACTCTACATATATGATTGAGTTAGAGTGTTTAAAAAACTGACTGTATTTTGAGCTATTTCTGAAGGCCTTTTGCTTAATGTCTCGTTTTCCACTTTACACCTCTAGAGAGCTATGTTTGCTATAACATCTTTATCTTCTATAAAATTCAAATGTGACCACAATTTGGTGACTTCCACTGATATTGCCTCCCATATAAGGTGTTTAGCTTGTAATGGAAGCTTACCTGTCAATCTATCTTTTAATTCATCAACTTTATTTTGCATTTGTTTTCTATCACTCGATGCTTTTTTCTTTTCATCAGAATTTTGAATTAATTCCTATTTTAACTTTTGGTTTTCCACTTTCAAATCTTTATCTCTACATATTTTAGAATAATTTGTGGCATAGCACTAGTCAGTTCCTCTATGGAGGACTTTTCCATTTGTCCTTCATCCATATATAGAGATTGATCCCTTGGCTTCTATGGCACTGCATAGTTTCAATCTGATTAGTATTTAACACTAGGATTTGTGACAACAATTCAATCCTTTCTTTTTCCCAAGCATTCTTTTCATCTTGTAACTTTAACATTTTACCTTTGTGATCCATCATTTCTTGATATATGGCTTCCTTTTCTTGTTGTAATGTTGTCAACTCTGGAGATTGCACATGTTGATTATTTAGCACCTTCAATTTTTTCTTGAGCATTTGAATGGTATTTTATTTTTCATCAATGAGCCTTTTGGTACACTGAGTGTTCCCTGGCTCAGCTCCCATAGTCACAAGGTCTATTTGTAGTCTTTTAATCTGGACCAAATTTATTTTCTGCTTTCTCTTGCCTCAATTGACTCTCCAGCTTTGCTATCACAGACTGCAATTTAGAAATGTTTAAAGTGGATTGTAATAAATCGGAATACATGGCATCTCCTTTTTGTCTATGCAATTGAATCTTATCGAGAATATTAATATCATCAATCTTAACTTCCATTTTAGAAACTTTCTCATTGTTCACTACTGCAAACTTTATAGTGTTTCTTTCTGGATCCTTAACTGTAAGAAGGGAAAAATTTTGTTCTGTCAAGTTTCTTACTTTAGGGAACAATTTTTGAGTTTCTATCAAAGACTGCTTCTTCTTTTCTGCATATTGTGAAAGGAAATCAAATCCGGACTTATACTGAGAGTTACTTCCAGATTCCTTTATTTCTGAAAAATAATATTGCTGCATATTTACAGGTGGTTGTGAAATTAAAGTAGTTTTTTCTGGAACAATTAAATCTTGTTCCTCCATACTAATAATTTCCTTCTGTTGTTCCACTTTTTATTTCTTGCTTGAAACTTCTTCATCGAATTCCATACTATCAACTTTTGAAATAGTTCTCTTATTGGTGATATCATATTTAGCTGGTGTCTGAACCAACATTGGCAAATTGCTTGTTTGTTCCATATTCACTTCTTTCTTATCTTGTTCAAATTTGAATAAATTTTCCATTTCTTTTGATCCTTCAAATGTTTGATGATCAAAATCTTTGTTTCTATTTTTCTTTCTCCTTTGCGATATAATTTGATGAGGATCATAATTAATCCTTTCATCCTCTTGGAAATCCATGATCTTAAATAAATTTTCTACTATAGATAGGGTTGCCTTGGTCTTAATGATGAATGGACCAACTTTAAGAGGGATTTTCACATTTGATGATTTTTTTAAAACACTGAAATGTTCTTTTTTCTGAATGCAACCTTTCTCTAATAAATTCTAAGGAAAAAAACCTTGGTGTTAAAAAGGCTGGCAAGAGATATGTTGTGCTAGTAAAAACCATACACTCTAATTATAGTATGTTATTTATACAAGAACCAATCACCTGTTTGGCCTTCTGGTGTAGGTTTCAACATTTCTTTCATTTCTTCTAACACTCGGGGAAATTCAACATTAAAAATAATTTTGTAAACTTCTACCATGATTGTATTGGTGAACTCAAACATATTGATCTGTTTAGGAAGGTCATGAGAAAAAATGGTTCCAAGAAACTTCAATTTAGAAATATTTGAACACAAGAACAGGTTCAGGAGATATGACTAATATATGAAATGCTTCAACTCGTGGAAATTCACCAACTGGACATGAATGACTTCAGCTAGGAATTCATCAAAATTAAAACCACATATTGAACTCGATTGTGATTCGGGTGAAATGACTTGCAGAAGGAAACCTAACATAACTTCCGTGATTGACTTATCACTATCTAGACCTAAAAGTTGACTCAACAAGGACAAAACTAAATGGGTATCTCGCTGAAAGACATCAATACTGAAAGGGAATGATGGGTTTTCATGCGACTGACCATCTTTCAGGACTTGTAATAAAAACTTGTCTTTTTCTTCCGAGCTGCAATTTCTATAAAATTGTACCAAATTTTCTTCGTTAAATGACTTAGGGATTTTGGGAAATGTTTCAGGTAAACCTAGAACCTCACAGACAGTCTGCACATTGACTCGACATAGAATTTTGCTTGTATTTACATTAATGATTACCCTTTCGGCTTGCGAATAATTCACCACACACCAGCCAACTAATTTGGGAAAGTGTAGGGTCTGTTCAAAAAAAAAAATTATATAGAAAAGAACCAAAAACATTAAATACATCCTTTCCTTGCGGCTTAAACTCCATTAATTTCTCTTTAGACTGCAAAATACTACACACAAACAAAACAGGGTCAAAGATATCCCTTTTCCTGTCAACTACAAGCTCCTAGTTTAAATGTAAATTTTCATTGAACGGAACAAGGTCTTCAATTTTCTCCATTGGGAAACAAACTATGAAAAGTGAGGGTTTCAAGCTACCTGTGAAGTGAGCTTACAAACAAGAGAACGTTGAGTTTGACTTCTGTGCTTGTTGAAAAAGACAAGTGACGTGTTTTCAGCGGCTTCTTCTCCTCCAGGCAATAATCAACAAATGCCTTTTTTCAAGCTTGGAATATTAACCTTTAATATAACATATGATTAGGTGGTTTCAGAACTTGTAATGAGCGGTTTAACGTTTACTGCTTTTCATAGCGGACTCCCCCAATGCTTGCAATGTGGTAAGCGGTTTAATTTATGCTCCACCTTTCCAATTTTAACCACCGTGCACTTTCTAGTGCCGAAACCCCTTTCCACCATCGATTTGCTTCTGGGTGGGTCCGCATCATTATTCCTCCACGGGTTTACACGTTTGCAAATTTTGGTGTGATTTGTTCAATTCTTTAGTGCCTTTTCCATCTCTGCCCTTGGTCATTTGAGGACCCTACGTGCAATCATGAAGCCCATGAAGTGGACTTGCAAAGAAAACTGTTGATCTCATAGGAATCAAATCCAACGAATGACACACATTTCACTGGGTTAACATGCACGAAGTTCAACCCAATAATGTGACACGAAATCCACTTTTCAACTCCACCGTCGATCTTGGATGGGGTGATCCAACGATACAAGAAAATTTCACTAGGTTAAGTTGTTCAGAGTTTAAAGCTCAGGATGTGATGCGAAATCTTTATGAAATCTAGCTAAGTGCATGTTGAAGTCCACCATTGATGTGGATTGAAGAAGATCCAACGGTTTTGAATCATTTCGCTATTGAACGATGCTCAAGGGTTAATTAAAAGGATCAGACGTGAAATATTTCTTAGTTGACCGCCAGTTTGACATCCACTCTGTTGAACGGAGGTTTGGAAATAGTATATTTGGAGAACAATTTGGCCAAATTGCCAACTTTGGAGAATGCCAAAATTGGTTAACTCTGCAAAATAATAATTCCTTATTAATTAAAACAAGATTGAAAGACTATGAATATCAATGATGAATCGATGCCATTAAAAGGATACACTATTTTTTATGAAGAGGCATGATTTTCCTAAAAATACACAATGTTTGAAATAATAAAGTTCTTTGAAAAGATATATAACCATACAATTCAAATGTATGAAGAGGATGAGAGGTGTATCTGAAGTTTTGGTTATTGCATATCAGAAGCAAGAAAGAGGCCAGTGAGATAGATGAAGCATTACAAAAGTTCAAGCTTCCATTGAAGATCTGAAAATCTGAAGTTAACACTATTATAAATTAGAGGGTGGTTGGGTGCTGCTGGGGGTAGGTTGAGGCTTGCTAAGGGGGTTGTTTCCTCCTTCTAGTCATGGCTGGAGAATTAGGGTGTTGGGTCATCCTTGTCTATTTAGCAGGTATAAAACCAAGGGTGTAGGTGCATCCTTTCTGTAGTGGCAGAAGAATCTAGGAGATTAAGTTCTCCATCAAGTTGGTGCTTGTAAAACAGTTTTGTATATTAAGGTTAGCTTATTAATAAGAAAGCTTTGCTGGTTTTACCTTTGAGGTTTCCACAATAAATCTGTGTGTTAAAATTGTTAATTGTATTATTCATGTTACTTATGATTATTTAACTTGTGCTTAATACTAATTGTTTATAAAAGTTTTGAAAAAGACAATATTGATTCGCCCCCCGCCCCTCTCAGTATTGCTGGATAAACCAACACCCGCTGCATAGTGCCCTGGTCATCGGCTATGGTCCTCTGTAGTTGATGCTCTAGTGCCTCTGCTTAAGATTTTAAGAGCTTGGGAATATTGGCATAAATTTGTAGGCTCCCTAAGGTAAGCTTACTTCCCTTATACTTTTTAATCCTTCTTTGGACTCCAAACCTCATGAACTATTTACCCGATCTTCTTAGGTACTTGGGACAAAAATAATGCTAACAATGGGGTCCCTTTGTGCAGATATTTTGCACCTTGTCCCAAAGATCTTTAGCTGACGAAAAATTTCCAACTTTATCTTTAACATGATCATATATTCCATGCAAGATGATATCCATTTCCATTGCATTATTATTTCTTATCTCCTTCATGGCTGCGGTTTTTTGTGGTCTTTTTTGAGCGATGTAACCATTTACAATAGATTTCCAGATATCAAAACCTTGTGCATGTAAATGGAGTCTCATTCTTGTAATCCAATGATGAAAATTTGATACATAGAACAGTCAAACCCCATCTGCAGAGTAGATACTTTCATGTTCATCCATGTTCTCTAGAGATCTTTGTTCCAACTATCAGACTCTCTTGAAGGAATTGACTCTAATACCATTTGACTGTTGGAAAATTATACTAAGAGGGGGGTGAATTAATATTTATCACTTTTTAACACTTTTAACCTTAAGTACAACATGCAACATTAACCATTAACAATGTCATTCACCATCACATAACATCATACACAATGCACAAGATATTTAATGTGGATCCAAAACCCAGATAAGAGAAAACCACATAATTTTTTTCTTATATAAAAATAACAATATTGCATTCATAGGAAGCACCCTAGCACCAACTGGAAGGAGGCACCAACCCCCTATTTTACAAGATCCAACTTGAAGGAAGCTCCAACTCCCGGATTGACTTGTACCAACTGGAAGGAGGCCCCAACCCCCTAATTTATAGGCTCCAACCTGAAGGAAGATCCAACTCCTCAGTTTACTAGCTCCAACTAGGAGGCTACAACCCCTTGGTTTTCATAATTTCCAACTTATAGATAGGACTCCAGTACTTAGTAAAATCCAACTCAATAGTTTTATTGGAACCACCTGGAAGGAAGCCACAACTCCCTGAGATCACAAGCACCAACCTAAAGGAGACTTCAATCTCCTATCCTTGCCCCATCCTTCCACCTTGATATGGATAAGAAGAACAATATTCCACTGCCATTGTATCATTGTCTCCATATTCAACCTATACCTGTATCTATGTCCTTGTACCTATATCACTGTCCCTCTACCTATATCTATCATTGTCACAATCATTGTATTGCTGTCACTATCACAATCCATGTTCGTCACAATGACACAATCATTGTCTTTGTCACAATGCCACAAAAACGATGTCTGTCACAATGTCAACTTGTACATGCCTAAAATTTGTCCTCCAAGAATGCCAACAACTTCTTCCAATATATACTTCAGATGTATAGCAAGACCAGAAATATGCCTCCAAAGAGTGTAATTTAATCCCAGAAATAATCACCAATAGACTTCATCTATTGCACATTCAAACCCTTACATCATAGACCTCATAGTACATTCCAAAATCTTACAGGGATCTCATGCTAATAAAATTACCATGGAATATTTCAATACAATCACCAACAATATCTATGCCAAGATCATCATAGAATGTGCCAAGATAATTACCAAGATCAAAGTATGTTGATCCAATGTGCCAACAAGTTTGTGATTCTGATACCGTATGAGAAAGTTATGCAAGAGTTTGTCAACCTTCTTCTCTTGAATTTTCATTGTCTCTGTCATTGTCACAAACCCTAACATTCAACAAGTATAACTCTTAACATGTAATGAATAAATATATGAAACTTTTACTACATATTCTTCAATATCTCTATGACATCTTCTCTAAGGGTCATTCTCTGGAACGTCATGGATCAAAAGTTATAGTGAAAATGAAAAACTAACTTGTTTAAAGATGATTTTTGAGTCATTTAAAACCCCTATCTTCCCAAGTTCATATCTTCAAAAAGTATAGCGAACCAAGATCTGAAATTTTAACCATATGTTCTTAAAGATCTATTTTGCATCTCCTACAAAGGGAACTATCTGATACATTTTGGGTCAAAACTTATAAGGAAAATTCCAAATTGACATGTTTGAAGGTTATTCAAGAACCCTAACTTTCCGAGGTCATATCTTCAGAACTATAGCAAATCAACATCGGAAATATTTACCATAGGCACTCACAAGTCTTGACATGTCTCCATCCCATAAACATTTCACGATCTGAAAATCCCAGAAACAAAGATATACTAAAAATTCCAAGATGACCTAAAACAAAAAAACCAAGTAGAAATCATTGCAAGATTTCATCTTCCACTAGAATTTCGGCCTTCTTCACTTAATCTTTCCCTTAAATTTGACCCTCTACTCTTGCATCTGAGCTCTTCAATTTTGGATGATGAAGATGAAAATTTTCCTCTCCTATTTATACTACTCTAAGAGAATGATTTAGATTATTTTATGGTTACCAAATATACTTTAGCTTTAGCTTGAGTAACTCTTAACCCTTGCTCGCGAACTTGAAAGTGAACAACAAAGTGCAAAGGTATTGATGATCAAGAGTCAGGGATAAATGAATTAAAAAGTCAAATTACCAAGTTGAAACTAGATGTCCAGGGTGAAGAGTTGTTGAGAAGAACTAGAAAGACCCTTTGGGAAAAAATATCAGTTGGAATGCTAGATAGATGGGATTATTTTGATCTTATACAAGATGAGTTAGAGATGTATGAAACATGTCAAAATGAAATCAAAGATGTTGAAAAGCAGCTTGGACAAATTACTGAGTAGGATACTGAAATAATAAATTTCCTAAATACTAGTATAACTAAGAAGCAATTGGAGGACTTTTAGGTTGAAAACATGACTCATATGATAAAGATAGCCAATCAAATGATTACCAAGGAGGTCTTGATGTCCAGAAATCAAGACAAAGCTAAAGCATTGGCTGAAGAGATTATTAGATTCAAAGGTCTTTATAAAGAAAAGTCTTGCATTAGTCTTGGTTTACCTCATCCATGGGATGAGAATGGTGATATATATAAGAAGGATGAGAACAAATCCAATCTATTAACTCAAAAGAGAGATGATGTTGCATAGTTTGATTATTTAGAAGGAATCATGATTAGTGATGCAATGGTAGACAACTTGAGATATGGATAAATATTAAAAGCACACTAAATTTAAAGATTAAATCCCATATCTTATGAGAAGATTACTAATGTTGAAATAACATTAGAGTAATTAAGGGACCACCAATTCCCAATTGGTAATTTGTGGCAGTCATTTGGGAAATACCTTCGCACTTTGTCGTCCACTTTCAAGTTTCCAAAGGGATTCAAATAATTGAAGTTTGTTATTGAAGTGATTCAATATAATAGTTTTTGTATCCATGAACATATTTTTTAGATTCACTCCCTCTTTTGTATTTATGGATGTCTATATTCATTGGACATTATATAGATTGTATTTCATTTCCATCCAACCTTGATTTTTCTACTAGAAGTTTGATTACTTGTCAATTCAATCTCCATGGTTATAAATATTTTTCAAATGTTTTTTTCATATTGTTAGGTATTTTTTATGTTTCTAAAATAATTTTCCTCTCTATGGGTTCTTGGTTTATTTGGGCTAGACATTGCTTATTAAAATCTATAGAGTGGAATGATGCAAATTTTGTTGCTTTTTTGAGAAATTGGATGCATCCATGCCTAATACTCCAACTGTGTAGGGGTGAAACTTGAAACATAGTTTATCTTGGGTAATTTGTCCCCATTTTCGTTTCCACCTCATTTTCTTCACTATGCATTTGTGATTCATCGAACGGGCTCCTTACAAACATCTTCTGCAACATTTTCATTTGTGATTCGTCCAGTGGGCTCCTAATTATATGACTGGGCTGCTGTGAATTTACAGGTATATGCAGAATTTTGCACTATGGATTGGATTTTCAAATATGTGTATTAATTTGTATGTGGAGAATAGAGTTAGATGTAGGGTTTTAACTTTCCACAACCAAATTGTTTAAAATTTGCAATGCATTATGTGACTAGTCTATGGAGGCAAAGTATCGAATGACCCACACGAATGAACCAACAAAAAATCACACTTCCCAGATTGTACAACCTCACTGCAATTTTTCGCAATTTCCAAACCTTGAATGGTAGAATTATGCAAACAATATGAAATGAGTCATGCAAAAAATCAACACCAACCTTAGATGTTATTCCTACGACATGTTATATCTCCTTCTTTTCCTAATTATGTTTCATCTCAACGCCATCTTGGAATATTGATCTTGTTGTTTAGACTTCTCTTATCTCTTATGGTCATCTCTCCCTCTTCTTCATTGACTTTTCCCATGTTACACTAGATATTCTATAAACCCATCTACAAACAATGTCTAGAATTGGTATAATTGATCAAACAAGTGATTTCTTCATATTGTTAGATTTTTTGTCTTTATGTTTTTTAAATTTATTCTATATGGATTCTTGGGTTATTTAACTAGCCCATATTAATATAACATTGCTTATTAAATTTTATATAGAGGAACAATGAAAATATTGTCACTATATTAATAAATTTGTAAAAGTGATAATGAAATTTTGATGTACTATTACATTTTCAAATGAAAAGAATGATTTATTTTTACGTTTTAGCATAGGGTTCAATATCTCATAGCCCTTCAAAGTGAAATGGGACCCTACCCTTGATTATATCGGCGAACCCTAGAAGTCAATCTGTCCCATCAGTTAAGTCAATCTGTCCCATCAATTAATCCAAAGGTCGGTCAGGGTAAGGTATCTGACTCGTAATGTCATATAACCCTCTTTCAAGTACTTTGATATTTAATTTCGACGGTTGTGGAGATTTCTTCTGATTTGTGTTCAATTTTTTTGTTCATTTCTGCTCCTTTAAATCAGATCTTCGCCTTTTCCTTGGTGTTTATCAAAAATGTTGTCTAAATTAGCTCTATCTTCGATGGTTTCTCCCTCCACTGGTCCTCCTCATCGTTTGGTTGTTGAAGTTTCAGAAAAGGGCAGGCACCGAATTCCGACCAATGCTCTGCTTAATGGCAGAGAGCTCTCGTATGGGAAGATTTGTTACAACAGTTCTTCAGGCCTATCTCCTTGTTATTATATAATGGTGGAAGTATTAGTTGCGGCCCTATTGGAAGGACTAGCGGCATTGATGCATACACCCAAAGATTGGAGTAGTTAGAAAAGAAGATAGCAGAGCTTCGACAGAAGCTGGAGGGGAAATGCGACAAAGAGGAATTGGACTCAATGGAGAAGAGAATCGAGGATACCATCGACTGGAAGTTCAATAAAAATGACGAACTGATCGAACTGATGTGAAGGATCCTTGTCGAACATGATGAAGCCACCCAAGTTCAACGTGACGCCGAGAGGAACCCAGCGACTTCAGTAGGTTCTGGACAATCTCGTCCAGCTGACAGGCCTTCCTTAGGTCCAAAATCAATGGAGCTTGATTGAGGGAACCACGTGGACCACTTGCCACGGCCTCTTGATATTTTCATGATAAATTTTATTTTTTTGTTTTCTATTAGGTTTACTTCTCTGTTTTTAGATTTTAGTTTTCTATTAGTTTAGGCGAGGTATTTTGTCCTATTTTCCAAGGCCCCTCTGTTTAGTTTGTATAGGCAGGTCTTTTGTAAGGGTTACACTTTTAGAGGGACAGTAGAAGAATGGAAGGATAATATCAAACTGACCTATTTTGCAAAAGGTCTTCCATTCATCATTTTGTATAATTTGGATAAACAACAGTTTAACTGATTTATCTAGTTGTCATGTTCGGCTAACAACCTTTATGAAATTTATCAGTGTTATCGGATGAATATATATATAATGTAACTTTAACATGATCAATTTGCATGGTTCGACTAACAAACTTTATGAAATTTATCTGTGTTATCGGATGGACATATATATAATGTAACTTAAACATGATCTATTTGCACTATTTTTTTGTATGTGTTCTTTTATGAATCCAATATAACTTATTTTGTTGTATGTGTTCATTTATGAATCCAATATTAACGTATTTTGTTGTATGTGTTCATTTATGAATCTAATATTAACTTATTTTGTTGTATGTGTTCTTTTATGAATCCAATATTAATTTTAGAAGATTGTTTTTGTGAATACTTGAATCCTATGAACCAGAGAACATCAATATGAATTGTGACTCAACATAATCTCATTCACAACAAACAACAGACAACAACAGGAGAATCTCTGCTCACATAGAAAACACAATGGAAATACATAACATGAATAACATTCACATAATGAAAGGAAATATAGATTGCAAAATAACGACAAGAGAATCTATGCTAAAAAAAGTATTTGCTTAACTCTACAAATTTTTTATTACTCTTGAAATTGCTTAGTTAAATTGGTCTCGCTCTCATGGGTTCCAACCCCAATTAGAGAGTTGATATCTAAGTGAATGCTTAACTATTTGCTTGAAAATAGGAATTTTATAACTAATTACATCTGTCACAAACCTAAGTCTTCATAATCCTCGAAATACTGAAAGACAATGTTTCATCTCTCGAGTAATTGAGTGCGCAGAAGGAGAACCAGATCGCAAGAATTATTAAGGAATTTGTGGAAGACATGATAACGTTCCAAAATTGCCGGATCATCTTAGTTATCCCGTTGAAAAACAAACAAAGAATGGAGGCAGTAATCAAACTCTTATGGTATATATAAAGAAATGAGTATTAGTTGTAAAAGGGGGGGAGGAGGCTCTGTGAAACTTCGAGGGAAATTATTTTTCCAGAATTTATGTGTGAATTCTCCTGTAATAGTTCAATGGGTAGCATTAGAAGACATCGTGAGGAGTTGTAAGCAGCTGATGTTATTATTTGATTTGCTCAGAATTGTTTCACAGGCATCTTGAATCAACTACTGTGGTATTTATGAAATTAATTTCTGTAATATGGAACGCCTTTATGTTTCCTTGTGCTCATTCTGATGTTGCCATAATCTTAGAATTCTAGTTTTAAATATTTGTTTACTCATTAATCGCCTACTTCAAAAGATGGAAAATGGTGCTGTAGCTTTTTTCGATGGTGCTGCAAAAGATGGCTTATGTGCTACAGGTGGAGTTATTTTATTAAATGAAGATGATTATTTCACTCTAAGACTTAATTGTGGAAGAGGTACTAATATGAAATCAAAACTTCTTTCTCTTTGGTGTATTTTGAAACTGGCTAACACGTTCGGTATTGGTGAACTCAATTTTTTTGGGGACTCTCGGGTTATTATCAAATGGGCTTGTGGTGACTACAAGCTGAAGGTTACTTCCCTTTTTCATTGGTGCTATAGGATCAACACTGAAATAAAATTGTTCAAAAATATTTCCTTTGAGCAAATCTATCAGCAACACAACTCACTGGTGGATAAATTATCAAAAGAAGCAATGGAAGAAGCGGAAGGAGTTATAGTTTGGGAAGAATTCCAGGGCCATCACAACTACGATGATGGATCTGTGAATATATTTGAATTATGAGTGGTTCTTGCCTTTTTGAATTTTGGGACATTATAGGTGTTGAGATAAGTTTTGAAAGTTAAATTATATGAGATAGTATCATTGTATAAAGCTCTTTTTTGAAAAGTATTTTAAAAGACTTGAACAGTTTATGTACTACTTGATTCGTATCGAATATCAATAGTATGTTTTTTTATACTGAAAATAATAATAATATCTCGTGTAGGTGCTTACAAGATCACAAGCAGTGGTTTTCCATTACAATTTTTCATTCAACAGAACAATCCTCGACTTGACACATGGTAAGCGGTAAAAATTCCGCTACCGCTTACCCTTTTCATTCTCTGGGCTAGTTGAAAGTGCGAAATTAACATCAACCATCCGATCCAATACGAACTACTACAACGATTAATCCCTTTTTTTCCTAGCAGAAGCGTGTAATAAAGGTAAATTTTGTCTTTATTTCAGGTGACGCATCAAGTTTTCATGGGAATTGTTTAGCCACCATCGTATTTACCAAGTTTGGGTTCCAGTTCCCCTGCAACAACAAGAAACATCTGGTGCGGAAGTCAAAGATCGGGTAATAGTTCCACATAGCGGGATCTGTTTTATGCTCAGTCCCAACTACGTCCGACCCTATGTAGGTTCCATGCTCTGTACAGACTCCAGTTGCACACTTCCACACAAGTTCCCATTCTAGGCTATTGAACTTGAGTGGACTTTGGACTTTGGAGTGTTTTGTCGAAAATAGTCTTTGGTGAAATCTAAATTTTGAAGTGTTTAAATTGTGTTTTTGGATGGATAAATAGATTCATCATCCTCAAAAAATATTTTGAAACATTATACAATTTCCTTCCACAAGTGATCTCAATAATTCTAAGGATTTTTCAATATTTAACTAATAACCAAAAATGATTGAAAACGTAGAATATTTAAATTACTTCTTAAACAATTACCATGACTTCCACGCCTTTGGAATCAAGGTATCACTCAGTTAAAGTGACTCCTTATGTATGATAATATTTTTGAAGTAATGATGAAGATGAAACAACCTCTTAATAGAGAATCAATTCTCATCTTTCTGCTTACTAATATTTTCAACTCTATTTATTGATATTGTGTTAGTAAACTGTGTTGAGAGGCTGGGTAATTCTCCTTTCCCTATTTTCTTCCTTCCCCAATCCTTTGTTTGATAAATACATACTCATTGATGAGAATGGATTCTCTACTTCTAAACGATAGTCGATGGTAAGCACTAATAGGACCACGAATCCTAGAAGAATTCAGTTATTCCTATGAACACTTTTAATTTATGGGAGTTGCGGGTTGATTGGACTTTGAATCCGAAAAGGAGAAGTACATGAGCAAACATTCTATGAGTGAGTGGATGTTGGATGTGTGATATCCCTTAAACGATCTACTCCAAAGTCCACGTAGGTTCCAGGCTATTGATAAACTCTTATCTAAACGAAACTCTGGGATGGGGTTAATTCTTATTTTCGCTGCAACTTTATGTACAGAACCCTGACTGATTTATATATTAATTTTTTTTATAAACATGATGAACATATTTTGCATAAAATTTAACACTAAGCCATGTAGCTAATAAATTAATTTTCTTAAAGTTCCGCTCCTATACACCATTGTGTTTCCCACATTCTTGAAAAGTGCCTGAAGTAGAGTAGGGTTTTTTTTGTAAGTAAGGAAATTTTGTATTATATAAAAGGATCAAATTACATTTGAGAAAAACAGGCCAAAGATCTGTTGTTCTCCTTCACTTCTTGGCTCTTTGACCTTAAACATGATATTTATCATAATACTGTCTAACCAAAACACTAAACCAAAATTACACATACTGTTGAGTCCATACCAATAATCCTTACAACAAGGGAGATATAGTTGTCCATAGGATCAATTTTAGTTGAATAGTTTGTTAGATGTTCCTTATTAAGATGGGTGGCATGGAATTGGTAGACTTCACTTTCTTTAAGTGTATGCAGCGAAATATGTAATGTATGACTCATATCTAGTAATATTTTATTTAGCAATATTTTTAATGAAACATTGAGTTAATCTATTATTGTCAATTTAAGTGTAATTTTTTTAATTAAATCCCTTCATACTAGAAGGGTGGTATGAATATATAGCCTTCAACCTGAAATTAAGGTCATCCCTTCAAATTTGATCCCTGATACCTATTCCAAAAATTTATATAACTTGAATCCATATGTTTATATTGAAAGGTTACCATTAATATCCTTAGTATTCATTTATACAATCTTTAAACTAATTTTAAAAATCAAATATACCAAGTGTCACCCTAGGAAACTAGATATTGACATTTTAACAACAAAATTTATAGAAATTTTGCTTCAAAGAGCTTGCTGGCAAGTGGAAATGTTGTCAGAGAAAGAGAGGTTGCTCTTTCCTCAGGTTGTTCTATTTTGGGGTGTTGGAAGTAGATGCTGAGGAGAAAGAGCATCAACTCCTTCCTCTAGGGTTTTTTTTAGGAGTGGGGAAAGTAGGTATCGACACTCTAAACATAACTTTCATAGGAACATTCCTTCGCATAGTTTGCTGGAAAGTGGAAATATTGTCAGAGAAAGGGCAACCGCTCTTTCTTCAAGTTGTTCTATTTTGGGGTTTTGAAAGAATCCAGTGAGGAGAAAGAGTGTTCGTTCATTTCTCTAGGTGTTCTTTTTTAGGGGTGGGGAAATTAGACATTAGCACATTAAACATAAATTTTGTAGGAAATTTGCTTGAAACAATTTGCTGGAAAGTGGAAATTTTCTCAAAGAAAGAGAGGCCACTCTTTCCTCATGTTGTTCTATCTTGGGCTAATGAAAGTATATGCTAGGGAGAAAGAGCATCTGCTCCTTCCTCCAAGGGTAATTTTTAAGCACTATTACAAAATGAGAGATAAGTGACTAGGCGACTACAAAAGTTAGTCACCACTATTTTTTCAAGGGATAAATGACTAAAATTGAGCAATTTTAAATAAGCCAACTAAAAATGACTAATTTAGTCACAGGATAAAATATATGACTAGATAACAAGTGACTAAAATAAAAATGACTAACATAAATTACTAATTTATTCACGGGAATATAAATATGACTATCTAATAATGATTAATGTGAATTAATCGTTTATGTTAGTCATTTTTAGTTGTGGATCACACTGACAATGGAAAATTACAATTTTGATAATGAATTTGTACAATATTTCGCTAAATTTTAACAATGGAGATGGATTTGGAGATCTTAGTATGGGGGTCATGGTCCATGTGTGTGGTCCCAAACCACCATATTGGCCCTCCATAGGGGATATTTGGCCTGGAAGTGGGATGTGGTGCTCATATTTTTGAAGTTTAGAACACTATATATGGTTTCTAATATAAGGTTTTTTTTATAAGCTACAACTTCATATATTACTTGGAAAAAGTAAAATTACATCGGATAGCCATTATAGCTCAGGATCAGCATTCGACACATAAATACAGACAATATCATCCCAAAAATCTATTCCCCACATCCCAACAACTCCATCTCATACGAAGCATTAATCCAGAAAAAAATTTCATCCCATATTAGAGTACTAAGACTAAAGACTTCACTCTAGATGTGATGACTGTATAAGACTTCTACCCAAGCACTAGGATCGACATGTTGCATATGACAGATTATCAACGTTAATTATAGACAAAAGGATCAAATAAAGACATGCTTCCAATTATCGCGCTTGAAATCTCGATGACATGCCAGCCTAGAAATCCTCCTAAGGGTTTGCTGGGGCTCCCATGCCATTTGTAGCTTGGTAGACAACTCCCCACTCACCCACATGCATCCCAGCCGAGACACCAACATGAGGAGATCCCCCCTCCTTCAAGCAAGGAATAAATGGTATTCCCAAGTGGTGGGTGATGACATCAATTTTCATGTGAATGAGCCATGAATCCATTAGATGCTCCTTCCATAAGTGAGCAAGGATATTACCCCCCAAACTCTTTAGCTCATGCGCCTGAAGCAGGTGGCCAATTACCCAGAACATGGAAACAACCCATTCATACAACAACAAGTGGGCCTGAGTGGACCCAGGGTCCAAAATACTATGCTCAAGCATAGAAAATTCCTCAGCTGGCTTCGAAACCTCCAGCTCTGCCCATAAGTCCTTCTCCACGAAGTCGGTATTTTCCCTAATTTCCTTCGGAATTATGGCCATGTAGTCCCAAGTGTCCCGAGCCACCCTCGACTTCTCTCAAATCACTCTTTTCTTCCTTACCTGAGTCTGCCTTGGCTGACCGCCTCAACATTCTCTGGCTCATACATGTCTTCCTCACCACACTTCCAACCACTATAACTAGTCGTTAATGAGCTTAGACTTGCCACCTTCAACAGATAGGCAATAATGCCAAGAATTGATATAGCACGAGCCATTGACTTGATGACCTCAGAGATGAGGACGAGGGAATCATACCTGAGGACAATGCATCCACTGTCATAACTATGCCAATACCAGGGCTTGTCCACAAATGGGACATAAAAACACATTTCGCACTTGCATCCAACTTCGGCATTAATTTCCATAACTACTATCATACCTCCCTTCTCCCTGCACTTCCGATTCATAGTACTTTCCATGGGCCTGATATAATTCATTTACATGCAGACTAGAGCTCCATCCATCCTACAGGCGGCGATCTCAAATGTCCATGTGCCATCATAATCTCCTCTTGTTAGTTGTCTCCATCAACATCCACGGATTAATTATAATAGTGTTGATTAACTTAATGATAATGAAATTGCAAGTTTATACCGTGGTTGAGGATCTAATTTAACAAAGTTGAGTTCATGGCTTATCAACATAGTTGGAGGTCATGTTTTATGATTAACAATATAGTTGGAGGTCATTATAGGTCATAAATTATGTTTAACATGGTTGGAGCCTCGAGGTCATGGTTTAATTGTGGGATTAAACTTTTAATTATTAATATTTTTAATCTCACTTTAATGTTTTAATTTTCTAAATTTGTAATCTTTTAGAATTATATTTTGGCTTATTATATCTTTTAATTTCTAATTTTTAAATTATTAACCTTTTTAATATTATTTTAATGTTCTAAACTCTTAATTTTTTATTTTTTAATCTTGTTAATAATATTATATATTAACTTATTGAATTGGTATTTTTTAATTTGTAATATTTAAGGTAATATTTAATAGTATTAGTCTTTTAGATAATGTGATAAGAGCGGGAAAGATTGTGGAAAGGAGGGAAAGATTGTTGAGAGGAGGGAAAATGAATTTCCACAAAATCCCCTACTCATCGAAAGCTAAGGGGAAAGGGAAAAAAAATGCATGACTCGAATAGCTGGGAGTAGCTCCACTCATGACAAGGTATGAATGTTCAGCCCTGCAGGGGTTTTCTAATTATGTGCAAAATCTCATTTTTTCACGAGTCTTTTCAGTATTTGAATATATATATATATATATATATATATATATATATATATGTCTCTTTGGGGTTTTCATCACTAGTGTTGCATTGCTAGTGGTTCATTGAGAGGGGCTTAGGGTTTGAAGGCCGAAGCTCAATATTAAAGGGTTTCTGTAGATCTAGGGTTTCTAAGGTTCTAATGCGAGAGGATACAACCAAAAGCGGAATCGTGAATCTATATAGCTGGCACTCATGGCTAGGTCTCCGCACCATTTGCTTATTTTCTATACAGGTACATGAATTTCCTGTAATTTCATTTACATTTCCTCTATCAAAATACTCATTGCATTCTATTATGAAATCCAAACATAGTCCCAGTTTGTTCATATGCTGATTTTTTTAAAAATTCTTTTCAATGGTTGGTTGGATTCTACGTTTTATTCTCTTCTGGTGCACCAGATACCTCACTGTAGTAGTTAATTGTAGTAAGTATTGTATTGCCCTAGATTAGGGCCACTTCACAACTGGACCTAAGCATATGAAAGGAAGGAATAAATAAATGAGATGGACCCCTGGTTACCACACCCAATGAGGACTGATTTAACTATAGGACTACCTGGATCGGAGCAATATGGTCGCTTATAAAAGTATCATTGACAGGAGATCACCAGTAGCCTGTGATCACCGATGATGCATAAATTAGAATGCACCGATAATGCATAAATTAGAATGCACTTGTGATGGGCTCCGCCGCCTCATTGACAAACACCTGTGTGTTCGCCTATGCCAGGACTACTATCCAGGTGAAAACACTGAACCTTAATATGAAATTATTATTATTAAAACTATTAAGTACTATTTTCTACACTGCATATTTCAGTATTGGTGGACGGGAAACTAACCTTTTTGGCTGCATCTCACTCTTCCAAACAAATTTGCCAAGTACTATATTCCTACCCTTTTTATCATATTAGCCGTATTTGTTGTTTGGATACTATGGCTCTAAGCAAGTCTCGTTTGTGGTCTTAGTTTACATTGGTAGTGAAGTCGTACAAATTGAGTCGGTTTAATAATAAACAATATGGAAATAAGGTATGTACACCTTGTCTCTGGGATGTGGAGGTCACTTGTTTTATAAACAAACATATTTTACAAAAAAATGATGTTTGAAAGATATCATATCAATATTCTCAGTCTTCTTTTTAGTTTCCCCTTCTTATGTAAGACCGAATGAATAATTATATTGTTGGATATTTTATTTGATGCTCAATTATAAGTTTGTGTTAAATTTTCAAAATTTACTTCAATCTGATCTAGGATCTTAGCTGAGAGAACAACATGTACAACATATCTACAACATATCAATCATGGACACAATAATGCAAGCACACAAGAGACACAGATTTTACTTGGGGAAAACCATAAAGGTGAAAAACCCCAATAACTTCCTCAGAGATAGATAGAGCAATGATACAACCAGAATACAAGAGATAGTATTCTCCTAGCAGCAGAGCCTCCTCCTCCACAAGTGTTCCACTATCCAAAGTGTGAGTGAGAGAATAGAATGTGTAAAATGAGAGAGACACACTCTCTATTTATACACTAACTTGACTTGACCTTTACTCAATTAGGTCGGCCTCAACTTAACCACTTAACATAATGCTGACTTGGCCGAACTCCACTAGGGTGTTCTAATAACCATTTGACCCACATGGCTGACCCCCAATAGGGTGGTCTAATAAACCTTTGACCCACATGACTTATACAGGGCCGACCCCAACAAGGTGGTCTAATAACCCATCAAGTATAAGTTATGACACTTACAATATAAATGATGACACTTCCGTATAGAGGAATAATAACATCTCTATAGGAATACAACCACTTATGTATAGAGGAATAATAACATCTCTATAAGAATACAATATACATATATGTGAAATACATTCCGAAGTTACATATACATCAACACTCCCTCTTAACTAGGAAGGTATTTCTCGACACAGGTCTTCTAGCACAAGTCTTCTTCTCTGGATAATCGTCATCGAGTCATAATCATCGTCACTGCTGCTACTATCTCAATCAATCTCTAAATCTACTAATCATAGGAATTTATAGAGAGCCAGTCCTTTTTCATACTGGATGTAGGCCCACCACCTGCAGGTCTTCATCATCTGTGCGAACGGTCTGATAGAGGTGGCTTCTCAGGACTAATTTTATGTGCGGATGCAATACCGGAAAGAGTATCCCAGGAACATTTATGTGCCTAAGCACGACCTGCAAGATCTCCCAGGACTGATTACATGCATCTCCTCCACAATACCTTTAAAGAGCATCCTAGGAACATTTATGTGCCGCAGCACGACCGGAAAGATCTCTAAAGAGCATCCTAGGACTTATTACGAGCACACATCTCAACCTCTCGGATCTCCAGGATTGATTACATGTGGATAGACAAAACCTTTAAAGAGCATCCCAGGAACATTTATGTGATGCAGCACGACCAACAAGATCTCTAAAGAGCATCCCAGGACTAATTACGAGCACACAACTCAACCTCTCGGATCTCCAGGACTGATTACATGTCTCCATAGTAATACCTCATCCCAGGATTGATTACGAGCACATAGCTCAACCTATCGGATATCTGAGGACTGATTACATACTACATAGCAATACCGGAAAGAGTATCCCAGGAACATTTATGTGCCACAGCACGACCGACAAGATCTCCTAGAACTGATTACATGCTATTTGCACAACCTGCCACATATCATCTCTGATCTCCAAGTATCAACCTGATACTCATGATCCAACGGATCATCATCGCAAAAAGCATCATCCTGATGCTCATGATCACACTGATCATCATCACTGTACCATCCTGATACATATCATCTGGAGCAACATCTTGAAGCTCATCATCATGATCATCCTGATAATACAATGCATTCACCTGATGCATACCAAGTATCTACCTGATATATATCATCACACATGATACACCTGATCATACAATGTATCCACCTGATACAAATACAAATACATGATCCACCTGATCATACCTGATACATATCAACATACATGATCTACCTGATCATACAATGTATCCACCTGATACATATACAAATACATGGTCCAAGCATCCAACATGATGCATATACAAAATACATACAAATGATCCAACTGATCATATCCAGCATCAGACATGATGCGTACATATACATATACATATAAATGATCTAACTGATCATATCCAACATCCAACATGATGCGTACATATACATATAGAGCAGCAACTGGAGCATCGTCCTGATGCTCATCATCCATGATCCTCCTGATCATCATAGCATCATCTTCTTCGGATCATCTCATCGTCCATGAAGCACAGCCCAGATGCACATCATCCAATACTTACACCATCGACATGGGAGAACACATCTACCACCATTCGGGGAAGGATCCAGCCCTTAATTTTTCACCACGGGAGAACACATCTACCACCATGTGAGAATGGCTCCAGCCCTTACATCTACACCATGGGAGAACACATCTACCACCATGTGAGAATGGCTCAGCAATTGCATCACGACCATGGGAGAACACATCAACCATGTCAAAAAAGCTCATGTGCATCTGCATCTTCCAGACTCATCACTTCCCTTTAGAATGAACCTTGATCTGAAGTGCACCAAGCCTATCTTTGAAGTACTCAAACTGCACTCTGGCCAATGGCTTGGTCAATACATCTGCAACTTGCTCATCCATCGCAACATACTCTACTTTGGCTATACTCAGTGCTACGCAGGACTGCTTCTTGCTAAACCAAGAGATCACCCCTGATCCCATATTGAGGCAGCACCCAGAAGTGCTCTTCCTATCTGTAGCACTGCCTGCCCAATCTGAATCAACATAACCCTGCAGGTTAAACTTTTGATTTGCATCATATTTGAGCCCATAATCAATTTTACCCTTCACATACCTCAGAATATGCTTTACAGCAACCAGGTGAACACTCCTTGGATTTGTCAGGAACTGGCTCAATGTGTTCACCGCAAAGCAAATATCTGGTCTCATGTTCGTCAGGTACATCAAGGACCCAATCATCTGATGATACACAGTGACATCAACCGGTTCAGATGAAGCATCACACAGAAGCTTCAGGTTCGATGCCATAGCCTCGCAGTCCATCATCCCGAACCTCTTCAGGATCTCTACTGCATACTTCCCTTGTCCAAGGAAGATTCCATCTGCATTTTGCCACACCTCCATACCTAGAAAGTGGTGCATCATACCCAAGTTCTGCACATATATGACTCCCTATCATGTGTCTCAGAACCAAGTGGCTGCTCCACATACACTTCTTCTTCAACTACACCATTCAAGAAAGCTGTCTTGAAATCCATCTGGTGTATCTTCTATTTCATCACTTTTATATTTCTCTATGCTGCCATCTGCAGCATGCTTGATCTTGATAGATCCATATGGATGTCATAACAAACTTCCCTTCAGGTCCTGGGACTACATCTCAAACATCATTCTTCATGATCGATGGATCATGGCATTCTTCCCATATCCTGGGAACTTCAATATCTTCAATAGATAATTTTGTTGCTGAACAAATCTTGTAGTTCTTCTTTTGTAGGTGATGGCATACGATCTTTCCTACACAACAAGTTAAATTGCATGATTAGAAAACATCTCATAATTTTCAGAACAAATTCTTACACATAAAGAAATATGTCATACAGTCATGCAATTATCTTAGCCAATGCTTCAATACAACATTTATCCATATCCCGTAACTTTCTAAATGCCTTCCAATCTCTACCAGAACATTGTTAAGAGTGTGCACAACTCCCAACATGTCAGCAAAGAGGTTTCATTCTAGATAAGTAGCAATGGAATGTTGTACAGTGCCATAGGCCACTTACCCATGCATATTAGTAGTATACTGTTCATCAATGAAACTACTCTAATATGCATAATACACAACCTAATTCTAGGAACATCAGTATATACATTATTGAACAGTATTATTTAAACAATAAAATATGCAAGTAATGACAATACAAATACTTATCTTTGTTTGTTTGTTGGGTTGACTCCCTCTCAGTCTTTGCTTCTTTTTTGCAACTCCATTCTTATGTGGATTGTGAGAAGTGGTCAACTCCCTCTGAATATCTGCATCCTTGCAGAAACTAATGAAGTGTGCTCCTTTGCTTTCTTGCAGGAACAACTGGAGTGTGATCCCTCTTGATCTTTGCTTCCTGGATTACCTGTCCTTGAACTTACATCCATCCTAAATCACTATGCATGCTTATTAGTATCATCATTGTGTTATCCTTGAGGTCTCATACATAATCACACATTTAGTAGTATAATCTTAATACTATCAAAACACAATAATCTTAAACATGTATATTCATGATCATTCACAGATAATAAACATTAGTATTCAAGGTTTCAGGGAAGTCTTCTTTTACTCATACATATTCTTATTTGATCATATGACTCTTCTGTTTAGTTGAATCATCAATCAAGATAAGAGATATAATATGCCTAAAACCCATGATTATTCAAACCTATACCTTCATGATTCTTCTGGTTAGTCATATCATCAATTATGGTAAGAAACATAATATGCATACAACCATGATTATTCAAACCTATGACTTCATGAATAATCATTATCAACAACACAACAGTATAAGATCCTAACACAAGGTAGGATTCTAGCTTGATATAGGAAAAACATACCTGGATTAGCATGCTAGCTAGTTATGTCTAACATACCCGCATAATGTCTTCTGGTTCTCTTCAGTGACTTGTGCTAGTAACCTGCATGTCTCATATTTTAACCATTGTAGGACCAAGTTATACATACCTCGAAAGTAGATCTTCTATGTGATCTATGATAATGGATGAATCTTTGTCTTCATGTCACCATGATCATATGTTCTTGAAGTAGAACATGATTTGTCTTTCTTGGTGTACCTTTTATGTTAGCGAACAACATAAACCTCATACAACATCACAATGCATTAGTACATTCATAAGTGTCAAAACCTTAATCAATGAATATCTTCTATTAAGGTGATACGACAAGTCTAGTAATTAATCAAGATTGTACTGTAATGATATGAAGACAAACATATGATAAAATTAACCATGAAACATACCTGTAAGCCATACCTGTCAAGATTGCTTGTAATCTTCTTATGGAAGGCCTTAGCCTCATATCCCTTTGAGATAGGAACTTCTTCACTTATGCAGGTGACCAATCCATCTTCTTCTAGGATTAAGCCAATCCATTTGATTTGCAAGAACTGGACCTGGAGCTGGATTAGGGTTTGTCAAAGAAACCCCAAAAATTCAAACTTTGAATTTCAAACTTCCGAAAGGATAGAAATATGCACCTTGATGAGCTGATCAAGTTGGTATATTCAGAATTTGAAAACTGCAAAGTTTCACCCCTCGAAATTGCCTTTTATATTTTTGGATTCACTAGGGAGGACCCTGAATTAGGGTTTGAGTTTCCTAGAGCTTCACCCAACCAAAAGATTTGATTCAAAACTCTAAGCTTTGATTTTTCTGAGGAGCTTCCAGCCGTGGTCACAGATTTCCAAAATTCCAATTTTTGCAGAAGCCCTAATTTTCCATCTTTCCGATCAAAGTCCCGAACTAGGGTTTGATCAAGCCCGGCCTTCTGCCCAACCAAAAAATCTGATCTTGGTCTCTAAATTTCGATTTTGATGAGTAGCATCCAGCCGTGGTCTCCGATTACAAAAATTCCAACTTTCTCCAAAGCCCTAAATTCTGGAAGCCATGAATGAAGGTACTAAAAAATAATTCTGTTTTGACAGAAATATGTACCTGATTGTTTCTGGTGTAACTCCGAAATTTTCAATCCACAAGGTCTGAACAATTTTTCTGAGATAGCCCAACCTGTTATCTTTCCATCCCGATAGGTCTTACCTCAATTGGATTCTCTGAGAGAGAGTTATGCCAAGTGTCGCAACATGACCTGTTTATGGGATAATACAGGAGAGTGAACTTGTACTGTCTGCCACGTGTCACTGGTTCAAATTTGGCCTCTAAAAAATTTTCCTAAGATATCCCGACCTGTTATATTTCCATCCTGATAGGTTTGACCTCAATTGGATTCTCTGAGAGAGAGTTATACCAAGTGTCGCAACGTGACCTATTTATGGGATAATACAGGAGAGCGAACTTGTACGGTGTGCCACGTGTCACTGGTTCAACTTCGGCCTCTAAATTTTTTTTCTGAGATAGTACGGTCTATGTACTACCTGCCACTTTTTAAGAAATTATATTTGGATCTTCCTAGCCCAAGTTATGAAATTTTTCCCAAGGTCACCTGATTTTGACTAAGATCTGGAAGACGCAGAAACCCTATATTGTAGAGATCATAAATCACAAAGTACAACAAATTAGAGGTTGTCCTTTCAACACAAGGTACATGGGGATTTGATCTTCGACCTATAAATGTTTCAGATATGAAAACTTTGCCAAAATGGATTTATAGTGAAAGTTCTACGATGACTGGTTTTTTCTATATCAAGCCCTAGCATCGTAAGTGCAATAAGTGTCATACATGCCATATCATGCCTTCTTTCAGGCTAGCTCTGATACCATGTTAAATTTTTAGAATTTACTTCAATATGATCTAGGATCTTAACTGAGAGAACAACATGTACAACATATCAATCATGGACACAATAATGCAAGCACACAAGAGACATAGATTTTACTTGGGGAAAACCATAGAGGTGAAAAACCCCAATAACTTCCTCAGAGATAGATAGAGCAATGATACAACCAGAATACAAGAGATAGTCTTCCCCTAGTAGTAGAGCCTCCTCCTCCACAAGTGCGCCACTCTCCAAAGTGTGAGTGAGAGAATAGAATGTGTAAAATGAGAGAGACACACTCTCTATTTATACACTAACTTGACTTAACCTTTACTCAATTAGGTCGGCCTCAACTTAACTACTTAACATAATGCTAACTGGGCCGAACCCCACTAGGGTGGTCTAATAACCCTTTGAACCACATGGATGACCCCCAATAGGGTGGTCTAATAACCCTTGGACCCACATGACTTATACAGGGCCGACCTCAACAAGGTGGTCTAATAACCCATCAAGTATAAGTTACGACACTTACAATATAAATGACGACACTTTCGTATAGAGGAATAATAACATCTCTATAGGAATACAACCACTTCTGTATAGAGGAATAATAACATATCTATAGGAATACAATATACATATATGTGAAATAGATTCCGAAGTTACATATACATCAACAGTTTGATTATAAGATTGGATATTTTATTTGATCATTATGAAATGGAGAGAAGTCTGATGTAGTGGTTACATGCCAACAACAATTATGAAAAATAGTAATTGATATAGGGTTAGAAATATGTTCAGTTTCATCATAAATGGGAAATGATAATGATCACTTTCCAATTGGAAAATAATA
Source organism: Larix kaempferi (assembly GCA_027924585.1). NCBI lineage: Eukaryota > Viridiplantae > Streptophyta > Pinopsida > Pinales > Pinaceae > Larix > Larix kaempferi. Next base: position 17,990,229 of record BSBM01000073.1, read on the forward strand.
AATGTTGTATAATTCACAACTGGAACAAGTAGTTTCTTTTAGCAGTCGTAATTAAATTTTAACAAGCTACGATTTTGACAGAAATAATTATTTTTTGGAATGTTTTTTATGATGTTAAGCCTTATCATTTCTATGCGACAGATTGGTTTGTATTATGACCTAAAGATAAGTGTTGGCCAAGTTTTTTGTGCCTTACATATGTGGAAACAGATTTTGACTAAATCCAGTAGTGTTGTTGCAATGTATGGGCAGAATCCAGGGGAACAATTAGATGGCTTTTAGTGCAGAACTGATCGTTTCTTTTAGTCTCTTCTGAATTCCCATGGTTCATATGTACTGTTTACTATTGTAAAGGAATTAACCCTTTTTCACATGGTTTGGATCTTCATCTCACTTATTTTGAACTAGTTTCAAGTTGGGGCTTATAAATGTTTATCAATGTTATTGTTCTTAGTTCATAGTTTGATGCCTTGGACATTTCCATACAGAGAACATGGAATTTGTTTCAGACAACATCAATACTGCGATCATCAATTCGCTATTATTCATTTGTATTTGTAGTTGGATTATACTGAAATTCATCTTATTCAAAACCTGCCAATTGATTCCCTTTTACATAATTCTATCATTGAATCATGGATACGTAAATTGATTCAGTGCACAGTTTACAGATACACACCAGAAGTTGATAGATCACCCCCACTCCCACCAAGGCTGTAGAATGGACCAATGCTCTCAAATTATTGTTGCAGTTGAGTTCATCATCTGTCTAAGTAGTGGAAACACTATTCTATGGCCATTGGTTCAATCCCTATAAAGTTGCATCATAAACTTAAAATTGATTAGGCTTCTCTGTGATAGTGAGCGGGTGTACCCAGCAACAACAGGAATGTGTGCCCTTGTATATAGTATTTATTGTGGTTCCTATTGTTGTTACAGGTGATCTGGTGAAGATTCTAAAAGAAAATAACAATGAGTTTACCTGGGGCAATGTGTCGGTCAAATTGGCCAAGTCCTATGGTTTTTGTTGGGGTGTAGAGCGTGCAGTGAAAATTGCATATGAAGCCAGGAAGCAATTCCCTATTGAAAGGATCTGGATCACTAATGAAATTATACATAATCCCACCGTGAATGAGGTCTGTATCTCAGTCATAGCCCTAAGCATAGAGGATTCACTTGTGTGTCTTACAATGAAAGGTCTCTAGTATCTACATTTTTTTTTCCTTTTGATTTTGAGCTGTTGAAACTCAGGGCTCAGATGTAACTCCTTGCTCATTAGGGAGCCACTCCCTCACCATGGCTTGGGAGGTCTGCACCAGCAACTTCTGCAAGATTAGCAATATAGTTTATCCAGTCAAAAAACTTTTAAAAAGATGTCCTGCTAATTGAATACTATTATGAAGTTTCAGAGAAATTCCGTATAAAAAATATCTTTCAAGTATCTATAAATAGAAACAACCCAAAACTCTATGCCTTTTGAAGAATTGTGTTGCTTTGAAATTGTGCTTCTCAAGTCAGTGTTCAGTATAAGGCCACAGCTTGAATTAGATCTCTAGTGGACACCTGTAAGGATAAGTCCATCTATTATTCAAGTCAATAAGAGGTTAGCTTGATAGGTTTTATCCACAGGAAAGGTGACATCACTGAGATTGTCCCTGTGATATTGGAGATTTTCCCTGCATAGTTGGTATCTCATTTTTCTCTGCCCAGATTCTACTGGGAGGCAGCCAATATGTGTCCCCAGGGACAACTACATTTGGGCCAATGGAAAAGGATGGGGGAACAGATTTGAACATTGGGTTTTGCTAGCTCAAAATTCAAAACATAAATTTTTTGGAGATTTCATCAGAGGTCTTTTGCTTATAGTCATTTTATGTCTTAATCAATAATTCTGGTCTGTTCTTTAGAGAATATGTTTCAGTCTCTTTTTTTGGATGTTGTTGGAATCATTAGATAATTTTGTTTGTTCAGTCTTCTAGTGAAATTGATATCTTAATTCACATTCTCATTTCACATCGAACATTTCTTAATCCATGGCTGTAATGGAACTTGCAAACGGGAAATTCTTGAATCTAATGAACAAACTCTATGCATCTTAATAATTACTGTAATGATCAAATTTTTATTAGCTAAAGATATTTTTCATGGACTGATAATATGTACTTAGGATAAGTTTGGACCAGCTAAGTGCAATTAAACTTACAAAAAATATTTTTTGTTCATCAAACACTTGACATAAGCATTCGAATTTCAGAATTGATTTTATCATCATTGTGAGATAAAATTCATTATGCTACTGTTTGTTCAGTGATTATTTTTTCAAAGGCTTTTCCTTTTTCTCTTCCTTATCAAAATTGGACTTTATGCCTAATAAGCAGTTTTCGAATCAAATTACCTATTGATGAGAAATTTGCAAAGATTGGAGGAAATGGATGTCCATTCAATTCCTATAGGAAATGAAGGAAAACAATTTGATGTTGTTGACAAGGGATATGTAGTGATTTTGTTAGGATATTTAAACACTTAGGAGTTAGTTAAGATCAACTTGTGTAATATATCCATTAGGGATAGTGTGTTTCTTTAATATGCATTTGTAAATACTTAATCCAATGGTCACGATATGTTCCCGACATAGAGTGATCCGACGGCTCAACTTCTCTTAGATCATACCTAACCTTGATCTGTGGCTTAACACCCGATTGGTCCATGATCTCTATTTAAAGAGCATGGAAGGTCATTGTTTAGTTGATCGATTATGAGAAGCTCATTTGTAACTTTCTTTCTTTGCATAATAAATTGTCCTGTAGAAGCTATTTGGTCATGGCCATGGAGTGTTTCCCTCAAGAGGGTTTAAACCATGTCAAAACATCGGTGTGTTGATCTGTTATTTGTTTGAGTGAAGTGGTTTCTCTTGGTGTTCGGTCCTTTTGTAGTACCCTGTGTACCCGAACATGGTATCAGAGCTTTTATGAAGAGCCGCTTCTGGTTATGATCTAGATCTTGAACTGTTGTTGCTGAAACTCGAAAGGGTTTATGTTTTTGGTATTTCTGTGCATTTTTGGGCCATGGGAGGTGTTCCATTGCGTCCGGAGCGTCGTTTCCATTGAGAAATAGTTTTCGTTTGATCGAAAATGGTTCCCGGTTGCTCCAAAAACGCGTATTTCATCTAGAGGTATAATGTTACAGTGACTCATTTTTTTATTTTCTGTTTTTAAAAGAAAAAAAATCTCATATTTTATCATTTTTTACTATTAGATTTTTTTTGGGTTCGGATTGTTGCTCTCCCGTTTGCGTATGCTCTTTGCCGTGCACCTTGAGCGATCTCGGCAAATCAGAAACAGAAAGGGAAATGGTTTTTCTTGGCTGCGTATGCTCTTTGCCGTGCACCTTGCGTGATCTCGGCAAATCAGAAACAGAGAGAAAACATAGAATTTTTGGGAAAGCTAACGAGATCTAACTCCAGAAGTGTGGAAAAGTTTTTTTTGTTTCGATTTGTGGTGTGTTTTGCAAGAAAAAGGGCAAGCACACAAACCGAGCAAGACGAGTAAAAAAGAAAGAAAAAGAAATCCCCCTTCCTCATTCCCATATTTTACATACCTTTTAATCTAGCTCACTTGGTTCAAAGTTGCTTTATTCCTTATTAGGTCTTGAGTTCAAGTCTTAGGAAGTTACTTTTAAAATAAAAAGTGAATGCAATTTCTATTTTCAAGTTACTTTATTGTAAAAGTGCATCTCACTTAAATAATAAAAAATAAAAATACAAGTGAGTCACTTAAGTTCTTTTTTATTGTTGCACTATTTAAAAGTAATATCATTGTAAAAGTGAAATCACTTATTTTACAAAAGTGGTTTACTTAAAACAACTTTCTTGTAAAGTGATTGTCAAAAGGTTTATCTTGGGAAGAGGGGGGGTCTTTTTTTTGCTGGACATTCTCTAGCTACCACGTCACTATTGGGGATATCTTCAACAGTTTCTTTGTTCAAGCATAACTTCATCATACAGAGTCAGTTTTCATTGCCTTTTTTTTGAAACCTCCTATTTTTTCGAGCTCTTCACATCCAGACTATTGGTTTTACTTTTATAGCCATTAATTTACAAATATGGCCACTCCTTGTGATATTCTACTTAACAGTTCCAACTATTTTTCATGGAAATCTCGTATGGAGGATGTTCTATGAAGTAGGGGACTTTTCAAAATTACCTCAGGGAAAGAAACATAACCCACTGATGATGATAAGAAAATAAAATGGGCAAATAGATGTGACGAAGCTCGTGGATTGATTGGGATGCCAATCTCTACTGATTTGCGATTCCACATATCTGGAATTGATGAACCTGATGCTGCTTGGGACAAGTTGGAATCTGTGTTTGGTGAACACAATGAAATTCGAGGTCACCAACTCGAAAATGAGTTGATTTCTTTAAATCCAAGTGACTTTTCATGCATTCAAGATTATTTATCTAAGTACAAAACTCTTAAACTCTTATGTGCAGAATGTAAGATTAAGAGGGAAGACAAACAATGCATTTATCATATTCTTTCTAAACTTGGACCTGCATATTCTGTTTTTGTATCTACATTTTAATCCATGAAAGAATCCTTGAATGCAACTAGCTATCAAGAGCCTAGTCTTGAATCCTTTTGTGATTCCTTGATTATAGAGCAAGATAAACTCATTCATCTTAGAATAATCAACAATGCAGATACATCTGGGAAAGCCTTATTGTCCCAATAGAAAGAAAAGTCCAAGCCTCCCAAGAAACAAAATTTTCGCAATAATAAGTCAAACAAGGGTCCAAAACCCTCTCAGTCAACTCCTTCTTTAAAAAATGACAAAGGATCCAAGCCAAAAAGCAAGAAGACTGAGCGTCATTGCAACTATTGCGGGAAAGATAATCATGATGAATTTAAGTGTTTCAAGAAGATGAAAACCTTGGAAGAAGCAATGAAGAAGCACCACATCAGCCTGGATTCGCCTTCAGAATATGCCTCTCATGGACATGCACTTTGTGCTTCTGGTTATTCTTAGAATGCATCTTCTTCTTCTACTTCAAATGAATGGCTCATTGATTCTGGAACATCTTATCATATGGCTAAGGATCAAGCCATCTTTTCTACTATGCATGAATGTAACACCAAACAAATATTTGTTGGTGATGATAGATCTCTAAGTGTTGTAGGAGCTGGAACAGTTCCAGTAGATAATGGTCATTTTAGTGATGTACTATGTGTTCCAAGAATTTCCTACAATTTGTTATCAGTCTATCAGATCACTCATTCTGGTGAAGGTAAAACTGTGACCTTTACACCTCACTGAGTTGTAATCAAGGATTTTAAAGATCCTCAACAGGTCCTAGTTACTGGAATTGTTGATGATATTACCAGGTTGTGCAAGTTTAACAACTTTGAGTCATCACCTTTCCCTTCAATTTTTGTTGCTCATAGTGATAACTTGAGCAAACTTTGGCATGAGCGATTTGGTCACTTAAATTATCACTCATTGCAACAACTATGTAAAGACAATATGGTGACAGGTCTTCCGATGATATCTTGCAGGGATGGTGTTTGTTCCGGTTGTATACTCAGAAAACATCATCGGGACAGTTTTGACAAACGTGCCTCTTGGCACGCCTTGGTTCCCTTGGAGCTTGTGCATAGTGACTTGTGTGGTTCTCTTCCATCTGCTTCCTTTTCTAGTTTCAAATATTTCTTAACTTTCATTGATGATTACACCGGATGAACTTGGGTTTATTTCCTAAAACTTAATAGGGAAGTATTTAACATGTTCTTGGCCTACAAGGCCCTTGTTGAAAAACAATCTGGTCATCAAATTATTAAGTTAAGATATGATAATGGAGGATAATATGTTAACAAAAAGTTCACTACTTTATGCACTGAACAAGGAATTCAACAACAACACACTGTTCCATAGACACCACAACAAAATGGTGTAGCTGAGCGGAAGAACCACACTTTAAAAGAAATGGCTAATTGTATGATCCAATCTAAGGGACTAAGTCTTCAATTTTTGGGCTGAAGCCATTAATTGTGCAAATTACATAGTTAATCGCACCCCCACTAAAGCATTACAAGGTATAACACTGGAAGAAGCATGGAGTAAAACTAAACCTGATGTAAGTCACTTCTGTGTGTTTGGTAGTGAAGCATGGGCTCACATTCCGGATAAAAAACGGAAAGCATTGCAGCCTGAAAGTGAAAAGTGCATATTTGTTGGATATTTTGAAGATGTAAAAGGTTATAGACTTCTTCAACCATATTCTCATGATATAATCATTAGAAGAGATGTTAAATTTGATGAAAATCTCTTGGCCTGCAAGCCTAACTTGGCGATTGTGCCATCTTTGGCCTGCGAGCCTGATTCGACGTTTGTGCCTTCTTCTTCTTCTTCCAACTTCCTTGACAGGTTTCCAACTCCAGTTTCTGATGATGATAGTGACGATGAAAATCCACCTCCACCTGCTCATGTTCCTCCAGTTGCACCAGCACAAGTGCTTCCTCGATGGGTCCATTCAACATGTGAAGCAGTTGGTGATCTTGCCGGTGATCCTAGAGATCAATGTCGAACATGTTCTCAGTTTTAGCGAGCCTCTTCTCTTTTGGCTCAAGTTTCTGAGAATCATGATACATAAAATTTTGTAGAAGCTTCAGGGAATCCATATTGGGATGCAGCCATGGATGAAGAATATCGTTCCTTAATGGCAAACGATACTTGGGATCTTGTACCTCTTCAAAAAGGAAGAAAACTTGTTAGATGTAAATGGGTCTACAGAACTAAGTATGCATCAGATGGAAGTGTTGAAAGACTTAATGCAAGGTTAGTTGCCAAAGGTTTTTCCCAAGTTGAAGGGATTGACTACAATGAAACCTTTGCTCCCGTCGCAAAAATGAACTCCATCCGCCTTGTTCTTTCCCTTGCAGCCTTATATAACTGGTAAGTCTATCAAATGGATGTCAAGTCTCCCTTCTTACATGGTGATTTACAGGAGGAAATTTACATGGAACAACCTCTTGGATATGTTTAGAATAACTCTAGCCTTGTCTTCCACCTTAAGAAATCCTTATATGGCTTTAAGCAAGCTCCTGGAGCTTGGTATGCCAAAATGGATAATGTTCTCCTTGACACTGGTTTTTCTAGATGCCATTCTGACCCCAATGTCTATACCAAGAAAGTAGGAAACCATCTCATCATACTTGTTCTATATGTTGATGACCTTATTCTTACTGGTAGTGACCCTAAGCTTATAACCCATGTGAAATCCAGTCTTAAACAAAATTTTGAAATGTCAGACTTAGGACATTTGCATTATTTTCTTGGTCCCCAAGTCCTTCAAACCAAAGAAGGAATCTTTCTTTCTCAGTCTAAGTATGCTTGTGACCTTCTTCGTCACTTTCACATGGAAGATTGTACACCAGCCCCTTCTCCCTTCCAGTCTGGAGTCAAACTTTCTACCACTTGTACTTCACCTAAAGTCGATGCCACCTTGTATCATCAGCTTGTTGGTAGTCTCTTATACTTGACTCATTCCCATCTTGACCTTTCCTTTGCCATTGTTCGTGTTGCCCATTATATGCAGACACCTCATGAAAGTCACTGGAAAGTAGCTAAAAGAATACTTCGATATATTCGAGGTACAGTTCAGTTTGGGATTCATTACAGTATAGGGGGGAAACCTTTGTTGGTTGGTTTCACTGATTCAGATTGGGCCGGTGATCCTGATGATTGAAAGTCTACTGCAGGTTATGTTTTCAGTCTGGGATCTAGACCTATCACTTGGGATTGTAAGAAACAACAAGCTCTTGCTCTTTCTTCAGCAGAAGCAGAATATCGAGCCGCAGTTAATGCCAATGAGGAAGCTTTATGGCTTCGACAGATCCTTTCAGAGTTTGGATTCGAGCAGCAGCAGCCTACTCCACTTTGGTGCGACAATCAAAGTGCCATCAAGCTTGCCAAAGATCCAGTTCTACATCATCATAGTAAACACATTGAGCTATATATGCACTTCATCAGAAATCTTGTTCATGATTGTGTTCTTGAAGTGGTCTTTTTCCCTACAGATGATCAAGTTGCCGACATCTTCACCAAGTCTCTTACAGAAGCGAAGTTTTCTAAACTTCGATCTATGTTAGGAGTTCAGGAACTTGTCATTAAGGGGGGATAGGCTCTAATGCCTCCTTCCTTCTCCTAATAGTGTCACTTTTGTAAATCCTTCAATCCTATCCCAAGTTGTTCTTAAGGGGGGATGTTAGGATATTTAGACACTTAGGAGTTAGTTCAGATCAACTTGTGTAATATATCCATTAGAGATAGTGTGTTTCTTTAGTATGCATTAGTATACATTTGTAAATACTTAATCCAACGGTCACGATATGTTCCCAACATAGAGTGATCCAATGGCTCAACTTCTCTTAGATCATACCTAATCTTGATCCGTGGCTTAACATCCGATTGGTCCATGATCTCTATTTAAAGAGCATGGAGGGTCATTGTTTAGTTGATCGATTATGAGAAGCTCATTTGTAACTTTATTTCTTTGCCTAATAAATTGTCCCGTAGAAGATATTTGGCCGGGGCCGTGGAGTGTTTCCCTCAAGAGGGTTTAAACCACGTCAAAAAATCAGTGTGTTGATCTGTGATCTGTTTGTGTGAAGTGGTTGCTCTTGGTGTTCGGTCCTTTGGTAGTACCCTGTGTACCCGAACAGATTTTGCCTGCATTTGGAGCATCTGTACATGAGATGAAGTTGTTAAGTGAGAAAAATGTACAGATTGTGGACACAACCTGTCCATGGGTTTCTAAGGTGTGCACTATTGACTGGAGATCTGTCACACTATGGATTCAATCTATTTGAACAAAGGAATAAAAAAAGTTCTTCTTGGAACCTTCTTCCTAGTTTTCCTTTCTGGATATGATCTGATAGCCAATTTTCCACAGGTCTGGAACATTGTTGAGAAGCACAAACAAGGGGAGTACACCTCCATCATTCATGGAAAATATTCTCATGAAGAAACCATTGCAACTGCTTCTTTTGCAAGAACTTATATTATTGTAAAGAAAATTACAGAGGTATGGGCCAAGATTCTAAAATTGTCCTTGTTGGGGTCTGCTCTCTGTCATTTCTAAGGAGAAATATTTACAGTAGGTAACTTATGTAGTTTTACTACTTTGGATCATGCAAGATATGTTTGAGATTACATCCTCAATGGTGAGTTTGATGGATCTAGTGGAACAAAAGAGGATTTCCTTAAGGTGGGTATTATTATTTTTCTAGATATTTCTCTATTTAATGTGTCTTATAGAAGCAATTGCATACTTTAATAGGTTGTATTTGATTTAATCAGAAATTTAAGAATACAATTTCCAAGGGTTTCGACCCAGATGTTGACTTGGTCAAATTGGGCATTGCAAACCAAACAACAATGCTGAAAGGGGAAACAAAGGAGATAGGTACGTATTTTCTGCTAGTTTTCTTGCTTGGATAACTTTATATCTTGGTGCCATATGTGTTTCCGGTGAGCTTAAAATAAAGAAGCTGGTTTCCTTGTTCAATTTCCTAGAAGGGAATAAATGAAGGGAGTCCCATGTGTAGCAGGTGCCAAGGACAAATTAGGAGTCAAGTTAATGTCTCCCTATATATAGAAATTTGAAAGGGGGAAAATGGGTTTTCCACTCACTGTTTTTTTTCCACCGATTGGTGTTTGAGATCTCTCCAATTTGGAAAGTGAAATTTAGTTTCCATCCTTGGTTGTAGGTTTTTGAATTCTTGCTTTAGTGAGGGAAGAATGGTGAGGCATAGAAGTAGGGAATTCATTGCCACAATAGGCACTAGTCTCAATCTCTAGAACATAAGCTAGTATAAAGGGCACATAGCTCTGATTTGGATGGGAACAACAGAGACTGCCTAATACTATGGGTAGTCTAGGTCATCCAGATTGGAATGAAATGATAAATGCTCAGAAAAAAAATTAGATAATCACTAGGATGGAATCTTTCCAATGCAAAGGCTGAACCACATATATTGAAATCTGAACTGCACCATGTCTCATCCCATCCTCACAATTTTACAGTCTCCAAAAAAGGTGCTTTACTGTCTCTTGTTTCCCACAAAGTCCACAAGCAGAGTTCTGCAAAGTTTGACTTATCCTGCCTAGATTTTGTGGGAATACCTTGATATTCTACAAACCAAGCAAATGACCTGGTTTCCCTGACTTTTAACCAAACAGTGATCATGTGGATGCTTGTGTAAGCATATTATTTTTTGGAAGTGGAGTTCCTTTTTGTAGTTTCATTTGGAGGATTTTCTTGATGATTTTGATCCAGAGTCACTATTTTCATTCATTAAGCTTTTACTCTTGAAAAAATACTCTTAACTTTGATGCTCAAGTTCACTGGTTATAACTGCATCAAATCTATTATTCACTGCACACATACACTAATTTTTTGTACAACTATTTGTGTGCAAGCTATTCAAGTGTTTTCCGAGTGCTCTTTTCCTATTAAGAATCTTCTTATGTGAAACCATCACATCAATGAAGATATGTGAATATCTCATCATTTTCATAGCTCTGTGAAACCATCATCTCAATGGAAATATGTGCGTCTGTGTTACAATTTCACAAATATTTAATGTGCTAAATGTCTATGTGACTCTGCAAGCTTCCGACCATATTTTCAATAAGGGATATAGTAGTCTTTTGCTAAAAAAACATTTAACATTTTCTATTATGCATTTATATTGAACTCATCTATGTTTCCATTCCCTACTTTTTGCAAAAGTGCCTCGTGAAACTTGGAATTACTAAATAAAAATGATGCTGGTAGCCTTTTCTGACATTTACTGGCAGCTCTTCCGATATCTGATGTTCTTTCCCACATTAATAGTATCTATTTCACAGCTATAGCAATCAAGGCATTTGAAAAATATTTGGAATAGAGACCTTTGGGAAATTTATAATTTGATACATTTCACTGTATGTGATAAGTAATAATCTGTATTCCAATGTGACTGTTAAATGTGAATTTCCAGTATTGAATTTTCAGGTATCTTATTTTGGAGTTTAAGATGGTAATTTTTGTTCTTATTTTTCCATTTGTTCTTTCAGATTCAAACCACCTTCCGGACAGATGAAAATTGACGTAATCCTCATACTCCACAAGATAAGATGCGAGCAGGAATGAGCTATTTTCATGAAACAATTTGGAAGGGTGTCCCTAAGTTTTTGTTCCGTATTGATACTGTCCTGAAGTCAATTGGGATCAATGAAAGAGTGCCATATGATGCACCACTTAAACAATTTTCTTCATGGATGGGAGGTGATTGAGATGGTTAGTATATATTTTGAAGACCATCGTGATCTTAGGTGTAATCATCTGTGCTTACTTTCGTAAGAAACTTTGGTTGTTACCTGTTTTGTTCTAATTACCTATTTGATATTTTTATAGGCTTTTGCAGGATCTGATAAAAATGCAAATGATAAATGATGCATTAAAATCTATTACAGGAAATCCTATGGTAACTCCAGAAGTAACAAGAGATGTATGCTTGAAAGAATGATGGCAACAAATTTATATTAGAGGATCTTATGTTTGAGGTGTGGAATTAAGCTCACACAGTTTGTTCATCATTTTTGTTTAGATATTTACATTTTTCTTGTTTTGGTTGACTATATATGCTTGAATGATGCAAAATTTGTTTGAATATCATCATTGCCAAGAAATAACAACTTCTTAAAGGGTGCTAGCTCAATGGTAGAGCACCTGCCTAATTATAGGTAGGAGATTGGTGGTTCGATTCCTCCGTACCCTATCATAAATTAGTGACTAAGAAAATGACTAAATTCGCATATATACGACTATTAGTAGCTAATTTCCAGTATCTTATAGCGTGACTAACGTTTAGTCGTATTTACCCTAGTCATTAATATGTTATCATCTAGTAGTTTATTTAGTCGTATATTTGGTCATTAATTATGACAATCAATGACTAAATCAGTGAGTATCAATGACTAAATCAATGACTAAATCAGTGACTAAATCAGTGAGTATCAATGACTAAATCAATGACTTAATCAGTGACTATCAATGACTAAATTAATGACTAATAAGTCAACCAATTAATGACTAGTGAAATACGACTAGAGATAAGATAGTGGAAATCGGATACTATTAGTCACCGACTCAAAAATAGTCGTTTATAGTCGAATTTTAGTCATTAATTTCTTATTTTTCACTAGTGAAGGGGTGAGCAACGTAGATAGCACCTTAATCACAAATTTGATAGGAACTTAGCTTTAAAAAATTTGCTGGCAAGTGGAAGTTTTCTTAGTGCAAGAGGAGACCGCTCTTTCCTCAATATGTGCTATTTTGGGGTGTTGAAAATAGATACTGAGGAGAAAGAGCATCCACTCCTTCCTACAAGGGTTCTACTTTGGGGTGGGGAATGTATATATCAACATTTTAACAACAAAATTCATAGTAATTTTGCTTCAAAGAGTTTGCTGGAGAGTGGAAATTTTATCAGAGAAAGAGAAAATGCTCTTTCATCAAATTGTTCTATGTTGGGGTGTTGGAAGTAGATGCTGAGGAGAAAGAGCATCTGATGCTTCCGTTAGCGGTTCTTTTTTAAAAGTGGGAAAAAATACATTGGCACTTTAAACACAATTTGCATACAAACTTTGCTTCAAACAGATTTCTGGCAGGTGGAAATTTTTCAGAGAAAGAGTGGTCGCTCTTTCCTCAAGTTGCTCTATTTTGGGGAGTTGAAAGTATATGCTGAGGAGAAAGAGAATCTGGTACTTTCTCTAGGATCTGTTTTTAAGGGGTATGGAAAGAATATATCGACACCCTAAGAAAAAATTTCGTAGGATTTTTCTCTTAAAAAATTTGCTTGAAAGTGGAAATTTTCTGAGAGAAAGAGTGGCCACTCTTTCCTCAAGTTGTTCTATTTTGGGGTGTTGGAAGTATATGCTGAGGAGAAAGAGCCTCCACTCCTTCCTCCATGTATCTTTTTAGGAGTGGGGAAAGTATATATCAACAATCTAAATACAAATTTCATAGGAACATTGCTACGCACAGTTTGCTAGCAAGTGGAAATATTCCCAGAGAAAGAGCGACCTCTCTTTCTTCAAGTTGTTCCATTTTGGGGTTTTCAAAGAATTTGGTGAGGAGAAAGAGAGCTCGTTCATTTCTCCAGGAGTTATTTTTTATGGGTGGGGAAAGTAGATATCGACACATTAAACATAAATTTCATAGGAACTTTGCTTGAAACAATTTGCTGGAAAGTGGAAATTTTCTCAGAGAAAGAGAGGCCGCTCTTTCCTCATGTTGATCTATTTTCGGCTAATGAAAGTATATGCTGGGGAGAAAGAGCATCCGCTCCTTCCTCCAGGTGTTATTTTTACGGGGTGAGGAAATTAGATGGTATCTAATTCACAAATTTGATAGGAACTTTGCTTTAAACAGTTTTCCTGTAAGTGGAAAGTTTCTTAGAGCAAGAGGCGACCGCTCTTTCCTCAATATGTGCTATTTTGGGGTGTTGAAAATATATACTTTGGAGAAAGAGCATCCGCTCCTTCCTCTAGGGGTTCTATTTTTGGATGGGGAATGTAGAGATCATCATTTTAACAACACAATTCATAGTAATTTTGCTTCAAAGTGTTTGTTGGCGATCATCAATTTTTCAAGGGAAACACTGCGAAGACAAAAAAAGAACCACGCAGTAAATATATATTTTACTTTTTGCTTTAGGAATTCGACGGAAATACAACAAGAAATCCCAATTTTTTTACTTCGCCAAGGACTTCACTTCGCAGGAGGTAAAGTTCACTTTGACGAGCACTTTACATTGCGAACCTCTTAACTTCGTGGATCACTTTTTTTACTTTGCAGACTTCTTAACTTCACAGAGCACTTTTTACTTTGCAGACTTCTTAACTTCGCGGAGCACTTTTTACTTCACGGACTTCTTAAATTCGCGGAGCACTTTACTTCACGTATTGTTGACTTCACCGAGATTCAACGTCGACGAGCCCACTCTTAAACAAGCTTTATATTAAAATGTTTATTGCTAAGACATAAAAATCACTTTTCATGGCTTAGTAACTTAAGATGAACTTCGACACAATAGTGTTAAGACAAGCCCACTATATCAAATAACCAAAAAATTAAATGAAACTTACATTAATTTATTCCACGTTAAAACATAATTTTTACCACGTTAAAACATAATTTTTACCACTGTGAAATATTTGGGACATCTAGAACATGTGCGTAAGCGACACAACCAAAACATTTTAAATGTGAAACACTTTGTTTCATACTTGTCCAGGATTCCTGAGGAACTTTGCTCTTCACACTCTTCGTTGGACATCGATTCATAATGTATATAGTAGTTTCCACTACCTCAGCCCAGTATTCATTTTAAAAATTCATGGCTGCCAACATACTGCGCTCCATCTCCATAATGGTTATATTATTCCTCTCTGCGACACCATTCTGCTACAGTGTATACCGCGCGGTGAATTTCCTGTGTATGCCATGATTTTTAATTTTTTTTTAAGAACTCATTTGAAAAATACTCACCATCTCTATCTTTCCTTAATATCTTGATGATGTAACCACTTTTCTTCTCCACAAGTTCCTTGAACTGCTGAAAGCATCCAAACGCATCATATTTATGTTTTAGAAAATATGTCCATGTTTTTCTTGTGAAATCATCAATAAACATGAGAAAGTAAGTGTATCCTCCTATGGACAGTGTTTGCATTGGTCCACAAATATTAGAGTGCACAATTTCAAGTGGTGTGCGAGCTCGATATGACTTTTTGAATGGAAAAGTCTCTTTGTAATGTTTACCAAAAATACATCCTTCACAAATTCTCTCTGGATTTTCAATCAATGGCAATCATTTCACCATATTATTCATGTGCAGTAGCTTCATCGCACCAAAATTCAGATTTCCAAATATGAAGTGCCACAACTAGGATTCATCCCATATTTTTGATTGAAATGTTGCTTGTATTTCTTTGTCGTTGTCCTTTACTTTCTTGTCACAATGATTGTATGCTTCTTTACTTTTTTCCTTGAATGCAGCTCCTGAGTTTCCATTCTGACTTCCATCAACAACTTGAGTTGTTTTTCCTTTTATGTTTGGTCTTATACTCAAGGGAAAAAAGCGATTGATTATCATCTGCACTTTGGATATTAAGCGATTGGTTGGATATATGTCCTTAATTAGACAATGCTTGTCTATCATATAAACTTTGTAACCTTTTTCTAACAGTTGTCCAATGCTCATCAAATTATGATTCAAAACTTGAACATAATAAATATCAGGCATAGTTTTCTACTCCCCCTATTTGGTTAGAATATCTATAGCACCCTTACCTAAAACAATGACTTGAATATTATTTCCAAGTGCGACATTAGTTTGAACCGATTTATCTAGACTAGAGAATAGATTTAAATTACCAGTCATATGATTTCTATAGCCTGAATATAAATACCATATGTCACTTGGACTTTCTTGGACAACATTGCATTCAAGTGGAGATGCACATGCTAAAAACATTGTATTGGTCGAAGTGTTGGTGTTTCTTGACTATGTTTGGACTTGCTTTCCTTGGTCATACTGCTTCTTCCTGCATTCATATGCAAAGTGTCCAATCCTTTTACAGTAATGACACTGAATTTTTTATTTATCAGACATTTGTCCACTTGGATGACTGGGGATCTGATTTGGACCTCTACCAATGACATATGCATAGCTGCTGCTATGCCCTCCTCTGAAAGAACTTCTTCCTCTGCCTCTAGATTTTGAACTTCCCCTGCCTCTTCCACAACTTATGGATGAATGTGCTGCAAATGCACCTTCTAATGATGTATTTGATTCGCTGATTCTATGTTCATGATTGAGGAGTGAAGCTTGCAACTCATCAACAGTAAATTGGTACATATATTTGCTTTCCTTCAGGGTCACAACTAAAGATTCAAATTTTTGAGGAAGACTTCTAAGAATTTTTTCAACAACTCTTTGGTCAGCTATATTTTCTCCACGAGACTTTATTTGATTAATCATACCAATAACTCGAGTATAAAATGATTCTATTGACTCTGTATCTTTCATTGACATAGATTCAAAATCTCTTCTAAGGAGTTGTAGTTTGGAAGTCCTTACCTTAATCAAACTTTGATAGGAAGTTTCTCGTGTATCCCATGCTTCCTTAGATTTCTTTGCTGTCGCTACTCTTGGGAGTATGGTTTCATGTGTTGCTTGATGTATGTAGAACAATGTCTTTCCATATTTATTCCTTTGCTCCCTCAAGACATCCTTCTAACCTTGTCTGAGATTGTTATATGTTGTCAGATCTAGTGGTTCTGCATAGCCATTTTGGACTATTTCCCATACATCTTGACCTCTGAACAAAGCTTTCGTAGTTAGAGACCAATATTCATAATTTTTACCTGAAAAGATTGGAGTTTTCAAATTTGACATTTGTGCACCGGAAGTGGAAGCCATCCTTAATTTTAATTGCTTTTCCTTTTTTTTTGTAAATAGAGTTTCTACTCTCTGTAAACCGAGCTCTGATACCAGATAAAGGGAAACACTGTGAAGACAAAAAAAGAACCACGTAGTAAATATATATTTTCCTTTTGGCTTTGGGACTTCAACGGACATACAACAGGAAATCCCAATTTTTTTACTTTGCCAAGGACTTCACTTCGCGGGTGGTAAACTTCACTTCGACTAGCACTTTACTTCGCGGACCTCTTAACTTCGTGGAGCACTTTTTACTTTGCGGATGTCTTAACTTCAGGGATCACTTTTTACTTCGCGGACTTCTTAACTTCGTAGAGAAATTTTTACTTGGCGGACTTCTTAACTTCGTAGAGAAATTTTTACTTGGCGGACTTCTTAACTTCGTAGAGAAATTTTTACTTGGCAGACTTCTTAACTCCGTGGAGCACTTTACTTTGCGGACTCTTGATTTTGTCGGGATTCAACTTCAATGAGCCCACTCTTAAAAAAGCTTTATATTAAAATATTTATTGCTAAGACATAAAAATCACTTTCATGGCTTAGTAACTTAAGATGAACTTCGACGCGCAATAGTGTTCAGACAAGCCCACTATATCAAATAACCAAAACATTAAATGAAACTTACGTTGAAGTTATTCCGCATTAAAACATAACTTTTACCACTGTGAAACATTTGGGAAATCTTGATTTCTTTTACAAACCATAAATGTAAACAACATTCACACAAGTAAATATAGAGAAGATGTTTGGCATGCAATATTCAACATTCTTGAGAATGAATACACAAAACTATAGACTTATATATTACTGCGTTAAAACAGGGAAAATTCGTCTCATTACACAGAGATGGAATTTACTTCGATATTTCACCTTTATAGAGCTTGGGCTCTTAATACATTTCACGACTATGATCTTGAGCTCACAAACACATCGTAGACATTTTCTTCATCTCCTTTCTCTCTTACTCTGTTTTTCAACTATTTTCTCTTCTCCCCTCTCTCTTCTACTCCCTCTCTATTTTTTTTTCATATCTTCTTCTTCTACATATACACAAACTTGACTTCGCTTCACTTGGAATCTATTGAGTTACATTAAAGACTATAATTAATTTCTACCTAAGAATTTTGACTTGCAAAATACAAACACGACTGAGTAAATACGAGGAAGTGTGCACGAAGCCTGTTGACAGTTTTTCTGACATCTCTGCACTTCTACGAACTTTGACCAAGTCAGGATGGGATTTGAAATACATCAGCCTGAAATTCATTTTTCCAACAATTTTCTCAAAGAAAGAGAGAACGCTCTTTCATCAAATTGTTCTATGTTGGGGTGTTGGACGGCTAAGGACGCTTGTCCTTTATTGATACCGCCTAATATAATTCATAATTCAAATACATAAAGAAAATTCATGTATAATATTTAAATCTTACTAATAATATATTATATCGATAAATATTTCCAACCTCAATGGTCCAAGGGATCCTTTTAAAAAGGAACAACCGCTCCTTCCTCAAACAATTAGTCACTCATTCATCCATCATCGCTTTGATCGCCTTCCAATGAAAACAACAGATTACCTTTTGAGCATTCAATGGCACCTCCTTATCTCATGGATTTATTCTAAGCAACAATTACATTGTATCCAATTAGTAAGGATATTACGCTCCTTCTGAAATTGATTCCTTCTCAAAAAACAATAGCATGGTAAATCTACATGAGATTGTTGTTACTATAACTCTGAACGTTTTCTTCATAGTGAGGAACATTTTCTAAATTATCGTCTTATGGAGAATGATAGCATACAATAATTCTATTAAATTGTAGAGCATTGACTTATTTGATAATATATACTAGTGGAAAAAATTATTCTTTGGTTAAAATAAATATTATTTCTAATGTGCTCCTGTTATTTTATATTTCATAAATCGCTTCTGAAATGGATTTCGGTTCTCAACAATGTGTCCTATTATTTTATATTTCAGAAATCACTTCTGAAATGGATTTTGGTTCTCAACAATGTGTGGGCCTCCTTTTGAATGGATTGAAATTTGCCAAAGAAATCTCTTTTCCAAAAAGAAAAGTATTGCATAATATCAACATTCATGATGGATGTATCATTGTAAACGTTACCAAGACTTTAAATGAAGGTCTTCAATTTCCCTATCCATAAGAAGGTGCAGATACATTGTCGGAGGCAGTTGGTGGTTATATTCAATGGCCTACATATGAGATCGTTAACCACATTGGATCTTCTCTTTATGAGAATGAGGTGAATGATATACCAACTTCTACTTGGACGAGTGTAGAACATACCATAACAACTAAGAATAAATCTTCTTTTATTATGAGAAAATTTAAGTTGTTACATAAGTGTTTAGAATGCAAGGATTGCATTTCCATAGGTTTTGTAACAAATGTGAGTGGGACTGATTTTGTTGGGGGAATGTTTTTGGGTGAATTATCCTTTGGTATCCCAGTGGATGAAGTGGTGTTTTATTGTATGGCATGTTTTCCAAGGTTAAGCATTGGAGGTTTTGTTGTATGGCCGATTAAAAGAATCATAGATTTTAATACAGAAACATTGATTTCTATTGAAAGCAATTTCAACAATAATCAATTTGAAACTACTTTGAAAGTATTAAGACAAAATCACAATATCAATTTTGTGGGAGAGAAAGTTAATTTGATGCATCAATGTTCTTTAAAACCACATCATGTTGCTTACAGAATAGTGTCAAGTGTTTTTGAAGGAGACATTGTACAATTCAAACCACTAGATGTTGGTGAGTTTGGTATTTTAGTTCATAAAGTCTTATGCAATTGTGAGGATTGTAGTGTATTTGAAGGCTCTCTTGTAAGATGGCCTGCACACAATTTTCTTTACCTCAATGATGTTCCTTTGGATGTTATACTAAAAAAGAAGACAGACGAAGGCATGGTCAACATTTGGAATATTTTTGAAGAATGTCCTTTACAGATGGTCCTTCCAGGTACTCCCCATTGTGAATATATAGATGTTAAAGGTAATGGAACAAGGCCATACAATTTCGTAAAGAGGCAAGCTGGAACTTAAATTTTATGAAAGAAATTCAAGCTTAGTACCTTAAAAGAGGCCTGGAATTGATCAGGGTGCATTCCTTTCAAAAATTGTCACTGAACATTGTTGCTCAAATCTTTGTATATCAAAAATTTCACTTCAATCGATAGTTGAATGTGAATAAATTTCATAGTATGAATGGAAATTCAAGAAAACAATATGTTATAAATTCTATGGGATCAAATGCTCCTGTGGCCAAAGACCGAGATGACAGAAAAAGAAGCATGTTTACAATGAGATTAGACACAATAGACATCTGTCAAAATGCATGGTATAAAAAGGAGCACTTTCTACAATTATAAAAGCATGTTCTTGAATAGTGATGTGAGAGATGTGCATGGTAATAGTGGCTTGGAAAAATCTAGGGTGAACACTGTTGCACTGGAAGCTACAATTAATAAAATTGTAGAAGAGAATTTAGACAAATCTCCACATCTTACATGATTAATCAATGAAGATGGAACAAGGAAAACCTTGAAATTATTGCCATCTAATATGTCCCATGGATTGTTGTGAAAAATTGCAAATGAAGAAATCGAAAGTATTGGTTTGCCTCTAGTATCACAATCCTCCTTTAGCAAGGTGATGAGAGAAGATTTTTGAGATGTTAAAATTTCTAAATAAAACTCCTTTGCAAGGTGTAATGAGTGCATTACAATACATGATAGGCTTAAGGGGACCATTGATCCAGCTGAGGTGGAAAGGTTGCGAGGAAATCATACATCTCATAATAAATATATTGCAAGTTGTCGCCAAGTATATTATCCTCACAGATTAGCTTCACAAAAAAATCCAAAGACTTTTATAAGTATTGTTCATGACAAAATGGATAAGTCAAAGAATTCCATTCCAAGGATGGGTAAGAAGGAAAAATATTTTAGTAATGTTATGAATCTTCCCATGTAATTGACTGGAATGTTGACTCATGGGCACAAGACTGGGGGTTTTGGCCATTTCAGCCTCTAATTTTTAGAGATGGGATCAAATTTCACTATGACATCCCTGGCTAAATGCTTGAAGAGTCTTGAAGAACCAATGGTTGATAAATATGGTGATTTGCTCTACAAAGGTGGAACATTAAGCACCAATTTCATGAGGCTATATTGCAATCAGAGCTATATGAAAAGTGTGTGATGTACAGACAAGATGTAATGCAACATGATATATTGTGTGTTGATGGTACTAATCAATGCATGTCAGATATAAAACTACCACCCATATTGTTGTTGCAAATGGATAATTGTTCAAGCGATAACAAAACCTCTTTGTATTTGCATTTTTATCTTGTTTAACAACAAGGAGTGTGTTCGAGATAGTTGAAGTTGGATTCCTCCCCATTGGACACACCCATGAAGACATAGATGGAACTTATGGAAGGTTATCAGCAAAGCTAATGTGCAAGGATACATTTTCACTCTCGGGAATTGTGGATATGTTTAGGACATGTGAAGATCAAAATTTCTATGTCCCTTGTCTAATTGATGAACTTTATAATTTTAAGAGTTTTGTGAAACCCCACCTTTTGGATGGAAATGCCAAAATCATCGGTATCAAAAAATTCCAGTTTTTTAAATTTCAGCTCATAGCTAACATTTCTGTCATGCAATGCAGGGAATCACTTCGGGATGAAGATTGGTCGTCTCCTATTCATCTGCGGTGGTCATTGCCAGATGGTAGTGCAAACTTGTCGGTGGAGAAACCTAGGTTATTAAATCTACAATAAAAAATACTTTCAGACATTGACGAAATAAAAAAGGAATAGAAACATATATTTCATTATGGAATCGAGGGATTGAGAAGGGAGGTGAAAAAATTTGGCGTCCCAAGTTAAATTATTGGGAGGTTGTATAGAAAGCTTTGGACAGTCCCTTCGAGATGGTTGATCAGTCATCAAAAATTTTGGCCATCGACAAGCCATGATATTCATAGTAGTGAACCTACAAGATCTGAACATGAAATAATGGATTCCTATTTGAAGGAAAATGTTCCTTGTTTGCAGGATTGCTATGTTGGACTAGTATGCAACAAGCCTAGAGATGAATTCATTCCAAGAGTGGATGTTTTAAAGGGCCAAATGGTCTTTATGCAATCACCAGAGCCAGATTGTGCTACATGGTTGGGTTGGGAGATTGGTAATATTTATCAGGATTTAGATGCTAGTACTCTTGGGTGTTACAAAGTAGAGGTGCAATGGTGTAATCTAACAGGAGCATCGAAGGATCTGAAGGTCTTGTACGAAAACTTCTTAAATAGAAAGCAACAATGGGTTGTTGGTGCAGAAGAAAATATGATGATCGATGTAAATAGAATCATATGGGCATGGTAACCAAGGCTAGGATGGACAAGGGAAAATTTAGAATAAACGAGAAGGGCCTTGCAGCAGTTAAGGCACAACAAGAACAGATGGGGCTTAGTGTTGAGAGTGGGATGGATGTTCCTATGGATATCGTTTGATGGGATCTGATCCCAACACATTTATATTTTTTTACAATCTTTCTAGTCTGTCTATCAACCTGGCTGGGTGAGAAAACGTCGAGCGTCTCAAATGTCCATGAGCCTCTAGGCATTTGAGTATAATTACTACTATGTTGCATAATACACCGTTTGCTAGTTACTAATGTGTAAGTAAGTTGTGCCTATACAGATTACGCAAATAATTCCTGCCTCATTTGGAAACTACTGAAATTATATATGTAAAAATCTAGATATTTTTGATACTGTATCAAAAAAGAAACAAGAATTGATAAACTTGCCATTCAAACAAGGACATAATATTATAGAAATTGCAGTTTTCACCTTAAAAGATTGCACAATTCCAAATGAAAATTGCACTTTTCAAATCAAAATTTGCATTTTTTGATTTGAAATTCACACTTTTTGAATTGAAATTCATAGTTTCATAATAAAAAACTGCAATTTTAGTGTTCGTAAGTAGTCAAAAACACACCATTCGAATAGAAAAACACACTTTTCAAAGCCAATATTGCCACTTTCAGAACCTAATTTTTCACTTTAGAAGGGTTGATATTGACACTTTCAAAGTCTAAATTCACACTTTTTTAGTCCAAATTTTGCCTAATATGTCCATATTTAATGAAATTGGTGTTGTTTCCTTGTATAGGGTTTTATCATTTATGTGTTACTGATCTCTATAATTTATGCTTTCGCTACTGACAAGTGGTATCACAGCTGAGTTACTAGAGATCAGAGTCGAAGACTGAGTTTCTGGTGGAGCCTCGGAGTTTTTTGACGGACTTCTATAGGGTGAGGAGATTTTACAGGGCGATGATTAAAATTTTTTGCACTTGTTGCCTCTTGGAGGGAGCGATAAAATATGGTAAAGTTTCAAAATTATTAATTTTGAAAATTTTTGCTACCCAACGAATCGACAGGAGTGATAATTTTAGAATACTCTGTAGCTTGGTTACTGAGGTATGAAATTCTTGTTTTATAAAAGGGTGATGCTTGTCATTTCTTGAAAAAAGATGGATCATGATTGAGTTATGGTAAAAAAAATAAAAATAAAAAATGTTGGAATAGTCAAAGGGCAACATGGATCGTGATATGGTTTTTTAACATTTAAACCAAGTTTTAAAGGCATGTTTTTGAGTTTAATACATGTGTTAGATTTTTTATAAGGCTAAATCTTATGTATAAGGTGGATAAAAGATTTAATATTTTTTTAATGTGGGATTTATAAGGTGAGATCATTTTTTATAAGGTTTTAAGGTTAAATATTAAAAAAAAAACCTTTCATTAATATCTCATATTTTAAATTCTTTCCTTTTGGAATTAATAATTGAAATATTTGATCCATTGTTTTAAAGAGCCTAGTTTGATAAGTTTTGATATGGTCGCTTGAGAAAATGGCAAAGGTCCAGAGTGCAAAATTTGAAGTGGAGAAATTTAACGAGAAGATTAATTTTGAGTTATGGAAACTCAAAATGAGAGATCTTCTTGTGGAACAAGGGCTTCAAAAAGCTTTGGTGGGAAAATCAAAGAAGCCCAAAGATATGTTAGACAAGGACTGGGACGATATGGACTTAAGGGCCCTCAGCACCATTCACCTGTGTTTATCACATGACTTCATGTTTAATATTGTTGGAGAAGAGACAACAACCGATTTATGGAATAAATTGGATAGCTTGTATATGACAAGTTCCTTGTTGAACATGATATTTCTAAAGAGAAATTTGTATGCCCTGCGAACGAAGGAAGTGTTGTAAGCACAATAGATCCCATGTTTTATCCAAAACATGGGAGCCCCAATACCCTATCAAAGAGTAATCTAATCAATTTTTGGGGTTATTCATCCTGTTCGCCATTTATTTTGCTGCCTTTGTTTTGATTTAATTAAGTTAGTAATTTTTTCTTTCTTTAAAAATTATGCATTTTTAGTGTGTTTTTTAGAAGTTGCGAAAATAATTTTTTGAGTTGAAATTTCAATCATCCCGCAACCTGCAACACACAAACCGCAATTGCGGATTGCGGATTGCGGATTGTGGACGCCTTTGTTTACATTTGAATTTTTTTTCTCCCGCAACCAGCAACCCACAAAATTGCAGAATGCGGGATGCGGAAAAAGATTTTTGAAATTTGCACGTTAAGTTTTCATCCCGCCACCCACAAATTGCAGATTGTGGGATGCGGTAGGACCCTTTAAATAAAGAGTAGTTTACACTTTCCATAACCCGCAAATTGCAGGATGCGGGAAGTACTTTTACCACGCATTATGTTTACGTTCCGCAACCCGCAACCCACAATTTGTGGATTGCGGATTGCGGAAGGGTGTGTATATTTGTAAATAATGAGTGCCCGCATTTGGCATCCCGCATCTTACATCTTGACGGTTAAGATACATAGATCTAACGGCTGTGATTGCATCTGGCGGAATAATTTCAATTCTTGATTTTTTGTCCTTTTATCATTGTCTCTGAGTAATTAATCCGGTTTTAGTCTGCATTATGATTGATCAAATATGAAGTCTTTCAATACAATGATTGCTTAATGATTACAACTCTAAGATTTGACTGTTAATTTTATGTGTTCTTACGTAAATCTATCATCATCATTACACCAAATTTCAATTGATGCATGACTGACTGATATTTCGCTTGCAGAAACGGTAATTGCAATCTGCACATCGTACATCTGCAATCATGCCAGTTAGTTATACCCAATTGATGTCAAATCCCGTGGTTTCATGTCCTATAAGGGATGTTATGGATAATCTGTTAGTTTACAATGATATATGCAAAATTTGGATTGATAATTTGATATCTCTGTTAACAATTGCATGCTGTAAGTAAAATGCAGAGAGTTTCTGACATTCCTGTCGAGCATTCTGTTGAAAAAGAGCCTTAGCCAGTGGAATACTTTGAACCTGTTCCTGCACTGTTTGACGTTGATGTTTCTTATGGTAGCACCGATAGTGAAGAGAAGATGGTGAGGTTAAATTCACATATGAATGAATCCTTTTCAACAAGTAGAAGAAGGGTGATAAAGAGTACGTTGTTCAAGATAACATAATTGTTCGGGACTTAATCATCAACTTTCCACCTGTGTGTCCCGCAATTCCTTTCAAGGAGGATCCGTTAGCTATTTTTCGGTCTTTGAAGATATGTCTGGTCCTCGTGAATCCAGGGAAGATTTCATATGTTCCTCGCCATCTACCTTCAACAGCTTGTGATCTATCTTGATTCTCGTCAACTGATGACAGGATGTCCTCGAAGATACGTGGTGCAATCTTTTGAACTGTATGATGCCCATTTGGGGTCCAAATTGGTTTATTATTCCTATGTATAAGGATTGTTAGATATTGTAGGCCAAGAGGTAGTCTTTTCTTGGTCATTTTTAGGATAATGTAGTTTTGATTATCCCTGCTCTATGGGAGATTTGATCCAGAATTATTATTTAAGGGATTTTAGATCTCATAGTGGGGGGGGGGGGGGCGAATGATGAGGAGACATAATTTCCATAAGAGACTAGAGATACTCTGTTCTTGCAGACTATGTAATGTTTTGTAGGTTTTAATACACAATCAGTTTTCTTCAGCTATCTTTTCTGTTATAATTTATCAAATGTCTTTGATGAATTGTGATTTTGTTTTCATACATTCACTAATACTGTTTATTGTTTGCAATTAGTAAACTGCATTGGTTTATAGTTCAGATTTCTTTTAACTTATGATCTATGCAATTGATGTTTTAAAGGAATGTCTTTATTTAAAACATTTTATCTATTTATGCAAATGATTCACAGGAAACATTAAGTTAATGTTAATTTGTTAATTAACATTCAAGATTCAGGATAAGCTTGTATGCACTTCATTCTTATCGTTGGTTGAATGTTTTCAATTAATTATATCTTACGCTACTGAGTCAAGATCCAGTTTTACATGTCTGTTAAATTGGTGAATAGGTTTAGTAATTTTCAGATCAAGTTATCTTGTGCACAAACAAATCATTTGTTTTAGAGTAGGCCTGACTTAAATTATATTTCTTTTCCAAATTAGAATAACTCTTAGGATTAAGAAAACTTTTGTCTTTCCTTATAGGAAGACAGATCCTTTCTAGGATCAAACACACATAAGTGCCAGTTGAGGCCTTTGTATCTATGGGTGTTAACCACACCAAACAGCTCAAGGATAGGGTAAAAATTGCGTAGGATTATTTGAATCCTTTGGTTGGGTTTTCATCCCCTGTTGTTTTCCTTGAACACCATTCCAGCACATGTTCAACCGAGGCATCAAAAAACGACGCTAGAAGGAGGCCCATGTATCAAACATGCCTAAAAATAAATTAAACATACCTCCTCTAGTAAGAGAACCGGTTGTTATACAGAGCCATACCCAAGCTTCAATGTCCACAGAACAACCAATACAAAATTCTCAAAATATTCCTACCACCCCTGTCGCAGGACAACAAACTAGGAGGGCCGATATTATTATTGTATCACCCACAAGAGGATCCCTCACACTCGAACAGATTCTTAAAATTTCTTTTGATAGTTTTGCTAGATTGCAACAAAGAATCGTTGGATAGCATAATCTAGGACTAACAACAATTCAATATCACCAGAACACTGGTCCGCAAGCCAATAATTCTGATAATCAGAACTCAGGTGACCAGAATCCTGAACGACGTAATTCAGCCCGCGACAATTTGCTCCTATATTTTAACCTTGACACATTGTTTGGGGAAGCACAAGAATATCAACCACAAGTGACAACTAGTGGACCACCATCGCCACCACCTCCATCTTCATCTTCTTTTTCTGAAGAATCCTCAGATAGTGATTCATCCTCGAGCTCATCTTCATAGGACATACCCATGGCCACTGAAGGTCAAAATAGACCCTGGTTGGACCAGGATGCTGTTTTATCCTAGGATAACAACATAGATTCCCTAAAAATCCTGAAAAATGCCTGCCTAAGTTCGACCCTGATGGAAAGTCACCTACGCTTGATCACATCAAGACATTCATGCAGGCCATCAGACTCAGAAACGTGATCCATGAAGATGTGGTTTGTAGGTTATTCCCATATACCTTCCAAGGGAAAGCATCCATTTGGTACTTTGCCTTAGAAGCTAGGTCTATCACTTCATGGGATGATTTTGAGAAAATATTCATGCAAAAGTTTGGAGATGATAAGACACTCGAAGAGCTGGTAATTGATATGTCTTCTATGAAAATCCAAGGTAAAGAGAGAGTGAAAGATTATAATCAGATATTTTCCTATCTAAAAATAGGATCCCTATTACTCTTCTTCATGCGGAAGAACTCCTGGTTGCATACTATGTGAAAGGCTTACCGGTTCTCATAGCTATGTGGGTTAAACCAGCACACAAGGAAACCTTTCCAGAGGCCTTTGCTGAGGCCATTCAGGTTGAGAAGGATATTTTCGGTTTAAAGGACAACCCGAATACTTCAGTAGATCAACCTTCCACTTCACGTAAAAAAACTGATGTTCCTACAAAACTTGTTGCACAGGATAAAGACCCTTTTGAAATGGGTGACATGAAGAAAATCCTCCACAGGATTTCTAATGAAATGGTTGACCTCAAGAGAACTAGTATTGAAAACCAAAACACAAACATGGGATTCAACAGACAACCATTTAAAAGACCCTATCAACCTCAACAAAACCAAGTCCCACCCAATCCTAAGGAAGGGTTGAACTCTAAGGAAATTTTGTCTATCTTCAAAGCCTTAGTTTCAGAACCCCATCATTCTCCTCAACACCCAGAACAAGAACTACAGGAGAACCAAGATCCTGAACCCCTAGGCGAGGAAGAAGACCAGCAGGTTATTACCATTAGTTTCTTTGCAGAACTTCCCATGGCTGAGGAAGAAGAAGAGCCTGAAACAATGTTTAATTTCCAACATCCCTACAACACGAGGAGTAAAGGACAACCGACTCAAGAATCTTCTACCTCTACACCCACAACGAACAGAGTCAAAACAACCATACAAAAGGATACACTTATTCCTGAGATAGAATATAACTTGATTGATGACTTGAAGAAGATGAAAGCTAATATCTTAGTATTTGAACTTCTAAAGATCCCTACTATGAGGGACAATTTTCCCAAGAGCATAATTGTCAACAAACCCAGGGAAACTCAAAACAATAATCTGGTGACATACACTAAAACCAGTAGTTCAAAACCTATTGGGAAAAGGACACCTCCCTTTTTGTTAACCTTTGAGATCTTTAACAGGAACGTTCATAATTGTATGGTAGATTCAGGGGCTTAATCCAATGTAATTCCGTTGTTAGTTTGCAAGAAATTAAATGTTGCTTGGGAACCATGTCCTACTGAGATTGTTCAGCTGGATAGATCCAAAGTGAAAGTAGTAGGGGAACTAAGGAATGTTATGTTAACTCTATCTGCTGACCCCAGGATCCATCCAAAAGTGGACATCATTGTGGATGACATCCCAGAGATGTATGGGATGTGGCTAAGCAGAGGCCAAACAAGATAAAGATTAGTAGGGAGCCTTATATGAAACATATTGTGACATATTTGAATGACCCCAGTGAGCCAGCTGCATACTTTAGCTCACATGTGTAACATTTCACTTTTGATACCTTTTTTGGAGATTTACCTGCAGATTTGTCACCTGCTGAGAGTGCACAAAAACAGTCTTAGATTGTCAATTTTACATCTGTTCCATTCTCAGGTGATATTGTACATAATGTATATAGTGTGAATACCAATTTTAAGTTAGATTTGAATGCATGGACTTTGTTTTTAGATGGTTCCAGATATAAAGATGGAGCTGGTGCAGGTTGTGTCCTCATCGATCTGAAAGGAACCAAAACCATGATTGCCTATAGGCTTGAATTCGAATGTACCAATAACATTGCTGAGTACGAGGCCTTGGTCCAGGGACTTAGGAAAGCAATCGATATGAATGCCCAAGTAATTGAGTGTTATGGAGACTCAGAAATAATAGTTAAGCAGGTAAGAAACAAGATTCATTGCATATCTCCTCATTTGCTTAATTATCGAAATTTAGTTAGGGGCTTAACTAATTCTTTCACTGCTTCTAACATTAAGTCTGTCCCAAGATCTCAAAATTTTGATGCTGACTTGTTAGCTAATACTGTGTCCAGGCTGATACCTCTAGAAGGTTTGTCACCAGATACCTTTTCTATTGAATTAATGTACAGACCTTCGATCCCAGACAATATAACTAGTTGGAAAGTGTTTAATGATGATCAACAGATCCTAGATTTTCTTACAACTCAGGACACGTTTCAAGATGTTGCTATTGATGAAAGTGAGCATGAAAAATATCTAGTTGATCCCACTTACACTGCCAATTTGATTCCTAAGTCAATTGTCAACCTGGAAAATTTTTATGACCTTCAAGATAAGTTCAAGCAGAAGGTAAATTGTAAGACTCAAAGCTTTTCTCTCAATTATGAACAAGTGAATTTGGGAAGTGAATAGAACCCTTGCATGGTTAACCTAGGGGTTGATTGTTCACCCAATGAAAAAAGAGCTTCTATCAAGTTATGCATAGAATTTAAGGACGTCTTTGCTTGGACCTATGGCGAGTTGAAAACCTTCGACACTAATATTATGCATCATAACATATCGATGAAGCCAGACACTAAACCCTACCAACAGAAGCTCAAGAAGATGCACCCTAGTTTGGAATCTTCTTTCAAGAAGGAGCTAGAAAAGCACATTATAGCAAGAATTATTTTTCAAGTTAGGCATACACAATGGATCACTAATTGAGTACTAGTTTGCAAGAAAAATGGCGACATTAGGCTCTGCGTTGACTTTAGAAATCTTAATAAAGCTTCCGAGAAAGATAATTACCCTGTTCCCCCTATGGAACAGATCTTATAGAGAGTTGTAGGTTCATAAATGTTTTCTCTCCTCAATAGTTTTTCAGGGTATAACCAAGTCTTGGCTTCTCCTGATGATCGGTTAAAGCCAACTTTCAAGACCCCTTGGGGAACTTTTTCCTACAGGCGAATGCCATTCGGGATAATAAATGCAGGTGCTACGTTCCAGCGATCAATGGACATAGCTTTCAGAGGACTTATGCATGATTATGTTGTTGTGTACTTAGATGACATTAATATATTTTCAAACAAACGACATAAACATTTGTTTGCCCTGAAACAGATATTCGAACATTGTAGAATATACAGAATTTCACTCAATCCTAAGAAATCAATCTTCGCAGTGACTGAAGGCAAGCTGCTGGGATTTATTGTTTCGAAATAAGGTATTATTATTGATCCAAAATGCATAGAGGCCATCGCAAGGATTGGGTTCCCAGGTACGCGCAAAGCCATGCAATCTTTCCTTGTTAAGATAAATTTTGTTCGCAGATTTGTCCCTAATTTTGTGCAAATTGTTAAACCTTTACAATTAATGATTAAGAAGGATGCACTGTATAAATGGTTTGATGAACAACAAAATGATTTTACTGAGATTAGGAAGGCTATTGCAGAAGCTCTTGCCCTTATGTCTCCTGACTTCAGTAAGGATTTTATTTTGTATACCTTTGCTACTGACTTTTCTTATGCCGTTGTTCTTACACAGAAGCACCCAGACTATCTCAAAATTCCCATTTCTTTCATGAGTTCAATTTTCAAGAGCATAGAGTTAAATTACTCCCAAATAGACAAACAAGCTTATGCGGTTTATAAATCAGTTAAACATTTTAGACCGTACTTACTCAAGTCTAGAACTAAAGTGATTGTGCCTTATGCAGCGATCAGAAATGTTCTGATACAAAAGGAATTGGTGGAGAAACGAGGTCACTGGATGACAGCTCTGCAAGAATACAATTTAGAAATAAGACCAACAAAAATAGTAAAAGGCCAAGGTTTGTGTTTGCTTACCGCTTAGTCGAATGATCTTGCAAGACAACAAATCGAGTGGGAGCAAGAAGAAGGCACCTCAGCAGGTTCTGTCAATGTGATCACTACTCAGGCATCTGACTGGTATGATGACATTAAATTTTTCTTGACTCATGGGTATTCTCCTGAAACCCTTGATTTCAAAAAACGAAGAGCCTTAAGATTAAAAGCAGCACCATGTTAGGATATTCCTATACTCCATCCTAGTCCTAGCAGCATTTTCATTATTTGCATTTTCAGTCATGCATGCACTTTTAGGGTTTGCATGCATTATTTAGGGTTTGCATGCATCCCAGTCATCAGTCCAACACCTAGCCCTCAGTTAGCTAGCCCCCGAGAGCTTCTCTCAGATCAGTTTTAGCCCTCCTAGTGCTTAGTGCACCCCTTCATGCAATTGCATGCATCTCATGTGCCCTCTCTCACCTACCACTCAATTGCACTTCAGTTAATTGAGATATCATCAGTTCCTTGATTTAAGGTTAGACTGACTCTCAACTGACTGTATCACTCCGATGGATCTCCAGTGAGACTAGACTGCCCATTCTGACTCTAGTTAGCTCCTCATGCACCCTCCACTGAGCCTCCTTCACTCAGTTAGACCTACCACCCTCAGTTAGACTCAGTTTGACTGATGGTTGATAGTTACTTGAGCTTTGATGACTCCACTGATGATGAGATAGACTACTAGTTGTGATCCGATGACACTCCAGTGATCTTTTGATCACTCCATGAAGGCTAATTCAAATTTCCACCTTAGGCATTCGAATCCTTATGCATTGTACTATTTATTTGTCCATATTGTGATTAATTAATTAGTGTGTGTGAAGTATTTTTGCTTCTCTCCGAGTTCTACTGTATTATTATTCTGTTGCTCATTATACTGCATTGACCACTCTTCTTCTATTTTCTTGCTTAATCAATTACTTTCTTGTGAGGTATACATCATCTCTTAGATCTGCTGTGAGAATTTTCACATGGTATCAGAGCACGTTGAGAGTATTGTTTATATCCATTCCTAAGAGTTTTTTGCAGGTTATTATAAAGATTTCGAGTGCAGCAGTTTCTGCATTTATGCAGCAGTAGTAGTTGCAGATATTATCTATTGTTTTTGCAGGCCTTCTATAGCTTCAATGAATTTAGAAGAAATCCCTCCTCTTTGTCCATTCAACTATGATGAATGGAAACCGAATATGATAGCACATTTGAAGAGAAATGGTCTCTTGATTATTGTTTTGAAAGAGAGTTTGAATCCTTTGAAGAAGAGTATGACTGGTTAATTGAAGGTGATAGAGCTTGTGTATCCATGATGTTTGTTATGCCTCTATACATGACACACCAATTCATTGATATTGCAACTCCAAAAGAGCTATGGGCTCACCTGGATGAATGTTTTGGGAGGCAGAATGAAGGATTTGGTCCAAACCCCTTCAAGAGCTAGCAAAGTGATGTATTTGCCCTCCTTGATGATCTTATTGATCATGAACCAGTATCAAACACATCTCATATTGAAGTTGTTCACAAAGAAGAACTTGCAGATTCCACACTCATGGTCCAAATTTCTTCTCTTTCTGTGCCATCTCACACTCTAGATATTGCAGAAAGTCCTAACTCCTCTCTTGCACTAGAGTCTGTTGGTCTGCATCATGATCTATTGAATGTTTTGGAGGTCAAATCAGCTATTGGAGGTAATGCATTCGCTCTCCTCAAGAAATCACCTCTTATTTACTACTATATGATGATTATTCTGTAGTGCCCCTAGACTTTTGTAGACATTGAGGGCACCTGCTGAGTGACCCGGCCGATTGAAACATTAATTAAATAACCTTTTTACCTTATTTTTGTATGTGTATCGGAACTGTTGATGTAAATGAATAATTGCATATGTTAAACGATTAGCTATGACTATGGAAAACTATGTTGATAAATAATGCTCAACGACTAGCTGTTTGGTGACTATGTAATTGTCGACGAGATGTATATTTGATTAGATAAATAAGAAGTTGAATAAATCATAAATGTTTAACAATGTTAGATTTAGAAATCAGACGATGATTATTGAAGACAGTGCTACTAATAAATTGTTGTGAGAAGTGTGTGTAGGAACAAGTGAGACGGTTCACTGACGGACACACAAAGGAACTTGAAGGGTCGTAGAGTACGGGTAAATCACACACAAGGGAAGCGACGACGATGTCGACTTCCGACGAGAATACCACGCATGAGCAGATAAGCATTGATCCGCTTGCTCAAGAGGAATGCGTGAGGGCGTACGAGGTGGGCCACGACGGAGCTGGTCACGTACGAGTTGAGGGGGCGCGCAGTGAGAACGGACTCACTCCTCAGCGCCATTAGTCCCTAGATAGCATGTAGACGGAGGATGGATGGTAACGATTCCTAAAATCCCTACAAAAGTTCCCGCAAGTCAAAACGGAAATATGATGGCAGAAGGGCCCAACGATGAGGTACCCTGTCGAGAACGGAAAGAATGGACGCAAGGACCCAACGAGGTGGTACCATGCCAAGGAATGGAAATCTTGGATGATTGGACCCGACGGAGTGGTGCCATCTCAGAGAATTAAAAAAATTAAGGAACCATGAGCCCAACGACGCGGCACCGTGATCCTAGTGATTTTGATTGTTAAATTAAAATGCATAAAAACTTAGGAGAATAACTCTAGATTATTACTTAGCAAATGCATAACAATAGCTAAGACATTTGCACATGAATAGTTATATTTTGTTGAGCATTTAAAATAATAGAAATTATTATTTAGGAGCAAAATAGATTAGACACCTAGTCAACTAAAAGCTAGGAGCTGATTAAAATATCTGGGGGACAAACTAGAGCAAACTTAGGGATGTAGGTGCACTTCCTTGAGAAACTGACACTTGGATGGGTGAGTGTTTTAAATAATTAAATAATTAAAAATATTTAATTATGCATGAAGCGACATGTGTCGCAGGAAATTTCCCTTTATAAGGAAGGCTTAAGGAATGGGTAGGGGCCCATAATTTGGACGATTGTCGTAATTTTCAATTGCCTCAAGGACTTGCTGCTATCTAAGGGTTTGGCTAAGAAATCCTGGTGGGAGGGGAATCCCAAGCTGAATTTCTGAAATACGTGTGTGAACTCTACGGCCCGACTAGCTCGGGGGTCTGGAAGGAAGAAGAGTACTTCCAGAGTGGTTGGGTGGTTTACCGAGGTGTCCATCGGTGAAGGATCGAGGATTCAAGGAATAGATCAGCGAGGATCAACTCCAACATTTTCTGCAGAACTTCAGCGACCGGAGAGGTAACTCTTGCAATTTATTTATTTGTAGTTATTTGTTGAAATCTTTTGAATAAACTTTTAGCTGTATTTTGAACAATCCATGAGGTTTGTGACATTCGAGGAATCACCTCCAACCGAAGCAGCCACTAATCCACAGGTTTTTATTTACTTAAATCATTTATAGTTTATTTCTGTGTTGATCAACAGTTATGAGGAATATTTTATTTTCTGTGTTGATATATGCAATCTCTGAAATATATGAACTGGTATTTCTGTTATTTGAAATTCATTGATCACTTTAAAATGATTCGATCGCTTTTCTGACACCTATTTTCAGTAGATCGTTTGAATTTGTCAAAGATCGATTTTATTAATTTGATTATTATTCAGATCAGCTCTCTGCCATGGAGTTTCTGTGAATACTATCGATTTCTCTGTCTTATAAATTTCTGTAATAAACATTCAGCTGGATTTTTATTCTGTCTTAATCCTTATGATTAGTCTTATTGTTCAGATCGACTTCTAACCATTGAATTTAAGCAATCAATTTGTTGATCGACCTTCTAGTGTGCAATTTCGGTGATCAGTTTATACTCAGAACGATTTTTTTTTTTTCTGATAGTTTTAGTGATCCGATTGATTTACTCTCGCATAACGTTAGAGATAAACTTTATTACCCTAATCGATTTCTGTCATCTGTATTTCATGGATTGGTCTGATACTTAGCTTGTATTTTATTTCTCTCTGTCCATTAAAGTCTTAAAGCTCAAACGAGATAAACTTTATTACCCTAATCGATTTCTGTCATCTGTATTTCATGGATTGGTCTGATACTTAGCTTGTATTTTATTTCTCTCTGTCCATTAAAGTCTTAAAGCTCAAACGAGATAAACTTTATTACCCTAATCGATTTCTGTCATCTGTATTTCATGGATTGGTCTGATACTTAGCTTGTATTTTATTTCTCCCTGTCCATTAAAGTCTTAAAGCTCAAATCGGGTCTCAACCTCGGCTCCCTTGCATTTAAACACGGTGGTCATTTTGCTGTTAACACTTGGATTAGTTGATCATAACTTCTTGTTTTTAATTGCTCCGATCAATAGGAATACCCAGCTCAATTCGATCTCAACCCTCTCGGTGGTCAAACGTTAATATCCAGGTCGAGTCTCCAGCTACCTTCTGGGTTTGCGAGTCTGTGTGTAGTGATCAAGCCTGTGTACACATGTTTAGTTAGCGTTGATCCCTGTCTGCAACGCTATTGTTTGGAGGTCGTCGATCTACAGCATGAACTACAGATCCCTAAAACGTAGGATCTATCTGACGCATGCATGCCGTTACCCGACAAGGAGATATTGGTTCACATTCCAATCTCAATCCCTGCATTTTAGGAAGAGACCTGTAGCAGCCACCCGGAAACCCATAACGTTCGCAAGAACTCAGCGGTTGGAGTTAATCTCAGCGAACGAGTAGTTCGATTGGCGTGTCTACCATCTGTCACTGGCACGACCCAGATTAATAAATGCATTGTTAAATGTAGGATGTTTGCATGATATTGTTTCAGTTCAGAATTTCCAAACGCCATTGAGAAATTATGTATTGTTTGATTAGAGCTGTAGTTTAAAATTAATATTATATGGATTTTGTTCTCTGTTGCACTGTTTGTAAGTAATAGTCTTAGATCATAAGACAGAGATCGACCTGTGCTTCAACCTCAGAAGTCGATCTCCGATTTGCGTTTTAAATGGAACCTCTACTTCTCCCCTTTGGCGTATAGACTCTCGGTCATACCTGAGTCTTAGTTTTTGATTAATATTATCTAACCGATAGTTCATCTCCTACTCTCTTGACGGAGATAATAACCAGAGTTATAATTAGGGAATTAATTACAACCCCTTTTCATAGATGCGATTGTGGAATGATATGGGGAAATTGGACGTATCCTTTTTCAGGCTCTTTAAATATTAGTTTGTTATCTACAGCATAATTATAAGAATTGTTTTTGTTACCCACTCGTGACACATGAATGTTATGGAGTAAATAGTAATTATCAATTGTTATTAAAACGTAATTATCAATTGTTATTACAATCGTAATTATCTATTGTTATTAAAAATTGTTGAGACCGTAGATCCCACCTCTTAACTGGTTTTCACTGGAACGAATTTCTATTTGTGTGTTGAACGAATTGGTTATGAGAATAATTTAGTAGGATTAAAACGTTAAATGCTTTTCTCATTTATAATTGAAAGATTGGTTATGAGAATAATTTAGTAGGATTAAAACGTTAAATGCTTTTTCATTTAAATTTGAAAGGTGAATTTTTAGTATTATAAAAAGAAAAGAAAGTGCCTTTAATTATTTCAATATATGCACATGCTGTATGAATGGTTTATAAAGACGAAATCTTAGATTAAAATCTTTAACACTTTTACTTAGAATTGAAAGTGAACTTTTATGTGTATGTTTTTTTAGTCATGTAATCATATGCATATGTTGAATGAATGATTTATGATTATATAAATATATATATATATATTTGAAGGAATAATGTATTAGAAGGAACTCTTAGGTATCATCTTTTGTATAAAGTCAATCATCATCCAATAGCGGTATAGCATTAGGGTTGTAATGTTTATTATGTCTATCAAGAACATATACCTTACGACTCATATTACTCATATTGTTTAATGTAAATAAACATTGCTTACATTTGTTAAAATTAAATGTAATTTACTAGTAACTAATAATGATATAGATCCAATGTTATAGAGTTGGGATGATAATCATGGCATGCACCTTACTACCCCTAGTTATTAAAGTAAATGAGTATTGGTTTATAATCGTTTAAATATAGAAGTACTATGTTAGTAGAATTTTCATGGTAGGTAAATAAGGTATTTTAGAGTACTTGTTAACCATGGTAGCATACGCCCTAATATTCCTTTATTATCAATTATTGATTGTGATCAGTGACAATGTATGTTATTGCTAAACCACTTTGAAGAAAAACGATACTACATTAATTTAGCAATTATAGATGCTATTTATTTTAGCTTGAATTAGATGCCTATGTTTAAATTGAAAGGTCTTTACATATCATTTATATATGTGTATTCAAGAAGATAATTTGTTATTATTTAGAAATGCTTTAACTGTTTAGGTTCAAATAAATGTCAACCTTTTGGCATTAATTATTCATAAAAGTGCATTACAAAAAAAAAAAAAAAAATCCCTCAACCCGACGAACCCTATGTTGCACAAGCCCTACATATTCCATGCTTCCAGAAGGTTATTGAAGAATATGGCCATTGCCATTCGCTTGGGATAATTTCTCATGCATTTACTGGTTTTGATATCACCTCTTATGGTTCAAAGGAGATCTCAAGAAACCATGATTCAAGGCTTGGATCCAATTTGGATTCTAAGCAATCTCTACTTGGGATAATTTCTCATACATATGATGGTTTTGATCTCACCCCTGCTGGTTCAAAGGAGATCTCAAGAAACCATTTATCAAGTCTTGGAGCTGATTTGGATTCCAAGCAATCATTATTATTTGATGGTTCTTTTTGGCATAATCTCACCCATGATGGTTCGAAGGAGAAGACAAAAGACTATCTGCACATTCATAGATTTGATCCTACCTCAGCTGATTCGAATCACAGGTTCAAGGATCATCCTCATACTTTTGGATTTGTTCTCATCACATTCGATATGAAGAGCAAGTACAAGAACATGCTTTCTGAGAATGATCCACTTCTTCCCAAGAAGAAGATACCTCCAGACACATGACCAAGCATCACACCTGCTTGATTTTGGAGCATTTATTTTTGTGTGTGCCTTACAATCTATTTTGAGGGGGGGTATTTTTCCCATGAGGTTTTCGCCATTTCCTCAGTTTATTGACTATTATTATTCATTGTATTGGGTGACCTTTGGTATTAGTTACCAGGGCCTGGGATGGATTAAAGGGGGGTGTTAGGATATTCCTATACTCCACCCTTGTCCTAGCAGCGTTTTCATTATTTACAATTTCAGACATGCATGCACTTTTAGGGTTTTCATGCATTTGCATGCGTCCTAGTCATCAGTCCAACACCTATCCCTCAGTTAGCCAGCCCCCGGGAGCTTCTCTTAGATCAGTTTTAGCCCTCCTAGTGCTTAGTGCGCCCCTTCATGCAATTGCATGCATCTCATGTGCCCTCTCTCACCTACCACTCAGTTGAACTTCAGTTAATTGAGTTATCATCAGTTCCTTCCTTGATTTAAGGTTAGGTTGACTCTCAATTGTATGTATCACTCCGATGGATCTCCAGTGAGACTAGACTACCCATTCTGACTCCAGTTAGCTCCTCATGCACCCTCCATTGAGCCTCCTTCATTCATTTACACTCAGTTTGACTTAGTTTGACTGATGGTTGACAGTTACTTGAGCTTTGATGACTCCACTGATGATGAGATAGACTACTAGTTGTGCTCCGATGACACTCTAGTGATCTTTTGATCACTCCATGAAGGCTAATTCGAATTTCCACCCTAGGCATTCGAATCCTCATGCATTGTACTATTTATTTGTCCATATTGTGATTAATTAATTAGTGTGTGTGAAGTATTTTTGCTTCTATCCGAGTTCTACTGTATTATTATTTTGCTGCTCATTATACTGCATTGACCACTCTTCTTCTATTTTCTTGCTTAATCAATTACTTTCCTGTGAGGTATACATCATCTCTTAGATCTGCTGTGAGGATTTTCACACACCATACCAATTCATAGATGGTGTTTTATTTATAAAAAATTATGATGGTGTTTTTCTTCGATGCCTAGGGAGAGCTCAAACTGATAATATTCTTTTGGAATTTCATGCAGGACCTGCAGGGGTCATTTCTCAGGAGAAACCACTGCCCACAAAATTCTAAGAGTGGGTTACTACTGGCCAACCTTGTTCAGAGATGCCTATGATTACGCTAGAAGATGTGAACCGTGTCAGAAGTGCGTTGGAAAAATGAAGAAGCCTGCATTTCCTTTGCATCCAGTCACAGTTTAATTCCTGTTCCAGTAGTGGGGTCTAGATTTTGTCAGACCTATTAACCCTCCCTCTTCCTTGCAACAAAAATATATTTTGATGGCTATGGACTAATTCACTAGATGGGTAGAGGCAATCCCTCTTAGACAAGCAAACACGAGCCAAGTAATTTCATTTATGGAAAGTCAGATAGTCACAAGGTTTGGTGCTCTGGAATTCCCGGTGTTTGACAATGCTTCATACTTCTACTCTTTTGAATTGACTCAATATGCCTTTGAAAAAGGGATAAAATTAAAAATTTCTGCCAATTATTATCCACATGGAAATGGATTAGCAGAGTCTTCTAATAAGAATTTAATTAATATCTTAAAGAAGACAATGGCTACTCACCACAAGAATTGGCACATTCAATTACACAATGCTCTTTGGGCAGACCCTGTCACTCCTAAAGCGGCCATTGGAAAGTCCCATTAATACCTAGTTTATGGTAAGAAGGCTGTCTTACCAACCAACCTCATGATCCCTTCCCTGCAGCTAGCACAGTCTATGTAGGAAAGTGACTCTTCCCCGCTCCAACACAGAATTGATACATTAATCAAACTAGAAGAGGACAGGGAAAAGTCTAAAAACAAGTTGTACCAACACCAATAGCTTGTGAAGAGGTGGTTCGATGAGAAGTCTTCATCTGACAGGGAGTTCTATGTGGGGGACTTAGTTTTAAAATGGGACAAGCAACATAAGGACAAGAATGATTATACTAAGTTCCAATGCTTGTGGCTAGGACCTTTCATTATTATAGAAAAGATTGGTCCTAGTACTGTTTGGTTACAAACACTAGAAGGTTTTTCAGAAACCTATCCAGTGAATGTACAATTGCTTAAGAAGTACTTTGTTTGAGGAGAGCATGTTGGTCCACGTGTACATAAAGTGTGGTTTGTTTCTTTTCCTTTGATTTTGATTGATTTCCTTTTCCTTATGATTCTTTTCTTTTTAATAAGTCTGCACATTTGGAAAAAGTTGTTAATCAGTGTTTCTCTAAGACTAACACAATCTAAATTTTTCAGGTAGCATGCCAGCTTCTTTTCCTTTCATCCTATGTTAGAAAATGCTCTTCATGGAACCAAACAGTCAATTTCTGCAGGACCTTGATTGATATCTTCCCACTATCATCAACATCTTTTAAATATTGGTCTGATTAATTGAAGTTGAGAGCAAACTAGAGTTTTGTACTTTGTGTTTCATGAGTAAATGGCATAATATTTCATAGCCTGGTTAGACTTATCTATTCTAGATGCCATACTGATCACTTTGTTAATATTTTATTTCAATAAAAGTTGATTAAAATATTGGGGGTCTCATTACAAGCCAGCCCATTATGTTCATAAATGTCTAAGTGGAAGGACATCTTCACATCAAGTCACCAGACTTGGGAGATGACTTTCAGCTCTGGCTAGAAGGTGGAAGATCCTATCACAGGTCGGTCCATTCATGATCTGCAAGTGATTAGTGAGTAACACTACTGTCACGTGGTCACCAAGCCATGGTAGTGTATTGTAATGTATGCATTAATAAAACTTTGTTTTCTTATAAGATGGTTTGTTGTATATAAGGATGAGGGGGTCTAATTACAAGCCAGTCCTACTGTGATCATGGATTTGATTTTGGACTAGAATTGCCACTTTTGGTATTGGTCACCAAACCATGGTAATTGCTTTCAGCCTAGAAAAGTGGAAGACAGGGAGTCTCTTGACCGAGCTAGCTTGTTCAAATTCCTAAT
The DNA here is from genome assembly GCA_027924585.1 of Larix kaempferi. Taxonomy (NCBI): domain Eukaryota; kingdom Viridiplantae; phylum Streptophyta; class Pinopsida; order Pinales; family Pinaceae; genus Larix; species Larix kaempferi. The sequence goes on from BSBM01000073.1 coordinate 18,031,351, forward strand.
AAGGTTTGTGAATGGCATTGCCAGTATCTAATCACCAAGTCAGGGAAATGGCCTTATATCAACATAACTCTTATTTATTTAAGAAAAAAGAAAAAGAAGAGAAATATACATGTACATAAACGAATAATTAATAAAGCCAAGGCGATTCATGTATTTTAATCCAAAATGGCTCTGATTTTATTCCAAAGGTGAATCATAAATCTGCCCTTCCATGATTACATAAAGGTATAAGATTTATGTTTTCTCCTATACTACCTTACTAGATTAAAATTGTCGTTAATTGGTTTTGGATGGGAATGTATTAATCATATGCCTAACTCTGCTCTTTTGATTGTGTTTTCATGAGATCATTCTGTATATTGCAGGTTGAAAATGAGTTGGTTGGCATGTCTGCTTTATAACTAAGGGTTTCATTTACAGAGATAACTGGTTCTTCCCATCTAGTCTCCATCTATTGTAAGCACAAAAAATACCATGTTTTATCCAAAAAATGGGATCCCCAATACCCTATCAAAGAGTAATCTAATCGATTTTTGGGGTTATTCAGCTTGTTCGCTATTTATTTTGCTGCCTTTGATTTGATTTAATTAAGTTAGTAATTTTTTCTTTCTTTAAAATTATGCATTTTTAGTGTGTTTTTTAGAAGTTGCGGAAATAAGTTTTTGAGTTGAAATTCAATCATCCCGCAAACCACAACCCTTAACCCACAATTGCAGAATGCGGATTCCGGGTGCCTTTGTTTACATTTGAAGTTTTTTTCTCTCGCAACCTGCAACCCGCAAAATTACGGATTGCGGGATGCGCAAAAATATTTTTGAAAGTTGCACGTTAAGTTTTCATCCCGCAACCCACAACCTACAAATTGTGGATTGCGGGATGTGGAAGGACCCTTTAAATAAAGAGTAGTTTACACTTGCTGCAACCCGAAAATTGCGGGAAGTACTTTTACCACGCTTTATGTTTACGTTCCGCAACCCGCAACCCACAATTTGTGGATTGCGGAAGGGTGTGTATATTTTTGAATAACGAGTGCTCGCATTTGGCATCTTGCATCTCGCATCCCGACCGTTAATATATGAGGATCTGATGGCTGTGATTGCATTTGGCAGAATAATTTCAATTCTTGATTTTTTGTCCTTTGATCATTGTCTCCGAGTGATTAATCTGATTTTACTCTGTGTTATGCTTGATGAGATATGAAGTCTTTCAATCCAATGATTACTTAATGATTAAAACTCTAAGATTTGACTGTTAATTTCATGTGTTCTTATGTAAATCTATCATCATCATTATGCCAAATTTCAATTGATGCATGATTTACTGATATTTCGCTCGCAGAAACGGTAATTGCAATCTACACATTATACATCTGCAATCATGCCAGTTAGTTATACCCAATTGATGTCAAATCCTGTGGTTTCATGTCCTATAAGGGTTGTTATGGATAATCTATTAGTTTACGATGATATATGCAAAATTTGGATTGATAATTTGATATCTCTGTTAACAATTGCATGCTATAAGTAAAATGCAAAGAGTTTCTGACATTCCTGTTGAGCATTCTATTGAAAAAGAGCCTCAGCCAGTGGAATACTTTGAACCTGTTCCTGCACCGTTTGATGCTGATGTTTCTGATGGTAGCACCAATAGTGAAGAGGAAGATGGTGAGGTTAAATTCACATATGAACGAATCCTTTTCAACAAGCATAAGAAGGGTGATAAAGAGTACGTTGATCAAGATAACACAATTGTTGGGGACTTAATCATCAACTTGCCACCTATGTGTCCCGCAATTCCTTTCAAGGAGGATCCGTTAGCTAATTTTTCAGTCTTTGAAGATGTGTCTGGTCCTCATGAATCCAAGGAAGATTTCAAATGTTCCTTGCCAACTACCTTCAATAGCTCGTGATCTATCTTGATTCTCCTCAACTGATGACAAGATGTCCTCAAAGATACGTGGTGCAATCTTTTGAACTATACGATGCCCAATTTGGGGTCCGAATTGGTTTATTATTCATATGTATAAGGATTGTTAGATATTGTAGGCCAAGAGGTAGTCTTTTCTTGGTCATTTTTAGGATAATGCAGTTTTGATTATCCCTGCTTTGTGGGAGATTTGATCCGGAATTATTATTTTGTAAATTATTATTTAAGGGATTTTAGATCTCATAGTCGGGGGGGGATGATGAGGAGACATAATTGCCATAAGAGACTGGAGATACTCTGTTGTTGCAGACTATGTAATGTTTTGCAGGTTTTAATACATGGTCAGTTTTGTTCAGCTATCTTTTCTGTTATAATTTATCAAATGTCTTTGATGAATTGTGATTTTGTTTTTACACATTCACTAATACTGTTTATTGTTTGCAATTAGTAACCTGCATTGGTTTATAGTTCAGATTTCTCTTAAATTATGATCTCTGCAATTGATGTTTTAAATGAATGTCTTTATTTAAAACATTTTATCTATTTTTGCAAATGATTCACAGAAAACATTGAGTTAATGTTAATTTTTTAATTAACATTCAAGATTCAGGATAAGCTTGTATGTACTTCATTCTTAAGTTATTGTTGGTTGAATGTTTTCAATTAATTATATCTTAAGCTACTGAGTCAAGATCCAGTTGTACATGTCTGTTAAATTGGTGAATAGATTTAATAATTTTCTGATCAAGTTATCTTGTGCACAAACAAATCATTTCTTTTAGAGTAGGCCTGACTTAAATTAGATTTCTTTTCCAAGTTAGACTAACTCTTAGGATTAAGAGAACTCTTGTCTTTCCTTATAGGAAGACAGATCCTTTATAGGATCAAACACACATAAGTGCCAGCGGAGGCCTTTGTATCTGTGGGTGTTAACCACACCAAACAACTTGAGGATAGGGTAAAAATTGCGTAGGATTATCTGAAGCCTTTGGCTGAGTTTTCATCCCCTATTGTTTTCCTTGAACACCATTTCAGCACATGTTCAACCGAGGCATCAACATGAAGGTACTGATGCACATGTTCTTGGGTCACTATGTGCATTGCATCAATGAGATTTATACTAATGCTTTGAGAGGTAGAAAAAGGATATGGAAATTCTCTCTTGTGGAAGTAAGAGTGAGGGAACCTTTTGGATTCCCAAATTTTAACAGGGAAATGGACAGAATGAACACATACATTGAAGGTATTCAGTAGAAAGGGGAAAGATGGATTGGGGTAAGGTTTCACTTCCCTATCATATTTTTTCCCGTGCAAAGATACGGAACCATGTATGACTTGAATGCAGTAGGGAACATGTGGGGGTTAGAACTAAGTATTTTAGGTGGGTTCAAGTTTGCTAAGGAGAAGACATGTGATGCATATTCACTTAGATCCTTACATGTATCTCATGCAAGGGATAACTGAGACATCAATCGGGATGCATGAGGACATGCATCAAGACAAGTTGGGGGGAGATGTTGGTCCCATGAAATACCCTCTTTTTGACACTTAATACCCCCGATTCCCATTTCCTTTGAGCTTACTTTTGACTCCTTTTTGCTGATAATTATTCCATAATATAACATTTGATTTAAGGTACAACCTTTGGACATCATGTTGTTTTAATTTATGAATTGAGAATTTAATTTGGTCTTATGCTTGTATTTTTCCTACTAATCAAATCAATTAAGAAACTCATGTGAAGTAGGGAAGAAGCAGGAGGATCGAGATCAAAGATGACACATTGTTACTCTCCCATGGATCCAGGAACTCGGGCTGCTACTCATACTTCAGGATTTGGTTGTTCCTCTCTTAGATCAAGCGTGAGATTTTATAGCGCACTGTACAACCAACCCCTGTTCAATATGTTGGAGTAACAACTCCAAAATTTATATGGATCTTTGTACTTTATTGTGTATTTTTGAATAAAGAGTTGTAACAACATCTATTATGAGTAATTGGATAATATGTAAATAGTAAACAAACAACCTTGAGAATCTTTGATTCTCAAGATGTTCAAATTAGGTGTTTGTTACTCGAGGAAGTGTTTAAAAAGACGTGCTCTATAGCCTATGGGTATAAGTAGAATTTAGAGAGAAAGCACAGGCTTAGAGGAGAAAAGAGGGCCAATTTGTAACATTGTTGTAACTCAATCATTTTAATAAAAATGAACTTTTGATCCTCTGAGTTTGTAAGTGTGTGTTGTAGCCCTCATTAGAGGAGGAAGGGCCCCCTTCGCTGTCTAGGATCTACTATTATGGTTTGTTTTCTAGTTTGATTTACAGTGTGTTGTGGATGAATTAATAGTGTGTTTATTTATTTCTATTACTCAATTCAAATGTGTGTTGTTTCTTACTTTCATAAAGGAATTAGTTACGATTGTTGCTACTTGAGTGGATTCATAAGCTTTTAGCGTAGAATAGTCCCTGGCACTAATAGATATGTTAGAGATGCTAATTTAAAGAATTTATGATTCGATTAATTTGTTGTTACTCTATTACTTAGTTAATTTTAGATATACAAGAAGGTTATTATTAATTGGCACATCATACTTTTATTCTGGGATTGAAAGATTCAAGTAGAATTCTTAAATGGAATCGAGTGGATGAATGCATAATTCTTCTATGGACTGGTTAAAATAGAAGATTGGTGTGTTATTATTCATTTTTAGATCAAAATACTTTGGGATTATTTCTTAGTTATAGTTGTTGCTACTTCATATCATTAGATACATTTCAATTAATATTTCTCACAACATTAGGAAGGAATTGTACCTACATATATTTTGTAGTAGTCTTGAAAGTCATACGCTCCTGGATTGATAATTAATGTAATTGCTAGTTGGGTTTTTAATTAAAAGGCCTTATTTATTGTCTTTGTTTTTTTCTCATCTAATTTTTCTTCTCCATATAGAGTAGTACAAATCCATTATCTCAAGATGAATGCCATCTATTTCTTTCTTCATGAAAGTTCAAATGAAACTAGGACGAGATCAGATATATCGAGTAGTACTAGGTTTGTGAGTCATCTCTGAGTCTGGAAATCCTACCATGTCGTGAAGGCATGCAAACAGTTCGCCCATGTCAAATTTCAATGAATACAGAAACAACTTGAGGAAATTTCAACGTTGGCCCCATTCAAAGGTCATTGTTTCCCATGTATACTCACAGTATAATAATGTCTTTAATTTATTTGTTTCTTTTAACGTTGTTTCAAGACGCACATTCTCGTACCTAGTGCAAGTAGGGAAATAATGTCGATAAAAAAGTACTTCATGATAAATTGCACAAGCTTCATCAATTATTTCGTGTATTTTTTTTTTCTCTCATCTAATTTTTTTGCTCCATATAGAGTAGTACGAACCCATTATCTCAAGATGAAATGTCGTCTACCACCAAAGATGATTGGTAAAAATATGAATGAGCTTCACTTGGTTTCAAGAATGATTTATTCTCTACTGAACCGGGCCAACGACGTGAAGGTGGAAGCTCATGATATGGCCCCTCCCCTCCCCCTCACATCACTCTCAATTCCCCAATACCCAATCTACAAAATAGAAAATAATCGAAAGAAACACACTAATTAGACTCAGGCATAGAAACTACCAAAACAAAAATTAATTAAGGTAAAGTAAATTATCATGTGTTTGTAAATGATAATTTTGGTTTAGCATGATGACGTACACTATGGCCACTATTTCCAGATTTGACATGATAAACAACATATAATGTAGGATATATAAAAATGACATACAACTTAAAAACATGTAATAAACCCACATAAGTAAATTATTTAAAGAGAATAATTCATACAAATCAAAATATAAATCTATGTACCTCATCGAACTCAAATATGTATATTTTTATTCATTTAACTCGACATATGTATCATCATCTAATTCAGAAACAATGTTGAAAGTAATGACGATATCATCATCGTCATCATTGCAATTTTCGAGCATATCTTCATCTATATCATCATCAAGAACTAGTACATTTTCTCCTATGCCTGGCTCATCTTCTCCATCTTCTTTGTCTGTCAACCCATCTTCTTGCTCTGACTCTACATCATATTCTTCCTCTACAATATAATTTATTGGCCTTCCTCTTGGATCATATCTAACAACAAATGACCAATCCCTCTTACCTGGAACCTTTGAGTAAAAGACATGTTCACATTGGCTTGGAAAAACGTAGTGCTCATTTTTATTTTCAAACACCGTTGTTTTAATAATCGAAAATACATTGGCATGATCATTAACAGTTCTATCCTCATCACCTCCATGCAATAGTAACCTATACTATTTGACATCAAACAAAACTATTTTGAAGGAATTAAAGTCACACTCAATTATATCATCCAAATACCCATAGTAATTATTTTTAGTTTCTCAGGGATGTCTGTGTTAGGAACCCGTGTCAACCCTTCTCTTTACTATGTTAGTATATTGTTGTTGGATGCATATGCTTTGTAAGTCATCCCGTAGTATTTGTTGATCCATAGTTTATATTAGCCCATAGTATTGACCCATAGTATTGGACACATATGCTTTGTAAGTTGTCCCGTAGTATTATATGTCCCATGGTTTTGACTCATAGTATTGGGCATAGACTTAGTATATAAGTGTGTGTTGAGGTCATTGAAGGCACCATGAAGTTAATTGTATTGAGCTTGCTCAAAGGAGGTTTCCCCCTCGAAGTGGCCCGTCATCAATATAAAATTGATTATGAGTTCTATTATTTCTTATATCTCGTGTATTTGCATTAATTAATTATTGCAGGTTCATCACATCTAGTATCAGAGCACTTTCTTGGGCTCGTTGGGTGAAAATTTTGCCAAATGTTTTTTTTGCATCTGTTGCATGTTCGGATTTGGGGATAACCCCTATCCGTTTAACCGTGGGAAGTACTTGGGCATAATCCCTAAAAATCATTGTGAGTAGTACCACAGGAACCCCAAAGTAGCTGGCCCATTGAGAGGACCTGCCAGCGAAAAGTTCAACGACCCCTACCTGATTGACTAGTTCCCACCCATGAGGTAAACCAAGAGCTGTCGTTTGTGGCAAAGCGATAATCAGTTTTACCTGAGTCGTGGAGTGAGGGGTACTTCCCCAATACGCAAGCCGTTAGAAATCATTGGTGGCTGAGTGAATCCCCTGAACCGATAGGAAGCCGCACATACCTAGGGTCCATATCTATTTTCAGTTGAACTGTTGCCGATCACTTTCGCTCTAGATCCAACCATTTCAGATCTATTCTGAAAGTTGTTCTAGATCCAGTTGTCATTTCAGATCCATCCGTTTTTTATCCCTTTCGTGCTGTTGCAGATCCATCTATTGCGGATCCCTTCCACACCGCTATTGCCGATCCATTTCTGGATTAAAAAAAATAAAAACGGGTATAAAATTCTGTTTTTCGGCCATATCTCCCTTGTTTCAACTCTGTTTTCCCTGAAACTTCACTGTCATCCCTGTAATCCCATTCTGCATATTTCATTCCTGAAGACCCTATCCCAAATTCCACTTCCCAAGACCAGAAATCCCCATTTTTTGCTTCCCTGTCCATCTGAAAGTGTCCAAAACCTAGTCAAACCCCAATTACCCATCTGAGTTTTTCCCAAATCCAAATCTTTCTTTACTAAATAAGCTTTTGTTTGTGTTTTTCTATCCATTTCCAAATTAAAAAAAAAAAAATCTTGGTTGTGGTTGTCACCCGCGCAGGAGCAAAAACCATGGAGGAAGCACTTGCAGCCATCTAAACCAAACTCCAAGATCTAGATGAAAAATTTCTTAGCCTCCATCTTCAGCATTCAGCCATGAACAATAACCGACATCCAGAATCTTTTGCAGCAACCGGGTTCTCTTCTTCCAACAATTTTCGTGGGCCGAAGCTTGATTATCCTCGCTTCAATGGTACTGATCCGACCGGATGGATATACCGAGTAGAACAATATTTCAGTCTGCATAATACTTTTGATGTCCAGAAAGTTCCACTTGCATCCTTTCATTTGGAACAAGAAGCCCTTCAATGGTACCGTTGGTACATCAAAGCTCATCCCGAGCCAAATTGGACAGATTTTTGCCAACTCCTTTTGCCACAATTTGGTCCTAGTGCTTTTGATGACTTCACAAGAGCACTCACTAAACTTCGCCAAATTGGCACAGTGAGAGAGTATCAGACAGAATTTGATAAACTGGCCAATCACACAGAAGGATTGTCTGATGAATTCTACAGGAGTTGTTTTATCAGTGATCTCAAGGATGAAATCCGCTCCGAGGTCAAAATGTTGTTCTGTCCCAACACAATGATGGAAGTCCTAGGATTGGCTAAGTTGGCAGAGGACAAGATTGCATCTCAACAATGCTCCAAACCCACCTTTGTTCCCTTCAGAAATATGGGTTCCCAACGACCTCCCATCACGCCTGCTCCTCAACCAACTCATATCAAGCAATTGTCTGAAACAGAGATGCAGGCACGCTGAGAAAAAGGGCTTTGTTATAATTGTGATGAGAAATTCACTCGGGGACATAGATGTGTTCAACAAAATCTCTATCTCTTGGATGTGGATTCTCTACCTGCCTCAGAACTTGATGAAGAAGCTCCATATACAGTAGATGATCAGGTCGACATTCAACACTCGCCTGTTGACACCCCATCTCAGGACAACCCACCCGAGATCTCTCTCCACGCTATAACCGGCGTCACCACCCCACAAATAATGCGAGTCAGGGGATACTTCAAGAAGCTCCCTCTTACCATACACATTGATTATGTTAGCACTAATAACTTCATTGACCCTCGGATTGCCAAACAGGATGATTGTTTTGTCCATCCTTGCTCAAACTTTGAAGTCATGGTTGCCAATGGGGGCACCTTACCTTGCAAGGGGAAGTGTCACAATGTGCATATCTCTATGGAAGATTATAACCTACACTCTGACATGTTTTCCTTGTCCTTAGGCGTATGTGATGTGGTTTTGGGCGTTCAATGGTTATGCACACTTGGCCCCATCTTATGGGATTTTGTGAAACTTTGGATGTAGTTTTTAGTCAATGGGGCACAACACAAATTAATGGGCTTACAACCAGGGTCTCTCCACATTATCAGTTCACATCTCCTGGAAAAAATCCTTAAGAAGAATTCACATGGTGTCATCGCTCAGCTCCATTCCATTCAGATGCACCCATCAACGGTCTGCACTACTTCCTTGGATAGATATGTAGGTGTCTTTGCTGAACCAATGAGCTTGCCGCCTTCAAGAGACCTTTCCGGTAAGAATTTAGTCGCATCTACCTCTCAGCAGGAATTGATGGCTATTTTGCATGCAGTACAAAAGTGGCAGCCAAACCTATTAGGGAATTATTTCTGCATCAAGACTGATCTCCAGAGTCTAGAAAATTTTCTGGAACAATGGGTCTCCTCCCCAACACACCTGAAATGGGTTATCCAACTCATGGGTTATCCCTATGTGATCACTTACAAGAAGGGTAAGGACAATATGGTGGCAGATACTCCTTCTCGCACAATTGATGACCCAGTTTCTCTTACAGCTCTTTCTCTGCTTGTTCCAAATTGGTTGCAATATGTTCAACCGGGCTATCTCTTCTATGAACTCCATGCTTCTTCATCAGCAGGGCACTCTGGGTTCTTCAAAATGTATGACCGGGAACAAAGTAAATTCTTTTGGTAGGGACTGAAAATGACAATTCAACAGATGGTGGCTGATTGTGATACTTTCCAGGTCAACAAGGGTGAAATGACACTCCTTTCGGGATTGCTCAAACCCTTTCCCATCCCTACACAGCTTTGGCCAACTATTTCTATGGATTTCCTAGTAGCACTCTGGTGGTACAATACCACATCTCAAAGGACACCATATGAAGCATTCTATGGACAGACACCGCCAGTTCTTCTTCCATACACCCTTAGCAGCTCCCCAGTTCAGGAAATTGACTCGGTTCTTCGAAACCGCGATCAGATTCTTCTCATTCTGCAGGACAATCTTCACATGGCCATAATTCGCCTGAAACAACAAGCCGATCAACACCATTCTGAGCGCATTTTCCACGCAGTTGATAAGGTTCTTCTTCGTCTACAGCATTCCAAGCAATCCTCCCTGACACTCCAAAGGCGTCAATGGTCCGAAATTCAACCCGAGGATGCTACCGGGGAACCACTCCTTCAGATTCTGCAGCAATTTCTCCAACCAAAGCTTTGAGGACAAAGCTTTTTCTAAGGGAGAGGGGATGTTAGGAACCCGTGTCAAACCTTCTCTTTACTATGTTAGTATATTGTTGTTGGACGCATATGCTTTGTAAGTCGTCCTGTAGTATTTGTTGATCCATAGTTTATATTATCCCATAGTATTGACCCATAGTATTGGATGCATATGCTTTGTAAGTCGTCCCGTAGTATTATATGTCCCATGGTTTTGACTCATAGTATTGGGCATAGACTTAGTATATAAGTGTATGTTGAGGTCATTTAAGGCACTGTGAAGTTAATTGTATTGAGCTTGCTCAAAGGAGATTGCCCCCTCGAAGTGGCCCGTGATCAAGATAAAAGTGATTATGAGTTCTATTATTTCTTATATCTCGTGTATTTCCATGAATTAATTATTGCAGGTTCATCATAGTCTGTCTCTACTAGATGAAACATTAGTGACCTGGAATACTGCAATTATCCCACTATCAGATTTTTTCTTGGTTTCATCCAACTGTTTGATGCGAAATTTATGGCCATTGCACCACATAGCATTGTGGTGTTTCAAATGCAATATGTAAGACATGTAAAAGATGGATTGAAAATTAATAAACATATTTATATAACTTGGAAAGTATTTGAAAAAAACACACCTACAATCACATTAATATAATATAAAATAACTGAATAAAATGGGTGAATTTGCTTGCCTTTACATCTTTCAAGCCATATGCTAAATCTATTTCCCTCTGTGTAACATCGACATCTCCATTATGACGAGCTTCTCTAATCAATTCAGATATTTGTTTCCATGATAACCTACCAGCATGATGTTCTTTACATCTTTCAATACATACCTTCCACCATGATGTTCTTTACATCTTTCAATCCATACCTTCATCCAGTCGAGAATGTTTTCAATGTATAAATGTAGTGCCTCCCAATCTGGATGATCTGACTCAAAAAATCATAATTCAACAATATTAGATATTAGTCATAACCATGGTAAATATTAATAAATGATGAAAGAATAAGTATTAAATGAGTATGAACATATACACAAATAAAGAAAAAAGTTATATGTATCATAAATATCCATAGTTTAATTACCTCTCACTTTCTTCATTCTACTTTTCCCCAACAGGTGCTCCCCTTCAAAATTTTTGATGGAGTTCACATCCCAAATACAATCCAATGCATGCATAGTTTGCACTGATAACTTAGGAATATATTGAATAATATACACCATGTCTTGATATACCATATATCCCTTCAACATAGAACCCTCAAGACGTGCTCTTTGTCTAACCAAAGCCTTCAATGATTTCAAGTGCCTCTCCACCATCCACATTGACCTTGTGTGTACATGTCCAAACATTTCAATCTCCTCAACTTGGTGTATGAGGTAGTGTTCTTGTGCATTGAAAAATGTTGGAGGTAGATACTTTTTTATTTCGCACATTAGCCGAGGAATTTCTCTCTTCCAATACTTTATATCATCTTGATGGATTCCTTTCAATTACAACCATCTACAAATCATGACGCAATAAAATAACATGTTTCAACAAAACATAATATATATTACAATACAAGTAAAACAAATGTCATTAAGTACAACAACAAATTGAAAAAACAATTTGCATGTAAATTATTCACAACTACTTACCTCATGTATTTGCCTAGATCATATATAAATTGTTTGACATTGTTGTCAAAGTTGTTTGGGAGAGATAAAGGTAGAACATACTGTAACAATAAAAAAGAATCATTATTTGTTTAAAAAATAGACCAAAAAAATAAAAATCTTAAAAGATTTATACAACCAATATATAAATATGAATACCAAAATTATTACCTTAATGAAGGTATTCCAGTCATGGGTTTTTACCCCACCAAATTCACCTTTCCTCATTAGGATATTATTTATGTTTGAAGAAAAATCTATGGGAAATGTAATTCTTTGAATGACCTCTTTCACATCATTGCTTTGTTGCTCTGTTAATAACTATGAAATGTTATTTCAGTCTCCATCGCTATTTGATCTGATCACACTTCGCATTGCATGATTGGATTCTTGAATGTCAGTACAAATTTTGACAATTTTTTCTTTATCCATCCTGCCATATATAGTTCACCATAATGTTTTTGTCACATTCTTCCCAATATGCATTGTATCAAACAAATGAGCTATTTTTAGCTTCTCATAGTAGGGAAACCTCATGAATTGAGTGGGATAACATTTCACTTCTCATGGAATCCCATTATTACTACCTTCACAACGACGACCTTGATGAAGCATAAAAGAAATCACAACAATAATTACCAAACACGATAAAATATATGTAATAATTAAAATATAATTTCAAATTGAAAACATTACATATACAATACATAAACAAATTGCATACCTTGAAAATTTCTATTATATTTCATCCTCCATAGGTGAGGTGTTATTCTTTGTGGTTTTAATCCAGTCTCTTATTTCCCATTGAAAATATGTTTTTCAGTAGTACAAAACCTATATGTCTTCGAGAGGAAGTGCCCATACTCATCAAACACCAGCTTCCCTAAATTTTTTGAATAACGATACTTCATCTTAGGACCACAAATTGGACATGCAAATTTACCCCTTGTTTGAAGACCTACAACATATGGATTAATGTCAATTATACAATATATTATTAAAAAACATTCATGATATCTTCAAAATAATTATATAGTATTAAAGTGCAATGGAACATTACATACCACAAAAATGTGTTATTCCTGGGGCATCATGAATTGTCCATACAAGCATTCCATGGAATTGAAATATCTTCTACCCAATTGGTTTACATATGTCATACCTAGTGATGTCATTCCATAACTGTATTAGCTCATCAATAAGAGGCTTGATATATACATTCATATCTTTAACTTGGCACTTACCTAATTATTTGAAATTACATGACATGATTACTAGCATGATATGTATATGTAAGTAAATAAATAAATAAACAATATTATGCCAAAAATGAGACAAATGAAAATGTTACATTCGAAAAATTAATGTAGACAAATACCTGGAACAATCATTGTCAACATTGCATGCCCGCTCTTTATTGACATCTAAGGACGAGTGTTATTGTTGATAACAAAAATAGGCCACACTAAGTAAATAGACCTAATCTCTGTGAATGTATTAACACCGTCAGTTGCTAATGAAATCCTAATATTACGAGGTTCATCTTTATACCATTTTTACTCAATTTATCTGAATGCATAACCATCTGTAGGCATTCAAAGAACACTATTGTGCGGTAAATCTACCTATGATAGGGAATTCAAGAGATCATCAACATACGTGTAATTGAGTTACAAAGATAGAATGGAAAACAATTGCAGCATGCAATACTTATTTCAATTGAAAAGAATTAAGATTTAAATTCAAAACAAATACCTGAATAACCGACGTCTGATGCAAGCTTCAAACTTTAATCTCCTGCTCCACTGCTCCAGATGAATTACCTGCAATAAAACATATACCCTTCTCAAAGCTTTTGACTAAACAAAGATGAATGCCTAACATGAAACTCATATATAAATAGATATGAAAGATTCAATGACACAAATTCATATAATAGACAAATATTTATGGGAAGGAAAGTCTCTATATTATTTGCATTAAAGGCAATCAACTAAACCTGCTCTATAACTGGCACTGTTGAAACCTGACCCTAGGCTACTGCTCCTATTCCTTCAGTGGAATTTTCTCCAGCATTTCCTTATCAAAATTTGTTCTTTCTTTCTCAAGGCCCTCTCCTTGTATTTATAGCAAGGATGAGAGGATATATTTGAAAGGTAATTGGTTAGGGAGGTTATGGTAGTTAGAATAACTGCCATAACTAATATCTAATCATCTTTTAATATTTTTTTCTCATGATTTATAGATACCCGCGAGTGTGTCACTTGACAACTAGTGAGTGAGTCGCGAGTATAATGTCCATCAACATGTGGGTGCACTTTTTAAAATGTTACCCGTAGGTTGTCAATATAGACTGTCACGGTTAACTCGCACGTTTATTGATAGGAGAGTCATGGTTATATATCAAAATATATCACAAAAATAGTTATTTTTAAGGAGAATGTTGTAAGATCTGGGCCAAAAGCATCTATGATTAATTAGGCTCTTCCATCCATAAGGTCCTTTTGTGTGACCGACAATGCAATGTGGTCACGGACGGAGAAGTGCCATTTTGAATGATAATAAACACCATCTCCACTTCTATTCCATTCATGGTAATCCATAAACTGTGCTATGATTTTTTAGTTGAACAATCGATGCAAATGTGGAATTATTGGAATATGAGGAAGAACCTTTCAAGGCACCATTTTTGTTAGTTGATCTATTTGATATATACTAATATGAGATTCCAGGCATGCATTTTTGGACGTATTTTGTCCATAATATATAATATGATCATTATGGCATGCATCTATGCTTTGATACTCCATTACAATGTATTTCATAATGGAAATTAAATCTTGATATGTGCGAGGTAATATATTTGACGATGGTAACATAAATTCACCTAAAAATCTACAACATAAAAAATAAGCAGTTAATGTAAATTAGAATATTAATCGTAAATATTGTGTGCATTCTTATTTTACACATTAGCTAATACTAAAAAAAGGGAAAAAAGTCAACCTTTATGTATATCTAATGAAACATGTTACATACCTTAGGATCTATGTCATACAAGTGTTCGACAAATGATTCATAACCTTTAAGTTCATCAGAAGTAATGTAGTAGAGATAATATTTGCTCTTGATCCTTTATAAAGTCGTTTATTTTCCTTTTCCATCAAAGGTTCATCGTAAATACCATCATTGTCCCCATCCTCATCTAGCCGACCGAACAAGTCTTGGATCATTTGATTTGTCCCATCATCTTGAACTATGTTATGGTCATCATCTACTTCCATGGGATCATTAACTTGATCTTCATTAACCACTTCATGTTTCTTAACTTGTACAACATCATTTCTATTGATAATAGGGGCATTTTGGAGAAAGTTAGGGGGAAACTCTAACTTTATAATTACAAACAATCATGCAAAATTAGTGCATGTATAACAAATACTAAAACAATATAATTTTTACAAATACAATAAATATTAAGACAGATAATGAATATCTATAGAGCTATATACCATTGGACAATATTCATTCAATCCCCCGTCCATGTGCCCATATTTACAACAATGTTTTTTAGTTGTTGCTATTAAAATTCTCTCGGGACATCTCATAAAACAACTATTGAAAGGGAAAAAAATCTACCATCACCCTTTTCACCCTATTCATTTCTTTCAACACCTCTAATATTTTCTGACATTCTTCCAAAAAAAATTCTGTAATGATTATAAAAATAAATCTGCTTTTTTCTTAACAAGAAGACCTCACACCTTTTATGAAACGTCATTGTTATAGCAAAATTGTCGCAACATCTTCAAAACATAACATATTTATAATTTTTATAAAATCATATATATAATGTTTTCGGACATCGTAATTCCGATGAACATTGACCAAGTCAAAGTTGACTTGGTAAAATAGTGGGTGACCATTTGGAAAAGGAAATGGCTACTATTTGGAGCATAGTAATTGCGACCTCACGTCCAATAAGGTTGCAAGACAGACACTGCTTCCCCTACCATCATTATTGCTACATTATGTTATAAACTGTCGCAATTGAGACAAAAACAAAGACATCATCGAAACAACGACGATATCGGGCGGGATTAAAAAAAACTTGAAAATTTTAACATTTTTCATGAATTTTTTTATAGTACTTCCAATTTAGTCCGTACCATCGGAACCCTTTCGTCATCATTTTTCCAATACACACTTGTGAGAGCTCTTACACAAGAAAACCCTAAGGGAAGATTACCTCTTGATGAAGTATCTAATGACCATGATCATTTCTAACCCTCGAATGATTCACACAATAGATATAAGGGATTCGATGTTGAGTCACCTGCAAAGATACCTAGGGTTTCTATATCTATGAAAGTAGGTGATAAACAATCCACTCATAATGTCGTAGATGCATAGGTTGGCCACCTGTGAAATGATGTACAAATTTCACAAATTTGAAATTGTTAGACAGAAATCTTTCACCCTGTGAGCATCAGCATTCTTTGGCCTGTACGATCCATTTCAGTGACTCAGATCCATTTTTATCCTTCAGTGACACTAGTTTGCCCTATTTTTTTTCCTACCCGCATGTTGCATCACTATAGCATGCGTACTCACGAGTTGCATCACTATAGTCCACGGGTATCAATTAAAATGGTAAAAACCACTATTTTATCACTTTTTACTCCCAAAAAGCGGTCATTGGGTGACCTTTGGCTCTCCATTTTCCCAAGTAACGTCTTGATGAGTCCATTCACCTACCTTTGAGAGGACTATATATTGAGCACATATGGCTTATGGACGGGAGGAAGAAGGGAATCGTAAGAGAACTCTAGTGTATTTTTGCCCTATCTTGAGTCTGCACTCATTGATCCTTGTAGTTGTGAACCAATTATGTTCACCTTCCAAACTCCTTACTAGTTTGAGTTTGCCTTTCATGGAGGATTGAAGTGGTGGAGGCACAAGTGGATTGATCTAGATCTTGGTTCAGATTGGTTGCTGGTAAGAGGTCATATCACTTTGTACTTCTTTTTGTTCATTAATAGAAATACTCATATTCTCATGCATTCATGGTGTGAATGCCATTGACTATACATTGGCCTACATTTGCTTATGATATTATGGACCATTGTTATTGATAATGTTAATGTCATTCATATATCATATGTACTTGTTGGATATTGGCTGTCAAGACTAATTTGCAAATTACGAGTACTTGGAAGTGTGTGGATTGAAAGCTCCAACGGGGATCTACATCAAATGTTGGATCGAGGTTGGTTACATTTCTCCATTATCTTAACATTGTCATTTATAATAGCATTGCTTTGAGAATTGAGTAGATTTCTGGTATTCATCCATCTGTTGTGGTATTCCCAAGCCATAGTGAGTTTTCTCCAATACAGAAATGGCGACTCCGTTGGGGAAAACATCCATGTTTGGGAAAAATTTTGAGCATTAGTCCATAATTAGAGTTGCTGTTTATCGAAGCTCTGTGTCACTGATTGGCCGTTAAGATATACTGTAGAAAACTTGCTTTTTCTGAGCCTCTGGACTCTTTATTTGACCATTTGCTTTTCCTCACCCGCAGGCTGGCTTAGTTCTGCCTGCATATACCCGCATCTGTTTACACTACTGCTCACGGGTACCCACAGGTATTCCTTCGACAATAGTGTGTAACTCTAGCTTTTGTTGGTTTATGGCTATTGGTTGTTGCTGGGTGAGTTTGGTTGGTTCCTAAGTCTTTGTTGGCCTCTTTCTTGACTGTTTCATGCCTTGGTTGTGACCAAATCTCTTCGTTTCTCTTGGTTGAGCCTTCTTGGTTTTTTACCAATCTTTGGTTTTATCCTCTTGGTTTCTTCCTTTTGAGCTCTTTCTTTTAGCTGAGTCTTGCTGTTTAGGATCTGTTGGGTTGTCTTAGTGATCTTCTCGGCACTTCAGTGACTGAATAGTAGGATTTTGCTTGCATTTTTTCATTCCATATATATTGAAAAAATACAAAAATATTCATTTAGTTTTTTGCATTTTCCTTTCTATTTATAAGAGAAAATACAAAAATATTTTATTTCCATGTATTGCATTTTTCATTGAGTGCTTGTTGCCTTCATTTTAGGTTTTGCTTGTGCATTGAAAAGATAAAATTTTCATATTTATTTCGGAATTGTTGGTTGACTGTGCATATTAGTGTCATTGTTTTATTGGATAGATGAGTCTAGGATTGGACGATGTTGCATACTATTGAGTCTACACATCACTAGTTTCACGACCATATCCCTTGAGTAATCACAGCCACTAAAATTAACACTTAATCATAAAATTGATTAGACTGATTTTATTTTATAGGGTACACCAACTAGCATAGGTTTAGAGTTTTGGAATAGATCATTGTGAGTTAAAAATCCAATACTACTGAACGAAACATTAGGTGTCTGACCAGGGAGTGGAGGAATCCATGGTATAGATCGGTGTTCTCAGGAAAGCTCTACTCAATCCAGAGTTAAGCACGAGGTCACGGGAGGTTGGTTGAGGAGATATCCCTTTGATACCGGCTGAGCATGGGAGATATATCCAGGATTTGTTCGTATCTGGGGGTACTGAAGGTTCATCCTCTTGTGCTTCGGGCTTAGCTACCCTGCCCATACGACGGGTCCCACCTGCGACTGTCCCCTTGAGCATTGGTTATATTGCAGTGAACATAGTTTCCTTACCTAGGTGCCGCACAGGGTACTTGCAGTGGTTATGCTATTTGTGTCCTGAGTCAGATAGGGATTGGACAGCACAGTTGTGTTCATGCAGTGGACTTGACCCTATCGACACAGTGAAGCCTGGATGTCTCTATAACTAACTCTGTTACCTCGGGCTATAGTTTGGGAGTCTCAAGCCTCTCCTAGGCGAGACATACCGGCTCTAGTGTCAGGAGCTCATTTAGCCACTCTGTTTGTTTGCTCTTTGCTGTAGATTCTCTAGGTGTGTGCTTTTGATTTACTATTTTTTGATCAATAGTTGGCCTTTAGGATACGCTGTGTCTCTCTCCAGAGAGAACGTGGCGCGGAGCCCTACTCTCCGCCGGTCCAGTCGATTGGATGGTTTAAAGCCAGCTTTGGTTACACAACGTATTGCTAGAGGACACTGGAGGGCTCCCTCTGAGTCTTCAGATTCATACGAGACTTGCATTGAAGACTACATGACTGCACATCTCGATATCGGGCAAGACCCTTCTACTCCTTCGGGTAGAGTTGAGCATACTTCTGATCCCCAGACTCCTCGCGAGGATTAGAGAGGTGATCCACCTGAGACTCAACCTGGTTCTATTTGGCCTAGTCCACTTGACTGGGATCCGTTTGATCCTTCGAATCCGGATAATTATTTTTACGAGATGCCCGACCTACCCGAGGATGGAGAACAGGATGAGCCTTTCGTTCCTTCATTTCCACGTGATTTTAGATACGGGAGACCTGAGACTCATGATGATACCGGTCCTATGATCAACCCCACCGCACTCTCTTTTGGTATGCCTAGTCACAATACTATCGAACCTTCCACTATGGTTGGTACTCACGCTAGCACTAGTCAAAGTGTTAGCCATACTATACCCACTGGGGGCACTACCCTCGCTGGGGGCACTATGTTGTCCACCCACTCACATAGTATGCGGACTGGTCAGATTCCTAATAATGCTTATGTTGGAGCACAACCACCTCCTAGGGATACACAACCTAGCTGGAATGTTGTCCAGAATACGACTCTCCATCTACAACCTAATACACGCATCGCTACTCGTCAACCCAGGACTACTTTTGCACATGATACCGTTCCTCCCAACCACAGGGGTGGACACATACCGCATACTTTTGTGTTCATCACCACCACTAGTAATGCTAATGTAGGGGATGGGAATATTTCCTATCCACATGGACACCACACCACTAACCCTACTACTAGTCATGCCCATATTGGACCTGGGAATGCTTCTCATGCTTCTGGTCACCACACGACTGCTCACACTAATCCTAATGTTGGGGGTGGGAACATACCATACCATTACGGTTAATACAACATGGTTCCCACTATGAATAGTACATACATGCCCCATACTCATGGTGGAAACCTTTACTACAACATAGTCGGTGCTGGCCACCAGTATCACCCACCACCCCAATATTGTGCTCAAAACTCGCATATACCTGCTTACTCTCAAATGGGTCAGGCAGGGGGAGGTAATCCATCTTATGGCCATGGGAAAGCTTACGGGCCGTCAGGTCCTCATTATCAGCAGTTTAATCCTCATGGTCAAGCTTTTGGTCAATCTTACAACATAGTTTCGTTTCACCAACCTTTTATGGGAGCTTATAATCAAGCTTTCCAGCCGCAACTCCCGTTACTTGCACACTAGAATCTCCTGGATCTTTCAAAGCTCATGAATGATCCAGTGTGTCACGACCCTACTTGGCCCCAGGTCCCTACCAAGCTCCCTTCGGACATTCTGAAGTTTGAAGGGAAAGGTGGTGAGGACCCAGGAGATCATGTCACAACGTTTCACCTTCGGTGCTCCTCCAACTCTTTGAATCATGATTTCATTCTATTATGACTATTTCAATGCACCCTCACAAGGGAAGCCGCAAAGTGGTATGTGGAGTTTCCTAGAAACACCTATAGGGGATTTAACGAGATTGCTTTGTTTTTCTTAGACCATTTCCAGTTGCTGGTTCGTTATGATACTGGTACTAAGTTGTTGTCCACCTTCCGTCAAAATAAGGCCACACATATTTCTGACCACGTTCAAGAGTGGCATCGGCGGAAGAGATTAGTGAAAGCCAACATTCCTCCAGAGTTCCTGTTGGAATGGTTCCTTAAGTATTTACTCCCATACATTGCTAAGGATGTTTTGATGTCTGACATTGTGACTGAGGAACAAGCTATTTTGAAAGTCCAGCAGTTATATCTACTTTATTCTTAGTCTAGCATTTTGTATGACATTATTCCTAATGCACCGAGAACCAAACATGAGCCCACGTCAGTTCCTGGACCACATACCGATGGCATCATGGGGTCTGCATGCACTTGCCCTGTAGACTTGGTAGCTAATCAAATGCAAAATTTGTCGCTAAACCAGCTTGCTCCCAGACAGATTCACACCGTGTCCACTTCCACTCCGTCGTCTGATGTACACAATGTGTAATCAACGAAACCGTCGAGTAACCAGCAGCCTGGTGGTAAGAAAAAGGGGAGAAACAATCATAGGGGTGGAAACAATGGAAGTAACAACAATAGCAATCGTAATACTCCTCATAAAGAGAATACCAACCCTCCTCGGGAAAGCGGTAATGCTGGCGAGGATCGTAAACCTAGGCATAAGGTGAAATTCCCTTGCAAGCTTTGTGGGGAGGACCATCTTACTCACTTATGTCCTCGTATTGAAGAAGCATTGAAGCATTTGGCACAGAGCCCAACTGTGTTGAAGGATCCCCTCCCTCATCATCAAAATATGGCTTCGCATGCTCCCACCACTGGTTATGGTACTAATGAAATGACATAATCTTCTTCCAATACTAGTGGTTATGGATGTGTGAATATGGTTCAGTCGAAGGTTTGTGTTGCTACTCGTCAACACGATTATGGTGCACCACAACCGAATTTGGGGAATGAGCCTCCCCCTCCTCTTGATAGTTCCTTGCATATTGAGAAGCCTTCTGTTATGCCGTGGATACCGAAAGGTGTTCTCAAGTGCTCCACGCATAATCCTAATGCTCAAGCCACCTAGAACTACTCCATCGTAGAAGATTTGGGCCAAACTTCGTGTGCCATGTCAGCTCTTGAAGTTTTGCAAGCTTGTCCTTATCAGAAGCATGCCCTTTTGAGTGCGTTAGGAGTTCAGGATGGGGGAAGTCCTAGTGTTATCAAGTTCGATACTACTGATGTCCAACCTCGCTTGCCTTACCACATGGCTTTTCAAATCCAGGTGGTTTTCCTTAAGAGCTTCATCAAACGTACTATGGTTGATGAAGGTGCTTCCGCGTCAATAATGTTGTTAACTTGTTGGAAAGCTCTTGGCTCTCCTCCTCTAGTCGCGTCTAGAACTACACTCACTGCATTCGACGGTAGATCTTTTACGCCACATGGAATTATCCCTTCCCTTTTTGTCTCCTTGGGAGGTAAGTCCATGCCTATTGAAGTCAAAGTGGTTGATGCGCCCATCGACTACAACCTTTTACTGGGTCGGAATTGGATGTACGCTATGAAGGCTGTCACGTCTACTGTATTTCAAGTTATTTGCTTTCCCCATGAAGGCAAGATTGTGACGATTGATCAGCTGGATTATGTTGGCACTCCTTCCACAGCATCCATAGGATCAGTAGTCCCGCAAGTTTCTGATTCTCAGTCGGCATCTGGGAACATGTGTTGGAATGTACCCCTCATTGATGGGAACTTTTAACCATTCTGCACCTGTGAATTTTATTGGAACCATTTCCAACAGTGCGCCTCTTCCTTCGAATAGTATGCCATTCCAGACTTCCTATTGTGGTGATCCATGGATTTTTCCATCCGCGGATTCTATGTCTGGAGACATTACGCATGTTGGGATGTCTATGCCCTTATCTGTAGCGGAGCTCACTTACGATCATATCCAACAAACCACTGCAGATCCGGATCTCTCTTCTTCCCAGACAGTTGAGGAAGATCCTATTACACTGCCAGTTTTGGTAGCCAACCTATCTTGTTTACATGATTGCCTCGATGGTATCCTACCTTCAGATGGAGTTCTTTTTGAGGCCATGGGTGGTGATGACAATCCGTGGGGGGATCATTATCATGGATCTCATTCCCCTACTCCCCTTGATCTTATTAAACAAGATGAGCCTATAATACAACCTGCGATGCATTTGGATTTTGATCCAGGCATAGTTTTGTCTAGCCCCGGTTTGACATTAAAGTCTGATCTCCCTAGTGATGAGTCTATAGACTCTCCTATAGATCCCCGAATCGGTGATCCTGATGAGTTCGATTCTACTTCTAGAATTTCCAACTCCTGTGATGATGAATTTTCCACTACAGATTCCTTCACATCCTTCAGCTTGGCTCTTCATTTTGAAGATGATCATTTTGATCCCTCAGGTATTGGTACTATGGCACCTTCAGTGGTTAGCTCTACCTGCGTTATGTCTGAGGTTAACAATAGTGAAGTTGAAAATGTTTCTACCGTAGTGACTTGTATCGGATTTTTCTTTATGTACGTTTTAGAAATGATCTTGGTACTTATGTTTCTTGGAGATAGGATTCTTAGCTGGACTTATACTTGTTTACTGGTCTTTTTCGGCATTTGCTTCGGCCATGGTAGGAATATTCGAAACCTTGCATATAGGTTTAGGCCTCCCCATTGTTATGATGCATTTGAACCTATTACTATCCGAATTCGCAGACACCCCCTGAGTGTCCTTATCTTGCTCATATTCTTTGCATTATGCATAGCTTTGTCCCATGCGCTTGGAACTAGTCTCGCATATCCCTGACACTTGTCTGCTCTCATTACAAGCATTCTTCCATATCTCCTTTGAGCTCATTAAAAACAGTAAGGAGGTCACGAGTTTACTTTTTCGGGATCGTTAAACCTTTACGGAAAAGATTTTTATAAAGTCTTTTTTAAGCCCTTGTTAGACTTTTTCAAAATCAAACAAGATTGCCGAGTATACTTGTCATTTCAGACTCGTTAAAGGATTTGAAGCGACATTCACTTAGGTATAAGTTTACCCCTTTTCTGGACCTTTGTGGATTAATTACGAAAAAGGTATACTCTAGTCATACGTGACTAGAAGAGTTCTTCTTTCATTGTTTTACACTTTTTTTGGTGAGGAGACTAACTTTACGAAAAAGAACTTCTCAGTTATATCATGTTGTGATTGCATTGCATCATCTTGCTTGTCGCTTGAGCCTTGTGCCGGATCCCGCTTACTCAGTTGATAGCCTGGTGCTTGAGCACTTTTCCCTGTCGAGCCCTGCAGAGCTTATATATTTTCCCTTCACAATTTGATGACCCTTTGACCCTGAGGGAACACACCCTCGAGTGTCCACATCCTGCGCGCATCTCCTTGCATTAAGCATAGGTATGTTCCACTACTTGGGATTAGTCTGCTAGCTATTTGACACTCGTTCCCTCACTTGTTGTACTATAAGCAATTTGATTCTTTTTCAAGATTTTCCCAAATATGAAAAAGACCAAAAAAATCAAATATTCCAAAAAGCTGGACGGGAATATGGTCACTATTTCTTGTTGGAAGCTGTTGTGTCGCCTTTGAACAGAGCATTCATTCCACTCTGTACATTATGAGTCGGGACTATAGTTGGGCCTTAGGAGCTGTACTTGTTTCTCAGTTTTCTCCACCGATTGGTTAAGTTTCCAGTCATTATGGAGCCCTCTGTAATGCCTCCTGCATTGCATCGTTTATGTCAAGTCTATGCTGCCTGAGTCTATCCATCTGCTCATGCTCTTGTTCAAAGGAAGTCTTGAAACCAGTGTCGGCCACTCCTCAGATATCTTGACTATTGCATGTCGGCCATCCTTATTGAGTCAGTCTGTTTCACCTGAGATCTTCCAAATCTTTCAGCATTGCTGGTACCTCGTGTTGGTTGATGGGGAATGCCTTAATGCCCTCCTTCCAGCAAGTCTCGTTCCGTCGAATTCAACTCATTTATTCCAGGACTTGAGGCTTAGAGTTCGGTTGAGTACCTTGAGGCTTGCAGTCATTAGTGGTAGGTTCTCTCGCCATCGATAGTTTTGGGAATACATCAATGTCCCCTGATTGATGGATTAATCCTAGTGTTCGACTTCAACCCATTTATTCACACTCTGATGATTGTGCTATGTGCCTTGATGCCCATTTTCATTATTGGTGGGTCATCTCGTGTCTGTTAATGGTATACATCAATGACCGATAATCAAACGATGTCTCATCAGGTTCGACCCCAACTCCTTTATTCACTTGATGGGACTTGCACCGTCGAAGACTTGTGTAGAAGACCTTAGGCGATTGTGGCATTCAGTATGCTACATATGACTTTGACTTTATGTCTGAGATATCACCTCTCAGATTTCAGCAGTTTGTACCTCTAGTTTTGCACCAATTGTCTTCTTTTCAGCAGAAGACCATATCTTACTATAGAGGGATCATGGCTATGATCACTTGTGACATATATCTACTTTTGTACTGCCTATTCAAGGCCATTGTATCAGATTGTTGTACTATACCGACATGTATTTAGAGATACTATTGTATTATGATGAGTGAGTTGTTCTTTCCACTTGTGTCTCCATCATTCCACTTCTGAGTTTTATAATGTATTTCGGCCATCATAGCACATTTCAGTCTCTGAACTCACACATTAGGGGGCATCTGTTACACAGAAATCTTCCACCCTGTGAGCATCAGCATTCTTTGGCCTATAGGATCCATTTCAGTGACTCCAATCCATTTTTATCCTTCAGTGACACTAGTTTGCCCTATTTTTATTCCTACCCGCATGTTGCATCACTATAGCATGTGTACTCGCGAGTTGCATCACTATAGCCCACAGGTATCAAGTAAAATGGTAAAAACCACTATTTTATCACTTTTTACTCCCAAAAAGTGGTCATTGGGTGACCTTTGGCTCTCCATCTGCCCAAGTAACGGCTTGATGAGACCTTTCACCTACCTTTGAGAGGACTATATATTGAGCACATATGGCTTATGGACGGGAGGAAGAAGGAAATCGTAAGAGAACTCTAGTGGATTTTTTCGCTATCTTGAGTCTACACTCATTGATCCTTGTAGTTGTGAACCAATTATGTTCACCTTCCAAACTCTTTACTAGTTTGAGTTTGCCTTTCATGGAGGATTGAAGTGGTGGAGGCACAAGTGGATTGATCTAGATCTTGGTTCAGATTGGTTGCCGGCAAGAGGTCGTATCACTTTGTACTTTTTCTTGTTCATTAATAGAAATACTCCTATTCTCGTCCATTCATGGTGTGAATGTCATTTATTATACATTGGGTTACATTTGCTTATGATATTATGGACCATTGTTATTGATAATGTTAATGTCATTTATATATCATATGTACTTGTTGGATATTGGCTGTCAAGACTAATTGTCAGATTACGAGTACTTGGAAGTGTGTGGATTGAAAGCTCCAACGGGAATCTACATCAAACGTTGGATCGAGGTTGGTTACATTTTTCCATTATCCTAACATTGTCATTTATAATAGCATTGCTTTGAGAATTGAGTAGATTTCTGGTGGTCATCCGTCTGTTGTGGTATTCCCATAGTGAGTTTTCTCCAATACAGAAATTGATTCCCAAATTCACAACTGAAGGTTAATTCGCCAGCCAAACTCCATAATGGTAAATTAGTGGTATATGAAGTAGTCAAACTTATTAAAGGGAAAATCAAGCATGAATATCTTGTGGAAACAAGCCAAGCTCAGATTAGGCCTGTATCTAGACCTGTTTCTCGTAGTGAAACTTTTCATCTCTCCAATAAATCTACCAAGGAGCCTCAGTTTGTAGACTTAGTTGAGTTTGATAATGAGTCATAGGGGAATTTTGAAGAGATAGGCAATGTCGATCACTCAATTCTACGTCACGCCTATAACACTACCCCATAAGTAATTCATAACGATGTTCATTCTGATCATGCTACAAAACACATTGAGGTAGATGGATTTCACTCTAGTTCTGCTCATCACGTCAGTTATAATTCTGAAGAAATTAAACCCACTACAAAATCCTTTGTTGACACTCTGAATGAAAAAAATCAAATGGTTAGAAATTGGGTTAAAGGAGATTGATTTTATCAACAATTTCCTCAAGGATGACAATAATAATCTTAGGACTGATATCGCCTAGCTAGTTTATTAATGGGATGTTATGAAAGTCAGGAGAGATAAGTACAAGGATCAGAGGAATGAAATGGCTCGCAAGAGTAATAACTGGTTTCTCCATAACAAATCTAATAAAGCAAAATTAATCAAACTCAACAAAACTTAAAGGCGCCCATATAATTTCCCCGATATAGGCGTCTATCAATGCTTCACCCAGGGTTTGAAATCGGTTTTTTATCATCGTATATTTTTGTGATGGATTAATATCATTATGTATTTGCATAATTTTGATTTCCAGGGATTCAATATATATATCCCACAAAATCACTTCACTTTATTTTTCTTTTTCATCTCATTTATTTTTAAAAGAACACCTACTAAATCATAGATTCTATAGGTGTTCTAATTTATAGTGGTTTTGAATAAATCTTGCACCTTATTAATAAATTGTTGTAGCTTCTTAAGTGTCAAAGTCATGTTTTAATTTTCGTCAATGTTTATTACAGATATTTTTTAGTTTCATCTCATTTATGAGGAAGTTGATATTCACCAGGTCAACTAAGGCATTTCCTCAATTTGCGTTGTTAGTTATGAACAATAAATATAGTGATAAAGGCTCCTCATACAGCTGGAATCCTTATGTAAGTGAAACATCACACATTCATTTGTCATCAACAAACTCCCTTACGTACCAGACTTGCATGGTCGAATTCATTGGGTTTAGTTATGCTTGAGTGATGACAATTATAAAGTGTCATCACTCCATATGTAATGAGTTTTTACGATAGGCCTACTTCATTTGTTGAGTCATAGGCTTGTTAGTTATAATTCATTGTTATAAAATTCAAGATCATTTGGAGTCTACTGGAGTTTGAGGAAGAGTATGGATAGATGATTTTAGGAGTTGCTTGGAGTATTGTCATATTTTGACTGTTGCGAGTTGCTTCAAAGACAGCTTCATTATGTTACAATGCAACTTTGTTGGTACTATATGAATTTAATTTCAACCTTATAAAATGCCTTATACTTCTTTCATATACATGGTTTCTATTCATATGTATTTTACGATTATGTGCATGAAATTTGATTATCTTCAAACACATGTTATGGAAACCCTGTTTTAAAAATTATATATTTCATATGGTGATAAGTTTCTGTTGTTATTATGAAATTTGTGATTAGTTTTTAATCTGTTATGTTTAAATTCTACGTTTCATCTTTGAATTTACTCATATCAATATTTATCTTTTATTCGGATTCGAAATAACTTTCATAGTTTTAATGCTTGCTCTCAACTGAGATAGGTGTAATTATATAATTAGACTAACATAACTATAGCAGTTAATTTTAGCAGCTAATAAAATTTAATGTTTCTAATTATATTAGTTTATGTAATTAGTTAGTTTATGTTAATAGTTAGATTGCATCATAGGTCATACTTTTGCATCTTTATGAGACAGTAAGACTTAAACAGTAGGATTTAACAAATATTTGAGACTCTCTAGTTTAGAGAGTGAATCCGCCCATAGGAAACATGGCCTTATTCCTATGAGAAGTAGCCATCCCAAACATTTGAGGAACTTCTATAAGGACCTTGTTTGGGATGCTTGTCCTTGTTGGCCATCAGACACTTTTTACAGTCAACAATCTCATGCATATATTTAAAAATGTTTCATCTTCTTTGTGGAGGCATGTCATTGAAAGAAAGTCGCACATTGGAAGTAGGGAGAGATATTATTTCTTCAAATACTAAAAATAAGCATTACATCCAAGACAAGAAAATAGAGTAGAGGTTTGTCCCTCTTGGTCATTTGAAGAAGGTGATGTCCCATGGGTTTTGAAGAAATATGATATTTCTTTGGCAAAGGAAGTTATATTGGGTGTGAAGGTTCCTTCTTTATATGGGTCTACTCTACAACGATGATTCACTATAGATGGACATTTTTCAGGTTTGAAATCACATGACCATCTGAACCTTCTAAGGGTACATATGTAAAAAAAAAAAATGTTTTTACCTTTTACCCCACAAGTTAAAAAGCAATTTAATTTTTTTGTGCACTTTGTAGTGTCATTATCCTTTGCTCGTGCATGGGTGTGTGAACCACAAATTTCTAGAGGACTTCCGGCATGCCATATCTAAACTATATGCATTCGTACAATGGATCACATCAAAGGATATTCACACGGATAACATTCCATGGTGGCATCAAGAGATAGCTAAGATTGTTTGTATGTTTGAGAAGGAACTGTCGATGAGTTTCATGGACTTGCAAATTCATCTTATAATTCACATAGTTGATGAGGTTGAATTAGTCAGGGTGGTATCATGAGGTTGGATGTTCTTCTTAGATAGGTACATGAAAAAATTAAATGGATTTGTTCGACAAGGGGAAAAACCTGAGGTGCCTTTGGAATAGGCGTACATAGCATATGAGTCGCTCTATTATACTAGTGAGTACATCAAGCAAATCGACCACACACCAAGCGTGGTGATTTGGGATGATGAACAAGATGAGAACAAAAGGTAAGTGGAGCTGCACTGAATGAATGGAAAAAGGTGCATTACAAAGAGTAACTAACTTATATTTCATCACATTTCCACATAGTAAATATTCACAATGAAATTCATAATCTATATTTGATCTCATACATACTATCTCTCGATCTGATTTCATGGATACAAGAACAAATTCAGAATTTGATGCAATAAATAAATTCATTCTTTACAACATGGAGGAAACACAGCCGTGAGTCGCATTGGATGAAGAGAAAAGGAGGAAATCAGACATTGACAAGAAATAATTCATACAATTGATTGGTAGAAGCATGCCTTATCCTGATCATTTAAAAGATAATAAGTCAATGGTTTGTCCTAATAGTTGGGTTTCTTACTAAGTTAGGGAGAAATCTGGTGCATTTGGACATTGCCTGCATGCTAAGGAGGATGTGCTAAACATAGGGATTGGGTGCAACAACTCGGTAATAATCTCTTTGTTGAAATATTGTAACTTCAAAGAATATTATATTTGTATTTCATTATTTCGAAGATGGTACTTTCCTCCGCAGTGACCCTATTGTATATCCAGAGATGTTTATTCCTCCGAGAGAGTGTGGTAACTAGGGTTATTAGATCTCCCATGTGAGGTCGGCCCCGAGTTTACCTTTTGGGGGTTATTAGACTCTTCTGGAAGAGGTCGGCCCCATTAGGGTAAAAAGGTCAGTCGAGAAACAAGTATAAGTAAAGGAGGTTGTTCCTCACTTATCTCAATCATTCATCCACTTGCGAGTAGCACACAAGTGAGAGAGAGGTCTACATAGGAGGAGAAGGAGCTCTAGTCTTGGACTACATTTTGTATTTGGTTGATTATCTATATTGAGGAAAGCTTTGCTGGGTTTTCTACCCCATGAGGGTTTCCCAGGGTAAATCTTTGTCTATCTTGTGATTGTGTTTCTTTCAGTTATCTTGCTAGTCAAATTAGGCTAAACTTAACATGGTATCAGAGCTAGCTTGAATAGGACATCTTTCACAAGGTGAAAATACCTCTCTCTCCTCCTTTGTTGAAAATTAGGGTTTCCGCAAAAGTTGGAATTTTTGGATTATAATTGCATGGCTGGATAGCCCTCCTCAAAATCGAAGTTTTGAGCCCTGGATCAAGATTTTTGGTTGGGTAGAACTCCAGGAAAGTCAAACCCTAGTTTGACCAAAAGTGCAGAAAACCAAAAAACTAGAGAACCATAAAAGTTGCACACCTGTGCACCAGTGAACTAGAAAAGCTGTGAACCTGTGCACCAGAAAACTAGAAAAGAGAAGACCAGAAAACCAGAAATTCTGTTACAGATCCGGAAGGTGAAAAGTTGAAGTTTCCAGAAGTAGAATACACGAAAACTTTCAACTCAATCAAGCACATCTCCTGGTAAGTGTTATTCTATCTTTTGAGAAAATTCAATCTCTTTGACCCCTGGATAAGATGGCTCTAAGCACTAAGCTTGAAGACAAGTTAGAGGGTATAGAGAATTTTCGAGCATGGAAATACAGGATTGGTCTCATTCTTGAAGAGAATGATCTTGTCCAATATATCAAAGATGAAATTGCAGAACCTAAAGAAGATGAAGCCAAAGAGAAGTATAGGAAGGACTTGATTAGGGAAAAGAGAATCATTGTTGATTCTATAAAAGACCACTTGATTCCCCAAGTGGAATCCAAGAAGACCCCAAAGGAAATGTATGATGCCCTAGGCAAAATGTATGAAGGGAGGAACATCAACAGAAAGATGAATCTAAGAACTCAATTGAAGAGTACCAAAATGAATAAAGGAGAATCCATTCAAGACTATTTCACAAGGGTCTCCCAGTTCAAGGAACAACTAGATGCCATTAGAGACACTCTTGATGAAGATGAACTAGTCATGACTGCTTTAAATGGTCTCACTAGACCTTGGGAGTCATTCATCCAAACTATGTGTGCAAGAAAAGAAAGTATGAAGTTTGATGTGGTATGGGAGGATTGCATTCAAGAAGAGGCTAGGGTAGCCAATAGGGAAGCCCTACTCTAAGAAGATGACCAAACCTTGGCCACTCACACCAGAAGAAGAAGGAGTCATTTCAACTCCATGAAGAATGGCCATAAGAACTCTCATCCTCCACATAGATTTCAAAAGAAAGAAGGAGTAAGCTCAGAAAGAGATCTCTCCTCAGTTAAATGTTATAGTTGTCACAAACCCGAACACTTTTCCAGAAATTGTCCCTCAAGAAAGAAGAAGAATTTTTACAAAAGACATCATGCACATCTTACAGAAAATGATAGTGAAGAAGAATAAGAGGAAAGGACTAAAAGAAAGAAAGCTAAAGTAGTAGAAGAAGATGTAGAAGAGTATGTTCTATTTGTTAAATTTTGAGCATTAATTCACAATACTCTAGGATCTTTACTGAGAGAATAACATGTATAGAATATCAATGCATATCAATCATAACAAGGATGTCAATCATCACAAGAAGCAAAAGCATGAGAGACAATAGACACATAGAGTTTCTATGGGGAAAACCCTAAGGTGAAAAACCCCACAACTTCCTCAGAGATAGATAGAGCAATATCACAACCAAAGTACAAGAGATAGACTTCTCTTAGCAGTTGATCCTCCTCCTCACATGTGCGCCACTTTCTGAGTGAAGGAAGTGTGAGTTTTGAAGTGATCCAAATAGAGACCTCCCGATCTCTATTTATACTTGTCCTATTTGCCTAATAACCTTATGGGGCTGACTTGTCTAGCTAGGTACAATAACTTCATATTACATTATATCGGGCTGACCCCTTATAAGGTGGTCTAATAACCTATCGATAAGTTAACACACTTGTGACACTTGTCAATACAAATGACGACACTTCCGTATAGAGGAATAATACATCTCTATAGAAGTACAATAAATATATAAGTGAAATACATTTTGAAGTTACATATACATTAACACTCCCTCTTAACTAGGAAGGTATTTCTCGACACAGATCTACTAGCACAAGTCTTGTTCTCTGGATCGTCGTCATCGATGCATCGTCCTCAATTCATCGTCATCGTCACTGCTGCTGCTATCTCAACTAATCTCTGAATCTACTCATCATAGGAAGTTCTACAGAGCCAGTCCTTTTTCATACTGGATGTAGGCCCTCTACCTGTAGGTCTTCATCATCTGTGCGAATGGTTTGATAGAGGTGTTCTCTTAGGACTAATTTTATGTGCTGATGCAATACCTAACAAGAGCATCCCAGGAACATTTATGTGCCTAAGCACGACCAGCAAGATCTCCTAGGACTGATTACATGCATCCCCTTCACAATACCTTTAAAGAGCATCCCAGGAATTATTACGAGCACATAGCTCAACCTCTCGGATCTCCAGGATTGATTACATGTGAATAGACAATACCTTTAAAGAGCATCCCAGGAACATTTATGTATCGCAGCACGATTGGTAAGATCTCTAAAGAACATCCCACGACTTATTACGAGCACACAGCTCAACCTATTGGATCTCCAGGACTAATTACATGTCTCCATAGTAATACCTCATCCCAGGACTGATTACGAGCACACAGCTCAACCTATCGGATCTCTGAGGACTGATTACATACTACATAGCAATACCTCATCCCAGGACTGATTACGAGCACACAGCTCAACCTATCGGATTTCTGAGGACTGATTACATGCTATTTGCACAACCTGCCACATATCATCTCTGACCTCCAAGTATCAACCTGATACTCATGATCTAACTAATCATCATCGCACGAAGCATCATCCTAATGCTCATGATCATACTGATCATCATCACTGTGTCGTCCTGATACATATCATCTGGATCAACATCCTAAAGCTCATAATCATGATCATCCTGATCAAACAATGCATCCACCTGATGCATACCAAGTATCTACTTGATACATATCACCATATGTGATCCACTTGATCATACAATGTATCCACCTGATACATACATAGATACATGATCCACACAATGTATCCACCTGATATCTATCAACATACATGGTCCAAGCATCCAATCATGATGCATATACAAATACATATAAATGATCCAACTGATCATATCCAGCATCCAACATGATGCGTGCATACATATACATATAAATGATCCTACTGATCATATCCAACATCCAACATGATGCGTACATACATATACATATAAATGATCCAACTAATCATATCCATCATCATCCTGATGCATATACAAAGTAGTAACAGGAGCATCGTCCTGATGCTTATCATCCAACGCTTACATCCACAGCCATGTGAAGGATCCTCCTTCCAACATGCTTGGAATGGCTTCAGCAAATGTGTCCATCACGTCTTCCTCGAAGTGTCATCGATATGAAGAACACCAAGCCTCTCTCTGAAGTACTCGAACTTCACTTTGGCTAGTGGCTTCGTCAGCACATCTGCAATCTTCTCATCCATTGCAACATACAAGAGCTTCACTGCTCCTCTCTGCACCATATCCCTGATATAGTGACATTTGATCTCAATGTGTTTCGACCTATCATGGAACACCGCGTTCTTAGATAGCTTCACGCAACTCTGGTTATCACAAAAGATACCAGTAAAATCCAATGGGAGATCAAATAACTCAAACAGTAGCTTCCGAATCCATACTGCCTCACAACTAGCCAAATAGGCTGCAACATACTCTGCCTCGGCTGTACTTAGTGCTACGCAAGACTGCTTCCTGTTAAACCAAGAGATCACACCTGATCCCATACTGAAGTAGCACCCAAATGTGCTCTTCCTATCTGCAGCACTGTCTGCCCAATCTAAATCAACATAACCCTGCAGGTTAAACTTTTGATTTACATCATACTTGAGCCCATAATCAACTGTACCCTTCAGGTACCTCAGAATATGCTTTACAGCAACTAGGTGAACACTCCTCGGATCCATCAGGAACTGGCTCAATGTGTTCACCGAAAAGCAAATATCTGGTCTCGTGTTCATCAAGTACATCAAGGACCCAATCATCTGACGATACATAGAGACATGAACTAGCTCAGATGAAGCATCACACAAAAGCTTCAGGTTCGATGCCATAGGTGTAGCCATGGCCTTGCAATCCATCATCCCGAACCTCTTCAGGATGTCTATTGCATACTTCCCTTGTCTAAGGAATATCCCATCTGCACTCTGCCACACCTCCATACCTAGGAAATAATGCATCATCCCCAAGTCCCTCATATCGAACTCGACAGCAAGCTTCCTCTTTGTATCGACAATCAATCTGTCATCTCCTATTACAAACAGGTCATCCACATATAGGAGTAGTATCACAGGATTTCCTTCCTCAACCTTGTAGTAAAGGTTGGAATCCGCTTTAGTCTTGGTAAAGCCCAAACTAGATAGAAAATTGTCCATCCTACCATACCAAGTCCTAGGAGCTTGCTTCAAGCCATACAAGGCTTTCTTCAATCTGCACACATATGACTCCCTATCATGTGTTTCAAAACAGAGTGGCTGCTCCACATATACTTCCTCTTCAACTACACCATTCAAGAAAGCAGTCTTGACATCCATCTGGTGTATTTTCCATTTCATCGTTGTAGCCAGGGCTAGTACTAATCTGATGGAGGTGTACCTGGATACAGGAGCAAAATTTTCTTCATAATCTATTCCCTCTTTCTGAGAGAAGCCACGAGCTACAAATCTTGCCTTGTATTTCTCTATGCTGCCATCTGCAGTATGCTCGATCTTGTAGATCCATTTGGAAGTCACAATAGACTTCCCTTCAGGTCTTGGGACTACATCCCAAACATCATTCTCCATGATCAACGGATCATGGCATTTTTCCATTATTTCATCCCAGATTCTGGGAACTTCAATATCTTCAATAGATATCTTTGTTGCTGGAACAAATGTTGTAGTCCTACTTTTGTAGGTGATGGTATACGATCTTTCCTACAAAACAAGTTAAATTGCATGATTAGGAACATCTCATAGTTTTCAGAACAAATTCTTACACATAAGGAAATATGTCATACAGTCATGCAACTATTTTATCCAATGCTTCAATACAACATTCATCCATATCCTGTAACTTTCTAGATGCCTTCCAATCTCTACCCGAACATTGTTAAGAGTTTGCACTACTCCCAACATGTCAGCAAAGAGGTTTCATTCTAGATAAGTAGCAATGGAATGTTGTACAGTGCCATAGGCCACTTACCCATCACTTGCATATTAGTAGTATCTTGTTCATCAATGCAATTATTCTAATATGCATAATACACAACCTAAGTCTATGAATATAAGCATATACATCACTAAATAACATTATTTTAAACAAACAAAATATACAAGAAATGACAATTCAAATACTTATCTTTGTTTGTTTGTTGGGTGGACTCCCTCTGAATCTTTGCTTCCTTGCAGGAGCTACTGGAGTCCTATTCTGAAGTAACTTGTTCTACATCTTTCTGTTGTGAATTGTAAGGAGTGGTGAATGCCCTCTTAATCACTGCATAAAACATGAAGTCTGCTAAAGTGAATTCTCCACCATTGTCGGATCTGAAGGTATTGAACTACTTTCTTTTTTTTATTTTTATTTTTTCAGTGTGGTTTTCTATCAAGGCTTTGAATTCCTTGAACTTATCAAACACTTCATCTTTTTTCTTCAAGAAGTAAACCCCCAAGTCTTCCTAGAGAAGTCATCAATGAAAGAGACATAGTAAACATACCCACTCAGAGAACTGGAATTCCTTGAACTTATCAAACACTTCATCTTTGTTCTTCAAGAAGTAAACCCCCAAGTCTTCCTGGAGAAGTCATCAATGAAAGAGACATAGTAAACATACCCACTCAGAGAACTGGATGATATCAGACTGCATACATCGGAGTGGATAATTTCCAAGATTCCATTTTGATTTGCTTTCACTGCTTGGAAATGCCTTATTTATGTTCTTTCCTTTTGCACGGCCCTTGCAAACACCTTCATGCTTGGTCTTGATTTCAAGAAGATATTCTACAGCTTTACTTGCAATTGGTAATGCTTTGTAGTGCATATGTGTAAGTCTTCTATGCCAAAGCTCACTTGGCTCCATGGAATCATGCACCATGGCATGTTCAGGTTGTCCCTTCAATTTATACAATCCTCCCTCTTGCTCTCCAATCACCATTGCATAATCTATGGTCTTTCCCTTTGGCCACTTAGAACTTGGCCATCCACAAATGCAACCCTCATACCTTTTGCATCCAATGCGGATATGGAGAGTAGGTTTTTCTTGAGCCTAGGTACATAAAGAACTTCTTTCGTCTTCAAAGACTTTCCAAAATCTAGGTTGTAGGAGGCTTCACCACTTCCTTTGATAGGGTATTGATAGTCATCCCCAAGTTTCACTTTATGGGGTGATTCATGTTCAGATAGGTTTACAAAAGATTCTTTAAACCCAGTCATGTGTTTGAAAGCACCACTGTCAATAAGTTAATCATTACAACCATGATAGATAGTACCTGTGAGAGCAGAGATTAGAACATACTCTTCTTCGCTTGATGAGTCATCATCACTTTCTGTTCTAGCTTTCTTCTTGGGAGGTTCATCATCCTCAGCAGCAGGAGCATGATATCTTATTTTATTGTTCTTCTTGTTGTTGTTGAATTTGTTGGTATCTTCTTTTCCTTTCTTGGGACATTCTGAGGAAAAATGTCATTTCTCATTACAATTGAAGCACCTCAGATCTTTCTTTTCTTTGTGATATGGATGAGAAGGTTTCTTCTTGTGATGGGATGGATCCCTCTTGAACTTGCCTTTCTTGGTGTGTGCTGTGAGAGCTTGATCTTCATTCCCCCTCTTTTCTTCTCATGCCACAAGCCTTGCTTCTTCTTGAGAACATTCCTCCCACAGTTTATTGAAAGAGATCAATTTCTTTCTTGCACAGATCCCTTGGATAAAGGAGTCCCATGACCTAGGTAGGCCATTCAAAGTGGTCATAACAATTTCACCATTCTCCACCATTTCATCTATAGCTTCAAGTTGTTCCTTTATCTGAGAGACTTTGGAGAAATAAGATTGAATGGTCTCTCCATTCAACATCTTGACCCGTTTCAATTGATTCCGCAGAGTCATCTTCCGATTTATGTTCTTCCCTTCAAATAGCTTGGTCAGGGAGTCAAACATAGCCTTGGGTGTCTTTAGAGATGACACATGTGGAATGAGATGGTCTTTAATAGAATCAGCAATGATTCTCTTTGCCTTGACCAAGTTCTTCTTATGTAATATCTTAGCCTCTTCATCCTCTGGGGTAGGGATCTCTTCTTTTATATATGATTCAAACTCATTCTCTTCCAGGATTAAAACAATCCTATACTCTTTGGCTTGGAAGTTATCAGCCCCTTCAATATTTTCCTCAAGCTTGGTGTGGTGAGACATCTTTAAATAGTACTTCAAATGGAAATAGAAAAGATTTAGATCTTACCACTTGATTTGCTGAAAACTGGATCTGGTCTCGGATTACGGTTTGTCAGAGAAACCCTAAAAATTCAAAATGTGAATTTAAACATTCTGAGAGGATAGAAATATGCACCTTGATGAGCTGATCAGCCTGGAGTATTCAGAATTTGAGATTTGCAAAGTTTTACCCTTCAGAAATGCCTTTAAGTCTTTCTGGATTCACTAAGGAGGACCCTGAATTAGGGTTTGCATTTCCTGGATATTTATCCAGCCAAAAATCTCGATCCAAAGCTCTAAACTTTGATTTTTTCAAGGAGCTTCCAGCTATGTCTATAGATTTTAGAAATTCCTATTTTTGAGGAAACCCTAATTTTTAGGGCCAATTCTGAAAATGCTTAGAATTGAATTATAATTGGACAGATAGATTCTCCTAGATTAGTAAAGACAATCTACTATACTGCTTTTCCAAAATATGTGGAGAGAAACCCTTGGTTTCCGTCACTGCACAATGTCTTCTTCTCAGGTTAGCTCTAATTCCATGTTAAATTTTGAGCATTAATTCACAATACTCTAGGATCTTTACTGAGAGAATAACATGTACAGTATATCAATGCATATCAATCATAACAAGCATGTCAATCATCACAAGAAGCATAAGCATGAGAGACAATAGACACACAGAGTTTCCATGGGGAAAACACTAAGGTGAAAAACCCCACAACTTCCTTAGAGATAGATAGAGCAATGGCACAACCAAAGTACAACCAAAGTACAAGAGATAGACTTCTCTTAGCAGCTGATCCTCCTCCTCACATGTGCGCCACTTTCCGAGTGAAGGAAGTGTGAGTTCTGAAGTGATCCAAATAGAGATCTCCCAATCTCTATTTATACTTGTCCTGTTTTCCCAATAACCTTATGAGGCTGACTTGTCTAGCTAGGTACAATAACTTCATATTACATTATATCGGGCCGACCCATTACAAGGTGGTCTAATAACCCATCAGCAAGTTAACACACTTGCGACACTTGTCAATACAAATGACGACACTTCCATATAGAGGAATAATACATCTCTATAGGAGTACAATAAATATATAAGTGAAATACATTCCAAAGTTACATATAAATTAACACTATTCTCTGCACTCTTTGGGACAGTAACACCTGGAGAAGATACATGGCTCATTGATAGTGGTGCTTCAAAGCACATGACAGGTCAAAAGAAAACTCTCTCAAATCTAGAAGAAAAGTCCTCTCCTCAGAAGGTATCCTTGGGAGATGACTATCAATATCCCATCAAGGGAATTGGTGGAGCAAGCTACAAGCTTGATTCTGGAACTCCACTAAAGATGAAAGAAATCCTATATGTACCAGGTTTGAAGAAGAACTTACTATCTATCTCTGCATTAGATAAGAAAGGTTATAGGGTTGCATTCATAGATGGACAAGTACTCATGTGGTCCAAAGGAAAATAAATTGAGGATGCAATTGTTATTGGTGAAGAGGAAGATGGGCTATATAAACTCAAGGGTCATCCTGAAGCTGCCCTTGTTCATGAAACCACTAGCCCAAGTGAGCTATGGCATAGAAGGATTGCTCACATTAATTACAAAGCACTACCTCATGTGAGCAAAGTAGTTATAGGACTACTAGACTTAAAGATTGATCATGATGGCACATGCAAAGTGGTGAGCTCCCAATATGGATGCCTAATGAGGGCAGCTGTACTAAGGGCCTACTTTAATTATCAACTCGGGAGACATACAAACTTTAGAGGTGTAGGCACTATCTGCGCTCTTATAGGATAATCTTTGTCGTGGTTGGGTGTCGGTATCAATGTTTTAAGGATTGTCTACTCAATACGTAAAACTGTTTATACTAAGGAATTAAATATTGAAAAACAGTAAATCTATTTTAAAGAATTAAAATACTAAAAGCAGTAAATCTATTTTAAAGAATTAAAAATGCTGAAAGTGAAAGAGATATTCCTATGAATTTACCTAATGTGGAATGGTGAATCTAGACTATGAAAGTGAAATGCAATAACAAATCTATTCTAAATTAAAGAAAGCAAAGTTTGTAATTACTTATGCATAAAACTAGAATTCTAATCGAAATCATTTGAATATCAAAACTAAGTTTGAAATGCAATCATCTCATGCTACACATCCATTATTAAGAAATCAAAGCAATCAACTTGAGCAATTAATCATGATGGGAAACATTCATAAACCTTAGATCTAAACCATGATTTTTGAAAGCAATGCTAATACATATGGAATCGTTGTTTAAAATATGCGTTGAAAGAAACCTTAGACTATTGAAACCGTGTTGCTGAACTACAGAACGTGTTATAAATTACTACAGAATCAAGACATCATTCAAATGCTTCCATATGCGATATAAATTTTCATCACTGTAAAACACATAATCGGAAATACCTGAAAAATGGAAATCCCCTAACTTACGTGTTGGAGGGGCCCTCTCCAACCCGTACTCAAGAGGAAAAGAAACTTATAGATGCTGACTGGGATTTAACATCAATCTTCCATTAAAATATAAACTCCATGTCTTCACAAAAGTCTGGAACTCAGAAGTATCTCAAGAGTGCAAAAACGTAAAACAATGTTTCTCCAAAAATGTCAATAGGGGTCTCTCGCTACCCGAGAGGTCCATATTTATATAATTCTTATTGCTGAACTTAACTAAATGTCTAAATGCCAATTGTCCTTGAACAGGAGTGCGTTATCTACAAATCAGGAAAAATGAGACAAGCTGCATGAGCCCTCAGTCTTCTACGTGTTTGTCTTTTAATGCCCTTGAACCTACTCAATCACGTTCGATTTCCACAGAATTAGTTTATGGAATACACATTTTAAACATACAAGAATAATCGTAAAAAATAATTTCATTAAATAATTAAGGTAAAACATTTTTCGCACAAATGAGTGTGTTTCTTCGCCATTGCTTGAGCTTTACTGCGGGAAAAAGGTTATCAAATACCTGAAAATTGGACTCATCATTCTCTCCCATATTTGAAGGATTCACCCATCCTTGGGTGACTTATTCAATTCATCGACGACCTCTTTGATGTCCCATGCTACCACCCTAGGGATCCCTGCCTGCCTGTGATATCCAAAATTCTGATCCTCCTTGGCCCATGCCCTCCTTTCTTCCTCTTCATTAATCTGTCCCTTGATGACTGGGGAAAGAAAGAATGGGGGATTCAACCTCATCCCAATCCATCTGAGTTGATTTCTTGCCAGAGATTCCTTGTAGAGTGTGGCTTTGAAAAGAGCATCATCAAGACTGAGGGGGGAGTGGAGTTCTTTTCTTTTCAGATCGTTTGCCACTCTGCTCCACTTTTCCTTAATGGACTCATGAACTTCCTTCTGTGTGCTTCAGAGTGTAATGTCAAAATGAGTCATAGCCTCCTGCTGTTTTGTAAGGAGAATGGGGATCAGTTCCTCGTCCTGGGTGAGGATCTTATGGTTGTAGATTATCCCTTTAGGGTGAGTTGGCTCTGCTATGACCATCAATGGGGTTTTCCATTTTTCTACGTCATAGATATGGTAGTCCTGGGCTCACTCAATTTCATGGTTCATCCACGAACATAATGCCCTTAACTGGAAATCGCCCACATATGGGTTTGGCGACCAGTTGGGCGAGCCAGAAACTACAAAATTATGCAAGAAAAATTCACTCAATTAGTCCTTCTCCAGCTCTGTGGAGTTCAAAGATGCATCCATAAATTCTTTGGGAGTGTTTATCTCTATAGGAAGTCCTTGCTTCAACCTCTGGAGCTGGAATTTGCCCCATTTCTCCTGTACATAAACTACATATATTTTCGACGGCAGTCTGAGGTCCCGCAGTCTATCATATATGTCAGCAGTGGTGGCCAAAACGTCCTTCAATTTGGTAATCTCCTGGTCCTGTTTGGCTAATTCATTTTGTGCCTCGATCATTTTTTCTTGAAGCGCTGAATTTTTCTACTCAGCTAGCTATAGCTCCCCTACACAATGCATCTTCAGGATTTGTGTCTTCTTAGGTGAGAACGGGGAAGGTGTGGGCTGGCTTCCTGGCCCAATTCTTAATGTTGCTAGCTCATTTCTGAGCTTTTCCAATTCTTTCCGTGCCTCAGCAAGTTGGGTAACGACCTCGGAGTTCTCATTGTGCTCTGGAGGGTTCCCCTAGAAGTTGTCTTGCTCTTGTATGCTCTTCTCTTCTTCATCATCCTGCATTTCTTGCTCATCCTGCCCCTTTTCTGTAGTGGGGTCTCTCTGATCTCCCCACTGATCATCATCCCAATCCAACACATTTTGAACAATGGGACTGGGTTCCCTACTCTTTTCCTTGTCTATTCGGATTCAGGATGCTTGGGTGAATCTCTTACTCCTTCTCTTCGGCTCTCGATTTTTGGCAAGAATCTCTGGGTTTGCCTTGGGGGAGTCCTCTCTTGAATATTTGATTTTTACCAGGGTCTCTGCCACATGGTCCAGGTCAATCTTCCTTTTCGCCCTTGATGCAGAGGAAGATTTGTTCATTTCTCCTGGTGGTATGCTAGCTGTGGGTGTATTTTTCATCCTTTGAACATCTTCTACAGATACCAGCACGAATTCTTCCCACGAAAGCTCTGGTATCTGTGCCTTTAATTCCTCACAAACGATTAACTTGATTAGCCCATGATGGGCCAAGGCATCCTCCTTACCTTTAGCCACCTTCTTACTCATTTCTACTAGGGATTGGAGCAAGTAAAATGGAATACTAATGTTGTTGTTTGGTGGATGATGGGTTTTGTGTCTTAACAGCTCTAGGATCCAAAAATGAAAGATGGGAACATAGCTTAACCTACCAGAGCATGTGATGTACCTTAGAACAATTTCAGCCACGTCCTCCCATGGCGCTGGCATGGAGAGTCTTTTGACTCCATTTTTGTCTTCGTCATAGACCTCTCCTTGCTCGAAGAATGCTATTTTTGCTTGGTGGTTTTCCTCCCTATCATCCCTGCTCCAATACAAACCTCTCTGTAGACCAGTGAATTTGGCAATTACCTCCTCATCCAACTTGATACGTAATCCCTTCACTCGGGTGACGTACTGTTCATCCTTAATATGTTTGAAGTTTCTTGCAAACTCCTGAGCTACCCCTGTATCGTATCCTCTCAGTCCAAGGATGAAAGGAATCCAGCCTGCATTACGAATGATCTACAGGACTCTCAGGATTTGATAAATGGTGTTGTGATCCTCTGGTTCACTTTTCTTGAAACCCTTTGTCATTTTAGAATCTTCTTTATGATTAGACAAAACCAGAACTTTGGAATATGGTTTATACGCTCAATTGGTCGGGCTCTACCTACAAGCTTAAGGATTGCAATGCTGGCTGAGTGAGCGCACTAGCTTTTGGTTTGTTGCTTCTTGGGAATTCCGAGAGGTTCCTTATATGCAAAATCGTGGAAGATTATGCAGCCTTACTTACTGTCTTTCTGCACCAATCCTTTCCATCATTCTTGTACTTGCCATTTTTAATCCCTTTTTTCCCATGATCGATCTCTGTACTTCATATGATGAGGGTTGTCATCATGAGGGTGACAGGAATTAGGTAGCGATCATGACATATTAAGGTGACAGGACTTAGGTAGCGATCATGACTTATTAAGGTCATTCTAGCATGCCGCCGATTTAAAATAGAAGCTGTCCTTAGCTGACTAGAAATGAATCTAGTGTGGGATAATGTTTTACCTTAAGAATAAAATAAAATTGTTCTAGAGATTATCTTGCTATGTATGCATACCTGCATTGATGATCTGGTGCGTTTTTCATGGATGGCAGATTCTGTAGTATATTTCTACATGTCAATAGTTACGTGTGTGGGCTGCTTCTTCCTTTTTGCTTGTTTGAATTTGCTAAACTGGCTTCTTTTGAAAGTTGTGCCAGTTGTTGATACGACTCATGTGATGATGCTTCATATTGGATGATTGAATGGCAGTATGTAACTAGCTCTCTTGAATAAATTGCAGGCTCACGTGAGTATGTTAAAAAGAATGGAATGGCACATTTTAAAGAATTCCATAGTAGTTGATGACTGATTGTTGAATGTAGACGTGGTTGGCTCACTTGAGTGCTGATATGTAATCTATCTAGCTCGCTTGAATTGAATTGCAGGCTCACTTGAGTGCTGATATGTAATGTATCTGGCTCGCTTGAATTGAATTGCAGGCTCGCTTGAGTGCTGATATGTAATGTATTTGGCTCTTTGTAGGGTGGATTCTTCATATTGGATGTTTTTTTATCTTTTTTCTTTTTGTCTTTTTTTGTTTTTTTTCTTCTCTTTTTTCTTTTTGTCTTTTGTCTTTTTTTGTCTTTTTTCTTTTCTCTCTCTTTTTTTTTTGTAAATGAGTTGAATTTCACTGATTTGCCGCGTCCTCTATCAGCATCAATTGTTGTTGGTAGAGTACCTGTGTAAATTCTTCTTTTGACTGCGGTTTCTTGTAAAGTTTCAGGCGATGCCCATTCACTATGATGGGGAACTCATCTTCATCAATTGTAATAATTCTCATAGCTCCATTTTCATAAATCTTTTGTATGATGTAAGGTCCAAGCCATCTAGTGGTTAGCTTCCCTTTAAATGTGTGAAATTTGGAGTCATAAAGTAGTGCCCAATCACATTCGTTGAACTTTTTATCCTTCAGATGTTGGTAATACCATTTTTTTCTTTGTTGTTGGATGATTTCGGTATGTGTAAGTGCTTGTTGGCGGTGCTCATCCAATTGATTCAGCTGTAGCATGCGTTCTTTTTGAATTTCTGATAGATCCATATGTAAATCTGTTGCAATTATTAATGTCTTTATTTCAAATTCGATTGGCAGCATGACCTTTTTTCCATATACTAGTTTAGAAGGTGTGAATCCTGTAGTTGTTTTCCATGTAGTATTGTAAGCCCAAACTGCCTCACTAAGTCTGTCAGCGCAATCCTTTTTGTGAAGTTGGACAGTTTTTGTCAAGATTCTCTCTAATTCCCTGTTGGTTACCTTAGCTTGACCATTTGCTTGAGGGTGGTAGGAGGATGACT
This sequence comes from Larix kaempferi, assembly GCA_027924585.1. Classification (NCBI taxonomy): domain Eukaryota; kingdom Viridiplantae; phylum Streptophyta; class Pinopsida; order Pinales; family Pinaceae; genus Larix; species Larix kaempferi. The sequence continues at coordinate 18,076,063 of BSBM01000073.1, forward strand.
GTCTGTGCTTTACATTGTTTCTTTTCATCAAGTCTTAGATTAAATTTGATGTAAATTGTGGGCCCTAATCAGAAACTACTTCTCTTGGAACCCCAAACCTGTGAAAGATTTGCTCAGTAAAGAATTTGGCCACATTGGTTTCATTTGCAGCAGCCAGTACTGCTACCTCTGTCCATTTTGTAAGGTAATCAGTGCATACGAGGATGTAGATTTTCTGATTAGACTGTGGGTTGAATGGGCCAACAAAATCAAATCCTCATTTTTCAAATGCCTCCAAGGAGATTTGTGGATGGAGTGGCATCTCTTGTTTTTGTGTTGGTTTTCCCATTCTCTGGCAGTCATCACAATGTGAAACATATTCGTAAGTATCCTTGTGGAGTGTTGGCCAATAATATCCTGTTTGAAAGATTTTATGGGCTGTCCTTTTTGCAGCATAGTGTCCTCCACATGGTTCATTGTGTGTGGCATGCATTATGTCATGCACCTCATCTTCTCTTATGCACCTTCTGAGTATCTGATCTGGTCCTTGTTTGAAAAGCATGCCTTCTATCCATGTGTATGTGGCACTTTGCCTTATTACTTTTGTTTTCTCTTTGTGACTGTAATGTTCTGGAAACTTTCTAGACACTAAATAGTTTGCTATATCAACAAACCATGGGATTTTTGTGGATATGGAAAAAAGGTGCTCATCTGGAAAACTGTCATCGATTACCTCACTATCTTGTCCATGTGTCAGTCTAGATAAAAAGTCAGCCACTACATTGTGCTTTCCTGGCTTGTCTAAAATTGTAATGTCAAATTCTTGGAGGTGCAGCAGCCATCTGATGATTCTGGCACTTGTGTTTGGCTTGTTCATGAGATATCGTATGGCTGAGTGATCTGTATGAACAAAAACTTGGTAACCAGTGATATAGTGTTTGAACTTATTAATGGCATGTATGACAGCCAAAAATTCATTTTCTTTGACACTGTAATTCAATTCTGCCCCTGACAAATTTTTGCTGATATAATATATTGCACAAGGCTTTTTCTCTTTTTCTTGTCCAAGGATAGACCCGATTGCTTTATCTGATGCATCTGAGTGGATGTGGAATGGAAATTCCCAATCTGGTCCTTGGAGTAGTGGAGCTGTAATTGTTTTTTCCTTCAGGTTATTAAATGCTAGCATGCAATTGTTTGTCCATATGAATTCAGTATCTTTTGTGAGAAGTGCAAACATTGGGGCAACAATTCTGCTATAATTTTCAATAAACCTTCTATAGTACCCTATTTGTCCAAGGAAACTTCTCACGTCCCTTTGTTTAATAGGTGGTGGTAGTGTTTTAATTACTGAAACTTTTGCTTGATCAACCTCTATCCCTCTTTGTGATATATGATGGCCGAGAACAATACCTTCTTCCATCATCATCTTGCATTTGTCATTGCTCAGACATAGGCTCATCTCAATACATTTTTTCAACACCAATTCCATATGGGTCAATGCCTGGTCGAAGTTTTTTCCATAGGGTGTGAAATCATCCATGAAGACTTCCATTTGATTATTTATAAATTCTGAAAATATGTTGAGAATTGCCTTATGAAAGGTTGTAGGAGCATTGCAAAGTCCAAATGGAAGCACTCTGTAGGCATAAGTACCCCATGGGCATGTGAAGGTTGTTTTGTCTTGGTTAGCTGGGTGAATGAGGATTTGATTGTAACCACTAAACCCATCCAAGAAGGAGAAAAACTTGTTACCTGCTAAAGTATCCAGTACTTGATCTAAAAATGGGAGAGAAAATTAATCCTTCTTGGTTGCTTTATTAAGCTCTCGGTAGTCCACACAAATTCTCCATTTGCCTCCCTTTTTAGGGACTATGACCAGTGGTGATACCCACTCACTATCAGAGATGGGATAGATGAACCTTGCATCTAATAACTTTTGTAGTTCAATTTTGACTATGTCCTTCAATGTTGGGTTTATTCTCCTTTGTGGTTGTCTTATAGGAATAAAACCTTCCTTGATGTAAATATAATGTTTACAGATATCAGGATGAATACCTTTCATGTCTACATATGTCCATGCAAAAGATCTATTATGCTCTGTTAATACCTTCATCAGTTGTTCTTCCTGTTGGGGCTGTAGATTAGAATTGATGTTAACTATTTTCCCTGGTATAATTTCCACAATCTTTGTTTTGTCTATTTGTTCTTCCAGAGATGTCAGTTCTTCCCACATGTTGTTCAAGTTCCTTCTTGAAGATTAACCTTCATTTTGCTGATCTGTGTCAAAAAACCTTTGAAGACCATCATTGTTAGAAAAATAATTTTGTATAAACCTATCTATATGACCATCTTCATCTATGGCTTTTAGTGTTAATGCAGCATCAATTGTCAGGATAGGTCTTATGTTTTGATTCAGTGTGTCATTGTAATCGTCAGTCCAATTTTGATATTCTATGTCTAAGGATTCTCTGGTTGGTGGGTAACTGGTGATTTTTTTCCTAGACTGGCCACTGGTGATGGTCATGTTGCCTGACCTGCATCCTATGTAAGAATCTGCAGTTTCCAGCCAGGGTCTTCTGAGTATAATAGGATATCCACTAAGTTTTCTTTTTACCTCGATGACTATGAAATCAGCTGTGTATTCCCAGGATTCTATATTGATTATAATTTCCTCGAGCATTCCTTCAGGCTTCACAGTGGATGTATCTACTAGCTGGAGTACTGTAGTTGTTGGTCTGACCTCTGATTGGAGACCTAGGTGGATCATAGTATCGTTGGTCATTACGTTTATAGCTGCTCCTAAATCAATTAGGCTCTTGTCGATTTGTGTGTTATTGATGTTGACTTGGACCACGGGGCTACCTGGTTCTAGATATTTGGGGTTAACCACGATACCCAGCATTAGATTGGCTAATTGGCCCACTACATTAATAGTTGGTGGGTCACGCTTCCTCCTTCCAGGTTTCTTCAAACAATTCTCTTTTATATATTTGTTGCAGATGGGTACGTCTCTGATGGCTTGTAAGATGGGGATTTGGATATTCAAGTGTTTTAATTAATTCATAATTGTGTTTTCCTCTTCATTTTTGGTACTTCGTACAAGCTTTTCAGGAAATGGAGGGTTTCTAGTTCATGTGAGTGGTATAATTTCTTCCTCCGGAAGGTTTGGTTCATCAAGATGCTGAATATGAGCTTGAGTCATTTGCTCCTAGTGCTCTGGTTATTGTATGTTTTGCATAGGTGTATTTTGGAGCTTTTTTCCAAACCTTAGTTTAATCTCATTTATTTCTACAGTATCTACTACGTAAGTGGGAAATTGCATCGTTTCAGTATTGTAGGCTTGCTGTTGCCTTGGCCTGTTGTTGTTAGGGTTAGGGATTGGCTGGGAAGGAATTGGTGGAGGTCTGGGGGGTGGTTGATTAGGTGGTGGTGGCATGATAAGTGGATGTTGTTGCTGTAGCAGAGCTCTCCAATTTGATGAGGAATAAGGATATGTATTGCCATAATTTGTGGATGGTTGAGTAAAAGGTGGGGGGTATGAGGGGTAGGATTGTGGGTAGTATGATTGATGATAAGGTTGGTTTTGTTGCCACTGATTTGGATTTTGTCGAGATGGCCATAGGGCTGGTATAGAGTTCCAATTCTGTTGGTTATTTCCCTGGTTATAGTAATGTTGGTTGATGGGTTGGTAAGGTCTGGGAAAATTATTCCTCTTATGATTTACAAAGCAGAGTTGTTCTATTGCACCCTTGATTGTGGGCTCTTGGATAGCAGCTTTGCAGGAAGGAAACAAGGGACACTTGTTAGTAGAGTGATCCTTAGTGCAGAGGCCACATATTTCAATGGTGTTTAGTGTGCACTGCCCCTTCTCATGCTTCTTTCTACAATGAGGATAGAATACTGCCAAGGCTTGGTTAATTTCATCCTGTTTCTTTTTTATTTGAAGAGCATCAAGTTGCATGGCTAGAGATTGCAGGATGTCAGTCTTCGTGTCATCCAACAGGTTTCCTAAATCAGATTTTGTAAGTGTTGGTCCTGAAGATGTTGATCCACCAGTAGATGTGTGTGCATCCCTTGTCCCATTCTTAGTTTTCCTAGATCTAGAGTAGTTTTTGAAGATTTGCAGGATCTGGTCAAAAGATTTTTGGAATATATCTCCATCTCCTAGAATATTTAAGACTTCAAAATTCTCTTCTTTTACACCTCTAAGAAGGACAAGTTTTAGTGATTCAGGATCCAAGGTACAATGACTGGCTCGTTTGTATCTAAGTTGAAATCTTTGGGCATAATCTTCTAATGACTCTCTTTCTCCTTGTTGCATCCTAAAGATTTCATCCCTTGTATCTTTGGCCATGCAGTAGTCCCTATATTTTTCTAAGAATGCCTGTTTCATTTCATCGCAACTAAAGATACCATTCCCTTCAAGGCTCATGAACCACCAAAGTGATAGGTCTTTCAGTGTGGAAGGAAAAAGCCTTAGCTTTTGTGCATCAGTAGTGTAATCAAATGATATGCAAACTACCTCAAATTCAAACAAGAACATGTTAGGATATTCTAAAGTCAAACCATGGAAGTTTGGTAGATTATTAGGATTGATGTTCTTCATCCTAGCATCTCCAAGAGGTATACAATTGGGAAAGGTGAAAAGATCCCTAGGTTCCTCCTCTTCGTTTGCCATTGTGGTGTTTGAGCTAGAACTAGTAGTGAAGTTGTCTCTGTTTGGATCGTATGTGGAGTCAGTTTCGTTTTCAGAGTGTAGAATTCAAACTGAGAATGGTTAGAACTATTATTACCGTTGTTGCTCATGGAATGCTTGGGTAGAAAGTGGCCAAACCTATCCCTTTGCCGACGAGGCATTCATTGGTAAAAAAAAAAAAGTATTTATGTTTTTGTTTTATGTGATTTTTGTTTTCTTTTTGTGTTGTTTTTAGGTGATGTGTCCTAAAATATTTAGCACCTCCCCGGCAATGGCGCCAAAAAGTGGTGGGCTCCCAATATGTATGCCTAATGAGGGCAGCTGTACTAAGAGCCTACTTTAATTATCAACACGGGGGACGTACAAACTTTAGAGGTGCAGGCACTATTTGTGCTCTAATAGGATAATCTTTGTCGCGGTTGGGTGTCAATATCAATGTTTTAAGGGTTGTCTACTCAATACGTAAAACTGTTTATACTAAGGAATTAAATACTAAAAAAAAAAACTATTTTAAAGAATTAAAATACTAAAAGCAGTAAATCTATTTTAAAGAATTAAAAATGTTGAAAGTGAAAGAGATATTCCTATGAATTTACCTAATTCGGAATGGTGAATCTAGATTATGAAAGTGAAATGCCATAACAAATCTATTCTAAATTAAAAAAAGCAAAGTCTGTAATTACTTATGCATAAAACTAGAATTCTAATCTAAATCATTTGAATATCAAAACTAAGTTTGAAATGCAATCATCTCATGCTACACATCCATTATTATGAAATCAAAGCAATCAACCTGAGCAATTAATCATGATGGGAAACATTCATAAACCTTAGATCTAAACCATGATTTTTGAAAGCAATGCTAATACATATGGAATCATTGTTTAAAATATGCATTGAAAGAAAGCAGCTATAGGACTACTGAAACCGTGTTGCTGAACTACAGAACATGTTATAAATTAATATAGAATCAAGACATCATTCAAATGCTTCCATATGCAATATAAATTTTCATCACTGTAAAACACATAATCAGAAATACCTGAAAAATGGAAATCCCATGACTTACGTGTTGGAGGGGCCCTCTCCAACCCATACTCAGGAGGAAAAGAAACTTATAGACACTGACTAGGATTTAACATCAATCTTCCATTAAAATATAAACTCCATGTCTTCACAAAAGTATGGAACTCAGAAGTATCTCAAGAGTGCAAAAACATAAAAGAATGTTTCTCCAAAAATGTCAACAGGGACCTCTCGCTACCCGAGAGGTCCATATTTATATAATTCTTAATGTTGAACTTAACTAAATGTCTAAATGTCGATTCTCCTTGAACAGGAGTGCGTTCTCTACAAATCAGGAAAAAGGTGCCGAGCTACATGATCCCTCAGTCTTTTACGTGTTTGTCATTTAATGCCCTTGAACCTACTCAATCACGCTCGATTTCCACAGAATTAGTTTATTGAATACGAATTTTAAACATACAAGAATAACTGTAAAAAACAACTTCATTAAATAATTAAGGTAAAACATTTTCCCCACAAATGAGTGTGTTTCTTCGCCATTGCTTGAGCTTTACTGTGGCAAAAAGGTTATCAAATACCTAAAAATTGGACTCATCACAAAGGATGTGCAAAAGGAAACAATATCAAGAACCCATTTCCAAAGACTGAGACAAAGACCAAGGGTACTTTGGAATTGATTCATTCATATGTATGTGGACCAATGCCATCCACATCCTTGAGTGGATATGAATACTACCTTACATTCATTGATGATTACTCAAGGAAGACTTGGATCTATTTTCTGAAGGGAAAAGATGAAGTCTTTGGAAAGTTCAAGGAATTTAAAGCCTTGATAGAAAACCATTCAGAAAAGAAGATTAAGATACTCAGGACAGATAATGGTGGAGAATATACTTCAAAAGATTTTGAAGTCTTTTGTAAGGAAGCTGGAATCAAGAGGGAACTAACCACTCCCTACAATCCCCAACAAAATGGTGTTACAGAAAGAAAGAATAGAACCATTATGGAGGCAGTAAAGACAATGATACATGATGAAGACCTTCCCATGTATTTATGGGCTGAAGTAGCTAGGACAGTAGTCTATGTGCAAAATAGACTATCTGATAGTGCTCTTGATTTCAAGACCCCAAAAGAAGTATTCACAGGGAAGAAGCCTGAAGTAAGTCACCTCAAGATATTTGGATGCCCAGTATGCATTCACATTCCAAAAGAAAAGAGAACCAAGCTAGATCCATCTGGGAAGAAGGGAATATTTGTTGGATATTGTGATGCATCCAAAGCATTCAGAATATACATCCCTGTTAGGATATTTAGACACTTAGGAGTTAGTTAAGATCAACTTGTGTAATATATCCGTTAGGGATAGTGTGTTTCTTTAGTATGCATTAGTATGCATTTGTAAATACTTAATCCGACGGTCACGATATGTTTCCGATATAGAGTGATCCGACGGCTCAACTTCTCTTAGATCAAACCTAACCTTGATCTGTGGCTTAACACCCGATTGGTCCATGATCTCTATTTAAAGAGCATGGAGGGTCATTGTTTAGTTGATCGATTATGAGAAGCTCATTTGTAACTTTCTTTCTTTGCATAATAAATTGTCCCGTAGAAGCTATTTGGCCGGGGCCGTGGAGTGTTTCCCTCAAGAGGGTTTAAACCACGTCAAAACATCGGTGTGTTGATCTGTGATTTGTTTGTGTGAAGTGGTTTCTCTTGGTGTTCGGTCCTTTGGTAGTACCCTGTGTACCCGAACATGGTATCAGAGCTTTTATGAAGTGCCGCTTCCGGTTATGATCTAGATCTTGAACTGTTGTTGCCGAAACTCGAAAGGGTTTCTAGTTCTGGTATTTCTGTGCATTTCTGGGCTGTGGGAAGTGTTCCATTGCGTCCGGAGCGTCGTTTCCATTGGGAAATAGTTTTCGTTTGATAAAAAACGGTTCTTGGTTGCTCCAGAAACGCGTATTTCATCAGATTTGAAGGTATAATGTTACAGTGGCGCATTTTTTTTATTTCGTTTTTTGAAAAGAAAAAATCTCATATTTCATCTTTTTTTTACTGTTAGATTTTTTTTTGTTTGGATTGTTGCTTTCCCGTCTGCGTATGCTCTTTGTCGTGCACCTTGAGCGATCTCGGCAAATCAGAAAAAGAAAGGGAAAATGTTTTTCTCGGCTGCGTATGCTCTTTGCCGTGCACCTTGCGCGATCTCGGCAAATCAGAAACATAGAGAAAACGTATACTTTTCGGGCAAGCTAACAAGATCTAACTCCACAAGTGTGGAAAATTTTTTTTGTTTCGATTTGTGGTCTGTTTTGCAGGAAAAATGGCAAGCACGCAAACCGAGCAAGAAGAGTAAAAAAAAAAGCCCCCTTCCTCATTCCCATATTTTACATACCTTTTAATCTAGCTCACTTGGTTCAAAGTTGCTTTATTCCTTAATAGGTCTTGAGTTAAAGTCTTAGGAAGTTACTTTTAAAAGAAAAAGTGAATGCAATTTCTATTTTCAAGTTACTTTATTATAAAAGTGCATCTCACTTAAATAATAAAAAATAAAAATACAAGTGAGTCACTTAAGTTTTTTTTTATTTGTTGCACTATTTAAAAGTAATATCATTGTAAAAGTGAAATCACTTATTTTATAAAAGTGGTTCACTTTAAGCAACTTTTTTTTTGTAAAGTGATTGTCAAAAGGTTCATTTTGGGAAGAGGGGGGTTTCTTTTTTTTAGCTGGACATTCTCTAGCTGCCACGTCACTATTGGGGACATCTTCAACAATTTCTTTGTTCAAGCATAACTTCATCATACAGAGTCCGTTTTCAGTGCCGTTTTTTTTTAAATCGCCTATTTTTTCGAGATCTTCACATCCAGACTATTGGTTTCTATTTTTACAGCCATTAATTTAAAAATATGGCCGCCTCTTGTGATATTCTACTTAACAGTTCCAACTATTTCTCATGGAAATCTCGTATGGAGGATGTTCTACGAAGTAGGGGACTTTTCAGAATTACAACAGGGAAAGAAAAAGAACCCACTGATGATGATAAGAAAATAAAATGGGCAAATATATGTGATGAAGCTCGTGGATTGATTGGGATGTTAATCTCTACTGATTTGCGATTCCACATATCTGGAATTGATGAACCTAATACTGCTTGGGACAAGTTGGAAACTGTGTTTGGTAAACACAATGAAATTCGAGGCCACCAACTCGAAAATGAGTTGATTTCTTTAAATCCAAGTGACTTTTCATGCATTCAAGATTATTTATCTAAGTACAAAACTCTTAAACTCTTATGTGCAGAATGTAAGATTGAGAGGGAAGACAAACAGTGCATTTATCATATTATTTCCAAACTTGGACCTGCATATTCTGTTTTTGTATCTACATTTTACTCCATGAAAGCATCATTGAATGCAGCTAGCTATCAACAGCCTAGTCTTGAATCCTTTTGTGATTCCTTGATTAGGGAACAAGATAAACTCATTCATCTTGGAATAATCAACAATGCAGATACATCTGGGAAAGCCTTATTGTCCCAACAGAAAGAAAAGTCCAAACCTCCCAAGAAACAAAATTTTCGCAATAATAAGTCAAACAAGGGTCCAAAACCCTCTCAGTCAGCTCCTTCTTTAAAAAATGACAAAGGATCCAAGCCAAAAGGCAAGAAGACTGAGCGTCATTGCAACTATTGTGGGAAAGATAATCATGATGAATCTAAGTGTTTCAAGAAGATGGCAGCCTTGGAAGCAGCAATGAAGAAGCACCACATCAGCCTAGATTCGCCTTCAGAATCTACCTCTCATGGACATGCACTTTGTGCTTCTGGTTATTCTTATAATGCATCTTCTTCTTCTACTTCAAATGAATGGCTCATTGATTCTGGAGCATCTTATCATATGGCTAAGGATCAAGCCATCTTTTCTACTATGCATGAATGTAACACCAAACAAATATTTGTTGGTGATGATAGATCTCTAAGTGTTGTAGGAGCTGGAATAGTTCCAGCAGATAATGGTCATTTTAGTGATATACTATGTGTTCCAAGAATTTCCTGCAATTTGTTATCAGTCTATCAGATCACTCATTCTGGTGAAGGTAAAACTGTGACCTTTACACCTCACCAAGTTGTAATCAAGGATTTTAAAGATCCTCAACAGGTCCTAGCTACCGGAATTGTTGATGATATTACCAGGTTGTACAAGTTCAACAACTTTGGGTCATCACCTTTTCCTTCAGTTTTTGTTGCTCATAGTGATAACTTGAGCAAACTTTGGCATGAGCGATTTGGTCACTTAAATTATCGCTCATTGCAACAACTATGTAAAGAAAATATGGTGACAGGTCTTCCGATGGTATCTTGCAGAGATGGTGTTTGTTCCAGTTGTGTACTTGGAAAACATCATCGGGACAGTTTTGACAAACGTGCCTCTTGGCACGCCTCGGTTCCCTTGGAGCTTGTGCATAGTGACTTGTGTGGTCCTCTTCCATCTGCTTCCTTTTCTGGTTTCAAGTATTTCTTAACTTTCATTGATGATTACACCAGACGCACTTGGGTTTATTTCCTAAAACTTAAGAGCGAAGTATTTAACATGTTCTTGGCCTACAAGGCCCTTGTTGAAAAACAATCTGGTCATCAAATTATCAAGTTAAGATCTGACAATGGAGGAGAATATGTTAACAAACAGTTCACTACTTTCTGCACTGAACAAGGCATCCAACAACAGCACACTGTTCCATATACACCACAACAAAATGGTGTAGCTGAGTGGAAGAACCGCACTTTAAAAGAAATGGCTAATTGTATGATCCAATCTAAGGGACTAAGTCTTCAATTTTGGGCTGAAGCCATAAATTGTGCAAATTACATAGTTAATCGCACCCCCACAAAAGCATTACAAGGTATAACACCAGAAGAAGCATGGAGTAAAATTAAACCTGATGTAAGTCACTTTCGTGTGTTTGGTAGTGAAGCATGGGCTCACATTCCGGATGAAAAATGGAAAGCATTGCAGCCTAAAAGTGAAAAGTGCATATTTGTTGGATATTCTAAAGATGTAAAAGGTTATAGACTTCTTCAACCACATTCTCATGCTATAATCATTAGAAGAGATGTTAAATTTGATGAAAATATCTTGGCCTGCGAGCCTAACTCGGCGAGTGTGCCATCTTTGGCCTGCGAGCCTGATTCGGCGTTTGTGCCTTCTTCTTCTTCTTCCAACTTCCTTGACAGGTTTCCAACTCCAGTTTCTGATGATGACAGTGAGGATGAAAATCCACCTCCGCCTGCTCATGTTCCTCCAGTTGCACCAGCACAAGTGCTTCCTCGATGGGTCCGTTCAACATGTGAAGCAGCTGGTGATCTTGCCGGTGATCCTAGAGATCAACGTCGAACACGTTCTCAGTTTCAGCGAGCTTCTTCTCTTTTGGCTCAAGTTTCCGAGAATCATGATCCAGAAACCTTTGTAGAAGCTTCAGGGAATCCAGATTGGGATGCAGCCATGGATGGAGAATATCGTTCCTTAATGGCGAACGATACTTGGGATCTTGTACCTCTTCCAAAAGGAAGAAAACTTGTCAGATGTAAATGGGTCTACAGAACTAAGTATGCATCAGATGGAAGTGTTGAAAGACTTAAGGCAAGGTTAGTTGCCAAAGGTTTTTCCCAAGTTGAAGGGATTGACTACAATGAAACCTTTGCTCCCGTCGCCAAAATGAACTCCATCCGCCTTGTTCTTTCCCTTGCAGCCTTACACAACTGGGAAGTCCATCAAATTGATGTCAAGCCTGCCTTCTTACATGGTGATTTACAGGAGGAAATTTACATGGAACAACCTCCTGGCTATGTTCAGAATAACTCTAGCCTTGTCTGCCGCCTTAAGAAATCCTTATATGGCCTTAAGCAAGCTCCTAGAGCTTGGTATGCCAAAATGGATAACTTTCTCCTTGACACTGGTTTTTCTAGATGCCATTCTGACCCCAATGTCTATACCAAGAAAGTAGGAAACCATCTCATCATACTTGTTCTATATGTTGATGACCTTATTCTTACTGGTAGTGACCCTAAGCTTATAACCCATGTGAAATCCAGTCTTAAACAAACTTTTGAAATGTCAAACTTAGGACATTTGCATTATTTTCTTGGTCTCCAAGTTCTGCAAACCAAAGAAGGAATCTTTCTTTCTCAGTCTAAGTATGCTTGTGACCTTCTTCGTCGCTTTCACATGGAAGATTGTACACCAGCCCCTTCTCCCTTCCAGTCTGGAGTCAAACTTTCTACCACTTGTACTTCACCTGAAGTAGATGCCACCTTGTATCGTCAGCTTGTTGGTAGTCTTTTATACTTGACTCATTCCCGTCCTGACCTTTCCTTTGCCGTTGGTCGAGTTGCCCGTTATATGCAGACACCTCATGAAAGTCACTGGAAAGCAGTTAAAAGAATACTTCGATATATTCGAGGTACAGTTTAGTTTTGGATTCATTATAGTACAGGGGGGAAACCTTTGTTGGTTGGTTTCACTGATTCAGATTGGGTCGGCAATCCTGATGATCGAAAGTCTACTGCAGGTTATGTTTTCAGTCTGGGATCTGGACCTATTACTTGGGCTTGTAAGAAACAACAAGCTCTTGCTCTTTCTTCAGTAGAGGCAGAATATCAAGCAGCAGTTAATGCCAGTCAGGAAGCTTTATGGCTTCGACAGATCCTTTCAGAGTTTGGATTCGAGCAGCAGCAGCCTACTCCACTTTGGTGCGACAATCAAAGTGCCATCAAGCTTGCCAAAGATCCAGTTCTATATCAACGCAGCAAACACATTGAGCTACATATGCACTTCATCAGAAATCTTGTTCATGATCGTGTTCTTGAAGTGCTCTTTTGCCCTATAGATGATCAAGTTGCAGACATCTTCACCAAGTCTCTTACAGAAGCGAAGTTTTCTAAACTTCGATCTATGTTAGGAGTTCAGGAACTTGTCATTAAGGGGGGATAGGTTCTAATGCCTCCTTCCTTCTCCTAATAGTGTCACTTTTGTAAATCCTTCAATCCTATCCCAAGTTGTTCTTAAGGGGGGATGTTAGGATATTTAGACACTTAGGAGTTAGTTAAGATCAACTTGTGTAATATATCCATTAGGGATAGTGTGTTTCTTTAGTATGCATTAGTATGCATTTGTAAATACTTAATCCGACGGTCATGATATGTTTTCGATATAGAGTGATCCGACGGCTCAACTTCTCTTAGATCAAACCTAACCTTGATCCGTGGCTTAACACCCGATTGGTCCATGATCTCTATTTAAAGAGCATGGAGGGTCATTGTTTAGTTGATCGATTATGAGAAGCTCATTTGTAACTTTCTTTTTTTGCATAATAAATTGTCCCATAGAAGCTATTTGTCCGGGGCCGTGGAGTGTTTCCCTCAAGAGGGTTTAAACCACGTCAAAACATCGGTGTGTTGATCTGTGATCTGTTTGTGTGAAGTGGTTTCTCTTGGTGTTCGGTCCTTTGGTAGTACCTTGTGTACTCGAACAATCGCAGGGTTCCATCATATGGAAATAAGTAGAGATGTGACATTTGATGAAGAGGCATCTCTCAAGAGATCCAGGAAGTGCCAGCATGAAGAAGTATATGGGGAAGATACATCCTCCAGGATCACAGAGGTTGCACCCACCTCTAAAGAGACAACTCCTGAAGACCATGACATGATGGAACCACAAGAACCCCCTGTCATGGAAATTTCAAGGAAGAGAAATCCAGCTTGGGAAAGAGACATTATACTATGAGCAGAAAAATATGGAGCTCCTGAAGGCTCCACTGGGGTGAGCAAGAAACCAAAGACATTCTCCAACTATGTGGCCTTAATGTGCAACCTTGTAGATCAAGAACCCACTAGTTATGAAGAAGCATCCCATAAGAAAGAGTGGTTTGAGGCAATGACAGAGGAGTACCAGTCAATAATGAAGAATGATGTTTGGGATATAGTTCCCAAGTCAAAGGACAAAAGTGTGGTATCCTCCAAATGGATATACAAGATAAAGCATGCTGCAGATGGCAACATTGAAAAATATAAGGCAAGGTTTGTAGCCAGAGGGTTCTCTCAGAAAGAGGGAATTGACTATGAAGAAACATTTGCACCAGTTGCAAGGTACACTTCCATTAGAACTATCATGGCACTTGCATCCATGATGAAGTGGAAATTACACTAGATGGATGTAAAGATAGCCTTCCTAAATGGTGTAATTGAGGAGGAAGTGTATATAGAACAACCTCAAGGATTTGAGGTGGAAGATGGAAAAACCCATGTGTGCAAATTAAAGAAGGCTTTGTATGGGTTGAAGCAAGCTCCCAGAGCTTGGTATGGAAGAATTGACAGTTTCTTGACCAGCTTAGGATTTAACAAAAGTAAATATGATCCTAATCTTTATCTCAAGGTTATGGATGATGAACCTATCATATTGCTGCTATATGTGGATGATCTATTTCTAACAGGAAATGAGAAACAGATTATCAAATGCAAGAAGAAACTCTCTTTATAGTTTGAGATGAAATATCTAGGATTGATGCACTACTTCTTAGGTCTAGAAGTATGGTAAGGCCCAGAGGGAGTATTTCTCAACCAGGGAAGTATGTTGTGGAAATCTTGAAATTTTTTTATATGTTGGAATGTAAGGCCATGGCCACTCCCATGGATTCCAACTTGAAACTGTTAGCAGATGACTCATCAGAATTAGTGGATATGACTCTGTACAAACAGATTATTGGGTGATTGATGTATTTAACAAATACCAGACCAGACATATGCTTTGCCGTGAATACCTTGAGTCAGTATCTAGTGGAACCTAGACGAGTTCACCTCATAACTGCAAAGCATGTGATGAGGTACCTAAAGGGTATGATAGACTTTGGTCTATGTTATCTTGGAGATCATGGTTTCAGATTGTATGGCTACACAGATGCTAATTGGGTAGGAAGTGTATCAGACAGGAAGAGCACATCAGGAGGATGTTATTGCTTGGGATCTTCCATGATCTCGTGGTTTAGTAGGAAACAGTCCAGTGTGGCTCTCAGTACAGCTAAAGCGGAATATATTGCTGCTTGCTCTGCTAGTTGTGAAGCAATATGGCTTCGGAAGTTATTATCTGGTTTATTTGACTTAGAGATGGAACACACTGAGATCCTGTGTGACAACCAGAGTTGTATCAAGATGAAAGAAAATCCATTGTTCCATGATAAGTCAAAACACATAGAGATACGATATTTTTATATACGAGATATGGTGTAGAAAGGAGCTAACAAGCTCAAGTATGTAAGCACTGACCAACAAGTTGCTGATATATTGACCAAACCTCTGTCTCGAGTGAAGTTTGAGTATTTCTAAGATAAGCTTGGTGTAGTTCAGAAGGACCCTCCCTAAAAGGGGGAGTGATGTGGTCACTGATGATGAGATTGCTTGCATCGACAGTGAGGTCGATGATGTGGATACCTATATTGGTGATACCGACGATGAAGTCGATGAGTGGTCCTTAGAATTTATCTAAGTGGACGAGAGGACTGCATCGTCGTTAGACATGAGAGGTGTCTTAAATGGACCAGGATTGATCATCCTGTAAATAGATCTGGACTGCATCATCCATAGACATGAGAGGTGTCTTAAATGGATCAGGATTGATCATCCTGGAAATAGATCTGGACTGCATCATCCATAGACATGAGAGGTGTCTTAAATGGATCAAGGATTGATCATCCTTAGATAGTGATCCTGTAATTCCGGAAGGAAGGATAGTCTTAAAAGTTTATCCTTGGATTATGGTAGGATTGATCATCCTTAGACAGTGATCCCGTAATTTCGAAAGGAAGGATAGTCTTAAATATTGATCCTTAGACTAAGAATCTTGTAATTCCGAAAGGAAGGATTGTCTAAGATATGGTTGATGGATTGAAATCCCATAATTACGAAAGGAAGGATTGTCCATGATCCCGTAATTCCGAAAGGAAGGACTGTCCATGATCCCGTAATTCCAAAAGGAAGGATCACCAGAGTTGATGGACCAGAGTCTCGTAAATCTGAAAGGAAGGACTTTCCATGATCCCGTAATTCTGAAAGTAAGGATCACTAGAGTTGATGGACTAGAGTCCTGTAATTCTGAAAGGAAGGACTATCCATGATCCTGTAATTCCAAAAGGAAGGATCATGTGTGTTGCAGGGTATGTTGATGGTCTAGATGACGATGCTGCTGACCGTGATGATCTAGATGACGATGTTGCTAATCGTGATGATCCAGATGCTGTAGATCGATATGATCCAGATGCTGTAGATCGATATGATCCAGATGATGATGATCGAGATGATGATGATGCTGTAGCTGATCAAGCGCCGCAAAAGATGAAGACTCAGTACTAAATATATTGATGTTCCAGTGTTGATTATGTTCCAGTAACTATATGATTTAATGATGATGATGTATAAAGAAAGCTTCCAATGATTTATAGATGTATCATGTACCTTGTAGTTGATGACTCCTTGCTCCTGTAGATGTTGTTATAATATCCTTCTTGTTAAGGGGGAGTGTTGAAATATTGTAACTTCAAAGAATATTATATTTGTATTTTATTATTCCGGAGATGGTACATTCCTCCGTGGTGACCCTATTGTATATCCAGAGATGTTTATTCCTCCAACAGAGTGTGGTAACTAGGGTTATTAGATCTCCCATGTGAGGTCGGCACTAAGTTTACCTTTTGGGGGTTATTAGACTCTTCTAGAAGAGGTAAGCCCCATTAGGGTTAAAAGGTCAGTCAGGAAACAAGTATAAGTAGAGTAGGTTGTTCCTCACTTATCTCATTCATTCATCCACTTGGGAGTAGTGCACAAGTGAGAGAGAGGTCTACATAGGAGGAGAAGGAGATCTAGTCTTGGACTACATTTTGTATTTGGTTGATTATCTATATTGAGGAAACATTTCCTGGGTTTTCTACCCCATGAGGGTTTCCCAGGGTAAATCTTTGTCTATCTTGTGATTGTGTTTCTTTCAGTGATCTTGCTAGTCAAATTAGGCTAAACTTAACACTCTTTCTGTACATTTCTAAATTAATAATGCACCTTTGAATTATAACATCTATATTTTAGATATTAATGGTCAGGTTATTAGACATATGACACCATCATTTGTTTTTTTTTTACAAGTGCATTTGTTCCCATATATGTGGGAATATGGGCATCATTTTTGCATCGAAGATGTCAATGATGGACGTCTTACACAAGAATGTGGAGTGGAAGTCGAGTTCGACCAATCTAGTTGTGTTGGCCACCACAATCAAATCCTAATAGGGGTAAGTTGGGTTGTGTTGGAAAGATATAAGAGATCATTCAAGTGGATTTCTCATCTTTCCAATGTGTTATTTTTAGGTGCAAGTGGTGTGACACATTCGAAAATAATAATATAAAGGAACATCGTTATAGTGGGATGATATTTATCAACTCTAGAAATATGTTGGATGAAACTAAGGATCCTTATGTTTTCCAAAAACACTACAACCAATTGGTTTTTTTACCCGTATGTGTTGGATAGGGATTGGTGGCTCATATTAAGACACGACCCTTGATCCAAACATATTTTTGAGAAGAACAGTGCTATCATGCCAAGCGAGGAAGATAATCAAGGTGATGGTAATAGAGAGTGATAAGTACATGTTTTATTTCATCATTTACAATGTTGATATATCATCTTATTATTGCTATCTTTAGTTGTCTAATTATATTGTTTATTTTCCATACTATGATAGTTGAAATGGAAAGTTGACTATCATATGTTTTTAAACAATTTTATATTTAAACTTTTAAATCCCATAATGAATAAGAAACTCAACCTTCTCGATCATTTTACAATTTTTGTAAACTTAACATTAATATGGATAAAATCAAGATTATGATAATTAAACCTAAGAGAAGAAAATCATCTTATTTTCTATGGTGGTAACACCCTACATAGGCATCAATTTAAATTGTCATTTGAAATAGAAGGACAATTGTGAAATGATTAATAAAAGGAACATGAATACCACAAAGATTTGACAAATACTAAATTTAATGATCAAAACTATTTTTCCAATTTTATGTGTTAAAGAACAAAATTAATACTTTAAAAAATAGAACCAATCGGACTCATAACCTCCATAATGAAACTAATCAATAATCTAACCAAAAAATAATAGATTGGGATGATTGTTTTGTAAAATTTGTGATAAATAGGAGGTGAGGAAAGAACATAATTTCCTTTTCACACAGCAACATTTAATAATGTAATCGAAAACTTTACTTAGATTTATATATTACTTTCTCTTTCCCCTTACCAAAATAATTGTGAACTTGGTATTTCCATTTCTTATTTCCCTATCCATCTTGTTATTGAAAATTTGTAATTAGAAGAGTATTGTGTGACTGTACACTTGTAATTGAAACTGAAATTTGTAAATTTGGAAGTTTGTATTTTTTAATTGTAATTTTGTAAATTATTTTTTTAATTTTTTAATTTGTAATTGTAGTTTGCTAGCTCTGATTGTAACTGTAATTGCATTTTATGATTTTAAATTTGTATTTGTAATTGTCCAAATTGTAATTTGTAATTTGTAAATCTAATTAGTAATATCTTATTGTAATTGTAATTGTAATTTGTAGTTGTGAAATTGTAATAATGATTGTAATTTGTACTTATAGCTGAGATTGTAACTTGCAATTATAAATAAGATTGTGCATAATTTTTCATTATAATTATAGTTAATATAAAAGACATCGACATAAATAAATAAATAAATTGCATCACATACATGAATCATACTCATCGACATAAACAAAATACATCATAAAAATGAAGATAAATATCATAAAATAATTTGACATCCCATTGAGTTCATTAAAAAAAGGTCCATATATACACAACATTAAAAAATATTACAATGTGATCATCACATCAATCGCCACCACCACCATCACCTAAAATCATGTAATGCACCATCATCATCATCGTCATCATCAAAACCACCTACTAAATATAAATGAAATCTAACATAAATATCACACACATGTGACAAACATTATCTAACATACACATCTATCATCAGCTATCAAACATAAACACCATCTTACATACATAAAAAAATAGCTAACATAATCTAACATACACATCACCTAATATACACATGTAAGCATTACCTACCATCATCTAACATATACATTTAACAGATTTAAAAATAATCTAAATCACAAATCTAATAATAACATCTAACAACACACATGTTTTATTATCTAACATAACCATCATGCACACAACTAACAAAAACCATCTAACATACACATCTATCAAGCACACCTAGAAAACATATCTAACCTAACATAAAATATGCATCACCAGCCACATATAAATAAAAATCAACATCAACATGAAAAATGTAGGATATATATATATATATATATATATATATATATATATGAACAATAATATCAAACTCATGATACATGCCAAATATACATCTCCAGTCCATAAATTCTATGAAATATCTAGTCCACCTCTAGAACTAGAGGCATCACTACCCTCTACCAATAGAGCTAGAGGCATCGAAACCTCCACCAGCAGAGCAGAGGAATTAGTACCTCTATCAGGAAAGAGAACAACAAAAAGAGAAGTATGGAAAATATCTCCCAAATGGTGTATCAGACCCACTGCAACCATCATATCTAGAGCCTGGGAGATGGGTGGAGTCGGAGATGGTGGATGGGTAGGTTGGTGAGGAGGATAGGTTGGTTTGTCAACCTATGGATCATGAGTCGGTGATGATGGTGGTTCGACTGGATGTGGAGGAGTAAATATTGGCTAATATTCATGGTGAGTAGAAGGAGGAGTAGTTGATTCATGAGATGTCAGTGCTCCCTTATCATGGTGAGGAGGAGGAGGAGGAGGAGGAAGAGGAACGTCACCCTCATCAGATGTAGAATCATCCTCCGGCCTCTAGGAATTTATAAGGATGGATGTATCGATGACATATTGCACCAGATACCTCATATCATGAGGAATCATCCTCCATAACTCTACAATATCAGGGACTCTCATGATCTCCTGTGTTCATATAGGATGGACTCCCCATCAAGCCAGCAATGTGGACAACCTAACCACCACATCCTATTGAAACCTATCATTTCTCCTGTGTCGTAGGCTGGGTCTAGGGAGCATAGGCACCTCAGGATCTTGCATATCTTCATCATCTTAAATGAGAAGAGGCCCCTCCCCATTAAATGTTCCAATGTCTCCAAAATATATAGTACACAATAATAATTAGACAATTTCATTAAACAATTTAATCAAACAATTTAGAATATATTTCATTTACATTACGTAAGACAATAAAATGCAACTACATTCATTTAAACATAATGCTAATATCACCTCTATCATCTAGTGGCTTAGCCTGGGTGAAAAAGATGTTGGGAAATGCTCTCCATTCCAACCCTACATACATATATGAAACAAGGACCAATGCATTTCCTCCTCATTGGCTAGCATCTACAACACCTCTGATGTGATCCTAGCTGGGAACTTGGGATGCCCTCTCTTGGGAATCATCTATCCCCACATGCGCATATGCACTTCCATCATTGAACTATGAGGGAAGTGGTTGAATGATGGCATCGTGGCTAGAATCCTCTCAAAAAATAAACAAAAAATATATGAACCAAAATGGAAGCTGGCCCTAGAATCAATCTATGCACGACATTGATCCAAACAAAAAAAAAAACTGCCGCAAAACAACGGTGGACAACCTAATGCATCTAGGTCTTCTCACTAAAGAATATACATAAAATAAAAGAGGGAAACTAATGAGATTCCCATTAGTGGTAAGGTGCACGTTCGTTGTCACCAATAGTGAGAAGCACCTAACCTCCTCTACTTCAAAAAAAGAAATCTGTAGCTTTCCACCGTGCACCTGAAAATCAATAGGATTAGTGACTTGACCAGGAATATATTTCTAAGAGTAAGCGAGTTGACTCTTTTATGCAACACCAGCTGTAACATAAGGGAACTAGGGAAAATCATCCCCACTCCTGGATAGCCCAGTGATTAATTAAATGTCCTTATTAGTGGGATAGAACCACAAATAGAGACCAATGCGAAAGGAATATCTACGGTGATCCCAACGATGGATCAACTGTGTCAACAAAGCTAAGTTCCCCTTCAGAGACGTAGTCTCCCGATAGAAATTCAGGAAGTCGAAAACCATCAATAGGTCTTGTGTGTGTGATTGGTAATGGCACGAGGATATAAATACCTCTCTCTCTCTGGCCTCGCACTCACGCACAAATTTTGTTTCATCAACGTGTTCCTGTTGCTATTGATCGGCCTCTCGCTGCTGGAATTTTTGATTCACATATAACATCGACCAATCTCATAAATAGAAATAAAAAACATTAAATATTTCATTAAATGAACATGTTATTTATTAACATAAAATAATATTTTTTTCGCAAAATAATTGAATTTAAGAAGCGATGTGCCTAAATTATAGTAACACATCATTAATATCAAGAGCATCTGAAAATAGTGCACTACAAGAAAACAAATGCATTGGTTACGTAAATAAAATAAAATAAAATTTAAATCATATGGATAACCGGTATGCTACAATGATGGAAGCACCGTGAATAGTGTGCTACATGGGCCTTAATGCATTGTGTGCCTATATATTTTTTAAAACAAAAACGGTGCGCTTTTAGATTCAATGCATTGATGCGTGTTTTCTTTTAAGATGCACTGGCCATATTTTGTAAATCTTAAAAAAGATGCTTCCATCAATAGAAATCACCGATGCAGTACTAGAACGTCTATGCACCGTAAAAGGTGCTCAAACCTTTTTAAGGTGCACTGCAATAGGAGCACTCATTTGTCAGTCTTGTAATTATTTTTTATCAACATAACGATGTGCCCATTACATGTCAGTGCATTTAATTATCAGTGCACACATGTTAACAGAGAGCAACGATTATCTTGGTGGTTTTTTAAAATATATTTAGTTCTATGGTGCGCTTTTATGGACAATGCACTGGTGCATGTATTATTTTAAAATGCACCCGTAATATTTTATAAATATTAAAAATAGTGCTTCCAATAATAGCACGCACTAGTGCAGTTTTGACACGTGTACACACCATTAACAATGCTTAAGAATTTTTAAAGTGCACCGTGATAGGAGCACCACTTTTTGAGTTTTATAATTATATTTTATCGGCATAATGGTGTGCTTGTTACACATCAATGGATCGAATATTCAGTGCGTACATGTTAACAAAGTGCACCGGTTAACATGGTGGATTTTTTTAAATATATTTACTTTGGTAGTGTGTCTATCAATAGGAAGCACCAGTGCATTGTGGACACATCATCACACCATAAATGGTGTGAAAATATTTATAGAGTTCACCATAGTAGGAGTATCACTTTTTGAGTTTTATAAAAAAAATTATTGACATCACGGTGCACCTATAAAAATCAGTGCACCATTATGTCGGTGCATTCTTGTTTACAATGTGCATCGATTAATGTTGTCATTTTTTTTTATAATTGCGGTGCATTATGAAAGTTATAGAACAACATGGTTGCATTTCACTACTCATACAAACACGTTGATCATAGTGCGCACTATAAATTTATAGGGTGCATCGTATAACTATGCAAGCTGAACGGATTGAACACACCGCATAGGTTTTTTTTTTTTTTTAAATAAGTGAACATAAAGCTCAAATTTAAATTTTAATCTACTAAAAATTCAAATTAGGATATAACAAAGGATTTTCCTACTCACTTTCACATTAGGGAGGCGTGGTTGTTGTGAAAATTTGAGCACAGTCTGGATCTAGTTCATAGAAAAATCCTCACAATGAATTTACAAGAATGCATAGAAGAGAGAAAATTTGAGCAGAATCACATGAGAAAGAAAACTCAATTGAATAAAAATCCATCATTAATGTTATTGAATAATAAGAATAAAATAAATAATAACCTCATGAGAGAAAATCGAATGCACTAAAGGCAATAAGAAAATCTTACAAAAGGCGGGCTTACTAAAAGCAAAAAACCCCCAATAGTGGCAACATCACTTTCCAACTCAGTCAAGGACCTCACGAATTAGCTAAATCATATATGCAACTAATGAATGATGAAAACATACTAATATGGTCGCTTTTGGAGAGAAAAAGATGGAGGATTTGTTGTCCAAAAACTAGATAGCTTGCCAAGTCCATAAAGGCACCTAGCTTTATCCTTATCCATTGAAAAGCAGAAAAATAAGGAAAAATATGTGTAAAAGAAGGAAAGCGCTCTTACCATTCTGGACTATCATAAAAAGCAGATAGAATCTACTAGAATATATATGGGGGAACTCTTGTGGATAATTATGACAATTGTGAGCCTAAAAAGGAAATATGTGGCCAACTACCTAGTCAAACACCTAGTAGAGTATCAAAAATGAATAATACTTTATATCCTAAGTCTAGATGGGTTTTTAATATTCTAATACCCTCCCTTAAGCTTGACTTAGAGTGAGTAAAATATGATTAGGAACCAAGCAAAATGCTTATGGTCACCCCATCAAAATTATTATATGTCCATGTAAACCGAGGAAATAGGGAAAACATCATGGGAACAAAACCCTTCCTCAAAAATGGACATGTGTGCACCAAAACTTAACTACTCCCTCAATTAGGTGTGATGCTTGATCAAATGTCTAGAGGTATCTTCCTCTTTGGTAGAAGAGGATCATTCTCCAAAAACATGTGCTTGATTTCTCTACCAATGGAAGCAAGTGAATTTGGAAGCTCTTTCAACTTTATCTTTGAACCAAACTTGATCAGAACAAATCCATGAATATGAATATCATACTGGAACTTGAATTTTGAACCAAATAAAGAAGGATCGACTCCAGTCAGATATGATTTCTCTCGAAATTTGAACTTATGATTAGTGGAAGTTAAATCAACTCCAAGAATTGATAGATGGTTCTTTGATATATCCTTTGAACCAGCAAGGGTGATCAAATCCAAAATCACCAAAATATGCGTGAGACATGAATCTAAGGGAATGGTAGTGTCCTCCATCTTCAGTGAGACTATCGATGCTAGCAATCAGGTAGAAGTACATAAAAAGCATGTAATCAAGGAGGATGAATGCATCACTTCCAAATTCTAATCTATCTTCCAAAACCTTTATTAGATCACCATTCTGCATAGCAGTAGACTCATGTGAAAGAGAGGAATCGAATTCCTCTTCAGCTTCTAGAGACTGAACTAGATTATCTTGCTCATAATTCAAAATAGAAAACTCAAAGGAGAACATGAGAGAGAGATGGAAGTCTTCATCTTCAAAAACTATATGTATTCAAGAAATTTCTGCAATTTATTCTTCTTTTCTTTGAACAACTTCTTCAGAGAGAGTTGAGGTGATACATCAGAAGGGAGAGCACATGATGAAGTTCTAGATTCACTCCAGGTATTAGCTTCTTTTTACTGCACTCCAAAAGCTCTATTCAGATTGATCTAAAGCTCAAATGAATACTCAACAAAATTTATGAGATAATGCATATTTGGAGACATGGCTAAGAAAATAGATCTGAATGCTATGTCACATTCATTTATCCATTCATTATTCTCCTCAAAGGACTCAAGTTCACTCACAACACCAATATACGCATCATAAGACATCGTTTCTTGAGAGATGCAACCATCTTTGGCTTCTACTCAACATATTTGAATGGAGTAAGAGAAGGAACTGATTTTGAATCCATGAAGTTGTTGTACCTGCAAAAAATACCATGTGAAAAAAAATCAGGAGGAAAAATATGTAATCTAAATAATGCTTTGATACCATGTAAAAATTTGAGCACGGTATGGATCTAGTTCATAGAAAAATCCTCACAATGAATTTACAAGAATGCATAAAAGAGAGAAAATTTGAACAAAATCGCACGAGAAAGAAAGCTCAATTGAGTAAAAATCCATCATTAATGTTATTGAACAATAAGAGTAAAATAAATAATACACCTCATTGTAAATTTAGTCATAACAGATCTAATGAACAAGTAAATCAATCACAACAGATGAACATAGAAAATATGGTGTAAAACTGTGCAAAACATGCAGCAGTGCTCAATATCCCAATAAGGGTGAATAATTACAATACAATCATCTGACAATGAGTGAGCAATTCAAATTGAATAAGTAGGCCATTCGAATTACTAAATGGTGTAGCTTGGCTCCAACTAGGAGTCCTCATCATCAATCAATGGTGGTCATCAATGCACAAGAACCAGTCATCTAGGTGTCAATCTGAGTCTAACTGAGTGTAACAAGTGTAACTGAAGTGTGTAGCACTGATATAGGGAAGGAGACTCAGTGGAGGGCGCATGGGAGGCTAACTGAAGTCAGAACAAATCATCTAGTCAATCTAGAGGTCCAACAGAGTGAAACAGTCAGTCGGGAGTGAAACTAGCCTCAAATCAGGGAGAATCAGTGCTAACTGAGTGGGTAGGTGAAGAAGTGCGCCCTTCTCTGGTAGTAGGTGAGAAGTGGGTGCCTTCATGACTAGGAGGGCTAAAGATCTGATGTAAGAAGCTCCCGAGTGCTAGAATTAAGTGGATAAGGTGTTGGAGGCATCAACCTGGTGACTGGGATGCATGCAAAATGCATGCAAACCCTAGAATTTGTATGCAAACCCTAATTGCATGCAAGGTGCTGAAAATGATGATGTGGTTATCCAAACACCCCCCCTCAAGCTAGACTATGATGTGCAAAAAATAATGTAGGGCCCTGGTTACTAAGACCAAAGGTCACCCCAATACAATAATCCAAAAAAATGCTGAAAATAAGCTAAGTGAGGAAAGAGGGAAAACCCAGTGGGAAGGAAGCTCCCTCTCAAGCTAAAACATAATAATGGATCAATATGTCTCCACCATGATGGAACTCACTGTCAACAGTGAACGGGGATAAGTGAACTTCTTCTCAATGAAGATCTTGGTGAAGATGTTTGCAATTTTCTCATCAGTAGGGAAATATTGTAGAATGATGGTGCGATCGTGCACCAACTCTCGAATGTAGTGCATATGAATCTCAATGTGTTTGGTCCTCTGCCACTGAACTGGATATGTGGAGATCTTGATATCACTTTGATTGTCACAAAAGAGGATAGTCGAAGTAGTGCCACCAAAAACAAACTCGGAAAGAATACCCTGCAACCAAACTGCCTGAATGCAGGCATTGACTGCCCCTCGATACTCTGCCTCTGCTGAAGAAAGTGCAATGGATACCTGCTTTTTGCTGGACTAGAAAATAGGGAAATGACCAATCATGAAAACATAACCAGAAGTGGACTTCCGATCAATGTTATCACTTGCCCAATTTGAATCAGTAAAACCAATGAAATCAAGCTCAGAATCTGCAGCATAATGTAAGACAAAATGTTTCGTACCTTGCACATACTGCTTGCCAATGAAGCTCATGGGGCTACTGCATATATCTTGACATGGCACTCACAGCATATGAAATGTCAGGTCTTGAGTGTGTCAAGTAAAGTAGTGAACCAATCAACTGTCGATACATAGTGCAATCTGCAAGCGGTGTATAATTTCCCTCCTCAAGACTGATTCCTGAGAGGAATGGGAATGGGGCTGCCTTACATTCAGCCATATAAAACTTCAATAACAGGTCGGAAGCATAATTTTTCTAAGATATAGTGATCCCATCAAAATTTTGAGCTATCTCCAAGCCCAAAAAGTGATTCAGCAAGCCCAAATTGCTCATGTCAAAAGCTAGATTTAAGGCAGTTTTTAGCTTGTTTATTGAAGTAAGAGTGCTACCAGTAATGAGAATATCATCAACATAAAGTACAAAAACCAACAAATTACATTTAACTTTCTGTAGGTACACATTCGGATCAGATTTGCATCTTTTGAAATTCTGAGAAAGAAGGAAGGAGTCCATCTTTGCATACCAAGCTCTTGGGGCTTGTTTTAAACCGTACAAAGATTTCTTCAATCTGCAAACTAATGATGGATCTGATGTGTAGCCTTCTGGCTACTTCATATATACCTCTTCAACAAGATATCCATGTAGAAAATCACTCTTCACATCCATGTGGTGCACTTCCCAGTGCTTGGATGCGGCAATTTCTAAAACAAGGCAGATGGAATCCATCTTTGCAACCGGTGCAACGGTCTCAGTGTAGTCTACTCCTTGTACTTGGGAGAAACCTTTTCCCACCAACCTTGCTTTGTATTTGCTGGTATTTCCATCAGCAGCAACTTTCATCTGGTAGACCCATTTACACTGGACTAATTTTCTTCCATGTGGAAGAGAAACTAGCTGCCATGTACTGTTCTTTTGAAGAGAACTGTACTCTTCATCCATGGCACTTTGCCATCTCGGATCTCGATGGGCATGGTAGTATGTTTGGGGATCTAAAACAATCATCACATAACAAATCTCAAGAAGTAATGGATCAGAAATAGAAAGAGCCATTCCTGCTCTTTGAAATTCTGCTCTTGTTCGTCTTGGATCAATAGGATTTCCAAGGTTCGAACCAGCAGATTGAAGAGTGTTTTAGGCCCACTTCAGTAACTCAGGAGGATCATAATGGTCAGATTCCAAACCTGATATGTCATGATCATCATTTGTTTCTAAAATATCAGAAATATCAGAACCAATACCTTCATTATCGCTACTCGAATCTTCTTCTGGTGAAGGCAGTGAAACGACAGTTTCTTCCTCGACTAGTTGCAATTCTTGAAGCGGTTCTTCAAATTGCACACAACGCTCTATGAATATATTTTTGGATCTGATATCCATGAGTTTATATGCTTTTGATTCTTCCCCATATCCTATCAATATGCACTCAATACTTTGTGGATCCAAAGCTTGTCTCTTCTTGGAAGGAATTCTAGCCCATGCAGTAGAGCCAAAAACTCTCAAATTTGACACATCCGGTTTGTGACCAAAGAATGCTTCGAAAGGAGTCATAACTTTCAGGGATGAATGTGGAACTTGGTTCTGAATGTATGCAGCAACATTAATTGCTTCAGTCCAAATATTTTCAGCCAAACTTTTCGATTCAATCATGCAAGTAGCCATCTCTTTCAGTGACTGATTCTTCCTTTCCGCTACACCGTTCTGCTGGGGTGTGTAGGGAACTGTATGTTGGATCTGAATTCCGCTTTTGGCAGAAAGTTGCAGAAACTTGGCCTTGATATATTCTCCACCATTATCATATCTAAGAGCTTTGATATTTCTCTTAGTGGCGGTCTCAACAGAATCCTTAAAATCCTTAAATTTTCCAAGCACTTCGGACTTGTTTTTGAGAAAAAATACCCATGTAAAGCGGGAAAGATCATCAATAAATGTCAAAACATACCTTGAACCATTTAATGACATATGGGGCAGCAGACCACTGATATAGGAATGTATCAGCCCCAAAATTGTAGAAGCTCTGCTAGCTTTGTCGTTGTCGAACCTATGCTCAGGGTGCTTCCCAATAATGCAACCAGTGCATATTCCCTTCGAGGAACGGAGTTGTGGAAGACCATCTACCATGGATTTGTTTGATAACAGCAAAAAATACTTATAATTAATATGTCCAAATATTTCATGCCAAATCCTACTAACCTCATTACCATGTGTGCGAAGAGTAGTGGGCTTTGCAAGCGGAATAAAGTGTGAAAACTCGTAGCATTTTGCACTATGGTTCGCCTTTCCGACTGCAATAATTTTTCCACTTTTGATATCAAAAATTTCAACTGTATTAGGGCTGAATATAAATTTCTTCGGTTCACCAGTGTGTGTCATTTGATACACAGAAAGAATATTTGAAGCCAAGGAAGGCACATAGAGAACATTCTGAAAGCTTCCATGATCAACATGGATTGTACCTTTGCCCTTTGAAGAAAATTTTGAGTCATCTCCCAAATGGATGGGGATGGATCTGTTTGGATCGAATGAAGAAAAAGAATCAATATTTGTAGCCATATGATTCGATGCACCTGAATCTATCAAGAGAGTAGTGGGCTTCGAAACAGTTGCCATGAGTGCTTGTCCTCTTTCATGATGATCATTCCTATCCTTCTTCCTTGCACCGTCAGGAAGAGTTATGTTATTCTTTTCTAAAAGGAGGGCCATTTGATCTATAGTCTTCTTCATGCATGAAATTTCGGGATGAAATCCACGGTTGCAATAAGTACATTTAGATTTTTCCTTACCCTCTTTACCCTTTTGCTTGAACTTCGAACTGGATGGTGCATCCGTCTGCTTGCCTTTCTCTCTTTGCTTGTGAGGTTCGAATTTGGGCTTCTCCTTCTTTTGCTTTCCTTTACCATTCAAATTCTTGGGTCCTTGAACAAATAGGGATGAATCTTTGGAGATTATGGACCCCATTTGAATCAACTTATCATGCTCTTTTGTGACGGACTCAATGAAGGCATTCAAGGTAGGCATCTTCCAATTCGAGGTAGTTAGCCGACCGGAATTGAAAGTAGAGACAAATACCGAATAGTCTTTACCAAGCTTAGTGAAAATAGAGAGGATCAATTGCTTATCCTCTTTGATAAATCCATTGTTCTTCAACTGCATGGAAAAGTGCTTGAATTTTGTGAAAAACTCATTGATGGTCTCGAAATTCTCAGGACTAAGAGCAATCAATTCATTCTCTAATTGAAAAGCCCTAAGCTCATCCTGCTTGCCAAAAAGTGTTTCAAGTTTCTCCCATATTGCTTTTGGAGTCTTCAATCCGCTGCGATGGAAGTGAAGATCTTTGGAGATGGAGAGACAAAGAAGACCATAAGCTTCATCAAGCTTGTTGTAGTGTTTGGTTCTTTCCGACAATGTGCTTGGCTCCAATTCGAGGCCAATGGTGACTCTATAGTATCCTTTTGACCACAATATGATCTCCATATCATCTTTCCAATCAAAATAATTGAAAGGGGTGAGGATAGGCTTTGAAGAAGAGTATTCCATTGCTAGGAGCGAGTGCACTTTGATGTAGAAAGGCTTGCAAAAGAAAAGTAGCAAATGCAATTGAAGGAGACAATAACCTGCAAATCATAATGAAAACAATCACTGTAAGGTCGAACAATCTACCCTTTTAGAGTTGCATCACACCTGGGATTGGAGATCAAGCAATGTTGAATGGGTCCAATGTGTCAAATCCAGAATTTATGTGGAAACTCAAGCTTCTGGAGTGGTATTGGAAGTATTTTTAAGCTTTGCATGCACAGGAGCGAATGCTCTTGAGATCTTTCATGCCAAACTTTTTGTAATTTTGAGTAAATTCACTCAAATCTCCTTGTAGAACACCTGTAGAAAAGAGATCTTGTCCCTGCAATGGCTCTAATACCATGTAAATTTAGTCATAGCAGATCTAATGAACAAGTAAATCAATCACAACAGATGAACATAGAAAATATGGTGTAAAACTGTGCAAAACATGCAACGGTGCTCAATATCCCAATAAGGGTGAATAATTACAATACAATCATCTGACAATGAGTGAGCAATTCGAATTGACTAAGTAGGCCATTCGAATTACTGAATGGTGTAGCTTGGATCCAACTAGGAGTCCTCATCATTAATCAGTGGTGGTCATCAATGCACAAGAACCAGTCATCCAGGTGTCAATCTAAGTCTAACTGAATATAACAAGTGTAACTGACGTGTGTAGCACTAATATAGGGAAGGAGACTTAGTGGAGGGCACATGGGAGGCTTAACTGAAGTCAGAACAAGTCATCTAGTCAATCTGGAGGTCCAACGGAGTGAAACAGTCAGTCGGGAGTGAAACTAGCCTCAAATCAGGGAGAATCGGTGCTAACTGAGTGGGTAGGTGAAGAAGTATGCCCTTCTCTGGCAATAGGTGAGAAGTGGGAGCCTTCATGACTAGGAGGGCTAAAGCTCTGATGTAAGAAGCTCCCGGGTGCTAGAATGAAGTGGATAAGGTGCTGGAGGCATCAACCTGGTGAATGGGATGCATGCAAACCCTAATTGCATGCACGGTCCTGAAAATGATGATGTGGATATCCGAACACTCATGGGAGAAAATCAAATGCACTAAAGGCAATTCGAAAAGATTACAAAAGGCAGGCTTACTAAAAGAAAAAAACTCCCAATAGTGGCAACATCACTTTCCAACTCAGTCAAGGACCTCATGAATTAGATAAATCAAGTATGGAATCTAATGAGTGATGAAAAAGTAGTAAGATGATGGATTTTGGAGAGAAAAATATGGAGGATTTGTTGGCAAAAAACTAGACAACTTTCCAAGTCCATAAAGGCACCTAGCTTTATCCTTATCCGCTGAAAAACAAAAAAAACAACACAAATCTGTGTAAAAGAAGGAAAGCACTCTTACCATTTTGGACTATCATAAAAAGTAGATAGAATCTACCAGAATCTATTTGGGGGCACTCCTGTGGATAATGATGACAAGTGTAAGCCTAGAAAGGAAATATGTGGCCAACTACCTAGTCAAACACCTAGGAAAGTATACAAATGATTAATACTTTATATCCTAAGTCTAGATGGGTTTTTAATATTCTAGCAATTGTGATGTACACCAAATTTCATTTTTTTCCCAATATTTGTAGAAATTAAAAATCCACTCATCAAGCAACATAAGTGAGCAATGCCACCACGTGGAGCACCGATGGAAGGGCATCTAAGCAGGGAAGGTACAAAACCAATGTTTAGGGGGTCAAAATCATTGCAGAGATGGTAAAATGGTTTTTTTCAATTTGGTGTTTTTTTAATTTAAACCTATTATGGTGCACCCGAAACCCAAACACCTTGATGCAATTAGTGAGAACTACCACACCAATAATAAAAATAAAAAATAAAAAATTAATATAATCTATGGATTTTAATTTGGATTTTTTTATTATTTATCCCTAGCATGGTGCACTTGGAACTCTACTGCTATGGTGCGTTTATTGAGAACAAGTGCACTGATAATGGAAATTAAAAATAAAATAAAAAATTAATCTCATAGGTGTTTTTTAATTCAATCATTTTTATTTTATTTTACTCTTTCACAGTACGCCAGAAAATCAAACACCTCGGTGTGGTCATTGAGAACGACCACACTGGAAATGTAAATTAAAAATTAAAATTTAATGTAATTCGTGGTTTTTTTCATTTGATATTTTTTAAACCTTAATATGGTGCACCCTAATCTTAAACGCCCCAGTGCTATTATGTAGAACTATCACAGTGTAAATGCAAAGTAAAAATAAGAAATTAATCTAATCCGATTCCCTCCACTATTCGTTTACCCTACTTTGGTGCTTTCAAATCGGTTGTGAATCGATGCGCTTGAGTAGTATAAGTGCATCGGTTGTAAAATTTTAGATTTTTTTGCTTGATGGTTTTTCCGACCATGTTGCCACATGATTTATGTATGCACTGGTGTGTCCATGTCGGTTATGCACTTGTGCATTCATGTTGGTTACAGATCATGCATTTGGTATGTATAAAAATGCCGAAAAAAAAACATCCACTAAAACTTCCACCCACTTGCTTATGCTAGTAACCTCTACTGTAAATGGATATTTGGGATCTTTTTAGAGGAGAATCTATTATAACCTCCAATACAAGGCCTTTTCCATGTAGTGCATGCAAGTAAAGAAGTTGTATGGTTACTGAGATTGTGTTTAGGTATTGGGTTTGTACAAAAAGTTGTAAGGTTAGATTAGGACAATTAGAGTGTAATATTTATGGAAAAGAAAAATGCTTATCGTGATAAGTCAAAGAATATTGATGTGCAGTACTACTTTGTGAAAGGTATGGTTGAATACAAGAAGGTGATGCTGGAAAAGTTCGACACCTTGAAGAATGTTGTAGACTCATTGATGAAGTTTGTTAGTACTGATAAGTTCTCTTGGTGTACAAAATCTATGGGCATTACTGCCCTAAACTTGTAACTCTACGAGTACGCAACCCATTATTTTGCAAAGAAAACAAGTAGGAGAATGTTGGGTATGTGATATATTCTTTGCATGTTGGTTGAATCACCTTATGATCCCTCCTTGTATAGTGTTCATCATACACATTAGGCATAGGATTGAGGGGAGACACCTCCACCCTACTTTGCAAAGCGCCATGAAAAAAATTAAGCTATTTTTTTGGAAAATAATCCATTAATCACGATTAATGGATTGGGGTATTAATCTAATCCAAGTTAATATATTAGGATTTTGTATGCTATGGAATACCTAAATATTGTGTTGTGAATGGTACTAAGAAAAATACAATGTGAAAGATAGAGATGTGGCTCTATGTTTTGTTGGTTTTTCTTGTTTAAGGGTTTCTAGGTAATATTTATTATTGTTATAGACTAAATTAACACTTCTTTGTATGTGATGAAACTTTGATTTTTTATCACACAAAATGACATTATGGATGGAAGAGCCTTGATTTAGTATTTGATACCATGGCCTTGATCATTTATTGATTCTCTAGCACAAATAATTTTTGTAACCAAGTGATGAGACAAAAACACTCTTGAGGGTCTGGAAACATGCGTGTTACACCCTCGTTTCCTTCATTTCACCAATGCTTTCAAGAAAATGTTGTAAGAATAGGTTTCTTTTGTATGGAATGCATTTCAAAAACTAGTTTCCCTTGTATGACTAGCATTTTTCCCCAAAAATTTCAAAAAAAAGATAGAAATTGGGGTAGTTAGGGTGGTTCTTGTGATATCCCTCCTTGTATCCCTATTAGATTTATAGATGCATATTTTTCAAAAGAAAATCCATAGTAATACCATTTAGACATCTATTTAGAAAGGGCTTTCAAAAGATTCCATTACAATATTTATCGTATACTTGTTAAAACAAGAAAATCATCTTATCACTTCACTTCGATTCTTAGATTTAGGAAGGCGCACCAATTTAAAGAGGGGTGTTTCTATGGAGAAATTTGAGGAGAGTTTTAAGCAAATTGTCTCCGTAGTGGGAGTATTTCGAACTTCCCTCTTTCCGCCATTTGTCTCAATAGGAAAAGCATGGAAGAAACAATTTTCTTTTACCTACCATTTGTCTCATTCGAAACCACCATTTGTCAATTTAAAGGAAGAATCCAATGGCCCTCTTGTTCAAGGGCGGCATTTCCAAGGTAGGAGTGAGGATGACGACGGTGTTGATAAGGTCGTGGATTGTGGAGTTTCGGGAAGGGGGAAAAATGATGAGTCTCAGGAGCTGGACAGAGATCTACCTTTTCCTCCTTGCACCCGGCATGCTTTACAAGGAGAACGACGATCTACGTATAAGGATGGACCTTTATTATCCAGACTTGCAGTTTCTGGAAAGTTCCGTTTTCGCCGTCGCATCCATAGGATGGATCGTGTCTCCACATAGGTTTTCAGCGAGCTTAACAGCAAGGATTTTTCTGTTCGGAGGGGATCGCATGTTCCTAATTAGGCATACGGTTCATGTGTATGGAGGTATTATTTTCTTCTTTCTAAAGTAGTGTTGTTTCTAATTGGTAGTGTAAATATTTTTACATTCTGGCTCAGCGTCGTGATAAATGGTTTGTAGCATTTTATTATGTAGATATATATAATGTGATAATGTATATGGATGGAAATCTATTAATTCGATCCCAATCTGATGGAGATCTGCATGAGCGGCGCATCGGTTGTATCTTTCTATTCATGTTTGTGGCATTGTGATACGGATATTTTCTAGTGATTGTACTTACGGTTCTGATTTCTGATCAGCTCCTTGTTGGGGATCGCCATAATTTTAGACTGCCAAGAAAAATGCTAGATCCCTGTATCTCGGTATATATTTTGCTTCTCGATCTCCACCTGATATCACGCCTTTGTAAAACGTTGGATCCTTGCCACCTCCATCTTAATTGTTGACAAATAACGCGTGTTAATCGTTTGACCTAGATCTGTGCTTAGGGTTTTGATAGACACAAAATCGTTGGACCTCTGGCATTTTTGCAGCGTGTTGGTTGAATGCATTGGGCATTCTGTTGGATTATTTTATTTTTGTTCAATAGTATTGCTTTCTGTTTAGATCGTTGTCAATCTTGTTTTGGAGAGTGATCTCTGTCAAAACGCAGTGATCCATTTCCTTTCTTGTGCGTGTATAGATCTGCGCTATGGAAGTCGCAGATCTAGGTTTACATACTTGAAATGAAGTCAAGCTCCTGGTTGCTTGTATGTTTAGTTCGTGTTTCATTCTTACTTATGCCGTATGAAAATAATTCTTCTTCTGAAAATTGTAGACCTATGGATTAAGCGTAGATCTCTGCTCATTAATGATTGTTGTTGCATTGATACATCTGGTCTGGGGCATGTTTTATTTTTATATTTATAATTGCCGAGAAAACGCCCTTTCCAGTGTTCTCAGTGATCTGGGACTTCATGCCTGCTTGTGAAATCGCTGCTTATTCCTAGCTATGATTTTGTTGATCTCCATATGGGAGAAACGTTCAGTAGATGTGTGAATCGGAGTTTAACTTGCTCTTAATCTTTTATCTGTGCATAAACTCCCATAATAGAGATGCGATAAGAAATATCTGCTCAGTTCTTTAGTTGTGATAAATAGATGTTTGTAGCCGACCACGGATTAAAAACATTGATAGGTCTGTCCTATAGATTTTCTTGTTAAATGCAGTATTTAGCAATACCGAGCCAAATCTCCGGACAAATATTTACAGATCTGAGTTATTGTATATCAGATGGGGTACACCTTTTTTTATTTATTATGAAAAGCCTGATCACTATATTCTATTATGTTGATCCTGTATACAGTGTTGAAATGCCTGATCGTTATTATTTTTGTGTAGATCAGATTACTACTCATGAGCATACCTGTAACTAATTATTTTTCCTTACCTTTGCATTGTCGTTAGTATGTAATGCGTATGCTCCGTCTGGATAGGAAACCTCGGCTCCAGCAAGTGTTGGTTTGTCGATATATATACATGCATTAAAATGGGATATTAACAACAACTGTTAGCTTTGTAAGTGTATACTTTATACTGCGTCTAGATTGGGAAGGGACGGCTCCGTAGAGCCCATTCCCTGTTTATATTTACATCTATCTTTTTAGAACTCGGTAATGTGTGTGAGCATCAACATCGATCCCTGCTTGAGTTGCATTTTTACCCGGTATGATATATTTTTGTTTGCACTCGGTGTATGAACGCATTGATACTTAATGCGTTTTGGTATTCTTTGGTAGTTGCAAGCTGTGGATAATCAATGTAGTTGTAATTATTGTATACTCTATGGTATGAAGGCATAGATCCTTGTGTAGTTGGTATTTTGGGGTAGATATCCCTGCACGTTACATTTAAGTATAAACGTTGTTGTTGGGTTATTGCGCAACGTTGTGGGAAAACATATCCTTGGATGTTTTAGAATCTTATATATGGTAGATATTCCTGACCATTTATAGTTAGATAGAGATGCTGCATGAAAGTTGTGGATATCGAATTTTATCTTGTATATGGTCGAGTATCCTTATGCATGATGTTGAGTTCTAATGATGTGCGGCCATGAAGTTCATGAGATCTAGGTTTTGGATCTGCTACTTTGAAATCGGTGTGGACCGCTTGAGTTCTGTAATGTTTGATTAACATACCTTTATTTACATTTATAGTAACGCCAGAGACGAGTCTATGTAAGTACATATTCAGTAACTATAAGGATTAAATAGATGTCGAGCACTTATGTTGATATTAGTATAAATGAAAGCCTCTATGTATAAATAGATTGTTACATAGGGTTAGATATCTGTGATTTACCCTGATGTTGACTCATTGTCTGAAAAGAATGTCGCGGAGTGCTGATGATTGGCATCAAGGTGTCTTGAAAGTACTCTCTTTAAGGGAGGCCTTGAGAAAATAGAGGAAATTTATTGCAACATATGTGTTGCTGGATGTAATTCTCCTCTCGAATAATAGAAAGAAAATATGACCTGTCTTTGTGGACGTAGCCCAGTCGGGGTGAACCACCTATATCATTGTCTCGATCTTATGTGTGTTCAAATTGGTGTTATTGTTTTGTTCCATGGAGATGTTATGTCAATTACTTGTATGTCTTCCTCTGGTGCATGGGTATTGTTGTGTCAGGATGTTTCTGGTGAATGACAATGGACATGGATTAATGTCATGAAGATTTCTTTGTATAATAATCTTGTTCAGGTTAAATGTATGCATTGAAAGAGTAATAATTCAACAGCAGATGTTTGGAATGTGAAACGTAATTTTTGTAATTTACTAAATTTTGAGATTAAAGATTGGGTCTGTCACAGTTATTTTGTGTCATATGAAATTCTTGGTAATTGATTTTGGTTGCTATTTAAATTATATCAGTGTTCGGCCTATGCCGTGTAACATGGGTGTATAATAACCATTTTGTATTGTCGTTTTATTTACGGAAGCATGTCAGACTTATATTCCTCCCACAAGTGCATTTGTTTGTAGAGACCATTGACGTTATGGAAATACATTTATTTCGCTAATTATATAAAGGAAGAAATTTTTTTAGTTTTTACCAAATTTATTAACTCGATTTATCTGGAGATGTTACATATGGTATCAGAGCATTAGGTTACAACACTAGGGCCTAATGAGCTCAACATGCGATAGGTGAGTATAAAGGTTATTAAGTACTAATCAATTGTTTTCGTTTCATTTGGGATGCATGGATCATACTGGAGGAGGGGAAAATGAATCTCCGAGTTCGACTTCAAGTTTCTTCCGCCAGAACGTAGGTTGCAAACACTCGGACATAGTTGGGCTCAGTTGAGGAGATAATATAAGCTGGTCAAGGGAACTCCATCGATAAGACGCAAACAAAGGATTTATGTTCCAAAGAATCAGCAAGAGGTAATCGACAAGATGTCTTTTAAATCGCAAGTAAGTATACTTCACTTGTTGAAGCATTCTAAAGGAAAAGCATTGTCTATATGTGAGCATTTATATGTTTCCTCCCAAAGATTGAATGGTCTTCTCTTTATAAATACTAGAGTATGAATATCTCCTCATGCTCTACAATTAGTTTCATTAAAGGATAAGAAAGTATTCTTTAAAAATGATTAAAATAGTTGGAATATGTTCCTATATTTACCTTGGTGATCTTGTTAATATTTTCATATACGTTGATCGCAATGATAGTAATGAGAATCATAGGAGCGTTTGCATGTTCAAAAGTTCATAAACATATTTAGGATTATGTATCTAATGAAAAATGTACATTCATATCTGGTCGATTGATGCCATTGGTAGGGCTTTAGTACATATATAAGTCAAGTCATAGACATTCATCATAGGTACTTGATTGCTTCAATCATATTTATGAGGATAAGAAAAGTTCTAGGCTTGGAAAGGTGACTATACAAAAGAAGACAGGATAGCAAACATATTGAATCATAAGGATTGAATGAATGATGGTTAGGTCATTATGAGAAGGATTGGAAAAATTGTCATGAAGCACCTAGTTATTGATTTCACGCATTTATGTTGGGACGATTGTATTAAGTATGTGCACGAGATTGTAGGGTGCAGGGATCCTTATCATGTTAGAAAAATGAATAAATGGTACTAAGGAGTAACTCCTGAAATTCTCCTTATTGGCTAAATGTATTGAGAGAAGGTGTAGAAGATGTTTGTACATTATATTGAATATTACATGTGATGGTTTCGATATAGAATATTAGTTTTGTGTTCTTCCTTAATTGTTATGTGACATGGTAGAAAAGAATGATTAGTTATAAATATATAATCTTCAAGGTTAATGTAAGTAATGTTACTATCCAAACCATAGATGGTTAGAAGAATTGTAAAACTTTTATGAATGATTAACAAAGGGTCATCCTCAAGGTAAAAGATTGAAAGGATAGGAATTAACTTCATTTGGTTAAATGGACATTCTACTGTGAGAAATTTTCTAGGACTAGGAAATTGACATCCTTGTGAATGATTTTCATGACCTTCGACTTAACTCTACTTCCACAAACGAGTATCCTTCGTCATTATAACCTTATCTGAAGATTTCAAGGGATAAAAGAGAATAATTGTTAAGAATCCCCTTGTCTCCTTGCAGTATAGGATTGTATATAATAATGAAGTATACATGTGTATTCAAAGTAGTAAAAAGATGCTTATGATGAAAAGTTATGATTTCATTTTTGTATCTTCTATTTTCAGGAATCCTTACTAGGAATGTTGGGATACTGGGAGTGGTTGACAGAAGGATTATACCTTCATGTGGTCAAATATTTGTGTTATATGTATGGATACTTGAAAATCCGTTAAAGAATGCATGAGTATCTTTTATATATACCTCTTACTTCAGTAATTTCTACTAAGATAGACGTGGGAAACAATGAGTAATAGTGATACCTTTATTTTTACTCAATAATTATGCCGACTTGCTATTCATGTACAGTTATATGTTTTCTCAAATTGATTATTTTGTTAAAACAGATAGATTATTGGAAACCTAGAACCAACATGAAATAAATACAGGTTAGTAGGATGCGGTAATCTTCTGACGTCCTTATGTTGCCACAAGGAATGACTGTTTTTATTTATTATGTGTTAAGGAAAACATTGCTGACATGGAATTTGCAGGGTAGATCGGAAGTGATCTTTGAGACAGTAATCGAGGTAAACTGGACGCTCGGCAGATGAAGGTGAGCTATGCGGTCGCCTTTACAAAGGTATATGGTTATCATTATAAGGTATGCAAGTATGTTTTAGAAAATTGGTTATTCCTATGTGATATTAGTATATACAAAAGAGAAGTTGTATAACTAAAATAGGAAGTGTGATTGAATGGTGAAGGATAACATTCGAGGTTAAGAAATCATAATGTCGACGGGTCATCATAGGAATAATATTAATTTTTTCAAGGGATTATGTAATCCTATTAAGTAAGTGAGTTATGCTTTGGAAGGAGAAAACGTTTACTTCAGATGATCAAGTATGGATATGGTAGTTTGAAGAATGAATGATTTTCTTATTTACAATATTTGATTTTGTTATATAAATTGTTACTAACAAGTGAATTTGGCAGATGGCCAAAAACTCGGTGGAACTTGTTGAAAGACAAAAGCTTAATATAATATGCATGGTACAATAAAGGGGTGAGGATGAAAGATCCACATTGCAGTTTTTATTATTGTTAATTGTTGTTGAATAAAGAACTAGACCAAATTGGTTCGAGAAATTGTAAGATTACAAAATGTAATGTGACGAAATAATTGATGAATTTGAATGAGATTTTCCTAGACTCAAGCAAGGCGGCTTGTGAAAATAAATTCCGGGACTCAAGCGAGAAGGCTTGAGGGGAATTGTGTAAAGAATGTTGTAAGACATTGAAAATATTCCCTAAAATCAGGGATTGAACAGTTACTAGGATTCTCGGAGAATCGGCTGGCTGTAAGACCTGGGCAAGCTATAAGAAAATGTATATGTGGGAGGCAGGACGCTGCTTAGTATACATGAAAGAAATGTTTGCTGTGTGAGCACTAAGGTGTTAGGAAAAACATGAGAGAAATGTTTGCTGCGTGAGCACTAAGGTGTTAGGCAAGACATGAAAGAGATGTTTGCTGTGTGAGCACTAAGGTGTTAGGCAAAAACATGAGAGAAATGTTTACTGCGTGAGCACTAAGGTGTTAGGAAAGAATTTCCTGGATCAAGTGAATGTTGTTTTTTGATTTCGTCAACAATATACAATTAGGGAGCACTAGATTTATTCCATATATTGCAAGTGATATGTGCAATAAAGAACTCATGATTTATGTTTCTGAGTTTGATTATGAAGTTGATGACAAATTGTTACTAAACATTGTTTCTTTGAATTCCAATTTTGTGATACAAATGATTACTCCAAGAGAAGAGTGAACACCGAGGACGGTGTTATTTTAAAGGGGATGAGGATGTGATATCCCTCCTTGTATCCCTATTAGATTTATAGATGCATATTTTTCAAAAGAAAATCCATAGTAATACCATTTAGACATCTATTTAGAAAGGGCTTTCAAAAGATTCCATTACAATATTTATCGTATACTTGTTAAAACAAGAAAATCATCTTATCACTTCACTTCGATTCTTAGATTTAGGAAGGCGCACCAATTTAAAGAGGGGTGTTTCTATGGAGAAATTTGAGGAGAGTTTTAAGCAAATTGTCTCCGTAGTGGGAGTATTTCGAACTTCCCTCTTTCCGCCATTTGTCTCAATAGGAAAAGCATGGAAGAAACAATTTTCTTTTACCTACCATTTGTCTCATTCGAAACCACCATTTGTCAATTTAAAGGAAGAATCCAATGGCCCTCTTGTTCAAGGGCGGCATTTCCAAGGTAGGAGTGAGGATGACGATGGTGTTGATAAGGTCGTGGATTGTGGAGTTTCGGGAAGGGGGAAAAATGATGAGTCTCAGGAGCTGGACAGAGATCTACCTTTTCCTCCTTGCACCCGGCATGCTTTACAAGGAGAACGACGATCTACGTATAAGGATGGACCTTTATTATCCAGACTTGCAGTTTCTGGAAAGTTCCGTTTTCGCCGTCGCGTCCATAGGATGGATTGTGTCTCCACATAGGTTTTCAGCGAGCTTAACAGCAAGGATTTTTCTGTTCGGAGGGGATCGCATGTTCCTAATTAGGCATACGGTTCATGTGTATGGAGGTATTATTTTCTTCTTTCTAAAGTAGTGTTGTTTCTAATTGGTAGTGTAAATATTTTTACATTCTGGCTCAGCGTCGTGATAAATGGTTTGTAGCATTTTATTATGTAGATATATATAATGTGATAATGTATATGGATGGAAATCTATTAATTCGATCCCAATCTGATGGAGATCTGCATGAGCGGCGCATCGGTTGTATCTTTCTATTCATGTTTGTGGCATTGTGATACGGATATTTTCTAGTGATTGTACTTACGGTTCTGATTTCTGATCAGCTCCTTGTTGGGGATCGCCATAATTTTAGACTGCCAAGAAAAATGCTAGATCCCTGTATCTCGGTATATATTTTGCTTCTCGATCTCCACCTGATATCACGCCTTTGTAAAACGTTGGATCCTTGCCACCTCCATCTTAATTGTTGACAAATAACGCGTGTTAATCGTTTGACCTAGATCTGTGCTTAGGGTTTTGATAGACACAAAATCGTTGGACCTCTGGCATTTTTGCAGCGTGTTGGTTGAATGCATTGGGCATTCTGTTGGATTATTTTATTTTTGTTCAATAGTATTGCTTTCTGTTTAGATCGTTGTCAATCTTGTTTTGGAGAGTGATCTCTGTCAAAACGCAGTGATCCATTTCCTTTCTTGTGCGTGTATAGATCTGCGCTATGGAAGTCGCAGATCTAGGTTTACATACTTGAAATGAAGTCAAGCTCCTGGTTGCTTGTATGTTTAGTTCGTGTTTCATTCTTACTTATGCTGTATGAAAATAATTCTTCTTCTGAAAATTGTAGACCTATGGATTAAGCGTAGATCTCTGCTCATTAATGATTGTTGTTGCATTGATACATCTGGTCCAGGGCATGTTTTATTTTTATATTTATAATTGCCGAGAAAACGCCCTTTCCAGTGTTCTCAGTGATCTGGGACTTCATGCCTGCTTGTGAAATCGCTGCTTATTCCTAGCTATGATTTTGTTGATCTCCATATGGGAGAAACGTTCAGTAGATGTGTGAATCGGAGTTTAACTTGCTCTTAATCTTTTATCTGTGCATAAACTCCCATAATAGAGATGCGATAAGAAATATCTGCTCAGTTCTTTAGTTGTGATAAATAGATGTTTGTAGCCGACCACGGATTAAAAACATTGATAGGTCTGTCCTATAGATTTTCTTGTTAAATGCAGTATTTAGCAATACCGAGCCAAATCTCCGGACAAATATTTACAGATCTGAGTTATTGTATATCAGATGGGGTACACCTTTTTTTATTTATTATGGAAAGCCTGATCACTATATTCTATTATGTTGATCCTGTATACAGTGTTGAAATGCCTGATCGTTATTATTTTTGTGTAGATCAGATTACTACTCATGAGCATACCTGTAACTAATTATTTTTCCTTACCTCTGCATTGTCGTTAGTATGTAATGCGTATGCTCCGTCTGGATAGGAAACCTCGGCTCCAGCAAGTGTTGGTTTGTCGATATATATACATGCATTAAAATGGGATATTAACAACAACTGTTAGCTTTGTAAGTGTATACTTTATACTGCGTCTAGATTGGGAAGGGACGGCTCCGTAGAGCCCATTCCCTGTTTATATTTACATCTATCTTTTTAGAACTCGGTAATGTGTGTGAGCATCAACATCGATCCCTGCTTGAGTTGCATTTTTACCCGGTATGATATATTTTTGTTTGCACTCGGTGTATGAACGCATTGATACTTAATGCGTTTTGGTATTCTTTGGTAGTTGCAAGCTGTGGATAATCAATGTAGTTGTAATTATTGTATACTCTATGGTATGAAGGCATAGATCCTTGTGTTGTTGGTATTTTGGGGTAGATATCCCTGCACGTTACATTTAAGTATAAACGTTGTTGTTGGGTTATTGCGCAACGTTGTGGGAAAACATATCCTTGGATGTTTTAGAATCTTATATATGGTAGATATTCCTGACCATTTATAGTTAGATAGAGATGCTGCATGAAAGTTGTGGATATCGAATTTTATCTTGTATATGGTCGAGTATCCTTATGCATGATGTTGAGTTCTAATGATGTGCGGCCATGAAGTTCATGAGATCTAGGTTTTGGATCTGCTACTTTGAAATCGGTGTGGACCGCTTGAGTTCTGTAATGTTTGATTAACATACCTTTATTTACATTTATAGTAACGCCAGAGACGAGTCTATGTAAGTACATATTCAGTAACTATAAGGATTAAATAGATGTCGAGCACTTATGTTGATATTAGTATAAATGAAAGCCTCTATGTATAAATAGATTGTTACATAGGGTTAGATATCTGTGATTTACCCTGATGTTGACTCATTGTCTGAAAAGAATGTCGCGGAGTGCTGATGATTGGCATCAAGGTGTCTTGAAAGTACTCTCTTTAAGGGAGGCCTTGAGAAAATAGAGGAAATTTATTGCAACATATGTGTTGCTGGATGTAATTCTCCTCTC
The DNA here is from genome assembly GCA_027924585.1 of Larix kaempferi. Classification (NCBI taxonomy): domain Eukaryota; kingdom Viridiplantae; phylum Streptophyta; class Pinopsida; order Pinales; family Pinaceae; genus Larix; species Larix kaempferi. The sequence continues at coordinate 18,119,960 of BSBM01000073.1, forward strand.
GAATAATAGAAAGAAAATATGACCTGTCTTTGTGGACGTAGCCCAGTCGGGGTGAACCACCTATATCATTGTCTCGATCTTATGTGTGTTCAAATTGGTGTTATTGTTTTGTTCCATGGAGATGTTATGTCAATTACTTGTATGTCTTCCTCTGGTGCATGGGTATTGTTGTGTCAGGATGTTTCTGGTGAATGACAATGGACATGGATTAATGTCATGAAGATTTCTTTGTATAATAATCTTGTTCAGGTTAAATGTATGCATTGAAAGAGTAATAATTCAACAGCAGATGTTTGGAATGTGAAACGTAATTTTTGTAATTTACTAAATTTTGAGATTAAAGATTGGGTCTGTCACAGTTATTTTGTGTCATATGAAATTCTTGGTAATTGATTTTGGTTGCTATTTAAATTATATCAGTGTTCGGCCTATGCCGTGTAACATGGGTGTATAATAACCATTTTGTATTGTCGTTTTATTTACGGAAGCATGTCAGACTTATATTCCTCCCACAAGTGCATTTGTTTGTAGAGACCATTGACGTTATGGAAATACATTTATTTCGCTAATTATATAAAGGAAGAAATTTTTTTAGTTTTTACCAAATTTATTAACTCGATTTATCTGGAGATGTTACAGTTCTGGTACCTACCCCATCGGCTACAACCTCCTCTCATGCAAATATGTCTATCTACACCTACTATAAAATCAAGAAAGGTAGGCCATGAGAGGGACCTTTTTCCACAAGTAATTTTATGTTGGAGGAATAATTCTATCTCCATCCCCTATTGACCTGAGTATGTTATATCCTTTCCCTAGTATACCTAGATATTGCTTGAGTTTGTTGGAGAGGAGAAGAAAGGAGATCTAGATTCAAGGTTTCACAAGGTGTCAGAACAGAGAAAAGGTATGATTTTACTTGTTTCTATTGTTAATAAGAGAATTGATGTCTTTCCCTTCCCTAATACTGAGTTTATGACATGATTGATGGACTAATTGATATTTTATATTGAAAGTAAATTCATATATTTATGTTCTTGTTTTTCTCTCAATTATTCAATCATTTTATCCTTGTCAAAATTGTTTGAGGAAGGTTGTCTATGTTGGTAATGTAGGTTAAAGCTCAGACCAGTTGGAGCAAATATGAAATACAGTAAGGAGAAGCTAGGATCAAACGTCATAAATAAGGTGCATCAATCCTCTTTGCTCAGTATCTCTTAATTAGGGTTTTCTTGGTATAGATATACTCATTTGCTTGTTATCAGTGAGTTTTTTTTCCTATTTATGGAGTCTTATATGTCACTTTCTCACTTCCCAGTATGTTGGTGACCTCACCCCAGTCATAGGATAGCTTTATGTGCAATAAAATTGGCGACTCCAATAGGGAAGAATCCATTTGATTTGGGGTTTCTAGATTAGTTCTTCTAGTTTAGTTGATTGATTTGAGTCCTTTTGCAAGTTTAATTTGGTCTTAGACCCTCAAAGTGACCTCAAACCTTTATTTTGAATGTGGAAATTTTTTTGAACTACTCAAGACAAAAACGTTGGTTGTGATACTTACAGTCATGTTTTACCTATAAAAGCGCTAGCAAAAAAATACACCTTAGCATTTTACATGTTGTCTGCGGTATATATAGTAGTGTTTTTTCCTATATGTTGCAATTATTCCATGACTTGTTTAATACTTTGGGTTCCTTGATTTGTCTTTGATTTGGATGACTGCTTTGGGTCTTGTTGAGTTTTATTAGAGATGATTTGCCTCATTGGTGACCAGGATCGACATGATTGTTGGACCTTTTTGAACAAACTTGTTTGAGAAAATATATGCCCTAGTCCTTTTCATTGTTTCTTTGGGATAGTGTGGAGAGTTTCTGACTGCCAAAACTTTGTAGTGAACTCTCAGAGGTAGTTTAGCTACCCTATTTGGTCATTCTCAATTGGTTCTTTTCAATTGTTTGGTAATTTTTGAATAATTTTTTTGGTCTTCATCCTTTTTCACTGTTTGATTGGGTTTCTTTCCAAAATTATTGACTGTTACAACCCTATAGTGGCTTTGCAAAGGTTGTCCTTTATCCATGTGTATATGTTCAGTCTCTACTTTTAATTTTTGGATTGAAAATTTGTCAAAGAGAGTCTTTTGTATTTTTAGACTTCTTTTTCATTTCATTTTGTACTTTTGGTTATCCCTTGAAGTGAAATATCAGGGATGATTTTGTGTTGTTGTCAGACCCTGATTGCACTGGTTGTGTGCAATAATCAAGCTTGACCAAACCATGAATTCTAGTAGGTCTATCTGCTAGGTGGCATTCAAATTTGTTTCATATATGTTTCCCTACTTTTCATACTTGGATGACAAAAAGGTCTTGAGTTTGTGGCTTCTTTCACTTGTGATTGATAGGGGTGTCAAGGGTGTGTTGCATTTTCTATCTTGTGTAGTTGTTCGTAATTGAGTTCTTTCATCTCATTTGATCACATTGCTCTGTCGATCACACAAAAGGACAACATGGATTGAAGAGCTAGGATTGACCTAGATGACTCATGGACTAGAACTACCCTCTTCAGCTGAGAAATTCCCTCTTTCTCCTGATGTTTTGACATGTGCGCTACTCTTTGGGCAGCAAACCAGTGCACACCTTGGAAAACGCCCTACTTTACTCAAGGGAAACCAACGCACACCTTGGAAAAGTTGCATGTTGTAAAACACTAAAGTTGCATACTGTGCGCTACTATGCCTTGAGAAACCCGTGCACATCTTAAGATGAAATCAAAAAATATATTAAGATTATGAATTGGGATTAGTTGAAGTTGGTTCTACAACTTCCCCAACCTCCCAATTCAACCACCTCTCGATTCCAACTGCCTACCTTGTCCCATAAATACAAGGAGGATCCATGAGAGGAGGTTAGAACAAAACCTAGAAAGAAGGCTTTAGGCATTGTTACACTGGAGAAAAGTCCCAAGTCATTGTGAAGAGCAGGAGCCCAGGACTCAATTGCAGAAGCATCTTGACACGTCAGGTATACTTGTACTGATTTCATGCTTCTTTGACAATAAAAAGGTGGAAATACCCTTCCTGTCCCAAATCGAATGTCTATTGGATTGTATGTTCATTTGGTTTAATATCTGACTATATTTGATGTTAAATTGCTTTATAATTTCATCATATCTATTATATTCAAGATACGCTGAGGAAGGTTTACTTTGTGTTGCAGGTTCATCAAGTGAAATACCAAGCGAAAGCTAGGACCAACCATCGATAAAAGGTGCATCTTTCTATATATTGATCCCTTTCATTTGTAGGAACTAATTGTAATGCAATGAATGTATTTACCTGTCAACCCCGCCCAAGTTGGTAGTGTCTCTCCTCACTATAAGGTTTAAATCCTGAACAACACACTGGTGACCATACTGGGGACTAACAGTGTGTTTTTTTGCTCTAGGAGACCTAGTTAGGTTTTCTTTCAGTCCTTTTTTCAGTCTTTTTGATTCTCTGAGAGGTCTTGTAGGTATCTGGTACCTATTCTTTCTTTCCTGATTCATCTCAGTTTGTTGTTGCAAAGCCTGTTTCTATCCTTACACATTGGTTTACCCTACTAATAGTAGCGCATACCACCTGATGAGCGTTGGTTTGTACACCAAACAGTAGCGCATCTTTCCTAGTGTGCGCTAGTTTTTGCACTGCACAGTAGTGCATTTTCCTGTAACTTTCAGTTCACTATTAGGGTTTGATTTCCAGTATTTGGTTTCACTTCCAGCCTTTTGCTTTGCCTCCTTGACTGACCCCTGAGACTTCTATGTCTCTTTTGAGTCTTTTTTACCTCTCTGAAGTTCTTTAGTTTGTTTTTTCTTGCTTGAGTACTTGTTTATGTGTCTTCACTGCTTTCTAGCCCTTTTTGAAGCTTGTGCACTATTCTCTTTTGGACATAGCTGCACACTTTTACCCTAGTTTCTTTTTGTAGTCATACAAGCCTACGTTCTTAATGTTAGTTGTTTGTAGCAACAATAGCATGCTTTCACTTTGTCTTATCCTTTCCATTAGGGTTTGACCTTCAAGTTTGAGTCCTTAGGGTTCCTTTCGAAAGGTTGCTTGGTTTAGATACTTTCTGATTGGATTTTCAATTTAGTCCAAGTAAGTCAACGCCTTCTAGTTAGCCTTCTTTCGAGTCTGTGTGTTTGGTAAGGTCACTTTTGGTTCGCTTGCTGTAATACCCCATTTTGACCCTTAGGATATATTATCATTTAATGTAAATAATGTGTACATGTGATGTATGTTTTCCTAGCGTGGAGCTCAAGGCCAAGGCCCCGCTAGTGAAAGCCTGAATTTGATTTAAAAGGGAAAGCATTGATATTTTGATGCCCATGTGCTCTTAAGCCATGGAAATTGTAAAAAGGATGTAAATAAACATCATGCAATAAAATTCCAAGACTGGCTATGGAGGCAACGAATGAGAAGGGGCCACGTGTATCCACTAGGGAGTGGTGAGGGGGGCTATGGGATTGAACCATAGGCTGCCATATGTCATTATGAGAACCCATTTGACTTTCCTTGATGACATTTAATTCTGTTGTAAGGAAGTGGTTGAAGAATTCAGTCCATGGCTTCAATGGAGCATGGGCAGCCCAGAAATTCGTATGGCAGAGTATGGGCTCTGTTTTCTTGTACCACAAGCCACTCTACCTCATGGGAGTTGCTTCTTCCTCATCCCCATTCCATTGTGAAACTTACCAGCACCATTTTCCATCCAAAAACGAATTGCCAGCAGAGAGCAAAACCAGAAATCGCGACTTTGAAAGAACCCGCGTTTTGGGAAGCCAAAAACGTCAAGATCTGGTATTGGACAGTGAAATCCAATGGGGGATCCATTGGTATGAACCTTGGGGCAAATTTGGGAGCATTAGCTACCCCGAAATCCGTAGGAAAACCCAGTTTTTGCAGCCCAGAAATGAAGTGACGGGATTGAGCTATTGGATAACAGAACTGTGAGAAATCCATGTGTGAATGACTGAGCAGAGGTTTGGTTTGCTTGATAAACCCAGTGAAGGCTAGAATCTCAAGGAATTAGCAGCTGGACCTTTCTATGCCCACCCTAAAGAGAACTGGAGGGAAGGGACGCCCGAGGGACTGTGCAGCAGAGAAGGGGACCTTCCTTGTGTTGGGGTGCGGTAGGTATTGTGGGTGCCATGACTGCTGAGATCATTTGAGATGCCTGTAGCTTTGTGGTTGAGCTCACTGGCTTAGCATCCTCCTCATTTGTCATTTGTATGCTTGATAAATCCAACGGTGTGTTGGCTTAGCATAGCTGATGACCAAAACCGTGGCTGTGAGTGAGCCCAGCTAGTTCTTCCTTAGTGGATACACAGCCCAGCTCGGGGGTGATCTCTCAGCTGAAAGAATACAGGCTGGATAGAGATCTATGGTTGGGTGGAACGTTGCTCTCACATAGCCAGTTGTTTGGACAGCTTCATCTTCAAGATAAGTGTTCTATGTATTATAAATTATTTGCATTTTGTGTTCTGCAATATGTTAAATTGTCCATGTTTAATGAAATGAATGGATTATCTTAATTTGGAATCCATGCATGGTATTGGAACGAGATTGAGTCTCTATATGTTGAATCATCCTATGTGGTGATATATGTATATATGTTAGGCATTACTGTTTGTGTGCTTGCTATTATGTTTAATTCCGCTGTGTTTATATTGAGTTGAAGCTGCACACAGAAGTTTTTAATTGTCATGAATTTATGAGTAATGTACTATTGGGGCTAAGTCTACCAAAAGCCCTCGGTGTATTGTTAATGTTTCCTTCCCTGCAATTTGTTGATGGAAGGGGACGTTACAGGGTGGTATCAGAGCTCTAGGTTCAACACTACGGCTGTTGGGCCCTTCACAGAGATATAAATCATTGTGTGTACATGCATTTTGTATTTGGAACTAAAATGCATTAAAGAAACCTCAAGATTGCATGGCTTCTATTTGTTGGAATGGGAAATCATTTCCATGACTGTTTGGGGATTTTTGCAAGCTCCTTGCATTGATTGCATTCTATGAAATAGAGGAAGGAGGGAGAAAATTCATTTTCAGGTTGAATGCTTGCTCTAATGTGTCCCCAATGCTGTAGCATTCAGTTTGTATTTGTCTGTTTGCCTCCATGGAGGAGAGAAAGGAGGGGCAACCTCTGCCATCTTATATTGTTTTGTTGTTGTTGTTGTTAATTGCTATGCATAGGAGATGATGCATCATGTGCTTGAGACCTTGATTAATGATGAATCCATGTTCCTTAAATGTCCATGATGCTTTGAATGCATGAACTTGAATGTTGAGCATGGCTGGAAATGAGTTCTGTTTGTCTAAAAGCATGAATAATCAGTTGTTACAGCCCCATGTCTTAATGATGATTGTTAATTACAATGAATCCACATTGTGTGGCCAATTGATGGTTTTCAGAAGTGAGGAAAGCCTGCAAATTATGCCCTTATGCTCATGAGTCTCCTTACCCATGCTTGTTGGCTGCTTGGAGATTAATTGTGAATCCATTGGTTGGATTGTTGAATGTGAAATGAAAAGAAAATCCCTTATTAGAGATGCAAGTTCTTGTCATTCTCTTACTGTTTTTATGCAAGTTCTTGTCATTCTCTTACTGTTTTTATGCAATTTTTTATGCAAGTCTAATCTGTAGTACTTCACCTCTGTAAGGCGATGAAAGGGCACATTCCAGAAAATTTTCTAACTGTTGTGAAAAGTTGCAGTTGCAGGCAAAAGACAGAATGGTTTTGATGTAAAATTGGGAAGTTGGGGGCGGCATTTTGATTGGGAAAAATGGTAGGTTCAGATTTCTCAGATGTGGCAGAGGATCACACCATTGCATAGACCTCTTCAAGAGCTTTCCAACGGTACCAAATTTGCCTTATTTGGTTAAGGGACGAGGGAGATATGACCCCCGCAAGCACGCGGATCGCGTGCAGATTGCGCGCGGAATGCGCGCGGATCGCGCACGGATTGCGCGTGGATTGCGCGCAGATTGCGTGTGGATTGCGCGCGGAATGCGCGCAGATCGCGCACAGGTTGCGCGCGGATCGCACACAGATCGCGCACAGGTTGCGCGCGGATCGCACACAGATCGCGCGCAGATCGCGTGCGGATTGCGCGCGGATTGCGCGTGGATTGCACGCAGATTGCGTGTGGGTTGCGCGCGGATCGCGCACGGATCGCGCGCAGATCGCGTGCGGATTGCGTGCGTATGGCGCGCAGATTGCGTGTGGGTTGCGCGCGGATTGCGTGCGGGTTGCGCGCGGATCACGCGCGGATTGCGTGCGGGTTGCGCGTGGATCGCGCACAGATTGCGTGCGGGTTGCACGTGGATTGCGCATGGATCGCGCATAGATGGCGCGCGGATCGCGCACAGATGGCGCGCGGATCGCGCACAGATGGCGGGCGGATTGCGCGCGGATCGCGCACAGATTGCGCGCAGATCGCGCGCGGATTGCGCACAGATTGCGTGCAGGTTGCACGTGGATAGTGCGCAGATTGTGCGCAGGTGGCGCACAGATGGAGCACAGGATGCAAAGGGAGTTAAAAATGTGAAAAGTAAGAAGTAGTTAAACCCAGAATTTCATAAAAGATGAATGGTGCATCGAAATTGAGATCCACGAAGTGCCGAGTGTTCCTTGTTATATGGACTAACTTCGCCCGATATAAAAGTTTTTGCGATTCTTCATAGATTTTCTTCCACAGGTGTCTGAAGTTGGCATTCTGGACCAAAATACAACTGTGTAAAATGTGCAGAATTGGAGTAAAAGTTGTCATTTTTGAAGAGATGCAGTTCCCGCACCTGATGTCGGAATGGAGCATGAAGACAGGCATTGGAAAGCTTGTCCAGCAGGGAACAATGATGCATGACCAGAGTTTGAATGAGGTCTACATATATCATAGATATTGAGTGCAGAAGAGTGCTAGCGGCTGTTTTGACAAACAAATTTTGTTGTCAATATGGGCAATTTCTACAATTGCATGATATGGAAGAGGAATTCCATGTTACAATGAGGGATCGAAAAGGGAAGAATTCCTTAAACCCTTGTTTGTTATCATACTTATAATTATGAAATTGTCATATGGCATAAAAATGTTAAAAATGTAAGGGATTACATAGATGTATATGCACTAGATGGCATCTTAACAAACATTGCATAGTGCATATGGAAATGCTTGTGCATAAATGGGATATTGCATATTGGTAGAATAATGAAGTCTGCATATGCAATGAACCACTAATGGAGAATATTGTGGTTGATAATCACTATTGATGTTGGTATTGGTTGTAGGACCAAAGATAACAAAGAGCATGGCTAAATGTGTTGAGGATGTTGTTGCATGAAGCCAACAACCTTATGCAGAAAGGATGGTGCAACAAATCTATGATCATAAAGTTGGAAAAATGACTGAGCAGCCTTGGTAAGAGGCCAACTGATCAGGTAACATCAGATGATGTTAATGGTAACCATGCAGGTAATGATTATTGGTGCCAAATTGCATGAATGTCGAAAGAGGATTTGGTAAGATCTCTTCAACTATTTTTGAGCTATGATGAGTTGGTTTGCATGTGATATTGAATACCGATTGGGACTGTTAACCTACCAAGCTTGGTGAGGTGTGGGTAAGTGAAGGAAGTGATCCTTACACCCTATGACTATTTAGAAATCTCAATGCATTCATATGAATTTATATCATGCCATGTGTATGTTGGTTATGTGCTTAATAACCCAAGCAAGTGAGGACTGGTGGTCCTGATTATGGTAATGAAAGTTATTTGAGATAGTCATGTTTCGATCATAATATGCTTGAACGCATAGTACTCATGAAACAATGCAAGGTAGCATTGAGTAGATGTGAATTAAGAGATTTCATAAATCTTGTGATGCATTGTATGAATGCATGGAACTGATGCATATGTTATTGAAAAATAAATAATGAATGAAATGATGAATTGATGATAATTCTAGGATCATTTCATGGGCTGTTATGAATGCAGAATAGTAAGTGCATGAAGAGCCCAATCATGATCGATGGGCTGCTAGAATGCTCTGTGGTAGGACAGAGTTGTATGAATGATATGGCTATGAGAATAATATCACAATTGCAAATCAAATTTATGTGAGAAACATATTTGAAAATTTGATCTAGAACTTATGAGAAGGAATCTCATGGTTGAGAGCTCTAAGTTCTGTTAGTAAGAACAGTTGTAAATATCAGATTTGTAAGTGTTTCAGATTTGAAATTTTGCTAATAATTGCTAATAACTGTTTGGATTACATGAAAATGTGTCAGGAGGACATGCTGTAAGTGGATGCTCATGTATGGCAGCGGGCATAAGACCATAACGGGCAGAGTGGTGTCACTTACAGGAGCCAAACAATATGAGGATAGCCTCATGGATAAGAAAACCAATTTCTGTAGTAGACAGAGTTGCAAATTCATACTGAATTTAATTATTAGAGCCATGGATTGGTTATGAAACAATCAGATTTGAATGGTATTGTTAAATGTTGCTGACTGTTTGGCTGTTTAATAAGTGTGCCAGGGAGACACATTGCAGTAAGACCAAGAGAGAGAGGTCCTGCAGAAGCCGAACTTCATGGGAAGGGATTCCATGATTTGAAAATGGGTTTCAGGTGAAATGCCATAAGACATTATTAATGTCTCATCTGCACTACATGATTGGTAAACAATATGAGTGAGATGGTGAAGATTATGTCAGTAAGACATGTGAGAGGCATGTAACATCAAAAGGAATTGGGATGGCAAACCGAGGGACTGTCAACTCAGAGAAGGAGCCCCCATTCCTCATTAAAGAAAAGAAATAACATCTGCAAAATGGATAAGTGTTCCATAAACCCTGATTGATATATATATATATATATATATACATACATGCATGTCTAATTATTAGAGTTAATATGCAGAGCATGTTTTGATTTTATTTCCATTATGGCAGACTGCTTGAAGTATGATTAGGACCTTCATAGTTCACATCAGTAAGGAGTGCACGCCTTTCTGGTGCTGAGTTATGTTAGGGATGCCAATATTGACTACGCCTTAAGGGAATGGACGCATTCCTGGTGTTTCAAGGTTGGATAGTGAATGTTATGAAATATGTTTACAGTTTAGAGCAGCAATACTAATGAACTTGCTTATCCATCTTGTGTTGACAGCCTAAACAGATTGTAATTGATGTTACACACTAAAGAATCAAAATAAAAGGATGTTGTGAGGGGTTGTGGTGGAAGGGTTAATATAAATGAAAGGATGTTGTGGAGGTTGTGGGGGTTTCGATGAAGAATTGTGAAGTATTGATGAAAGGGCTATTATATGCCTATGGCTCAATAGTAGAGCCTTGACCTAGAAATGGTCGTAGTGAAGTTTCCTTCCAGTCGGCGTGAAGGTGTACTGGTAAGGTGTTAATTATTTGATGATTTGGGGCAGCCTGCGTGCTGGCCAAACATCCTAGTCCGCAGGAGGATCCCAAGGCTTACAAAGTAAAAGCAGGACCCTGTGGACCAGAGAGGAAATGCACAATACAGATAAGTATTCAATTTCATTCATTTCTTATTTGAAATAATGAAGGTTTCAAGTATAAAGCTTGTAACAATGAGCTGATGCATTATTGTTTCTTTGTTGGAAACCTTGGTCAATGCAGGAAGCAAGGACCCTGAAAGAACTAAAAGTTGCTTGGTAAATCCAGAGAGTGGCTGGTTGGGCAAGAATATTTATGTTGTGGAGCAGCCTGTGCGCTGGCCAAACATGCAAGAATATTGATGTTGTGGAGCAGCCTGTGCGCTGGCCAAACATGCAAGAATATTGATGTTGTGGAGCAGCCGGTGCGCTGGCCAAACATGCAAGAATATTGATGTTGTGGAGCAGCCTGTGCGCTGGCCAAACATGCAAGATTATTGATGATTTGGAGCAGCCTGCGTGCTGGCCAAACATGCGAGATTTTTGATGTTGTGGAGCAGCCTGCGTGCTGGCCAAACATACAAGACTATTTGATGTTGAGGGGCAGCCTGCGCGCTGGCCAAACACCCAAATCCATAGGCGATTCCAAGGCTTGTAAAGCAAAGAAGGACCCTATGGAATAAAGTGAAGACATCTAGTGCAGATAAGTATTTGGTTATCTTGTAATTTCTTGCTTATGAATATACATGTGTATATGATTTGGTTATGATTTTCTATGAAAATAAACTAAACATGTGAATTAATTCAATGTTTGAGTGTAGGTATTGCTGGAAGCAATGACTATGAAAGCATCTCAAGGATGTGTGTGGACATGTAACCGTCCCAAAGAGCTCAGCATGAGCAGTAATGAAAGATGGAGCTAGTGGAACTATGTGAGTCCTAGCAGCCAAGAGTTAGACCAACCGAGTGGAGGAACTCCATGGTTGAAAGGTCTGGAATAGACCATAGACACTACGTGTCATAGCCAAGAAGGGCAGGTCAAGCATTCACGTTGAGGTGAAAGAGACTAGGAGCATGAAAACCACCGTGGTGGTGTGGGTTCCAGAATGGAACATGACTAAGAGAAGAAACTCTTACTGCTCTCTCTTTCCTTTTTATTGATGCATTTATAAACATAGAAAATTGTTGAATGCATGTATGGCTAAAAGTAGAGTGTGTTTATTTGATGAAAGTGAATTGTGAATGCTAATTAATGAATTTCCTGTGAATGGATGAACATGAAGGAATTCATGTGTATGTTGGCAAGCATGAAAAGTGTGGGAGTCTCATGAGTAAAGCATGGACTATCCATGTCAACTGGGGAAAAAACCATTGACTGATTTTTTTTTTTATGTTTGGGTTATGCTTGGCCTAATGAGAATTGTAATGATGAATTTCACAGGTGGAAATTAAATCAATTGGTTGCAGTTGTTATGAGCAAGTGTTGCTTGTGAGCCAAGTGAGAACCAGCTATGCACAATGACCATGGCAGCAGACCATAGGCTATTAGAATTGGCTGGAAGTCTTCTTCAACAATTGCCAAGACCCAAGAAAATATTGGAGAGATGCTCAAGATGCAAAAGCAGCAGAACGAGATGAACCTCAAGAGGGTAGCAGCCATAAAGTTTTCAGACTTATGGATGAGATGGAAGATCCGAATCAGCAGGAGCAGCTCGTGAAAATCAAAGGACTTGGTCCTGAAAGTTCAAAGTAAAGAACAGAATGCAGGGCAGATCTGTAAAGTTTTTTTTTTTTTTAAGTTTTGGACATGTGTAAATTGTGTATGTGTGCCTAAGTCTTGGAACACCGAGGACGGTGTTATTCTAAGGGGGAGGGGATTGTAATACCCCATTTTGACCCTTAGGATATATTATCATTTAATGTAAATAATGTGTACATGTGATGTATGTTTTCCTAGCGTGGAGCTCAAGGCCAAGGCCCCGCTAGTGAAAGCCTGAATTTGATTTAAAAGGGCAAGCATTGATATTTTGATGCCCATGTGCTCTTAAGCCATGGAAATTGTAAAAAGGATGTAAATAAACATCATGCAATAAAATTCCAAGACTGGCTATGGAGGCAACGAATGAGAAGGGGCCACGTGTATCCACTAGGGAGTGGTGAGGGGGGCTATGGGATTGAACCATAGGCTGCCATATGTCATTATGAGAACCCATTTGACTTTCCTTGATGACATTTAATTCTGTTGTAAGGAAGTGGTTGAAGAATTCAGTCCATGGCTTCAATGGAGCATGGGCAGCCCAGAAATTTGTATGGCAGAGTATGGGCTCTGTTTTCTTGTACCACAAGCCACTCTACCTCATGGGAGTTGCTTCTTCCTCATCCCCATTCCATTGTGAAACTTACCAGCACCATTTTCCATCCAAAAACGAATTGCCAGCAGAGAGCAAAACCAGAAATCGCGACTTTGAAAGAACCCGCGTTTTGGGAAGCCAAAAACGTCAAGATCTGGTATTGGACAGTGAAATCCAATGGGGGATCCATTGGTATGAACCTTGGGGCAAATTTGGGAGCATTAGCTACCCCGAAATCCGTAGGAAAACCCAGTTTTTGCAGCCCAGAAATGAAGTGACGGGATTGAGCTATTGGATAACAGAACTGTGAGAAATCCATGTGTGAATGACTGAGCAGAGGTTTGGTTTGCTTGATAAACCCAGTGAAGGCTAGAATCTCAAGGAATTAGCAGCTGGACCTTTCTATGCCCACCCTAAAGAGAACTGGAGGGAAGGGACGCCCGAGGGACTGTGCAGCAGAGAAGGGGACCTTCCTTGTGTTGGGGTGCGGTAGGTATTGTGGGTGCCATGACTGCTGAGATCATTTGAGATGCCTGTAGCTTTGTGGTTGAGCTCACTGTTAAAAATTCAATATGCTAAGACAGAAAATAGCAGCATTACATTCCATTTCACAATAATAGCATATACAGGATCACTGAAGAAACAACAAGCATAGCATAAACACAAGAGACACAGATTTATCCTGGGAAACCCTCATGGGGTAGAAAACCCAGTAAAGCTTCCTCAATATAGATGACCAGCAATATACAAAGATGCAAACCAAAGACATGATCTCCTTCTCCACTGTAGCAGACCTCTCCTCCAATAGGTGCGCCTCCCTTGAATGAGTGAGTGTGTATAATGAGGAACACACCTCCTCTATTTATACACTACTTTGATATGTATTTTACACAAGTACACGTAGGCTCGTATTTAACCAATAGGTTAAATAACCCACTACAACTAACTGGGCCGACCCCTCTAGGGTGGTCTAATAACCCTTTGACCCACATAACACATTTAGGGCCGACCCCCACTAGGGAAGTCTAATAACCCGAGTTACCACATTCCGACGGAGGAATAAACATCTCCGGATATACAATAAGATCTTCACGGAGGAATGAATCATCTCCGGAATAATAAAGTACAAATATAATATTCTTTGAAGTTACAATATTTAACACTCCCCCTTAACGAGAAGGATATTATAACAGTATCTGCACGAGCAAGGAGTCATCAACATCATACATGATACATCTATAAATCATTGGAAGCTTTCTCAACATCATCAGTAACTCAAGCAGTTACTGGAACATCTTCAATACTGGAACATCAACATCTTCAGTACTGAGTCTTTATCTTCTGCAGCACTCGAACAACTACAACAACATCAACATCTGGATCCTCACGATCATCAGTATCGTCATCTCACGACCATTAGCATCGTCATCACACGATCATCAAGATCGTCATCACACGATCATCAGCATCGTCACACACGATCATTAGCATCGTCATCACACGATCATCAATATCGTCATCACACGATCATTAGCATCATCATCACATGATCATCAACATCGTCATCACACGATCAGCAGCATCGTCATCACATGATCATCAACATCGTCATCACACGATCAACAGCATCGTCATCACACGATCATCAGCATCGTCATCACACGATCATCAGCATCGTCATCAATACAGGTATCCATAACAATACAAGTATCCACATCATTAGTACAAGTATCCTACCGATACAAGTAACCACATCATCAATACAAGTATCCTACCGATACAAGTAACCACATCATCAGTACAAGTATCCTACCGATACAAGTAACCACATCATCAGTACAAGTATCCTACCGATACAAGTAACCACATCATCAATACAAGTATCCTACCGATACAAGTAACCACATCATCAATACAAGTATCCTACCGATACAAGTAACCACATCATCAATACAAGTATCCTACCGATACGAGTAACCACATCATTAATACCATCACTTTCTCGGAGACCATTCGTCTACGGATCAATTCAGGGACCGAAGTCCGAGGATGATACAATCCCCTTCACGTACATTTTGAACTATCAGTTCCGGGATGATGCAATCCCCATCACGTACATTTTGAACTATCAGTTCCGGGATGATGCAATCCCCATCACGTACATTTTGAACTATCAGTTCCGGGATGATGCAATCCCCATCACGTACATTTTGAACTACCAGTTCCGGGATGATGCAATCCCCATCACGTACATTTTGAACTATCAGTTCCGGGATGATGCAATCCCCATCACGTACATTTTGAACTACCAGTTCCGGGATGATGCAATCCCCATCACGTACATTTTGAACTACCAGTTCCGGGATGATGCAATCCCCATCACGTACATTTTGAACTATCAGTTCCGGGATGATGCAATCCCCATCACGTACATTTTGAACTATCAGTTCCGGGATGATGCAATCCCCATCACGTACATTTTGAACTATCAGTTCCGGGATGATGCAATCCCCATCACGTACATTTTGAACTAAGGTCCAGGGACGATGCAGTCCTATCTTCTATTCTCGGAGACCTCACGTCTACGGCTCTCTTTAGGACTGAGAGTCCAGGGATGATCCAATCCCCTCAATTCCACCAAGGACTTCATTCTCGGAGACCTCTCGTCTACGGCTCTCTTTAGGACTGAAAGTCCAGGGATGATCCAATCCCCTCAACTGTCCACTAAGGACTTCATTCTCGGAGACCTTACGTCTACGGTTCTCTTTAGGACTGAAAGTCCAGGGATGATCCAATCCCCTCAACTGTCCACTAAGGACTTCATTCTCGGAGACCTTACGTCTACGGTTCTCTTTAGGGCTGAAAGTCCAGGGATGATCCAATCCCCTCAACTGTCCACTAAGGACTTCATTCTCGGAGACCTTACGTCTACGGTTCTCTTTAGGACTGAAAGTCCAGGGATGATCCAATCCCCTCAGCTGTCCACTAAGGACTTCATTCTCGGAGACCTCACGTCTACGGCTCTCTTTAGGACTGAAAGTCCAGGGATGATCCAATCCCCTCAACTGTCCACTAAGGACTTCATTCTCGGAGACCTTACGTCTACGGTTCTCTTTAGGACTGAAAGTCCAGGGATGATCCAATCCCCTCAACTGTCCACTAAGGACTTCATTCTCGGAGACCTTACGTCTACGGCTCTCTTTAGGACTGAAAGTCCAGGGATGATCCAATCCCCTCAACTCTTTTCTCATCCATACAGGTACAATCATATATCACATCAAAACATGTATACATCACATCAAGACATGTGTACATCAAAACATGTATACATCACTTAATCAACACATGTACACATCACATCAAAACATGTGTACAACAAAACATGTATACATCACTAATCAAAACATGTACACATCACATCAGAACATGTATACATCACAACTAGCATGTATTCTTACTAATACATCTAAACATGTATACATCACACCAAAACATGTATACATCTAGCATGTATTCTTACCAATACATCTATCATCAAAAGCATGTATAAGTAAAGCTAAGTATTCTAAGTATAAGAGTCCTAAATCTAAATATTTCTAAGTAACTGGGTGTAGAGAACAGGTTACCTCATCAACGACCTTGTTGTTTGATGAGACAATCTCATCAGTAGTGACTATACTACTCCCCCTTTCGAGGACGGTCCTTTTGAACTACACCAAGCTTGTCTCGGAAGTATTCAAACTTCACTTGAGACAGAGGTTTGGTTGGTAACTTCTTCACTTGACGTAGGGGTTTGGTTAGTACAATGGTAACCTGTTACAAATTCAAACTTTTAGAGTTCATTTCTGTGACATATCTTGTTAGTTCCCTATGTTCTTTGACTTATCATGGAACACTAGATTCTATGTCATCTTGATACAACTCTAATTATCACATAGGATCTCAGTTGGTTCTAACTCTAAGTCAAACAAACCTAAAGCCAAACTTCTTCACAACTAGCAGAGCAAGCAGCCATATATTCCGCTTGCGCTGAGAGTCACACTAGACTGCTTCCAGCTAAACCACGAGATCATGGCTAATCCCAGACAATAACATCCTCTCGAGGTGTTCTTCTTGTCTGATACACTTCCTGCCCAAACAGAATCTGAATAGCCATTTGAAGTCATGATCTTCAAGATAGCATAGATCAAATTCTATCGTGTCCTTTATGTGCCTCATCACATACTTTGCAACTATCAGGTAAACACATCTAGTTTCCACTAGATACTAACTCAAGGTGTTCAAAACAGAGCATATATCTAACCTAGTATATGTTAGATATATCAAAGACCCAATAATTTGACTGTACAGAGTTATATCCACTAACTCTGATGAGTTATCCCCTAACGGCTTCAAGCTGGAATCCATAAGAGTGGCCATTCCAACACCTCAAGTCATATTTCTCATCATACTTTCCCTGATTGATAAATATTCCTTCTGAGCCTTGCCATACTTCCAGACCTAGGAAGTAAAGCATCAAATTGAGATCTTTCATTTTTCATTTCTGTATTGAATGATCTTCTGCATATCTATCTGTGCCATCTCTCATTAGATGGGTCTACTGATATGAGCCTCAGTATCATTCGAACTCTGTGGTGAGTTCCTTCTTGCATCCATGTCATATGTGTATCATATTCAACCTTGTAGCAAAGGTTGAGATCCACATCACCCATGGTGATCATTAAGCTTAAATAATAATCGATCCTAGGTACCTATACAGAACCTGATTCATACCTCTTCTTTAATTACACCATACTTGGAGCAAACATCTTATCATGATTCTCTTCCCCTTTCTAAGAGAATCTTCTAGCCATGAGCCTTCTATATTTTGTTTGATTTGTAAATCTTCTTGTTTGAACATCCACCACTTGTACGGTGTCCATCATTCTTCATGACCTTTCCTACAAATCAAAATTAAGTACATGATTAGTAATACTTCATAATCATCAAAAGATAACCCATTATGCATACAGATATCATTTACATAGTGATGCAACTATTTTGACCATTACTTTGGCACAACACTTTCCCATATCCTGTATGCATACAGTGGCTATCTAGATGCCTTCCATCTCTACCAGAACATACTATCGAGAGTGTGCACAACTCTCAGCATGTCAGCAAAGAGGTTTCATTCTAGACAAGCAACAATGGAATGTTTGTCCAAGCATATGCACATTAGTTGTATACTGTTCAATGCTCTATGAATGTTTACACTCAGCATTATATATTCTAGGAATACAAATATGCATGCAGGCAATATCATTACTATTTCAAATAGCAACTCAAATACTTATCTTTTATGTTTGTGTGGCTGCCTCCCGCTTGATCTTCTGTATGTCTTTTGAACTTCTATTCATTCTGTACCACTGTGCATGCTCAAGAGTCATCCTCATGATCTCATATACAAACATACACTCATTAGTATATTCTAAATGCTATCAAAACATTATAGTACTAAATAATCTTGAAAACGTATAGTCATGATTATAGTTAATAAACATTAGTATTCAAGATTTCAGGGAAGTCTTCTTTTACTCATGCGTATCATTGATAAGAGATATAATATGCATAATCCCTTGGTTACTAACTTTATGAATGAGCATAACCAATCATTCCAAGTATACTTATATAAGGGATCCTAACACAAGGTAAGATTCATGGGAAACATACCTGGATTATTATACCTACTTGGTTATGTACAACATACCTCGTAAGTAGAACAAAGATTATGGATGAGTCTTTGTCTTCATGTTTTCATGGTCATGAAGCCTGATTTGTCTTTTGTGATGTACCTGTATCTTGTTAGCAGACAACCTCAACCTCACACAACACCATAATGCATTAGTACAATCATAAGTGTCAACACCCTAACCAATGAATATCTTCTATCATGCATTCATAATTTTGTTAAGGTGATACAACAAATCTAAAATCAAGATTGTACTAACTGTAATAATCATGAAGACAAACATACCATAAACTTAATCATGAACAAATCTCAAAACATACCTCGATGAGTCATACCTATCGAGATCGCTTGTAATCTCCTTATGTAAAGCCTTAGCCTCATCTCCCTCTGAAACATGAACTCCTTCACTTATGTAGGTGACCAATCTATCTTCTTCTAGGATTAACCCTATCCACTTGATTTGCAAGAACTGGACCTGGAGCTGGATATGGGTTTGTCAGAGAAACCCCAAAAATTCAAACTTTGAATTTCAGACTTCCGAAAGGATAGAAATATGCGCCTTGATGAGCTGATCAAACTGATATATTTAGAATTTGAAAACTGCAAAGTTTTACTCCTCAATTTTGCCTTTGAAACTTTCGGATTCACTGGACGTGACCCTGAACTGGGGTTTGATGAAGCCCACTCTTTTGCCCCATCAAAAAGTTTGAACCAAAGCTCTAAGCTTCTATTTTTCTGAGGAGCTTCCAGCCGTGGTCACAGATTTCAAAAATTCCTATTTTTACAGAAGCCCTAATTTTCCACTTTTCTGATCAAAGTCCCGAACTAGGGTCTAATCAAGCCCGGCCTTCTGCCCAACCAAAAATTCTGATCTTGGTCTCTAAATTTCTATTTTGATGAGTAGCATCCAGCCGTGGTCTCCGATTACAAAAATTCCAACTTTCTTCAAAGCCCTAAATTTCGGAAGCCATGAATGAAGGTACCAAAAAATAATTCTGTTTTGACATAAATATGTACCTGATTGTTTCTGGTGTAACTCCGAAATTTTTGATCCACAGGGTCTGAAAAAGTTTTCTGAGATAGCCTGACCTGTTAGCTTTCCATCCTGACAGGTCTGACCTCAATTGGATGTTCTGAGAGAGAGTTATGCCAAATGTCGCAACGTGACCTGTTTTGGGAAAATACAGGAGAGCGAACTTGTACGGCGTGCCACGTGTCACTGTTTGACCTTCGGCCTCTGAAAAAGTTTTCTGAGATAGCTCGGCCTGTTATCTTTCCATCCTGACAGGTCTGACCTCAATTGGATTCTCTGAGAGAGAGTTATGCCAAGTGTCGCAACGTGACCTGTTTATGGGATAATACAGGAGAGCGAACTTGTACGGCGTGCCACGTGTCACTGGTTCAACTTCGGCCTCTGAAAAAGTTTTCTGAGATAGTACAGTCTGTGTACTACCTGTCACTTTTCACGAAATTTCATTTGGATCTTCCTAGCCCAAGTTATGACCTTTTTCCCAAGGTCACCTGATTTTGACTCAGATCTGGAAGAGGCAGAAACCCTATATTGTACAGATCATAAATCACAAAGTACAACGAATTAGAGGTTGTCCTTTGGACACAAGGTACCTGGAGATCTTAGCTTCGTCCTGTAACAATTTCAGATCCGAAAACTTCGCCAAAACGGATTTATAGCGAAAGTGCTACGATGACTGGTTTTTGCTATGTAAAACCCTAACCTTCAAATTGTCGTAAGTAAAGCAAGTGTCTTTAGTGCCATACCTTGTCTTCCTTCAGGTTAGCTCTGATACCATGTTAAAAATTCAATATGCTAAGACAGAAAATAGCAGCATTACATTCCATTTCACAATAATAGCATATACAGGATCACTGAAGAAACAACAAGCATAGCATAAACACAAGAGACACAGATTTATCCTGGGAAACCCTCATGGGGTAGAAAACCCAGTAAAGCTTCCTCAATATAGATGACCAGCAATATACAAAGATGCAAACCAAAGACATGATCTCCTTCTCCACTGTAGCAGACCTCTCCTCCAATAGGTGCGCCTCCCTTGAATGAGTGAGTGTGTATAATGAGGAACACACCTCCTCTATTTATACACTACTTTGATATGTATTTTACACAAGTACACGTAGGCTCGTATTTAACCAATAGGTTAAATAACCCACTACAACTAACTGGGCCGACCCCTCTAGGGTGGTCTAATAACCCTTTGACCCACATAACACATTTAGGGCCGACCCCCACTAGGGAAGTCTAATAACCCGAGTTACCACATTCCGACGGAGGAATAAACATCTCCGGATATACAATAAGATCTTCACGGAGGAATGAATCATCTCCGGAATAATAAAGTACAAATATAATATTCTTTGAAGTTACAATATTTAACACTCACTGGCTTAGCATCCTCCTCATTTGTCATTTGTATGCTTGATAAATCCAACGGTGTGTTGGCTTAGCATAGCTGATGACCAAAACCGTGGCTGTGAGTGAGCCCAGCTAGTTCTTCCTTAGTGGATACACAGCCCAGCTCGGGGGTGATCTCTCAGCTGAAAGAATACAGGCTGGATAGAGATCTATGGTTGGGTGGAACGTTGCTCTCACATAGCCAGTTGTTTGGACAGCTTCATCTTCAAGATAAGTGTTCTATGTATTATAAATTATTTGCATTTTGTGTTCTGCAATATGTTAAATTGTCCATGTTTAATGAAATGAATGGATTATCTTAATTTGGAATCCATGCATGGTATTGGAACGAGATTGAGTCTCTATATGTTGAATCATCCTATGTGGTGATATATGTATATATGTTAGGCATTACTGTTTGTGTGCTTGCTATTATGTTTAATTCCGCTGTGTTTATATTGAGTTGAAGCTGCACACAGAAGTTTTTAATTGTCATGAATTTATGAGTAATGTACTATTGGGGCTAAGTCTACCAAAAGCCCTCGGTGTATTGTTAATGTTTCCTTCCCTGCAATTTGTTGATGGAAGGGGACGTTACACTTGCTTACTCCTTTACTTGGCTTAGTGTTTTCTTAGGGTTTTGATGCTTAGGAGCAGCCTGTTAGGTCTGCCTTTCCATTACGAGTATTTCTTTTCCTTGTCTCTTTTACACTTTGTTTCCAAGTCTCAAGTTTTTCTTTTGCAAAAACTTGGTAGGTCAAGTCTTCCTCAAATCGTTTGATTTGTTTGTTTTGAGCCATTTAGGTGTTTGTCTTACTCACACTTTACATTTAGGTCTTACTTGCTCTTTTTCAAGTTCTCTTTCTTTTACAATTATCAGAAAAGACAAAAAAATGTTTAAGTAGCTTAGTAGTAAGATCTATCGTTGTTTTGAAGTAGCATAGTTTGCTTTGAAATATTAAAAGAAAATACAAAAATATTTTGATTTAGGATTGCCTAGGTTTCAAGTTTTTGAAAGAATCATAAACGAAAAGAGAAAATTTTTGTGAATTTGAAAGCTTTACTTTACACGCACTTTACTTTCATACAAACCATTCCACACATCGCACTATCCCTTGTGAGTAACAAGTAGCTCTTAAAAAGAAATATTAATAAAATTAAATAGCAACATTTTTATTTTTAGGTATACACATCATCAACTAGGTTAGGCTAGAGTTTCGGACTTAAATCACCTTAAATATCCGAAACTAGCTTCATTACTCAACAATCGTAGTACGAATTTGTATTAGGTAAATCCATCTATATCAAATAGTCCTTGGATGCTCTATTCAAACTAGAGTTAAGAATGATGCCGTGGGAGATTGGAACTGTTGAGGATATCCCCTCACTTTCCTCTCAAACATAAACCAGAGTTGACTCGCGTACGGGGGTCCTTTCGGACTTCAAGATTTTCTACCCTACCCATGTGTTTCGACTAGGCTGAAGACTATCCCCCCAGTTTATTTCGTATTGATGGTATCCTTAGTATTAGACCTCTAGGATTCTACACAGGTAGAGTGAGAGGCTATTCCCACTTCACCTCGGACAAATGTGGAAGGTAACCCTTTGGCAGTAATCTCGGGAAGGTGGTTTGGTGATTTAAACGCTTGCACCCAGTGGACCTCCGGAGGACACCACGTAACTGACCGTCGATACTCTGTTAGTCTGTTCTGGGCCCTAATCATCCCAGACTTGCTTCAGAGAGTATTTGCCATCTGTTTGCTTGGTTTGATTACTTAGGAAATTTTGTAGTGGTATGTTATTTTCTCCTTGGTTGTAGTGGCCACTAGGTTTTTACTTAGTTCAATTTTTTATAGTTGTGGGGGACCAACATCTTCGTCGGTCTTAGAGGTTGCAAAACCTCCCCCCTCCCATTTTGGAGCCTCCACCGCCATCGTGATGCCAGAGGATAGATTCCCGTGGTTCTTTTGAACTTATGGGTGAAACAGAGGTTCTTAGAGAACCGCATCCCAGAACCCCAGATCAACAGGTCTTTGATACTGTTGAGGTTGAGGACCTAACTACTACATAGTTTAATACTCCTTTCAACCCTCCTCTTACTGGACCCAACGATCCACTTCTGGTACCTGTAGGTTTTCAACAACCTGAGTATAGTGCTTACTTGTTTACACCAAGTTATACTATGACTAACCCAGGAAATGAGAAGGGAGTCCCTAAAACTCCCACAACTTCTATGGCTACAAGGATTGTCAATCCTTCATTCACAAACACTGCCACACCGAGTTCATTGCAGACTGCTTCTGTCTCAACTCCGTCTTTTAGTTTCAATGTTGGTACTCTAGGCATGCCAAGATCACTAGCTTCGACATCTGCCTCAACTTCCATGCCTACTTTTGGACCTAACAACATCCATTTGTCAGGGATACCCGCTGTGAATTTCACTCAGTCTTCTTCCACACAATAGTTACAGGGTGTAACTCAGAATATTGCTTCGTCATCCATGGTCGGATCGATCCCTTCTACATCCATGCTCGTTATGGGTACGATGAAGGCACCGTCCGTTACTACCACACCTGTATTCAACCCCTATGCAGGTTACAATGTTAATCCATTGAATATACCTGTAGGGAGTATCCCCTTCTCTTTGTTTGTTGGAGGAGGGGGGTAACATAATTAATCCTCAATTTGGCGGGACTAACACCCAGCCACAATGGACCGTTGCCCCGAAAAGTAATACGCTTACTTTCGGATGGAAAAATTTCAATGCTTTCGTTTCACAACTGATGGATGGGGGAAACCCCAACCAACAGTACATGAACCAGGCGATGGGTGGTTCCCAATACCAGGTTCTTGTTTACCATATGCCATCGGCTCAACCACGTTTACCATTTCTGGAAACTTTAAACTTTTCATATCTTTCAAATCTTACAAATGACCCCATGTGCCATGATGCTACATGGCCACCCATTCCCACTAAATTTCCCTTAGACATACCAAAGTTTGAAGGTAATACTGGTGAGGACCCTGGTGACCATGTCACAAATTTTCATCTCTGGTGCTCCTCCAATTCGCTGAATGATGATTCCATAAGGTTGAGGCTCTTCCAAAAAACCTTGACAAGTGTTGCATCCAAGTGGTATATTGAACTACATGTGGCTTCCTATAGCACCTTTCGGGATCTTGACATTGTTTTCTTGAACCACTTTCAACTTCATGTCTGGTACGATGCTGGCACAGACCTTTTGTCGACATTTCGATAGAACAAGGCCACTCATCTATCTGATCACATTCAGGAGTGGCGAAGGAGAAAGAGGCTCATCAAGGCTGACATCCCATCGGCATTCTTATTAGAATGGTACCTTAAATATCTTCTTCCTTATTTTTCTAAGGAAGTTGCCACTTCAGGTGTGTCCTCCGAAGAGGAAGCCATTTTGAGAACTCAGCAGCTCGACTTAGTTTATGCTCAGTTTGGGATGTTGTATGAGATTATTCCTGATGCGTCAAGGTCTAATATAGACTTAGGTAAACCTAAACCTAGACCACATTCCAATGGCATTGTGGGTCCATTCAACTCTGCAGTGTTTGATGCCTTAACAAAGCAGGTTCACGCCTTATCAGTCAAACAGTCTACTGCAGAAGCAACTTCTGTTGCATCCTCCCCTTCAATTACGGAATCTATACAGTAGGTGCAGACAAACCAAAAGGGCCCTCGGCAGCCCAACAACAAGAGAAAGGGAAAGAAAGGGGAGGGAAACCAACAAAATCCCAAACACACACAAAATTCCAAGGAGGGTAAAAAACAGAAAAGGAAGGCTAAGTTCCCTTGCAAACTATGTCAAGAGGACCACCTTACCCATCAATGCCCTCTAATCGAAGAAGCCCAGAAGCTGATCCGTGAGAAGAAACTAGCTGTCTTGAAAGATCCTTTTCCTCATGGACAGAGTTCATCTTCTGGAAGCTCTAGTACTGGGGGCACTACTCGTGCCACCTATACTGATCAGTCTTTCATTAATATGGTTAACTCAGATGCTCTATTGCAAACTCGAGCAAAGAATTAGACCCCGGATCCGCAGCAGAAAGATGCTCCTGAATCCTCTACTCCTCTGCACATACCAGTGGAGACGCTACCAAAGATACTAAAAAGTGTCTACAAACGGGCTGTGCACAACCCCAATGTGCGGGCTGCTCCCAACTACAATGTTGTGGAGGACTTAGCCCAAACCCCCTATGCCATATCTACTCTAGAGGTACTGCAAAGTTGGCCATTGCAACACAATGCTCTTCTCACAGTGATCGGGAGTACATATTCATCCAACATGCTTGTGCGATTTGAGATGAAAGATATCAAGTACTGGTTACCGTATCATGTTGCTCTCCACATAGAGGTCATCCATGGTCCTAAGACCATTGGATGAGTTGTTGTGGGTGAGGGCGCATCTACATGCGTAATGTCTATTTCGTGTTGGAGAGCTTTGGGTGAACCTGAGTTAGCTCCCTCTAACACGATACTTACCACCTTTGATGGAAGATCTTTTCGTCCACATGGAGTCTTGCCATCATTCGATGTCGAACTTGCGGGCAAACTAGTATCGATAGAGGTTGAAGTTCTAGATTCTCCACTCGATTACAACTTGTTGTTGGGAAGGAGCTGGACATATTCGATGCAGGCAGTGTTGTTAGTTGTCTTTCGGGTTATAATGTTCCCACACGAAGGAAAGATCGTCACAGTCGATAAACTTTCATTTATCCGGAAGAACAACCAAACTTCATTAGATTCATCAATTTCGTTGATTGATCAATCTAGCCCAGTCACTAAGAGTTTAGGAGCAGGTCTCTACGGTTCATTAATAGGCACTTTTGATCTACCTACTCCCATGTTGTTTATTGGTTCTGAAGAATGTTCATCTCCTGAGACTTCCACGGTCCGTTTAACGACAGATCCGCGAATTCTCCCTACTGAATCAGAATCAGCCCTACCTGTATCTGTTGCACAGACAACCTACTTGGATTCACAACAACCCGCAATAGAACATATCATGACTCCGTTGGTCTCTACCGAGTCAGATATGGACTATGCTTCTGCATGGTCAACAGAATCTACCCTCTTTCCTGATTGTTTAGACACAGTTTTGCCTTATGATGAATCCATTTTGGAAGCTATGACGGATTTGAATCATCCTTGGGAACATTTACACCCCAGGTCCCAATTACTTGCCATCCTAAACTTGATAGAGAGAAGTGAGTTTTCTCCAATACCTGGTGAAAATGTTGATTTTCCCTCTATTCCTTCCACTTCACAAGTTGCTCATGCCGAAGGGAATGTGGTGAATACATCAAGAACCATCCCGATCAACGTTTCCATCGAACCAAGGATCATGGAAATTATTTTTATTGAAGTAGATTATTTTCTTGATGAAATATTTCTGTATACCAATCTTTTCAATGATTTTCGGGACATATTTGCTCGATCTCATGAAGAGGCCCCAGGCATCGATCCTACCTGAAGAAGTACTACGCTTAGGCACTCGTGCTTTTTCATGTATTTTTAGCTGTACATTTTGTAGATTTAGCTTTGTTTACAGTTGTAGTTACGTCTTATGCATATTTTTCTTTTGGTGTTTTAGATGTCAACTAAACACTTTATAGGGTTTGTTGATGGCACTAGCCGCCACACCCATAAGTTGGCCACAGCTGCTTGGGTTAGTTACTCACCAATTGGTCAACTGGTGTCTTCGAGAGGGGCTTGTTTAGGTCCCACAATGAACAATGTAGCTGAATACAGTGCAGTCATAGAGCTACTCCGAGATGCTCTATTTCATGGCATTTCACATTTGGAGGTACGGCTCGACTCGCAATTAATTGTTTTTCAGTTATTGGGTGTTTATCAAGTTAGAGATCCTACTTTTCTACGTCATTTTATGCATGTTAAGCTACTTGAGAGACAGTTTGATTATATCACATATCAACATATTCCAAGGAACTTGAATGCATTAGCTGATTCATTTGCAAACTACGTTTTAGATTGGCATTTGCATCATTCACACACATAGTAATTCATGCATAAAACACAATAACACACATGTAGATAACCGATACTGTATATATATATCCATATCAAAAAGTAATATGAGTTTGGATCATAATTTTGTCACAGAGTCATGTCATAAGATACAAAATTGGGCTCGATGGCCTAAAAAATATACATAGAATATCCTTCTCCTATGGAGAAGGTGGGGCTTCATCTGCCTCTGCTGCCTCTTGGTAGCAAATGACCAGCCTAGCTACTTTCTGTAGTAACCTAATATAGGATGGGGGCACACCAACCATATCCTTTTGCATATCAACCAACATCCGCTCAATATGATATGTAGGAATGTCATGAGTCAACTGACTAATCTTCCTCTCTATGGTTCCCAACGTGGCATCAACTCCACCCACTTACACTGGTCTCACGAAAGTATATGGGTGTCCCTCAGGGCGCACTAGTCCAACATCTGCATTTGACACTTTGTTTCAGTATTTCAAACTCATCATAAAAATCATATATACAAAAAAATGAAAAAATTAAATAATTTCTCAAAAGCATAAACATACCTATCTCTCCCCAGGCTGCACTTGGAGGAAGGATTAGCTATGGATCACCTCGGAAGTCCATACTAGCATATGGAAACTACTCAAGTGTTGGCACTTGTCTTTCCCACCATCCCCAGAAATCATCCCCGTGGTAACAAAAGTTACTCTCACCACCACCTTGGTGGAGAAAGATTTAACCCCAACAAGCCAGCCTTAGCTCACGAGGATTGATTGGGGGCAAAGGCATGCCCAAACTGATAGCACGCACTCTCTCAAAAAATAAAGTGCAAAGTATGCTCCCATATCCAAAATTCTTCATCCTCCCGGTCTTACACCCCGAGAGTTGAATTTTCATGTTTGCCAAAAGACTTCTACACCAGTCATATACATGCCCCTGCAAGCATTCAATACCAATATGCATATAGTGTCTCAAAGCTAGATGTTGTGTAGCAATCCCTCCCATCCGATTCAGTATACTCACAATAACTTTGAGAGGGAAGCATGCAATAGTTGAGATGAGAAGTTGACTACTGGATTTATCTGTTCCCAGTAGGCACTAAGCATTTACATATTCTTGCACAGACAAGGAACCCACATTGAGTGAGGACGCTTTCAGGTTCACCAGGTCTCCCCTCCGAAAGAGACCTGTGATAAAGTAAATGTCGTCTATGGTGAGTTCTAGTGTCTCTCCCCAGATATCAAACACCATGGAATCTACATCCCAATATTGGATAAGCTTTTGAAGCAAGCGGTTTTGTGCCCACATGTTAACTATTCTATAGAATTTCAATAATCCACATATTCGGAGCATGTGAAGAGTCACTGGATCTTGCATTGATATCCAATCCATCTCCTCATTCTCTCTTTCTCTCCATACAAGAACCATCGTCCCAAGAAAAGGTCAACCTTTTAGTCCTCATCATTTTTTACCTAACCTTCAGGGGTGTGCGCTACTATTTAGGCTAGACAGGCACATTTGAGTGCTACTTTCCTTGAGAAAAACCAGTGCACACTACCAGTATTCCCTACTCTTCCTCATACACAGTAGCGCACATGCAAAACACGAGTTGTACATTGCTAGAAAATGATTTTTAACCATAAAAAATTGACAAAAAATGCATCAAATTGCAAGTATTGGCATAAATAAGTTACTTGGCGGAGGTAGAAGGTCGATTGGTAGTCTGGTTTGATCACAACAAGTGGAATAAGATCAAGGGTTTGCTCCAAATTTGCCCTACATATTCCAAAGATGATATTTGAGTTTTCAATTTGAAACTAGTTATATAAAATTTACTTTAATTTTTACCCACTTTTTTCAAAAGTGCATAGTTTCAAGTTGTGCATAAAATATTCTTTTTAATCACTCATACCTAGACATTTCAGCGAGTTATATTTAACCTAGATATTTCAACTTTGCACTTGAATTTCAAAGTATTAAACCGGAAATGACTTATTTTCTTATTATGTCCATTACTAATGCGATTGTTGAGATCCGATTCTTTGGCAGGTCATGAACATACGATCCTAGAAGCTGTCTTTTAAGTCGTTTTAAGCTCTTGTTTTGACTATTTGAAAAACTAAACAATATTGCCAAGCAAACTTGGTCTTTTCAAGCTCGTTAAAGGAATTGAAGGTCCATCCGCTTAAGTATAAGTTTAACCCTTTTTCGTACTTTTGCGGATTACTTACGAAAAAGGAATACTCTAGTCATCCCTAGCTAGAAGAGTTCTTCTTCCATTGTTTTACACTTTTTCGGGGGAGGAGACTAACTGTACGAAAAGGGACCTTTTGGTGCCTTCTTTAGGGTTTTCAGGCTCTCAAAACATGAAAACACCAAGCAAGCACTCACCTAATCGGGCTCGATGTGAAATCCACGAGAGGGTATATAGAGGATTGTTTAATTTTTTCAGACTCTATAAACAGGAAAACACCGACGAGCATATACCAACTTGGACTCGATATTAAAATCCACAGGTAGGTGTATGGATTTATTGTTTAAGTTTTTTAGACTCCTTAAAATTGAAAACACCGGCGAGCAAGAACAGATCTCAACTCGATATTAAAATCCAGAGATCAGTACTACAGAGTACTCTTCTATCTCTTTTTCGAACTCTATAAACAATGAAGAAGGTCCCGAGTCTTCCTCCCATGGGCTCGTTAAAACTTTTACATGGTTGGACTTATTGAGTTTTCTTTCCTTCTTGGACTCATTAAAACAACAAGAAGGACATTCTTTTACCAATAAGAATAAGGGATAAGAAGGGTATATCACATCTTTTTCAGTTTCAAAGGTAGTTACGTCAGTCATGTCCTTGAACACAACACCTACTTGAGTCTATCATTTCAGTTGGGATTTATTTTTTGGCCTTAGGGTGAACTTGATCTCTGAGTTGTCAACTCCCCCAATTGGTTATTCTTCCAATCATATGGAGGGTCTGTTATGTCTCCTACATTGCAGATTTATATCATTTTCCCCTCATGTTGAAAACTTCCTAAGTCACTTTGTGTCATGCTCACTGTTCAAGGATACAGCCTATGTCGGCCATTCTGCAGTTTACCTTGACTTCATGTGTCAGCCATCCTGGTGTCAAGTTGTTTCATCTTGTTACTTGTCCTACTCCACATCATCTCATACCTGTGAGTGTTCCTCGTGTTGGATGATGGAGGATACATTAAGGCCTCCTTTCTAGCGGACTTCTTCCCATTGACTTCAGCTCATTATGCTATGGGAATTAAGTTCAGAGTTTCGATTAGTACCTTGGGGATTGCAGTCATCAGTGGCAATTTCCCTCGCCATTAAATAATGAGAATACATCAATGTCTCTTATTCGATAGGTTCCTCAAGTGTTCGACTTCAATTCCACTTATTCAGACTTGTTTGGATCGTACTAGGTACCTTGAAACCCATTATCATTATCGATGGAAGTCCTCGCATTTGTTAACGGTATACATCAATGACCGGTAATCAAACGATACCCCCCATGTTTGACCTCAGCTCATTTATTCGCATGGTTAGGGTTTGTACCTTGGGTTGTTTGGATGAAGACCTTGGGACTCTGATAGCATCACCATATTTATGTTATCACCCAAGTTGCGCAAGACTGAGCCTCACTCATTTTGGCTCTTCATGAGACATAGATCCAGTTTGTTGTTATGGATATGATCTCTCATTTTGACATGGATCCACGCTTGTATTTCAGTGGCCATGCTATATATACATCTCCTAGTTATGTATCGGAGATCATGTTGTATCATGCTACACATCTATATGATGTCAATATTGTAATTGCTCACTGACCTTGATCGTTGTTTTAGGTGTTTTTGTGACTTGGTTCTGCGGTTTCTTGATCCTCCTTTGACTTGGAATTATAATGTATTTCGAACATCATTTCTTTTTGACCTCACACATTAGTGGGCATTTGTTATAGGCCAAATCTACACTTCTCCATCCGTGATCACATTGCTTTGTCGATCACACAAAAGGACAACATGGATTGAAGAGCTAAGATTGACCTAGATGACTTATGGACTGGAACTACCCTCTTCAGCTGAGAAATTCCCTGTTTCTCCTAATGTTTTGACATGTGTGCTACTCTTTGGGCAGCAAACTAGCGCACACCTGGGAAAATACCCTACCTTACTCAAGGGAAACCAGTGCACACCTTGGAAAAGTTGCAAATGCATGTTGTAAAACACTAAAGTTGCATATTGTGTGCTACTATGCCTTGAGAAACCCACGCACATCTTAAGATGAAATCAAAAAATATATTAAGATTACGAATTTGGATTAGTTGAAGTTGGTTCTGCAACTTCCCCAACCTCCCAATTCAACCACCTCTCGATTCCAACTGCCTACCTTGTCCCATAAATACAAGGAGGATCCATGAGAGGAGGTTAGAACAAAACCTAGAAAGAAGGCTTTAAGCATTGTTACGCTGGATGAAAGTCCCAAGTCATTGTGAAGAGAAGGAGCCTAGGACTCAGTTGCAGAAGCATCTTGACACGTTAGGTATACTTGTATTGATTTCATGTTTCTTTGACAATAAAAGGGTGGAAATACCCTTCCTGTCCCAAATCGAATGTCTATTGGATTGTATGTTCATTTGGTTTAATATCTTATTATATTTGATGTTAAATTTCTTTATAATTTCATCATATCTATTATAATCAAGATATGCTGAGGAAGGTTTACTTTTTGTTGCAGGTTCATCAAGCGAAAGACCAAGCAAAAGATAGGAACTAATTGTAAGGAAGGTTTACTTTGATCCCTTTCATTTGTAGGAACTAATTGTAATGCAATGAACGTATTTACCTGTCAGCCCCACCCAAGTTGGTAGTGTCTCTCCTCACTATAAGGTTTAAATCCTGAACAACAAGGTGGTATTCAAATTTGTTTCATATACGTTTCCCTACTTTTCATACTTGGATGACAAAAAGGTCTTGAGTTTGTGGCTTCTTTCACTTGTGATTGATAGGGGTGTCAAGGGTGTGTTGCATTTTCTATCTTGTGTAGTTGTTTGTAATTGAGTTCTTTCATCTCATTTGAAAAAAATAAGTCTGATCTTTTCATAAAAACTGAGTTTGTTCATTTCACATTGCAAGCACTTAGAGTAGATTTGCATGTTGCATTTTGAATATAAAAACAAAAAAATTGCATTTTGTTTTGTTGCGTGTATCAAGTTTTCACTCAAGTACATGTTTGCATTTTTTGCATCAAAAAACTAAAAATAGTTGTTTTGCATTTTTTCTTTGAAGTATATGTGCTTATAAAATTTGTTTCATTTATATCTTAAGACTGAATTGAAATTGACTTTCCAACTGAAAGCGTGCATTTGCATCTCGAATTTTCAAACTTGTGCATGTTTAGAAAGAATTGAAATTGTGTGTGTGTGCCAATAAGTGGTTTTGCACTTGCTTCTTAGGATAAATTTTCACTTAGCATATGAAGCTTAGTTTTCATTTTGCATAAAAAGATCAAAAAGTTGCATTGTACATTTTTTGAAATTGCATCTTACATTTAGAGCTTGCATGGTGCATTGAAAAGACATTGGAAAATTGAAAAAAGTGCATTGTAGAGAGTAGAGGGGGCTCCGTTTTTCAGTTAAATGGGTGAAATTGTGCACTATATTGCATTGTACTTCTTTGTAGGTGCATACATTTTCTTATTTTGAAAGTTCTGAAAATTGTCTTTTAACAAGCAAAAGTAATCGAAATAGGCTGTAACTAGTTTTTCTTTTAGTAAGAACCCCACCCAATAGTCTATGCTAGGATTTTGGAGATAGGAAGTTGAGAGTTAACTTCTCCGAAATCATATAATATTGGGAAATTAGGAATCTACTAAAGAGTATCAAATCCATTAGTAACGCAAATTACATGTTGGGAAAGCACCACTAACACCGACGTCAAGTGGTAGGAAAACATTTTTCAAGTATAAAAAAATATTCATTTTGCTTGACTGAGGGGGTTATGCGATTCTAGGAACTAAAAAAGTGTCAATGACTTGTTATACAAGGCCTAATATCCCTATCCATTCGCAAAGTAGTTTCAGGTCTAGGACTTGTTATACAAGGCCTACAATCCTTACCCATTCGCAAAAGCTCCATCCACCAACCGTTCCAGCCGACTACCAAGTGTGAAGTGGTAACCATAGTTGTTGTTCCTAGGTATCTCCTAGGCCGATGCAAGGGGATATCTTGTGGCACCTAATATATATGTAGACTCTACCGTCCTAGATACTTGTGGAGGTTATTTTTTGAAAGAAAGTGCTTACACCCTTGGTGATTGGTTTCGGGGAGTAGGGTAACTATCTCTTGATATTCACTAGCTGGATTTGGGCCCTAAAAATCCCAGACAACCTTCGGAAGACCCCATATTTGGCTCTTAATTGAATAGTACTTGCAGGAAAGTGATTTTAATTGTGAGAGTTGTTTTCTTGTTGTATTCTTTCTAGGGACTCTCTACTAAGTGTTGTTTGTTGTTTTATATTTTTAAACTTATATTTTGAGTCTTATGTGATCCACCATGGCCAATCAACATCTACGCAGGTCCCGAATAATTAAAGGAAAATCTCCAGAATAGAGAGAAGTCCCTTCTCCTAAGCAAACACTGGATTATAATAATACACCCCCTCAGGGGGTAGAGGAAGAAAACCTAGGACAAAACATTGAAGAACCAGTTGAAGAAAACACCTCTAGTTCTATAGAATTCAATTCCTCATCAGAGGAAAGACACTTTAGTGACACTAAGGGGTAGTTAAATAAATCTCCTCCTAATGTTTTCTTCTTAGCCAGAGGAGAACATATAATTTCCCTCTATCGAGGATCTCACTAATCCTTCAGGAATTTTGAACCCTCTGCAAGATATGAATTCTAGCCAAGGAAGTGAGTTTCATATTCATGGGCCCAGTGATCCATCATTCCAGTGGGATGCCATGGTAAACATTGGTGAATTGTTCGATATTAGGGGGGTAACTCCCATGATTAATACTAATTCTCTAGGAGCAACTAGTGCACATGCATCGTCTATTGTAGCTTATGGTTGGATTCCATATTCATCGTCAGTGATTTTAATTGGAGGACCTTCTTATGGTTTTCAAAGTACAAACCCATTTTCTTTTGGGATGAATTTCGTGGGATTCCAATCTATACCTACTTCTATGCCTCATTAATATACTTATACTACTACTTCGGGTAGTGGTCTGTTGGTACCGTTTAGTCGAAACATGTCATTACCCAACCCTACTCCTGTTTTTGGAGCTGTTGGTGGTTCCACCATGCCTCATATTACTTTTCCCTCCCAATCAATGGGAAGCATAGGTATGAGTAACCCCTTTTCATCAAACATTATTTACGGTAATATATTTGGACTAGGGGGCACTAGTACTCCATTTGGGAAAATCCTTTTTCTGGGATAGGAGGACTGAACATGGGTAGCCCATCAATTAACTCTTTACTGCGTAGCCAACCTATGGGGGGTAATTTAGGAGGATTTACTCAACCCTTCTTACAACATCAAGTTGGTCATAGTCTTGGTCAATATAATCTACTTTTTACAAATGTCAACCCAAAATAGTAGGTAACTAGTGCTCTTGGATCTTGGAACACCATGGATCAAATAAAGTTTCCTTTTTTGGCTACTTTGAATTTTCCCGATTTAAGTAAGTTAACCAATGATCCAATGCTTCATGAACCTAGTTGGTCACCCCTCCCTACAAAGATACCTTCATACACTCCTAAGTTTGAAGGAAAACATAAAGAAGACCCTACAAACCATGTGATGAATTTTCATCTATGGTGTTCATCCAACTCTCCGATGGAACATTAATCCA
This sequence comes from Larix kaempferi, assembly GCA_027924585.1. Lineage (NCBI taxonomy): Eukaryota > Viridiplantae > Streptophyta > Pinopsida > Pinales > Pinaceae > Larix > Larix kaempferi. Next base: position 18,154,819 of record BSBM01000073.1, read on the forward strand.
TTATATTAAGACTCTTCCAAAGTACTTTGACAGGGATGGTAGAAAAATGGTACATTGAGCTTCCGTGGGCCTCTTTCTAGACCTTCAACTCCTTTCAATGAACTTTTTGAATCACTTTCATCTTCCAGTTCATTATGAAATTGGAACTAAATTTTTGACCTCGTTTATTCAGGACAAGTCCACTCATATCTTCGACCACATTCATGAATGGAAGAGGAGACATAGTTATATTAAGTCTCAAATTCCTAACGAATTTCTAACTAATTGGTTTATCAAGTCTTTGCAACCATGTATTGTGAAATATGTGGCCCTTTCAGGGGTAGAAAAAAAAAGAGAAATCTATTATAAAATCCCAGCAATTGGACTTAGTTTATTCTCAATCTAGCATGCTTTATGAAATCCTTCATAATCCACCTTGAGTAGAGGTTTATTGGAAAAAACCAGTTCCTAGACCACATGTCGACGGTGTGATCGATTATGTTGTTAGTATTATACCTAGATAAGGTATGAACCTCATAGTTCAAAATTCATCGAAATCTGCACCAAACAACATGCAGAACCCTAATCCCAACCCTCCATCGGATGTTCTGCCAGTTCAGAAAGTCGGTCCTAAGGGCAACTAGCAGCTTGGAGGGAAAATGAACGGAGACAAGAAAACTGGGAATAAGGTAAATAACAATGCAAACAATAAATAAATAAAAAATGATAATGATGGTGGGGCTAAGAAGCAAAAAGGTAAAATGAAATTTCCCTTTTTGTTTTGCAAGGAATATCACTTAACCTACAAATCCCTCAAGATGGAAATGGCTCAAAAGTTGTTGTCCCAATAGGAAGGTTCCAACTAGCCTGTTGCCCTAAATAATCTATTTCCTCAATCAAAACAATAGATTATTGCTATAGCCCAATCTAACCCTAGATCTTCACAAGGGGAAATCGGGGTGCCTCCTCTTAAGGGGGAAATTTCGATCAAAGTCAAGTATTCCTGTGCGAACAGGATGTTAGTCTCCAGAACATAAGTAAATCTTACAATACATCTAAGTCTAGATCTAAGGGTAACGAAACCTTTGAAGATGATGTAGCCTCTCCATTGCACATAGAGAATCCAACAAATGACACTATGCCTAGAATACCGAAAAGTGTTCTAAGAAAGGCCACGTACAAACCTAATGTGCCTGCTGCCCAAAACTATAGCATAATGGAATATATGGCACAAGCTCCTTGTGCAATTTCCACTCTCAAGGTCTTGCATATTTTCCTAACCTAATGTAGGAACCTGCTCTCAAATTTAGGTGCATTCAATCCCTCAGATAGTCAAGTTATGGATTTTTATTGCGAGAATTGAAAGCCTCGATTACCCCATCATGCGTATTTTCAGATCCATGTGATTTCTGGAAAGTCCGTTATACACCATACGATTGTTGATAAGGGTGCCTCCACTTGTTTGATGTCTCTATCATGTTGGAAGGCCATATAATCACTTGATATAGTCAATCATGTCATGATGTTGAAGGCCTTTGATGGTCACTTGTTCAAACCTCTCGGAATAATCCTAGCTCTCCCAATGGAGTTGGGGGGAAAAAACAGTTAACATAGAAGTGGAATTGGTTGACACTCCATTGGATTATAACATGTTATTAGGAAGTAGCTAGACCCAAGCTATGATGGCTATAGTATATTCAATCTTCCTTATCGTTAATTTTCCACACAATGGGAAGATTGTGACCATCGACCAGTTATGATTCTTCTCCAATGGTTCCAATAATCGCAGTGGTTCCAATATCCCCCTAGTATCCCATTCTGCAAAGGATTGCAAAAAATGTCAGTGTGGAAATGTACCCTACATTGATGGGAACTTTCAATCTTCCCCCACCCAACATGCATGCAAATGCATCCCCAATACATGCAATATCTATTCTTGCCATGACTTTCATGCATAAGGTGTCCCAATTTAAAACATCGTATTTTAATGACCCTTGGAAGTTTCCAGCCTTTGAAGATGGGTGTAGCTGGACAAACCAAGCCTTGTATGCATCCAAAATATATTATCAAGCCACCATTTTGAACAAAGAAAACCACGTTGGTCTACATTTCATTAACAAATGACCAATATTCTATGCTCATTTGGGTTGTTAGTTCTTTTCCATGTCATGACACCTTAGACATTGTTATTCCATCTGATGAGGCAATTCTCAAGGAAATGCTATTAGGAGATAGGACATGGAAGGACATGCACCAAAGTGCATAATTTCTCCTAGCCTAAAGTGACCTTAGAATTGACATGAACTGAACCATCAAACCAGGTCATATGGAGTGGTATGGGATCCCTCTCGCACCTTTACAAGTTTATGCTAAAGGAAACATGACAAATATTTATAAAACCATCCCCATTGGAATCTACAAAACCCCAAGCATTGTTGAAAATGTCTTTATCAGTGCTAATTGTTCACCTGAGGAAATTGAAACATACACAAAATTGTTCAAAGAGTATAGGGATTCCTTCACTTGGTCTTACGAAGAAATGCCAAGAATTGACCCATCTATTGTCAAACATGAGATTAAGACATATCCCAATGACAAACATCTTCGACCTAAGCTTAGATCGGTTCATCCAAGGAAGGTCGTTGCTATCAAAGCAAAGGTTGAAAATTTTCTTCGATAAAAATTCATCTATCATGTTCCCTTAACTAAACAGGTATCCAATCTGGTACATGTTGACAAGAAACGAGGTAACATCCACGTTTGTACTAATTTTTGGGACCTCAACTTAGCTTTCCCTAATGATAACTTTCCTACCCCAAGCATTAATGATACTATCGATGAATGTGCTAGAAATGAGATTTTATCATTTATGGATGGTTTCTCAAGGTATAATCAAATTCAAATTTTTCCTGAAGATCAATACGAAACTACGTTTATATTCCCTTAGGGGACATTCGGGTATAGGAAGATATCATTTTTCTTGAAGAATGTTGGAGTTGCCTTCCAAAGGGCCATGTCTTATGATTTTCACGATATCAAGAATATCATAGAATCCTACTTAGATGATTTTACCGCTAAATCGAGGAAGAGAGTGGATCACCCCAAGAATTTAGGATCAATCTTTGATAGGTGTAATTATTATATGATTCGGTTGAATCCTCACAAATTAAATTCTGTGTCAAATGAGGTCAATTACTAGACTTCAACATGTCTACATATGGTATAATGTTAGATCCATTCAAGGTAGAGGCAAAAGTATAGTTTCCTCCCCCATAAAACTTGAATCAACTATAAAGCCTTCAAGGAAAAACAAACTTCTTGTGTAGATTCGTTGCTAACTATGTTGAGATCGCTAAGGGTTTTATGCAATTACTTCCAAAAAGGGTCGCATTCATTCGGGATGTTATTGCTCAAAAGTCATTTGATGCATTAAAAAATGCCTTGGTGTCTGCGCCATTGTTGAGTCCTCTGGATTTCTATAGAGATTTCCTTTTATTATACATAGATGAATCTGAATCAATTATAGGTTTGGTATTGGTATAGGTAGATGGTTCCTATCAGGAACGTGTCATTTATTACTTAAGCAATAATAACATTGGTCCTAAATTAAGGTACTCGCATGTTGAAAAACTTGCACTTGCTACTGTTCATGTAGTTCAAAGAATTCATAATTATATTCTAGTTAAGTGAACAATTGTTATAGTTGATGTTAATCCATTACAACATATCTTATCCTGACGAATAATCATAGGTAACTACAATAGATGGATTGTCATCCTCCAGGAGTTCAATTTGGGATTTTCTTCTGCAAAATCAAAGAAATATTTGGCCTTTGTTGAATTAATGTCAAAGTTTCCCTGAGAGGATGAGTGATTTCTTGAAAATCCATCATTATTTTATGAAAATAAATTCCTTATTAGCTCTAGATATCCTTGGTATGGTGACATTATAGTCTACCTACGATCCCAAAGGGTCCCGTCTCAGTCCACCCATGACCAGAGGCATAAAACACATACTAGTAAAGACATTATGTCATTATTAGTGATACATTATATTATCGAGGCATAGATATTTTCCTTAGACACTACCTAGTTCATGAAGAAGCTGAGAAGGTTTTGAATGAATTCCATAGTGTATCATGTGGCAGTCATTTATCTAGGCTTGCTATAGCCCAAAATATTATGCACACTGGATACTTCTGGCCTTCAATCTTCAAAGATTGTATTGAGGCGGTTAAGAAATGCCACCCATGTTAGGAATTTACATAAATAAGGTAACATATTTCCAATAAACCATTCCTTGTGAAACACCTCATGAATAGTGTAAATTTCAATTGACTCATCAAATCTAAATATTGCTAGTCATGATCCCAAACAGTCTCACTAGCCTTTTGCTTAATCAATTTAATTTTCCAATGCTATGTTCTTATAACTTTGGATTTTGGAACTCCTTGACCTTAGAAGCATAAGATCTCTAACCCTTCATAAAATTATCCCACAACTAAATCATAGTAACTCCATTCATGGTGGAAGCACTCTTCTTACACTTAATATACCACTACAATGCTCTCCCTCGCAACATTGTTTGGAACTCCACCAACCGTGTCACATCTGTTGTTCTTTACGCATTCTATATGGCACACTCATACGGCTCCTCTTTATCTAGTTATCATTGTTAGTCTTTTCACCAAGTGGGGGATTGATTTCACAACATGTAATATGGCATTAGATAGCGATCATAAGTACATTATTGTATCCATAGACTACTTCACCAAGTGGGTCGAGGCCATGCCTACCTTCCATTGCGACGGTGAGACTGTTTTTCACTTCGTCTTTAATCATATAATTAATCATTTCCATATCCCTAGGGGTATTGTTACTGATCATGGCTCTCATTTCCAAAAAAAAATGATGATAGAGTTGTCTAAGAAACTTGGATTCTGCTAGGATTTATCTTCACCATACTATCCTCAGTCAAATGGACAAGTAAAATATGTTAACATAATGCTTTATCCTGCTCTTTGGGATTATCGAACCTCTATCAATACTGCTGTGGGATTTAGTCCTTTCTATATTTTTCATGGGGTAGAAGCAGTATTACCTATTGTGTGAAATTCCATCTTTGAAACTAGTTGTAGAACTCCTACCAGACACTAATGATCTTGAAAATTGTTTGTTATATCTAGAGCAGTTAGATGAGCATAGGAGGGAATCTCTTACTTCCATTGAACATAACAAAAATGCATCAAGGACCAATATGACAAGTTAGTCCATCTGAGGATCTTCTCTAAAGGAGATCTCGTGTAAGTCTACAACTAGAAACAAAATGAATTAGGGTATTGGAAATTTACTTCTATGTGGACGGGTCCGTACATCATTCGGAAAGTCCTCGATAGGGGGGCCTACGAGCTAGACTATTTTTATGGAAACATCCTAAGGTACAGAAAGGGTCTCTATCTTAATATATACTTTTCTTAGACTCCAGGTCTGGGCATACCTCTCTTGTAATTAATGTAATATAGTTTTTATTTTCTTGTATGTTCAACATCCATTGGTTGTTAGCAGATTTTTCTTTGTGCTCATTTGACAAATTTCATTGCTTATGCACATGTTTTCGGGCAATGTTAATGGAGATTTCCATCACACTCAAAACATTGCTTCTACAACCTAGTCATTTATGACCCAGTTGGCCAACTCATGAGTTTAGGTGGTGTCTCTCAGCGCGACTACTGATAATATCACATGATATAATGTCATAATCAAGTCGATGTCAGAAGACATCGGTAGGGGTATCCCACATCTAACTATCTATCTAGATTCTCAGTTGGTAGTGTCTCAGTTAAACGGTATGTATCATGTTCGATGTCCTGTATTGTTGCGTAAGTTTTTAAGAATTCAATTGTTGGAACGTCAATTTGACTTTATTATGTACATATGTATTTCTATAACATGCAATCATCTAATGGATATGCTAGCTAATTATATATTAGATAAAAATCTATATCATAATCAATAATAGCACACATAAAGCATACATCATTATTGTATAAAATGTAAACAAAGTAGATAAAGTTGTCATCCATGTATATATAAAAGTAGATAAAAAGGTACAAAAACATTGAGTCTAACTTCAAAAGCTGTGAGTTCAACACCACTTGTGTCACTCATACTACAAAAATGGGAATTTATCCCTACATGATGTAAGTACAAATTTCCAGATACAAAAAATGTCTCTCAAGAGACTATAATCAATCCAAGGCCTCACCTCCCTAATATGTTGCTACCTCCCCGTGACAAAGAACACATGTGGCCACCTTCCATAGCATCCCCATCCATATAAGGGTCAGCCCTACTACTTGGTGCTGCATCTCTATAGGCATATGGTCTATTTGGATGCACCAGATGTTTTGTGTTAGGATAATTAAGATTCCTTCAATAGCTGCTAGTATGGTTGTTTCCCCCCTCGGAAAGCTATAGTACTTGTACAAGTACTCGTTTTTATTTTTGATATTAGTACTCACATCTCAAAAATATTTTTCATTTCTTGTTAAATATTTAAAAAAACAGCAAATGAAATATAATAAAAAATGAAAACTCGTCAATTTATGCGCAGGCTTCGCTAAGAGGAAGCATGAGGTACAGATCACCATGAAAGTCCAATCCAACATAGGGAAAATCCTCTATTGTTGGCACCTGTCGGCTCCACCAGGCATGGAACTCATCATCAAAGGTAGTAGTGGCTATCCCTCCTCTGTGTCTCACAAAACACTCACTCCATCAAACCAATATTGGTTCGCAATGATCGAGAGGCGGAACTAAGACTCTTGGGCTCATACATGGAGGTCTCTCAAAAATGAATGACACAATAATACTTCCATAGCTAAAAAATTTCATCCTAACTTCTTTACATTCAGTGAGTTGGGATTTCAAATTTTCCAACAACCCAATATACCAATCAAATATTGTTCCTCGGAGGCACTCTAATCCAGTTTGAATGTGATTCCTAGTTGCTAAATGCAACACTGTAGTAATTGATACTTGTGTAATCATTATGATAATGAATTTCAGTGGGAAGCTTGATATGGTGGAGATGGAAATCTGTGAACTGGTCTTTTGAGTTCCTGGAACACAGTAAGAATTCACATACTCCTGTACTGAAAGAGCCCCTACCCATCGGATGGTCCCTTTTATATTAACTACTTGTCCTCACCGAGATAGTATTATGATGAAATAGATATCATCAATAGTAATATCAAGAGCCCCCCCCTCAACGATAAATACACCTTGGTCATCATCCTGGTATCTTATTAAGGTTTGGAGTAGAGTAATTTGTGCCCTCATATTGGAATTTATAAATAAATTCAATAACCCACATTGTTAGAAAGCAACTAATGTCAATAGGTCACCCATAACATATCTATCATGTTTTTTACGCTCTCTTTCACGCCATACAAGATCCATTTATGCAAAATTTTGAGTTTTGGAGTCAAAATGTTGATTTTTCAAACTTTACTGCGTGAAACACTGGTCAAAATCTACACAGTCACATCTTAAACATCGGTCATGTACTACATAGTGCCATTTTTTGAAAAAAATGATGTCTTGATAGTGTCTTATCGGATTTTACACTGTGAGGGTTGTAGAATGAACTTAAAGCAACTAAATTTTCCCTAAAACTTGCAATAAAACCATTAAAAAGAATGAGAAAGGAGAGATGGTCTACCTGGAATAGTCATATGTGTAAATGGCCGACTGGATTAGTCGTAATCAACGATAAAAACTCTAGGGCTTCTTTGCTCTTCACAAGTGGTAAAATTCCAAATAAAATGTTTTCACTATTTTTCTATTTGTGGTAAAAACTATTTTACTCTTACCCACTTTTTGTATAGTTTTCAATATTTATTATGTGCCATGTTTAATATCAATGACCCTTTTGGTCAGTTTTTCTATTTTCAAGTAGGTAATGATTGAAACAAGGCTTTTTTTGTCCACACATGGTCCTTTTTAGGAGGTTTGTACTCTACTCTAGCATTTAGACTATGTCATGATCATTATGAATATTGCATTTTACCTTGCCATTGTTTAAGCCTTAGGGCCAATTTTTCACGGACTACGACATTAGCCCTCTTTTCTAAAGTAAAGTCATTGTTCTTCCGTGAATAGAACCTACCTCACATGGGTCACCCTAGTTAGCACCTTTATTTCCATTTTGTCATCCATGCTGCATTTTGATAGGTTTGGGAGCCTTGGTAGTTTCATCATGACTAAGAGAGGAAACCACATAATTTCTTTCTCATCATTCTAACCACCCGTAAAAGGCTCCTGCTCATATGGAGTCTTCTTTAAGCTCTTGTCTGACTCCTTAAAATTGAAAAGATTGCCGAGATATCTTGTTTCTGTCACACTCATTAAAATATTCGAAGGAACATCCATCCAGTATAAGTTTAATCTGTTTATGGGATATATGGATTCCTTATAAAAAAGGAATACTCTAGTCAACTTTGGCTAGAAGATTTATCCATCGTATTATTTTACTCTTTTTCAGACAGTGGAAACTAAATCTACAAAAAGATCAACCATAGAGTCTTCTTTTAGTTTTTCAGATTCTCTAAATATGAAAACATCGGTGAGCACTAACCACCCCGGGCTTGACAAAAACTCATGGGATGGTAACATATTGAGCATCATTCTATCTCTTCTTCAGGCTCGTTAAAAAAGGAAGAAAGTTTCAAGTTTACTTTTTCAGACTCATTAAATTTTTACAAAAAAGGTCTTATCGAGCATACTTTTATCTCTTTTTCAAGCTCGTTAAAAAAAGAAGAAGGTACTTAAAAAGAGGAAAAAGGGAAGGGAAAGATCTCAAATTTTTCTTAATATAATGAAAGCAAGTCAAATATGTCATTGAACAAAGCATCGGTTTTGAGTCTTTCAACAAGATGGGTCCTTGTTTTTGGCCTTAGGATAGAACCCAATCTTAGAGTTATTACTCCTCCAGTTGGTTGCTCTTCCAATCATATGGATAATCTGTCAATGTCTTCTACATTGAGGATTTGTATTGTTGGTCCCTTTTGTGGCCAAAGCTTCCTAAGTCACTATTGTGTCATTCTCATTGTGTAAGGATATAACCTGTGTTAGGAAGTATGTAGTTTCATTGACTTCATATGTTGGCAATTCGCTGGTGTTAGTATGTTTCATCATGTACTCAATCCTGTTCCAAGTCAAATAAGACCTTGATTGATCCTCATGTTGGATGATGGAGGATTCCTTAATTCCTCCCTTCCAATGGGCCTCTTGCCATCGAATTCAACTCATTTTTCTCTGGGAATTAGGTTTACAGTCTCGGTAGTACCTTGGAGATTGCGGTCATCAGTGGTAATTTCCCTTGCTATCGGGTAGTGGAAACACATCAATGTCTCCTACTTGATGGATTTTTCAAGGTGTTCAACTTCAAGAACATCTATTCACACCTGTTAGAATGTACTAGGTACCTTGGGTCCCCTTATCATTATTGGTGGGTTCCCTCATGTTTGTTAACAGTTTACATCAATGACCAATAATAAAATGGTATACTCCATGTTAGAGTTTAGCTCATATATCCATGTGGTTCGGATTTGTACCTTTAGGCGATTTGGATTGAATACCTTGGGCCAATAATAGCATCCTCACTTTTTTCTATTGCCCAAGTTGTGCAAGATAGTGCCTCACTTTACTTGTCACCTCATGGGACATAGATCCACTTTATTATATCATGGCTATGATCTCCATTTTTGACATAGATCCACCTTGTATTCATGTATCTATGATCACTTGTCAGACATGGATCCACTATGTTTAGTTGTGGACATGATCCATTTAACTCTCATGGATCCACTTTGTATTTTTGTGGCCATGATATTTGCACCAGTTATACATATGTATTAGATCCTCATTGTATATTTTTGGAGTTTATGTTCTCTCATTTCGAACATGGACATCTATCCAAGGGATCATACTATCTGACATCCTTTTTATGTTTCAGGTACTTTATTGAGACTCATATTATTGGGTTCTTTGGTCTTCTCGACTCTACATCCCAATCTATTTATAATGTATTTCGGCCATCATGTTCCCCTCTGATCTCACACATTAGGGGGCATATGTTATAGAATAAATAAGAACTTATCCATCCATGATGACACTTCAATTGTTTCTCACACAAAAGAACATTATGGATGGAAGAGCCTTGATTTGGTATTTGATGCCATGGCCTTGGTCATTTACTGATTCTCTGGCATAGATAATTTTTGTAACCAAGCAATGAGACAAAAACAATCTTGATGGTATGGAAACATCCATGTTACACTCTTTTTACACTCATTTCACCAGCGTTTTCAGGAAATTGTCATAAACGCAAGTTGCTTCTGTATGAAAGGAATTTCAAATGCTAGTTTCCCTTGTATGACCAATGTTTTTGCCCAAAAATTTATAAAAGTAAATAAAATTCAAAATTGGGGCAGTTGGGGTGGTTCTGGTAACTAGTTGCAACATCCTTTCATTCGAGTATGTATATCTACACCTACTATAAAATAAAGGAAGGTAAGCCATGATAGGGACCTTTTTTCCTCATGAAATGTTATGCTGGAGGAATAATTATATCTACATCCCATAATGCCCTGAGTATGTTATATCATTTCCCTTATATACCTAGAGATTTCTTGGGTTTGTTGGAGCAGAGCAGTAAGGAGATCTGGATTCAAGGTTTCATGAGGTGCCCGAATAGAGAAAAGGTAGGATTGTACTTGTTTCTGTTGTTAATAACAGAATTGACACATTTCCCTTCCCTAATACTAATTTTATGACATGATTGATGGGATAATTGATATTTTATATTGAAAGTAAATTCATAGATATATATTCTTGTTTTTCTCCCAATTATTCAATAATTAGCAGAGTAAGGAGCAGCTAGGATCAAGCGCCATAAATAAGTTACACCAATCCTCTTCCATTAATATCTTGTAATTAGTGTTTGCTTGGTCTAGATATACTCATTTTCTTGTTGGTGAGTCTTTTTTTCTTGTTTATGGAGTCTTATATGTTAGTTTCCCACTTCCCAATATGTTGGTCACCTCACCCCAATCATAGGATAGATTTATGTGCAACGACTATGTGTGTGTCATTGTTTAATCATTGTTTTGCTTAAGAATCTAGATGCATTGTTTCACTTCATAGATTTAAAACTTACATATAAGCTCTCAAAAGAATTTTTTCTATTACTTGAGAAAAGGGTTTATCTTACAAGAATATGTTGATGGACAGGCCTTGGCCTGTAGACTATTTTGGCCCTCAGTATTTTAAGTCATTTTGCAAATATCTCAGCCATGTATGTGTTGGACGTATACTATTAGTTTGTTGATGCATAGATAGAGGCAGAGAGATTATGCTCTAATGCTTTTTTTCATTTCATTCGTTTTGAGTAGGCATATATGGTTGAGAATTTAATTTCAAAAAAATTCCAAGTTTATGCAAGGCACCTAAATATTGTATTTTTGTTCATCTTGAATATAAAGTACATTTTTTTTCTTTTGGAAAAAAAGTGAAATTGTAGAGAAATGTACAATTGAGATCAATGGACTATATATGCATATAATATTAAATAATACACCCCTTTGAATATATGATTTTCTCATTGAAATGGATTGGTTAGAACAACATTGTGTTAGGGTTGATTTCTACAATTAAAAAAATGAATTCAAATACAGGATAGTTTGTGGTATTTTAAGATCAATATATTTAGAGATATTTAAAAAATTTATATTAAGAAGTGTTTTATTAAGCATTCTTAGTTTGTAGCCAATGTAGGGGAGATTCCAAAGGACAAAGGTCCAAATATTGAATACTTTCCAATATTGCAAGAATTTATAGATGTATTTCTCGATGAGACACTAAGACACTAAGACTTCCTGCTGATAGGGATACAGGTTTTTTAATAAACCTTGTTCTTGGAGATTCAACTATGTCTAAAAATCCATACAATATGAGTACTCAAGGGTTGTTGGAAGTGAATATGCAATTGGATAATGAAGATATTTTATGTAATAAAAAACAATTGCAAACATACTCTAAAACACAAGAATTAACAATGGTTCATACACACATCACACAAACATTTACCCTGGAAACCCAAAATCGAGAAAACTAAAATTCCTAAGAGTTTCTCCACTCTCTATCTAATTGTATCATATTTTATGTTTGCAATACCATATTATAGCTTTCAAAACCCTAATTCATTATCCTATATTATATTACAACCCAAATTCATTAACCAGAATTAGTTTACAATTGGCCACAAAACCATGCGTTGAAACTAGCTAAAAATAGAAAAATAATGGACCCATAAATTTTCTAATAAGGGGATCGTTGATGCCCCCTGGCTAAGTGGGATAATCATCCCACACATACCCCCTTTCTCTAGGAACCTATAAAAGTACAACACCTGTCCAACATTCTCCCACTTGGATTCTTTCAAATAGTGGTTCAAAGGGAAAGCATTCATGAAATCAACTACTAAGGGTAGCAATTCCCATTTATTCTCTACACGAAGAGAAAATTTTGGTACTAACAAACATTGTCAATGAATCTACAACATTCTTTAAGGAATCAACCTTCTCCAATGGTACTTTGTTCTTCTCTACCATGTCTCTAACAAAATGGCATTGAACATCAATATTGTTGATGTATATGTAACTTCGGAATGTATTTCATATATATTTATTGTACCCTTATAAGAGATGTGTTATTCATCTATAAGGAAGTGTCGTCATGTGTATTGACAAGTGTCGCAAGTGTGTGTACTTTCCGATGGGTTATTAGACCACCATGTGTGGGGTCAGCCCTGAAATATATATTATATTGTGGATGTACCTAGCCAGACAAGTCGTCCCCATAGTGTAACTGGGAAAACAAGTTAAGTATAAATAGAGATCGGGAGATCTCTATTTGATTACTCGGAAACTCATACTTCTCTCACTCAGAAAGTGGCGCACTAGTGAGGAGGAGGATCATCTGTTACTAGGAGACTATCTCAATGTATTTTGGTTGTACTTTGGTTGAGCCATTGCTCTCTCTATCTCTGAGGAAGTTGTGGGGTTTTTCACCTTAGGGTTTTCCCCACGGAAACTCTGTGTCTCTTGTCTCTCATGCTTTTGATTCTTGTGATGCTTGTCATGCTTATTGTGATTGTTATGCATAGATATACTGTACATGTTATTCTCTCAGTAAAGATCCTAGAGTATTGTGAATTAATGCTCAAAATTTAACATGGTATTAGAGCTAACCTGAGAAGAAGACATTGTGCAGTGATAGAAACTTGAGTTTCTTGTTTATTGGGTTTCTCTCCACAGATTTTGGAAAAGCAGTATATTATATTGACTCTACTAATCAAGGCGAATCTATCTGTCCAATCAGAATTCAATTCTGAGCATTTTCAGATTTGGCTCTAAAAATTAGGGTTTCCACAAAAATAGGAATTTCTGGAATCTTAAGACATAGCTGGAAGCTCCTTGCAAAACTCGAAGTTTAGAGCTTTGGATCGAGATTTTTGGCTGGGTAGATCTTTGGGAAACTCAAACCCTAATTCAGGGCTCTCCCCAGTGAACCCGGGAAGACAAAAAGACAAATCTGAAGGGAAATGCTTTACTGATCTCAAATTCTGAATACACCAGGCTGATCAGCTCATCAAGGCACATCTTTCTATCCTTTCAGAAAGTTGAAATTCACATTTTAAATTTTTAGGGTTTTTTCGACAAACCCTAATCCGGGACCAGATCCAGTTTTTCAGCAATTCAAGTGGTAAGATGTAAATATTTTCTATTTCCATTTGAAGTACTCTTTAAGATGTCTCACCACACCAAGCTTGAGGATAAGCTTGAAGGGGCTGATAACTTTCGAGCCTGGAAGTATAGGATTGGGTTAATCCTGGAAGAGAATGAGTTGGACTCATATATAAAAGAAGACATTCCTATCCCAAAGGATGAAGAGGCTAAAATATTGCATAAGAAGAACTTGGTCAAGGAAAAGAGAATCATTGTTGATTCTATCAAAGACCATCTCATACCTCATGTGTCATCTCTGAAGAAACCCAAGGAGATGTTTGACTCTTTGACCAAGCTATTTGAAGGGAAGAACATAAATCAGAAGATGACCTTGCAGAATCAATTGAAGGGGGTCAAGATGTCGAATGGAGAAACCATTCAATCCTATTTCTCCAAGGTCTCTCAGATCAAGGAACAACTTGAAGCTGTAGATGAAATGGTGGAGAATGGTGAAATTGTTATGACCACTTTGAATGGCCTACCTAGGTCATGGTACTCTTTTATCCAAGGGATCTGTGCCAGAAAGAAATTAATCTCCTTCACTAGATTATGGGAGGAATGTTCTCAAGAAGAAGCAAGGCTTGTGGCAAGAGAAGAAAATATGGGGAATGAAGATCAAGCTCTCACAACTCACACTAAGAATGGCAAGTTCAAGAGGGAGCCAACCCATCACAAGAAGAAATCTTCCCATCATTATCACAAAGACAAGAAAGATCTAAGGTGTTTCACTTGTAATGAGAAGGGTCACTTTGCTTCAAAATGTCCCAAGAACAAAAAGGGACAACCACAACAACAACAACTCCATCAAGAAGAAGAAGGGTATCAAAAGAAGGTACCATGCTCATGCTGCCGAAGATGATGAACCTCCAAAGAAGAAAGCTAAGGCAGAAAGTGATGATGGCTCATCAAGTGAAGAAGAGTATGTCCTAATCTCTGCTCTCACAGGTACAATCTCCCATGGTTGTAATGATTGGTTAATTGACAGTGGGGCTTCTAAACACATGACTGGGTTTAAAGAATCTTTTGTAAATCTATCTGAACATGAATCACCCCATAAAGTGAAACTTGGGGATGATTATCAATACCCCATCAAAGGAAGTGGTGAAGCCTACTTCAACCTAGATTCTGAAAAATCATTGAAGATGAAAGAAGTCCTTTATGTACCTGGGATCAAGAAGAACCTACTCTCCATCTCTGCATTCGATTCAAAAGGTATGAGGGTTTCATTTGTGGATGGCCAAGTTCTAATGTGGCCAAAGGGAAAGACCATAGATGATGCGGTAGTGATTGGAGAGCAAGAGGGAGGATTGTACAAATTAAAGGGACAACCTGAACATGCTATGAAGACAAAGATTCATCCATAGTCATGGATCACATAGAGGTATGTATAATTTGTTTTTGCAAAAGTTAACTAATGAGTTATGCAGGTCATTGAAGAGAACAAGAACACATTGCTAGACATAACTAGCAAATATGATGACCAGGTATGTTTTGTTATATATATCGTATACTTTTGTATGATTGATAATGATTACTCTTGAAGTTACAAGTTTGAGTAATCTAGGACTTATGCATATTATGTTTCTTACCTTAATTAATGATATGACTAACCAAAAGAGTCATAGGTTTGAGTAATCACGGGTTTAGGTATATTATGTTTTTGACTAACCATAAGAATGCTTATTATTTCTGTTTGAAATGATCCTAACTATACATGCTTGAGATTATTGTGTTTTGATAGTATACTAATGAATGTATGATTTTGTATGAGATCACAAGGATAACACAATCATGATACTAATAAGGATGCATAGGGACCAAGGATGAATATGAGTTCAAGGACAGGTAATCCAGGAAGCAAAGATCAAGAAGAAGCACACTCCAGTAGTTTCTGCAAGGATGCAAATATTCAGAGGGAGTTGACCATATTTCTACATTCCACAATAGAAAGGTGTAGACGAAGCTACTTTAGCAGCTCCTGCAAGGAAACAAAGACTCAGAGGGAGTCCACCCAACAAAACAAACAAAGATAAGTATTTTAATTACCAATTCTTACATATTTGTTTGTTTAAATAAAATTGTTCAATGATGTATATGCTTATGTTCCTAAACTTAGGATATGTATTGTGCATAGTAGAATGATTGCATTAATGAACAGTATACTACTAATATGCATGTGATGGGTAAGTGGCCTATGGAACTGTACAACATTCCATTGCTATTATCTAGAATGAAACCTCTTTACTGACATATTAGGAGTTGTGCACACTCTTAACAATGTTCTAGTAGAGATTGGAAGGCATCTAGAAAGTTAAGGAATATGGATAAATGTTGTATTGAAGCATTGGCTAAGATAATTGCATGACTGTATGACATATTTCTTTATGTGTAAGAATTTGTTCTGAAAACTATGAGATGTTTTCTAATCATGCAATTTAACTTCTTGTATAGGAAAGATCGTATATCATCACCTACAAAAGAAGGACTACAACATTTGTTCAACAACAAAGTTATCTATTGAAAATATTGAAGATATTGAAGTTCCCAGGATCTGGGAAGAATGCCATGATCGAGAAGTACCAGTCGATCATGACGATGTTTGGGATGCGGTCCTAATACCTAAAGGGAAGTTTGTTGTGACTTCCAAATGGATCTATCAGATCAAGCATGCTACAGATGGCAGCATAGAGAAATATAAAAGTGACGAAATAAAAGATACAACAAATGGATTTCAACACAGCTTTCTTGAATGGTGTAGTTGAAGAAGAATTATATGTGGAGTAGCCACTTGGTTCTAAGACACATGACAGGGAATCATATGTATGCAGATTGAAGAAAGCCTTGTATGTCTTGAAGCAAGCTCCCAGAACTTGGTATGGTAGGATAGACAACTTTCTATTCAGTTTGGGCTTTACCAAGAGTAAAGCGGATTCCAACCTTTACTACAAGGTTGAGGAAGGCAATCCAGTGATACTACTATTGTATGTGGATGACCTGTTTATAATAGGTGAGGATAGATTTATTGCTGACATGCAGTGGAAGCTTGATGTTAAGTTCGATATGAAAGACTTGGGAAAAATGCACTATTTCTGAGGTATGGAGGTGTGGCAAAGTGCAGATGGGATCTTCCTTGGTCAAGGGAAGTATGCAGTAGAAATCTTGAATAGGTTCGGGATGATGGATTGCAAGGCCATGGCCACACCTATGGAATCTAACCTAAAGATTCTATGTGATGCTTCATCTGAGCCAGTTGATATCTCTATGTATCGTGAGATGATTGGGTCCTTGATGTACCTGACGAACACGAGACCAGATACTTGCTTTGCGGTGAACACATTGAGCCAGTTCTTGACGGATCCAAGGAGTGTTCAACTAGTTGCAATAAAGCATGTTCTAAGGTACCTGAAGGGTACAGTGGATTATGGGCTCAAGTATGAAGTGAATCAAAAGTTTAACCTATAGGGTTATGTTGATTTAGATTGGGCTAGCAGTGCTGCAGATAGGAAGAGCAAATCTGGGTGCTGCTTTAGTATGGGATTAGATGTGATCTCTTGGTTTAGTAGGAAGCAGTCCTGCGTAGCACTGAGTACAGCTGAGGCAGAGTATGTTGCAGCTTGTTTAGCTAGTTGTGAGGCAGTATGGCTACGGAAGCTACTGTCTGAGTTATTTGATCTCCCATTGGATGCTATTGGTATCTTCTGTGATAACCAGAGTTGTGTAAAGCTGCCCGAGAACCTAGTGTTTCATGACAGGTTGAAACACATAGAGATCAAATATCACTATATCAGGGATATGGTGCAAAGAGGAGCTGTGAAGCTCCTGTACATTGAGACGGACGAGCAGATTGCAGATGTGCTAACGAAACCACTAGCCAGAGTGAATTTTGAGAACTTCAGAGAGAGGCTTGGTGTTATTCGGATTGATGGCACTTCGAGGAAGAAGTGATGGACACATTTGTAGAGGCCAGTCCAAGCATGTTGGAAGGAGGATCCTTCACATGGCTGTGGATGTAAGCGCAGGATGATGAGCATTAGGATGATGCTCCAGTTACTACTCTGTATATGCATCAAGATGATGCTGGATATGATCAATTGGATCATTTATATGTATATGTATGTATGCATCATGTTGGATGCTGGATATGATCAGTTGGATCATTTATGTATGTACGCATCATGTTGGATGCTGATATGATCGGTTGGATCATTTGTATGTATTTTGTATATGCATCATGTTGGAAGCTTGGACCATGTATCTATATATGTATCAGGTGGATACATTGTATGATCAGGCAGATCATGTATGTTGATATGTATCATGTATGATCAGGTGGATCATGTATTTATATTTGTATCAGGTGGATACATTGTATGATTAGGTGGATCATGTATGATGATATGTATCAGGTAGATACTTGGTATGCATCAGGTAGATGCATGATATGATCAAGATGTTTCTCCAGATGACTTGCAGCAGGATGTTGCAGTGATGATGATCAGGATGATCATGTATACATCAGGATGATGTATGGTGAGTATCAGGTTGATACTCTATGGTCGTGGATCAGGTTGTGCAGATGAGCATATAATTTGGCCCTGGGAGATCTGCAAATAGTCTTTCGAGGTTTTGCCTATAGCATATAATTTGGCCCTGGGATATTTGGCAAATGCTCTTTCGAGGTTTTGCTCTGGGAGGACATATAATTTGGCCCTGGGAGATCTGCAAATAGTCTTTTGAGGTTTTTCCTATGGCATATAATCTGGCCCTGGGATATCTGGCAGATGCTCTTTCGAGGTTTTGTCCTATGGCATATAATATGTCCCTGGGAGATCCGATAGGTTGGGATGTGTGCCCATAATAAGTCCTGGGATGCTCTTGCGAGGTTTTTCCATGACCACATATAATCTGTCCCTGGGAGATCCTATAGGTAGAGTTGTGTGCTCGTACAACTTGGGATGCTCTTGCGAGGTTTTGTGGTGACCACATATAATCTGTACCTTGGAGATCCTATAGGTAGAGTCGTGTGCTCGTAACAGCCTGGGATGCTCTTTCGAGGTTTTGTGACGCACGTAATAAGTCCTGAGGATTCCACAGTATGGCCAGTGATGACGAAGACTTGCAGGTGGTGGGCCTACATCCAGTATGAAAAAGGCCTGGCTCTGTAGAACTTCCTATGACGAGTAGATTCATAGATTGATTGAGATAGCATCAGTAGTGACGATGATGATGACAATGCATCGATGACAATGATCCCGAGAAGAAGACTTGTCTAGCAGATCTGTGTCGAGAAATACCTTCCTAGTTAAGAGGGAGTGTTGATGTATATGTAACTTCGGAATGTATTTCATATATATTTATTGTACCCTTATAAGAGATGTGTTATTCCTCTATAAGGAAGTGTCGTCATGTGTATTGACAAGTGTAGCAAGTGTGTGTACTTGTTGATGGGTTATTAGACCACCATGTGTGGGGTCGGCCCTGAAATATATATTATATTGTGGATGTACCTAGCTAGACAAGTTGGCCCCATAGTGTAACTGGGAAAACAGGTTAAGTATAAATAGAGATCGGGAGATCTCTATTTGATCACTCGAAAACTCATACTTCTCTCACTCAGAAAGTGGCGCACTAGTAAGGAGGAGGATCATCTGCCACTAGGAGACTATCTCAGTATATTTTGGTTATACTTTGGTTGAGCCATTGCTCTCTCTATCTCTGAGGAAGTTGTGGGGTTTTTCACCTTAGGGTTTTCCCCACGGAAACTCTGTGTCTCTTGTCTCTCATGCTTTTGATTCTTGTGATGCTTGTCATGCTTATTGTGATTGTTATGCATTGATATACTGTACATGTTATTCTCTTAGTAAAGATCCTAGAGTATTGTGAATTAATGCTCAAAATTTAACAAATATGCTTTGGCTTGGAATGATAAGCAAGGTTCTTTGCTAGAAACAGTGTACTTGAAATATTAGAACCTATTCTCATTGCTTTCTGAGAAAAACCAGTACCTAAAAACAATATTTGCAAACATATGGATTCCTTGCTTCCATGATTGGATGCCATGTATTCTGCTTCTATAGTTGACAATGCAACCACACCCTGGCTCTTACTCATCCATATGATTGCTCCACCAAATAAATTAAAAGCATAACCACTTGCAGATCTTCTACGGTCAAGATCTCTAGCCTCGTCCACATCAATAAAATCTTGTATATCTATATCCCTATGATTTCCAAGCCTTTGTTGGTAGTAGATTGCATAATATGAAGTGCCATGCAAATATCTGAAGACCACGTTTAATGTTGTGCAATGTTCCTTCTATATTTTTGACATATACTTGCTCAAAACTCCTGCATTATGGGAAATGAATGGTCTATTACATATCATAACATAAATCAAACATCCAACAACACTAGAATATGGAACATTTGACATGTCTTCTATCTCTTCTTAATCCTTGGGACAATTATCTATAGATAAGTTTGCACCTACAAGAATAAGGACCTTTACCGATTTACATCCTTGTATACTAAAAATTTGCAATACCATCTCAACATATTTCCTTCGACTCAACCAAATTATTCTATTGGCCTAATCTCTTTTAATTTCCATTCCCAAAATAAAATTTGTAGCACCAACATTTCTCATATAAAATTTAGAAGACAACTAGGCTTTGGAATCCTTGATGATTTCCTTATTATTTCCAATCACCAACATATCATCAACATAGAAGACCATATAAATAAAATGATCATAAAATTGCTTGGAATACACACAATGATCCACTTTGCTTTTTGAGAAACTAGGTCCCAATATATACGTATCAAAATTTTGATACCACATTCTTGGTGATTGTTTTAATCCATATAGGGAATTCTTCAACTTGCAAACCAACTCATTCTTTCCCTTCTCTAGAAAACCCTTTGGCTTTTCATGTATATTTATTCTTCCAAATAACAATGTAGAAATGTTGTCTTCATGTCCATCTTCTCTACTTCAACATCAAAAGAAACATCAATAGACAAAAGAAATATACTATAATTAAATTTACCAATAGGAAGAACAGTCTCACCAAAATCAATTCCTTCCACCTAGGAATATCTCTTAGCTACTAAGTGAGCTTTGTACTTCTCCACCCTACCTTCTACATGCAACTTATTCTTAAACACCCATTTTCTATGAATAGGTTTTATTCCAACTAGAAACTCAACTAGATCCAAAGTCTTATTTTTATTGAAGGCATTTGTTTCTTCAATCATTGCCTTCTTCCAAAGTTTACTATCCTCTGGATCCACTTCATCCCTAATAGATCTAGGATCATGATCAGTAATAGATAAAGAAAAATTAGAGTGGGAATAAGGTGGGATACCTTTTTGGATCGTTCTTTCACAAATAGATATCCTCAATCCTGGAACTTGAGGTTCTTCCTCTTATAGTTTAGCTTCTTATGTTGAGTCATATCCTTCACCCTCCAACTCAAAATCTATTTTCTTTTGTTCTTCTTCCTTTGGTTGGACTTTCTGATCGGGAGGAAATTTAACCTCTAAAAATATGACATCTTGACTATAAACAATCTTCTTAGTTAGTGGGTTCCAAATTTTATAACCTCTTATACCATGTTTATTAACCAATACATATACAATTTTCATCTTTATCATCCAACTTACTCCTATTTTCCTTTGGAACATGCACATAAGAATTATGTCATGTCCCCTCCAATCAATGCCACTCTGGGAAGGGAAGATGACACTAAGTCTGGGTTTCTAGCCCCATGATCATTATAAAAATTCATAGCAAATAAAATACATATGTGTGCAGATGCATGATTAAATTTGACAACAGAATAAAAATTCTACTGCACATACAACTAGCATTCATTCATCAACATAATCATAGCAGTCAATAATTAAAGACATTGCAGCATTAACACAAAAGAGATATTACTTATATTGAAATGAAGTAGTCACTAGCAACTGCAATGTTCCACCCAGCCATAGGCCAACTGTGCTCATCAATCTCTCAACACAGTTTCCACCCCCGAGATGGGAATGATTTCCACAAGGAAAAAGGGAACAACCACTAACACATAGCCAAGTAATACTTCATAATTCAGCCAAGACAATCGACAGTTGGGTTTATCAATACTCTAAGGCAGTAGAAAGGAAGAATTGCTAAGCTAGTGAGCTCAACCACAGAGCTATTGGTAAGCTAATAAGATCTTCCTGAGGATGGGATACACTATTTAGCCCGAAACGTCGAAATTACTAAGCTAGTGAGATCTTCCTGAGGATGGGCTATGCTATTTATCCTGAAACATCGAAATTTCAAATCTCTTACATAGGTTTCCAAATTGCTTCAATATGTCTACCTGTGAGAAACTTAATGACACGCACAATACCTACACACCCAAGACAAGGAAGTATTCCCTTCACTGCTACACAGTCCCTTAGGCCATACCTTCCCTTCTAGTTCTCTTCAGGGTGTGCATAGAAAAGTACCCACAGCCCTTTGATCTTTCTGTGAGGCTACTCTCTTCACTAGGTTTATCAAGCCAATTCTAATCCTCTTCCACTCCTAGTTTCTTACTCATAAGTTCAAACCAAAACAAGGATGCACATAACAGCAAAACAAAATTCATGGGCATGAATAAAAAAAACTTAACTATGGGATGCCAAAAATGTGGTTTCCATGAGTGTTTTAAAATCGTGGGCACCCAAAAATGAACTGTTAGAGGGGGAATCGACCCTTGGAGAACAAAATCGATTTCACAACATGTATATGGGAATTCAAGGGGAAAACACAACCTATATAAACCCCCAAATCATGACTCCCTTCCTCCCAGTCACTCTACAACATAAAAACGACTTCCCAGCTGTGGAAAATGAGGGAAAACTCAGGAAAAATGTGAGGGGAAATGCCCAGCTAGCCCAGAACTCGTGAGAGAGAAAAACTAATGGGCGAAGAATGGATTGGGAAGCAAATTCATGGGTGTTTTCTTATCCAAGAATCCAAACACGATTTTAAAAATTGATGGCTTTCCCATACTCGAAATCGGGAAGCCATACCTCTCCATTCCCCAAAGCATTAACTACCTCAACCAACTCTTGGAAGAATTAAATGATTGGGTGCATAAGTCAAAATGGGTAGTTGATGGTTTATGGGTTCTCCCATTGACACTTGGATTGACACTATTGGTGCATGAGCTTGAATATTTTCCCTCCCTATTCCTTGAGAAAATCACACCCCCATACTCTTGTTGCATTGCAGAGATAGTTGTGGGTATTTTATTAAAATACATATTTACATGATATTTGAAATTTTCATTGTTCCTAGCTAGCACGTGATCCATATGTGTCGATTTTTAATTTCCAATACATAAAATGATAAATCGATGGTGGGGGCTTGTCCTTGAGCTCCTCACCATGATTTTCATAACGAATTACATCATTTACATTTTTAATGTGATGGGGTCAAAATCAGGGTATTACATTCCTCACCCCCTTAAATTAGCATTGTCCTTGGTGCTCTTCAAAATTGAACAAAAATGGATATGCTACTCTCATGCCATCCTGCAGTTCCCATGTAGCCTCATTGAGACCATAGTGCTTGCATTGCACCTTCACTTGTCTGATGGCTCGATTCCGGAGCAATGTTACCTTCTTGCCTAGGATGCACAATGGCTCGGTTTGGAACTCTCCCTCGGGTTCCACCTGGATCACATCCCAATTAATCACATGGTTAGGATCATGTACATACTTATTAAGCAAAGAGTCATGAAAAAAATTATGAGCTCTAGTGTCAGCAGACAATGCAAGTCTATATGCAGTTGGCCCTATTCTTGCAAGCACTTCAAATGGCCCACAATATTTGGGTGATAGCTTGGCACAACTCCTAAGATTCAAGTAACTCTTCCTTGGTCTCACTCTAAGATAAACATGATCCCCAGAACTGAACTCTGTATGCGCTCTATGCTTATCTGCATATTTGTTCTGTCTATCTTGGTCTACTTTCAAATTCTTCCCGATCTTTGCAACCTCTTGTTCCATTTCCTTAAGCAATTATGGCCCAAGTACAATTCTGTTCACTGGATTATCCCAAGTCACTGGTGTCCTACACCTTCTACCATACAAAGCCTCATATCGACTCATGCCCAATGATGCTTGTTTCCCATTATTATATGTGAACTCTACCAAGTGTAGATAATCCTCCCACTTGGATGGTTTGTCCATTACATACATGTGAAGCATGTCTTCAAGCACCTGATTTATTCTTTCTGGTTTCCCATCGGTTTGAGGATGGTCTGCGGTGCTAAAGTTCAACTGCGTACCTAAATCTAAAAAAATACCTTTCCAAAAATTTGAAGTGAACTTGGTATCCCTGTCAAAAATTATTCCCTTAGGCAACCCATGCAATCTGAAAATCTCCTTCATGAAAATATTTGCAATGGAATCAGCTTTATATGTGGACTTAACTGATATAAAATGTGCTTCCTTTGTTAACTTGTCCACCATAAGCATGATGGAATCATGTTGTATCACAGTCATTGGAAAACCTATAATAAAATTTATGGAAATTACCTCCCATTTCCATTCCAGAATTGGCAATGGATGCAATAAACCTACTGGGTGTTGGTGTTCAACCTTCACCTGTTGTCATTTTGTGCACTTAGAAATGTATTCAGCTATGTCCTTCTTCATCCCTGACCAAAAATATTTCTTTCTGGCTGTAGCAATTATTTTATTATATCCTAGGTGACCATAATATGGAGCTTTGTGGATTTCATCCATAGCAATCCTCCTCAATTCTGCCACATTTGGAATATAAATTCTATTCTTATAAGTAAGAAGTCTGTCACCTTCCAAATGATATCCTTCATACCTATTTTCAAGGTTTTTTTCTGCAATTTGTCCTTTATCTGCACATACATTTCATCTTCAACAATATGGTTAATAATCTCTTGCCTCAAATTTGATTGGCAGGTACCAAGCATTGCCACATGCATTTCATGTACTTTTCTGCTGTGTGCATCAACCACCTTATTTTCTTTCCCTTTTATGTGTTTGATCTCAAAATCAAATTCACACAAAAATTCCAGCCATCTAGCTTTCCTAGCATTTAATGTTGGCTGCTCAAACAAGTATTTTAGACCACAATGGTCTGTCCTTAGCTCAAATTCCTTGCCCATTAAGTAATGCCTCCACATATTTAGAGCATGTACTATGGATGCAAGTTCTAAATCATGAGCAGTGTAGTTCTTCTCATGCTCCTTCAACTTTCATGAGAAACTCAAATGGAAATAAAAGATTTAGGTCTTACCACTTGATTTGCAGAAATCTGGATCTGGTACTGAATTAGGGTTTGTCAGAGAAACACTAAAAATTCAAAATGTGAATTTCAACTTTCTGAAACGATAGAAAGATGCACCTTGATGATCTGAGCAACCTGGTATATTCAGAATTTGAAATATGGAAAGATTCACCCTTCAGAAATGCCTTTTAGTCTTCCCGGATTCACTAGGGAGGACCCTGAATTAGGGCTTGAGTTTCCCGAAGCTTCACCCAAACAAAAATCTCGATCCAAAGCTCTAAAATTTGATTTTTCTAAGGAGCTTCCAGCAATGTCCTTAGAATTAAGAAATTCCTATTTTTGTGGAAACCCTAATTTTTAGGGCCAAAACTGAAAGTGCCCAAAATTGAATTCTGATTGGACAGAAAGATTCTCCTTGATGAGTAGAGTCAATCTACCTTGCTGCCTTTCCAAATCTGTGGAGATAAACCCAATAAACAAGAAACCCTAGTTTTCGCCACTGCACAATGTCTTCTTCTCAGGTAAGCTCTGATACCATGTTAATTTTTTAGCATTAATTCAACATACTCTAGGATCTTTACTGAGAGAATAACATGTACAACATATCAAGCATGTATCAAGCATATCAAGCAATCACATAAGACAATGGACACACAAAGTTTCACTGGGGAAAACCATAAAGGTGAAAAACCCCACAACTTCCTCAGAGATAGAAAGAGAAATGATACAACCAAAGTACAAGAGATAGTCTTCTTCTAGCAACTAAACCTCCTCCTCACTTGTGTGCCACTTTCCAAGTGATGTAGAAGTGAATAATGAGATGATCAAAATAGAGATCTCCCGATCTCTATTTATACATGACCTGTCCTACCCAATAACCTAGCAGGTCCAACTTGTCTAACTCAGTCTAATAACCCATGGTTAAACTAATCAAGGCCGACCCCACACTTGGTGGTCTAATAACCCATCATTGCAAGTTACGGCACTTGCGACACTTGTCAATACAAATGACGACGCTTCCATATAGAGGAATAATAACATCTCTATAGGAGTACAATATACATAGGTGAAATACATTCCGAAGTTACATATACACCAACACTCCCTCTTAACTAGGAAGGTATTTCTCGACACAAATCTGCAAGCACAAGTCTTCTTCTCTGGATCATCGTCACTGGATCATCGTCATCGAATCATCGTCATCGTCATGGCTGCTGCTATCTCAATCAATCTCTGATCTACTCGTCATAGGAAGTTCTACAGAGCCAGTCCTTTTTCATACTGGATGTAGGCCCATCACCTACAGGTCTTCATCATCACTAGCCATACTGTGGAATCCTCGGGACTGATTACGTGCCCAACACAACCTGCAAGATCTCCCAAGGAGCTATTACATGTGACCAAGCAAAACCTAGCAAGAGCATTTGTCAGATCTCCCAAGGAGCTATTATATGCCATAGGAAAAACCTAGCAAGAGCATCTAGAAATCTCCCAGGGAGACATTATATGCAACCGACAAAACCTAGCAAGAGCATCCCAGGACTGATTACGTGCCCAACATGACCTGCAAGATCTCCCTGGGGGGAATTATATGCCATGGAAAAAACCTAGCAAGAGCATTTACCAGATCTCCCAGGGAGTGATTATATGCCATAGGAAAAACCTAGCAAGAGTATCTGTAAATATCCCAGGGATCTATTATATGTCCATCCAAGCAAAACCTAGCAAGAGCATTTGCCAGACCTCCCAAGGAGCTTTATATGCCGTCGCCAAAACCTAGCAAGAGTGTCTCCAAATCTCCTAGGGCGCTATTATATGCTTATCTGCACAACCTGTCCATGGCCACAGAGTATCAACCTGATACTCTCCATACATCATCCTCGTGTACATCACATGATTGTCCTGATCATCATCATAGCATCATCCTGATGCGTATCATCTGGAGAAACATCCTGAAGCTCATCATACATGATCATCCTGATCATACAATGCATCCACCTGATGCATATCTGATACATATCATGTGGAGCAACATCCTGAAGCTCATCATCCATGATCATCTTGATCATACAATGCATCCACTTGATGCATATCTGATACATATCCTCATCCATGATCTACTTTATCATACAATGTATCCACTTGATACATATACAAATACATGATCCAACTGATCATCACAAGCATCCAACATGATGCATATACATATACATGATCCAACTGATCATATCCAGCATCCAACATGATGCATATACATATGCATGATCCAACCGATCATCACAAGCATCAAACATGATGCATATACATATACATGATCCAACTGATCATATCCAGCATCCAACATGATGCATATATAGAGTAGTATCTAGAGCATCATCCTGATGCTCATCATCCAGTGCTTACATCCACATCCATGGGAAGGATCCTCCTCTCACCATGCTTGGAATGGCTCCATCAAATGTGTCCATCACTTCTTCTTCGAAGTGTCATCAATTTGAAGAACACCAAGCCTCTCTCTGAAGTATTCAAACTTCACTCTGGCTAGTGGTTTCATCAACACATCCACAATCTGCTCATCCGTCACAACATACAGGAGCTTCACTGCTCCTCTCTGCACCATATCCCTGATATAGTGATATTTGATCTCAATGTGCTTCGACCTGTTGTGGAACACTGGATTCTCAGACAGCTTCACACAACTCTGGTTGTCGCAAAAGATACCAGTAGCCTCCAATGGGAGATCAAATAACTCAGACAATATCTTCCTCAGCCATACTGCCTCACAACTAGCCGAACAAGCTGCAACATACTCTGCTTCGGCTATACTCAATGCTACACAGGACTGCTTCCTGCTAAACCAAGAGATCACACTTGATCCCATACTGAAGCAGCACCCATAAGTGCTCTTCCTATCTGTAGCACTGCCTTCCCAGTCCGAATCAACATAATCCTACAGGTTAAACTTTTGATTCGCATCATAGTTGAGCCCATAATCAATTGTACCCTTCAGGTACCTCAGAATATGCTTTACAGCAACCAGGTGAACACCTCTGGGATCCATCAGGAACTAGCTCAATGTGTTCACTGCAAAGCAAATATATGGTCTCGTGTTCGTTAGGTACATCAAGGACCCAATCATCTGACGATACACGGTGACATCAATCAGCTCAGATGAACCATCACACAGAAGCTTCAGGTTCGATGCCTTAGGTGTGGCCATGGCCTTGCAGTCCATCATCCTGAACCTCTTCCAGATCTCTACTGCATACTTCCCTTGTCCAAGGAAGATCCCATCTGCACTCTGCTACACCTCCATGCCTAGAAAATAGTGCATCATGCCCAAGTCCTTCATCTCAAACTCAGAAGAACGCTTCCTATTGGTATCAACAATCAAACCATCCTCACCTGTTACAAACAGGTCATCCACATACAATAGTAGTATCACAGGATTTCCTTCCTCAACCTTGTAGTAAAGGTTGGAATCTGCTTTACTCTTGGTAAAGCCCAAACTGGATAGGAAACTATCCATCCTACCATACCAAGTCCTAGGAGCTTGCTTCAAGCCATACAAGGATTTCTTCAACCTGCACACATATGACTCCCTGTCATGTGTTTCAAAACCAAGTGGCTGCTCCACATACACTTCCTCCTCGACTACACCATTCAAGAAAGTTGTCTTGACATCTGTTTGGTGTATCTTCCATTTCATCATTGCAGCCAGAGCAAGTACTGATCTAATGGAAGTGTATCTGGCCACAGGAGCAAACATCTCTTCATAATCAATCCCTTCTTTATGGGATAATCCACGAGCTACAAATCTTGCTTTTTATTTCTCTATGCTGCCATCTGTAGCATGCTTGATCTTGTAGATCCACTTGGAAGTCACCACAGACTTTCCTTCATGTATTGGGACTACATCCCAAACATCATTCTTCATGATTGATTGGTATTCTTCGACCATGGCATCCTTCCATTCTTTATTTTCTGCTGCTTCTTCATAACTGGAAGGTTCTTTGTTCATAATGTCACAGAGTAAGGAAACATAGCTGGTATGAGATCTAGTTCTCTTCCTTTCTCTGTGTTCTTCTTCTGGAATGCCATATATTTCTGCATCTTGAATGAGCTCTCTAGCTCAAGCAGGTTTCCTCTTGTGAGAGTTCTTCTCACGGGTGGATCTACAGGTATTTGTGGATCTTCAGCTTCACGCTCTGCTTCTGGAATTGCTTCATTCATGGTAGTGTCTTGAAATCTGGTTTCCTATGGTTCTTCATGATCTTCAACAAGTGCCTTCCTTGACTTGATGAAAGCCAAGTTTCCATCAAATGTTACATCTCTGCTGACATCAATCTTCTTGAACCCTGGAAAGTATATTCTGTAAGCCTTCGAGCTTTCAATGTACCCAACAAAGATGCCCTTATTTCCTGAAGGATCTAGCTTTGTCCTCTTTTCCTTTGGAATATGAGTGTACACTAGACAACCAAATATTATGAGATGGCTGACTTCGGGTTTCTTACCAGAGAATACCTCTTCTGGTATCTTGTTGTCCAATATCTTGTGAGGTGTTCTATTATGCATATATACAACTGTCCTAGCTGCTTCTTCCCATAGATGCATAGGCAGATCCTGGTCATGCAACATTGCCCGTGCTGCTTCCATGATTGTTCTCTTCTTCCTTTCTGCAACTCCATTCTGTTGTGGATTGTAGGGAGAAGTCAACTCCCTCTTAATCCCTGAATCACTGCATAGCTTCTTGAAATTACCTGAGGTGAATTCTCTGCCATTGTCATATCTGAATGTCTTGATCTTCTTATCAGTTTGATTTTCCATCAAGGCTTTGAATTCCTTGAACTTATCAAACACTTCATCTTTGTTCTTCAAGAAGTAAACCCAAGTCTTCCTAGAGAAATCATCAATGAAAGAGACATAGTATACATACCCACTTAGAGAACTGGATGACATCGGACTGCATACATCGGAGTGGATAATTTCTAAGATTCCTTTAGCTTTGCTTTCACTGCTTGGAAATTCCTTCTTAATGTTCTTTCCTTTTGCACATCCTTTGCAAACCCCTTCATGATTTGTCTTGATTTCAGGAAGTGTCACCTACCCAAATTTCTGAACATTATTATTTATTTGCAAAAATACTTTATGTTAAAATTAATTACAAGTTTTGTAATTATGATAAGTTTTGATCATGGATGAAAGTAATTACTGAATATTATTATTTAAATAAATTAATTAGGAGAAAAACACTCAGGAGGACTATTGAATGAGTGTTCACTGACCCACTAGGAGGAATGGAAGTTGTTGGAAGGAATGGGACACATGGCACTAGTTACATCACACCACTAACTGTTGGTTATGGGACAACTTCCCCTTAAATAGGGCATTATCCCCCAGGTGGAGGGAGTGAGCAGGAAGCTCATTTAATGACCCAATAACATCTGAGAAGGCCTAGGCAGCCTATAAAGGCAAATTCGAATTAGGCAGGAAGTCCTTAATCAACATTTCTGCAGAATGTTTTCCTCTTGCAAATCAGGTGATTTCAAGAGAGATTCAAATAAGGGAGATTAGTGGTGATTGAAAACTGAGTTTTTACTTATTATTGAAGAGAAACAGAGTTGCAGGAGCAAGTCTTTTGGACTGTTACCTATTGAAGATTCAGAAGAGTACTACAACAAGAAGAAGCCCATATTCCTAAAGCTTCTTCCTCCTGGTGGTTCAGCGAATAGGCTCAGAGGTCCTAAGACAGTATTTGACTGTTTTCAGGAGTTTGGTTGGGTGGAACAGTCTTCCTGAGTTGTTTGTTGCCCTACAGGTTTCATCAAGTTCTACAATTTCTTCTTATTTAATTTCTATTATGTTTTAACAGTATTTTCTATGTTTCTGTTTTTGAAAGCAAAATCTAATTCTAGAATTGTTCTAATTATGAATGTTTAAGTTTAATGGCGAAGATGAATTGATAAATCAATATCCCCATTTTTCCACATGCTATTTGGCAGCATCGTACTCTAGTAGAGATATGCAAATTAAAATAGAATAGAAGATAGGCAAATTGTGCCATTGAATTCGATAGCTAGATAATAATCTGGTATGCATCAGTTTCTGTTCTTAAGTTAACTAATTGTAGAGGGTCTGTATAATATTTAATATATATAATATTTTCTCATTTTTATAATAATTAGTCAATTAAATAATTCTTGCAATCATCTTACAAACACATACATTATATCCATGAAAAGTAGATGAATTATACACTGTACATGGTTTTAAGACTGTTAACATTGAATAAAATATTCTTGATAATAAGCTGGAAAACAATAGTTTTTCACATAGATATCATATGTATATTTTTCACTCACACACAGTTTCATTATAATTACTACACCAACATTTTATGTATAGGAAATTAATTTATAGATAGAATTATAGTTTACATAGTCTTCATGAATTTCTACACTATGTATTTATATTTCTTTCATTTTCTATAGTACTGTTGTAATATCTAGAAATGCACAAATGATAAGAATTTACTAAACATAATTATTATTACAATATATTTATTCTTTCCTTGGATTTGCTAACATTGGTTGCGATTATTGTAACTCTGAGATTTGTATCAAAAGGAAAACCCTAGCTATATTTATATTGTTCATAACAAAACTCTACACTATTTTCAACCTGAGATCAAAACCAAGCTAGTATCTTAAAACAAACGATCAGATTATCACTTCAACAAAACACGAATTAGGGTTTAACCCTATTCATTTTCATTGCAAAATGTTACTGAGTTATCGTTTCAATTTTCTACTCTATTGTTCAAACATCAACAAATAAGATTACACATTACCAATCTACAGTTTTAAAACAAACCATAGACTTATACAAAGGGTTCAGCACACCTTTCTCATCTTAACATTGAAATTTATTTACACAGAACCCTTATCATCCACGATTTATCCAAACCCTAAACTAGCTCAATAAACATTATAGTATCCCTTAGCATGAATACGATTTACAACATCAACTTACAGTTTCCAAGCTAACAAACCAGATAGCTTTATAGCATTTTAAACATACAATGTATTACAAAAGGAGTATTATTCTTACACACAGATTGAGCCCTTGGCTCTCTGTCTTACGGTCACAAACATTTCGAAAGACAAGTCGAATCTCATAACAACCTCAACATTACCACAGAATAAATTCTAAAACAAAGACGAAGCTCGAGCAACGTTTATATTCTACTTTTAACAAAGAAACGAAGTTACACAGGGTTTATCCCAAAATTTTTCCAATAGGTAGAAGAGCCCGAACATTTACATCGACAAGCTAAATCTTCAGTCGACAAACAACAAGTTTGCAAAATACAACACTGAAGTATCACTGTCAACAATCATGTTTCGAAGACTTCCCAAACCACCTTCAATGATAGAGCCATAGCACAGACGAAGGGCACTACGAGGGTATGGAAGACCCGAAGCTTACCGGTGTAAGTGTACGAGGTTTTCCTTTCACCATACCCTAACCAGAAGTGTTGTTTACACCCTGCAATTGACATTAAACCAGAGTTGGACATATGATACTTTTTATAAATCGATTTTTGAAAATGCAAATAGCTTTGCTAAAATGGAAAGCTTACCTCCATAGCTTGACAAGGACATTGTCACGAATGACACCAAGGAACCACTATCCACGCCCAAGCTTTGTACATTCTCACATTTCACTCTTATTTATCTTAGAGTTATTAAAACATAGAACTATAACTTTCAAACCAGAGAATCTATCTTTAAAACTAATTCACCATCACAGTAAAGAAACCTGCAACGTCAACTTAAGGAGAAGATCTCGGGTTCGAAACCCTTGCAGACTTCCTACCCAGACTTCAGCATCCTGTCGGCCACCCTAGCTGAAATAATAGCACAATGAATCAAATTCTTCAAGTCTTAACTCTTTTTCCACGATAGATATTAGGGTTTCATCCGATGGTCTAGGTTCATCACCATCGACGGTCTCGACAGTGCCAGCAAACTAAGCTTTGGTTTAAACAATGCCCGCAATAAATACCAAACCTACCTTACAGGTTGACAACG
This sequence comes from Larix kaempferi, assembly GCA_027924585.1. NCBI lineage: Eukaryota > Viridiplantae > Streptophyta > Pinopsida > Pinales > Pinaceae > Larix > Larix kaempferi. The sequence continues at coordinate 18,188,044 of BSBM01000073.1, forward strand.
CCACCATGGCACACAATGGAGTATGCACAACTAATGCGTGGTGTATTGATCCTACACATCGACGAGTTTGGAGACAAACATGACTATCTGAACAATGGACATCCAACTCAGAAGAGACACGACATCGAGCCTTTAATATAGGATCAATACATGATCTCTACCACAGCTCGATACCGGCTCCATTAAATGAACCAACAACCTATCAAGTTTCATTTTAAATTCCTTTCAGCATCCTCGAAGTGACTTCAAAACCCTGCATTTAATTCGCCATGGTATTAGAAATACTATGCAAAGAATTCACTATATCATTGCACTTATTATTAAAGTTTCGATATAATACAATGTAATAATGAACTACAAACTATTTATATAGTTTAGGGATAATCAAATGTTTGCCCTTTATTACATTGAGTTTCGATATGAATCTCTAATGTGGATAATAAACCAAAAATTGATATAGTTACATAACTATGTACATAGGACTTGAATAGATCATAATATGAAATAATAGTTAATCTATTATGTAAATGTTTATTATTTAATTGTTATAAATGCATAGTCTTTGGGAAGGACTATTTTTTATTATTAAGACCTAAATAATTATAGTAGAGAATAGGAATGGTTAACCATAAGTTTTTAAAGTTAATTAAAAGTGTTGTATAAAATTCACATACAAATATGCTATCACATATAGTTTGGTATCTTGGAACAATAAGTTCTCTGGATTTCTATCCACTTTTGGTACGGTATTATCTTAGTACTACTAATACAATGACAACAACAAAGTAGTTAGCACAATGACGACAGCCAAGCAGCCAGTACAATGACGATGACAAAGCAGCTAGCACAATGACGACAATAGAACCAGCTAAGTATAATGACGACTACAGTGACGATGTTTACTAATTTATAAAAGACGAACCTTGGAAAGTTGAAGAGAAAGCACGTGAACTGTACCTGTATGCTTATACATTTTCAACAACCTCTATTGATTCTATTTTATTTTTATACGATGAAGTTGAACTCACGCTATTTGGAATTTATGGCAATCATAAAACTTCTTACATGTTGTCTGCATAGAGAATAGGTCCAATGTTTTAGCATTATAGCTAAGTAAGCTTCGGGGTCCCTCATAGGACTCCCTTGAGTAGCAAAGAAGCAAACTGTCAGTATTGTCTCAAAGAAATAGTACTACATCACACTTCTAACATGGTATTCCATTATTACATATTTCATACATTGCATTGCCTTAAAAAGTGTCACATCAAGAGTCTAATCTAACCATGCATTTAACTATCTTAATGATAGGGGATACGAATGTAATTAAGTGGTCATTGTCGTATTAGTTTCTTCAGAAATTATATTGGTGTTTAGTACAAACAGCTGTTAGTTAACATTGTTACAGTCAGCAATTGTTATCTTCTGCATTTATAAATTATTATAAATTAAGCTAATATTGTCGTTAATAAAAATTTTAAATTTTTATGAAAATATGGGATGTTACAGGAAGACCCTCTACAGTCACTTGGTTCCATGGATTCATGTACCATGGCATGTTCAGGTTGTCCCTTTAATTTGTACAATCCTCCCTCTTGCTCTCTAACCACTACTGCACCATCTATGGTCTTACCTTTTGGCCACATGAGTACTTGGCCATCTACAAATGCAACCCTCATTCCTTTTGCATCTAATGCAGATATGGAGAGTAGATTCTTCTTGAGCCCAGGTACATATAGAACCTCTTTCATCTTCAAGGACTTCCCAGAGTCTAGTTTGTAGGAAGCTTCACCACTTCCTTTGATAGGATATTGGTAGTCATCCCCAAGTTTCACCTTATGGGGTGACTCATGTTCAGATAAATTTACAAAAGATTCTTTAAACCCAGTCATGTGTTTGGAAGCCCCACTACTAATAAGCCAATCATTACATCCATGAGAGATAGTACCTGTGAGAGCAGAGATTAGAACATATTCATCCTCATTTGATGAGTCATCACTTTCTTCTCTAGCCTTCTTCTTGGGAGGTTCATCATCCTCAGCAGCATGAGCATGATATATTTTCTTGTTGCACTTCTTCTTATTGATGTTGGATTCTCTTTTGTTCTTTGGACAATCTCGGGCAAAGTGTCCCTTCTCATTACATGTGAAGCATCTACCATGCGAGGTATTCTTAGAGTTCTCCCTATGTGTATGGTGAGAATATTTCCTATGAGATTTCTCCTTCTTGAATTTTCCTTTCTTGGCATGTGCCATGAGAGCTTTATCTTCATTCCCCATCTTTTCTTCTTGGGCCACAAGCCTAGCTTCTTCTTGAGAGCATTCTTCCCACAGCCTACTAAAGGAGATTAGTTTTCTTCTTGCATAGATTACTTGGATGAAGGAGTCCCATGACCTAGGTAGGCCATTTAATGTGGTCATGACAACTTCACCATTGTCCACTACTTCATCCACAACTTCAAGTTGTTCCTTGATTTGAGAGACCTTAGAGAAATAGGATTGAATGGTCTCTCCATTCCGAAGCTTTACCCCGTTCAATTGATTCTGCAGAGTCATCTTCCGATTTATGTTCTTTCCTTCAAATAGCTTGGTCAGGGAATCAAACATCTCCTTGGGTGTCTTTAGAGATGACACATGTGGTATGAGATGGTCTTTGATAGAATCAGCAATGATCCTCTTTGCCTTGACCAAGTTCTTCTTATGCAAGGCCTTAGCCTCTTCTTCCTTTGGGACAGGGACCTCAAAACTTATGTAAGTGTCCAATTCATTTTCTTCCAGGATTAACCCAATCCTATACTTCCATGCTCAGAAGTTATCAACCCCTTCAAGATTATCCTCAAGCTTGGTGTGGTGAGACATTTTAATGAGAAACTCAAATGGAAATAAAAGATTTAGGTCTTACCACTTGATTTGCAGAAATCTGGATCTGGTGCCGAATTTGGGTTTGTCAGAGAAACCCTAAAAATTCAAAATGTGAATTTAAACTTTCTGAAAGGACAAAAAGATGCACTTTGATGAGCTGATCAGCTTGGTATATTCAAAATTTGCAATCTACAAAGATTCACCCTTCATAAATGCCTTTTAGTCTTCCTGAATTCACTAGGGAGGACCATGAATTAGGGTTTGAGTTTCCCAGAGCTTCACCCAACCAAAAATCTCTATCCAAATCTCTAAACTTCGATGTTTCCAAGGAGCTTCCATCTATGTCCTCAGAATTCAGAAATTCCTATTTTTGTGGAAACCCTAATTTTTAATGCCAAAAAAGAAAGTGCCCAGAATTGAATTCTGATTGGACAGAAAGATTCTCCTTGATGAATAGAGTCAATCTACCTTGCTGCCTTTCCAAAATCTATGGATAGAAATCCAATAAACAAGAAACCCTAGTTTCTGCCACTGCACAATGTCTTCTTCTCAGGTAAGCTCTGATACCATGTTAATTTTTTAGCATTAATTCAACATACTCTAGGATATTTACTGAGAGAATAACATGTACAACATATCAATCATATCAAGCATGTATCAAGCATATCAAGCAATCACATAAGACAATGGACACACAGAGTTTCACTGGGGAAAACCATAAAGGTGAAAAACCCCACAACTTCCTCAGAGATAGAAAGAGCAATGATACAACCAAAGTACAAGAGATAGTCTTCTTCTAGTATATGAACCTCCTCCTCACTTGTGCGCCACTTTTCGAGTGATGTAGAAGTGAATAATGAGATGATAAAAATAGAGATCTCCCGATCTCTATTTATACATGACCTGTCCTACCCAATAACCTAGCAGGGCCGACTTGTCTAACTCAGTCTAATAACCCATGGTTAAACTAATCAGGGTCGGCCCCACACTTGGTGGTCTAATAACCCATCATTGCAAGTTACGACACTTGTGCAACTTGTGAATACAAATGATAACACTTCCATATAGAGGAATAATAACATCTCTATAGGAGTACAATATACATAGGTGAAATACATTCCGAAGTTACATGTACATCAACAGAATGTAGCTGGTGCATTCGTGAGACCAAATGGTACCACCACAAACTAATAGTGCCCATACCTTTTTCTAAAGGTTGTCTTATGAATATCTTCCTCTTTGATTCTTACCTGATGGTAACTAGACCTCAAGTCAATATTTGAAAATACCTTTGCTCCTCTCATTTGATTAAAAAGGTCATCAATTCGGGGCAATGGGTATTTGTTCTTCACAATGAATTTGTTCAACTTCCTGTAGTCAATACATAACTTGAGTGTTCCATCTTTCTTTTTCACAAATAGAATAGGTGCTCTCCACGTGGAAACACTTGACCTGATATATTTCTTTTCCAACAACTCTTGTAACTGCATTTTCAATTCTAGCAATTCTAGTGTACTCATCATGTGGGGTGTCTTGGACACTAGTGCAACTCTCAGCACAAGGTCAATTGTAAAATCAATGTCAAACTTTGGAGGAAGTCTTGGAATCTCATCAGGAAACACATCCCTGAATTCTTGTAGTACATCATAGTCTTCCAACTTAGGAGTTTCATTTTCTATTTCCTCCAAAACATGGGCTTCATACAATTGAAAACCATTCCTATAGAACTTCTTTAGCAGCATGGTTGAAACCTGCCTAACATAAATCACCTTTGGAATTCCTTTTACAACCCTTGGGTTTCCTTCTTTGTCCGTCACTACAGAATTTGAACTTAAAATCCGACGAAAAGGACTATGTCGTCGGATTTCACCTTCAAAATTACGAAATTTGATAATAAAAAAATTAAATTGATAGAATTTGCAGTCGGATATCCGATGGCCATCAGATATCCGATGATGTCTATTGATCTCATGGTATTTTAGACATCCTATTCTTCCCGGCGATGTCAGATATCCGACGATATCTATTGAAAATTTCAAAATATATGTAAAGTCTCATGTTTTTGTTAAAAATTCAATATGCTAAGACAGAAAATAGCAGCATTACATTCCATTTCACAATAATAGCATATACAGGATCACTGAAGAAACAACAAGCATAGCATAAACACAAGAGACACAGATTTATCCTGGGAAACCCTCATGGGGTAGAAAACCCAGTAAAGCTTCCTCAATATAGATGACCAGCAATATACAAAGATGCAAACCAAAGACATGATCTCCTTCTCCACTGTAGCAGACCTCTCCTCCAATAGGTGCGCCTCCCTTGAATGAGTGAGTGTGTATAATGAGGAACACACCTCCTCTATTTATACACTACTTTGATATGTATTTTACACAAGTACACGTAGGCTCGTATTTAACCAATAGGTTAAATAACCCACTACAACTAACTGGGCCGACCCCTCTAGGGTGGTCTAATAACCCTTTGACCCACATAACACATTTAGGGCCGACCCCCACTAGGGAAGTCTAATAACCCGAGTTACCACATTCCGACGGAGGAATAAACATCTCCGGATATACAATAAGATCTTCACGGAGGAATGAATCATCTCCGGAATAATAAAGTACAAATATAATATTCTTTGAAGTTACAATATTTAACACTCCCCCTTAACGAGAAGGATATTATAACAGTATCTGCACGAGCAAGGAGTCATCAACATCATACATGATACATCTATAAATCATTGGAAGCTTTCTCAACATCATCAGTAACTCAAGCAGTTACTGGAACATCTTCAATACTGGAACATCAACATCTTCAGTACTGAGTCTTTATCTTCTGCAGCACTCGAACAACTACAACAACATCAACATCTGGATCCTCACGATCATCAGTATCGTCATCTCACGACCATTAGCATCGTCATCACACGATCATCAAGATCGTCATCACACGATCATCAGCATCGTCACACACGATCATTAGCATCGTCATCACACGATCATCAATATCGTCATCACACGATCATTAGCATCATCATCACATGATCATCAACATCGTCATCACACGATCAGCAGCATCGTCATCACATGATCATCAACATCGTCATCACACGATCAGCAGCATCGTCATCACACGATCATCAGCATCGTCATCACACGATCATCAGCATCGTCATCAATACAGGTATCCATAACAATACAAGTATCCACATCATTAGTACAAGTATCCTACCGATACAAGTAACCACATCATCAATACAAGTATCCTACCGATACAAGTAACCACATCATCAGTACAAGTATCCTACCGATACAAGTAACCACATCATCAGTACAAGTATCCTACCGATACAAGTAACCACATCATCAATACAAGTATCCTACCGATACAAGTAACCACATCATCAATACAAGTATCCTACCGATACAAGTAACCACATCATCAATACAAGTATCCTACCGATACGAGTAACCACATCATTAATACCATCACTTTCTCGGAGACCATTCGTCTACGGATCAATTCAGGGACCGAAGTCCGGGGATGATACAATCCCCTTCACGTACATTTTGAACTATCAGTTCCGGGATGATGCAATCCCCATCACGTACATTTTGAACTATCAGTTCCGGGATGATGCAATCCCCATCACGTACATTTTGAACTATCAGTTCCGGGATGATGCAATCCCCATCACGTACATTTTGAACTACCAGTTCCGGGATGATGCAATCCCCATCACGTACATTTTGAACTACCAGTTTCGGGATGATGCAATCCCCATCACGTACATTTTGAACTATCAGTTCCGGGATGATGCAATCCCCATCACGTACATTTTGAACTATCAGTTCCGGGATGATGCAATCCCCATCACGTACATTTTGAACTATCAGTTCCGGGATGATGCAATCCCCATCACGTACATTTTGAACTATCAGTTCCGGGATGATGCAATCCCCATCACGTACATTTTGAACTAAGGTCCAGGGACGATGCAGTCCTATCTTCTATTCTCGGAGACCTCACGTCTACGGCTCTCTTTAGGACTGAGAGTCCAGGGATGATCCAATCCCCTCAAGTCCACCAAGGACTTCATTCTCGGAGACCTCTCGTCTACGGCTCTCTTTAGGACTGAAAGTCTAGGGATGATCCAATCCCCTCAACTGTCCACTAAGGACTTCATTCTCGGAGACCTTACGTCTACGGTTCTCTTTAGGACTGAAAGTCCAGGGATGATCCAATCCCCTCAACTGTCCACTAAGGACTTCATTCTCGGAGACCTTACGTCTACGGTTCTCTTTAGGGCTGAAAGTCCAGGGATGATCCAATCCCCTCAACTGTCCACTAAGGACTTCATTCTCGGAGACCTTACGTCTACGGTTCTCTTTAGGACTGAAAGTCCAGGGATGATCCAATCCCCTCAACTGTACACTAAGGACTTCATTCTCGGAGACCTCACGTCTACGGCTCTCTTTAGGACTGAAAGTCCAGGGATGATCCAATCCCCTCAACTGTCCACTAAGGACTTCATTCTCGGAGACCTTACGTCTACGGTTCTCTTTAGGACTGAAAGTCCAGGGATGATCCAATCCCCTCAACTGTCCACTAAGGACTTCATTCTCGGAGACCTCACGTCTACGGCTCTCTTTAGGACTGAAAGTCCAGGGATGATCCAATCCCCTCAACTGTCCACTAAGGAATTCATTCTCGGAGACCTTACGTCTACGGCTCTCTTTAGGACTGAAAGTCCAGGGATGATCCAATCCCCTCAACTCTTTTCTCATCCATACAGGTACAATCATATATCACATCAAAACATGTATACATCACATCAAGACATGTGTACATCAAAACATGTATACATCACTTAATCAACACATGTACACATCACATCAAAACATGTGTACAACAAAACATGTATACATCACTAATCAAAACATGTACACATCACATCAGAACATGTATACATCACAACTAGCATGTATTCTTACTAATACATCTAAACATGTATACATCACACCAAAACATGTATACATCTAGCATGTATTCTTACCAATACATCTATCATCAAAAGCATGTATAAGTAAAGCTAAGTATTCTAAGTATAAGAGTCCTAAATCTAAATATTTCTAAGTAACTGGGTGTAGAGAACAGGTTACCTCATCAACGACCTTGTTGTTTGATGAGACAATCTCATCAGTAGTGACTATACTACTCCCCCTTTCGAGGACGGTCCTTTTGAACTACACCAAGCTTGTCTCGGAAGTATTCAAACTTCACTCGAGACAGAGGTTTGGTTGGTAACTTCTTCACTTGACGAAGGGGTTTGGTTAGTACAATGGTAACCTGTTACAAATTCAAACTTTTAGAGTTCATTTCTGTGACATATCTTGTTAGTTCCCTATGTTCTTTGACTTATCATGGAACACTAGATTCTATGTCATATTGATACAACTCTAATTATCACATAGGATCTCAGTTGGTTCTAACTCTAAGTCAAACAAACCTAAAGCCAAACTTCTTCACAACTAGCAGAGCAAGCAGCCATATATTCCGCTTGTGCTGAGAGTCACACTAGACTGCTTCCAGCTAAACCACGAGATCATGGCTAATCCCAGACAATAACATCCTCTCGAGGTGTTCTTCTTGTCTGATACACTTCCTGCCCAAACAGAATCTGAATAGCCATTTGAAGTCATGATCTTCAAGATAGCATAGATCAAATTCTATCGTGTCCTTTATGTGCCTCATCACATACTTTGCAACTATCAGGTAAACACATCTAGTTTCCACTAGATACTAACTCAAGGTGTTCAAAACAGAGCATATATCTAACCTAGTATATGTTAGATATATCAAAGACCCAATAATTTGACTGTACAGAGTTATATCCACTAACTCTGATGAGTTATCCCCTAACGGCTTCAAGCTGGAATCCATAAGAGTGGCCATTCCAACACCTCAAGTCATATTTCTCATCATACTTTCCCTGATTGATAAATATTCCTTCTGAGCCTTGCCATACTTCCAGACCTAGGAAGTAAAGCATCAAATTGAGATCTTTCATTTTTCATTTCTGTATTGAATGATCTTCTGCATATCTATCTGTGCCATCTCTCGTTAGATGGGTCTACTGATATGAGCCTCAGTATCATTCGAACTCTGTGGTGAGTTCCTTCTTGCATCCATGTCATATGTGTATCATATTCAACCTTGTAGCAAAGGTTGAGATCCACATCACCCATGGTGATCATTAAGCTTAAATTATTATCGATCCTAGGTACCTATACAGAACCTGATTCATACCTCTTCTTTAATTACACCATACTTGGAGCAAACATCTTGTCATGATTCTCTTCCCCTTTCTAAGAGAATCTTCTAGCCATGAGCCTTCTATATTTTGTTTGATTTGTAAATCTTCTTGTTTGAACATCCACCACTTGTACGGTGTCCATCATTCTTCATGACCTTTCCTACAAATCAAAATTAAGTACATGATTAGTAATACTTCATAATCATCAAAAGATAACCCATTATGCATACAGATATCATTTACATAGTGATGCAACTATTTTGACCATTACTTTGGCACAACACTTTCCCATATCCTGTATGCATACAGTGGCTATCTAGATGCCTTCCATCTCTACCAGAACATACTATCGAGAGTGTGCACAACTCTCAGCATGTCAGCAAAGAGGTTTCATTCTAGACAAGCAACAATGGAATGTTTGTCCAAGCATATGCACATTAGTTGTATACTGTTCAATGCTCTATGAATGTTTACACTCAGCATTATATATTCTAGGAATACAAATATGCATGCAGGCAATATCATTACTATTTCAAATAGCAACTCAAATACTTATCTTTTATGTTTGTGTGGCTGCCTCCCGCTTGATCTTCTGTATGTCTTTTGAACTTCTATTCATTCTGTACCACTGTGCATGCTCAAGAGTCATCCTCATGATCTCATATACAAACATACACTCATTAGTATATTCTAAATGCTATCAAAACATTATAGTACTAAATAATCTTGAAAACGTATAGTCATGATTATAGTTAATAAACATTAGTATTCAAGATTTCAGGGAAGTCTTCTTTTACTCATGCGTATCATTGATAAGAGATATAATATGCATAATCCCTTGGTTACTAACTTTATGAATGAGCATAACCAATCATTCCAAGTATACTTATATAAGGGATCCTAACACAAGGTAAGATTCATGGGAAACATACATGGATTATTATACCTACTTGGTTATGTACAACATACCTCGTAAGTAGAACAAAGATTATGGATGAGTCTTTGTCTTCATGTTTTCATGGTCATGAAGCCTGATTTGTCTTTTGTGATGTACCTGTATCTTGTTAGCAGACAACCTCAACCTCACACAACACCATAATGCATTAGTACAATCATAAGTGTCAACACCCTAACCAATGAATATCTTCTATCATGCATTCATAATTTTGTTAAGGTGATACAACAAATCTAAAATCAAGATTGTACTAACTGTAATAATCATGAAGACAAACATACCATAAACTTAATCATGAACAAATCTCAAAACATACCTCGATGAGTCATACCTATCGAGATCGCTTGTAATCTCCTTATGTAAAGCCTTAGCCTCATCTCCCTCTGAAACATGAACTCCTTCACTTATGTAGGTGACCAATCTATCTTCTTCTAGGATTAACCCTATCCACTTGATTTGCAAGAACTGGACCTGGAGCTGGATATGGGTTTGTCAGAGAAACCCCAAAAATTCAAACTTTGAATTTCAGACTTCCGAAAGGATAGAAATATGCGCCTTGATGAGCTGATCAAACTGATATATTTAGAATTTGAAAACTGCAAAGTTTTACTCCTCAATTTTGCCTTTGAAACTTTCGGATTCACTGGACGTGACCCTGAACTGGGGTTTGATGAAGCCCACTCTTTTGCCCCATCAAAAAGTTTGAACCAAATCTCTAAGCTTCTATTTTTCTGAGGAGCTTCCAGCCGTGGTCACAGATTTCAAAAATTCCTATTTTTACAGAAGCCCTAATTTTCCACTTTTCTGATCAAAGTCCCGAACTAGGGTCTAATCAAGCCCGGCCTTCTGCCCAACCAAAAATTCTGATCTTGGTCTCTAAATTTCTATTTTGATGAGTAGCATCCAGCCGTGGTCTCCGATTACAAAAATTCCAACTTTCTTCAAAGCCCTAAATTTCGGAAGCCATGAATGAAGGTACCAAAAAATAATTCTGTTTTGACAGAAATATGTACCTGATTGTTTCTGGTGTAACTCCGAAATTTTTGATCCACAGGGTATGAAAAAGTTTTCTGAGATAGCCTGACCTGTTAGCTTTCCATCCTGACAGGTCTGACCTCAATTGGATGTTCTGAGAGAGAGTTATGCCAAATGTCGCAACGTGACCTGTTTTGGGAAAATACAGGAGAGCGAACTTGTACGGCGTGCCACGTGTCACTGTTTGACCTTCGGCCTCTGAAAAAGTTTTCTGAGATAGCTCGGCCTGTTATCTTTCCATCCTGACAGGTCTGACCTCAATTGGATTCTCTGAGAGAGAGTTATGCCAAGTGTCGCAACGTGACCTGTTTATGGGATAATACAGGCGAGCGAACTTGTACGGCGTGCCACGTGTCACTGGTTCAACTTCGGCCTCTGAAAAAGTTTTCTGAGATAGTACAGTCTGTGTACTACCTGTCACTTTTCACGAAATTTCATTTGGATCTTCCTAGCCCAAGTTATGACCTTTTTCCCAAGGTCACCTGATTTTGACTCAGATCTGGAAGAGGCAGAAACCCTATATTGTACAGATCATAAATCACAAAGTACAACGAATTAGAGGTTGTCCTTTGGACACAAGGTACCTGGAGATCTTAGCTTCGTCCTGTAACAATTTCAGATCCGAAAACTTCGCCAAAACGGATTTATAGCGAAAGTGCTACGATGACTGGTTTTTGCTATGTAAAACCCTAACCTTCAAATTGTCGTAAGTAAAGCAAGTGTCTTTAGTGCCATACCTTGTCTTCCTTCAGGTTAGCTCTGATACCATGTTAAAAATTCAATATGCTAAGACAGAAAATAGCAGCATTACATTCCATTTCACAATAATAGCATATACAGGATCACTGAAGAAACAACAAGCATAGCATAAACACAAGAGACACAGATTTATCCTGGGAAACCCTCATGGGGTAGAAAACCCAGTAAAGCTTCCTCAATATAGATGACCAGCAATATACAAAGATGCAAACCAAAGACATGATCTCCTTCTCCACTGTAGCAGACCTCTCCTCCAATAGGTGCGCCTCCCTTGAATGAGTGAGTGTGTATAATGAGGAACACACCTCCTCTATTTATACACTACTTTGATATGTATTTTACACAAGTACACGTAGGCTCGTATTTAACCAATAGGTTAAATAACCCACTACAACTAACTGGGCCGACCCCTCTAGGGTGGTCTAATAACCCTTTGACCCACATAACACATTTAGGGCCGACCCCCACTAGGGAAGTCTAATAACCCGAGTTACCACATTCCGACGGAGGAATAAACATCTCCGGATATACAATAAGATCTTCACGGAGGAATGAATCATCTCCGGAATAATAAAGTACAAATATAATATTCTTTGAAGTTACAATATTTAACAGTTTTTACATTCAGAGTAATTCTACAATTTGTTATGGATATAGCTTCTAGCGTAAATATGGATGGTCTTTGAGTTTGGTATTCAATCTTAGTGATTGGTCTTCAATATTCCTGGTAATTAGATGTGGTATTGGCTCCTAGGTCTACACTCATGCTTAGTTCATACCCACATACTACTATTATGACTTATGGAAATAAATCAAGGTTATGTTCTTAGTTTGTTATCAATCTATTAGAAGAACACTATTGAAGTGCATCATCCGTCTTGTAAATTAATTTCTCTCCCAATTATTGCAAGACTGATATGTTGCTCTTGTTTCAATTTGTTGTAATAGTGGTGAGGGATTCTTATTGTTCAACCAAGTGTTATTTTAACATAGGTAATAATTTTGCAGAAGTATCAAGATCCTTCTTCAGGTCTTCTATTATATTGTCAAACCTTTGTATTTCTCCTCAAAGTGTTGATAGCATCTTCAAGGTCAGGGATTCAACTACTTTGATACTAATATGATCTATAAATGGTAGGCCTATGGCTAGTTCATCTTATCAACACGGATTGACATTGCATAATTAAAAAACATGAACACTTTAATCTTTGGAACTCTTTTGGTTTATGGTTAAAATCCTAATGATACATCTCACGTCATGACTATTTACTAAAACATTTTGAAGGTTATATTTGTGCAAGATCCATATCATATATCTTCCAATGCACATGCTCTTGATGCTTATATCATTTTCTTGGATCATGGATTAATGAGTAAATGTTGTATGTTTAATTGTATTGAATTAATTGGCATTATAATTAAGACTAAGACCGTATTTACACACTTAGTGAAATTATTTTCATCACTTCTAAAAGCTCGGTTTTAATTACGATTAGGTGACACCTTGTTTCAAAGAATTTCTTTCAAGCAAGGCCTCATTCAAGGCCTAACTCAAGAATCTATAATAACAATTTGTTCTACTTTGTACTTGGTGAATGGTTAATGTTATGGTAATGAATTCATTTGTTTAAGTGATTTTTACTTCACATGTTTTTTAATCCATTGGTATCTTTTACTAAGTACTATTGATATATAGAGTTTTATTTAATCAATTGAATGATCATTTGGGGATTAACATAACAAATTCATATCCAATCACATAAACAAATTGATCTTCCTTCCTAAGCTCTCCTCAAACATTGTATCCAATCAACTTATAGGGAATCCTCCCTTGGCCATGAGAGTCGACCTAAAAGAGGGAAATTACCATTGTGGTGACAGTGGTTGTGTTTGCTAATTCCAAAAATTACTTTAGACTATGCAGCCTTATAAAATTTCCTTTCAAAATAGTGCAAGTGAAATACATGATAACATAAAACCAAGAAAAAACATGGCTACTATGCTTTTCTTCTATCCAATGTTTATCCTTGACTAGTCCTTGAGTGCTTGACATTCCATGGTTTCCATGGTTGTTTTTTATACAATGTCCTCTTCAATACTCTTCAAACCAACAAAATATATATTTCGAGGATGAGAGTCTCATGCTAAGCCCAAGATATTATTAAAATGCATCTCAAAATCACAATCCAACTTGTCAATTCCCCCCTTGGTCCTTAACTCAATTTTCTAAATCATCTTTCCTAGAATCCATTTACTCAATGTGACAGGTTATACTTGATGCCTTCAGTCACTCCATTTAGAATTCATCCTATGTATCATTATTTTATCTCTCAAATGTCATTAAATACATCCCTCCCAACTGATCTGCAATTCAAAGGGTTGGCCATTTGTACATGCATAAAAATATTCATCACATAAAGCTCACCACCAAAACATGAAAACCTACCACCCAACACAAGATAATAAATGAATAAGAAGGAAGAACATGTTTTTATAGCTATGGATAATTGAATGATGTCTTAGCAAAAGTTTGATGGTTTAAATAGCAAAGAGTTGGTTTATAATATCCCTCTCCCACTATAGGAAGTGGATGTGAAATTTTTAACACTTGGAAACATTTATTTCAAACCTAAAATCAAAATGAACCCTTTCTAGTGTGGCAAAACTCCACGATTTCATTTCTTGGCTTGTTCATTTGTCATTTCGTTGTTTTGAGTTTTGGGAGGAGGCAGAGCTCCTCTAGTGGTTTAACGCTAGTGGTCATGGGGCCTACGCCATGAGCATAGCTAAGGCATGCCCTCGTTCTAGTGATAAGGAGCGCATGGCTCATGGAACAACAACCTGGTAAGTGGTTTGTTCAATCCAGCTCTATCCATAAATTTTGTTTTGATTCGTTTATTCATTTGTATTCATGCAATGGTGTTAAACCTGTTCCATTTCTATGCCAGGGTGAGTGGTATTTGTAGCAATGAGTTGGGGCGTGGGTTCTTCTTGTTTGCAAGGGTTTCAAAGATGTTGAATGGCCCTGGTAAGTTTGGACCATTGAAAACCTCCCCTTTCATTTGAAGCTTGGTGCCTACTCTGTTCCTGGATGAGGGTTTTTTATTTTATATTGTGTTTGGCACCCCTCGAGGGTTCTGTAACTAATTTTCGATTTGGGGCAAGTCGTGGGAAGTGATAAAATGTAATGGTTTTGACCCATAATGGGAATGTACTTCGTATGAGTGTTTTGGCAGTAGATTTATGAATATGCTCTACTTTGTAATTCGCCACCTGTAGGTGACAAACTGATTCTGCGTGTAAATTGATGGTTTGGAAAATGAATTGGGGTTTCGTTGTGTGTAAATACTAGCTTTGTTTTTAAACATGATTTTTATATTCTGCTAAGTAAATGGGTAAAAATCGATCCTGTAACTATTTGTATTGGACTCTGGCCACAAGTATTTTGGCAAAGAGATTTGAACCTGTAGCTAATCTAATTAGAAAGGTCTCTATTTATGAGTTTTGACTTTGATGAAACAATTATGTGACTTAACGGTTTTGGTTTTGGGTGTAAGTATTTTATGTTTGAGAAGCCATCGAAAACACACGTTGGGTGTTTCAATTTTTGGTTTGAGCGTTGGTCTGTAACGTTGGTCATTTTATTTATTTAGCGTTTCTCCTTTGGTAAGAATTGATCTCTGTGTTATTACATTTTGAAAAAGGATGTATTGTTAAATGAAAAAAGATGGGTAAGCTCTAGCTGGTAAATCGCATTGGTTTAAATGTTTTAGCGTTTGCGTAGAGGTTTGGTAGGAACGATCCTACTGTAGCTTAATGTTTTTAAAAAATGATAAAAAAATTATGTACTATTACATTTTCAAAAGAAAAGAATGATTTATTTTTACATGTCAACATTGAAGGGTTTAATATCGCATAGACCTTCAAAGTGAAATGGGACCCTTCCCTTCAAATTTGATCCCTTTCCCACATGTTTATACCCCACACTCTCATGGGTATTATTTTGTGATAAACCATAGTAGATAAAAGATCAAAACCCTTAAAAATTGGTAGGGAAGTAAATAGGGTTGCATTGCTTGTCATTGAGGAAACTAAATATCCACAATTATTTCAAACACCATGCATTGTAATTCTTTGAATTTAGTACTTAAATATATTGATTTGGATGTGATGAGCATGGTAGTTGCAGACTTATTGTAGGTATGGTGATAGACATCTTGGTGTAGAGTAAGGTGAAGTGTTGTTTACAAGTCTATTTACACTAATCCCTCACATTAAACCCTTCCAAAATGGTATATTTACCATTGAATCTTGGCTTCTGAAGCATGATATTTGCAACTAATATAACATACACCAACAACAATTAGAAACATGTTGCTTGTTGTCAATGTTCATCATTTTTTAGGGCTGCAACTTGCCCATAATGGCTCATATTACGCTAGGGAATTCCACAATTTAAATCAACATCCATCTCCATCTCTTAGTTGTAGCACCAAGTTGACAAAGGAAATTAAAGAAAACATATAAAGGAATACGTAAAGTTGACAAAGGAAATTAAAGAAAACATATAATTTGCATCGAAAAAATAACATGGTACGAACTAAACTGAGGAGATTCGAACCTGCGACCTATGTCTAGGCCCAAGGCTACCACCTTCAAGCTTAAAGTGCAGCTGACAATGGGAGACCACCTTCAATCTTGATTTATTCTGCATGCATTTCACAATGGGAGATCGCGGTCTACCACCTTCAAGCTTGATTCATTCTGCATGCATTTCATTATGCAGCCGTCTCAGATTCTCACTATGTTTTCCCTTAATTAGTTTCTCAATTCAGTATGACCCATGTTCGTCATCCGAGGAGTGTTTCCA
Source organism: Larix kaempferi (assembly GCA_027924585.1). Taxonomy (NCBI): domain Eukaryota; kingdom Viridiplantae; phylum Streptophyta; class Pinopsida; order Pinales; family Pinaceae; genus Larix; species Larix kaempferi. The sequence goes on from BSBM01000073.1 coordinate 18,204,849, forward strand.
ATGGTCTTGAGTGCTTACGATTAGGGAATGCTGGCCATGTAACCCAAATCCAACAACTTCCTCACGCGTGTTATCGTCTTCATCCTCAAAATTTCTCTCCTAACACATGTTCCGTGTGGAAGGTCATTTCATTTTTTTTCAACAACTCTGATGTGACGAAAAATGTATAATTTGTGTCCTCCATCTATGGAAGCGCTTGTATAATTTGTGTTCTCCATCATTTATGCATTTAAATATTACAAAGTTGTGCATGGAGGTGACATATGTAAGGATGAATAATATGAATTTACAAAATAAATAAATAATATTTTTGTCTGAAACTAACAATTGTCATGAGCCTCTAGGGGTGGCAAGTCGGGGGGTACTCTATGACCCTAGAGGAATTGTACTCTATGACCCTAGGGCATCACCTTGGAGGTTTTTTTTAATTTAAATACAAACACTCTGTCGGATATCCGACGATCACATCTGACTTCCATTTCTAAGCTCTCTGACTTTCTTTCCATACCACTGACGGTTAAGAATGTCATATTTTGACCATTTTTACATGGAACTGTCGTTGGATAACCAACTTCATATTACATGCAAGCCGTCAGATAACCGATTTCATATCCGTCAGAAGTTGGTGTCGGATATCCGACGGGGCGGCCTACCGTCGGATATTAGCTGAATTTGGTCCGATGTTTAAAAAATATGAATGTTGTTGGATGGTCGATAGAAAGAGGTAGAAAATCCGACATATATGTTGTCGGATTTTGGGTCCAAAAAACCTAGTGCATGCATTCAAATGTCTTGTTGTAGTAGTCAAGTTTAACCTTCTGTGCTTCTAACCAGTCCATTCCAATGAGAATATCATAGGATCCAAGTGGCAGAATATGCAAATTTGCATAAGTGAATAGCCCATCCATTTCCAATGGACATTTCTCTACTATTTCACTAAATTTTCTCTTGGTCCTAGTGGCCAGTTGAACTAACCATGACTTACTATGCTTTAATTTCTTAAAAGCACAAATCTCAACAATTTTAGGAGTGATATAATTGTGAGTAGATCTAAGGTCAATCAAAATAGAAACAGATTGCTTAGAAATCTTACCTTCAACTTCAACCATAGTTGATTAATGATCTGCCTGGAGGTCCTCTGGTGCTACATAGATTCTAGGGATTGTCCTCGCCACTTGACCCACAGTTTCAGATCCTTGAATGTTGTGAAGCTGCTTTACACTCCCATTCTGACGTGGACAGTTCCTAATCATATGGTCCTGGACATTGAAGTGGATCGCTTGGCTCCTTTGGATCTCTTGGCTTGTCTCCCATCATTCTAGTTGGCTTAGTCACAACCTGTGATGGTTGTCTTTGCTAATTTCAGAGATGAGGAGGTTTGAAACCCTTCCTCCTTTGGTCAAATGATCCACTAGAAGAGATTTCTAGAGTATAGGTCCTGTCTCTAGAAACTCTTCTTGAGCTATTGGATCTCTTGCGGGACTTTCTCCTTGATTTACTCCCACTCCTTTCTGGATTTGTTGAGAGCTGCTCAGAGTTAATCCTCCTTTGAATGTCTGTCAAACTTTGCAACATGGATGCATTCAATTGATTTTTTTCTTCTTGAGCTTTAATCATCCTTTCATTGTCTTCTCTACAACTCTGCAACTCCACCCTTAGGCTCCTCATGGAGGCTGCAATATTTGGGGGAGTCTCTTGATTTCTTCTCCCATTGGATTCTGTTTCAGCATTCTCAACTTGTATGTTCTCCCCCATGGCATTTGTCTCAGGCTCATAGGGATCATGTGCATCATCCATGATGTTGATCTTCTTGGCCCACCCAAGACCAAAATATTCCAAACTGCATTATGCTCAATTTCGACCCCTAATAGTCACTGATATGATCATGAGTCTGCAAAATGTGTTCATAAACACAATTGTTAGGGTTATCACATTCTTATAAAATTATATAAATTATTTCATGCATTATGGGAACAATCCATATTGATTGTTTCTTTCAAGCCACATAATTTTATCACGTTCAACGATGTCTTAGGGGGGATGATGGGGATCAAGGGGGATTTCCCAATTGTGGCTTCCCTACGCCACTATAGGGCGGGTTGAGGGAAGTGCCCTCATTTTTTTTTTGTAAATCTTTATATTTCGCGCAATCTGGTGCATAAGTTCAATGCCATTTTTCAACATCTGGTGCCTAAAAATCTCCCTGGAAAACTACTTAATTTCCATGCTTCAACATACTTTTCCATTTGTATCTGATCGATACACCTTCCAATTTTTCGTTGACCTATTTCGGCAGAATTATCCTTTTGTCTCTAATTGTCACCCTTTCCAATTTTTCGCCGACCTGTTTCAGCGCATATCTCTTTTTTTTCCGTCGATCAACGCATTTTTCATTTTTGCACTGAAACGCCTTTTTCATAAACCTTTTTATTTCTCTCCAAAACATATTGGCAAATTTCCCAATTTCTCTTTGATCCTTTCGGCATTGTTTTCGATTTTGCGCCGACACATACTTAGTTAAGAAAAAATTTTAAAAACTTAAAATTTTTTAGAAATTTTCTTGATGATCAAAGGTGATCAAGGAACAATCTTGCCAATGCAACTTGCTCAATTTAGCCTATTCATACCCGATGTTGTAACATGTGGCTCTGATAACACACTATCATGTCCCCTCCCATTAATGCCACTTCGGGAAGGGAAGATGACATTAAATCTGGTCTTCTAGCCCCATGATCATTAACAAAATTCATAGCAAATAAAATACATATGTGTTCAAATGCATGATTAAATTTGACACAACGGAATACAATTTTTACTACACATACATCTAGCATGCATTCATCAGCATAATCATAACAATCAATAATTAAAGACATTGCAGAATTAACACAAAAGAGAGATTACTTATCTTGAAATGAAGTAGTCCCGAGCAACTTCCAACTAGCTATGCAACTGCAACATTCCACCCAACCATAGGCCAATTGTGCTCATCAATCTCTCAACACAGTTGCCACCCCCCAGATGGGCATTATTTCCACAAGGAAAAAGGGAACAACCGGATGAAAACGCGAAGTTGGGAAACAACTTCGTGACAACGGAGTGAAAAAAAAAGAGGGCGTGTGGATGAAAAGGGGAAAAGAGGTTAACCTCAAACTCTAGGTCGAGAGTTTTGAGAGTTCAAACTCTCGGCCGAGAGTTTAAAAAAACTGTAGGCCTAGAGTTTGAACCAATCACCACGCTGTATTTTTAAAAAAACTCTCGGATGAGAGTTTGAACAAAACTCTCGTCTGGCAGTTTGGAAGTTATTTTTTCAGCCGAGAGTTTATGGTCAACAAAACTTGCGAAAAATATCTGGCATCTTTCTGGAACCTACAACTTCAGTAAGCCCAAACCCATGAAAATTTTAAATATTATTTGTCAGACTTGGCAGCAATGGATTCATCTCTGAATCTAGTTTTCAATGATATAATAATTGTTTCATTTTGATTGGAATTTCTATTTATTAATAATTTTTTTCTAAACCTTATCCCTTAAAAATTTTATTACTCTGAAAATCACCCGAAATGAAAATTCAATATCATAACAAAGACAACACAAAAAAATTTGAAATCTTCACAGAGATCATAATTGGCTCATCCTCTTCAAAAGGGTACTTTTATTTTTTCCAATAAGAGTCACACTAAAGAGAAAATTGAAGCTCGCCAACGTGTATTGATAATGCACCATTTTCTGAACATATGTTGTTTTGATAAATAATACAAAATAGTTCCCAAGCCTTAAAAAACTCAAAATATAGTCCATGCACAAGTGTAGTGTGTGTATATTATGAGCATACAATATTTTTCCATAAAATGAATAACCATCTATCAAAAACCCGGCTTCCACACAAGTCACGCATTATCCATACCTAAAATTTTCAAGTATATGTCGTTGGTGTGCACCAAATTTGTCCCACGATATGTCCATAAAAAAAATTAAAAAAAATACGAGTAGAAATCTAATTCAATTCTATACAACATTTGTGTTTACTTCAAGTTGAAATTCCTAAGGGAGATATGGGTTTGAAGAGGTCGAAGTTGAAAAATATAAAATTTAGCAGTTTTGTTTGTCAAAAACAAGCCAAAAGTGTTACCCAGCTTTGTGTTTTCAACCAACCACTAACACATAGCCAAGTAATACTTCACAATTCATCCAATCCAATCCATAGTTGGGTTTATCAGGTTGCTAAGGCAGTAGAAAGGAAGAATTGCTAAGCTAGTGAGCTCAACCATAGAGCTATCGGTACTTCTCAAAGATCTAGCTAGCTTGGCACCCATAATACCTACACACCCAACACAAGGAAGTATTCCCTTCACTGCTACGCCGTCCCTCAGGCCACACATTCCCTTCTACTTCTCTTCAGGGTGTGCATAGAAAAGTAGCCAATGCCCTTTGATCTTTGTGTGAGGTTACTCTCTTCACTAGGTTTATCAAGCCAATTTGAATCCTCTTAATTTATCAAACATAATAAATGAAAACTTTACATTTTGATTGCTTTCTTGAAATTCCTCTAATATTTCAACTTGCATCATCTCTAGAATGTGTTTAGAATGCCCATCATACATGTATCTAAATAAGCGTTGTTGCAAAACATGATTTCAATCTAGTATAGCACAGGAACAAGTTTCCAAAAAATCTACCACTTCCTCTCTAATTCCTTCTAGAAGTATATCTCAATAGGGTTTCCTGCAAATAATATCCCAACATGCAGCATCATTTTTTTTATCTATACAGACCCTAAATTTAGTATGCTTCCATAATGTTCTTGTGGAAACATGAAGCAATTTGATGTCATTGTCAGGATTTGAATTCTTGATGTCCTTGGTGCAACAACAGTAGTTCTAACTTCCCTATGAGCGGCTCAGATATCAAGTTTTCTTGATTTTCCAAATGAAGAGAATGCTTCTTGCTACATTTTTTGATATATTCTCATGTGCTTTTTTGTGCTTGGCATCTTGAAAACCCAACAAGTTTGTGTAATCAATGATTTTTTCTCAAAAAAAAATTAATTATGCTACCAACATGTTATTTTCTTTTCAGTTAGGACTTGGGTCCCCAAATTCTTCTCTTATGTTTGCATCCAAACATTAAAAAAAAATTGCATCCCATTCAAAACAAGTACAACTCCTAGTTATTCTTAAAACCTTAGACATGCCAAGGTCTTGTGGTGGTTGATTAGATTTTATCCCTAGATAATCCAATCAACTTATTAGTGTCATGTTATAAACTTACAAGGACCATGAACCCTCAATTTAGCTACAATGCAAGTAAATTAGACTACATCAAATTTGAACATAAAAAAGTGTTATTATAGTGATAAAATACATTCAAGTTATCATTAATAAAATATATAAGGAATATATAAGGGTATGCACTAGTACATAAGGTGTACATACCCTACCTCCTTTAGTTTCAAACTTGTGACATGAAAGGAAGAAACACATGTTATTAATAGTTAAGTCCACTTAGGTTGTCCATCATCCCTGTGCAATGTTAAATTCCAATGAAAATACTCAATAAAGAGATGACAAGTGGCAAGTGATGGATTGAATCAATATAACAACAAATCCCAATGCCACTATGGCCTCGTGATTACCAAATTTTACATTCAGAGACCCCCCTTTCCATTGAGCCAAACCTACAATCATCACCATGATAATGTGTCACAAGTTGAACAACTTCCTAAGTGAGACAATACTAAATAAATAAAACATAAACGTGTACCATGAACCAAATTCATATTGCATCTCTAATTAAGTTTCCAATTCTAGTGCTATGTGAAAATTACAAAATAAATATTGAGGCACATTTTCAATTGATGTACAAAAATATGGATTAGCCACCATTCATGCCCAATCAAATATAATTTTTTCCATTTCCTAAAACTATTTAAGCCATGCTCCATCACTAGTGTTGTTGCATGCTCAAGTTTCCTAGTCAAAACAGTGTGATGCCTTCCATGATGACCAAACAAACCAACCATGGCATTATTCACTTCTACAATAAAAGTCCCATTAGAATCAAATAAAATGCAATGATAGCACATGGTAAACATGATAAGAAAGAGTGTGTCATCAGTATAATGCAGTCAACACTAAAGACACTAGTATGGTATTAGGACACACAAGACACTAAATGTTATATGTGTTTGATATTTTTTCTTTTTAATTATTGCACTAAATGTTTTAATTGTGCAAGTGATAGTAGTTTGTAGGGTGTTAGACAACCAATTAAACAACAATCCCATCCATCATATCCATATTTTCCATCAAAATATGTAACTATGATCACAATGAGAAGAGAGTGTCCATACACCATATCGATATGTGATGTAAATAAAGGAATGCAATGCATTGGACAAATTTTAGATATCACCGGCATGCATATGTATGATTAAAATCAAATGACACATGCGGCACTATAGCATCACCTCTAGAATCATGATCATGATCATAAACTTGAATGTATTGATAACACCATTCCCTCAATCAAACTCATCTTATTTCTTTAGTGCAATCTAAGAAGAAATAAAGATTGAGAGTTGTGAGGTATCATACCTAGGTGTTTCGAGGGAAGTAATAGAAGAGTTAGTGCATTCATTCAACACATACTATCTCCACAATGTGCTATGAATCCTTCCATAAATATTGATAAAGAAACAATATAGTTATTTTTACATTTAGAAATCCATTGATACCACACAAATTTATTAGGTTCTAAATGTAAGGATGCAATAGATACCTTCTATATAATTTGTACTTGGTGTATATCAAATAAATTGTCCATCTGTAATGTTATCATATCATTACCATCAAAATTCCTCATATCTATGAGATTTTGAATCAATGGATCTAGAAGATAAATGGAGCAATAATAGAGCTAGCAATAGATAGAAGAGAAAATAATACAAGTAATGATCCAAACAATGTAATCTTTATTAACCCGATGAATGCTTAAAGAGAGTACATCAATGAATACAATATCAATGAGATACATAATTTCATATATTGGAAAACAAGCTTACGATTAATTACATGCACAAACTTAATGGCTAGTGAAACCTAAAGTGATTACCCCTAAATGATCAAGTGTGCATTCCTAAGGAAGCAATAATGATCTTGCAATAACTGATAGGTTGTAACTAGGCTTATAACACTCAAGTGAGGTGCTTTTGTGCCTATGTTTAGGCAAGTGCACACTCCTTGGAGATTAAACTTGGCCATGCATGAGTGGCTAGGGTTAACTATCCTTAGAACTACCTCATGAGGTAGTTAACTCAATTACGCATGTGAAATAGAAGTGTAACTAGCCCAAATTATCCAACTAGTGTGAATTTGGTAGTTAACTAAGCCAAAAATAGCTAAGGTAGTTAACTAAGATAAAATATACAACTAGGGTTTATTAGATGGTAAACTAAACCTTAATTTATAGCTTAAGTGCACAAAACCCAATAGAAGGGCAGCAAATCATGTTCCTTAATCCCTCAAAAGGGTGAGAAACAAGTTGTGATGCACCCTAACCGATTGTTGAGGTGCATTTGACCCTAAATTATAGGGGTTTTGTGTAGGAAGAGTGCATAAATCCCTAAATTATAGGGCTTTAACTAGGAGGAGTGCATTTGACCTTAGATATAGGAGATTAACTTTAGTAGGTGTGATTTTGACACCTAGAGATGCAAAAATGATTTTGTAAGGTGTGTATGTACATCAACACCCCCACTTAATCCTAACTTAGGTGAGCACGATGTACAAACAAATGGGTCCCAACAATAAAATCCATGTTAAGTACCCATGTACAAAAACATATCCCCTAAAAGTGATGAAAGAGGGAAAAGCCAATTGAAACTACTTTTGTTGACACTTTTAATAATAAAATGAATATCTCTCTTCTCCCCCCACCCCCCCCCCCCCCCACCTGACAACTAGATTCTTGTGTTTAATGTTTTATGCATTGGTTAGTATATTTAGTGGCGAAATCAGATTTTTCTGGAGAGTTAGTTACTTTAGTTATGATTTTTTCATGGTTATTGATACTTTCAATTAAAAGTTAAATGGATTTGAGAAGGGTTTCTTATTGACATGTATGTTGGTTCTAGATGGAATAGACTTGCAGAAAGGATTAAAGCTTTGATAAGTGGATCACATCAAGAAGGTTAGTCATCTAGCCAAAGTTACTTCTCCACCATCTATTTTTATTAATTCTTTATTAACTAGTTGAATAGGGAACTAGTGTTTTTATTATTCACGTTCACTCTATTGGTGGTTATTATCCAACCCTAGCCACTAGGAAATGTTTCCTCAAACATGGGTGTAGTGGGGTTAGTAGCTTGATTTATTTTTTGTGCTATATATGAATGATATATAGATAGACATGCAGACACATAAATAGATAGATAGATAGATAGATGGATGGATGGATGGATGGATATGAATTTATTTTTTATATTTTATATATGGACTTTATGATAATTATTTAAACTTATGATGAGTATTTTTTAGACGTTTGACTTTATACTGTTGATGTATATGTAACTTCGGAATGTATTTCACCTATGTATTTCATATATATTTATTGTACCCTTATTAGAGATGTGTTATTCCTCTATAAGGAAGTGTCGTCATGTGGATTGACAAGTGTCGCAAGTGTGTGTACTTGCCGATGGGTTATTAGACCACCATGTGTGGGGTGGGACCTGAAATATATATTATATTGTGGATGTATCTAGATAGACAAGTTGGCCCCATAGTGTAATTGGGTAAACAGGTTAAGTATAAATAGAGATCAGGAGATCTCTATTTGGATTCATTCGGAAAGACACACTTCTCTCACTCAGAAAGTGGCGCACTAGTGAGGAGGAGGATCATCTGCTACTAGGAGATTATCTCAGTATATTTTGGTTGTACTTTGGTTGAGCCATTGCTCTCTCTATCTCTGAGGAAGTTGTGGGGTTTTTCACCTTAGGGTTTTCCCCGCGGAAACTCTGTGTCTCTTGTCTCTCATGCTTTTGATTCTTGTGATGCTTGTCATGCTTATTGTGATTGTTATGCATTGATATACTGTATATGTTATTCTCTCAGTGAAGATCCTAGAGTATTGTGAATTAATGCTCAAAATTTAACATGGTATCAGAGCTAACCTAAGAAGAAGACATTTTGCAGTGACAGAAACTTGAGTGTCTTGTTTATTGGGTTTCTCTCCATAGATTTTGGAAAAGCAGTATAGTAGATTGACTCTACTCATCAAGGAGAATCTATCTGTCCAATCAGAATTCAATTCTGAGCATTTTCAAATTTGGCCCTAAAAATTAGGGTTTCCACAAAAATAGGAATTTCTGGAATCTGCAAACATAGATGGAAGCGCCTTGCCAAAATATAAGTTTAGAGCTTTGGATCAAGATTTTTGACTGGGTATATCTCTGGGAAACTCAAACCCTAATTCAGGGCTCTCCCTAGTGAACCCGGGAGGACAAAAAGACAAATCTAAAGGGTAAAGCTTTGCTGATCTAAAATTCTGAATACACCAGGTTGATCAGCTCATCAAGGCGCATCTTTCTATCCTTTCAGAAAGTTGAAATTCACATTTTGAATTTTTAGGGTTTTTTCGACAAACCCTAATCCGGGACTAGATCCAGTTTTCAGCAATTCAAGTGGTAAGACCTAAATCTTTTCTATTTCCATTTGAAGTACTCTTTATAGATGTCTCACCACACCAAGCTTGAGGATAAGCTTGAAGGGGTTGATAACTTCCGAGCTTGGAAGTATAGGATTGGGTTAGTCCTGGAAGAGAATGAGTTGGACTCATATATAAAAGAAGACATCCCTATCCCAGAGGATGAAGAGGCTAAGGTATTGCATAAGAAGAACTTGGTCAAGGCAAAGAGAATCATTGCTGATTCTATCAAAGACCATCTCATACCCCATGTGTCTTCTCTAAAGACACCCAAAGAGATGTTTGACTCTTTGACCAAGTTATTTGAAGGGAAGAACATAAATCGGAAGATGACTCTGTGGAATCAATTGAAAGGGGTCAAGATGTTGAATGGAGAAACCATTCAATCTTAATTCTCCAAAGTATCTCAGATCAACGAACAACTTGAAGCTATGGATGAAGTAGTGGACAATGGTGAAGTTGTTATGACCACTTTGAATGGCCTACCTAGGTCATGGGACTCCTTTATTCAAGGAATCTGTGCAAGAAAGAAATTGATCTCTTTCAGTAAACTGTGGGAGTAATGCTCTCAAGAATAAGCTAGACTTGTAGCTCGTGAGGAAAAGATGGGAGGTGAGGATCAAGCTCTCGCAGCTCACACCAAAAGAAGCAAGCCCAAGAAGGAGCACTCTCACTACAAGAGATCCTATCAAAAGAATAAGAAGGATCTAAGATGCTTCACATGCAATGAGAATGGTCACTTTGCCTCAGATTGTCCCAAGAACAAAAGGGATAATAACAACAACTCCAGCAAGAAGAAGAAGGGCAGCAAGAGAAAGTTCCATGCTCATGCTGTTGAGGATGATGAACCTCCAAAGAAGAAGGTTAGGTCAGAAAGTGATGATAGTGATGATGACTCATCAAGTGAAGAAGAATATGTTCTAATCTCTGCTCTCATAGGTACTATCTCCCATGGTTGTAATGATTGGTTAATTGACAATGGGGCTTCCAAACACATGACTGGGTTTAAGGAATATTTTGTTGTTAAATTTTCAGAATTTACTTCAATCTGATCTAGGATCTTAACTGAGAGAACAACATGTACAGCATATCTACAGCATATCAATCATGGAGACAATAATGCAAGCACATAGGAGACACAAAGATTTACTTGGGGAAAACCATAAAGGTGAAAAACCCCAATAACTTCCTCAGAGATAGATAGAGCAATGATACAACCCAAACATGAGAGATAGACATAACCTAGCAGCAGATCCTCCTCCTCCATAAGTGCGCCACTCCTCCTTGAGTGCATGAGTGAGAAGTGAGTGAACAAATAGAGTGCCTCCCGCACTCTATTTATACTTGACTTGACTTGCCTTTTACATAACTCATGTAGGCTCGAACTTAACCACATAACATAATACTGATTGGGCCGACCCCCAATAGGGTGGTATAATAACCCTTTGACCCACATGACTTATACAGGGCCGACCCCAACAAGGTGGTCTAATAACCCATCAAGTATAAGTTACGACATTTACAATATAAATGACGACACTTCCGTATAGAGGAATAATACCATCTCTATAGGAGTACATACAACATACATATATGAAATACATTCTGAAGTTACATATACATCAACATTTTTGAATCTATCTGAACATGAATCACCCCATAAGGTGAAACTTGGGGATGATTATCAATGCCCAATCAAAGGAAGTGGTGAAGCCTCCTACAACCTAGATTCTGGAAAATATTTGAAGATGAAAGAAGTCCTTTATGTACCTGGGCTCAAGAAGAACTTACTCTCCATCTCTACATTGGATGCAAAAGGTATGAGGGTTGCATTTGTGGATGACCAAGTCCTAATGTGGCCAAAGGGAAAGACCATAGATGATGCAGTGGTGATTGGAGAGCAAGAGGGAGGTTTGTACAAATTGAAGGGACAACCTGAACATGCTATGAAGACAAAGATTCATCCATAGTCATGGATCACATAGAGGTATGTATAATTTGTTTTTGCAAAAGTTAACTAATGAGTTATGCAGGTCATTGAAGAGAACAAGAACACATTGCTAGACATAACTAGCAAATATGATGACCAGGTATGTTTTGTTATATATATCGTATACTTTTGTATGATTGATAATGATTACTCTTGAAGTTACAAGTTTGAGTAATCACGGGTTTAGGTATATGACTAACCATAAGAATGCTTATTTCTATTTGAAATGATCCTGACTATACATGCTTGAGATTATTGTGTTTTGATAATATTAAGATTATACTAATGAATGTTTGATTATATATGAGACCTCAAGGATAACACAATAATGATAATAATAAGCATGCATAGGGATCGAGAATGAATATAAGTTCAAGAACAAGTAATCCAGGTAGCAAAGATCAAGAGGGAGCACACTCCAGTGGTTTTTGCAAGGATGCAGATATTCAGAGGGAGTTGACCATCTCTCTACATTCCACAACAGAAAGGTGTAGAAGAAGCTACTTCAGATTAGGACTCCAGCAGCTCCTGCAGGGAAGTAAAGACTCAGAGGGAGTCCACCCAACAAACAAACAAAGATAAGTATTTTAAATTGTCATTTATTGCATATTTGTTTGGTTAAATAATATTTTTCAATGATATATATGCTTATGTTCCTAGATGTGTATTATGCATATTATAATGATTGCATTAATGAATAGCTTACTACTAATATGCATTTGATGGGTAAGTAGGCCTATGGCACTGTACAACATTCCATTGCTACTTATCTAGAATGAAACCTCTTTGCTGACATGTTAGGAGTTGTGCACACTCTTAACAATGTTCTGGTAGAGATTGGAAGACATCTAGAAAGTTATGGGATATGGATAAATGTTGTGTTGAAGCATTGGTTAAGATAATTGCATGATCATATGACATATTTCTTTATGTGTAAGAATTTGTTCTGAAAACTATGAGATGTTTTCTAATCATGCAATTTAACTTGTTGTGTAGGGAAGATTGTATACCATCACCTACAAAACAAGAACTACAACATTTGTTCAGCAACAAAATTATCTATTGAAGATATTGAATTTCCCAGGATATGGGAAGAAAGCCATGATCCATCGATCATGAAGAATGATGTTTGGGATGTAGTCCCAAGACCTGAAGCGAAGTTTGTTACGACTTCCATATGGATCTATTAGATCAAGCATGCTGCAGATGGAAGCATAGATAAATATAAAAGTGATGAAATAGAAGATACACCAGATGGATTTCAAGACAGTTTTCTTGAATGGTGTAGTTGAAGAAAAAGTGTATGTGGAGCGGCCACTTGGTTCTGAGACACATGACAGGGAGTCATATATGAGTAGAACTTGGTATGGTAGGATAGACAGCTTTCTATCCAGTCTTGGCTCTACCAAGAGTAAACTGGATTCCAACCTTTACTACAAGGTTGAGGAAGGTGTTAGGAACCCATGTCTTTACTTTGTTAGTATATTGTTGTTGGACGCATATGCTTTGTAAGTCGTCCCATAGTATTTGTTGATCCATAGTTTATATTAGCCCATAGTATTGACCCATAGTATTGGACACATATGCTTTGTAAGTCGTCCCATAGTATTATATGTCCCATGGTTTTGACTCATAGTATTGGCGCCTAGACTTAGCCCATGGTTTGTATTCACACATAGTATTGACCCATGGTATTGGCACCTAGACTTAGTATATAAGTGTGTGTTGAGGCCTATGAAGGCACCGTGAAGTTAATTGTATTGAGCTTGCCCCCTCGAAGTGGCCCGTGATCAATATAAAAGTGATTCTAAGTTCTATTATTTCTGATATCTCGTGTATTTGCATTAATTAATTATTGCAGGTTCTTCACATTTGGTATCAGAGCACTTTCTTGGGCTCGTTGGGTGGAATTTCTGCCAATTTTTTTTTTTGCATCTGTTGCAGCTTCGGATTTGGGAATAATATCTATCCGCATAACTGTGGGAAGTACTTGGGCATAATCCCTAAAAATCATTGTGAGGAGTACCATAGGAACCCCAAAGTAGCTGGCCCATTGAGAGGACCTTCCAGTGAAAAGGGAAACGACCCCTACCTGATTGACTAGTTCCCACCCGTGAGGTAAACCAAGAGCTGTCGTTTGTGGCAAAGCGGTTATCAGTTTTACCTGAGCCATGGAGTGAGGTGTACTACCCCAATCCCAATACGCAAGCCATCAGACAGCATTGGTGGCCAAGTGAAACACCTGAACTGTTAGGAAGTCGTACATACCTGGGGTCCATATCTATTTTCAGTTGAACTGTTGCTGATCACTTCCGCTCCAAATATAGTCGTTTCAGATCTATTCTGATATTTGTTCCAGATCCAATCGTCGTTTCAGATCTAGCCATTTTTTATCCCTTTCGCGCCATTATAGATCCCTTCCGCGCCGCTGTTGCAAATCCATTTCTGGAAAAAAAAAAAATTGTTTTTCGGCCATATCTCTCTTGTTTCAACTCTATTTTACCTGAAACTTCACTGACATCCCTACAATCCCACTCTGCATATTTCATTCATGAATACCCTATCCCAAATTCCACTTCCCAAGACCGGAAATCCCACATTTGTCTATTTTTAAGGTTTGCCATAACTTCTTCAATTTTCACCTGATTGCCTTCAAATTTCACCATAGAGTTCCCGCTTCTGAAATCCCCATTTTTTGCTTCCCTGTCCCTCAGAAAGTTTCAAAAACCTAGTCAAACCCCAATTACCCCTCTGAGTTTTTCCCAAATCCAAATTTTCCCTTACTAAATAAGCTTGTGTTTGTGTTTTTCTATCCATTTCCCCCACCCCACAAAAAATAAAAAAAAATTACTGGTTATGGTTGTCACTCGCACAGGAGAAAACACCATGGAGGAAGCACATGCAGCCATCCAAACCAAACTCCAAGATCTGGATGAAAAAATTCTCAGCCTCCATCTTCAGCATTCAGCCATGAACAATAACCGATAGCCAGAATCCTTTGCAGCCACCGGGTTCTCTTCTTCCAGCAATTTTCGTGGGCCGAAGCTTGATTTTCCTCGCTTCAATGGTACTAATCTGACTGGATGGATATACCGAGTAGAACAATATTTCAGTCTGCATAATACTATTGATGTCGAGAAAGTTCCACTTGCATCCTTTCATTTGGAACAGGAAGCCCTTCAATGGTACCGTTGGTACATCAAAGCTCATCCCGAGCCAAACTAGACATATTTTTGTCAACTCCTTTTGTCATGATTTGGTCCTAGTGCTTTTGACGAATTCACAGGAGAACTCACTAAACTTCACCAAACTGACACAGTGAGAGAGTATCAAACGGAATTTGAGAAACTAGCCAATCACACAGAAGGATTGTCTGATGAATTCTACAAGAGTTGTTTTATCAGTGGTCTCAAGGATGAAATCCGCTCAAAGGTCAAAATGTTTTGTCCCAACACAATGATGGAAGTCCTAGGGTTGGCTAAGCTGGTCGAGGACAAGATCGCAGCTCAACAACACTCCAAACCCACCTTTTTTCCCTTCATAAATATGGGTTCCCAACAACCTCCCATCACGCTTGCTCCTCAACCAACTCCTATCAAGCAATTGTCTGAAACAGAGATGCAGGCACACCAAGAAAAAGGGCTTTGTTATAATTGTGACGAGAAATTCACTCGGGGACATAGATGTGTTCAAAAAAGCTTTATCTCTTGGATGTGGATTATCTGCCTGCCTCAGAACTTGATGAAGAAGCTCTAGATACAGTAGATGATCAGGTCGACATTCAACACCCGCCTGTTGACACCCCATCTCAGGACGACCCACCTGAGATCTCTCTCCATGTTGTAACCGGCGTCACCACCCCACAAACAATGCGAGTCAGGGGATACTTCAAGAAGCTCCCTCTTACCATACTCATTGATTCTGGTAGCACTCATAACTTCATTGATCCTTGGATTTCCAAACAGGATGATTGTTTTGTCCATCCTTGCTCCAACTTTGAAGTCATGGTTGCCAATGGGGGCACCTTACCTTGCAAGGGGAAGTCTCACAATGTGCGTATCTCTATGGAATATTATAACCTAGGCTCTCACATGTTTGCCTTGTCCTTAGGCGGATGTGATGTGGTTTTGGGCATTCAATCGTTACGCACACTTGGCCCCATCTTATGGTATTTTGTTGAACTTTGGATGCAGTTTTTAGTCAATGGGGCACAACACAAATTTATGGGCTTACAACCAGGGTCTCTCTGCATCATAAGTTCACATCACCTGGAAAAAATACTTAAGAAGAATTCACATGGTGTCATCGCTCAGCTCCATTCCATTCAGATGCACCCATCAACAGTCTCCACTACTTCCTTGGATAGATATGCAGGTGTCTTTGCTGAACCAATGAGCTTGTTGCCTTCAAGAGACCTTTCCGGTAAGAATTTAGCCGCATCTACCTCTCAGCAGGAAATGATGACTATTTTGCATACAGTACAGAAGTGCCAACCATCCCTATTGGGGAATTATTTCTGCATCAAGACTGATCTCTAGAGTCTGGAAAGTTTCCTGGAACAATGGGTCTCCTCCCCAACACACCTAAAATGGGTTATCCAACTCATGGGTTATGACTATGTGACCACTTACCAAAAGGGTAAGGACAATATGGTGGAAGGTGCTCCTCCTCGCACATTTGATGACCCAGATTCTCTTACAGCTATTTCTCTGCTTGTTCCAAATTGGTTGCAATCTGTTCAATGAGGCTATCTCTTCTATGAACTCCATGCTTCTTCATCAATAGGGCACTCTGGGTTCCTCAAAACGTATGACCAGGAACAATGTAACTTCTTTTGGAAGGGACTCAAAAGGACAATTCAAAGGATGGTGGTTGACTGTGATACTTTCCAGGTCAACAAGGGTGTAATGACCCTCCTTTTGGGACTGCTCGAACCCTTGCCCATCCCTCCACAGATTTGGACAATTATTTCTATGGATTTCCTAGAAGCACTCCAGTGGTATAGTACCACATCTCAAAGGACACCATATGAAGCAGTCTCTGGACAGGCAATTGACTCAATTCTTCGAAACCGTGATTAGCTTCTTCTCATTCTGCAGGACAATTTTCACATGGAAAGAATTCGACTGAAACAACAAGCCGATCAGCACCGTTCTGAGCGCACTTTTCACATCACTAATATGGTTCTTCTTCGTCTACAGCCTTGCATGCAATCCTCCCTGAAACTCCAAAGGCGCCAGTGGCTCGAAATGCAACCCGGGGATGCTACAAGGGACCCACTCCTTCAAATTCTGCATCAATTTCCACATCTAAAGCTTTGAGGACAAATCTTTTTCTAAGGGAGAGGGGATGTTAGGAACCCATGTCTTTACTTTGTTAGTATATTGTTGTTGGACGCATATGCTTTGTAAGTCGTCCCGTAGTATTTGTTGATCCATAGTTTATATTAGCCCATAGTATTGACCCATAGTATTGGACACATATGCTTTGTAAGTCATCCCATAGTATTATATGTCCCATGGTTTTGACTCATAGTATTGGCGCCTAGACTTAGCCCATGGTTTGTATTCACACATAGTATTGACCCATGGTATTGGCACCTAGACTTAGTATATAAGTGTGTGTTGAGGCCTATGAAGGCACCGTGAACTTAATTGTATTGAGCTTGCTCAAAGGAGGTTGCCCCCTCGAAGTGGCCCGTGATCAATATAAAAGTGATTCTAAGTTCTATTATTTATGATATCTCGTGTATTTTCATTAATTAATTACTGCAGGTTCTTCACAGAAGGCAATCCAGTAATTCTACTATGTGGATGACTTGTTTGTAACAGGTGAGGATAGATTGATTGCCGACATGCAGCAGAAGCTTGCTTCCGAGTTCGAGTTGAAGAAATCAAGGATGATGCACTATTTGTTTTTGGCATGGAGGTGTGGCAGAGTGCATATGGAATCTTCCTTGGACAAGGGAAGTATGCAGTAGAGATCCTGAAGAGGTTCGGGATGATGGACTGCAAGGCTGTGGCCAGACCTATGGCATCGAATGTGAAGCTTCTTTGTGATGCTTCATCTGAGCCGGTTGATGTCTCTATGTATTGTCAGATGATTGGGTCCTTGATGTACCTAATGAACATGAGACCAGATATTTTCTTTGTTGTGAACACATTGAGTCAGTTCCTGACAGATCCGAGGAGTGTTCACCTAGTTGCTGTAAAGCATGTTCTGAGGTACCTGGAGGATACATTGGATTATGGACTCAAGTATGAGGCAAATCGAAAGTTTAACCTACAGGGTTATGTTGACTCAGATTGGGCTGGCAGTGCTACAGATAGGAAGATCACATCTGGGTGCTGCTTCAATATGGGATCAGGTGTGATCTCTTGGTTTAGCAGGAAGCAGTCCTGCGTAGCACTGAGTACAGTTGAGGCAGAGTATGTTGCAGCATGTTCAGCTAGTTGTGAGTCAGTATGGCTACATAAGCTACTGTCTTAGTTATTTGATCTCCCGTTGGATGCTACTGGTATCTTTTGTGATAACCATAGTTGTGTGAAGTTGTCCGAGAACCCAGTGTTTCATGACAGGTCGAAACAAATAGAGATCAAATATCACTATATCAGGGATATGGTGCAGAGAGGAGCTGTGAAGCTCCTGTATGTTGCAACGGACGAGCAGATTGCAGATGTGCTGATGAAGTCACTAGCCAGGGTGAAGTTCGAGTACTTTAGGGAGAAGCTTGGAATTGCTCAGATTGATGACACTTCGAGGAAGAAGTGATGGACACATTTGCAGAAGCCATTCCAAGCATGTTGGAAGGAGGATCCTTCACATGGCCGTGGATGTAAGCACTGGATGATGAGCATCAGGATTATGTTCTGGTTTCTGCTTTGTATAATCAATTGCATCATTTATATGTATATGTATGTACGCATCATGTTGGATGCTGGATATGATCAGTTGGATCATTTATTTGTATATGTATGTACGCATCATGTTGGATGCTGGATATGATCAGTTGGATCATTTATTTGTATATGTATGTACGCATCATGTTGGATGTTGGATATGATCAGTTGGATCATTTATATGTATGTATGCATCATGTTGGATGATGGATATGATCAGTAGGATCATTTGTATGTATTTTGTATATGCATCATGTTGGATGCTTGGACCATGTATCTGGATATGTATCAGGTGGATACATTGTATGATCAGGTGGATCATGTATGGTGATATGTATCATGTATTTGTATTTGTATCAGGTGGATACACTATATGATCAGGTGGATCATGTATGATGATATGTATCAGGTAGATACTTGGCATGCATCAGGTAGATGCATTATATGATCAAGATGATCATGGATGACGAGCTTCAGGATGTTGCTCCAGATGACATGCAGCAGGATTTTGCAGTGATGATGATCAGGATGATCATGTGTACATCAGGATGATGTATGGTGAGTATCAGGTTGATACTCTATGGTCGTGGATTAGGTTTTGCAGATGAGCATATAATTTGGCCCTCAGAGATTTGCAGATAGTATTTCGAGGTTTTGCCTATGGAATATAATTTGGCCCTGGGATATCTGGAAAATGCTCTTTTGAGGTTTTTCTCTAGGAGGACATATAATTTGGCCCTAGGAGATCTGCAGATAGTCTTTTGAGGTTTTTCCTTGGCATATAATCTAGCCCTGGGATATCTGGCAGATGCTCTTTCGAGGTTTTGTCGTATGGCATATAATATGTCCCTAGGAGATCCGATAGGTTTAGCTGTGTGCTCGTAATAAGTCCTGGAATGCTCTTGCGAGGTTTTCCATAACCACATATAATCTATCCCTGGGAGATCCTATAGGTAGATCTGTGTGCTAGTAACAGCCTAGGATGCTCTTGCGATGTTTTGTGGTGACCACATATAATCTGTCCCTGGGAGATCCTATAGGTAGAGCTGTGTGCTCGTAACAGCCTGGGATTCTCTTGCGGGGTTTTGTGGTGAGGTCACATATAATATGGCCCTGGGAGATCCTAGGTAGAGTCGTGTGCTTGTAACAGCCTACGATGCTCTTTCAAGGTTTTGTGACGCACGTAATAAGTCCTGAGGATTCCACAGTATGGCCAGTGATGACGAAGACCTGCAGGTGGTGGGCCTACATCCAGTATGAAAAAGGATTGGCTCTGTGGAACTTCCTATGACGAGTAGAGTCAGATATTGGTTGAGATAGCAGCAGCAGTGACGATGATGATGACGATGATCCCAAGAAGAAGACTTGTCTAGCAGATCTGTGTCGAGAAATACCTTCCTAGTTAAGAGGGTGTTGATGTATATGTAACTTTGGATTGTATTTCATCTATGTATTTCATATATATTTATTGTACCCTTATTAGAGATGTGGTATTCCTCTATAAGGAAGCGTCGTCATGTGGATTGACAAGTGTCGCAAGTGTGTGTACTTGCCAATGGGTTATTAGACCACCATGTGTGGGGTCGGCCCTGAAATATATATTATATTATGGATATATCTAGATATACAAGTCAGCCCCATAGTGTAACTGGGAAAATAGGTTAAGTATAAATAGATATCGAGAGATCTCTATTTGGATTCATTCGGAAGGACACACTTCTCTCACTCAGAAAGTGGCGCACTAGTGAGGAGGAGGATCATCTGCTACTAGGATATTATCTCAGTATATTTTGGTTGTACTTTGGTTGAGCCATTGCTCTCTCTATCTCCAAGGAAGTTGAGGGGTTTTTCACCTTAGGGTTTTCCCCACAGAAACTTTGTGTCTCTTGTCTCTCATGCTTTTGATTCTTGTGATGATTTTCATGCTTATTGTGATTGTTATGCATTGATATATTGTATATGTTATTCTATCAGTGAAGATCCTAGAGTATTGTGAATTAATGCTCAAATTTTAACATATACATGAAATTTTGATTCATTTTTGCACTTTAAAATAATGATGTGGAAATACCATTAGGTTTAAATCAATCTACATTTTAATTGACAATTACTATATACAATCTCTTAGTATGATTTAATATCTTATTTGCAGTTAAAATCATACTTAAATGCATTAGAAAACCACTTAACATGAATAAAACTCGAATATACCAATGTTAATAATTTGGAATGCACTTCAGTTAAACACGTTCCCTTCAATGTAATTAAATATAAAAAAGTTAGGAACACATTTAAACTTTTTTTAGTTGGAATTTAAAGTTAGGAGTAATTTGGAATGCACTTCACTTAAATAAGTTTTGCAAATTGTGTTGGGTCTAATATAGCATGGTTTCAATTTATCAAACATGATAATGAAAATATTTAAATTTTGATTACTTTCCTGAAATTCCGCAAATAGTTCAACTTGCTTAATCTCCAAAATGTGTTTACAATGCTCATCATACATGCCTCTAAATAAGCGTCGTTGCATAAAATGGTTCTAATCTAGTATATCATGGGAACATGTTTCCAAAAACAATACTATTTCCTCTCTAATTCCTTTTAGAAGCCTATCTCAGTAGGGTTCCCTACAAATAATATTGCAACATGTAACTTCATTTTTTTTATCTATACAGCCCTTGAATTTGGTATGCTTCCATAATGTTCGTGTTGAAGCATGAAGCAATTTGACATAATTGTTAGAATTTGACTTCTTGAAGTACTTGATGCAAGAACAGTAGTTGTAATTTCCCTACGAGCAGCTCAAATATCAGTTTTCTTGATTTTCCAAATGAAGAGAATGCTTTTGCTACATTTTTTGATATATTCTCATGTGTTTTTGTGTCCTTCGCATATTCAAAACCCATCAACTTTGTTGATTGTTTCAATTTTGTATTTTTTATAAATCCATGTAGTATTTCAACTTGTCTAGTCACTGTTTTTTTATCAAAAAATAAATTATTATGCTACTAACATGTTCTCTGCTATTCGATTAGGACTCGAGTCCCTAAATTCATCTCTTATGTTTGCATCCAAAATTTTTAAAAAGTTTACATCCCTTTCAAAACAAGTACAACTGCTAGTTATTCTTGAAGCCTAAGACATGACAAGGTCTTGTGGTAGTTGACTAGATTCTATCCCTAGATAATCCAATCAGCTTATTAGTTTCATGTTATAAAATTCCAAGGACCATGACCACTCAATTTAGCTACAATGCAAGTAAATTAGACTACATCGATTTTGAACATAAAAATGAGTTATTTTAGTGATAAAATACATCCGAATGATGATTAAGAAAATATATAAGGGTATGTAGTAGTATATGAGGTGTACATACCCCACCTCCTTTAGTTTCAAACATGTGACCTGGAAGGAAGAAACATGTGTTCTTAATAGTTAATTCCACTTAGTTTGTCCATCATCCACGTGCAATGTTAAATTCCAATTAAAATAATCAATATAGAGAGGATGAGTGACAAGTGATGGAGCGAATCAACATAACAACAAATCCAAATGCCACTATGGCCTCATGATTACCAAAGTTTACATTCAAATAAACTCCCCCTTTCCATTGCTCCAAACCTTCAGTCATCACCATGATAATGTGTCGTAAGTTTAACAAATTCCTACGGGAGACAATACTAAATTTTTAAAAAAAAACATAAACATGTACCATGAACCAAGTTTCATATTGCATCTCTAACCAAGTTGCCAAGTCTAGTGTTATGTGAAAATTACAAAATAAATATTGAGGCACATTTTCAATTGATGTACAAAAATATATTTTAGCCACCGTTCATGCCCAATAAAAAAAAATCCATTTTCTAAAACTATTGAAGTCATGCTCCATCACTAGCATTGTTGCATTCTCAAGTTGCCTATTCAAAGCAGTGTGATGCCTTCCCTGATGACAAAACAAACCAACCATGAAATTATTTACTTCTCCAATAAAAGTTCCATTAGAATAAAATCATATGCTATGATAGCACATGGTAAACATGATAGGAAAGAGTATGTCATCAATATAATGCATTCAACACTTATAAAGACGATCGTATGGTATTAGGAGACACATGACACTAAATGTCCTATGTGTTTGATGTTTCTTCTTTTTAATTATTACACTAAATTTGTTAATTGTGCAAGTACTAGTAGGTTGTAGGGTGTTAGACAACCAATTAAACAACAATTACATCCATGATATCCATATTTTCCATCAAAATATGACTATGATCACAATGAGAAGAGAGTTTCCATACACCATACTGATTTGTGGTGTAAATAAAGGAATACAATGCATTGGATTAATTTTAGATATCACTCGCTTTCATATTTATAATTAAAATCAAATGACATAAGTGGCACTATAGCATCACCTCTAGAATCATGATCATGATCATAACCTTGAAAGTATTGATAACACCATTCCCTCAATCACACCGATCTTATGTCTTTAGTGCAATCTAAGGAGAAATAAATATTGAGAGTTGTGAGGTATCATACCTGGGTGTTTCGAGGGTAAGTAATAGAAGAGTTATTGTAGTCACTCAACACATACTATGTCCACAATGTGCTATAAATTCTTCCATAAAAATCAATGAATAAATAATATATTTATTTTTACATTTAGAAATCCATTGATACCACGCATATTGATTAGATTCTAAATGCAAGAATTCAATATATACATTCTATAGAGTTTGCACTTGGTGTATATCAAATAAATTCTCTGTCTACAATGTTATCGTATCATTACCATCAAACTTCCTCATATCTGTGAGATTTTGAACTAGTGGATCTAGAGGATAAATTGAGCAGTAATAAAGCTAGAAATATTAAATAGAAGAGAAAAAAATACAAGTAATGATCCAAACAATGCAATATGTATTAACCAATGAATGCTTAAAGAGAGTACATCAATGAATACCATATCAATGAGATACATAATTTCATATATTGGAAAACAAGCTTACAATTAATTACATGCACAAACTTAATGGCTAGTGAAACCTAAAGTGACTACCCCTAAATGATCAAGTGTGCATTCCTAAGGAAGCAATAATGATCTTGCAATAACTGATAGGTTGTAACTAGGCTTATAACACTCAAGTGAGGTGCTTTTGTGCCTATGCTTAGACAAGTGCACCCTCCTTGGAGAGTAAACTTGGCCATGCATGAGTGGAAAGGGTTAACTAGCCCTAGAACTACCTCATGAGGTAGTTAACTCAATTATGCATTGAAATTGAAGACTAACTAGCCCAAATTATCCAACTAGTGCAAATTCGGTAGTTAACTAAGCCAAAATAGTTAATTAGGTAGTTAACTAAGATAAAAATATCCAACTAGGGTTTATTAGTTACTTAATTAAACCTTAATTTCTAACTTAAGTGCACAAAACCCAATATAAGGGAAGCAACTCATGTTCTTTAATCCCTCAAAAAGGGGGAGAAACAAGTTGTGATGTGCCCTGATTGATTTTGAGGTGCATTTGATGCTAACATATAAGGGTTTTGTGTAGGAAGAGTGCATAAATCCATAAATTCTAGGGATTTGACTCGTAGGAGTGCATTTAACCCTAGAAACAAGAGATTTACTCTAGTAGGTGTGCTTTTGACACCTAGAGATGAAAAAACAATGTTGTAAGGTGTGTATGTACATCAACACCTCCCTTAAGCCTAACTTAGGTGAGTATGATGTACAAACAAATGAGTCCCAAAAATAGAATCCATTTTAAGTACCCATGTACAAAAAATTATCCCTTGAAAGTGAGAAAAGAGGGAAAATCTAGTTGGAACACCACCCCCCGCCCCCACGAAAAAAAAAGATAATGATGAGAAGGCTAGTCAGCTCGCTTTGTAGTGAAAATATCCTTCATTCCCAAGTGATATCACAACTCTATGAAGGACTTGGTGAATATGTTTGCAATCTATTATGTGGGTAGATAGTATTGAAAATCAATGATCCGATCATGAATCAACCCGACGGAGTGCATGTGAATCTCAATGTGTTTGGTCCTCTTCCACTGAATTGATTCTCTAGAAATAGGGATATCACTCTGATTGTCCAAAAATATGTCAATCAGATGGTGATACTATATACCAAATTCAATAAGAATATGTGTAACCAAATGCATTGTGTGATTTCATTCATCGCACCTTTATACTTTTCTTCAACTGTCGATAAAGCAATGGTAGACTGCTTCTTTATTGACCAACAAATAGGTCCAAAGAAAAAAACTAAAAACATAATCAAAGGTGGACTTGTGTGCTAGTTGTGGAGCCTGATCTCCAGATTCAGAGATATTATAATTCAGTTGTGTCTGTACCCTAGCTTTATATGATATGAAAAAAGGACTGTACACTCACCCCAATGGGGAGAGTGTGGGCGGGGCGAACCCTCCCCCCACCAGGGTCTGGGGGTTATTTTACGTGCCCATGGTTTTGGGTAACCCATGGTATTTTTCCATTGTATCTCCCTTATAAAATAAAGACATTGTAACACGATTAGGGTTGATGTATTAGGTTTTATGCATTGTAAAGATCTCTGAGATCAGAAAGAGAGACTATGAGACAGCGAAGAGGAAGTGCAACGGTTGTGCTGCAGGTTGTATCCCTTCACTTTGTTGGGCGAAATAATAATAAGGACTGGCAACTTCAGTGTGTACGTAGCCCAAGTTGTGGTGAACCACGATATATCTGTGTCTCTCTTTTAATGTGTGTGTGATTATATTTTCATTTTTGTTTATTGTTATTGCTCTGCGATCCTTTTTTTCTACCAATTGGTATCATAGCCAAAGGTATATTTGGTAGATAAACCTGCAGGAAGCTAGGGTTTCTGGTTCGAGTGTTAGCAATGGCGGAAGAATGAAAGTTTAAAGTCGAGTAGTTTAACGACCAAAACTTTCAGTTATGGAAAATGCAAATGGAGGACTATCTGTACTAGAAGGATCTATTCCTGCCATTGGGAGGAAGAGAAAAGCAGTCGGTGGCCATGAAGGACGAACAAGGAGAGGTTCTTGAAAGAAAGGCTCTGGGAACAATACAGTTGAGCCTGGCTTCGTCGGTGGCTTTCAATATCTCAAAAGAAACGACAACTGAGGGTTTGATGAGCACACTGGGTAAGCTATATGAAAAACCCTCGGCCTACAACAAGGTATTTCTAATGAAGCGTTTATTAAATATGAAGATGTCTAAAGATGGATCTGTTACTGATCATTTAAATGAGTTTAATACGGTTACAAATCAACTAAGTTATGTAAGTGTGAACTTTGATGATGAGGTTAGGGCTCTTCTAATATTGTGTTCATTGCCAAAAAGATGGAATAGCTTGGTCATGGATGTAAGTAACTCTGTCTCTGGTTCAAACACCTTGAAATTTGATGATGTTATTGGTGTTATTCTTAGCGAGGAAATGCAAAGAAAAAGCATAGGTGAGACATCAGGTAATGCGTTGACCATGGAGACTAGGGGAAGACAAAATGAGAGAGGAAAGAGCCAAGGTAATCATGGGAAGTCTTAAATGGGTAGATCCAAGTCCAGACTGGGAAAGATAGAGTGCTGGAACTATGGAAAGAAAGGACATCTGAAGAAAGACTACATATCTCTAAAGAAGAAAGGAGATGCACAGAAGGAAACTACCCAAGAAGCAAATGTAGCAGGTGATGTGTTACAAGATGCTTTGATTCTTGCATTAGATAATACTAGAGATTATTTGGTAGTATATTCAGGGGCTTCATGTCATGCTACACCCCGTAGGAAATACTTTCATGATTATGTTACAGATGATTTTGGACATGTTTTATTGGGTGATGATGAGCCATGTAAAATTGTTGGAATGGGTAAGGTATAGATAAAAGTTAAGAATGGAACTGACTAGATGTTAAAAGATGTTAGGAATATTCCTGATATGAAACGAAATCTGATCTCAATAGGGCAGTTGGGAGATGGCAGTTTTCTATCTACATTTGGAGAAAAGTGGTGGAAGATCACTAAACGATCAATGGTGATAGCAAAAGGAGACAGGGTAGGTACGTTGTATTTATGTCCTCATAATACTGACCATTCTATCTCTTTAGCTTCCAATGGAACAGATACAGCATTGTGGTATCATAGGCTTGGCCACGTGAGTGAGAAGGGCATGTAGATTCTCCACTCAAGGAAGTTGCTGCCAGATTTGAAGCAGGTAAGTTTGGAATTCTGTGAGAACTGTGTTTATGGAAAACAGAAGAGAGACAGATTTCTCAGGGTTGAAAAATAGAAGAAGAATGAAAAGTTAGAGCTAGTGCATACAGATATATGGAGACCGAGTCAAGTACAATCTTTTGGTGGCTCTCATTATTATGTTACATTTATTGATGATGCAACTAGGAAAACTTCGGTCTATTGCATTAGACATAAATCTTATGTGTTTGCTACTTTTAAGAAGTGGAAAGCTTTGGTTGAGAATGAGACAGGAAAAAGATTGAAGTGTATCAGATTGTATAATGGAGGTGAGTACTGCGGCAAGGAGTTTGATAGTTACAGTTCATACCATGGGATTCGTAGAGAGAAGACAGTCCCAGGAACACCACAAGAAAATGGTGTGTCAGAAAGGATGAAGAGAATGATCAGGGAGCGTGCAAGGTGTATGAGACTGCATGTAGATTTTCCCTTATAGTTTTGGACGGATGTTGTAAATACTGTTGTTTATTTAATAAACAGAGGACCTTCAAGTGCTTTAGATGGTGGTATTCCAGAGGAGGCATGGATAGATAAAAAGGTAAACTACTCATTTCTGAGAATGTTTGGTTGTGAAGCATTTCTCTGTATTGATAAAGAAAATAGAACAAAGCTTGAAGCTAAATCCAAGAAATGTACCTTTATTGGATATGGGGTTGATGATTTTGGTTATTGTTTATGGGATTATGAAAATCACAAAATCATTAGAAGTAGAGATGTCATATTCAATGAAAAGGTCATGTATAAAGATCAGTTGCAGGGAAAGAAATAGGAAAAGGAAAACACAGAGTACACAGTACTTGATGAAATTCAAGAAAATGAAGTTCCAAAGGTGCCAGAAAATCAAGAATAACCGCAAGTACCCGAAACTCCTGCAATTGCAAGAAGATCTACCAGGTTAAGTAGACTCCTTGAACAATACTCTCCTTCAATGTATTTCTTGTTGATGACTGATGTTGGTGAACCAGAATGTTATGAAGAAGCAATGCAATTGGAAACTAGAAAGAAGTGGGAGCAAGGCATGAATGAGGAGATGGACTCATTGGTAGGAAACCAGACTTGGGATCTGGTTCACTTGCCTACTGGTAAAAGAGCATTGCAAAACAAATAGATTTACAGGTTGAAGGAAGAAGAAGGAGGTAAGAAGTGGTACAAGGAAAGACTTGTTGTAAAGGGGTTTGCACATAAGAAAGGTATAGATTTTGATGAAATAGTTTCTCCTGTTGTTAAGATGACTTCAATTGGGACTATCTTAAGTCTAGTGGCGGTAGAAGATTTGCATCTTGAACAGTTAGATGTAAAAACAGCTTTTCTCCGTGGGGATTTGGAGGAAGAGATATATATGCAGCAGCCACAAGGGTATTAGGTCAAAGGTAAGGAGAACTTGGTGTGCAGGTTGAAAAAGAGTTTGTATGGCTTGAAGCAAGCTTCAAGGCAGTGGTATTTAAAATTCGACATGTTTATGACAGAACAAGGTTATAGTAGATGTCATACTGACCACTGTGTTTATTTCAAGAAGCTAGACAATGAAAGATATTTTATCTTGTTATTGTATGTGGATGGCATGCTTGTTGCAGGGTCTAACATGCAAGATATAAATGTACTCAAAAGGAAGCTAGCTAATTCATTTGCGATGAAGGATCTAGGTACTGCAAAGCAAATCCTTGGTATGAGAATAACGAGAGATAGGAAAAATCACAAATTGACATTGTCTCAGATTGAGTACATATAAAAGGTGTTGGAGAGGTTCAGAATGCAAAATGCAAAACCAGTAAGTATACCTTTGGCCAACCATTTCAATCTAAGTAAAGAAATTTTTCCCAAGACACAGGAAGAGGCAGATTACATGTCCAAGATTCCCTATCAATCAGCAGTTGGCAGCTTGATGTATGCCATGGTGTGCACAAGACCAGATATTGCACAAGTAGTGGGAGTTGTGAGCAAATATATGAGCAATCCAGGTAAAGAACATTGGAAGGAAGTACAATGGATTCTCAGGTATTTGAGAGGTACTACCACTCAGGCATTATGTTTTGGAGGTCCAAACACTGTTCTATAAGGATATGTTGATGCAGATATGGCAGGTGATAAGGATAGTAGGAGGAGCACCTCAAGGTATGTGTTTACTATAGGTGGAACAGCGTTAAGTTGGATTTCGAAACTACAGAAGGTTGTTGCACTTTCAATAACAGAAGCAGAGTATGTTGTTGTTACAGAGGCTAATAAAGAGATGATTTGGTTGCAGAGGTTTATGGAGGAATTGAGTAAGAAGAAGAAGGATAGCAGGTTGTACAGTGACAGCCATAGTGCCATTCATCTTGCAAAGAACTCAGCATTCCATTCCAAGACTAAACATATACAGCTCAAGTACCATTTCATACAATCTATTCTGGAAGATAAACTGTTGAAGCTGGAAAAGATACATACTAGCCAGAATCCTACAGATATGTTCACAAAGGTAGTGACCAGAGAGAAACTAAATTCTTGCTCGATTTCAGTTGGCCTTATAGCATGAAGGTGAAGAGGAGAAAGTTTCCAAGTCCAAGTCCAGCAAGTGTAGCAGTGGTGGAGTTGTTGTGATTAGTTTCCAAATGGGAGATTATTGGTTATGAAGCCTGATCTCCAGATTCAGAGATATTATTATTCAGCCGTGTTTGTACCCCAGCTTTATATGATATGAAAAAAGCACTGTACACTCACCCCAATGGGGGGGGTGTGGGGGGTGCGAAGCCTCTCCCCACCAGGGTCTGGGGGTTATAACCCCCAGCTAGGGGAGTTCGGATACCAGCGATGCCCCGGTGGGGGTTAGGGGGCAGTGCCCCTGAGAAAGGAGGTTCGAGGGCGAAGCGACCGAAGGAAATTTTTTGTGGGTTGTTATGCGGACCCATGGTTTTGGGTAACCCATGTTATTTTCCCATTGTATCTCCCTTATAAAAGAAAGACATTGTAACATGGCTAGGGTTGATGTATTAGGTTTTATGCATTGTAAAGATCTCTGAGATAAAAAAGAGAGACTGTGAGACAGTGAAGAGGAATTGCAGCGGTTGTGCTGCAGGTTGTATCCCTTCACTTTGATGGACGGAATAATAATAAGGACTGGTGACTTGAGTGTGGAAGTAGCCCATGTTGGGGTGAACCACGATATATATGTGTCTCTCTTGTAATGTGTGTGTGATTATATTTTCATTTATGTTTATTGTTATTTCTCTGCGATATTGGTTTTCTAACAATTGGTATCAAAGCCAAAGGTCTATTTGGTAGATAAACCTGAAGGAAGCTAGGGTTTCTGGTTCAAGTGGGAGCAATGGCGGAAGAAAGAAAGTTTAAGGTTGAGAATTTTAAAGGTCAAAACTTTCAGTTATGGAAAATGCAAATGGAGTACTATCTGTACCAGAAGGATCTATTCCTGTCATTAGGAGGAAGAGCAAAGCAGCAGGCGGCCATGAAGGATGAGGAATCGGAGGTTCTTGACAGAAAGGCTCTGGGAACAATACGGTTGAGCCTGGATTTGTCTGTGGCTTTCAATATCTCAAACGAAATGACAACGGAGGGTTTGATGACCGCACTGGGTAAGTTGTATGAAAACCCTTAGCCTTCAACAAGGTATTTCTAATGAAGCGTTTATTTAATATGAAGATGTCTGAAGGTGGATATGTTACTGATCATTTAAATGAGTTTAATATGGTTACAAATCAAGTAAGTTCTGTAAGTGTGAACTTTGATGATGAGGTTAGGGCTCTTCTAATCTTGTGTTCATTTCCAGAAAGATGGAATAGATTGGTCATGGTTGTAAGTAACTCTGTCTCTAGTTCAAACACCTTGAAATTTGATGATGTTATTGGTGTTATTCTTAGCAAGGAAATGCGAAGAAAAAGCACAGGTGAGACATCAGGTAATGCGTTGACCATGGAGACCAGGGGAAGACAAAAGGAGAGAGAGAAGAGCCAAGGTAGTCATGGGAAGTATAAAACGAGCAGATCCAAGTCCAAACTAGGAAAGATAGAGTGTTGGAAATGTAGAAAAAAAGGACAACTGAAGAAAGACTACAGATCTCTAAAGAAGAAAGGAGATGCATAGAAGGAAACTACCCAGGAAGCAAATGTAGCAGGTGATGTGTTACAAGATGCTTTGATTCTTGCATTAGATAATACTAGCGATTATTGGGTAGTAGATTCAGGGGCTTCATGCCATGCTACACTCCATAGGAAATACTTTCATGATTATGTTCCGAGCGATTTTGGACATGTTTTATTGGGTGATGATGAGCCATGTAAAATTGTTGGAATGGGTAAGGTATGGAGAAAAGTTTAAAATGGAATTGACTGGCTCTTAAAAGATGTTAGGCATATTCCTGCTCTGAAAAGAAATATGATCTCAACAGGGCAGTTGGGAGATGGCAGCTGTCTATTTACATTTGGAGAAAAGTGGTGGAAGATCACTAAAGGATCAATGGTGATAGCAAAAGAAGACAGGGTAGGTACGTTATATTTATTTCCTCACAATACTGACTATTCTATCTCTTTAGCTTCCACAGGAACAGATACAGCATTGTGGCATCATAGGCTTGGCCACATGAGTGAGAAGTGGATGTAGATTCTCCACTCAAGGAAGTTGCTGCCAGATTTGAAGCAGGTAAGTTTGGAATTCTATGAGAACTGTGTTTATGGAAAACAGAAGAGAGTCAGATTTCTCAGTGTTGGGAAACACAAGAAGAATGAAAAGTCAGAGCTAGTGCATACAGATGTATGGGGACCAGGTCAGGTACAATCTCTTGGTGGCTCTCATTATTATATTACACTTATTGATGATGCAACTAGGGAAACTTAGGTCTATTGCATTAGACAGAAACCTGATGTGTTTGCTACTTTTAAGAGGTTGAAAGCTTTGGTTCAGAATAAGACAGGAAAAAGGTTGAAGTGTCTCAGATCAGATAATGGAGGTGTGTACTATGGCAAGGAGTTTGATAGTTACTGTTCATACCATGGGATTCGTAGAGAAAAGACAGTTCCAGGAACACCACAAGAAAATAGTGTGTCAAAAAGGATGAACAGAACGATCATGGAGAGTGCAAGGTGTATGAGACTGCATGCAGGGTTTCCCTTACAGTTTTGGGTGGATGTTGTAAATACCGCTATTTATTTAATAAACAGAGGACCTTCAAGTGCTTTGGATGGTGGTATTCCAGAGGAGGCATGGACAGATAAAAAGGTAAACTACGCATTTATGAGAATGTTTGGTTGTGAAGCATTTGACCATATTGATAAAGAAAATAGAACAAAGTTTGAAGCTAAATCCAAGAAATGTACCTTTATTGGATATGGGGTTGATGATTTTGGTTATCGTTTATGGGATTATGAAAATCACAAAATCATTAGAAGTAGAGATGTCATATTCAATGAAAAGGTCATGTATAAAGATCAATTGCAGGGAAAGAAACAGAAAAAGGAAAACACAGAGTACACAGTATTTGATGAAATTCAAGAAAATGAAGTTCCAAAGGTGCTAGTAAATCAAGAACAACAGCAAGTACCTGAAACTCCTGCAATTGCAAGAAGATCTACTAGGTAAAGTAGACTCCCTGAATGATACTCTCCTTCAATGTATTATTTGTTAATGACTAATGTTGGCGAACTAGAATGTTATGAAGAAGCAATGCAGGTGGAAACTAGAAAGAAGTGGGAGCAAGGCATGAATGAGGAGATGGACTCATTGGTAGGAAACCAGACTTGGGATTTGGTTCACTTGCCCGCTAGTAAAAGAGCATTGTAGAACAAATGGATTTACATGTTGAAGGAAGAAGAAGGAGGTAAGAAGCAGTACAAGGTGAGACTTGTTGTAAAAGGGTCTGCATAGAAGAAAGGTATATATTTTGATGAAATATTTTCTCATGTTGTTAAGATGACTACAATTGGGACTATCTTAAGTCTAGTGGCTGTAGAATATTTGCATCTTGAACAGTTAGATGTAAAAACAGCTTTTCTCTGTGGGAATTTGGAGGAAGAGATATATATGCAACAACCACAAGGGTATGAGGTCAAAGGTAAGGAGAACTTGGTGTGCAGGTTGAAAAAAAGTTTGTATGGATTAAAGCAAGCTCCAAAACAGTGGTATTTAAAATTTGATAGGTTTATGACAGAACAAGGTTATAGTAGATGTCATTCTAACCACTGTGTTTATTTCAAGAAGCTAGACAATGAAATATATATTATCTTGTTATTGTATGTGGAAGACATGCTTGTTGCAGGGTCTAACATGCAGGATATAAATGTACTCAAAAGGAAGCTAGCTAATTCATTTGAGATGAAGGATCTGGGTGATGCAAAGAAAATACTTGGTATGAGAATAACGAGAGACAGGAAAAATTGCAAATTGACATTGTCTCAGAGTGAGTACATACAAAAGGTGTTGGAGAGGTTCAGAATGCAGAATGCAAAACCAGTAAGAACACATTTGGCCAACCATTTCAATCTATGTAAGGAAATGTGTCCCAAGACACGGGAAGAGATAGATTACATGTCCAAGATTCTCTATCAATCAGTAGTTGGCAGCTTGATGTATGCCATGGTGTGCACAAGACCAGATATTGCACAAACGGTGGGAGTTGTGAGCAGATATATGAACAATCTAGGTAAAGAACATTGGAAGGTGATACAGTGGATTCTCAGGTATTTGAGAGGTACTACCACTCAGGCATTATGTTTTGGAGGTTCAGACACTAT
This sequence comes from Larix kaempferi, assembly GCA_027924585.1. NCBI lineage: Eukaryota > Viridiplantae > Streptophyta > Pinopsida > Pinales > Pinaceae > Larix > Larix kaempferi. The sequence continues at coordinate 18,238,420 of BSBM01000073.1, forward strand.
TCTACAGGGATATGTGTATGCAGATATTGCAAGTGATAAGGATAGCAGGAGGAGCACCACAGGGTATGTGTTTACTGTAGGTGGAACAACAGTAAGTTGGATTTCGAAACTGCAGAATGTTGTTGCACTTTCAACAACAAAGGCAGAGTATGTTGCTGTTACAGAGGCTAGTAAAGAGATGATTTGGTTGCAGAGGTTTATGTAGGAATTGGGTAAGAAGCAAAAGGATAGCAAGTTGTACAGTGACAGCCAGAGTGCCATTAATTTTGCAAAGAATTCAGCATTCCATTCTATGACTAAATATATACAGCTCAAGTACCATTTCATACGCTCTATTCTGGAAGATGAACTGTTGAAGCTGGAAAAGATACATACTAGCCAGAATCCTGCAGACATGTTCACAAAGGTAGTGAATAGAGATAAATTGAATTCTTGCTCGATTTCAGTTGGCCTTCTAGCATGAAGGTGAAGAGGAGAAAGTTGCCAAGTCCAAGTCCAGCAACTGCAGCGGCGGTGGAGTTGTTGTGATCAGTCTCCAAGTGGGAGATTATTGGTTGTGGATCCTGATCTCTAGATTTAGAGATATTATTATTCAGCTGTGTTTGTACCCCAGCTTTATATGATATGGAAAAAGGACTCTACACTCACCCCAATGGGGGATGGTGTGGGGGGGGCGAAGCCTCCCCCCACCAGGTTCTAGGGGTTATAACGCCCAGCTGGGGGGTCCGGCGGCAACCCCCTCGAGAAAGGGGGTTCGAAGGAGAAGCCCCCAAAGGAAATTTTTTGGGGGTTGTTTTATGAGCCCATGGTTTTGGGTAACCCGTGGTATTTTCCCATTGTATCTCCCTTATAAAAGAAAGACAGTGTAACATAGCTAGGGTTGATGTATTAGGTTTTATGCATTGTAAATATCTCTGATATCAGAAAGAGAGATTGTGAGACAGTGAAGAGGAAGTGCAGCGGTTGTGCTACAGGTTGTATCCCTTCACTTTGCTAAATGGAATAATAATAAGGACTGGAAAATTCAGTGTGGACGTAGCCCAAGTTGGGGTGAACCACGATATATCTCTGTCTCTCTTATAATGTGTGTGTGATTATATTTGCATTTTTGTTTATTGTTATTGCTCTACGATCTGGTTTTTCTAACAATTGGTATCACAGCCAAACTTCTATTTGGCAGATAAATTCGTAGGAAGCTAGGGTTTCTGGTTCAAGTGGGATCAATGGAAGATGAAGGAAAGTATAAGGTCGAGAAGTTTAACGGCCAAAACTTTCAGTTATGGAAAATGAAAATGGAGGATTATCTGTACCAGAAGGATCTATTCCTATCGTTGGAAGGAAGAGCAAAGCAGTCGGCGGTCATGAAGGACAAAGAATGGGAGGTTCTTCATAGAAAGGCTCTGGGAATAATACAGTTGAGCCTGGATTCGTCGGTGGCTTTCAATATCTCAAAAGAAACGACAACGGAGGGTTTGATGACCACACTAGGTAAGCTGTATGAGAAACCTTCAGCCTCCAACAAGGTATCTCTAATGAAGCATTTATTTAATATGAAGATGTCTGAAGGTGGATTTTTTACTGATCATTTAAATGAGTTTAATACAGTTACAAATCAACTAAGTTCTGTAAGTGTGAACTTTGATGATGAGGTTAGGGCTCTTCTAATCTTGTTTACATTGCCAAAAAGCTGGAATAGCTTGTTCATGGCTGTAAGTAACTCTGTCTCTGGTTCAAACACCTTGAAATTTGATGATGTTATTAGTGTTATTATTAGCGAGGAAATGCAAAGAAAAAGTACAGGTGAGACATCAGGTAATGCGTTGACCATGGAAACCAGGGGAAGACAAAAGGAGAGAGGAAAGAGCCAAGGTAATCATGGGAAGTCTAAACAGGAAGATCCAAGTCCAGACTGGGAAAGATAGAGTGCTGGAACTGTGGAAAGAAAAGACATCTGAAGAAAGACTATAGATCTCTAAAGAAGAAAGGAGATGCACAGAAGGAAACTATAGATCTCTAAAGAAGAAAGGAGATGCACAGAAGGAAACTACCCAGGAAGCAAATGTAGCAGGTGATGTGTTACAAGATGCTTTGATTCTTGCATTAGATAATACTAGCGATTATTGGGTAGTAGATTCAGGGGCTTCATGTCATGCTACACCCCATAGGAAATACTTTCATGATTATGTTCTAGGCGATTTTGGACATGATTTATTGGGTGATGATGAGCCATGTAAAATTGTTGGAATGGGTAAGGTATGGATAAAAATTAAGAATGGAACTGACTGGTTGTTAAAAGATGTTAGGCATATTCCTACTATGAAAAGAAATCTAATCTCAACAGGGCAGTTGGGAGATGGCGGCTGTCTATCTATATTTGGAGAAAAGTGGTGGAAGATCACTAAACGATCAATGGTGATAGAAAAAGGAGACAGGGTAGGTACGTTGTATTTATGTCCTCATAATACTGACCATTCTATCTCTTTAGCTTCCACGAGAATAGATACAGCATTATGGCATCATAGGCTTGGCCACATGAGTGAGAAGGGGATGCAGATTCTCCACTCAAGGAAGTTAATACCAGATTTGAAGCAGGTAAGTTTTGAATTCTGCGAGAACTGTGTTTATGGAAAACAGAAGAGAGTCAGATTTCTCAGGGTTGGGAAACATAAGAAGAATGAAAAGTTAGAACTAGTGCATACAGATGTATGGGGACCGGCTCATGTACAATCTCTTGGTGGCTCTCATTATTATGTTACATTTATTGATCATGCAACTAGGAAAACTTGGGTCTAATGTATTAGACAGAAATTTGATGTGTTTGCTACTTTTAAGAAGTGGAAAGCTTTGGTTCAGAATGAGACAGGAAAAAGGTTGAAGTGTCTCAGATCTGATAATGGAGGTGAGTACTGCAGCAAGGAGTTTGATAGTTACTGTTCATATCATGGGATTCGTAGAGAGAAGACAGACCCAGGAACACCACAAGAAAATGGTGTGTCAGAAAGGACGAACGTAACGATCATGGAAAGTGCAAACTGTATGAGACTGCATGCAGGGTTGCCCTTACAGTTTTGGGCGGATGCTGTAAATACTGTTGTTTATTTAATAAACAGAGGACCTTCAAGTGCTTTGGATGGTGGTATTCCAGAGGAGGCATGGATAGATAAAAAGGTAAACTACTCATTTCTGAGAACGTTTGGTTGTGAAGCATTTGTCCATATTGATAAAGAAAATAGAACAAAGCTTGAAGCTAAATCCAAGAAATGTACCTTTATTGGATATGGGGTTGATGATTTTGGTTATCATTTATGGGATTATGAAAATCACAAAATAATTAGAAGTAGAGATGTCATATTGAATGAAAAGGTCATGTATAAAGATCAGCTGCAGGGACAGAAACAAGAAAAGGAAAACACAGAGTACACAATACTTGATGAAATTCAAGAAAATGAAGTTCCAAATGTGACAGAAAATCAAGAACAACAGCAAGTACCCGAAACTCCTGCAACTGCAAGAAGATCTACCGAGTTAAGTAGACTCCCTAAATGATACTCTCCTTCAATGTATTATTTGTTGATGACTGATGTTGGCGAACCAGAATGTTATGAAGAAGCAATGCATGTGGAAACTAGAAAGAGGTGGGAGCAAGGAATGAATGAGGAGATGCACTCATTAGTAGGAAACCAGACTTGGAATCTAGTTCACTTGCTTGCTGGTAAAATAGCATTGCAAAACAAATGGATTTACAGGTTGAAGGAAGAAGAAGGAGGTAAGAAGCGGTACAAGGCAAGACTTGTTGTAAATGGGTTTGCACAGAAGAAAGGTATAGATTTTGATGAAATAGTTTCTCCGGTTGTTAAGATGACTTCAATTAGGACTATCTTAAGTCTAGTGGCGGTAGAAGATTTGCATCTTGAACAGTTCGATGTAAAAACCACTTTTTCTCCATGGGGATTTGGAGGAAGAGATATATATGCAGCAACCACAAGGGTATGACGTCAAAGGTAAGGAGAACTTGGTGTGAAGGTTGAAAAAGAGTTTGTATGGCTTGAAGATGGCTTCAAGGCAGTGGTATTTAAAATTTGACAGGTTTACGATAGAACAAGGTTATAGTAGATGTCATTCTGACCACTGTGTTTATTTCAAGAAGCTAGACAATGAAAGATATATTATCTTGTTATTGTATGCGGATGACATTCTTGTTGCAGAGTCTAACATGCAGGATATAAATGTAATCAAAAGGAAGCTAGCTAATTCATTTGAGATGAAGGATCTGGGTGCTGCAAAGCAAATCCTTGGTATGAGAATAACGAGAGACAGAAAAAACCGCAAATTAACATTGTCTCATAATGAGTACATACAAAAGATGTTTGAGAGGTTCAGAATGCAGAATGCAAAACCAGTAAGTACACCTTTGGCCAACCATTTCAATCTAAGTAAGGAAATGTGTCCCAAGATGCAGTAAGAGATAGATTACATGTCCAAGATTCCATATCAATCAGCAGTTGGCAGCTTGATGTATGCCATGGTGTGCACAAGACCAGATATTGCACAAGTAGTGGGAGTTGTGAGCAGATATATGAACAATCCAGGTAAAGAACATTGGAAGGTAGTACAGTGGATTCTCAGGTATTTGAGAGGTACTACAACTCAGGCATTACGTTTTGGAGGTTCAAACAGTATTCTGCAGGGATATGTTGATGTAGATATGGCAGGTGATAAGGATAGCAGGAGGAGCACCACAGGGTATGTGTTTACTGTAGGTGGAACATTAGTAAGTTGAATTTTGAAACTACAGAAGGTTGTTGCACTTTCAACAACAGAAGCAGAGTATGTTGTTGTTACATAGGCTAGTAAAGAGATGATCTAGTTGTAGAGGTTTATGGAGGAATTAGGTAAGAAGCAGAAGGATAGCAGGTTGTACAGTGACAGCCAGACTGTCATTCATCTTGCAAAGAACTCAACATTCCATTCCAGGACTAAACATATACAACTCAAATACCATTTCATACACTCTGTTCTGGAAGATGAACTGTTGAAGCTGGAAAAGATACATACTAACCAGAATCCTACAGACATGTTCACAAAGGTAGTGACTAGAGAGAAATTGAATTCTTGCTCGGTTTCAGTTGGCCTTCTAGCATGAAGGTAAAGAGGAGAAAGTTGCCAAGTCCAAGTCCAGAAAGTGCAACAGCGGTAGAGTTGTTGTGATCAGTCTCCAAGTGAAAGATTATTGGTTGTGGAGTCTGATCTCCAGATTCAAAGATATTATTATTCATCCATGTTTGTACCCCAGCTTTATATGGTATGAAAAAAGGATTGTACACTCACCCCAATGAGGGGGTTGTGGGGGGGGCGAAGCCTCCCCCCTCAGGGTCTGGGAGTCATAACCCCCATATGGGGGGTCCAGGGGCCAGTGGTCCCCCAACGGGGATTCGAGAGTAGCGCCCCCGAGAAAGGGGGTTCAAGGGCGAAGCCCCAGAATGAAATTTTTTGCGGGTTGTTTTACGGGCCCGTGGTTTTGGGTAACCCGTGGTATTTTCCCATTGTATCTCCCTTATAAAAGAAATACATTGTAACACTGCTAGGGTTGATGTATTAGGTTTTATGCATTGTAAATATCTCTGAGATCAGAAAGAGAGACTGTGAGACAATGAAGAGAAGTGCAGCGGTTGTGTTGCAGGTTGTATCCCTTCACTTTGCTGGATGGAATAATAATAATGACTGGAAACTTCGGTGTGGATGTAGCCCAAGTTGGGGTGAACCGCGATGTATCTGTGTCTCTCTTGTAATGTGTGTGTGATTATATTTGCATTTATGTTTATTATTATTGCTCTATGATCCTGTTTTTCTAACAATTGGTATCATAGCCAAAGGTCTATGTGGAAGATAAACCCGTAGGAAGCTAGGGTTTCCGGTTCGAGTGGGAGCAATGGCAGAAGAAGGAAATTTTAAGGTTGAGAATTTTAAGGGCCAAAACTTCAGGTTATGGAAAATGCAAATGGAAGACTATCTGTACCAGAAGGATATTTTCCTGCCATTGGGAGGAAGAGCAAAGTAGCCAGCGGCCATGAAGGATGAAGAATGGAAGGTTCTTGATAGAAAGGCTCTTGGAACAATACAGATAAGCCTGGCTTCGTCGATGGCTTTCAATATCTCAAAAGAGACGACAACAGAGGGTTTGATGAGCACACTGGGTAAGCTGTATGAAAAACCCTCAGCCTCCAAAAAAGTATTTCTGATGAAGTGTTTATTTAATATGAAGATGTCTGAAGGTGGATCTGTTACTGATCATTTAAATGAGTTTAATTTGGTTACAAATCAAGTAAGTTCTATAAGTGTGAACTTTGATGATGAGGTTAGGGCTCTTCTAATCTTGTGTTCATTGCTAGAAAGCTGGAATAGCTTGGTCATGGTTGTAAGTAACTCTCTCTCTGGTTCAAACACCTTGAAATTTGATGATGTTATTGGTGTTATTCTTAGTGAGGAAATGCGAAGAAAAAGCATAGGTGAGACATCAGGTAATGCATTGACCATGGAGACCAGGGGAAGACAAAATGAGAGAGGAAAGAGCCAAGGTAATTGTGGGAAGTCTAAAATAGGTAGATCCAAATCCAGACTGGGAAAGATAGAGTGTTGGAACTGTGGAAATAAAGGACATATGAGGAAAGACTATAGATCTCTAAAGAAAAAAAGAGATGCACCGAAGGAAACTACCCAGGAAGAAAATGTAGCAGGTGATGTGTTACACGATGCTTTGATTCTTACATTATATAATACTAGCGATTATTGGGTAGTAGATTCAGGGGCTTCATGTCATGCTACACCCCATAGGAAATACTTTAATGATTATGTTCCAAGCGATTATATACATGTTTTATTGGGTGATGATGAGCCATGTAAAATTGTTTGAATGGGTAAGGTATGGATAAAAGTTAAGAATGGAACTGACTGGCTGTTAAAAGATGTTAGGCATATTCCTGCTATGAAAAGAAATCTTATCTCAACAGGGTAGTTGGGAGATGGCGACTGTCTATCTATATTTGGAGAAAAGTGGTGGAAGATCACTAAAGTATTAATGGTGATAGCAAAAGGAAACAAGGTAGGTATGTTGTATTTATGTCCTCATAATACTGATCATTCTATCTCTTTATCTTCCACAGGAAAAAATACAGCATTTTGGCATCATAGGCTTGGCCACATGAGTGAGAAGGGGATGCAGATTATCCACTCAAGGAAGTTGCTACCAAATTTGAAGCAGGTAAGTTTGGAATTCTGTGAGAACTGTGTTTATGGAAAATAGAAGAGAGTCAGATTTCTCAGGGTTAGGAAACATAAGAAGAATGAAAAGTTAGAGCTAGTGCCTACAGATGTATGGGGACCGGGTAAGGTACAATATCTTGGTGGCTCTCATTATTATGTTACATTTATTAATGATGCAACTAGGAAAGCTTGGGTCTATTGCATTAGATAGAAATATGATGTGTTTTCTACTTTTAAGAAGTAGAAAACTTTGGTTGAGAATGAGACAGGAAAAAGGTTGAAGTGTCTCAGATCTGATAATGAAGGTGTGTACTGCGGCAAGGAGTTTAATAGTTACAATTCATACCATGGGATTCGTAGAGAGAATACATTCCCAGGAACACCACAAGAAAATGGTGTGTCATAAAGGATGAACAGAACGATCATGGAGCGTGCAAGGTGTATGAGACTGCATGTAGGGTTTCCCTTACAGTTTTGGGTGCATGCTGTAAATATTGTTGTTTATTTAATAAACAGAGGACCTTCAAGTGCTTTGGATGGTGGTATTCAAGAGGAGGAATGGACAAATAAAAAGGTAAACTACTTGTTTCTGAGAACGTTTGGTTTTGAAGCATTTGTCCATATTGATAAAGAAAATAGAACAAAGCTTGAAGCTAAATCCAAGAAATGTACCTTTATTGGATATGGGGTTGATGATTTTGGTTATCGTTTATGGGATTATGAAAATCACAAAATCATTAGAAGTAGAGATGTCATATTCAATGAAAAAGTCATGTATAAAGATCAGTTGTAGGGAAAGAAACAGGAAAAGGAAAACATAGAGTACACAGTACTTGATAAAATTTAAGAAAATAAAGTTTCAAAGGTTCCAAAAAATCAAGAACAACATCAAGTACCTGAAACTCCTACAACTGCAAGAAGATCTACTAGGTGAAGTAGACTCCTTGAATGATACTCTCCTTCAATGTATTATTTGTTGATGACTGATGCTGGCGAACTAGAATGTTATGAAGAAGCAATGCAGGTGGAAACTATAAAGAAGTGGGAGCAAGGCATGAATGAGGAGATGGACTCATTGGTAGGAAACCAGAATTGGGATCTTGTTCATTTTTCCGCTGGTAAAAGAGCATTGCAGAACAAATGGATTTATAGGTTGAAGGAAGAAGGAGGTAAGAAGCGATACAAGGTGAGACTTGTTGTAAAGGAGTTTGCATAGAAGAAAGGTATAGATTTTGATGAAATATTTTCTCCTGTTGTTAAGATTACTTCAATTAGGACTATCTTAAGTCTAGTGGCAGTAGAAGATTTGCATCTTGAACAGTTAGATGTAAAAATAGCTTTTCTCCATGGGGATTTGGAGGAAGAGATATATATGCAGCAGCCACAAGGGTATCAGGTCAAAGGTAAGGAGAAATTGGTGTGCAGGTTGAAAAAGAGTTTGTATGGCTTGAAGCAAGCTTCAAGGCAGTGGTATTTGAAATTTGACAGGATTATGACAGAACAAGGTTATAGTAGATGTCGTTCTGACCACTGTGTTTATTTCAAGAAGCTAGACAATGAAAGATATATTATCTTGTTATTGTATGTGGATGACATGCTTGTTGCAAGGTCTAACATGCAGGAAATAAATGTACTCAAAAGCAAGTTAGCTAATTCATTTGCGATGAAGGATCTGGGTGTTGCAAAGAAAATCCTTGGTATGAGAATAACGAGAGACAGGAAAAATCGCAAATTGACATTGTCTAAGATTGAGTACATACAAAAGGTGTTGGAGAGGTTCAGAATGCAGAACGCAAAACCAGTAAGTACACCTTTGGCTAGCCATTTCAATCTAAGTAAGGAAATGTGTCCCAAGACACAGGAAGAGACAGATTACATGTCCAAGATTCCCTATCAATCAGCAGTTGGTAGCTTGATTTATGCCATGGTGTGCACAAGATCATATATTGCACAAGCAGTGGGAGTTGTGAGCAGATATATGAACAATCCAGGTAAAGAACATTGGAAGGCAGTACAATGGATTCTCAGGTATTTGAGAGGTACTACCACTCATGCATTATGTTTTGGAGGTTCAGACACTGTTCTACAGGGATATGTTGATGCAGATATGGCAAGTGATAAGGATAGCAGGAGGAGCACCATAGGGTATGTGTTTATTGTAGGTGGAACAGCAGTAAGTTGGATTTCGAAACTGCAGAACGTTGTTGCACTTTGAACAACAGAAGCAGAGTATGTTGTTGTTACAGAGGCTCGTAAAGAGATGATTTGGTTGCGGAGGTTTATGGAGGAACTGGGTAAGAAGCAAAAGAATAGCAGGTTGTACAGTGACAGCCAAAGTGCCATTCATCTTGAAAATAACTCAGCATTCCATTCCAGGACTAAACATATTCAACTCAGGTACCATTTCATATGCTCTGTTATGGAAGATGAACTATTGAAACTGGAAAATATACATACTAGCCAGAATCCTGCAGACATGTTCACAAAGGTAGTGACCAGAGAGAAACTAAATTCTTGCTCAGTTTCAGGTGGCCTTCTAGCATGAAGGTGAAGAGGAGAAGGTTGCTAAGTCCAAGTCCAGCAAGTGCAGCAGCGGTAGTGTTGTTGTGATCAGTCTCCAAGCGGGAGATTATTGGTTGTGGATCCTGATCTCCAGATTTAGAGATATTATTATTCAGCCGTGTTTGTACCCCAGCTTTATATGATATGAAGAAAGGATTGTACACTCACCCCAACGGGGGGGGTGTGGGGGGGGCAAAGCCTCCCCCCACCAAGGTCGGGGGTGTCAGGGGGCAGCGCCGCCGAGAAAGGGGGTTCGAGGGCGAAGTGCCCAATGGAATTTTTTTGGGGGTTTTTTAATGGGCCCATGGTTTTGGGTAACCCGTTGTATTTTTCCATTGTATCTCCCTTATAAAATAAATACATTGTAACACAGCTAGGGTTGATGTATTAGGTTTTATGCATTGTAAAGATCTATGAGATCAGAAAGAGAGACTGTGAGATAGTGAAGAGGAAGTGCAGCGGTTGTGCTGCAGGTTGTATTCCTTCACTTTGCTGGACGGAATAATAATAAGGACTGGCAACTTCAATGTGGACGTAGGCCAAGTTGGGTTGAACCACGATATATCTGTGTCTCTCTTGTAATGTGTGTGTGATTATATTTGCATTTCTGTTTATTGTTATTGCTCTGCGATCCAGTTTTTCTAACATTGTGATCAGTGATATCATTAACCCAATCATAATTTGTGTACCCAAATTCATCAAGTGATCAATTTTCTACATATTGTATCCCAAAACTATGAGTGCCTTGAACATACTATAGAATTCTCTTTTCAACTTTCCATTGTGGCTAATGAGGTTCTTGCATGTACCTGGAAAATTCCCCAACATCATAAGAAGTGTTTGGTATAGTGTGGGTGAGATAAAGTAGACTCCCTACCAAGTGTCTATATCAAGTATTGTCTAATACTTCCATCCTCAACCTTTACCCCGGAAAGAAAAGACGCTGCAACTACTTTGCAATTAGTCATATGAAATCTAGTGAGAATATATTGTGCATAGTTAGATTGTGCCATCTTGATTTCTGAATAAGATTGAGTGATTTCAAGACCAAGAAAGTAATACAATATTCCTAAATCACTCATAGAAAATATGTCATACAAGGAATATTTAATTGAAGCTACTAATGATGGTGAACTCTGTGTGATTAGTAATTCATTGACATAATAACTATCAATAAAAAAAATTCAACATGTTGAAGCATGTACATATTAGGATATAAATAATAGCAAGATTTGGGACAATATCAAGGAGTATATCTTTGCATCCCAATCTCATGGTTCCTTCTTGAGGCCATACAAAGATTTATACAACTTGAAGACTGGAGATGAGCCATGGACATACCCCTGACATTGTTCCATGTAGATCTCTTCTATGAGATCACCATGAACAAATGCACTCTTCATATCCATATGATGAAACTCTCAATTTTATTGTATTGCAATGGAAGGCATAAGTCGAATGGAATCCATCTTTGCAACTAGTGCAAAAGTCTCATTCTAGTCTATATCTTGTTTCTGTGACAAGCATTTTGCTTCGATTCTAGCTTTATACTTACTAATAATTCCATCTATTGTCATTTTGTTCAATAAATCTATTGCACTGAATAGGTTTCCTCCCGGAAGGAAGAGGAAGCAAATCCTAAGTTTGATTCTTAATGAGAGACTAATGCTCCTCATCCATGGAATCCTCCCAATGTAGATTATTGATAACATATAGATAATATTGTAGGTCAATGACCATGTAATAATGTATGGGTAGTAGAGGCTCTGTAGAAATGAGTTCTTATGGAGCGCCCTAAAACTATGATTGAGTCCTTTGTGGATCTTATAGATCTACAACTAGATCACCTATATCTTGGAGAGTTTGTTTTTCCTAGAGTAGTCTGGGCTCTGGATATTCACCAATATGTTCATCACAATCAATAGCTTTTACTTCTTCATATAGATATAAAATTTCATTTGAGGAAACTAAAGAAGAATATGTGAATTTTTCATCAACAAGAATTGGTGAATTGGTGGTGGGATCTCCTGCGTGCAAGGGGGATTCCTCAAACTTAACACTTCTCTCAATGAAAATATTTTCAATGAAATGTTCTAGTATTTTATACCCCTTAACACTATAAAGATATCCTACAAAGATGCTCTATTGACTTTGTGGATCCTAATCCTTCCTTCTTTTAGAATGGATTTCTGCCCATGCATGGGATCCAACACTCTAAATTGTTTAGAGCGGAAACTAAAGAAGAATATGTGAGTTCTGCATCAACAAGAACTAGTGAATCAATGGTAGGATCTCCTGCATACAAGGGGCCTTCCTCAAACTTAACACTTCTCTCAATGAAAATATTTTCAATGAAATGATCTAGTAGTTTATACCCATTAACACTATCAAGATATCCTACAAAGATGCACTCTTGACTTTGTGGATCCAAATCCTTCCTTCTTTTGGAAGGGACCTATTCCCATGCATGGGATCCAAACACTCTAAAGTGTTTGACCTCTATTTTCCAATTGTTTCAAGATTTTAATGGAGTGACTCCCTTCAATGCTTTATGTGGACCTCAGTTTTGTATGTAGGATGAACAATTAATTGCTTCAACCCAAAGCTTTGGATAAAGGGACTTGGACTATACCATGCATGTGTCTATTTCTTTCAAGAATCTATTCTTCCATTCTGCAACTCCATTTTGATATGGAATATATGGAACAATATGTTGTAACTCAATGCCTACCTTAGCACATAGATGTTGAATATTTTTGTTCACATACTTCTCCCCCATTGTCTGTGTAGAGGATCTTGATCCCCTTACCATAATGCTTCTCTACAAGAGATTTTAAATATTTGAAACACTCAAAGACATCAAATTTCTACTTGATGAAGTAAACCCAAATGTATCTTGACTAATCATTAATAAAAAGAAACACATACTTGGCTCTTATCATGGAGGGGTGTGGGAATGCACTTGTAATGTCACTATGAAAAAGTTCAAGAATGGTGAGTCTCTCCATGCCTTCTCTTTCTTAAATTTTTTTTCAGGTTGCTTGCCAAGAATGCATTCCTAACATACACTATCATAGTACATAATATATGGAGAATTTATCACCATCCCATGCTTGCTTAGATTCTACAAGTAGTAGTAGTTTAGGTGACCAAATATATCATGCCACAACATGCTTACTATGTCACACTGTGTTAGACTTAAAGTATAAATATATTTGGAAATAAATTTAGGAAAGACATATAACCTAGAGTGGTGATCTACTTTTCCGATTGTAACCTTCGATCCATCAGTCATCTCTATAATGACTATTGAATCACAAATGAACATCACTCTTTTTCCTAATCCTAAGTGGGTGATTTAGTATATGGAAAGGAGTTTAATAGAAGAGGGAAACAAAGCACATTATGAAATTATTTGTGCTCTAAATCAACATCTACTTTTCCACATACCTTAATCGGTTATCATTTCCATTTGGGATGGGGGGACTAATGCATGGCTCCAAGGAAGAGAAGATGTCCTTTGATGAGTCCATGTGAATCAATACTCCTAATCAAGGATCCATGAATATGAATATGAGGAAACAAATACAAGTGCATGGGATGATTCCTTTCATCTACTTTTTTCATCTTGTGGTTTTTCAGCTGATTTGTTCTTCTTATAGTTTTTAGGAATTTTGATATTAATTCCCTATGTAAGAAGATGATTCGGATGATAATTCTATTTCCTCATGAAATTATTTTATGAATGGTTTGGTATCTTGCAATAGGAACATATAATATTATCCTTCTTTGAACTCGATGCTTTGGAGGAGGAATTTTCTTGAGTAGATCTAGGATTTTGCTCATTCTTTCCTCTATTTTGTTGATTCAACTTGATGTCTTACTTGCTGCCTTGATTTGTAGCAAGGGAATTATCCTTTGAGTACTTCAAGGATCCCATTCGAACATGCTTATATTTATCATGGGTGAGATATTCGACAAAAGTATCCAAAGTATGGATCTTCCAAGCAACTCCAAGTCCTAGCTTTGTAACATGATAGGTATAAAGAAATATTGAATACTTAGAACCCAATTTGGATAGGACTGAGATTATTAGATACCCATCCTTATTGTCTACTCCACATACCTTAAGCTACAACAATAAATATTTAATCTTTGTGAAGAAATATTCCATTGTATCAAAGTTACCTAGGCTTAGACTTATGAGCTCATTCTCCAATTGATGATCTCTCATCTCATCCTACTTCCAAAAGAGTCCTTCCATCTTCATCTAGACTTCATTAGGAGTTCTTGTAGATTTGATGTGATACAGTAGGTCATGATAAATAGAGAGACAAATAAGTCCAAAGGCTTCATCCATCCAGTTGAACCATTTTTCCTTTTTCGCCAGTAAATTTGGCTTGGTTTTTGTTTCCATTGTGATCATGTAGAGGCCTTTGTAGCACAATATAATCATAATCTTACCCTTCCATTCAAAGTAATTGGATTGAGTAAGAATAAACTAGGGAGAAATATCCATTCAAGCTAATGATCTTTACTTTTTTTTTCACCTATAAACCTGATCAACAACTTTAGAATCACAAAGGTTTTGATTACATGTGAGATTTTGAATGAATGGATATAAAAGCTAAATGGAGTAGTAATACATTTAGCAATAGATTGAAGAAAAAGATTACAAATAATGATCCAACCATTATAATATTTTATAACTAATTAATGCTCAAAGAGCTACATGAATGAATTCTTGATCAATGAGATACATGCCTTCATATATAGGCAACCAAGATTAGGATTAATTACAGGTACCAGCTTAATTGATGTCTAGTGAAACCCATAGTAATTAACCTATATGGTCAAGTATGCATTCCTAAGGAAGTAATAATGATCATGAAATAGTTGATATGGTGTAACTATGCTTAGAAAACTCGAGTGAGGTGCTTTTGTGCCTAATTTTAGATAATTATGCCCTCCTTGGAGAGTAAACTTGGCCATGCATGAGTGGTTAGAGTTAACTAGCCCTAGAACTACCTCATGAGGTAGTTAACTTAGTTATGCATGTGAAACTGAATTCTAACTAGCCAAAATTAGCCAACTAGTGTGTATTTGGTAGTTAAATAAGCCAAAATATCTAATTAGGTGGTTAACTGGTATAAAATGTCCAACTAGGGTGTATTAATCAGTTAACTAAACCTTAATTGCACAAAACCCCCCAAAAGTAGGGCAACTCATGCAAAGAGTGCCTTAATCCCTTGAAAAAGGGGAGAAACAAGCTATGATGTGTTGTAACTAACTATTAGGGTACATTTGACCCTAAATTCTAGGGATTTTGTCTAGGAAGAGTGCACAAATCCCTAAATTCTATGGATTTGACTAGGAGGAGTAGATTTGACCCTAAATACAAAATATTAACTCTAGTAGGTGCGATTTTGACCCCTAGAGATGCATACAAGATGTTTTAAGGTGTGTATATAGACCAACAATATCAATCTTGGGAATGAAGTAGTTGCTTGATCTCAAGTTGAAGTTGCAATTTTATAGTCTTGGTGTAGTGAATGATTAAGTCTATGGACTCAATCTTCATGTTCTCTAGAAATATGTTCTCCATATTTGATTGGGACTTGATATTGTTTTTCCTTTTATCCTCTTCTCGGGGAGGAAAATTTACAATAAGAAGTATTCATATATGTGTTATAATATCCTCCTTCAAGTCTTTGGTATTTACCTTACATGCCATCTCTGTTCAAGTCCTCTTTCCTTACGATGTTTTTCCCAATATAATTAAGTGTTGATTAGTATCTTAAAATTTTTGAAATTCTATTTTGCGTACCATATTTGGAGGGTATTATCCATGGTGAAAATTTTGGTGTAGCAATCCCTTCTAGTTTAGAGAAATCAAAATCCCAATTTTCTCTTTCATATTTTGTTATTAATGACACCTCATAATTTTTCCTAACATCCTTGTGACCCTAGGTTTGATAATGATTACTTGACCGTGGTCCTTTCAAGATAATTAATGTAGGCATTTTCTTCTATTTAGTTCATCTAGGTTTTTCCAAGGTCTATGGGAAATGAAGTATCATGATATATATCTTTTTAATATCACATTGTGTTCCCAATATTAGTATTTGGATAGTCTTTCATGGCATTGACTAAGGAGGATGGTTAATACCCTTATCAATACTACCTGATTTCTAGGTACATGAGAGTGATCTCCCTATATTTTATGGTCATTATACTATAGATACAAATAGTTTAAATTCTTCTAAATATGGTCTCATGTATGCCCATGGGTCTTTGAAGATTCCCTAGCATATGTGGAAGATCAAACCCATAAACACATTTTGTCTATTATGGTACTACTAGTTGGGTACCAATAAAGGTGTAGAAGGAGGTGCTATGATGGCCCCACTTGTATTCTCTACATGTATTGTTCTTGGTCATAGTGTATATGTGTGTGTGTGTGTTTATAAATTCTATATATGCATCTCTATACTAAACATTTTAGTTGCAAAATAAGAATTTTTTTTATGAAATTGGGGCCTCTTCAAACCAAATACTAGAGTCTTAGTTACACCTTGTGTGGGAAAGAAAAATGGGATATGTGCAATGGGAACCCCTCTGTGGGGAGAGGGGGAAGGTCATGTTAATAGGTTATATGAAGAGGTAGGTGATGGTGGTGTACTAGACATAGGTGATGAGGTCAAAGTTTCCTTATATGCTAAGATGGTGTATACATGTAAAGAAATTGTAGATGGTGGTTGGGGTGGGTCACCAAGGAACTCTCCCATCGATGAGGAATGATTATAGATGTAAGGACTTGTCTCATTGTAATATTTGGTTGCATGACTGGTGCCAATCGTGGAAAACATAGTGTCTAAGTTCATGGTTGGATGGAGCTCATAATGTGTAGGTTGATCGATATTCCTATAAAAATGTAACTTGGACTTTTAAAAGTCCCAATAGAAGGGGATTAATTCCCTCGAAGGTGAGTAATGAAGGTATGATAGAGATATTTATAGTGAATATCACTAAGGGTATATCCCAACAACCAACAATTATCCACCTCAAGTAAAATTACAACCCATGAAAGTCACCTTGGTGACAATCCTAGGTTTTGGCCACTAAGATACCTTCCTCAAGTGTGGATAAGATATTTGGCCTCGAATGGTCATGGGTCACAGGTAAACAAGAGCTTGGTCAATCAATAAACTTTAGAGAAACATTAGACCTCAACATTAACATCATGGGCCCCCTTATAATTCTCATATTGGTTTATTCACACTTGGTATATAAGGATTTCAAGCTCCATAACAAGACAACTATGTTTTGAATGAGAAAAGATTGAGAGATATTATTTGGATGCCTAGCCCAACAATCCTAACTTAGGCTATACTTTTTTTGTGACCTCAATAAAGAGTAGTTATGTTGGTTAGTTACATTGCTTGAATTAAAGTTTCACTTTGATTTGATGGATTACTCAATGGTTTTGAGTAAACATTTATTGGAATCCACATCAAAGATTATAAAATAGATGTGTATTTCAATGGTTAAATAGAAACCCAAAGAGTCATCGATATTTACTTGAATTGGATGTCCCAAAGACTCTCCTATTAGATGCATTGAAAGTTGAGCAATGGGTTGACCTACAACCTCTTGTTGTTCTCTCAAGTTTTCTTTTCTTTGTCTCATCCTCTCTCTAGTCTTCTCTCGTACTTTATTTTCGTCAACCCATTGGTGATCATATTTCCTACTCCAATTTTCAATATTCCCATCTTGATTGTTGATTAATTTATTATTTCAATCGCTTATTGTCCAATGTTGATTGATTCACCTTTGTTTTCATTATTTTTTAATCAACAAATGGTTGGATTTGTGTAATATACAAAAATGTTGTCGAGTTTGCAAGAGCTCTATCGAGCCCAATAGCTTGATCGATCTCATCTCCCCTATAAAATATTGGAGTTCTTTAACACTATGAACTAAGGTTCCTATGTGTTGGTAGGAACTCGATCGAGCTCCATAGCTCAATGGAGCTCCTTAACACTTTGAACTATATGCTGTGGTGTGTTTATAGGAGCTCGATCAAGCTCAATGCCTGCTAAATATCAATAGCTAGATCAAGCAATATTTTAAACCATGGAAACCCTCAACCAATAGTTCCCTTAACCCTCGATCGAGCTATTTGAAAAATATTGAAAAATGTTGAATTGATCTTTTCTAAACTTGGATTTACTGAGTGCTTAAAATATAGAATTACAGCCTGCTTACTGCGAGATTTTATACATCTACAAATTCCAGAGGGTGAAACCCCTTCATCTCATTCATATTAGGTGGCGAAGTTAAGGCCAGTGGATTCCTTGATGAATCCACTATTGAATGGCATATCATTTTCAGACTTTTGATTTCATATTAAATGTTTATTTAATTTATTTTAAAACTTATACTAATTTTTTCCCCCACAGTTTTTAAGGTGTCTAGAGAAAAATCAATAGCATAAAATATACACAACCAAAAAACATTAAAAATATGTGGGATCCTCGTGGATCTTTCTTCCTCAAAAGGGTAATTTTTGGTTTTTCAATTTATGAAAAACTTAGAAGAAGATTGATGGGAACACAAAGGTGTATAAAATGTGATTCGAATATTAATGGGTCAACTTCAAAAAACAACAAGAAATATAATTTAAAAATAAAATAAAATAAAAAATGGGATCTACTACATTATGTGTAGGTCATCCTCCTATGTTTTTTTTTTCTTAATTATACAATGAACATGGAATTATTCGAAAACACATCTAAGTGACCGTCACTATCCCTAAGGCTAGTAGGCAAAGGAAGAAAACCCTAAACGGAAAAGCTCAAGAAGTTTTCCCTAGTATGGTTGCAATTTCTATTGACAAAAATGCTTCCCAGTGACTAGGGTTAGGTAGTTGGAAGAGCAAGATCAAAGAGTAACTAATATAATTCCTAAATTTGGTGAATCATTCAAAGATTAAGCAAGAAAAGAGATGAGAAATATAATCTTAGGCTAGTTGGTTGGCCTCCTTGTTGTAGTTTGTAATACTAAGAAATGATCTCTTTCCACGCTAAACCTAAATACAAACAAACAATGAACCTTTTTCAAAGATTTTCAACCATCAATGAAGTGAAAAATCATAGCTAACTAAAAATAACTACTTCCATGCACAATATATTCCACCTCTAATCTATTGATCCATAAACATAGAAATCGAACACTAGTTCGGTGGGAAGGAGAGGTCTTCAATTTATTAATCAAAGTGAACAAGGAGTTAGTTATATCTAAATCTTGTTGAGGCACTTTCTTCCCTAGATTCTGAATTCCTCTAGCATGGAATAGCCATGAACAATTATTTCTCTCTAGCTCCTTGATCGTGAAAGGATAGGATAATTTAGGGGAATTACGATCCCAAATTAGACTCAAAGAAGCAAAAAAACAAAAAACTAGGGTTTTTTATCAACAAAAATGACCGTATAAATCATAGGAAATCACTTCTCAATCCTCTAGCATAAGGGTGCTTGATAGCTATGTTGCTTCTTCTCCAATAAACGACCTTCTTTTATACTCTTAAGAGTTGGTTCAAGTAGTTGGTATGGGTTTTTAATCATGTCCAAGTGTACTGAAGTTGATAATCTCACTCAAGAGTGCACATTTAATGCACATTTATTATTTTTTGCACCTTTTGGAACATCCCCACACCTTGATTTAAGGAAAGGTATGGGGCTTGCATGCGTCTTTAGGGAAGGACACAAGGACCAAGCAAAAAATCATTTTTTAAGAAGATGCTCAATGATTAGGAAAAATAAGGCTAGTAGCTATTATAGACAATGGATAACCTAATAATGCTATAACACAAGGAAAATGCATGGTGTACCTTGTATAAATCATCCAATATATAAATCATTCAATATACTTGAAGACCATTACACCTATGAGAAAATTGAATTCTAGAACATCAAAATAGAATATCAACATATAGAAATGTAGTTACAACCTTTACCAATTTTAAAGTAAAAGTTGAAAGGTCAATGGCTTACCCCAAATTGTGAGGCATCACGATGCCATCATAGTGGTGGCGGACAAGCTAACAAAAATGTTAGTTACAAAGAATTCGCATGTAGTGTTTGTGTGAGTAGAAACCGGAGTTTGCACTACAATAGAATCCATTTGGACTATCAACATTTCGAGCTAGATGTTGTGGCTCTTCGTCGGACAAAAAACAATTGTCATGTTAAGAATTGTAGCACATGTTCATCATAAATACTGCATGATAGTTCAATGTGTTTGTTTTGAGGCATCCGACCTTCATTTTGCATTTAAGAAACACACAAACGAGACCGCATTTAAGCTAACAAAAGTTTCACATTTCATTTCCATCCACAAATAAGGTTGTGAATGTAGAATATATATTTATAAATGCTAATATAGTTAGATTACATGAAGTTCCCAAATTGATCATTTTAGATGAACATGTAAAGTTAATATCAAATTACTTTTCGAAGAGTCTATTTCGTGTATGGGGCACACAATTGAATTTCATTATAGATTATAATTTATAGACAAATGGACACATATAAATGGTAAATTGAGTAATTAAAGAGACATTGTGAATGCTTGTGGTTGTCCAGGTGGGAAGAGTACTATATTTCGTAGAGTTTTCATATAATATTATGCATCATGTATCATAGAGAATGGGTACATTAAAAGTGTTGAATGGAAGGAGATTTAACACTACAAAATGATAGGATAATCTAATAGAGAAAGTTACAATTGGGGTATAATAATATATAGAAATGGAGGAATATGTTTTCAAAATTAGGAAAAACCTAAAGATAGCAAAGGATAGGCATGAGAGTTATCTAAATAAGAAAAAAAATTCATTGTAGACAATTTGGTGTTGGGCCGAGCTTTTTGGAGGTACCATTTTTGTGCAGATAGTTTTGGTGTGGACAAAGGCAAAGCGGAAGTGCCATGCAAATATCTGAAGACCATGTTTATTGTTGTGCAATGTTCCTTCTATATTTTTGACATATACTTGTTCAAAACTCCTGCATTATGGGAAATGAATGGTCTATTACATATCATAACATAAATCAAACATCCAACAACACTAGAATATGGAACATTTGACATGTCTTCTATCTCTTCTTAATCCTTGGGACAATGATCTATAGATAAGTTTGCACCTACAAGAATAAGGACCTTTACCGATTTACATTCTTGTATACTAAAACTTTGCAATTCCATCTCAACATATTTTCTTCGACTCAACCAAATTATTCTATTGGCCTAATCTCTTTTAATTTCCATTCCCAAAATAAAATTTGTAGTACCAAGATTTCTCATATAAAATTTAGAAGACAACTAGGTTTTGGAATCCTTGATGATTTCCTTATTATTTCCAATCACCAACATATCATCAACATACAAGACCATATAAATAAAATAATCATAAAATTGCTTGGAATACACATAATGATCCACTTTGCTTCCTGAGAAACTAGGTCCCAATATATATGTCTCAAATTTTGATACCACATTCTTGGTGATTGTTTTAATCCATATAGGGAATTCTTCAACTTGCAAACCAACTCATTCTTTCCCTTCTCTGGAAAACCCTTTGGCTTTTCATGTATATTTATTCTTCCAAATAAAAATGTAGAAATGTTGTCTTCACGTCCATCTTCTCTACTTAAACATCAATAGAGAAAAGAAATATACTAGAAGTAAATTTACCAATAGGAGGAATAGTCTCACCAAAATCAATTCCTTCCACCTACGAATATCTCTTAGCTACTAAGCGAGCTTTGACTTCTCCACTCTACCTTCTATGTATGCAACTTATTCTTAAACACCCATTTTCTATGAATAGGTTTTCTTCCAACTAGAAAATCAACTAGATCCAAAGTCTTATTTTTATTGAAGGCATTTGTTTCTTCAATCATTACCTTCTTCCAAAGTTTACTATCTTCTGGATCCACTTCATCCCTAATAGATCTATGATCATGATCAATAATAGATAAAGCAAAATTAGAGTGGGAATAATGTGGGATACCTTTTTGGATTGTTCTTTCACAAATAGATATCCTCAAACCTGGAACTTGAGGTTCTTCCTCTTATAGTTCAGCTTCTTATGTTGAGTCATATCCTTCACCCTCCAACTCAAAATATATTGTCTTTTGTTCTTCTTCCTTTGGTTGGACTTTCTATTTGGGAGGAAATTTAACCTCTAAAAATGCGACATCTTGACTATAAACAATCTTCTTAGTTAGTGGGTTCCAAATTTTATAACCTCTTATACCATGTTTATTAACCAATAAATACAAAATTTTCATCTTTATCATCCAACTTACTCCTATTTCAATTTGGAACATGCACATAAGAATTATGTCACGTCCCCTCCCATCAATGCCACTCTAGGAAGGGAAGATGACACTAAATCTGGGTTTCTATCCCCATGATCATTATAAAAATTCATAGCAAATAAAATACATATGTGTGCAGATGCATGATTAAATTTGACACAACGGAATAAAAATTATACTACACATACAACTAGCATTCATTCATCAGCATAATCATAACAGTCAATAATTAAAGACATTGCAGAATTAACACAAAAGAGATATTACTTATATTGAAATGAAGTATTCACTAGCAACTTCCTATGCAACTGCAACATTTTACCCAGCCACGGGCCAACTGTGCTCATCAATCTCTCAACACAGTTTCCACCCTCGAGATGGGAATGATTTCCACAAGGAAAATGGGAACATACACTAACACATAGCCAAGTAATACTTCATAATTCAGCCAAGCCAATCCACAGTTGGGTTTATCAAGGTTCTAAGGCAGTAGAAAGGAAGAATTGCTAAGCTAGTGAGCTCAACCACATAGCTATTGGTAAGCTAGTGAGCTCTTCCTGAGGATGGGCTATGCTATTTAGCCCGAAACGTCGAAATTACTAAGCTAGAGAGCTCTTCTTGAGGATGGGCTACGCTATTTAGCCCGAAACGTCGAAATTTCAAATCTCTTACACAGGTTTCCAAATTGCTTCAATATGTCTACCTGTGAGAAACTTAATGACACCCAACACAAGGAAATATTCCGTTCACTGCTACATAGTCCCTCAGGTCATACCTTCCCTTCCAGTGCTCTTCAGGGTGTGCATAGAAAAGTAGCCAAAGCCCTTTGATCTTTCTGTGAGGTTACTCTCTTCACTAGGTTTATCAAGCCAATTCTAATCCTCTTCCACTCCTAGTTTCTTACTCACAAGTTCAAACCAAAACAAGGATGCACATAACAGCAAAACACAATTGTTGGGCATGAATAAAAAAACTTAACTATGGGATGCCCAAAATGTGGTTTCCATGAGTGTTCCAAAATCGTGGGCACCCAAAAACGAACTGTTAGAGGGGGAATCGACCCTTGGAGAACAAAATCGATTTCACAACATGTATATGGGAATTCAAGGGGGGGAAATGACCTCTATAGACCCCCAGATCGTGACTTCCTTCCTCCAAGTCACTCTACAACACAAAAACGACTTCCCAACTGTGGAAAATGAGGGAAAATGAGGGGAAAATGTGAGGGAAAACACCTAGCTAGCCCAAAACTCATGGGAGAGAAAAACTAATGGACGAAGAATGGATTGGGAAGAAAATTCATGGGTGTTTTCTTATCCAAGAATCCAAACACGATTTTCAAAATTGATGACTTGCCCATAGTCAAAATTGGGAAGCCATACCTCTCCATTCCCCAAAGCATTAACTACTTAAACCAACTCTTGGAAGAATTAAATGATTGGGTGCATAAGTCAAAATGGATAGTTGATGGTTTATGGGTTCTCTCATTGACACTTGGCTTGACACTATTGGTGCACAAGCTTGAATATTTTCCCTCCCTATTCCTTGAGAAAACCATGCCCCCATACTCTTGTTGCATTGCATAGATAGTTGTGGGTATTTTATTAAAATACATATTTACATGATATTTGAAATTTTCATTGTTCCTGGCTAGCACACAATCCATATGTGTTGATTTTTAATTGCCGATACATAAAATGATAAATCGATGGTGGGGCCTTGTCCTTGACAAGGATAATTTTAGGGGCGAAATTTAGCCCATGGGCTATTTTTCCATGTTTTTTTCCAAAAAATGATTCGCCAATTTGCATTTTTTGAAGCCCCATTTCGCCTAAGTTTGATGGGGTAAACTTTTTTCACTCTAAAAATCGCTAAATTATTATATAAACTATATAAAATCCTTATAAATTGAAATAATTTTAGAAAAATATCGCCAAATGTTTTATAGTTGACATTTTAAGAATTGGTAAGATTCGCCAAGGTTTATACACTTTTAAATAAGTATGGGTCCTTAAAATTATCCCTGGTCCTTGAGCTCCTCACCATGATTTTCATAACGATATTACATCATTTACATTTTTAATGTGATGGGGTCAAAATCAGGATATTACATTCCTCACCCCCTTAAATTAGCATTGTCCTCGGTGCTCTTCAAAATTGAACAAAAACGGATATGCTACTCTCATGGAATCCTCCATTTCCCATGTAGCCTCATTGAGACCGTAGTGCTTGCATTACACCTTCACTTGTCTGATGGCTCGGTTCCAGAGCAATGTTACCTTCTTGCCTAGGATGCGCAATGGCTCGGTTTGGAACTCTCCCTTGGGTTCCATGTGGATCACATCCCAATTAATCACATGGTTAGGATCATGTACATACTTATTAAGCAAAGAGGCATGAAAACAATTATGAGCTCTAGTGTTAGCAGACAATGCAAGTCTATATGCAATTGGCCCTATTCTTTCAAGCACTTCAAATGGCCCACAATATTTGGGTGATAGCTTGGCACAACTCCTAATCTTCAAATAACTCTTCCTTGGCCTCACTCTAAGATAAACATGATCCCCAAAACTGAACTCTATATGCGCTCTATGCTTATCTGCATATTTTTTCTGTCTATCTTGGTCTACTTTCAAATTCTTCCTGATCTTTGCAACCTCTTGTTCCATTTCCTTAAGCAATTATGGCCCAAGTACAATTTTGTTCACTGGATTATCCCAAGTCACTGGTGTCCTGCACCTTCTACCATACAAAGCCTCATATGGACTCATGCCCAATGATGCCTGTTTCTCGTTATTATATGTGAACTCTACCAAGTGTAGATAATCCTCCCACTTCGATGGTTTTTCCATTACATGCATGCGAAGCATGTCTTCAAGCACCTGATTTATTCTTTTTGTTTTGCCATCGGTTTGAGGATGGCATGCGGTGCTAAAGTTCAATTGTGTACCCAAATCTTAAAAAAATACCTTTCCAAAAATTTGAAGTGAACTTGGTATCCCTGTCAAAAATTATTGCCTTAGGCAACCCATGCAATCTGAAAATATCCTTCATGAAAATCTTTGCAATGGAATCAACTTTATATGTGGACTTAACTGATATAAAATGTGCTTCCTTTGTTAACTTGTCCACCACAACCATGATGGAATCATGTTGTATCATAGTCATTGGCAAACCTGTAATAAAATCCTTGGAAATTACCTCCCATTTCCATTCCGGAATTGAAAATGGATGCAATAAACCTGTTGGGTGTTGGTGTTCAACCTTCACCTGTTGACATTTTGTGCACTTAGAAATGTATTCAACGATGTCCTTCTTCATCCCTGGAAAAAAATATTTCTTTCTGGTTGTAGCAATTGTTTTATTATATCCTAGGTGACCATAATATGGAGCTTTATGGATTTCATCCATAACAATCCTCCTTAATTCTGCCACATTTGGAATATAAACTCTATTCTTATAAGTAAGAAGTCTATCACCTTCCAAATGATATCCTTCATACTTATTTTCAAGGTTTTGTTTATGCAATTTGTCCGTTATCTGCACATACATTTCATCTTCAACAATATGGTTAATAATGTCTTGCCTCACATCTAATTGGCAGGTACTAAGCATTGCCACATGCATTTCATGTACTTTTCTGTTGAGTGCATCAACCACCTTATTTTCTTTCCCTTTTATGTGTTTGATCTCAAAATCAAATTCACACAAAAATTCCAGCCATCTAGCTTTCCTATCATTTAATATTGGCTGATCAAACAAGTATTTTAGACCACAATGGTCTGTCCTTAGCTCAAATTCCTTTCCCATTAAGTAATGCCTCCACATATTTAGAGCATGTACTATGGATGCAAGTTCTAAATCATGAGTAGTGTAGTTCTTCCCATGCTCCTTCAACTTTCATGACTCATAGCATACCACGTGGTTGTCTTGCATAAGAACTCTTCCAAGTCCTTGATTGCATTTATCAATACACATAACAAAGTCTTTTTCAGGGTCTGCAATTTTCAAAATTGGTGCACTAGTGAGAAGATTCTTCAACTATTGGAATCTTTCTTCGCATTCCGGTGTCAACTCAAACTTTATCCCATTATTTTGCAAAGAAGTGATTGGATGTGCAACCTTGGAAAATCCTTCAGTGAATCTCCTGTAGTAACTAGAAAGTCCCATAAAGGATCTCACATCTGTCATGTTCCTTGGAGTTTGCCAATTCATAATGGCTTAAATCTTTTTAGGGTCCAGTGATATTCCTTCCTCTGAAATAATGTGACCCAAATAATGAATTTTATCTTTATAAAAGTCACACTTGCTCACCTTTACATACAACTTATGCTCCATTAGCAATTGCAAGTACATTATTAAATGTTCTTCATGCTCTTCTTAATTCTTAGAATAGATAAGAATGTCATCTAGATAAACAAGAACAAACTTGTCCAAATACTTGCTAAAAACATTATTCATGAGACATGAATGCAACTGGTGTATTCGTGAGACCAAATGGTACCACCACAAACTAATAGTGCCCATACCTTTTTCTAAAGGTTGTCTTATGAATATCTTCCTCTTTGATTCTTACCTGATGGTAACCAGAACTCAAGTCAATATTTGAAAATACCTTTGCTCCTCTCATTTGATAAAAAAGGTCATCAATTCAGGGCAATGGGTATTTGTTCTTCACAATGAATTTGTTCAACTTCCTATAGTCAATACATAAACCAAGTGTTCTGTATTTCTTTTTCACAAATAGAACAAGTGCTCTCCATGGGGAAACACTTGGCCTGATATATTTCTCTTCCAACAACTCTTGTAACTGCATTTTCAATTCTAGCAATTCTGGTGTACTCATCATGTAGGGTGTCTTGGACACTGGTGCAACTCTCGGCACAAGGTCAATTGTAAAATCAATGTCTCTCTTTGGAGGAAGTCCTAGAATCTCATCACGAAACACATCCCTGAATTCTTGTAGTACACGATAGTCTTCCAACTTAGGATTTTCATTTTCTATTTCCTCCAAAACATGGGCTGCATACAATTAAAAACCCTTCCTACAGAACTTCTTCAGCTTAATGGTTGAAACCTGCCTAACATAAATCACCTTTGGAATGCCTTTTACAACCCTTGGGTTTCCTTCTTCGTCCATCACTACAGAATTTGAACCCAAAATCCGATGAGAAAATCTAACGACATCCGACGAAAAGGACTGTGTCGTCAGATTTCACCTTCAAAATTACGAAATTTGATAATAAAAAAATAAATTGATAGAATTTGCAGTCAGATATCCGACGACCATCGGATATCCAATGATGTCTGTCGATCTCGTCAGATTTCAGACATCCTATTATGCCCGACGATGTTGGATATCCGACGGTATCTACTGAAAATTTCAAAATATATGTAAAGTCTCATGTTTTTCCATTCAAAGTAATTCTACAATTTGTTGTGGATAGAGCTGCTAGGGTAAATATGGATGGTCTTTGAGCTTGGTATTCAATCTTAGTGATTGGTCTTCAATATTCCTGGTAATTAGATGTGGTATTGGCTCCTAGGTCTACACTCATGCTTAGTTCATACCCACATACTACTATTATGAATTATGGAAATAAATCAAGGTTATGTTCTTAGTTTGTTAAAGCCATTAGAAGAACACTATTGAAGTGCATCATCCGGATTGTAAATTAATTTCTCTCCCAATTATTGTAAGATTGATATGTTTATCTTGTTTCAATTTGTTGTAATAGTGGTGAGGGGTTCTTGTGTTCAACCAAGTGTTATTTTAACAAAGGCAATAATTTTGCAGAAGTATTGAGATCCTTCTTCAGGTCTTCTATTATATTGTCAAACCTTTGTATTTCTCCTCAAAGTGTTGATAGCTTCTTCAAGGTAATGGATTCAACTACTTTGATACTAATATGATCTATAAATGGTAGGCCTATGGCTAGTTCATCTTATCAACACAGTTTGGCATTGCATAATTAAAAAACATGAACACTTTAATCTTTGGAACTCTTTTGGTTTATGGTTAAAATCCTAATGATATATCTCCCATCATGACTATTTACTAAAACATTTTGGAGGTTATATTTGTGCAAGATCCATATCATATATCTTCCAATGCACATGCTCTTGATGCTTATGTCATTTTCTTGGATCATGGATTAATGAGTAAATGTTGTATGTTTAATTGTATTGAATTAATTGGCATTATAATTAAGACTAAGACCATATTTACACACTTAGTGAAATTATTTTCAACACTTCTAAAAGCCCGGTTTTAATTATGATTAGATGACACCTTGTTTCAAAGAATTTATGTCAAGCAAGGCCTCATTCAAGGCCTAACTCAAGAATCTCTAATAACAAGTTGTTCTACTTTATACTTGGTGAATGGTTAATGTTATGGTAATGAAGTCATTTGTTTAAATGATTTTTAATTCACATGTTTTTTAATCCATTGGTATCTTTTACTAAGTACTATAGATATATAGAGTTTTATTTCATTGATGTATCATTGAGAAAAACATCTAAGTATTTAATCAATTGAATGATCATTTGGGGATTAACGTAACAACTTCATATCCAATCACATAAACAAATTGATCTCCCTTCCTAATCTATCCTCAAACATTGTATCCAATCAACTTATAGGGAATCCTCCCTTGGCCATGAGAGCCGACCTAAAAGAGGGAAATTACCATTGTGGTGACAGTGGTTGTGTTTGCTAATTCCAAAAATTACTTAAGACTATGCAGCCTTATAAAATGTCCTTTCAAAATAGTGCAAGTAAAATACATGATAACATAAAACCAAGAAAAAACATGGCTACTATGCTTTTCTTCTATCCAGTGTTTATCCTTGACTAGTCCTTGAGTGCTTGACATTCCATGGTTTCCATGGTTGTTTTTTATACAATATCCTATTCAATACTCTTCAAACCAACAAAATAGATATTCTAGGGATGAGAGTCTCATGTGAAGCCCAATATAATGTTAAAATGCATGTCAAAATCACAATCCAACTTGTCAATTCCCCCCTGGTCCTTAACTCAATTTTCTAAATCATATTTCCTAGAATCCATTTACTCAATGTGACAGGTTATACTTGATGCCTTCAATCACTCCATTTTAGAATTCATCCTATGTATCATTCTTTTATCTCTCAAATGTCATTAAATACATCCCTCCCAACTGATCCGTAGTTCAAAGGGTTGGCCATTTGTACATGCATAAAAATATTCATCACATAAAGCTCACCACCAAAAGATGAAAACCTACCACCCAACACAAGATTATAAATGAATAAGAAGGAAGAACATGTTTTTATAGCTATGGATAATTGAATGATGTCTTGGTGAAAGTTTGATGGTTTAAATAGCAAAGAGTTGGTTTATAATATCTCTCTCCCACTATAGGAAGTGGGTGCAAAATTTTTAACACTTGGCAACATTTATTTCAAACCTAAAATCGAAATGAACCCTAGCTAGTGTGGCAAAAATCCACGATTTCGTTGCTTGGCTTGTTCATTTGTCATTTCGTTGTTTTGATTTTTGGGGGGAGTCAGAGCTCCTCTAGTGGTTTAACGTTGGTGGTCATGGGGCCTACACCATGAGCATAGCTAAGGCATGCCCTCATTCTGGTGGTAAGGAGCACGTGGCTCATGGAACAACAACCTGCTAAGTGGTTTGTTCAATCCAGCTCTATCCATAAATTTCGTTTTGATTTGTTTATTCATTTGTATTCATACAATGGTGTTAACCCTGTTCTGTTTCTATGCCAGGGTGAGTGGTATTTGTAGCAACGAGTTGGGGCATGGGTTCTTCTTGTCTACAAAGGTTTCGAAGATGTCGAATGGCCTTGGTAAGTTTGTAACATTGCGAACCTCCCTTTTCATCTGAAGCTTGATGCCTACTCTGTTCATGGATGAGGGTTTTTTATTGTATATTGTGTTTGGTACCCCTTGAGGTTTCTGTAACTAATTTTCGATTTGGGGAAAGTCGTGGGCAGTGAGAAAATGTAATGGTTTTGACCCATAATGGGAATGTACTTCGTATGAGTGTTTCGGCAGTACATTTATGAATATGCTCTACTTTGTAATTCGCCACCTGTAGGTGACAAACTGACTCTATGTGTAAATTGATGGTTTGGAAAAAGAATTGGGGTTTCGCTGTGTGTAAATACTAGCTTTGTTTTTAAACATGGGTTTTAATATTCTACTAAGTAAATGGGTAAAAATTGATCCTATAGCTATTTGTTTTGGACTCTGGGCGCAAGTATTTTGGCTAAGAGATTCAAACCTGTAGCTAATGTAATTAGAAACGTCTCTATTTATGAGTTTTGACTTTGATGAAACAATTATGTGACTTAACGGTTTTGGTTTTGGGCGTAAGTATTTTCTGTTTGAGAAGCCATTGAAAACACACGCTGTGTGTTTTGATTTTTGGTTTGAGCATTGGTCTGTAATGCTGGTCATTTTATTTATTTAGCGTTTCTCCTTTGGTGAGATTTGCTCTCTGTGTTATTACATTTTGAAAAAGGATGTATTGTTAAATGAAAAGAGTTGGGTAAGCCCTAGCTGGTAATTCAGATTGGTTTAAATGTTTTAGCGTTTGCGCAGAGGTTTGGTAGGAATGATCCTATTGTAGCTTAATGTTTTTTACAAATGATAAAATTTTGATGTACTATTACATTTTCAAATGAAAAGAATGATTTATTTTTACATGTCAACATTGAAGGGTTTAATATCTCATAGACCTTCAAAGTGAAATGGGACCCTTCCCTTCAAATTTGATCCCTGCCCCACATTTTTATACCCCACACTCTCATGGGTATTATTTTTGTGATAAACCATAGTAGATAAAAGATCAAAACCCTTAAAAATTGGTAAGGAAGTAAATAGGGAAAAATGGTTGCATTGCTTGTCATTGTGGAAACTAAATATCCACAATTATTTCAAACACCATGCATTGTAATTCTTTGAATTTAGTACTTAAATATATTGATTTGGATGTGATGCGCATGGTAGTTGCAGACTTGTTGTAGGTATGGTGATAGACATCTTGGTGTAGAGTAAGGTGAAGTGTTGTTTACAAGTCTATTTACACTAATCCCTCACATTAAACCCTTCCAAAATGGTATATTTACCATTGAAGCTTGGCTTCTAAATCATGATATTTGCAACTAATCTAGCATACACCAACAACAATTAGAAACATGCTGCTTGTTGTCAATGTTCATCATTTTTCAGGGCTGCAACTTTCCCATAATGGCTCCTATTAGGCTAGGGAATTCCACAATTTAAATCAACATCCATGTCCATATTTTAGTTGTAGCACCAAGTTGACAAAGGAAATTAAAGAAAACATATAAAGGCATACATAAAGTTGACAAAGGAAATTAAAGAAAACATATAATTTGCATCGAAAAAATAACATGGTATGAACTGAACTGGGGAGATTCGAACCTACGACCTATGTTTAGGCCCAAGGCTACCACCTTCAAGCTTGAAGTGCAGCTGACAATGGGAGACCACCTTCAAGCTTGATTTATTCAGCATGCATTTCACAATGGGAGACGGTGGGCTACCACCTTCAAGCTTGATTCATTCTGCATGCATTTCACTATGCAACCGTCTCAGATTCTCACTGTGTTTTCCCTCAATTAGTTTCTCAATTCAGTATGACCCATGTCCACCGTCCAAGGAGTGTTTCCAGTGGTATTGAGTACTTACGATTAGGGAATGTTGGCCATGTAACCCAAATCCAACAACTTCCTCACGTGTGTTATCGTCTTCATCCTCGAAATTTCTCTCCTAACACATGTTCCGTGTGGAAGGTCATTTCATTGGTCATTTCATTTTTTTTCAACAACTCTGATGTGACAGAAAATGTATAATTTGTGTCCTCCATCTATGGAAGCGCTTGTATAATTTTTGTCCTCCATCATTTATGCATTTAAATATTACAAAGTTGTGCATGGAGGTGACATGTGTAAGGATGAATAATATAAATTTATGAAACAAATAAATAATATTTTTGTTTGAAACTAACAATTGTCATGAGCCTCTAGGGGTGGCAAGTCGAGGGGGTACTCTATGACCCTAGAGGAATTGTACTCTATGACCCTAGGGCATCACCTTGGAGGTTTTTTATTTATTTAAATACAAACACTCTGTCCGATATACGACGATCACATCCGACTTCAATTTCTAAGCTCTCTAACGTTCTTGCCATTCCACTAACGACTGAGAACGTCGGATTTTGACCATTTTTACATGGAACTGTCGTCGGATAACTGACTTCATATTAAGTGCAAGCTGTCGTATAACTGACATCATATCCGTCGAAAGCTGGTGTCGGATATCCGACAGGGCGGCCTACCATCGAATATTAGCCAAATTTGGACGGACATTTAAAAAATATGAAGGTTTTCGGATGGTCGACAACAAGAGGTAGAAAATCCGACATATATGCCGTCGGATTTTGGGTCCAAAAAACCTAGTGCATGCATTCAAATGTCTTGTTGTAGTAGTCAAGTTTGAACTTGTGCGCTTCTAACCAATCTATTCCAATGAGAATATCATAGGATCCAAGTGGCAGAATATTCAAATTTGCATAAGTGAATAGCCCATCCATTTCCAATCGACATTTCTCTACTATTTCACTAACTTTTCTCTTGGTCCCAGTGGCTAGTTGAACTAACCATGACTTACTATGCTTTAATTTCTTAAAAGCACAAATCTCAACAATTTTAGGAGTGATATAATTGTGAGTAGATATAGGGTCAATCAAAATAGAAATAGATTGCTTAGAAATATTACCTTCATCTTCAACCACAGTTGATTCATGATCTTCCTGGCAATACTTTGGTGCTGCATACATTCTAGGGATTGTCCTCGCCACTTGACCCACATTTTCAAATCCTTGAATGTTGTGAACCTGTTTTACACTCCCATTCTGATGTGGACAGTTCCTAATCATATGGTCCTGGACATTGAAGTGGCTCGCTTGGCTCCTTTGGATCTCTTGGCTTGTCTCCCATCATTCTAGTTGGCTTAGTCACAACCTGTGATGGCTGTCTTTGCTAATTTCAGAGATGAGGAGGTTTGAAACCCTTCCTCGTTTGGTCAAACTTCTCATTTTTCTTGTCCTTCCATGCCTTATGGAAATCAGGTTTGCTTTTTTTTTTATCATAACGATACTTGGAATTTCTCATTTCCTCCTCTCGAGTTCAAGGTTCATCAAACTCAATTCTATCTTTATATGACTGAAGTAGTCCGCTTACAAAACACTGAATTTTCACCTTATCATATCTTATATACTTGACATACCTCAGTTGCTCCAAGAATTTGTTTGCATATTCTTCAATGGTCATTTGTCCCAATCTCAACTCATGGAACTCTTTAATCTTATCATCATAGTACCTATCAAAGAGGTACTTTTGCTTGAAGTATTTCTTGAACTACTTCCACACAGTCTTCCTTTCATTGATCCTCTTCACTTGCCTAAGGTTCTCCCACCATATGGATTCTCTTCCATTTAAGTTGAAGATGGCTACCCTTACCTTCATATTTCCAGAGTAATCTTGGACTTGGAAATACTTCCTTATCCCAAGAATACAAGCTTCAGCTTCTTGACCAGATTTTACCTCACCATCAAATGTAGGAGGTTTGGCCTTCTTAAATTCCCCATGTGAATTTTTCTTTTAATGCCTCTTCCCCTTACTCCTGTGTGATGAAGAGCTTGAACCTTCAATGGATTCTCTAGAGTCAAACGATCCACTAGAAGATATTTCTAGAGTATAGGTCCTGTCTCTAGAAACTGTTCTTGAGCTATTGGATCTCTTGCGGGAATTGTTCCTTGAATTACTCCCACTCCTTTCTGGATTTGTTGAGTGCTACCCAGAGTTAATCCTCCTTTGAATGTATGTCAATCTCTGCAACATGGATGCATTCAACTGATTTTGTTCTTCCTAAGCTTTAATCATCCTTTCATTGTCTTCTCTACAACTCTGCAACTCCACCCTTAGGCTCCTCATGGAGGCTGCAATATTTGGGGGAGTCTCTTGATTTCTTCTCCCATTGGATTATGTTTCAACATTCTCAACTTGTATGTTCTCCCCCCATGGCATCTATCTCAGGATCATAGGGATCATGTGCATCATCCATGATGTTGATCTTCTTGGCCCACCCAAGACCAAAATATTCCAAACTGCATTATGCTCAATGTTGACCCCTAACAGTCATCGATATGATCATAAGTCTGCAAAATGTGTTCATAAACACAATTGATAGGGTTATCACATTCTTATAAAATTATAAAAATCATTTCATGCATTATGGGAACAATCCATATTGAGTGTTTCTTTCAAGCCACATAATTTTATCACATTCAACGATGTCTTAGGGGAGATGATGGGGATCAAGGGGGATTTCCCCATTCTGGCTTCCCTACGCCACTACAGGGCTGGTCGAGGGTAGTGCCCTCATTTTTTTTTTTGTAAATCTTTTGATTTTGTGCAATCTGGTGGATAAGTTCAGTGCCATTTTTCAACTTCTGCTGCTTGAAAATCTCCCTGGAAAACTACTTAATTTCCCTGTTTCAACATACTTTTCCATTTGTATCTGATCGACGCACCTTCCAATTTTTCGTCGACCTATTTCGGCGGAATTTGTGAAAATCCTCACAGCAGATCTAAGAGATGATGTGTACCTCACAAGAGTAATTATGATTAAGCAGGAAAATAGAAGAAGAGTGAACAATACAGTATAATGAGCAACAGAATAATATGGTACAGTAGAACTCAAATAGAAGCAATAATACTTCACACACACTAGATTATTAATCACAAATGGACATATAAATAATACAATGCATGAGGAATTCGAATGCCTAAGGTGGCAATTCGAATTAGCCTTCATGGATTGATCAAAGGATCACTGGAGTGTCATCGGAGCACAACTAGTATCATTGGAGCACAACTGGAAGTCTTCATCATCATCAGTGGAGTCATCAATGCTCAAGTAACTGTCAACCATCAGTCAAACTAACTCTGGTAGGTGTAACTGAGTGTAATTCAGTGTAACTGACTGTAACTGAATGTAACTGACTGTAACTGATTGTAACAAAGTGTAACTAAGTGTAGTTGAGTGTAACTAAGTGTAACTGAGTGTAAACTGAAGACAACTGGACTGGTAGGTGAAGAAGGGTGAGTTACTCCCTAAAATCAAGGAAGAAGGGCGAATTAAGCAACTGGAGGGCTAAAATTGAATAGTAAGAAGCTCCTGGGGGTTGGCTAACTGAGGGCTAGGTGCTAGACTGATGACTGGGATGCATGCAAAATGAATGCAAACCCTAAAAGTGCATGCATGACTGAAAATGTAAATGATCAAAATACTGGTGGGACTAGGATGGAGTATAGGAATATCCTAACACCCCCCCTTAATCCATCCTGGGCCCTGGTAACTAAGACCAAAGGTCACCCAATACAATGAATAATAATAATCAATAAACCAAGGAAGTGGGAAAATTTCATGGGAAACATACCCCCTCCTCAAAAAATAGACTGTAAGGCACAAACAAAAATAAATGCTCCAAACTCAAGCAGGTGTGATGCTTGGTCATATGTCTGGAGGTATCTTCTTCTTGGGAAGAAGTGGATCATGCTCAAAAGCATGTGCTTGTACTTGCTCTTCAGATCGAATGTGATGAGAACAAGTCCAACAGTATGATAATGATCCTTGAACCTGTGATTCGAATCAGCTGAGGTAGGATCAAATATGTGAAAGTGCATATAGTCTTTTGTCTTCTCCTTCGAACCACCATGGGTGAGATTATGCCAAAAATAACTATTACATGTTTGCTTGAAATCAAAATCAGATTTAAGACTTAAAAAATAGTTTCTTGAGATCTCCTTTGAACCATCAAGGGTGAGATCAAAACTATCATATGCATGAGAAGTTATCCCAAGAAGTAATTGCTTACAATCCAAATTAGATCCAAGACTTGAATCATGGTTTCTTGAGATCTCCTTTGAACCATGAGAGGTGAGATCAAAACCAGTAGATGCATGAGAAATATTCCCAAGCGAATGGCAATGGTCATATTCTTCAATGACCTTCTGAAAGCATGGAATTATGATCATATAGTAGTATTAAAGAGGAGATAGTTGGAGAGGAGCGAATGCATTACCTTCAATAGCTGTTTTGACCTCCGAAATAATCATGTGATCATGATGCAAACCAATAGACTATGGTGCAAGAGAGGATTTAGGACCTTCTGCAATATCTAAAGTGTGAGCTAGCACAGAAAGAGAAGAAAGTTTGAGCATGAGTGGAGAATCTGCAAGTTCTTTGTCAACAATTTCAATATGAGATGATACTAGTTCATGATCTGAGAGACCATCAAGAGGAGCGAATGCATCACTTTGTTTGCTTTCAAATGGGTTGGGACCAAGTCCTTCATTCTTTCTGCCAAATCTTTCATCCAGATGGGCCCATAACTCTTTTGGAGTCTCAATATAAATAATGATTGGGAGCAATATGTAATCCAGCATAGTAAGATTCATTCTTCCAATTTGCATGTCACCTTTATTCAACCAGTCAATCTTCTCTTCAGAGGATTCAAACTCTCTTTCAAAATAACAATCAAAGAGATCATGGCTCTTTAAATATGCTATCATATTCGGTTTCCATTCATCATAGTTGAATAGAGAAAGAGGAGGGATTTCTTCTAAATTCATTGAAGTTGTAGAAGACCTGCAAAAACAATATAGAATAACTGCAACTGTTACTGCTGCAAAAATGCAGAAACTGCTGCAACTGCTGCACTCGAAATCTTGGTAATAACCTACAAAAAACTCTCAAGAATGGAGACAAACAAAACTCTCAACATGCTCTGATACCATGTGAAAATCCTCACAACAAATCTAAGAGATGATGTGTACCTCACAAGAGTAATTATGATTAAGCAGGAAAATAGAAGAAGAGTGAACAATACAGTATAATGAGCAATAAAATAATATGGTACAGTAGAACTCAGATAGAAGCAATAATACTTCACACACACTAGATTATTAATCACAAATGGACATATAAATAATACAATGCATGAAGAATTCGAATGCCTAAGGTGGCAATTCGAATTAGCCTGCATGGAGTGATCAAAGGATCACTGGAGTGTCATCGGAGCACAACTAGTATCATCAGAGCACAACTGGAAGTCTTCATCATCATCAGTGGAGTCATCAATGCTCAAGTAACTGTCAACCATCAGTCAAACTATCTCTGGTAGGTGTAACTGAGTGTAATTCAGTGTAAGTGTAACTAAGTGTAATTGACTGTAACTGACTGTAACTTATTGTAAATGAGTGTAACTAAGTGTAACTGAGTTTAAATTGAAGACAACTGGACTGGTAGGTTAAGAAGGGCTAGTTGCTCCCTAAAATCAAGGAAGAAGGGTGCATTAAGCAACTAGAGGGCTAAAACTAAATAGTGAGAAGCTCCTGGGGGCTAGGTGCTAGACTGATGACTAGGATGCATGCAAAATGCATGCAAACCCTAGAATGCATGCAAACCCTAAAAGTGCATGCATGACTGAAAATGTAAATGATCAAAATGTTGGTGGGACTAAGATGGAGTATAGGAATATCCTAACAGAATTATCCTTTTGTCTCTGATTGGCGCACTTTCCAATTTGTCGCTGACCTGTTTCGGCGCAAACCTCTTTTTTTTCCGTCGATCGATGCATTTTTCATTTTTGCACCGAAATGCCTTTTTCATAAACTTTTTTATTTATCTTCGAAATGTATCAGCCAATTTCCCAATTTCTCTCCAATCCTTTAGGCGCTCTTTTCGAGTTTGCGCCGACACATACTTAGTTAAGAAAATTTCAAAAAAACTTTAAAAAATTTAGAAATTTTCCTGATGATCAGAGGTGATCAAGGAACAATCTTGCCAATGCAACTTGCTCAATTTAGCCTATTCAGGCCCGATGTTGTAACATGTGGCTCTAATAACACACTGTCACGTCCCCTCCCATCAATGCCACTCCGGGAAGGGAAGATGACACTAAATATGGGCTTCTAGCCCCATGATCATTAAAAAAATTCATAGCAAATAAAATACATATGTGTGCAAATGCATGATTAAATTTGACACAGCGGAATACAATTTTTACTACACATACATCTCACATGCATTCATCAGCATAATCATAACAATCAATAATTAAAGACATTGCAGAATTAAAACAAAAGAGAGATTACTTATCTTGAAATGAAGTAGTCCCAAGCAACTTCCAACTAGCTATGCAACTGCAACGTTCCACCCAACCATAGGCCAATTGTGCTCATCAATATCTCAACACAGTTGCCACCCCCGAGATGGGCATTATTTCCACAAGGAAAAAGGGAACAACCGGATGAAAACACGAAGCTGGGAAACAATTTCGTGACAATGGAGTGAAAAAAAAAGAGGGCATGCGGATGAAAAGGGGAAAAAAGGTCAACCTCAAACTCTAGGCCGAGAGTTTAAAAAACTCTAGGCCGAAAGTTTTGAGAGTTCAAAGTCTCGAACGAGAATTTAAAAAAACTATAGGCCGAGAGTTTGAACCAATCACCGCACTGTTTTTTTTTTAAAACTCTCTGATGAGAGTTTGAACTAAACTCTCGTCCGAGAGTTTGGAAGATATTTTTTCAGCCGAGAGTTTATGGTCAACAAAACCTGCAAAAATATATGGCATCTTTCTGGAACCTGCAACTTCAGAAAGCCCAAACCCATGCAAATTTTAAATATTATTTGTCAGACTTAGTAGCAATGGATTCATCTCTGAATCTAGTTTCCAATGATATAATAATTATTTCATTTCGATTTGA
Organism: Larix kaempferi; assembly: GCA_027924585.1. Lineage (NCBI taxonomy): Eukaryota > Viridiplantae > Streptophyta > Pinopsida > Pinales > Pinaceae > Larix > Larix kaempferi. The sequence goes on from BSBM01000073.1 coordinate 18,277,490, forward strand.
ATTTCTATTTATTAATATTTTTTTTCTAAACCTTATCCCTTAAGAATTTTATTATTCTGAAAATCACCCGAAATGAAAATTCAATATCATAACAAAGACAACACCAAAAAATTTGAACTCTTCACAGAGATCATAATTGGCTCGTCCTCTTCAAAAGGGTACCTTTATTTTTTCCAATAAGAGTCACACTAAAAAGAAAATTGAAGCTCACCAACGTGTGTCGATAATGCACCATTTTCTGAACATATGTTGTTTCGATAAATAATAAAAAAAAATTCCCAATTCTTAAAAAAATCAAAATATAGTCCATGCACAAGTGTAGTGTGTGTAGATTATGAGCATACAATATTTTTCCCTAAAATGAATAACCATCTATCAAAAAACTGGTGTCCACACAGGTCACTCATTATCCATACCTAAAATTGTCAAGTATATGCCATTGGTGTGCACCAAATTTGTCCCACGATATGTCCATAAAAAAAATTTAAAAAAATACGAGTAGAAAGCTAATTCAATTCTATACAACATTTGTGTTTACATCAAGTTGAAATTCCTAAGGGAGATATGGGTTTGAAGAGGTTGAAGTTGAAAAACATAAAATTTAGCAGTTTTGTTTGTCAAAAACAAGCCAAAAGTGTTGCCCAACTTCGTGTTTTCACCCAACCACTAACACATAGCCAAGTAATACTTCACAATTCATCCAATCCAATCCATAGTTGGGTTTATCGGGTTGCTAAGGCAGTAGAAAGGAAGAATTGCTAAGCTAGTGAGCTCAACCACAGAGCTATCAGTACCTCTCAAAGATCTAGCTAGCTTGGCACCCACAATACCTACACACCCAACAGAAGGAAATATTCCCTTCACTGCTAAGCAGTCCCTCAGGCCATACCTTCCCTTCTAGTGCTCTTCAGGGTGTGCATAGAAAAGTAGTCAAAGCCCTTTGATCTTTCTGTGAGGTTACTCTCTTCACTAGGTTTATCAAGCTAATTCGAATCCTCTTAATTTATCAAACATAATAAAGGAAAACTTTACATCTTGATTGCTTTCTTGATATTCCTCTAATATTTCAACTTGCATCATCTCTAGAATGTGTTTAGAATGCTCATCATACATGTATATAAATAAGCATTGTTGCAGAACATGATTTCAATCTAGTATAGCACAGGAACAAGTTTCCAAAAACTCTACCAATTCCTCTCTAATTCCTTCTAGAAGTATATCTCAATAGGGTTTCCTGCAAATAATATCCCTACATGCAGCTTCATTTTTTTTATCTATACAGACCCTGAATTTAATATGCGTCCATAATGTTCTTGTGGAAACATGAAGCAATTTGATGTCATTGTCAGGATTTGAATTCTTGATGTCCTTGGTGCAACAACAGTAGTTGTAACTTCCCTATGAGCGGCTCAGATATCAAGTTTTCTTGATTTTCCAAATGAAGAGAATGGTTTTTGCTACATTTTTTGATATATTCTCATGTGCTTTTTTGTGCTTGGCATCTTGAAAACCCAACAAGTTTGTTGCCTGTTTTCATTTTGTATGTTTTATCTATCCATGTATCATTTGAGCTTGTGTCATCAATGATTTTGTCTGAAAAAAAAAATAATTAATTATGCTACCAACATGTTCTTTGCTTTTCAATTAGGACTCGGGTCCCCAAATTCTTCTCTTATGTTTGCATCCAAACTTTTTAAAAAATTTACATCCCATTCAAAACAAGTACAACTCCTAGTTATTCTTAAAACCTTAGACATGCCAAGGTCTTGTGGTGGTTGATTAGATTTTATCCTTAGATAATCCAATCAACTTATTAGTGTCATGTTATAAACTTCCAAGGACCATGAACCCTAAATTTAGCTACAATGCAAGTAAATTAGACTACATCAAATTTGAACATAAAAAAATATTATAGTGATAAAATACATTCAAATTATCATTAAGAAAATATATAAGGAATATATAAGGGCATGCACTAGTATATAAGGTGTACATACCCTACCTCCTTTAGTTTCAAACTTGTGACCTAAAAGGAAGAAACACATGTTATTAATAGTTAAGTCCACTTAGGTTGTCCATCATCCCCGTGCAATGTTTCCAATGAAAATACTCAATATAGAGATGACAAGTGGCAAGTGATGGATTGAATCAATATAACAACAAATCCCAATGCCACTATGGCCTCGTGATTACCAAATTTTACATTCAGAGACCCCCCTTTCCATTGATCCAAACCTTCAATCATCACCATGATAATGTATCACAAGTTAAACAACTGCCTAAGTGAGACAATACTACATAAATAAATAAATAAAACATAAACATGTAGCATGAACCAAATTCATATTGCATCTCTAATCAAGTTTCCAATTCTAGTGCTATGTGAAAATTACAAAATAAATATTGAGGCACATTTTCAATTGATGTACAAAAATATGGCTTAGCCACCGTTCATACCCAATCAAATATAATTTTTTCCATTTCCTAAAACTATTTAAGTCATGATCCATCACTAGTGTTGTTTCATGCTCAAGTTTCCTAGTCAAAACAGTGTGATGCCTTCCATGATGACCAAACAAACCCACCATGGAATTATTCACTTCTACAATAAAAGTCCCATTAGAATAAAATAAAATGCAATGATAGCACATGGTAAACATAATAAGAAATAGTGTGTCATCAGTATAATGCAGTCGACACTAAGGACACTAGTATGGTATTAGGACACATAGGACACTAAATGTTATATGTGTTTCATATTTTTTCTTTTTAATTATTGCACTACATTTTGTAATTGTGCAAGTGCTAGTAGTTTGTAGGGTGTTATACAACCAATTAAACAACAATCCCATCCATCATATCCATATTTTCCATCAAAATATGTAACTATGATCACAATGAGAAGAGAGTCTCCATACACCATATCGATATGTGATGTAAATAAAGGAATGCAATGCATTGGACAAATTTTAGATATCACTGGCATGCATATGTATGATTAAAATCAAATGACACATGTGGCACTATAGCATCACCTCTAGAATCATGATCATGATCATAACCTTGAATGTATTGATAACACCATTCCCTCAATCAAACTCATCTTATGTCTTTAGTGCAATCTAAGAAGAAATAAAGATTGAGAGTTGTGAGGTATCATACCTAGGTGTTTCGAGGGAAGTAATAGAAGATTTAGTGCATTCATTCAACACATACTATCTCCACAATGTGCTATGAATCCTTCCATAAATATTGATAAAGAAACAATATAGTTATTTTTACATTTAGAAATCCATTGATACCACACAAATCTATTAGGTTCTAAATGTAAGGATGCAATAGATACCTTATATAGAACTTGTACTTGGTGTATATCAAATAAATTGTCCATCTGTAATGTTATCATATCATTACCATCAAAATTCCTCATATCTGTGTGATTTTGAATCAATGGATCCAGAAGATAAATGGAGCAATAATAGAGCTAGCAATAGATAGAAGAGAAAATAATACAAGTAATGATCCAAACAATGCAATCTTTATTAACCTGATGAATGCTTAAAGAGAGTACATCAATGAATACCATATCAATGAGATAGATGATTTCATATATTGGAAAACAAGCTTACGATTAATTACATGCACAAACTTAATGGCTAGTGAAACCTAAAGTGATTACCCCTAAATGATCAAGTGTGCATTCCTAAGGAAGCAATAATGATCTTGCAATAACTGATAGGTTGTAACTAGGATTATAACACTCAAGTGAGGTGCTTTTGTGCCTATGTTTAGGCAAGTGTACCCTCCTTGGATATTAAACTTGGCCATGCATGAGTGGCTAGGGTTAACTATCCTTATTACTACCTCATGAGGTAGTTAACTGAAGTGTAACTAGCCCAAATTATCCAACTAGTGTGAATTTGGTAGTTAACTAAGCCAAAAATAGCTAAGGTAGTTAACTAAGATAAAATATACAACTAGGGTTTATTAGTTGGTAAACTAAACCTTAATTTCTAGCTTAAGTGCACAAAACCCAATAGAAGGGCAGCAAATCATGTTCCTTAATCCCTCAAAAGGGGGAGAAACAAGTTGTGATGCACCGTAACCGATTGCTGAGGTGTATTTGACCCTAAATTATAGGGGTTTTGTGTAGGAAGAATGCATAAATCCCTAAATTATAGGGATTTAACTAGGAGGAGTGCATTTGACCTTAGATATAGGAGATTAACTTTAGTAGGTGTGATTTTGACACCTAGAGATATTGCAAAAACGATTTTGTAAGGTGTGTATGTACATCAACACCCCCACTTAATCCTAACTTAGGTGAGTATGATGTACAAACAAATGGGTCCCAACAATAAAATCCATGTTAAGTACCCATGTACAAAAACATATCCCCTAAAAGTGATGAAAGAGGGAAAAGCCAGTTGAAACTACTTTTGTTGACACTTTTAATAATAAAATGAATATCTCTCTTCTCCCCCCCACCCCCCCCCCACCTGACAACTAGATTCTTGTGTTTAATGTTTTATGCATTGGTTAGTATATTTAGTGGAGAAATCAGATGTTCCTGGAGAGTTAGTTACTTTAGTTATGATTTTTTCATGGTTATTGATACTTTCAATTAAAAGTTAAATGGATTTGAGAAGGGTTTCTTATTGACATGTATGTTGGTTCTAGATGGAATAGACTTGCAGAAAGTCTTAAAGCTTTGATAAGTGGATCTCATCAAGAAGGTTAGTCATCTAGCCAAAGTTACTTCGCCGCCATCTATTTTTATTAATTCTTTATTAACTAGTTGAATAGGGAACTAGTGTTTTTATTATTCACCTTCACTCTATAGGTGGTTATTATTCACTTACACTCTATTGGTGGTCCAACCCTAGCCACTAGGAAACGTTTCCTCAAACATGGGTGTAGTGGGGTTAGTAGCTTGATTTATTTTTTGTGCTATATATGAATGATATATAGATAGATAGGCAGACACATAGATAGATAGATAGATAGATAGATAGATAGATAGATAGATAGATGGAGGATGGATATAAATTTATTTTTTATAGTTTATATATGGACTTTATGATAATTATTTAAACTTATGATGAGTATTTTTTAGACGTTAGACTTTATACATGAAATTTTGATTCATTTTTGCACTTTAAAATAATGATGTGGAAATATCATTAGGTTTAAATCAATATACATTTTAATTGACAATTACTATATACAATCTCACACTTATTTAGTATGATTTAATATCTTATTTGCAATTAAAATCATACTTAAATGCATTAGAAAACCACTTAACATGAATAAAACTTGAATATACCAATGTTAATAATTTGGAATGCACTTCAGTTAAACAAGTTCCCTTCAATGTAATTAAATATTTAAAAAGTTATGAACACATTTAAAAAAAAATTATTTGAAATTTAAAGTTAGGAGTAATTTGGAATGCACTTCACTTGAATAAGTTTTGCAAATTGTGTTGGGTCTAATATAGCATGGTTTCAATTTATCAAACATGATAATGAAAATATTTAAATTTTGATTACTTTCCTAAAATTCCACAAATAGTTCAACTTGCTTAATCTCCAAAATGTGTTTACAATGCTCATCATACATGCCTCTAAATAAGCGTCGTTGCAGAAAATGGTTCTGATCTAGTATATCACGGGAACATGTTTCCAAAAACTATACTATTTCCTCTCTAATTCCTTTTAGAAGCCTATCTCAGTAGGGTTCCCTACAAATAATATTGCAACATGTAACTTCATTTTTTTTATCTATACAGCCCTTGAATTTGGTATGCTTCCATAATATTCGTATTGAAGCATGAAGCAATTTGACATCATTGTTAGAATTTGACTTCTTGAAGTCCTTGATGCGACAACAGTAGTTGTAATTTCCCTACGAGCAGCTCAAATATCAGTTTTCTTGATTTTCCAAACGAAGAGAATGCTTTTGCTACATTTTTTGATATATTCTCATGTGTTTTTGTGTCCTTAGCATATTGAAAACCCATCAACTTTGTTGATTGTTTCAATTTTGTATTTTTTATAAATCTGTGTAGTATTTCAACTTGTCTAGTCACTGGTTTTTTTATCAAAAAATAAATTATTATGCTACTAACATGTTCGCTGCTATTCGATTAGGACTCAGATCCCTAAATTCGTCTCTTATGTTTGCATCCAAAATTTTTAAAAAGTTTACATCCCTTTCAAAACAAGTACAACTGCTAGTTATTCTTGAAGCCTAAGACTTGACAAGGTCTTGTGGTGGTTGACTAGATTCTATCCCTAGATAATCCAATCAGCTTATTAGTTTCATGTTATAAAATTCCAAGGACCATGACCCTTCAATTTAGCTACAATGCAAGTAAATTAGACTACATCAATTTTGAACATAAAAAAGAGTTATTTTAGTGATAAAATACATCCGAATGATGATTAAGAAAATATATAAGGAATATATAAGGGTATGTACTAGTATATGAGGTGTACATACCCCACCTCCTTTAGTTTCAAACATGTGACCTGGAAGGAAGAAACATGTGCTCTTAATAGTTAAGTCCACTTAGGTTGTCCATCATCCACGTGCAATGTTAAATTCCAATTAAAATACTCAATATAGAGAGGATGAGTGACAAGTGAAGGAGTGAATCAATATAACAACAAATCCAAATGCCACTATGGCCTCATGATTACCAAATTTTACATTCAAATAAACCCCCCCTTTCCATTGCTCCAAACCTTCAATCATCACCATGATAATGTGTCACAAGTTTAACAAATGCCTAAGGGAGACAATACTAAATTTAAAAAAAAAAACATAAACATGTACCATGAACCAAGTTTCATATTTCATCTCTAACCAAATTTCCAAGTCTAGTGCTATGTGAAAATTACAAAATAAATATTGAGGCACATTTTCAATTGATGTACAAAAATATATTTTAGCCACCATTCATGCCCAATAAAAAAAAATCCATTTCCTAAAACTATTGAAGTCATGCTCCATCACTATCGTTGTTGCATGCTCAAGTTTCCTATTCAAAGCAGTGTGATGCCTTCCATGATGACAAAACAAACCAACCATTAAATTATTTACTTCCCCAATAAAAATCCCATTAGAATAAAATCAAATGCTATGATAGCACATGGTAAACATGATAGGAAAGAGTATGTCATCAATATAATGCAGTCAACAGTTATAAAGATGATCGTATGGTATTAGGACACACATGACACTAAATGTACTATGTGTTTGATGTTTCTTATTTTTAATTATTACACTAAATTTGTTAATTGTGCAAGTACTAGTAGGTTGCAGGGTGTTAGACAACCAATTAAACAACAATTACATCCATGATATCCATATTTTCCATCAAAATATGATTATGATCACAATGAGAAGAGAGTTTCCATACACCATATTGATATGTGGTGTAAATAAAGGAATACAATGCATTGGATAAATTTTAGATATCACTGGCATGCATATGTATAATTAAAATCAAATGACATAAGCGACACTATAGCATCACCTCTAGAATCATGATCATGATCATAACCTTGAAAGTATTGATAACACCATTCCCTCAATCACACCGATCTTATGTCTTTAGTGCAATCTAAGGAGAAATAAATATTGAGAGTTGTGAGGTATCATACCTGGGTGTTTCGAGGGTAAGTAATAGAAGAGTTAGTGTAGTCATTCAACACATACTATGTCCACAATGTGCTATAAATTCTTCCATAAAAATCAATGAATAAATAATATATTTATTTTTACATTTAGAAATCCATTGATACCACGCATATTGATTAGATTCTAAATGCAAGGATGCAATATATACATTCTATAGAGTTTGCACTTGGTGTATATCAAATAACTTCTCTGTCTACAATGTTATCGTATCATTACCATCAAACTTCCTCATATCTGTGAGCTTTTGAACTAGTGGATATAGAGGATAAATGGAGCAATAATAAAGCTAGAAATATTAAATGGAAGAGAAAAAAAATACAAGTAATGATCCAAACAATACAATATGTATTAACCAATGAATGCTTAAAGAGAGTACATCAATGAATACCTTATCAATGAGATACATGCCTTCATATATCGTCAACCAAGCTTACAATTAATTACATGCAAAAAATTAATGGCTAGTGAAACCTAGAGTAATTTCCTCTAAATGATCAAGTGTGCATTCCTAAGGAAGCAATAATGATATTTCAATAATTAATAGGGTGTAAATAGGCTTATAACACTCAAGTGAGGTGCTTTTTTGCCTATGCTTAGACAAGTGCACCCTCCTTGGAGAGTAAACTTGGCCATGCATGAGTGGAAAGGGTTAACTAGCCCTAGAACTACCTCATGAGGTAGTTAACTCAATTATGCATTTGAAATTGAAGACTAACTAGCCCAAATTATCCAACTAGTGAAAATTTGTTAGTTAACTAAGCCAAAATAGTTAATTAGGTAGTTAAGTAAGATCAAATATCCAACTAGGGTTTATTAGTTGGTTAATTAAACCTTAATTTCTAACTTAAGTGCATAAAACCCAATATAAGGGAAGCAACTCATGTTCCTTAATCCCTCAAAAAGGGGGAGAAACAAGTTGTGATGTGCCCTGATTGATTTCGAGGTGCATTTGACGCTAACATATAAGGGTTTTGTGTAGGAAGAGTGCATAAATCCATAAATTCTAGGGATTTGACTCGTAGGAGTGCATTTAACCCTAGAAACAAGAGATTTACTCTAGTAGGTGTGCTTTTGACACCTAGAGATGAAAAAACAATGTTGTAAGGTGTGTATGTACATCAACACCTCCCTTAAGCCTAACTTAGGTGAGTATGATGTACAAACAAATGAGTCCCAAAAATAGAATCCATTATAAGTACCCATGTACAAAAAATTGTTCCTTGAAAGTGAGAAAAGAGGGAAAATCTAGTTGGAACACCACCCCCCCGAAAAAAAAAAGATAATGATGAGAAGGCTAGTCAACTCGCTTTGTAGTGAAAATATCCTTCATTCCCAAGTGATCTCACAACTCTATGAAGGATTTGGTGAATATGTTTGCAATCTATTATGTGGGTAGACAGTATTGAAAATCAATGATCCGATCATGAATCAACCCCCTGATGGAGTGCATGTGAACCTCAATGTGTTTGGTCCTCTTCCACTGAATTAATTCTCTAGAAATAGGGATATCACTCTGATTGTCCAAAAATATGTCAATCGGATCGTGATACTATATACCAAACTCAATAAGAATATGTGTAACCAAATGGATTGTGTGATTTCATTCATCGCACCTTTATACTTTTCTTCAATTGTTGATAAAGAAATGGTTGACTGCTTCTTTATTGACCAACAAATAGGTCCAAAGAAAAAAACTAAAAACATAATCAAAGGTGGACTTGTGATCAATGATATCATTAACCCAATCATAATTTGTGTACCCAAATTCATCAAGTGATCAGTTTTCTACATATTGTATCCCAAAACTATGAGTGCCTTGAACATACTATAGAATTCTCTTTGCAACTGTCCATTGTGGCTAATGAGTCTCTTGCATGTACCTGGAACATTCTCCAACATCATAAGAAGTGTTTGGTATAGTGTGGGTGAGATAAAGTAGACTCCCTACCAACTGTCTATATTGAGTATTGTATAATACTTCCATCCTCAACCTTTAACCTAGAAAGAAAAGATGTTGCAACTACTTTGCAATTAGTCATATGAAATCTAGTGAGAAGATATTGTGCATAATTAGATTGTGCCATCTTGATTCCTGAATAAGATTGAGTGATTTCAAGACCAAGAAAGTAATACAATAGTCCTAAATCACTCATAGAAAATATGTCATACAAGGAAGATTTAATTGAATCTACGAATGATGGTGAACTCCGTGTGATTAGTAATTCATTGACATAAGAACTATCAATAAAAAAATTCAACGTGTTGAAGCATGTACATATTAGGATATAAATAATAGCAAGAGTTGGGACAATATCAAGGAGTACATCTTTGCATCCCAATCTCATGGTTCCTTCTTGAGGCCATACAAAGATTTTTACAATTTGAAGACTAGAGATGAGCCATGGACATAACCCTATCATTGTTCCATGTAGATCTCTTCTATGATATCACCATGAAAAAATGCACTCTTCATAACCATATGATGAAACTCCCAATTTTATGCTAGCAATGGAAGGCATAAGTCGAATGGAATCCATCTTTGCAACTAGTGCAAAAGTCTCATTCTAGTCTATACCTTGTTTCTATGACAAGCATTTTGCTTCGATTCTAGCTTTATACTTACTAATAATTCCATCTATTGTCATTTTTTTCAATAAATCTATTGCACTGAACAGGATTCCTCCCGGAAGGAAGAGGAAGCAAATCCTAAGTTTGATTCTTAATGAGAGACTAATGCTCCTCATCCATGGAAGCCTCCCAATGTAGATTATTGATAACATATACAGAATATTGTGGGTCAATGACCATGTAATAGTGTATGGGTAGTAGAGGCTCTGTAGAAATGAGTTCTTATGGAGCACCCTAAAACTATGATTGAGTCCTTCATGGATCTTATAGATCTACAACTAGATCACCTATATCTTGGAGAGTTTGTTTTTCCTAGAGTAGTCTGGGCTCTGGATATTCACCAATATGTTCATCACAATCAATAGCTTTTACTTCTTCATATAGATCTAAAATTTCATTTGAGGAAACAAAAGAAGAATATGTGAGTTTTTCATCAACAAGAATTGGTGGTGGGATCCCCTACGTGCAAGGGGGATTCCTCAAACGTAACACTTCTCTCAATGAAAACATTTTCAGTGAAATGTTCTAGTATTTTATACCCCTTAACACTATAAAGATATGCTACAAAGATGCTATATTGACTTTGTGGATCCAAATCCTTCCTTCTTTTAGAAGGGATGTGTTCCCATGCATGGGATCCAACACTCTAAATTGTTTAGAGCAGAAACTAAAAAAGAATATGTGAGTTCTGCATCAACAAGAACTAGTGAATCAATGGTGGGATCTCCTGCATACAAGGGGGCTTCCTCGAACTTAACACTTCTCTCAATGAAAATATTTTCAGTGAAATAATCTAGTAGTTTATACCCCTTAACAATATCAATATATCCTACAAAGATGCACTCTTGACTTTGTGGATCCAAATCCTTCCTTCTTTTGGAAGGGACCTATTCCCATGCTTGGGATCCAAACACTCTAAAGTGTTTGACCTCTATTTTCCAATTGTTTCAATATTTTAATGGAGTGACTCCCTTCAATGCTTTATGTGGAACTCGGTTTTGTATGTAGGATGCACAATTAATTGCTTCAACCCAAAGATTTGGAGAAAGGGACTTGGACTATACCATGCATGTGTCTATTTCTTTCAAGAATCTATTCTTCCATTCCGCGACTCCATTTTGATATGGAGTATATGGAACAATATGTTGTAACTCAATGCCTACCTTAGCACATAGATGTTGAATATTTGTGTTCACATACTACCCCCCCATTGTCTGTGCAGAGGATCTTGATCCCCTTACTAGAATGCTTCTCTACAAGAGATTTTAAATGTTTGAAACACTCAAAGACATCAGATTTCTACTTGATGAAGTAAACCCAGATGCATCTTGACTAATCATTAATGAAAAGAAACACATACTTGTCTCTTATCATGAAGGGGTGAGGGAATGGACCTGTAATGTCACTATGAACAAGTTCAAGAATGGGTGAGTCTCTCCATGCCTTCCCTTTATCAATGTTTTTGTGAGGTTGCTTGCCAAGAATGCATTCCTAACATACACTATCATAATGCATAATATATGGAGAATTTATCACCATACCATGCTTGCTTAGATTCTACAAGTAGCAGTAGTTTAGGTGACAAAATATATCATGCCACAACATGCTTACTATGTCACACTGTGCTAGAATTAAAGTATAAGTATATTTGGAAATAAATTTAGGAAAGACATATAACCTAGAGTGGTGATCTACTTTTCCAATTGTAACCTTCGATCTATCAGTCATCTTTATAATGACTATTGAATCGCAAATGAACATCACTCTTTTTACTAATCTTAAGTGGGTGATTTAGTATATGGAAAGGAGTTTAATAGAAGAGGGAAACAAAGCACATTATGAAATTATTTGTGCTCTAAATCAACATCTACTTTTCCACATACCTGAATCAGTTTATCATTTCCATTTGGGATGGGGGGACTAATGCATGGCTCCAAGGAAGAGAAGATGTCCTTTTATGAGTCCATGTGAATCAATACTCCTAAATCAAGGATCCATGAATATGAATATGAGGAAACAAATACAAGTACATGGGATGATTCCTTTCATCTACTTTTGCCATCTTGTGGTTTTTCAGCCGATTTGTTCTTCTTATAGTTTTTAGGAATTTTGATATTAATTCCCTATGTAAGAAGATGCTTCGGATGATAATTCTATTTCCTCATGAAATTATTCTATGAATGGTTTGGTTTCTTGCAATAGGAACATATAATATTGTCCTTCTTTGAACTCGATGATTTGGAGGAGGAATTTTCTTGAGTAGATCTAGGATTTTGCTCATTCTTTCCTCTATTTTGTTGATTCAACTTGATGTCTTACTTGCTGCCTTGATTTGTAGCAAGGGAATTATCCTTTGAGTACTTCAAGGATCCCATTCGAACATGCTTATATTTATCATGGGTGAGATATTCGACAAAAGTATCCAAAATATGGATCTTCCAAGCAACTCCAAGTCCTAGCTTTGTAACATGATAGGTATAAAGAAATATTGGTGGCTTCAACAACAAACTGAAAATTAAAATCCAAAACAAGCCTTCTACGCCAATGTTGAATCCGGGTTTTAAAGGGAACAAGATAACTCTTATTCAATTATTTGACTTCAACACAATGCCCACGCACTCTATTTGTAAAGACTTATTTCAGGAAAAAAAAAAAAAAACTCTGTTTCTACTTGCCTGCAAGACCAATAACACACTCCACTACAGGTATTTGATGCAAATAGCCAGTCAAAACGCATTCCTCACTTCAGTCTCATCAAAAACAACCTCATCTGGCAATTTCGTGACAGCAATTTTGGGTAGAAGAAGAAAAAAACGTTTTTCAAATATCAATATTCAGCGTGTTTGGAAAATAACATACTTTGTCTCACCCAGAAGTGTGCAGCTCCCCCCAATCTCCATTACAAATTTGCCAAAACAATTTATAAACAAACGTTTAAACAAAAAAAAAACCTAGCTCAGATTCAGTTCTCAATTCAATCGATTTCTAACTTTATAAAGCTTGCTATTTCATTTATCATCAACATAAACTTCAGCTTACAGAGAGGCATGCTTTTTCAGTGTTTCCATTCCAAGCAAGAAGTCCCTCTTTCCTCGGATCCCCCCCAAAAAAAACTCTCCCCACCGAAAAAAAAAAGAAAACTGCCATCTTAATGTCTTTTAATTCAAAACTTAACATTTATTTTAACTACTAATTAACTACGTGTTCAAAGTTTAAAATTAATCTTTGGCGTTTTAGCTTCAGCATGTGATCATCCCATCACATTGCAAATGCACTTGCATCAGACTCCCTAAGAGAGAAATTTTATGAGCTCCTGCTCATAAGATCTTCTATAGAATGATTGGTTTTCTGTAGCTTCGCTTCATCCAACCAAGCAGAATCCTCCATTGGGCGGTCTTTCCACTTCACGAGATACTCTAAGTACTCTTTCTTTCTGGTTTTCTTGGCAACACGTGTATCCAAAATATATTCAGCCTCTAAACTCTTTGCCAAAGGCATTTGTTTCAGCCACGATTGTTCCTTGTCTTCATCATGGTCAAAATTCTCAGAAGCTTGAGTTGCATCACCAACTGTGTAGGAATACAAGTCTGCTACATTAAAGATGGGTGAAATGCCAATGCCTGGAGGTAACTCCAACTCATAAGCATTTGCTGAAAACTTACGGAGAATCTTACAAGGCCCTATCTTCTTCATTTTTAACTTGTTGTGATTTCCCCTTGGAAACCTCTCCTTTCTTAGATGGGCTAGGACCATGTCTCCTACCTCAAAGTTTACCTCTTTCCTGTGCAAATCTGCTCGCTGCTTATAGCTGTAGCTTGTGTCTTGTAATCTCTTCTTGACTTTCTCATGAACTCACTCATGGCTGTTGCAAAGTCTTCTCCATCAGCGCTTCTATGCTCAAGATTTCTCAGGTCTCTTAGCTCACAAACTCCCCTCGGATGCATGCCATACAAGATTTGAAATGGGATTTTTCCCGTGCTTCTATTGGTGAATCATTATAGGCAAACTCAGCCTGGGATAGCACATGATCCCATTGTTTTGGTCAGTCACCTACTAAACTCCTCAACAAGTTACCCAAACTCCTGTTCAAAACCTCTGTTTTCCCATCAGACTGTGGATGATAGGCCGAGCTGAAATTTAGTTTAGTGCCAAGTTTCTTCCACAAGGTCCTCAAAAAATGGCCAGTGAATCTTGTGTCCCTGTCAGAGATTATATTCTTTGGCAATCCATGCAACCGAACAATCTCATGAAAAAACAAATTAGCCACATGGGTAGCATCACTAGTTTTGGAACATGGAATAAAATGAGCCATCTTAGTAAATCTATCCACAACTACAAAGATTGAGTCATTACCTCGCTGGGTTCTTGGTAAACCCAACACAAAATCCATACTCACCAAATCCCAAGGTCTGTTGGGAATGGGTAAAGGCATGTACAATCCAGCATTCTGACTCCTTCCTTTTGCATGCTGACATATCCTACACTTATTCACGTACCTCTGCACATATGTCTTCATCTTAGGCCAAAAATAAAAATGACTCAGCTCTCCAAGTGTTTTCTCAACACCAAAGTGTCCATCCAACCCGCCGTTATGCTTTTCTCGGACCAAGTTTTCCCTCATTGAGCAATTGGGAATACATAGCTGATTGTTCTTGAACAATAATCCCTCTTGTAACATAAACTCTTTCCATGGGCTGCTATCACTATTAACTGGATTTTTACACACTACAAAAGCTCCTTGAAAATCAGGATCGATGTCATACAAATCCTTCAGATAATCGAAGCCCAAAATTTGTATTTGGCTTCCCTGTATGGTTAAACATTTCCTACTTAAGGCATCGGCAACCATATTTTCCTTCCCGTTGATGTGCTTCAAAACAAAAGTAAAAATTTGCAGGAATTCCACCCACTTTACATGTTTATAACTCAACTTATGCTGCTGCATAATATATTGTAGGGCAGAATTATCAGTAAATAGAACAAATTCCTTTGGTATCAAATAGTGCCTCCAATGCTTTAAAGCTTGAACCACCACATAAAATTCTTTGTCGTAGGAAGAATATTTCTGTCTTGACTCGTTTAACTTCTTGCTGAAATACGCCACGGGCTTATCTTCTTGACTGAGCACAGCCCCAATGGCTGTCCCACTGGCATCACATCTTACTTGGAAGGGCTGATTGAAGGCTGGTAACTTCAATACCGGATTCTCAGTGATCTTCTTCTTCAATAATTGAAATTTTTTTTCTGTTGTTGTTGTCCAATAAAATGGCTGCCTATCTTTTTTTATGGTATCAATGATAGGTGTGCAAATGCCACTAAAGTTCCTGATAAACTTCCTGTAGAAGCTGGCTAAACCATGAAAACTTCTCACCTCAAAAATGTTCTTGGGTGAGGGCCAATTTACAATTGCCTCTATCTTCTCCGGGCCCATTTTCAAGCCATCTTGAGAAATGACAAAGCCTAGATATACTAGCTCACTCTTCATAAAAGAACACTTCTTCATGTTAATTAGTAACTTCTCTTGCTGCAATCTTTCTAAAACATAATTCAAATGTCTTAAGTGCTCTTCTTTAGTCTGACTGAAAATTAAAATATCATCCAAATAAACAATGACAAACTTACCAGTGAATTCTTTCAAGACTTCATTCATCAGCCGCATAAAGGTACTGGGTGCGTTTGATAGGCCAAATGGCATGACTAGCCACTCATACAACCCATCATTAGTCTTGAAAGTTGTCTTCCACTCATCCCATTCTCTGATTCGGATTTGATGATAACCGCTTTTCAAATCATGTTTGGAAAAATAAACTGATCCACTCAAACAGTCCATCATGTCATCCATACGCGGTAATGGAAACCTGTAGCGAATAGTGATCTTGTCGATGGCTCTGGAGTCGGTGCACATCCTCCATTCTCCACCCTTCTTCTGAGTTAGCACTGTAGGCACAATACACGGACTCAAACTTTCTTTTATTAGTCCTTTATCCAACAGTTCTTGGACTTGCTTCCTCACTTCTTCATTTTCTTTGGGTTTCATTCGATAAGCAGCCTTGTTTGGAAGGCTTGCTCCCGGTATCAAGTCTATGTGATGACTGATACTTCTTTTGGGTGGTAGTTCACTTGGTAAATCATCAACTACAATATCATGATACTCATGCAATAACTCCTGAAATTCAATAGGTAAATCTACAATTTCAATATGCATAGGTACTACCTTTGGTTTGCAAATCACTACATAGATTACCTCTTCTTCTTCCATCTGTTGTAGAAATTTCTTTCCACCTAGCAGCAGTACCTTTGGGTTGCTTGTTTCAGTTGTATTTTCCTATTTCAACGGTACAAGGGTATGCTTGATGCCATCCTTTTCGAATGTATAATATTTTTTCTCTCCATCATGTATCACTTTCCAGTCAAACTGCCATGGACGACCCAAAAGAATGTGACATGCATCCATTTGCATTATGTCACAGAGCACCTTGTCCTTATACTTACCTATCTGAAACTCAACTTCACTTTGCTCATGCACCAATAATTGGTGTTCTTTTTGCAACCACGATACTTTATAAGGTGTGGGATGCTTAACCTTTTTTAATCCCAATTTGTCCACCATTTCTTGGGAGACTAAACTATCCGTACTCCCACTGTCAATCACCAATTTGCAGCATTTTCCTTTTGCCTTACACATTGTCTTAAATAAGGATTTTCTTTGAACTGGTTCAGCAGCCTCCTTTGCTGGCTTCAACAGAACCTTGTGCATCATCAACACCTCTCTGGTCTCTGGCACATTCTCTGTCTCAGGTATTTGTGTCTCTGTTGATTCGGCTTGAGTTATATATGTACCTCGCTATCCCATATTGTCATTTTCAGGACATTCAAAAGATCGATGACCCAAAGTGTTACATTTGTAACACCGATAGGCAGTCTCTCTGCCTCTTCCTCTACCTCTACATCTTTGGTAAGGCCTTCCTCCCCTGCTGCCACCTTCTTTCTCTGACTGTCCTTGCTGATTTGAATTGTCTTCACCATTCTTTTGCGCTGGAAGCTTTCCTCTTCCAATTGGCTGCCCTCTACCTCTAGTAAAACCACGCCCTCTGTTGGAGCTTTGTTTTCTTGCTATCTTTTCTTCTGCTTTCAAAGCGCACTGATATGCTTCCTCTATTGTTCTTGGAGAAAGCATACTGATTTCGTCTTAAATATCCAGTCTCAAACCATTTATATACTTTGTTGTGTTCTTCGGTGTACCTTCTACATAACCCGCTCTCAAATTTACCTTGTAAAACTCTTCGGTGTACTCCCTTACTCTCATCATTTTTTGCTTAAGATTTTGTATCTGTCTGTAAAGAGTTAGCTGGTAATATTTCGGCAAGAACTTACTCTTCATCTTTGCCACCATTCTATCCCAACTTTTGATCAAAGGTTTGTCCTTCTTCCTTCTTTCAACCTGTATATTGTCCCACCATAGCGCAGCATGACCTTTCAACCTTGTCACTGCAAACTTCACTCTTTTATTATCCTCAATCTCCTCGTACTCAAAATACTTGTCCATCTCACTGATCCAATCTATTAGGTTCTCGGCTTGCAAACTGCCATCATAAATGGAGACTTCAGGCTTTGGCCTTGAACTTGAGCCCAAAACTGCTTTCAACAACCTAATCTCAGCAACTTCTTCCATAGGTGTTGCTCCTTCTTCTTCAGGTGTCTCGTCGGGTTCACTCATATCTCCGCTGTCAGGATCCCACTGTATTTCTATCTCCATGGCTTCTAACTGAGCTTGTAGCCTCCTTATCTCTTCTCGGAGGTCTGCATTAACCCTGGGCCTGCCTCCTCTGCCCCGTGCTCTTCCTGCTCGCCTCTCCATCCCTCTTACTTGAAAGTATGATAATATTTAAGCTCTGATACCAAAATTGGTGGCTTCAACAATAGACTGAAAATTAAAATCCAAAACAAGCCTTCTACGCTGGTGTTGAATCCAGGTTTTAAAGGGAACAAGATAAC
This sequence comes from Larix kaempferi, assembly GCA_027924585.1. NCBI lineage: Eukaryota > Viridiplantae > Streptophyta > Pinopsida > Pinales > Pinaceae > Larix > Larix kaempferi. The sequence goes on from BSBM01000073.1 coordinate 18,295,823, forward strand.
TCTTATTCAATTATTTGACTTCAACACAATGCCCACGCACTCTATTTGTAAAGACTTATTTCAGAAAATTAAAAATAATAATAATAATAATAATACTATGTTTCTACTTGCCTGCAAGACCAATAACACACTCCACTACAGGTATCTGATGCAAATAGCCAGCCAAAACGCATTCCTCACTTTAGTCTCATCAAAAAACAACCTCATCTGTCAATTTCGTGACAGCAATTTTAGGTAGAAGAAGAAAAAAACGTTTTTCAAATATCAATATTCAGCATGTCTGGAAAATAACATACTTTGTCTCACCCAGAAGTGGGCAGATCCCCTCAATCTCCAGTACATATTTGCCAAAACAATTTATAAACAAATGTTTAAACAAAAAAAAACCTAGCTCGGATTCAGTTTCTCAATTCAATCGATTTCTACCTTTATAAAGCTTTTTGTTTCATTTATCATCAACATAAACTTCAGCTTACAGAGAGGCGCGCTTTTTCAGTGTTTCCATTCCAATCAAGAAGTCCCTCTTTCCTCGGATCCCCCCCAAAAAAAACTCTCCCCACCGAAAAAAAAAAAAAACTGCCATCTCAATGTCTTTTAATTCAAAACTTAACATTTGTTTTAACTACTAATTAACTATGTGTTCAAAGTTTAAAATTAATCTTTGGCATTTCAGCTTCAGCATGTGATCAACCCATCACATTACAAATGCACCTACATCAAATATTGAATACTTAGAACCCAATTTGGATAGGATTGAGATTATCAGCTACCCATCCTTATTGTCTACTCCACATATATTAAGCTATAACAATAAATATTTAATCTTTGTGAAGAAATATTCCATTGTATCAAAGTTACCTAGGCTTAGACTTATGAGCTCATTCTCCAATTGATGATCTCTCATCTCATCCTACTTCCAAAATAGTCCTTCCATCTTCATCAAGACTTCATTAGGAGTTCTTGTAGATTTGATGTGATATAGTAGGTCATGATAAATAACGAGACAAATAAGTCCAAAGGATTCATCCATCCAGTTGAACCATTTTTCCTTTTTCGCCAGTAAATTTGGCTTGGTTTTTGTTTCCATTGTGATCATGTAGAGGCCTTTGTAGCACAATATAATCACAATCTTACCCTTCCATTCAAAGTAATTGGGTTGAGTAAGAATCAACTAGGTAGAAATATCCATTCAAGCTAATTAGCTTTAATTTTTTTTTCACCTATAAACCTGATCAACAGCTTTAGAATCACAGAGGTTTTGATTACATGTGAGATTTTGAATGAATGGATATAAAAGCTAAATGGAGTAGTAATACATTTAGCAATAGATCGAAGAAAAAGATTACAAAGAATGATCCAACCATTGTAATCTTTAATAACTAATTAATGCTCAAAGAGCTACATGAATGAATTCTTGATCAATGAGATACATGCCTTCATATATAGGCAACCAAGATTAGGATTAATTACATGCACAAGCTTAATTGATGTCTAGTGAAATCCATAGTAATTAACCTATATGGTCAAGTATGCATTCCTAAGGAAGTAATAATGATCATGTAATAGTTGATAGGGTGTAACTATGCTTAGAAAAATCGAGTGAGGTCCTTTTGTGCCTAATTTTAGATAAGTATGCCCTCCTTGGAGAGTAAACTTGGCCATCCATGAGTGGTTAGAGTTAACTAGCCCTAGAACTACCTCATGAGGTAGTTAACTCAAGTATGCATGTGAAATTGAATTCTAACTAGCCAAAATTAGCCAGCTAGTGTGTATTTGGTAGTTAAATAAGCCAAAATATCTAATTAGGTGGTTAACTGAGATAAAATGTCCAACTAGGGTGTATTAGTCAGTTAACTGAACCTTAATTTCTAACTTAATTGCACAAAACACCCCAAAAGTGGGGCAACTCATGCAAAGAGTGCCTTAATCCCTTGAAAAAGGGGAGAAACAAGCTATGATGTGTTGTAACTAACTATTAGGGTACATTTGACCCTAAATTCTAGGGATTTTGTCTAGGAAGAGTGCACAAATCCTTGAATTCTATGGATTTGACTGGGACGAGTAGATTTGACCCTAAATACAAAATATTAACTCCAGTAGGTGCGATTTTGACCCCTAGAGATGCATAAAAGATGTTTTAAGGTGTGTATATAGACCAACAATATCAATCTTGGGAATGAAGTAGTTGCTTGGTCTCAAGTTGAAGTCACAATTTCATGGTCTTGGTGTAGTGAATGATTAAGTCTATGGACTCAATCTTCATGTTCTCTAGAAATATGTTCTCCATATTTGATTGGGACTTGATCTTGTTTTTCCTTTTATCCTCTTCTCGGGGAGGAAAATTTACGATAAGAAGTATTCATATATGTGTTATAATATACTCCTTCTAGTCTTTGGTATTTACCTTACATGCCATTTCTGTTCAAGTCCTCTTTCCTTACCATGTTTTTCCCAATATAATTAAGTGAGTGTTGATTAGTATCTTAAAGTTTTTGAAATTCTATTTTACTTACCATATTTGGAGGGTATTATCTATGGTGAAAATTTTGGTGTAGAAATCCCTTCTAGTTGAGAGAAATCAAAATCCCAATTTTCTCTTTCATATTTTGTTATTAATGACACCTCATAATTTTTTCCTAACATCCTTGTGACCCTAGGTTTGATAATGATTACTCGACTGTGGTCCTTTCAAGATAATTAATGTAGGCATTTTCTTCTATTTAGTTCATCTAGGATTTTCCAAGGTCTATGGGAAATGAAGTATCATGATATATATCTCTTTAATATAACATTGTGTTCCCAATATTAGTATTTGGATAGTCTTTCATGGCACTGACTAAGGAGGATGGTTAATACCCTTATCAATACTACCTGATTTCTAGGTACATGAGAGTGATCTCCCTATGTTTTATGGTCATTATACTATAGATACAAATAGTTTAAATTCATCTAAATATGGTCTCATGTATGCCTATGGGGCTTTGAATATTCCCTAGCGTATGTGGAAGATCAAACCCATAAACATATTTTGTCTATTATGGTACTACTAGTTGGGTACCAATAAAGGTGTAGAAGTAGGTGCTATGATGGCCCCACTTGTATTCTCTACATGTATTGTTCTTCGTCATAGTGTATATATGTGTGTGTGTGTGTTTATAAATGCTATATACACATATCTATACTAAACATTTTAGTTGCACAATAAGATTTTTTTTATGAAATTGGGGCCTCTTCAAACCAAATACTAGAGTCTTAGTTACACCTTGTGTGGGAAAGAAAAATGGGATATGTGCAATGGGAACCCCTCTATGGGGAGAGGGGGGAGGTCATGTTTAATGGGTTATATGAAGAGGTAGGTTATGGTGGTGTACTTGACATAGGTGATGAGGTCAAAGTTTCCTTATCTGCTAAGATGGTGTATACATGTAAAGAAATTGTAGATGGTGGTTGGGGTGGGTCACCAAGGAACTCTCCCATCGATGAGGAATGATTATAGATGTAAGGACTTGTCTCATTGTAATATTTGGTTGCATGACTCGTGCCAAGCGTGGAAAACATAGTGTCTAAGTTCATGGTTGGATGGAGCTCATAGTGTGTAGGTTGACCGATATTCCTATAAAAATGTAACTTGGCCTTTTAAAAGTCCCAATAGAAGGGGATTAATTCCCTCGAAGGTGATTAATGAAGGTATGGTAGAGATATTTATAGTGAAGATCACTAAGGGAATATCCCAACAACCAACAACTATCCACCTCAAGTAAAATCACAACCCATGAAAGTCACCTTGGTGATAATCCTAGGTTTTGGCCACTAAGATACCTTCCTCAAGTGTGATAAGATATTTGGCCTCGAATGGTCATGGGTCATAGGTAAACAAGAGCTCGGTCAATCAATAAACTTTAGAGAAACATTAGACCTCAACATTAACATCATGGGCCACCTTATAATTCTCATATTGGTTTATGCACACTTGGTATATAAGGATTTCAAGCTCCATAACAAGACAACTATGTTTTGAATGAGAAAATATTGAGAGATATTATTTGGATGCCTAGCCCAACAATCCTAACTTAGGCTATACTTTTTTTGTGACCTCAGTAAAGAGTAGTTATGTTGGTTAGTTACATTGCTTGAATTAAAGTTTCACTTTGATTTAATGGATTACTCAATGGTTTTGAGTAAACATTTATTGGAATCCACATCAAGGATTATAAAATAGATGTGTATTTCAATGGTTAAATAGAAACCCAAAGAGTCATCGATATTTACTTGAATTGGATGTCCCAAAGACTCTCCTATTAGATGCATTGAAAGTTGAGCAATGGGTTGACCTACAACCTCTTGTTGTTGTTCTCTCAAGTTTTCTTTTCTTTGTCTCATCCTCTCTCTAGTCTTCTCTCGTACTTTATTTTCGTCAACCCATTGGTGATCATATTTCCTACTACAATTTTCAATATTCCCATCTTGATTGTTGATTAATTTATTATTTCAATCGCTTATTTTCCAATGATGATTGCTTCACCTTTGTTTTCTCTATTTTTTAATCAACAAATGGTTGGATTTGTGTAATATACAAAAATGTTGTCGAGTTTGCAAGAGCTCTATCGATCCCAATAGCTTGATCGATCTCATCTTCCCTCTAAAATATTGGAGTTCTTTAACACTATCAACTAAGGTTCCTATGTGTTGGTAGGAACTCGATCGAGCTCCATAGCTCAATTGAGCTCCTTAACACTTTGAACTATCTATTGTGGTGTGTTTATAGGAGCTCAATCAAGCTCAATGCTTGCTAAATATCAATAGATAGATCGAGCAATATTTCAAACCACGGAAACCCTCAACCAATAGTTCCCTTAACCCTCAATCGAGCTATTTGAAAAATGTTGAATTGATCTTTTCTAAACTTGGATTTATTGAGTGCTTAAAATATAGAATTGCAGCCTGCTTACTGCGAGATTTTATACATCTACAAATTCCAGAGGGTGAAACCCCTTCATCTCATTCATATTAGGTGGCGAAGTTAAGGCCAGTGGATTCCTTGATGAATCCACTATCGAATGGCATATCATTTTCAGACTTTTGATTTCATATTATATGTTTATTTAATTTCTTTTAAAACTTATACTAATTTTTTTCCCCACAGTTTTAAAGGTGTCTAGAGAAAAATCAATAGCATAAAATATACACAACCAAAAAACATTAAAATTATGTGGGATCCTCGTGGATCTTTCCTCCTCAAAAGGGTATTTTTTGGTTTTTCAATTTACGTAAAAACTTAGAAGAAGATTGATGGGAACACAAAGGTGTATAAAATGTGATTCGAATATTAATGGGTCAACTTCAAAAAACAACAAGAAATATAATTTAAAAATAAAATAAAATAAAAAATGGGATCTACTACATTATGTGTAGGTCATCCTCCTATGTTTTTTTTTCTTAATTATACAATGAACATGGAATTATTCGAAAACACATCTAAGTGACCACTACTATCCCTAAGGCTGGTAGGCAAAGGAAGAAAACCCTAAACAGAAAAGCTCAAGGAGTTTTCCCTAGTATGGTTGCCATTTCTATTGACAAAAATGCTTCCTAATGACTAGGGTTAGGTCATTGGAAGAGCAAGATCAAAGAGTAACTAATATAATTCCTAAATTTGGTGAATCATTCAAAGATTAAGCAAGAAAAGAGATGAGAAATATAATCTTAGGCTAGTTGGTTGGCCTCCTTGTTGTAGTTTGTAATCCTAAGAAATGATCTCTTTCCGCGCTAAACCTACATACAAACAAACAAGGAACCTTTTTGTGATGAACCTGCAATAAGTAATTAATGAAAACACACGAAATAGCAGAAATAACAAAACTTAGAATCACTTTTATATTGATCGCAGGCCACTTCGAGGGGGCAACCTCCTTTGAGCAAGCTTAATACAAATAAATTCATGGTATCTTCATTGGTCTCAACAAAAACTTATATACTAAGTCTAGGCGCCAATACCATGGGTCAATACCATGTGTCGATACAAACCAAAGGCCAATACAAAATATGGATCAACAATTACTATGGGACGACTTACAAAGCATATGCATCCAACAACAATAATACAAACTATGGATCAACAAATACTATGGGACGACTTACAAAGCATATGCGTCCAACAACAATATACTAACAAAGTAAATAAAAGGGTTGACATGGGTTCCTAACATCCCTCTCCCTTAGAAAAAGCTTTGTCCTCAAAGCTTTAGATGTGGAATTTGATGCAGAATCTGAAGGAGTGGTTCCCTTGTAGCATCCTCGGGTTGCATTCCGGCCCACTGACACTTGTTGAGTTTCAGGGAGGATTGCTTGGAAGGCTGTAGATGAAGAAGGACCATATTAGCTACGTGAAAAGTGCACTCAAAACGGTGCTGATCGGCTTGTTGTTTCAATAGAATTCTTGCCATGTGAAGATTCTCCTGCAGAATGGGAAGAATCTGATTGCGATTTCGAAGAACCGACTCAATTGATTGAACTGGGGAGCTGATGAGTGTGTATGGAAGAAGAAATGGCAGTGCCTGTCCATAAATTGCTTCATATGGTGTCCTTTTAGATGTGGTATTGTACCAATGGAGCGCTTCTAGAAAATCCATAGAAATAGTTGTCCACATCTGTGTAGGGAAGGTCCAAGTATCACACTCAACCACCATCTGGTGAATTTTCATTTTCAGTCCCTTCCAAAAGAAGGTACATTGTTCCCGGTCATAGGTTTTGAGGAACCCATAGTGCCCTGCCGATGAAGAAGCATGGAGTTCATAGAAGAGATAGCCCTGTTGAACAGGTTGCAACCAATTTGGAACAAGTAGAGAAATAGTTGTAAGAGAAACTGGGTCATCAAATGGGCGAGAAGGAGCATCTGCCACCATATTATCCTTACCCTTCTTGTAAGTGATTGCATATTCATAACCCATGAGTTGGATAACCCATTTCCGGTGTGCTGGTGAGGAGACCCGTTGTTCTAGAAAATGTTCCAAACTATGGAGATCAGTCTTGAGGTAGAAATAATTTCCTAATAGGGATGGCTGCCACTTCTGTACTACATGCAAAATAGCCATCATTTTCTGCTGAGATGTAAATGCGGATAAATTCTTACCACAAAGGTCTCTTAAAGGTGGCAATCCCACTGGTGCAACAAAGACACCTGCATATCTATCCAAGGAAGTAGTGGAGACCGTTGGTGGTTGCATCTGAATGGAATGGAGCTGAGTGATGACACCATGTGAATTCTTCTTAAGGATCTTTTATAGGCGATGTGAACTGATGATGTGGAGAGACCCTTGTTGTAAGCCCATAAATTTGTGTTGTGTCCCTTTGACTGAATACTGCATCCAAAGTTCAGCAAAATCCCATAAGATGGGGCCAAGTGTGCGTAACCATTGAACGCCCAAAACCACATCACATCCACCTAGGGACAAGGAAAACATGTCAGAGCGCAGGTTATAATATTCCAGAGAGATACGCCCATTATGACACTTCCCCTTGCAAGGTAAGGTGCCCCCATTGGCAACCATGACTTCAAAGTTGGAGCAAGGATGGACAAAACAATCATCCTGTTTGGCGATCCGAGGGTCAATGAAGTTATGAGTGCTGCCAGAATCAATGAGTATTGTAAGAGGAAGCTTCTTGAAGTAACCCTTGACCCGCATTGTTTGGGGGGTGGTGACGCCGGATAAAGCATGGAGAGATATCTTTGGGTGGTCGTCTTGAGATGGAAGGTCAATAGGTGGCTCCTGAATGTCGACCTAATCATCCGGTGTATCTAGAGCCTCTTCACCAACTTCAGAGGTGGGCGGAGAATCCACATCCAAGAGATAAAGCTTTTGTTGAACACATCTATGTCCCCGAGTGAATTTTTCATCACAATTATAACAAAGCCCTTTTTCTCTATGTGCCTGCATCTTTGTTTCGGACAAATGCTTGATAGGAGTTGGTAGAGGAGCTGGCGGGATGGGAGGTCATTGAGAACCCATGTTGCGTAAGGGAACAAAAGTGGGTTTGGAGCGTTGTTGGGCAGCAATCTTGTCTTCTGCCAAATTAGCCAACCCCAAGGCTTCCATCATTGTGTTGGGACAGAACATTTTGACCTCTGGGCGGATTTCATCCTTAAGATCACTAATAAAACAACTGCTGTAGAAGTCATCAGACAATCCTTCTGTGTGGTTGGCTAGTTTCTCAAATTCTATCTGATACTCTCTCACAGTGCCAATTTGACGAAGTTTAGTGAGTGCTCCGGTGAAGTCATCAAAAGCACTAGGACCAAATCGTTGCAAAAGGAGTTGGAAAAAATCTGTCCACTTTGGCTCGTCATGAGCCTTGATGTACCAACGGTACCATTGAAGGGCTTCTTGTTCCAAATGAAAGGATGCAAGTGGAACATTTTGGACATCAAAAGTATTATGCAGACTGAAATACTGTTCTGCACGATAGATCCATCCAGTCGGATCAATACCATTGAAGCGAGGAAATTCAAGCTTCGGACCACGGAAAGTGCTGGAAGAAGAGAACCCATTAGCTGCAGAAGATTCTGGTTGTCGGTTATTGTTCATGGCTAAATGCTGAAGATGGGGGCTGAGAAATTTTTCATCCAGATCTTGGAGTTTGGTTTGGATGGTTGCAAGTGCTTCCTCCATGGTTTTTGCTCCTGCGCGGGTGACAACCATAACTAGGTGTTTTTTTTTTTTTGGGGGGGGGTGGATAGAAAAACACAAACAAAAGCTTGTTTAGTAAAGGAAAATTTGGATTTGGAAAAAACTCGGATGGGTAATTGGGGTTTGACTAGGTTTTGGACACTGTTGAAGGGACAAGAAAGCAGAAAAGGAGGATTTCAAAAGCGGGGTGAAAGAATGAGAAAATTTGGCAGAGAGGGACAAAGAAGCAGAATTAGGAAAGAAACTCTGTGGTAAAATTTGAAGGTGATTGCGTAAAATCAGAGGAAGTTATGGCAAACCCTAAAAATAGACAAATGTGGGATTTCGGGCTTTGGGAAGTGGAATTTAGGATAGGGTCCTCAGGATTGAAATATGCAGAATGGGATTACAAGGGTTCCAGGGAAGTTTCAAGGGAAACAGAGTGAAAACAAGGGATATATGGAGAAAAAACTAAATTTTATACCTTTTTTTTTCTAGAATGGAGCTGCTACGGCGCGGAAGGGATCTAAAACAGATAGATCTGCAACGGCGCGGAAGTGATCGGAAACAAAGGTATCTGAAACAGCTTTCAGAATGGATCGAAAATGGCTGGATCTGAAATAGATCTGAAACGGCTGGATCTGGAACGGCTTTCAGAATGGATCTAAAACGACTGGATCTGAAATGGATTTGAAACGGCTAGATCTGGAACGGCTTTCAAAATGGATCTAAAACGGTTGGAACTGAAACGACGCAGCAGTGATCGGCAACAGTTCAGCTGAAAATAGATATGGACCCCAGGTATGTGCGGCTTCCTAACAGTTCAAGGGTTTCACTCAGCCACCAATGTTGTCTGACGGCTTGCGTATTGGGGCAGTACCCCTCACTCCATGCCTCAGGTAAAACTGATAACCACTTTGCCACAAATGACAGGTCTTGGTTTATCTCACGGGTGGGAACTAGTCAATCAGGTAGGGGTCGTTGTCCTTTTCGCTGGCAGGTCCTCTCAATGGGCTAGCTACTTTGGGGTTCCTGTGGTACTCCTCACAATGAGTTTTAGGGCTTATGCCCAAGTACTTCCCACAGTTAAGCGGATAGGGATTATTCCCAAATCTGAAGCTGCAACAGATGCGAAAAAAAATATTTTGGCAGAAATTCCACCCAATGAGCCTAAGAAAGTGCTCCGATACCAGATGTGATGAACCTACAATAAGTAATTAATGAAAACACACGAAATAGCAGAAATAACAAAACTCAGAATCACTTTTATATTGATCGCAGGCCACTTCTAGGGGGCAACCTCCTTTGAGCAAGCTCAATACAAATAACTTCATGGTATCTTCATTAGTCTCAACACAAACTTATATACTAAGTCTAGGCGCCAATACCATGGGTCAATACCATGTGTCGATACAAACCATGGGCCAATACAAAATATGGATCAACAATTACTACATGATGACTTACAAAGCATATGCATCCAACAACAATAATACAAACTATGGATCAACAAATACTACAGGACGACTTACAAAGCATATGCGTCCAACAACAATATACTAACAAAGTAAATAGAAGAGTTGACATGGGTTCCTAACACTTTTTCAAATATTCTCAACCATCAATAAATATAATCAATGAATTGAAAAATCATAGCTAACTAAAAATAACTACTTCCGTGCACAATATATTCCACCTCTAATCTATTGATTCATAAACATAGAAATCAAACACTAGTTTGGTGGGGGGGGAAAGGTCTTCGATTTATTAATCAAAAGTGAACAACAAGTTAGTTATATCTAAATCTTGTTGAGGCACTTTCTTCCCTAGATTCCAAATTCCTCTAGCATGGAATAGCCATGAACAATTATTTCTCTCTAGCTCCTTGATCGTGAAAGGATAAGATAATTTAGGGGAATTAAGATAAAAAATTAGACTCAAAGAAGCAAATAACAAAAAACTAGGGTTTTTTATCAACAAAAATGACCATATAAATCATAGGAAATCACTTCTCAATCCTCTAGCATAAGGGTGCTTGATAGCTATGTTGCTTCTTCTCCAATAAACGACCTTCTTTTATACTCTTAAGAATTGGTTCAAGTAGTTGATACGGGTTTTTAATCATGTCCAAGTGTACTAAAGTTGATAATCTCACTCAAGAGTGCACATTTAATGCACATTTATTATTTTTTGCACTTTTTGGAACATCCCCACACCTTGATTTAAGGAAAGGCATGGAGCCTGCATGTATCTTTAGGGAAGGATGCAAGGACCAAGCAAAAAATCCTTTTTTAAGAAGATGCTCAGTGATTAGGAAAAATAAGGCTAGTAACTATTATAGACCATGGATGACCTAATAATGCTATAACACAAGGAAAATGCATGGTGTGCCTTGTATAAATCATCCAATATATAAATCATCCAATATACTTGAAGACCATTACACCTATGAGATAATTGAATTCTAGAACATCAAAATAGAATATCAACATATAGAAATGTAGTTACAACCTTTACCAATTTTAAAGTAAAAGTTGAAAGGTCAATGGCTTACCCCAAATTGTGAGGCATCACGATGCCATCATAGTGGTGGCGGACAAGCTAACAAAAATGTTAGTTACAAAGAATTCGCAAGTAGTGTTTGTGTGAGTAGAAACCGGAGTTTGCACTACAATAGAATCCATTTGGACTATCAACATTTCGAGCTAGATGTTGTGGCTCTTCGTCGGACAAAAAACAATTGTAGCACATGTTCATTATAAATACTGCATGATTATTCAATGTATTTGATTTGAGGCATCCGACCTTCATTTTGCATTTAAGAAACACACAAACGAGACCGCATTTAAGCTAACAAAGGTTTCACATTTCATTTCCATCCACAAATAAGGTTGTGAATATAGAATATATATTTATAAATGCTAATATAGTTAGATTACATGAAGTTCCCAAATTGATCATTTTAGATGAACATATAAAGTTAATATCAAATTACTTTTCGAAGAGTCTATTTCATCTATGGGGCACACAATTGAATTTCATTATAGATTATAATTTATAGACAAATGGACACATATAAATGGTAAATTGAGTAATTAAAGAGACATTGTGAATGCTTGTGGTTGTCCGGGTGGGAAGAGTACTATATTTCGTAGAGTTTTCATATAATATTATGCATCATGTATCATAGAGAATGGGTACATTAAAAGTGTTGAATGGAAGGAGATTTAACACTACAAAATGATAGGATAATCTAATAGAGAAAGTTACAATTGGGGTATAATAATATATAGAAATGGAGGAATATGTTTTCAAAATTAGGAAAAACCTAAAGATAGAAAAGGATAGGCATGAGAGTTATCTAAATAAGAAAAAAATTCATTGTAGACAATTTGGTGTTGGGCCGATTTTTTTGGAGGTACCATTTTTGTGGAGATAGTTTTGGCTTGGACAAAGGCAAAGCGGAAGTGGATTGAAGAAACGGTCAACTCCGATGAAGCAGCCAAGAAATCAGGAAAAACGGTTACGTTGATCAAGTCAAATGGACGGATTTGAGTTAGTTAGTTGGTTTTTGTCCACTTACATTAATGAGTCAGTTAGTAGGATAGTGGGTTAGTGGGAGTAGGGCAAGCTAGGTGAACCCTATAAATATGTAATAAGAGAGACATTTTTGGGTTGTTGTTGTTATTAATATTGTCAGTCGAGTAGAGAGTATGATGTCAGAGCTTGTTTTGGGTCTGTAATGAAGCATTATACTATGTATGTCGAAACTATCTTGAAGAAGTCGAGTCGTTGATCTACAGGCTATGTGTGCAGATCCTTTGTAAGTCATGAAGAAATCTGTAAGTCATAAACTGAAGTGCTTATTTGGCTGCGACTCATAATAAAAGACAAGAACTTCCGTAGTTTTTCCTAGGATGGATTTCCACGTTAAACATGGTGTTCTCATGTGATGCGATATGTGTTTCTTTCCTCTGTTGATTACGTAAATAAATGCATGTTTACAATAATTAGGAAGGATATGGATATGAAATATACTATAAGTATGTGCATCTAGCGATGTCATGGGTTCTATCGAAGTGACTGATGTGTCAAAGATTTGAATTTGTTGATGCTATAGAATAGTTAATGTAATTGGTTGTTTGATGAATGGGTTGTCTGCCGAACTATTCCCCCTCTGCGTTGTAGAAACCCGGTTCCTACAGTTTCCATAGGTACTTCGGGTGAGACTTCATCTGATTCGCAGGTGTTGCCAAAAGGGATTAAACTCCCTTTCGGGCTGGTATCTATGGTGGTGGTGTTTGTTGAATGTTTGAACCTTGGTTGAAGTAAAAGTGCGCCAAAATTTGGTGTCGCGGATCATGTTTTCCTTAGATTGAAATCAGAGATAGAATAAGACCAACCCAATATAGAATAAGACCAATAACATATAGACTTACATTGACTACTAACACTGGAGCACATATATTTTTCATGTTTGAAGTATGTATTAACCACAATTTATTGGACAATGATCTAAACGGAACTAGATGAAGAGTTCCAAGCAAAGCTCTTACACATTATTAATTGTTAAGGAAGTAACATCTCTTTGAGATTGAGCCATTGGTTAGGTAAATGTATAAGGGAAACATTTCAAAATAAATGGGAAAACCTAGGAGATGGAATATGCCATGATGGAGGCATGCCCAACTTTGTTTTAATTTTGAGGTTACACTAGAAGTTCAATGTTATTCCAAAAGGGAGGGGAATGTAATACCTTAATTTTGACCCTTCAATTGTCCTTGCTTAGATATACATATATTATGAATACATGGTAATTTTTTCTTAGGTGTCAAGCCATGTTGACATTGTATATCATACACCCAAAATGAACATTTTCATATGTGGTGTATAGATTCCTAGTTATTTGGATCCCAAGGCCAAGTTCCCACTAGAGAATTCAAGATACTTTAACTTATTTTGTGTTTCTTAAGTGTGACATGGTGATGTCACCACAATGCATTATTCATAAACTCAAAATGGTGAATGTAATTTCATGTAATGGTAGTTTGGAAATGTGAGGGAGTTACATTGTGATGAGAGGGAAAGGGGATGAAAGAAGAAAATAGTCCTTATTAAGTGTTGGGTTGAGAAATCCCCACCTATTTTGAGTATGTTTCTAGATCAAAAACACTTTGGTGAGAAATTATGACATGTATATGTCATGCATATATGCTTGTTGATATTATATCATTATGTTTGTTTATATATGCGTGTTTATACTCTTGTTCCTCTTGACTACTTCACCCACGGATTTTGGCTAATTGAATTGAATTTATACTTATTTTATTGTTATGGGGCCATTTAAGAACTTTAGAGCATGGTGTAGAAAGTGTATGAGCCCATGATGGATTTTCCTTTTCATGATCCATATGTACCTTGTGTTGACTAGACTTTATTGTTTAGAGATAATAGTTGTTCCAATATGCTAGTGACATTCCATGGATATGGGATTCTGAAGACTTGCACCATCTTAAAAAGGACCATGTAAACTTGTAGCTTAGTGATCTAAGATCCCCAAAAAAATGTACCTTAGATATCAAAGACTCCCTAATAAGTGTGTGCTTTAATGATGGAATGATGGAGCTAGCTAGAGAATAGAAGATTCCCATAGGCTAAGTGAGTGGCAGTAGAGGACCATATGTGAATTTATACTAGATTAATTAACACTGAGAATCATGGAAAAAGTTGTTTTTTGGCTCGATCAAGCAACACTATGTTTGGATTATGTTGAAAGAGGGTTGTAATAGGCAAATCATTGCCCTTATTGTGTCATAGCCTAGCTTGGAGGCAATACCAGTGATGGATTCTTACAAGTAAGAGGAAAATTGTTCATGTTGCTAGTCCACACAAGAATTCTTTCTTATAGATAAGTATTCTACTCCCTTGTGTGTTTTTTTATTGATATTATGAGTTGTGAGTATGGATTCAAAAATGAGTAAATTAAATGAATTGTGTGTAAGGAAGATATCATGTGTATGTACATCATTTATATTTTGTATTTTCTAATTAAATCAATATTGTTAATAATTTGTGCATAAATTAGATAGCTTGTATATATGAATCAATGTTGTGGATGCCTTTTACTTCCAATTTAGATCATTTAGAAATTTGGAAAATGAGTTGATTTAGAACCTAGTCATAAGCTTTATTCACAAATTTTGTCTAGTTGGTACCATGTTGTCCTTGGAGGATGGTTGGGTGTGCCATCCCACGTTTCACGGTTAATCCCACATATAACCTTGACCATTGCACAACCCTAATATACCATGATATTCATGCATATAGGATGAACACAAGGGAGCGAGGGAGTGGTGCCTCTTACTAACTTGGCCATCATTCCCTTCTTCTCCTTGTGGCGCACACACAAAACAAATCCTTTAAACTCTCATATGCCCTTCATACATTTGCACGAATTTTTTAACACTCCTCATTTAATAGGACCTTTGCACCCACATTAAATAACAATTTCAACATATTCATAATAGTAATAATCTCCCTAACCATTTAACTCATCAAAAGTGTGAAAATTTAGATAAGCTTCTCTCCAACCTTTCCTATCATAAAAAGAAAATGTTAAAACAAACCAATTAACTTCTTATATTTTTTAAAAATCTAATAAGAAAAAATTCATCTCAATAATAACATGATTAACAATAAGAAATATATATTTATAAGTCAAAATACTAAATTAACTAAACCATTATATATATATCTATATATATATATATATATATATAAGTCAAAATACTAAATTAACTAAACCATTATATATATATATATATATATTTTGTTCGGAAAAACATTCTTGTAACCTCTCTTTAGACTTGGTGGATAGACTACCCTAAAAAAAGAATGTATTTGTCAATATTATATATCCCAAAACATTTCCAAAAGGAATTTTTAAATAATATCATTGGGCCTATCAGCATCCTGTCAACATTATTCAAAACAAATCAAAACATCTATATAGAGTCTGTAGCCCTATCTTCGAGCTATATCAAAATTAACTTGTGAATATTCCTTTCGAGAAATCTTTTCATTACTAATGTACACAGATTTAATAAAAGAGGGGATGAGCATATGCCCTTAGGCTTAGCCAACACAATACAACATTGTCTATTCATGAACACATGATAGAAGGAGAAGGAGATATGTTGAAAAAGGCTAAACAACTCAAGAACCTCTTCGAGCATAGGATGCTAAATATAACTTCTCTCTCTCTCTCTCTCTCTAACACACACACACACACACAATCCTTTTCACAGTTTGGATTATGTACTCTTGATTATATTAGAAGACCGTATTGGATGAGGAACTCTAGTTCTTATTGGCTTCTTTCTGAAGATCTAGGTTTGCATGGGATTGGGGCTGAAGAATGGTCTGCATACATTCAGGGTATAAATAGTGCATGCATCAGATTATCTGAGGAAAAAGACTCTTTGGTGTAAAAGGACAGTTACACTACTTATTTCCTTCTCAAAGGTCTCTTTCGAGGATATCTGGAAAGAGCTTAATTCTGTAATTGATGGTCTTTCTAAGAAGCAATAGGGGGTCTTGAAGATTCATCAAATTTTGATGAATATAAGGAAGAAGTCCTTGTTTCAAATGATATACATCATATTTTCTAAAGGTGGGAAGAATTCCTTGTTTCAAATTATATACTTCATATTTTCTAAAGGTGGTAATTTCTTAGATGACTGTATAACTTAAGTTTACAAAGCCTATTCTCTATTTGTATGATCAATTGGAATTACAACGGTAGGTGTTAGAATAACACCTATCAGTGTTATTCTCTCCACTTTTAATCCGAGATGGTGGTTGATCTCCACGGATCCTAGATTGCATGAGGATAAGACAAGTGTACTATCCAAATTAATTTTATGGTTGTTACTCCAAGTTCGAAATAAATAATTATAAAAAAAAAGAATATCACAAATAATTGGTAGTTGATGCATGGATAACGAGGAGTTAGTGGTAGACAACCCATTTAACTAAAAGAAGGTTGGTGATAACAACTAGCTAAGGCATAGACAACCAATGATTACAACTACACATGGAGTACAAGTAACATATTTAATTTGTTTGTAACTTTTGGCCTATCAATGTTCCAAGTTAAGTGGTTGTGCTAGTTTGATAGTTATGTTAGTTTACAACTACACATATTAAATATAGCCATGATCTATTACAACAATGAATATATATATGTATGAGAATGTGCTTTCTTTGATTCTATGGAACCAGATCCATCTTAAACCCGTATCTATCAAGCACCGAGAGGGATCCAATTTCTTGAGGTGTAATTCTTTTTTTTAAAATTTAAACTCAAGAAATTTGATCTCTCTTGATTGATAGATCCGAGTTTAAGATTTAAGTTTTTATTTTATAAACAAACATCTATTTTTTATTTACTTTTCATAATATTTTATTTTATGAACCAACATGGATTTTTTTAAAATACTTTCCATAATTTTTTATTTTATGAGCCGAGTCAATTATTAGGCCGACATAATATTTACTACTTTTTACTTTAATATTTACTACTTTTAGTAAATATATGACATTGCCTACTTTTTACTTTAATATTTACTTTAATATCGGGAAGCAGAAGCAGGGCAAGGGTTGTAGAGTCCATTATCAGGCCGACATAAGATTTACTACTTTTTATTTTAATGTTACAAACATTACATCACGTTACAAGATCTCTCCCATAATATTCACTATCACTATTATTTTTGGTCGACATAATATTTACTACTTTTTACTTTAATGTTACAAACGTTACTAATGTTACATCACGTTACAAGATCTCTCCCATAATATTCATTATCACTATTATTTTTACTAGCGTTACTAACACGTTACAAAATCTCTCCCACACTAGGTTGTAGAGCATAACAAGAGACACAAATTTTTCTATGATAAAAAAATAATTTTATTTTTTTCTAATTTATAAATTAATATAAATAATTAATAAATCTTCAAACAATTTATCGATAAAAAATGTTATTATAAAAAAAGTAATGCATTATTCCATTTGAATTTTTAAAACTATGAAAAATGAACAAAACCATGAGTTCGCGCTTTCTTAATTTATGGAAAATGCCTACAAAGTCTATGGATGGATTGATTATAATTATATAAAACTTCAAGTTCGCACTTTCTTAATTTATGGAAAATGCCTACAAAGTCTATGGATGGATTGATTATAATTATATAAAACTTCACATGCCTACAAAGTGTATGGATGGATTGATTATGATTATATAAAACTTCAAACACCCTCAATCTTCCTCAAATGTTCTTATTATGTTGAAGATTTTGGACAACCAAATCAAATCTAATGATTAGGAGGCTTTTAATAAATGGTGAACATCAATAATACTAAGTTTCTTCCTTTTCACGCACTCAACTTTGTCCACCCACTGTAGCATGCCATGCGCCCCGCAAGCACTTCTAAAAATCAGTACGAGTCGTCGTCTATTCCATGGGTATTTGAAAACATTTTGAACTTTGTACTTTCAACCCACTAAAGTCAAACGGTCTCATTTTAAAAGATAAATTCGACTCCATTTAGTTGGTGGCTTTGATTTTAAAGGCTTTTTTATTTTGTACTTGTACATCCACTGTCACCACCCACTACTCACTACTCATATGACCTTTTATAAAAGGTCCATTTCTCTTGAGTGGAGGACTTAGTGCATTCCACCTTGGGTTGGAATTTGATGGGTAAATTGAGATTTGCCTGTGAAATATGATTACAAATCATAATAAACTATAATAAGCTTAAAATCCATAAAACGTTAAAACCTTAAGTAAAAAGGTTTTAATGATAAGATTTGATGAGTAACCTTGATTTCAAATTCCAACACTGGTTCCACCCCAAGCAACTAGGTAACAAACAATTTATGGAGTTTGACTATTAGTAAAGTTACTTTGTCATCCAATTTCCTAAAAATTTAGCAAAACCTTAACAAGGGATATTATCCCTCTTCAAGTTCAGCATTTAATGTTAGTGGGACTAGAATGTGAATAATTAGATCTGATTCAATGATCAATCCAACACTAGAATGTGAATAGTTAGATGTGATTCAACAATCAATCCAATTATTCGCATCCTTATAGCAATAACATTAAAAATTAGGTTGCTGAATGGATATTAATGTTTTAAAATCTAGAATCCAGTGAACTGGATGTTGTCCATCTATGTCTTTGTTGTCGAATTTTTACTAATTTAAAATAGCGTCCACCTATTTTTTTTCAATAGAAACATGTTAGGGGCCATCCTAAAAGGCCTCACTCTATCAACACCTCGAACAAAGAAACCTATCCCCAATGCCCAAAAATTGAATCCTGGGCTGCAAATGCTTGTCAATTGTGACAACCCTATCGCATCCACCTACTTTTTAACATAGAAAAAAGACATAACTTGTATGAAAAGTATGAAGTATTACAATCCAAAATACCCCCTATTTAGTAGCTACATCCAGGATGAAACCCAATTCATAAAGGCATCGATCCGAGACTAACCACAACCTCCAAATCTGTCAATAACTAGTGCATATACGGGATATTCCAATCCCTCAGAAGAAGTCGAAGTCATCCAATTACAATATTTAAAAACCAGGTATAAGTGGTCCAGCCCCAAAAGAGATCAAATATATAATAATCGGTCCATCCCCAAATGGAGTCAAGATAGTAAACGCCGGAACTAATAAAAAAACAAAAAACAGTGAGTAACTAAATAGTAAAAATGTTCCAGAAACCCTCAAAGGGTAGCTAGGAACTCTCCAGAATCTCATAGAAGATCTTGTCCGCATCCGCATCCAAACCATCCGCATCCAAACCACGACGTGAAAGGGAGTCCGCCATAGTATTATGAGCCCTATATATATGAATGATGGAGGTCTGAGGATAAAGGAAGAGAAGATACTTCGTGTGATCCAACCATAATCCAATATAATATTTGCTTTATTTGCGAAGAAAAGAACCAGCCAAAGTGCTAAGAGCTCATCCTTAGAATTTGTACCCACACCTCCATGCATCCAAAGCTTAATCTGGTCACCATTAGATAGCTCAATGAATGCACCAACCCCACAATAGCTAGATGAGACCTAGGCAGCACCATCAAAACGTGCACAGTTCCAAATCGAAGAAGATGAGAAGAACTAACATCACGAGCAGCGATCGGAAGATCTCCAATAATAGAAATACCAAAATCTTTAGCATTGGACAAAGTCAAAACGGCAACACGGCTAGCTTCAGAAACAGTATTGTCAAATAGCAAACGGTTCTGAGACTTCCAAATCTACCATGAAACCAAACAAGCCAAAAACCCCAATTATTTATTATGTAAAAAGATACACTTGAACCACTACTGAATAGTAAAATCCCTGCCAACAGATAAAGGATAATGGATTGCCCAGAAATTCCCAAACTTTCGCCACGAAGGGACAAAATAGCTGAATAGTAAAATCCCTGCCAGCATGGATAGAGGATAATGGATTGCCCAGAAATTCCCAAACTTTCGCCGTGAAGGGGCAAAATAAAAAGAAATGCAGAAAAGATTCAGCATCCTGCCGACAACAACTAGTACGCATCCACCTACTTGCCATGGAATAGTTCCTTTCTAGGGCCAACAACTAGTACTGACCTAGATATTATTTCCACACCCTGTCTAGACATTTATGCAAATGATTCTTGCTTTTCTCTCACGCGAACTCAAAAATGAAAACAGTTTGCATTCACATATACACGCTCCTCTATGAATCTGGACGAGATTAGCATGAATTATCCATAGGCACCGAACAACCAGGGATTAAGCCAAAATCTCATCGCCCTGTATTAAGCCTTTGCCAGGCTTTTTTATCATATCGTGTCGAATATGGAGAATGCCAAGGCTTCTTATGCGCTCGGTTTAGCAATCATTGCTTTAGTGTTACTTTCGATGCCGAGTTCAGACGCCTCTGACGATCATCAGGAGATGAAATCCTATATCGTTTTCATGGATAGATCCATGAAGCCTGACCATTTCAGTCTCCACCAACACTGGTACACTTCAATTATAGACCACGTTTCCGGATTCAAATCGGATCCCACAGCTATGTTATATATGTACGATACAGTAACACATGGTTTTGCTGTCAAGCTCACCAGGACGGAGGCTCAAGCAATGGAGAATATGGATGGATGTTTGGCTGTATTTCCAGACTCCATCAATCGGCTTCATACTACTCGAACCCCGGACTTTCTGAGGTTGAGCTCTAGTCATGGTCTATGGCCACTGTCGCATTACGGTGATGATGTTATCGTGGGCATGCTGGATTCGGGAATATGGCCCGAGAGCAAGAGCTTCAGCGATCATGGCCTTACGCCGCTGCCAGCTTCCAGATGGAAGGGAGAATGTGAAATGGGTGCCGACTTCAACGCTTCCCACTGCAACAACAAACTCATTGGAGCCCGCTACTTTCTCAAAGGATATGAAGCCGCGTATGGCCGTATAGACGAAAAGGAAGATTACAGATCTCCTCGAGATGCCGAGGGCCATGGTACGCATACTTCGTCTACTGCGGCCGGATCGGATGTGAGTGGGTCGAGCCTTCTTGGCTTTGCCAGAGGAACGGCTAGAGGCATCGCTACCAAAGCTAGATTGGCGGTCTATAAAGTCTGCTGGGCACTGGATTGCTTCAGCACCGATCTGCTTGCAGGAATGGAGGCGGCTGTTTCGGATGGAGTCGACTTGCTATCCGTATCAATTGGCGCCGATGGTGCTCTTCCTTATTATTCCGACCCTATAGCAATTGGAGCTCTCGGAGCTATTGAGAAGGGCGTTTTTGTGTCATGCTCAGCTGCTAATGAAGGGCCAACTCCTTCTTCGATTTCCAATGCGGCGCCGTGGATAATCACCGTAGGCGCCAGCACCGTCGACAGAGAATTCCCGGCTCCTGTCGTGCTGGGGAACGGCAAAAACTACATGGGCTCCTCCCTTTACAAAGGGAAGAAGACAGTGGGCAACAAGCAATTTCCTTTGGTATACGGAAAAACAGCATCGAGCCACGACGAGACTGCAAATCTCTGTATGGAGGGAAGCCTTGATCCTAGTATGGTTCGTGGAAAAATTGTGGTTTGTGATCTTGGAGAAAACGGAAGGTCGCAGAAGGGACTGGTTGTTCGACGAGCTGGCGGTGTGGGGATGATTCTTGCCAACAAGCCTGCTAATGGGGAGGATGTGTCGGCCGATTGTCATATGTTACGAGCAACGAGGGTCAGTTCCAAATCGGCGGAAGACATTAAAGCGTATGTCAACAGGACTGAAAATCCTACAGCTTCAATTAAAGCGGAGGGACTGACCGTGGTGGGTAAAGCACGAGCCCCCGTGGTAGCCGGCTTCTCGTCGAGAGGACCGAATCCGGTCGTGCCGGAGATCCTTAAACCGGACCTGGTTGCTCCGGGCGTCAACGTATTGGCAGCGTGGAGTGGGCACGCCGGGCCAACAGGCTTAATCTCCGATAAGAGAAGAGTAGACTACAACATACTCTCCGGGACTTCGATGTCTTGTCCTCATGTCACCGGCATAGCAGCGCTCATACGCGCAGCACATCCGACTTGGACACCCGCTGCAATAAAATCGGCTCTAATAACATCAACTGATCTCGATGATAATAGTAAAAACCTTATACGAGACTCCGTCACCGCGCTACCGGCAAACGCCTTCGCAATAGGCGCCGGTCATGTGAATCCCAACGCTGCCCTGGATCCCGGGCTGGTCTACGAAGCGGGGATGGAGGAGTACGTGAGCTTTCTGTGTAGCCTAAATTACACGGCAAAACAAATTTATCTTCTAACAAAGAGGACGAGTTCCTGCCCCAAATTACGCGCCAGGCCAGGAGATCTGAATTACCCATCGTTCTCCGTGGTGTTTAAGCCGCGTGATTTGGTTCGTGTTACAAGGAGAACGGTGAAAAACGTTGGGGAAGCCTTCTCTGAGTATGAAATGGCAGTTGAGAGCCCTCCAAACGTCAATATAATCGTTGAGCCGAGCACACTTACCTTCAAAAAACAAAACGAGAAGGCAAATTTTACAGTGAGATTTAAAAGCAAAATAGCATCTAGCGGACGCCCAGAGTTCGGGC
Organism: Larix kaempferi; assembly: GCA_027924585.1. Classification (NCBI taxonomy): domain Eukaryota; kingdom Viridiplantae; phylum Streptophyta; class Pinopsida; order Pinales; family Pinaceae; genus Larix; species Larix kaempferi. The sequence goes on from BSBM01000073.1 coordinate 18,318,657, forward strand.
AAATTTCGTGGAAATGTATTAAGGGTGGAACACAGGTCGTTCGAAGTCCTGTAGCCATAGCCTGGGAAGATAATGATGAATAAACCAGTTCACAAGCACATAATATTCTGGAATCGTCCATAATCGTATGGGCTGCCTCCGCATTTGGCCCACACATTAACCAGAACTCCTCTGTTTTCAATAAAAATAAAAGCAATACTTGAACATGTTATACATTTTGTTTGTTTTATGTGGGTACAACGGTTGAAATACATCGATCTTATTCTTCAGTTTCAAGTTGGGTTAACATCTTCTAGTTATCTTGTTACACCAATATAGAAATACATCGATCTTATTCTTCACTTTCAAGTTGGGTTAACATTTTCCAGTTATCTTGTTACATCAATAGGTGTTTATATTGGAGTTTTTTAAAAATTTGATTATGTGGTTTGGACGGTACTAGAATCCAGTGTTTTTTATTGTGCAAAATTTGAATTTTACTGTAGTTTAATGACCATTTTGATGGTAAAACTGATTCAATATCATCAAAAACCCTTTGGGCATCCAAAATTTCAGAGTTTGAGAGTTGTAACCACGATTTTTAAAAATTTGCTTTTTCAAGTGTTTTTTCTAAATTACAGGAGGATGAGACAAGTGTATTGTTCAAATTGATATTATGGCAATCGTTCCAAATTCCAAATAAACAATTATAAAAAAATATAAAAAACAATTGGTAGCTATGCATGGATAACTTACATGAATAATAAGTAACTTGTTCGTAGCACTTTACTTATAACATACGGAAAATCAAAATCTATAATCTATAGTCACTTTCAAATCAGAGAAAAATTGGAGCCCCAGATTTTCAATGGGTCAGATGAAGATTGTGTGGAATGCACACAATTAAGGTTAAGTTTTATTGGTTGTAGTCATGGCGCCATCTCAGATTTAATGCAGGTACAAACGATCTGGTTTCAATCGTCGAGGAGGTTATGACATAATTCATTCATGCCCCTATCTAACGCTGAAACCGATTGTTTTTTAATCAAGAGAGGCATTTATTGTTGTTGTGGGGATGTACAGTGTGATTTGATCTAACTTATCTTTGGAGCAGTGCCGTTCAGGGATGGATGCAAATGATGTAAGTGTATTTTATAATAGTGTATTTATTGTTGTTGTGGTATTTTTAATCATTGGATTGGTTTGGTTGTATATCAGATTCAATGGTCTATATTTCACAATAACAATATTAAATGTATTATTAAGAAGTGTTTATTAAACTCTATTAAATTAATTGTAGTCAATTTGATTTATACCTCACAATAATAACAACATTAAATGCAGTACTACTAAATATTTATTAAACTCCAGTAAATGGATTGCAGTAAATTGTCATGGATCACAACGACCGGTTTTGACCCGTGCATTCACGAGAACCCATCTTGACTCGCGCATTCACATTTTTTCCGTTCATCAAATGTATTTTCATGCCACTGTTTCACTTGAACCCCCCATGTGAATTTCCTATTGACCTTGCATTTGAAATATTCTTAAACAAGCAGTTTGTGCTTAGTTCCTAGCTCAACTTTCTAACTTTTCATGACTAATGGGATGGTTTGAAATTATTTCTCAATTGCCAACACCTACATGAGCTCCCACGGTGAACCAATAATATGTTGACAACCTAAATGTTTTAACAGAAGTTAAGGGAAATCAGTCTCTTAACAGTGGATTATCTGACGCACATTTCACATTATCATAAAATGTTTTTTTGGTTCAACGTTTGCTTTTTCTTTTGCAACTATAAAATTTACCATTCATACTAGAACGCCAGTACCACTAATAATAAAATTTTAATAGCCATTGAATACTAGAAAGAGTACTCCATTCCGCTGGCCCTGGTTCTCACAAATAATCATAAATACCCTATACATTGTAAACACTTTGAGTGATTAATTAAATAGGCTGCTCTTCCATGTTTGAGATTAAAGTTAGTGGATGCAAATATACAAGTTTATTTGGGATTAAAGTTAATGGATGCAAATATACAAGTTTATTTGGGATTTTTTTGATAGCTGTGTAGCATTCAACCTTTACCATGTCCAATATAAAACATAAACTTAATATAAGTTTAGTGAATTTAATTATTTTAGGTGATTCCATGCCTTTGACTTAGAATGCATTATAGGTGTTATTTACACAAAAGCTAATCTCTAATTGAGTCTAAATGGTAATGGAGAAAAACCAAAACTGCCACGTCAACAATTTTAACCGGATTTTGGTTGAAGGAATTGCCATATTTTGATGCAAAACATATAGAGTTCGCAGAAAATGTTCATAATCTATTTTATTTCTATGGTTATTTGGCTATGTGTGCATGACATCATTTTAGAAATTTGGATAAGTGATTGCAGTTGCACATCTTTTGGTAGTCACATTAAATTTTGAGTAGCTTTGCATAGGCATAGGCATTATGTTGTAATGCTATAGAGTAAACTAAATGGTACTGACTATTTTTTGCCATAATCCAAGAATGTGATTTTTATCAAAATCATGATTTTATGTTCAAATTGTATTTTTGATTGCAGAAATAGAGCGTATGGTTCAAATTCTCATAATCGTCTTTCTTTCTTGGACACTGAGCCCTATATTACTATCTCTACTCCCCGGACACCAAACTGCAAGGCCCGTGATCACGACCTGTCACCCATTAGAATCTCTCAATCCATGCACAAATCATGAGGTGATAATGTCAAGTTGCAATGTTCTAGACACCATAGTGTACTGCCTCACGGCTGGTCGAACAGTGGAGACCAAACGTCGTCGCCATCAAGAGGACGAGTTCGTCGGCTGGGTAAGTCATGATCTCACAATCTTACGATGCGGGGATGGAGGAGTACGTGAGCTTTCTGTGTAGCCTAAATTACACGGCAAAACAACTTTATCTACCTAAAGGAGGAGTAGAAGACGCTCATGCTGGAGTTTTTCCACTTGACAAAACAAGAAAAGAAAACCTAAAAGTCCAGTATTATCTTCCACCGTTGGATTTCTCTTCATCGACGGCGTAGGTCTGATTGAAGCAATCAAGAGACTTTTGACTGGCGATTATAGCATGTGTGTGGACCAATCAATTAATTCCAATGCTCATAACCTAATCTCATTGGCAGATTAGTGACTTTAGCGTGGTTAGTATAGTCTAAATTCTCGTCACGAGTTGGGAAAAATTATTTCTGCGCCATTTTTGGTATCAGAGCGGGTAACATTGTGCATTCAAATATAAAGTGATTCTTGCATTAAAGACATGGCTCTTACAATTGGAGGTAGAGGTCTGGTCGAAGAGGAAGACCAACAGCAAATACGGAACTAGAAGCAGAATTGAGAAGACTGCAAACTCGGTTGGAAGCTCTTGAGATTGATAGGCAGAGGAATCCAGGAGTTGGATATGTCAGTGAACCAGAGGAAGAACCTTCGGAAGAAGTGAGGGAAGTTGCAGAGGAACCTGTAGAGATCAGGATGCTGCGATCAGTGCTTGGGGTCAATACAAGACCAAAGCCATAAGTATCTACCTATCATGGAAGTTTGAATGCTAAGGAGATGATTGATTGGATCAATGAGATGGACAAGTTCTTCGAGTATGAAGAGACGGATGATGATAAGAAATTCAAGTTTGCTGTCACAAGGTTGAAGGGACATGCGGCTTTATGGTGGGATGGCGTGCAGGCCAAAAGGAGAAGACAAGGCAAACAGAGGATTAAAGAAAGCTGGGACAAAATGGTTGGGACAAAATGGTTGCCAGATTAAGAGGTAAGTTTTTGCCTAAAGAATATCAAATTTCATTGTTTAGACAAATGCAAAATCTTAAGCAGAGGTTGTTGACTGTTAAGGAGTACACCAAGGAATTCTATAGAATAAACTTGAGAGCAGGGTACGTAGAAGACACGGTAGAGAAAACAACAAGGTATGTGAATGGCCTTAGAATGGACATTCAGTATGAAATGAGCATGTTATCCCCTTGTAATGTCGAAGAAGCTTATCAATTTGCCTTGAGGGCAGAGAAGAAATTGATGAGGAAACAAAATGGCAAGGAAAGAATGTTGCTCGAGGGAGAGGATAACAATCTGGTAGAGGTAGGATCACAACATAGAAGGAAGGGGCTGCTAGCTCAAGTCAACAAGGACAAACTGAAAGTGACTCCAGAGGAAGAGAAAGAGGCAGGGAAACTGTCTATAGATGTTACAAATGTAACCAATTAGGTCACAGGTCATTTGAATGTCATGAAAATGAACGTCCAAACCAAAGAGGTGCCCATATTGGTCAAGCAGAAAAAAGGGGAGACAAATGTACCAGTAGTTGACAATGCGCCGAGAGTCTTTATTGTTGAAAAGAGTGTTACTGAAACCAATGAAGGAGACCAATGAGCCAGCACAAAGGAAGGCTCTGTTCAAAACTGTCTGCACAGTAAGAGGCAAGTGTTGTACGGTAGTCATTGATAGTGGCAACACATACAACTTAGTGTATACAGAGGTAGTGGAAAAGTTGGGTTTGAAGAAGACCAAACACCTAGTGCCATATAAGGTGTCTTGGTTGCAGAAAGGCCATCCGTTATTGGTAAATGAACAATGTGAAGTTGAATTTCAGATTGGGCAATACAGGGACAATGTGTTATGTGATGTCATGCCAATGGATGTTTGCCACATTTTATTGGGCAGACCACGGCAGTTTGACAAGAAGGTTATGTATGATAGTAGCAACAATTGTTACAAGTTTGAAAAGGATGGCATAAATCATACACTCCTATCTATGCAAGAAGAAGGTGTAGCCCAAAAGTGCTATTGCTAAGTGGAAACTAATTCTTGCAGTAGATGGAAGAGGAGGAGGTAATTTTTGCTTTAATCTACAAGCCTAAGTTAATACTTACAAATACTAGTATCGCAGATTTGCCTATTCAAGTCCAAGAAATGTTGCATGTGTTTAGTGATGTAGCGGTAGATGATTTGTTGAATGAACTGCCTCCCAAAAAGAAGCATAAGTCATCATATTGACTTGATTCCAGGTGCAAGTCTACCAAATAAGGCTGCATACAGGATGACACCCAAGGAAAATGAAGAAATCAGAAAACAGGTCCAAGAATTGTTAGAGAAAGTTTGAGTCCATGTGTTGTACCCACTATTCCTCACTCCAAAGAAAGGTGGGGAGTGGAGGATGTGTACAGACTCTAGAGAAATTAATAAGATCACTATTAGATACAGGTTTCCATTACCTGATGGATTGCTTTAGTGGAGCAGCTTATTTTTCCAAAATTGATTTGAAGAGCGGTTACCATCAAATAAGAATCATGGACGGAGACGAGTAGAAGACAACATTCAAGACCAATGATGATTTGTATAAATGGCTAGTCATGCCTTTTGGACTATCAAATGCACCTAGTACATTTATGAGATTGATGAATGAAGTTCTAAAGGAGTTCATTGGTAAGTTTGTTATTGTTTATTTGGATGACATTTTAATTTTTAGTCAAACAAGAGAAGAACATTTGAGACATTTGAGGTATGTTTTAGAAAGGCTACAACGGGAAAAGTTATTAATAAATATGAAGAAATGTTCTTTCCTAAAACCATAAATGGTATATCTGGGTTTTTTCATTTCTCAAGATGGATTGAAATGGATCATGAGAAATTAAAGGCAATCATTGATTGGCCTTCCCCTAAGAATATCTTTGAAGTCAGGAATTTTCATGGTCTAGCTAGTTTGTGACAGAAAATTCATTAAAAACTTTAGTGGTATTTTTGCACCCATGATAGAAACTCTTAAGAAGGATAAACAACTATTTCAATGGACAACAACAGTTGAGAATAGTTTTTAGTTATTGAAGAAGAAGATCACCAAAAAGCCAGTGTTGAATTTGCCTAATTTTAATAAGCTTTTCCAAGTCAAGTGTGATGCTAGTGGAACAACCATTGGAACTGTGTTAAGTCAAGAAGATAAACCTATAGCTTATTTCAGTGAGAATCTCAATGAATCTAAGCAAAAATACTCATCTTATGATAAATAATTTTATGTAGTTGTCCAAGCATTGAAGCATTAGAGGCATTACCTCAAGCCAAAAGAATTTGTGTTATTTTCTAATAACTTATGAAACAGGACACGACCTTTTAGGCCTCGATGTCTGTGTCCCACATGCTGGGCGCGTGACACGGCCTGACACGTGTCAAACACGTGATTTAATGTGTCCTGAAAGAGGGGAAACATTATGGGAACGTGTCAGACACGTGCCCGAACGTGCCCCCTCTTTTAGGACACATGTCCTGCAGAAAATAGAGTGTCGGGGGAGAAATCAATGAGTTTAATACAATGATTTATGCCTTGAAGATAAGGAGTACATCTATCAATCCCAAGGACAGATGGTAGAAATCTTATATCATGGACAATTGTGTTAATTAGAATGGATATATGAGATAGGTTATCATGTTTAATCTCTCTTGTATGGAGCTTTGGTCACCACCCAAAGCAAAAATTTAACTACTTTCTATCATAATGATGAACTCGCATGGTGAATCCCTTGAAATGGTGATGGATCAAACTCTAATTGCAAAAAGAATTTGCAATAAGGCTTTGAGATTGTAGGAAAGATTTGTAGTGTGGATTATGTCTTTGTATATTATATTTTCATGTATTATTGAAGGTTGGAATGGAAATAATTCCATCCCAATGAGGGATCCTGTCTCGGATCAAAAAGAGAAGCCATTGATGCAACTAAACACTACCACAAGAGGTTCTATATAGATATCAAAGCTCATATATCATTGTATGATTCTAATTTGTATCTTGTATGAATATATGATGTATCAGTATGAACTTCTGGGGTCGTCATGTCTCGTGTCAGATACTCATATTTTCGTGCCCTTTGTGTCTCGTGTTATATATATATATAAAACGTGTCCCCAGTGTCCTATTTCTGGGGTCATCGTGTCTCGTGTTAGATACTTGTATTTTCGTGCCCTCTGTGTCCCATGTTATCATGTTACTTGTGACTTAGCTAATAACCATGCATTGCAATTCATACTACAACAGCCCAAGTTGAATCAGAAACACGCCAAATGGGTAGAGTTCTTACAAGATTTCACCTTTGTATTGAAACACATTAGTGGGTGAGCAAATCAAGTGGTTGATGCTTTGAGCAAGCGAAATCTAATTTTGCAAGGAAGTCAGGTTCAAGTTTTGGGTTTTGACTACTTAAAGGAGTTGTATCAGGAAGATGTTGATTTTCAGGAAGCCTACGAAGCATTTAAGAATCCCATGGATAGAGATAGAAGCCCATGGATAGATTTTCAGGAAGCCTACGAAGCATTTAAGAATCATGTGGATAGAGATAGAAGCCCATGGATAGAAGTTATGTTACAAGATGGGATTTGATTCAAAAACAGTTAGTTGTGCATTCCAAATTGTTCTACGAGGGAGAATTTAATTAAAGAAAAGCATAGTGGTGGGATAACCAGACATTTCAGACATGACAAGACCTATGAATAGTTAAAGCACTTTTATTATTGGCCAAAGATGAGGAGTGAAGTCCGAAAATTTGTGGAAAGATGTAGATTCTGCCAGTATGCAAAAGGGAAGAGTCAAAATGCGGGTTTATACACAGCCTTACCAATTCTGGACATACCTTGGGATTCAGTGAGCTTGGAATTTGTATTAGGTCTACTAAAGACACAAAAATGTAATATGTAATACTCTATTTTTGTGGTGGTTGATAGGTTTTCAAATATGGATCATTCGTTCCTTGTTTTAAAATGAGTGATGCTACACATATTGCTAATTTGTTTTTCAAAGATGTGGTAAGATTACATGGGTTACCTAGGAGCATTGTCTTAGATAGAGACACTAGGTTCTTGGGGCATTTTTGGAGGACACTTTGGAAGAAACTGGACACAAATTGAACTATAGCTCAACTTACCATCCATAGATAGATGGTCAGATTGAGGCAATCAATAGAAGCTTGGGGAATATCTTGAGAAGTCTAGTTGGAGAGCATCCCAAGCAGTGGGATCATATACTTTCTCAAGCAAAGTTTGCATACAATGACTCTCCAAATGGAAGTACATGAATGAGCCCTTTTCAAATTTTATACGCTATGCATCCTAGAGGAGTGCATGAGCTTAGAGATTTAGGGAAAGCAGAAAAGAGGAGTGCAGATGGTGAAGAATTTGCCACTGTAATACATGAATTGCATGAACAAGTGAAACAGAAGTTGCAAGAGAATAGTCTCAAATACAAAGCTAAGGATGATTTGAAGAAAAGAGAGGTGAAATTTGAAGTTAGAGATCTAGTTCTAGCCCATATGAGGAAGGACATATTTCCAAAGAGAGAATATCACAAGCTGAAATTCAAGAAAATTGGACCATGCAGAATATTGACAAAGTTTTCAGTGAATGCGTATGAGATAGAGTTGTCAAAAGATGTAGGCATCTCGCCTATTTTTAATGTAGCATATTGATACCATTTTCATGCAGGTGAATCAAGTCAAACAACAGAAGACATTGAGAAGGAACAGAAGGCCCAGTGGAGGAAGCAGCTGCCAGTAGTAGAACCTCTAGGTACCTAAGACTATTCTGGATAAAAGGGTGAGCAAAATGACAAGGGGCAAAGAGTATTTTGAATATTTGGTCAAATGGAGAGATCATCCAGTTGAAGATTCGACTTGGATGACTACCATAATGCTACAAAAAAATGGTCATCTTATTGAAGACTTCATGGCCACGGGTCCATGAACGATTTTAAACTTTGGGAGTATGATGCAGGAACATCAACCCATTTTGAGATTGAAGTCTCAATCTAGTAGTTAGTTCCTTAAGATTAGGAAGTTGTTAGTTTTTTTTAATGAACTTTAGCTGTGCTAGTTATTGTGTTGTGAGGGCATTCGACTAATGGAGAAATGAATCTCTCTTCTTTATCTGTAATGATCAGTTAAGCGGTTGGAAAAACTGAAAGTATTTTATAAGTGTTTGTGAAATCCGATGTGGAGGCCGTGGTTGGAATCTGGAGAGGTTTTCGTAATTTGCTAACTATGCTCTGTAATTGAAAGAAAGAAAACAAGTCTGCCCTGTTCCAATTATGAAGTATTTCTTGTATGAAGTGAAAGCAAATCATAAGAATTTGAGTGATATTTAAACTTTGCAGTAAATCTTGTATTAGTTTGAGTTTTCTCTGGTGTTTTCTCTCTTTGATGTAGCAATAAAATATCAGAAATTTACATTGGTTTGAAATGTGACAAGCTCTTTACCCGATGATGAGTAGAAGGTTGCGTTTGTAAAACCATTCACAAGACAAAAAAAACAAAGTCAATCGGATTGTAAAAGGAATAACGCTGCCAAGGAGAAGATATTTTGTTGTGTTGAAGTTTGAGAGAAATAATCTCAAAATAAGAAATTAAACCATGTGCTTGTTGCGTTGTTTGGTGACAGTAATGTGTTGACAACTGAGGCAACGATTCTGTCCCAAGTGTTCCCTCTCTTAGTTCATCATTACGGAAATCATTCACCAGAGGAAGGAAACGTAGAGTCAGGGATTTGGGCATATCCAGGGCTGGAATATGGGCCATTTTGCCCGTCAAACATATGGCCTATATTTTATATTAACGGTCAGAAAAACAAAGAAAACAATTAAAAATTCATTCTGTATTGAAGATAAAAACAGTCATTTTTTATCAGTGAGATTTTTCCCAAATTCCTACACTGGGCATATCTGCTTTACCAGTAGAGGATTTCACACAAAGGAGGAGTAGAAGACGCTCACGTTGGAGTTTTTCCACTTGTCAGAACAAGAAAAGAAAACCTAAAATCCCAGTATTGTCTTGCACTGTTGGATTTATTTTCATCGACGACGTACGTATGATTGAAGCAATCAAGGGACTTTTGACTGGCGATTATAGCGTGTGTGTGGACCAATCAATTAATTCCAAAGCTCATAACCTAATCCCATTGGTATATTAGTGACTTTAGCGTGGTTAGTGTAGTCTAAATTCTCGTCACGAGTTGGGAAAAATTATTTATGGCGCGATTATGAGAAACAATGTTCATGACTTAGGGTGATCATTTATTTGAGCAAGTGTTTAACCAAGAGTCAAGGATACGGTGGTTCGTTGGTGGGGTTAGATGAATTTCATTCCATCCACCCAGGTTCAATTTTAATGAGACATTTTTTGACTTGAATTACCACGGTTTGCTTGATTTTATTTTCAAATATGCATTGGCAAGCATAAATGCTGTCGTTTTTTTCAATGAATTGCCTGAAAATTAAAAATTAAAAAAAAACCTAAATTGACAACTATAAACCCTAAATCGACAACGTTTATGCTCCTAGATTCATTTTCAAGTGTGTATCGACAAGCAAAATGTTGTTGTATTTTTTTCAATCCCATGATAATGCACGTAAATCCATAACTTACACTTATATTGAAAATAAAATCAGTAACAAAGACTTGGATAATTTATGTGTTCATATATATTCTAACATTTTAGTGACTTGACCAACATTTATACTATTGGAAGATGATGAACATTTTATATTTGTAATAATCAAAATTTATATGATAAATTTATAATCTTCAACAAATTATATATATCATTATGGAGTTGTGATGGATGGTCAAATTTAATGGATGGCATAACAAAAGGACCCAACACTATTTAAGCTCATTTCCATGGTTGGAGTGCAAGGATTGAAAGCCTTATCATAGTTTTTTTATTTTTATTTCTATGACTAGATAAATATGAGATCTTGGTAGTCTTGAGTGGACACCAACAAGACAATAAGACATCTAGAACAATTTTAGCATGACTAAAAATGTTAAAATAGTAGAAGAAGTTGAACTAGTTGATTTACTCTAGTTCCTATAATTGGATGGAATGCATATAAGCCACTTACTTGAGCACCCCATTGAGCTGCAACAAAGCAATTACTCTATCAAATGAGGCATTGCATAAAACTTCAATATTAGAAAACAAGGAGATCATTCATGGGTTAATAGATAAGGGCGACATTTAACTTAGATTATTACTTTATAGGTCAATTATTATGTTAGTTCTTAAGAGAAATGAAACATTTAGATTGCACACAAATGATTAACTTTTGAATAGAATCACTAATACAAAACAATATTCATTTTTGTGTGTTAGATATTTATTATATTATTCCCTAAAATAAAATACTTTAAGATTGATACAATGTCTAGATACCACTAAATCCATATAAAGCCATATAATACATGTGGAAGACAACTTTAACTATAAAACAAGTATTATTATACATGTTGAAGGCTCAGGTATAATGTTTTCGATATGCGTTGACAACATATTAATTTTGTATTTGACCATAAATTTGTGTTTGTTTTACATAGTTTTACATTGTACAACCAATTTTATTATTTTTATCAAATAATTAACACCATTTAACGATCACCTCATTGGCTGATAAAATGAAGGTGTTATTGTCCAGCCGACGACATAAATTTTGGGATTGCAAAAGGTTTTTAATGCACCGCCTGGCCTGACCACCTCATGGAACCCTCCACCACCTAATCGTCGTGCATGCCCATGTTGATAGCACCACCACTTGTATTCACGCCAGAAGATAATGCAAATGCAACACATCAAACTCGGGCTCCAAGAATTAATGCAGTAAACAAACGCCCATCTAAGAAACATGTTGCAAGGAAATGCACGTAGAAGACACATGGATTCTAATTTCGCAGCACTGAGAATTGAATGATAAAGCACCACGTGCATTTCCTTCTTGCACATGCACCGCCGTGTGGATAGTATCAACCGATCGCAAATATTAACTGCTGCAAACAACCATAAACTAAAGCAATTATTGTACCTTCATCGTCTGAATGCACTGCCTTCCTACACATGCACTGCATCATGGATATTATCTACCCATTGCAAATGTTAATTGTTGCAAACAACCTGAAATTGTTGTTCTAGCTTGGAACTAAAGCAATTGTTGTTCCTTCATCAAAGGTTGAAGCAATTGGTGTTCCTTTATCAAAGGCTGGACATAGAAGGACCCAAAGAATCAAAAGGCGAAGGAGAAGGACCCGTGCAGTAAATATCGTGCATAGCCGAAGGGATGAGGTTGTGATATCGACTCCATCAATAGCCTTCCGGTGGTGATGGCAGCCGAGTTGTTGTGTATGTTGTCTACACAGGTTTTGTGTACCCATTGAAAGGGTGAATGCTCAAAGAAAGCACTATACGTGGCTAAGGTCTACGACAATGGTATTCAATTCAATTGGGTCAGGTATCTCACTAATGAAATATTGAAAAATGTGTTGGACGCACAGGATTGAAACTAGGATTTCTAGTTTGACATTTCTATAAGCTGGTTTGACCCAGGAGGTTCACGGATCTTTGAAACTTGGAGGAACTAAATAAGTTTTCAAAGCCTATTCATGCCCTCATTCGACAATGGTGTTTGCTTGCAAGGGGGGGTGCTTCTTCCAGGATATGTACTTGTGAGTATTGGGTTACTCCACAAGTGTTTTGTGCATAAAACTTATATATTTTGTAGGATTTTACATGATTTCAATACAGCAAGGATGCACAATTTATTCAACCCCTATTCTAAATCAAGTCATCATTCCCCAAGCGGATTTTTATCTCTTTCCTAGCCCTATTGTCCTCGTATAAATGCACATACGAAAAGATACGGGGACCATCCATGTCCTCTCTGTAAATTTGTCCCGCCAAGGTACTGTCTTCTCATATATTTCTACATCAACGGGTGAGAAAAAGAAGTAAGTATTTTTTTTCAATTGCTTATGAGATACATCATCCATTAAGGAAAGAGATTTTTTTAGGAGCTTATTCAAGTTGCACTGAGGGTCACTCTCCATGAATATTAATTTGTTACATTTATCTTCTCCAAAGCAGACACCTACTTCTTACACATATCGTAGTTTGCACGTCCAACATTAAAATAATTTTTTTCTTATTGATACATGCATACAATTGATCCTTTTCCATAAAAATCAAAACTCTTTGATACAATTTATCCTTCTTTCGAAAACACCATCCAGCAAGCCAGACTTCTATTGGATTGGAAAACCACTCGTCATTGAAGCTTCATTTCTAGAAAGGCAAGCAATATGAGATTGTGATGGAGAAGTGGTGATCTAGATGGATATAGGTGGCCACCCACCTATTCCACTGGCTCAAAACAGTTTTTCATTCAGGTAGTTTTCTTGTAATTTTTTTACGGTTTTTCGGGTCCCAAACTTCCAGGGCCGTTTTGAGGCCCTAAACGACGTTTTTTGGCGATTTGGGGGGCCAAATGGTCGCCAATGGCATACAATTAACCTAATCAAAAGTTGTAAATATCTGGCAGACCTTTCCAACGGGTTACCGAGAGCCCCAAACAGAGACCGTATGCAAAAGTTATGACCCCGAGAAGTTGACTATTCAACTAACCACCTTGGGGCTGCAAACTTTATGACGGTTCATCTTCAAGGGTTAGGTTTTTGGATGTTTGGTATTCTTTCCCTCATTCTTATGATAAATAGGCTTTCGACCTCTTTTTGTATAGAGCTTGTCACGAATGAGAGTAGTCGCCACATCTCTTCTCAGAGATATAGCTACCACCATTCTAGCTGCTTTTATTTTACAATTTGTTCTATCTCGTTCATTTAATAGAATCTGAGTTTACTGTATATTTGTGTTTCTTGCCATATATTTGTGTATGTGAATATATATGCTCTTTCATTTCGTTCTCACATAAATCCAGATCAAGTGGATTCGGATCCAAACACTCAATTCACAAACATAGACTCTTACGGGAAATTCTACACATGATGAACTCAAGCTGGTAAGTGCACTTCCAAACAAGCTTCAATCATCGATCCAATTGAACGTGGACTTGTAATTTGCATCCTGGATTTCCATCCATTAATCACAAATGGCACTTGTTTAAGGTGTTTATAACATTTTTGCAATTCGACCGTTATTGCCGCTATGCGGCCTTGTTTAAATGACTTTTGTTTCCTTTTAGTATTACTAATTCCCCTGTGACATTTATAAAGATGATGAATAAAGTGCTAAACTAAACTTTATGTATTGACTAATTTATAATCATGTATATGGAAAACATAATTGTTTCAAAAAATACCTAGGATTATCACTTGCATAATTTGAACCAATTATTTGCATCCTTGTAAGAAGAGAAATTGTAGTTAACTTGAATAAGTGTACAATTGAGTAGGCATACAAATTTGTGTATATTGGATTCCACAAGAACTAAGATCCAGTATGAGTATTAATTCAACACAAATTTCAATTATTGTCAATTGTTGATTAATAAAGAGCATTTATGATTTACAAAATTTCATGAAAATGAAAAACTATATTAAGAAATTTATTGCTTAGTTTCCAAACCATAATGTTTGCACTCTTAATGCACTAAATTTCAAGATCTTCTAGTTCATGTATGAATCCATGCAACAAGGAGTATTTTAAGAGACAAAGTATGAGTTACACAACTACTCCCATTATTTCTCTTTGGTGTTATTCAACAAGCCTTCGAGATCATTGTGGATCTTACAAGATCACAGTGGATCTTATAGATATGCCATGGGCATAGTTTTGATGCAACATCAAATATTTGTTGCATGCCACCTAAGACCTTTTAAGACATTACTTTGAATTACTTAGTGTATGATTGATAAATGTACAAGTTCAAATTGGGAAACATCAATGATATTTATTAGTTAGAAAGTATTTTAACATTCATAAATACCAAAAATTAAGCATAAAGAAATTTACAAAATTCTTATCACAACCAATAATAGTTTGATTTATAATGTTGCATAGTTGTTGAATTTAAGATATGTTACGTACTCAAATGGTTGTTTTAGAAAAATTGTTGGTACCAATAGTTACATAAGTAACCTAATGGATGGGAGTCGACCCATATGCATTCTTAATATAATTTTTTTTTTAAACTTTTTGAATTTTGAATTTTCAAGGTGGATTAAATTTAAGTGAAAAAAAAACAAAAACGTTATTTCATTTTAAGGGGATATAAAGTGGACACTGAATAACATATACGTTGAGAGTCATTAATATTTATGTCACTTTGTGTGAATGAGATGTGACTATGTGTAACATTTAACTATGAGGTTAGTTGTGATTAAACCACCTTAACCACCTAGAAGTATCATAAATTTGTGAAGTGAGGCATGATAAGTGTGTGAGAGACGGAATTCAAGAGGTTGTGGTTTGGAAGCAACTTAAAGTAATTTTATACTCCTTCCTTGCACGGGGTTAGTTAAATGTGGCTATTGGATTAGTAACGACTTCATTATTTGTTTAGTGTGGGAGGGTTGGATATGATTTTTTAGGAGAAGAAAAGTGTGTGAGAGATATATATAGTGACACTATATAATATATTATTTTATGTGTAATATATTTTTTTTCTTTTATTTTATATATTAAAAACATAATTTAAATTTTTATTTTATATTTTGGATATAGTTTCTAATTAAATTTAAATAAGAAGGTAAAGAAAATTAATAAAAAATAAATGAAATCTATTTTGTATTTGAACATAGGGATTTAAGGGGGTAGGAGTTAAGATCTTAGGGGTTAGGGATTAATGGATTTAGGGATAGGGAATAGGGTTTTAGGGGTCAAAATCATTATGATCAATTACTACAATAACTTAAGTTTACAACGTTTCTTATGGAAACATGTATAAGTTTTGAACCTAACAAAGAGTTGAAACATATTATATTCAAATGATGAAGTTACTTCCATGACATATGTTTAGAGTTGTTTGATTTATCTTCATCATATTCAAAGGATGACATCTGATTTCTCTTCATTTTTTCATGCAGATCATTCTCCAAAGCAGGATTCTTCCCTCCGTCAACCACGTAGCTCTGGACGATCCGGTGTTGGGGCACACCCTCCCCCACATTAAAATAGGAGTCATATGTTCTATTTACATATAATTTTGTTTTTATTGAGTTAGATATAGAAGGAAAGTATTGTATGTAGATGTAATTATTAATGTGTGTTTCTACTTTCATAGGCACCTCACCTTTCAGGCATGATGCGACACCACCATCTAGTGATCATGGATCTAGTAGTAGGATGGCTAGTTCCTCCTTCAATGTCCAGGATACCCACACCTCTTCAGAGCACAGTGAGGAGGTGCCTCACCATTCAAGTACATTAAATTCATATTTATTTCTTGTTCAATTATCAATATCTTTAATTTGTATAAGTATTAGTATATTTAATTATCAGTATCTTTAATTTATTACACATTATTTGATTGATATATATTTTTTATTTGACTATCAAAAACCCACATTGTAGGTGATCTCGTGACTCAACCTCCTACTCTTTGGGAGGATGATAACACACATATTACTAATGATGATATCACCTCTTAGTGTGATTGTATGTGCATGTAGATAGGGTCCATTCCACATGATTGTCCCACAAGATGATCCATATGGATGATGCTAGACGTTGATGATCATTTGTTGTCTCTCTATTGAAGGGTAGGACCACTCAGGGACATTTGGAAGACTGCATTTCAGAGGTGGAGGTCCCAAGTAGTGGGTCCAGATAGATGGAAGGCAGTGAAAGTTGCAATGAAAGGAACCTAAGTGAGGGGTACATTGTTTGATATCCATTATGGTCGTGCTGCTGGAAAACTGCTTAGACTTAGAGAGTTTAATCTTGAGGTTGTTGTTCATATTTATATGATATATTTATTGGAGTGTGGGGCATGCTCCCCCACCATGACTAGGTCTTAGTGTACTTTTTAAAGCATATATATGCATAGTTTGTGTTAGACATGCATCCCGACTACACGAGTACGCCATCATATTTCTATGGTGTCGGTAGGGGACATAGTTATGAGTGTCTTGGGGCTCGCAGAGAACTTGCTTCTGTGCCACTCCCTATGATATTGGTTCGACATGCCTAGCAGGAGTATTGTTAGATTGGTGGATGTAGCCAAGCCATCACAGCTTGGATCAGAGACGCGAGATATGATGGTAGGAAGCATGCACACGACATTGAGCAGTGTTTCACTTGCTATGCATGGGGAGAGATCCAGATTACCACCTGGACCTACAGAGCCCGGGATACAATGGGTGGATTATTATATTATTGATATGGTTGACCGATACATTTTAGCACATTATGCTAAGACAACTAGAGATGCATACTGTCGACTGTATGAGAGATGCAGGCTGCGATCGATAAAGCATGTATATTGTTTCACACATTATTTATATACTTAATTTTTATCATATACTTAAGTTTTATACTTAATTTTTATTATATACTTAAGTTTTATTCATATACTTAAGTTAAATGATCATCTTTAATACATGTAGATCTAAATGAATCAATTGAGTAATACTTTGTTGTTTTTTATTACTCTATGTAGGGGACCACATTTATCGACAAGCTCAATGCCACTAAGCCGTCGGTTGAGCATCCAAGAATTGCACCCATTGATGTCTCCGTGGTACATATGCTAACCCTCATCCTAACTTTGTAAGTTACATACATGTGTATAATTGAAATTATTTTATCATAACTTTCTTCATGTTCCTTGCTCAAATGGTATAGGGTAGAGGCAAGGGTATTGTAGATGAGCTTCCACTTGTAGGTCAGCGTGCCACCATGCAGCAGATGTAGTCTCCCTCGGTTCTGACCATCTTCCTCTAGTTGATGAGGTACTGTAATTTATGTTTCAATGCAATATAATTCAAGTTAATGTTTAATTTATTATTCTATTACTGATTACATATGATGTCACCATACAAAGGCATATGTACATGGGGCCATTGTTGCTGAATTCATGTGGACACATGAGTGGGATGCATTGATTTGGAGAGGTCCTAGTGAGGACCCATCGACGGTCCTAGGAGACACCACACATGTAGATATGGTAGAGTTCACCGTCATCTCGAGCTAGGTGAGTTGATCCATCCACTTAAAAATTTTAAAAATTGTCATCTTATAATTTTTGTACTAAAATCTAACTAACTTATATAGTTCAAAATTTGACTTGTGCAGTTCGTTGAACTAGACACCATTTTTTACCGTATATTGCACCCGTACCAGGGGCCTGGTGCAAGTGATAGTGGCTTTGGGTATGGTCATGTGACCCATTAGGGGCATGGTCTATTGATTTGATGACACACGTAGATGTTATACTCTCTCTCTCTCTCTCTCTCTCTCTCTCTCTCTCTCTCTCTCTCTCTCTATATATATATATATATATATATATATATATATATATATATATATATATATATACTTGTACTTTTTATGAACTTAATGAATTGACAAAATCTTATGTATCATATTTATCTTGACATATACATGATGTCTTTTATTTATGTCGTCCATTTGTTTATCTTATGTTTATAAAAGTGTACGATTACAATTTAAGAATTTACTAATTAGATTTACATATTAAAAATTACAAATTATCAATCACATTACAAGTTGTGCACAATCTCATTTATAATTTACAATTAATGATCTCACTTACAAATTTACAATTTGCAATTCATAATCTCACTTACAATTTACAATTTACAATTTACAATTACAATTACAAGTTATCATTCACATTATAAGTTGTGCACAATCTCATTTATAGTCGATCCTACTTCTTCACCATGTGAACATCATCCAATATAATAAGTGTTAAGTAAATTACTCAAAATCATGAAAAAGTGAACATTTACAAATAATGTTCATGGTATATGGGCTATATCTTAATGAATTCCTTTACTCATATATTTCTAAAAGTGATATCTCATATGTTGTATTATAACCATCTCTCAATCTTTAAATGGATTAACAAAACATTTTATAGATTACAAACTTTATTAATGTTAATTATGAATTATAAATAATAATAAAAATTACAAGAATAGAAAATAACATTAACAAAAGAGAAGAATTACTACAAATAACCTCAATAAAGTTGGAGGTCTCCATATAAGTGGTAGTTGGATTCCCTTAATCCACAAATGTAGGGATTTAACCTTAACAAACATCGAGAACTTCGCTATCAAGGATAGACTAATAACATATTTATTGCATTAGTATAAGTAACCTCAATAAATTTGGAGGCCTCGATATAAGTGGTAGTCGGATTCCCTTAATCCACCAATGTAGGGATCAACCTTAGAAAACATGAATACCCGCGTTATCAAGGATAACCTAATAAGATATTTATTGCATAGATGAGCGTCATTCTCACTACTAATGATAAAATAGGATTTGAAGTTCGAAACGTTGACACAATGTCTAACGATAGCCATGATGTGGCAATGTCCCCGACATTGCACCTACATTGCCTGGTTGTTTGCAATTTCGTTGTGAAATTTGAAGTGGGAGTAGAATATTGGAACACACATCACCTCTATATATTGTTTGTACAAAAGTAAATAATTACCCAATATTTTTTTTAGTAGAGGCTTGCATGATAACCAAAAAAACACATATAAAAAAATTCCTTTCCCAAAGAAGCATGGACACTAAAGAAGACATATTAAGTCACACACTTTGAAGGGAGCCTAATCAACTTTCAACACTCCCTTAACAATGCTAATATGATTTTTTAGAAGCATGAAAGTTGGCATATGCTATGAATGTGATGATTAATACAGACCTTTGACCCCAATGGTTAAATTGAAACCCTTAAAACGTCTTTAAAACCTAATTCCTGGAGGCTTTGCTCTCACAATGCTCTCTTCAACTGAATCCATTCACATTAATTAGATTGGGGCACTAAATAAAAACTAGGGATTTTTCAAGAATTGGAGCATACATGGATCTATAAAAACTTACAAAGGGAAAAGGGCATTTTTTGCTAATGATAGATATGGGTTTTTTAAAATTTTGCACAGAAATTTGTTATTCAACGTCTGGAATGCTTGTAACATTTTGGGATAACAATTTCAATTTAATTTTTTGGATCCGAATGAGACGTTAAAATCAGAGATTTTGCTATAAAACCTGTACCTTTGTTCTGTCTGCTAATAAATTTGGCCTCATATCACCTTCAAATTTCAAAAGGAACCTCAATTTGAATTTGTATTAACCAATACATAAACTACATCTTGAATGCAACAAAGGTGGACATAGGAAATTGTTGAAAATTGTGATTAGTTCCAAAATCGATAATTATTGGACGACTAAGTAGTAGATTATCGAAGCACATAATACCTATTACCAAGGAAATGACACAAGAATTTGGATTTTTCTTCCTATATACCAAGGAAATGACATACCTTTGTTTGCGAATTATTGTAGTTTTTGAGAAACTCCCTCGCCACCTTTGGACAGGAGATGCCTAAGGTGAGGGTATATTTGAGGTACTCGAACTTTCCAAGATCTATTATTCAAGGTTGCAAGTTTTCCCTTGGGCCTCCAAATTTCCAAGATCATCGAGGTGGGTAGGATTGCTAGGATTTCCAAGGTCTTCGAGTCCAGGAAGCAAGTCCGCTCGACCCTTCAAAGCTCTAACTTTCCAAGCTTCTACCTTTAGGAATCCAACCTTAGATCAACTATTGATCAAGGAGGTTTTCTCATAGATGGGTGTAACCATGTATGGAAGATGAAAACATCTCAAGTAGACCTAGACTTGTGTATACATATCCCTAAAATAATTGTCAATACATATCGAAGAACCAACACTCTGCTGAAATTCTTGGCAGTCCCCATTTTCTTCTCCATCAACATTAACTTAGAGGCTCGATAAATAATTTGCAGAGACACTGCATCTCCTGAACATTCCTTGTGTGGGGACAAAAACTCTTTTATTTTGTCGAGACAGGAACTCTCGACATACACATAATTTTTTGTTAAGCTTGTGGTAATCTGTTGTGCTCGAGAAATAATTTGCAGAGAAGATATAAGAGTCAGAATGTGAAGGGAGAAGATATAAGAGTTTATCAGAATGTGAAAAGAGAAGATATTTTCATCGGATTTTTTTAAAGTGAAAGGAGAAGATATAAGAGTTTCTCACATGGTGAACCTCCCTCTTCGAATGGACAAAAATTTACAAAGAATTTCATCAAATCTTTTCTATACTCTGTATTGTAGAATCGCGAGCAAAGAATTTAATCAAATATTTTCTATACTCTGCATTGTATAATCATGCATTTGAGGGTTTACATGAGAATGAGAATGGAGGGTTTATTTCTCTGTTTAGGTGAATTGATAGGGCATTTGAAAGAGAGAATAATTGGGGTGAGGAAAGAGTGAATGAAAATCATCAAGGAGACCCGAGATTGATTCAGAATCAGTAGAGTGAGGAAATAGTTAATGAAAGTCATCAAGGAGACTAGAGATCATTTTGACTATTGAATGAAGATCATCAAGAAGAACTAGAATTGTGTATATGTTCTTCCGAAAGTTTTTTTTTTATCACCACTCGGATCTGAAAGGTGTAGTTGTAAATTTGTAATGAAATTTAATTAATTTCATTAATTCTAAATACACCAGTCCACTATTAATCACTTTCGAAAACCAATGAAATGCATTTACTAGCAATAATAGGTTCTAGTAATTATGACGAGTTAGTAAGTTAAATGGACGTCGATTTGACGATTTTCAATTATGCACCCCTATTGAATTTGATGTGTAAATTTTGAGATTAAGTGTCAAATACGTTCCATAGAAGTAAATACGTCCTACACCACGTCAATTTCAAGGCCCATCCCAATAGGGAATACAAACACAGAGACGCGCAATGCGGAGAATCCCTATGGTACATATGTTGATGGGAGCCCATTGTTGGCTCCCGGGGAACAATTCCCTAGGCATACGTCACCTACATGGGGCCAATGAGAGCTCAGTTAAATCAACATTTAAAATTTTTCAAAAATTAAAAAATTAATTTGAACTATAGCAAAACATACACAATGCAATTTTTTGAACTTATCTAGAATTAATGACCCCGGCCAAAAACTATATGTCAGAGACATAATAATACGGTTTTTTTTTAAATAATTATTCATTAAAAAAAACTAACATATTTAATACTAAAATATTTATCAAGTTTTTTTTGGCTTATATTTTCTTTTGGTTTAAGTTTGGTTGTGTTTGGTTGAATAATTTCCTTCACAAGATTAATTTTGTGAGAAAGTGAGAACCCCTTGAGGGAATGTTATATATATCTTTATTGATCTAATTTGTGAAGGAGATGTCTTATAAATGTGAGTAGGCTTAAGGTGGACGATTGAAATATTTATTGATACTGATTGATACATGTACATAATAATAATAATAATAATAATAGAAAAGTAAGAATAAATGAGAGATAGAATTGAAGTATATATGTATGATGTCTACCTTTATTGATTTATTATTTATAAGCATACAATAAAAAATTGACTGGATCTAAAAGTGTAGAAAACTACATTGAAATCTTGATAGTCCCATAAATGTCAAATAATCTTTATGGGTTGTATCATGGTATCCTTATTGCTCCTAAAAATTTTAAGATTGTGAGAAAGTGTGATCATTGATTCAAGCATCCACTTTTGATTAGAGATGGAATTAGGTTAAAGAAGGTCAATCCAAGGAACAATTTTTACCTTGTAAGATTATAATTCATTTTGTTTCATCAAACTTTGGAGGTGATATTCTTATAAGTTTTGTGATATCCATTTACAAAAGTGAATCTTATTCACCAAGGAAAAATAGTCAATATGACTAGAAGAAAACTAATCAAATTAAATTAGTCATGTTAATTACTTTATGGGTTTGATCCAACATTTCTTTGGCTATATGGGTTTATTGGTTTTAGTTAGTTCTTTTGCTGATTTTTTTATCGATCAATTTCAAGAAATGTTGATTTTTAGTATAATCGAATCTAATTGTATAGTTTGTAACTAGTGTTACTTAAAAAATAAATAAAACACATTCACATTATAGAAATAAGCAATTAATTTACTAAGACAACCCCAAAATCATACCAAAATTAAATACAAGTAATTGACTCAATTGTACACCTATTAAAGGAAATAGCAATTATGAAATAAGAATTCAGAGGGGCCAACCATCGGTTAAAAAGGTGTCAAATCATTGATACCATTGATACCATGCTATATTGATACAAAATTAGATTGTTAATTCATAGAAATCATTGCAAAACAAGTTAGTGTGCCAAGTAGGTCAACCTCAAAAGTGGTATGTGTAGTTTATTCTTCTGGCCAGTGGATTATAGGAATGAAAGTATCCATAATACAATCATGGTTAGCTTCTGCCATGTTCCATCTCTTTGGTTCACCTCTCTTCACCCTGATTTCCATGAGATGTATCTGAGATGCCACCACCAAATGCCTATATTATCAAGATATATATTCAGCCATAAAATATCTATAAATAATATAATCGACTTGTTTTTTTCACTTTTTCAAAAAAGTTGCCCATCATAACCAAGTCTCCAATTTCGTACATGAACTCTCCATCCCAATAGGGTTGCACCAACCTGCTTTTAATTTGTGTACGCCACATTAAATAATATGCCACATTCTCTTCATTGCATGGGGGTGTAATGACAACAAATACATCAACTGTAACAAAAATTACATATGTTAATCAAATGTATGTACATTTGTACAAGTTTGGAAGTTTGAACATTCAATCGAAGATTCCAAATAAAAACATGTAATATATATTGAGTTCCCATTAATGAAGTCTCGTAACTTCCCTAACCACTTTAGAAACTTGATCATGATCTAATGATACCACAACCCCTTCAGTGTGTATCTCTTTCCATGTCGGAATTGGATGTGGACACTTCAATTTAAGAGGGACATATTTCCATTGTTTCACATGTCCAACATTTTCACATTCATCAAGTTTGCATCCATCTGCATCGATGCAAAACTTGCAAAAGCACGCATACTTTCTCGTTTCAATAGAAAATATGTCACCCATGTATTTACTTTGAATGGAGTTTAATTCCCTCGTGTCAGGTATAATCTCACAATACCAAGGCATGGATCTATTCACCTCATTAAGGGAAGCATTCCAAAAGAACCTTCATCAACATAAATATCAAATATATAATTTTTCAACTGATTTGATGTTTCAAAGTACATTCAAAATGTGAGCTTCAATTCCACATGGTAGTCTCTTACTTGTGCAATGGCCTTGCTTGTTCGTGACCTTCATGTCCCAAATGCAGCATTCACCAATCAACTACATATGCATATTATTTGAGTCGGATAGCACCATGACTCATATAGTACCTCCTAATTTCTTGTTTCACAAGCACCTGCACCATCATGTTCAACTTTTCCATGCCATGTTTCAAAAAATATCCAAGTGTGTTGACCTCTTGTCTCTTTAGGAATATGGCTCACCCAATAAAAAGAGCATGCCAATTTTAATTTCCCTACACATCCATCTAATCGAATCTAGTGTCATGTAAATGATACCCAATATATATATATATATATATATATATATATATATATATATATATATATATATATATATATATATATTTTTTATTTTTATTTTTATTTTTTTTTTATTTTATTTTATTTTATTTTATTTTATTTTATTTTTTTTTTTTTTTTTTTTTTTTTTTTTTTTTTTTTTTTTTTTTTTTTTTTTTTTTTTTTTTTTTTTTTTTTTTTTTTTTTTTTTTTTCTGAATGAATCATAAATCAACCCAAAGAAATTTTGAATGAACAATGTGTCATGCTCATGATCATCATTGACATAAAAATGGTACTCATTAATCACATTGCATGAGTGAAGAGTGCAATCCTTACCATCAATGCTTACCTAAAAATGTCTGTACAATACATGTACAAATATAGACACCTAGTCAGAGTGATAGTACTGACTCTCTATCTCTCTCTGAGGAGAAAATGTGTAGTTCTCATCAAAGTATACCATTGATAAGATTGTGCCTAGCTCGAATGCCTTATGGGAATTCTTGAATTCAGAAGCTTACCATTTGGATCCACGCGACTGTTTGATGTATTTATAAATATGATTTTGAAACTTCTACATGAATTCTTAAATTGGAAATTTTTTCCTCAAGCAAGTTGATCCTCTTAGATGATGCAACTGAAGAAGATGATGCATTCATGGTAACATACTCATATCTCTTCCACATAATTGTGATATCTCACAATCCAAAGTGTGTTGTATTGGTGGGGAAGTTCCTATGGAACAATGCCAAATTACCACTTGTAGGGCATCTTCTTCCACCTACACATCTTGCACTAAAAAACACATCCTTAGGATTCCTTTTTCATAGTATCATAGAAACTAAATTTTGCATTGTGGGAGGAGCTAGTTCACCTTGCCAGTTCCTTTTGCTCAAAGTTAAAAACGTGCCACAATAGAGTTGGAATGCAACATGGTATCAACAACAACAAGTGTCATGAATTGTGTTTGGCCTAATATAGCATGGTTTCAATTTATCAAACATGGTAATTGAGATATCGACACTAGGATTTGTTTCTTGAAATTCCTTAAACAATGCAACTCTTGTGATCTCCATAACATGCTTACAATGCTCAACATAAACACCTCAGGATAAACGTTGTCGCAAGGCATGCTTTCGATCTAGTATATCATGAGAATGGATGTCCCAAAAATATACCATCTTCTCTCTAATTCCTTTAGAAATCATGTTTCAATAGGGTTTCCTGCAAATAATAGCCCAACAAGTAGCTTTATCATTTTCATCTATTTGGATCCTAAATTTAGTATATTTGTGCAAGGTTCTTCTTGAAACATGGAGCAATTTTGACATTGTTTCCACCATTTGAATTCTTAAGGTTCTTGATGCCACAAAAATAGTTGTAATTTCCTTATGAGTAAATCATATATTAGGTTTTCTTGATTTTCAAAATGATGATAATTCCTTCATCACATTTTCTATTACAGTCTCGCATGCCTTTTTACTTTTATCATTTGACAACCCAACAACTTTGTGGCATGTTTCAAATTTTTATGTTTGATCAATCCATGTAGGATTTGAGCTTGTGTAATCACTGAGTGTTTTTCAAAATATGACTTAATTATGTTACTGACATTTTATCTAATTGTATGAATAAGGCTCGGGTTACCAAACTCTTCTCATGTGACTAAATACAAACCTTCTAAACAATTTACACCCCTTGCAAACCCACTATAGCTCTCAATTATTCTTGAAATGTGAGAGGGAACAAGGTCCTGTGACGGCTGATTAGAATTTTGAAACCATAAATCTGACCAAATAATTGACTTTTATTCAAATGAAGAAAAAACTACAATTGAAGAAATAATCATATCAAAGGTAGAATCTTCAAACAAGGAACAAACTTGAAATTAAGTGTCAATATAATGGTTTCCAATTAAGTGTCAATATAATGTGAAATAAATAATGGTGACCGCATAGCGTATTCACAACATAAAAAGTAAATAGGTCCCTATGACCTAGTGTCCTTCCACTCAAATTGTAACTAGGCCTTCCAAAGGCTCTTGTGCTGACAATTGTGAAACCGCTAGAGATGACCAATGAAGGTAACGAAGGATTAGTTATAATGAGGGGCACTAGGAACGGTACCAACGATCAACAAAATATAATCCAGGTACCTTCATATTCCCACAATGCTCGTATATAAGGTATACATCCTATGTTTTGGCCACTATTAACCTCCGTCGAGTGGGGGAAGAAGCTATCCTCAAATGGTATTGTGTTTCCTATTTTCAACAGGTGGTGGGTAGCCTCCCTAAGAGAAAAAAAACACATTAACTTGGTCTTAACCTCCTCTTGGTGCAATGCCTCTTTCCCCGGAAATTGAGTTCTACATGATGACAAAGTGTATTTAAAAGCTTCCTATAGACAACAAGTACGTTTCAGATGATAAATGATTGATGGGAATTATTTGGATTCCTAGTCTAACAATCCTACCTTATACTAACAAATTCTTGTGTTCCCTCTTGTGGTGACATTATGTAGGTTGAATTAAGTTGTCGTGGTTGATTTTTTAAGGGCTTTCTTTGCTTAGTAGAGTGAGAATGGGAAATCATTACTAAAGAATAATCCATTTAAGAATATCTATTCTACATCAAATAAGAACGAAAATGATACAATTTTTTGTAAAATATTTCAAACGGGTGACTAAGCAAATTTATACTTACATGATAGAAAGCACGGTATTTACAAAGTTTGAAAAAAAAATCTTTCATGTCCAAGCATCAATTAAAAATTTAGTTTCATTGTATTCAAATTTTCATGTATTTGTGAATAAATACTTGTAATTTGTATTAAAATGTAAAAAAATGGTTAAATACATGTTAATAAATTTATCTCTCAACCCCAAGTATAGTAATATAGTTTTTCCAAATACATAAAAGTTGTTGTAGGCCCAAACTTCATAGTTATATAGAATATTTGGTATAACACTATCACCTACATTAACAAAGTTGACTATGCCTACATGTTCAAATTTCTATCGTAAGTAGATAATAATTTCCTTATATACATAAGGACATAAAATCATTTTTATATCCTTGAGTATACTCTTGGAATTTCTATTTTTCTTTATTAGATACATTAGGCATCATCTTTGTGCTCTATATGTGACCTTGCTAAAATAAATTGCATCCTTTTGAGTTCTTTTGACACCATATTGCATCCTTTCGAGTCCTTTTGCATTTTTTTCTTCCTTTGTTGTGCCTTCATCTTGAAAATCTTGTAACTTTTAAGATTTCCAACATATATCTAAATTTCAGTTTTAAGTTATTGTTTAAAAGCTAGGTATTTGAGAAGTTAGCCTAATTACAATATGTCAACTTAATTTTGCTGTTCATTTGTTATGTTTACCATAGTTACTCATCATCTCTTGATGGGAAATTTTGTGTATGGATTTCCATATTATTACACTTTTTACTTTTGATGTGGAAAGTAATAATAGTGACAATATTTAATTGAAATGACCTAAAGAATGATAGTACCTTATGATATCTTCTTAGATATTAATATTGTCTCCATAACCCCATGCCCCATTTTAATCTAATTCAGATAAAAAACGAAACGACGAGATTTAAAATATGAACTAGCTGGTGTTGTGAAAACATTATTTATTATTGTTCTAAACCCTTAACACCCTACAACATTAGAAAATGCAATTATACCCCAAAGAATGCCACTAATGGTCCTCAACCCCCTAAACCTATTACCCTTAAACCCATACTTCATAATGGCTAGGTACCCCTACCACCATACTTTATTTCATTCAATTTAAATAATAATAAAAGATTTAAAATATTAATGGTGTGCCTGTGACAATATTCATTCAATCTTTTCAACCACTAACCCCAAAATTCATCATACCAAGCATTATAAATCCATACTACCTCACTCATAACTCCATTATATCAAGCATTATAAAGCCATACCACCTCACTTGTAACTATCATAACATTCAAGGTTAATTAATTTATTTAATATGTGCACTTTTAATAAGATTATGCAATAACATAAGGGGACTTTTAACCTAATAAAATGAACATATGACAATACAAATTCAATGTGAAATTTGAATCATGATGGATGACATAGCATGATTCAGTGACTAAAATAGTTTTTCCACAAATCCCTTATACTTGCATAGTGCTTGCCATTACTTATACCATGATATACATGGTTGGCAATGGTCTACTATGGATGACCATGTTAATGATGGTTAACATTGGTTGAGAGTGTTTGAATTTGGTTTATTTTGGTTGAATTTTTTTCACCATGTTTGACTATGTTTAATTATGGTTAACCATGATCAAATATTGTTTACCACATTTAAACTCATTTAGGAAAAGGATGATTTCATTTCATTATAAGAAAAACTCTTAAAATTGTATAAATTACACCATGCAATATTTAATTTAATATTATTTGAATTAGATATTATAAAGAGTGGTGTCTTTCAATTTGCTACAAAAATCATTAATGCAAATCGTGTTTTAAACCATGTTTCTTTACAACCAAAATGACGTACTAAAGTCAAGAAGATAAAAACCAATAAAACATAGACACTTTTTTAAACAAAATGTTGAATTGGATGTGCTTGTGGACATAATAAAGGACGAACAATGTGTAATGTTGAATTACACATTGTGGCAATTAACCATAAACTAGAAAAATAGTTTAGAAAGAATCTCATAAAATAAAGTCAAGAATACATCCAATAGATGGTTAATATTCTATAATCTCTCATTATTATTTGAGTTAAAAATTGAGAAAATTGAAAAAATATTGTAACATTGTAAAGTTGGATAGTTTTCTCATAAAACATGGAATAATCATTGTTGATAAAACATCATGAATATAGAGGAACAAAAAGTGATGCAAGGGTATCTTCTAATTGCTTAAAATAAAACTAAGATGGTTTACAACATGCCACATGATATGTAAATGAATGTATCCCATATGATAGGTATAGTAAGCACTGTCATAGTTCAATTAAAATAGGTTTTAGAAACCAATCCTCACTGAATTATTTCTAAACATTCCATAGGGCTAGGCCTCTTTACATTTACTCTTACAAAATGGTAGGAAGAAAAAAACAAGATTGATAGTTTTAAGTGAAGCTTAAGTTCCTAATTTAAACAGTAAAATAGTAATATGTGTTATGTAGCAAATATTGGTATGGATACTATATGAACTTCCAACTTCATTTTCATGCTCATCATAGAAGACTAAAAAATATTCAACATACATTATTTTGTAGTTTTTGTTCTTTTGAGATTATGACCATGTTGATTCATATTAAACCTTAAACATTGGAGTTGATATAGCAATAATTCATATATATATATATATATATATATATATATATATAAGCATAAATGATTATATTTGTATTGAAAAAAGTTCATAAGAGTATATAAACAGATACTGATAGAGTTCATAAGAGTAACATAAATAGTCTTGCAAGTAACAATTGACATATACAATATTCCAAATGAAGCTATAAGCCTCCCAAAATTCTAAAAACACTAGGAAACTATAGAATTTCACATATTGTCCTAGTAACAAAACACAAAAGAAGAGCATATGATAAACAAGCTAACTGCTGGAATCACTGGTTACTCTTTGCTCAAGGAGTTCTTCTTCATCTTCTTCATTGTCCAGGATCTTGTCTTCATTTCCTGTACTTTCATTGTCAATACCGAACTCTACATCGTATGAGTCAACCTCCATATTCCTCGCAGATCCATTCTCTGTATCAGAATATGTTTTGATCTTTTGAACCATCATTAGAATTACCCTCAGTTTCCTCGTCATGTTCTATAGTAGTTATGTTTACAAAAGTATTTTCTTCATTACTACATTTTCCAGAATTTGCTCCATCCTTTTCAGATCCCTCTCTTACTGACTGAAGGACTCAGGTTCCATCACCATTGTGAGCCACACAATTCTTATCTATTTTAGAAAAACACCCACCAATATGGTATTCATGTTTATATACTAAAGTTGTCATTCCCGTGACCTTGTCTTCACAGTTCTTAACCTCTGCTTGTAAACTATTAAAACAAGTTTCCATATTACCATTGATCTCCTGATACATATGCTCAATTTGGTCCAAACGGTTATCCAACATCGGGGTATGGGAAAGCATCTGATGGACCATTGCAAACATGCCTTCCATACGGTCCTTCATCCACTTGAGATGAGTTTTAAAGTTGTTTATGCTAGAAGTAGCAACATTCACTTGGTCTGCTAGAAGCTCAACCTTATTCTCTAGATCCATAGTCAAGAGGATTTCTATATAACCAGTTGTTCTAGCAAACCCAATAATATGCAGTCTAGAATTTTCGAATTCAACAAACACAATACAAAACCAGAACAAAGCAAGCCAAAACCTTCCCTTCTGTCAAGGAAAATGATATTCCAACCACAGTTTGACCCAGACTCAAGAATTTCAAAATACAAATCCATTCCAGTATCCAAAACCTTCCAATTGAAAGCCAAAGCAGAACCTAGACGAAATACCTAGAAAGGAAGAGAGACCAAAGCAGGAAACCTTACTTCTCGGGCTAAGGAGAAGGCTAAAGAAAGTGCATTTTCTACCACCATTCCAGACAGAAAATCCTAAAACACTGCACCGGAAATAACCTTCAAGTTCGAGTTCTTATCGGAGAAGCAATGAATTAACATAGGGCCTTCATGTATTGGGAAGGAAAGAGTGCCAAAACCAAGGAGCCATAACTCCTTAATGCGCAAGCTACCATAATAAATGTGATCACCTCTGTCATGAGGAGAGGACACCTCCCCATTCGCTTTGTCCAAGAACATATGTCATGGAGGCTTAAAGCATCCCTCCAATTGAAGAAACAATTAAAAAATAATGACATCTTTAGGACCTTATGGAACCTAATAATTATGAATTGATCCTCCATCTAACATTATCCCCCCTTGAGGTATAAGGGATGCTAAGTTTTCAAAGTTGTCTGCTATATGGCTCAAGGATTGCTTGACATGAAATTTTTTTATTGACTGAAACCGCGGGAGGATACCCAAAATACGATTGTAAAGACGACCGGCTAGAGGGTCTGCAATGAGTTGACCATTTCTTGTTTGAGACAAGATGATAATAGAGACACCAATCACAATTAGAGGGTAAAATTCTTCTTCTAAAGCCAATTTTAGACCTAGAAATAGAGCATAATGTCCAACTTGGTTATTTATACCTATTATGAGTCCCCAAGCAAAGTTTTTCGCTATATTTTCACAAGGGTCGAAGATCACGCCACTCGCACCTTCCTCCCTAGTATATATATATATCCATCCCAATCATAATATATCCTAATCATAAGGTTGTCACTATATTTCCACCGGGGTCGAAGATCACCCCACCCACACCTGCCTCTCCAGTACATATATATCCCAATCATAAAATATCATGAAATTCCAACGAATAGTAACTAATAAACATGATAATTGTAAGAATAGTGTAAGCAGTAATAATTAAGAGGTAAAACAATTAATATTTGAAGAATGAGGTAAGAATTACCGATATCACCCTCAATTGGAGTTGGATGCACCGAAGGTTGACCTACATCTTGTTTTTGTTGTTCTCTCAATGCTGCACGTCGTTGCCTCATCCTTTATTTGGTCCTTTCTCATATTTCGTCTTCATTAATTTGATCACAATCATGTTTCCTACTTTGATGTTTCTTGTTTCTCATGTTGATTGGGGAATAACAAACGAAAAAATGTCCAATTTCCTTTGAAACAATATATATCTCTATGTGGCAAATTTGAAAAACAATGTACATCATCAAACAATTAAGAGGCTTGTAATGGTAGAATGAATTCTAACTTATGTTTTTGTGTTTTACACAATTGGTTTGGTTATTGTGTTTATTAAATGCAAGGTTGATGGTAGGTAGTTCGTGGTATTTTGAAGGGGCAAGAAAATATGCAAAGAAATGTATGTAAAAGTAGCTCAATTGAGCTATTAGCCACGATAACTTGTTAAAAAATAAAATGTAGATAGTATCTTGATCAATCTATTAGCTTAACTATAGATAAACCCTCAATTGAGGTATTTAAAAAACTGCTACAACCCTTGATCAAGGGTTTCTAAGACCTCGATCAAGCTAATAGTTTGATTAGGGGATTTAAAAAAATCCCTTAGTCCCCTTTTCTACATATTTAATTTTACTGGCCTCTTTTCATGCATAAACCCTGTCATTAATTGCACTTTAGGCGATTGACTTCATGCCGATGGATTCATCATGAACTGTGTATCTAGTGGCATATAATTTACGTGTTTTTGTGTTTGTATGATATATTTTTTAATTTTATTTTTTAACTTACACTTAAAAAGGATGTCCACAACTTTGAAGTAGCTCAAATAAAAATTAACAACATAACAAGTACACAACATAAAATTAAAAAATATGTATACGCCCCACATTGACACGTCCTCTTCAAAAGGGTATTTTTGGTTTTTCAATTTTTGCAAGTAGGAAAAACAAGTTTACGTGCATGGAAATGTGTACAAAATGTGATTGAAATTTTCAATGGTCAATTTAAAAAAAAATGCTAAAAAAAATTTAAAAAAATGTGCACCATAGAGCATTCTGTGTATATATATTCTGAAAATTATATGTTTATCATTAAATTATTTTACGTGCACACAAGCCACTGGTTAACTTTTCCTGATATTTGCAAGAACAAACATTTCATTAAGTGACATTAGTATTTTTTTTAAATATATTATTGGAAATACAACATGATTCTGTACAGTTTATGTTTTTGTTGCATGTTGAAATTCAGAAGGAATAGATGAGTTTTGAGGGCTTCGATTTAATAAATGAATAAAATATCAAATTTTCACTCTCATTTTTGGCCAAAAAATGCTACCCATCTTCATGGATTTACCCCACCATGTTTTTGAGGCAAGAGATATGGAAGCATGGGGAGTTCACTAAGTAGGAAATATGATAGCACGTGAGTTCATATTGCGGGATTTAGTACTCTAAAATATGGAAGTAATATATTGCCTAGTATATAAGGGTCAAGTGGTATTTTTAATATATTAAAAAATGTAGATATTAGGGGGGTTTATAATTATGTATATATAGGTTTGAATAGGGTATTGGGGCATTTGAATAGGTACTCTATGTCTAACATTGTGTAAGTTTGATTGCGCGTAAAGTCATATAAGTGTTTGAGTAAGTATGATCTATGTGAAGGTGGAGGGAATCCAATTGTGTTTGGAGTTAGAGTGGTGTTTGAAAAGGTATTATTTGTTATTGAATGCGATGTGAAGTTAATTGGAATGATTGCGAATAAAGTTGACTTGTGTTTAGGGGGTTGTTCCCCATCTTGAAATATTTTCTCTCACTAATATTTCATATTTTACCTTGCAAGGTTTATCGAGGAAATAAGAGTTGTGTCATGCCACCACAATGAGGGTAAAAAGGGGGGGTGTTAAAAATGCCATGGAAAAAGTGGATATCTAGGATATCTAGTGAAAATAGGGGTTTTTTTAATTGTAAAGGTTTATTGGGAGCGGGGTTCAACAATATTTTTTGGAATAAACCCTTAATATGTAGGTCTTATTTAATATCCTATGAACGCAAACGATATGTCGTAGGTTCATAGAGTGAACCCTTCGAGTGTGTAAGATGAGGTTAATCATGGAACGGTCTGATAGAGTGAGCTTAGATCCCACATGCCCAATGTGATGGAGGATTGTATAGGGCCCATATAACTTTAGAGAGAGATTTTGATGGAGATGAGCCTTGAGAGATGTTTGTTTATGCAGTTGGAGTCGAAGAAAGACCTGATCCCCAACTTCAAAGGAGTGCTTGGAGTGATGTTGATCTACGTGTTGCTTCACTCTGTTTTTAGAAATAATCAAATTGTCTGTAAGGGTGTAGGGAATGTTAGGTCTAGTGCAGAGTGTTTCATCCACTACATAAACTTGAGAGGTACCTGGTAGATAGGAAATTCAAGACAAGGGTTTTTGGTCGTACATTGTTTCATATGATGTCATATTGGTGGAACCATGATAAGTGGTATTATACCACCATTCAACTAGAGGGATCCAGTGGGTCCATTGGTGTGGCTTGTTCGACCCAAAGCATCGCAAGTAGGTTTCCAAGCACTTGTTGACTACTTCCATCTGACCATTCATTTGTGGATGATAAGTTGTGTTAAGATTCAACTAGGTTCCTTGATGTTTAAACAACTCCTAGAAAAACTTGTTGGTAAAAGTGGGGTCACAATTAGAGACAATAGAAGTGGGCATGCCATGGAGCTTGAAAATTCGATATAGGAAAACTTATGCCACCATTTAGGGTGTAAAATTTGGTGGTAAAGAAAAGATGGTCAAACGATCTACTAAAACCATAATGACCATTTTATTGTCTTCCTTAGGAAGCCCCGCAATGAAATCCATAGAGATGTTTGTCCATATATGGTTAGGAATAGAAATTTGTTGCAAATCACTTAGTGACTTCATTATTTTCCCTTATGCCATTGGTTGGAAAGTGTTACAGTCTACAATGAAGTTGTGGATATCTTTTTTCATGCCTTCTCAAAAAGAGGTGCCCTTAATTATTTCATAATTTCGATGATTCCTGAGTGACTTGGTGTGGGTGATGCATGTAATTATTCTAAGATTCTTGGTTTCATCAGAGGTGAGAAAGATCCACTAGTTATACCTCAAAATATTTTGGTTCCATGTATACCCTTGCAGAGGGTTAGAATTTTCTTGAAGCCTGGTGATAAGGGGTCTAACTGTGCCCTAGTCCAACCATTCTTGTCATGCTTTGTCAAGCCATATTTGGACTAGTAAGGATAAGGAAAAGAGTGAAACTCATATTCAAATTTCCTAGACAATACATCAACCACCACATTGTTGTGACCCTTCTTATATATAATTTCATAATCATAACCCAACATCTTTGTCACCCATTTTTCTTAGTCTATTGAGGACAAATGTTGTTCGAGGAAATACTTGAGACTATGATGGTATGTTACCCCAAAATCATTTCTCGATTGAATGAAGGATAGACATCATTTCTTTCTCATAGGTGTATTTTCCCAAGTTTTGATCATAGAGATGCTTACTAGTGAAGGCCAAGGGGCGTCCTTACTGTGGTAAGACTGTTCCCAAGTCATGAACCGAGGCATCACATTCTAAGATGAAAGTCTTAGTGAAATATGGAATGGCTATCATAGGCGTAGTACAAATGGAAATATTGTAATAGTGGAAATATTCCCATAGTTTACCACAAACTTGGTTGTAGTAGTTTGTAAGTCCAAGGAACCCTTGCAATCTCTTGAGATTTTTGGGGTAGGGAAAGTTCCTCATAGATACACTTTCTTGGGATCCACCCTGTTCCCATCCTCACTCACAATATGGCCCAAGTATTCAACCTTGGTCACCCCAAAATCACATTTGGAGCGTTTCACAAATAACTATTGGTCCTATAATAATTGCAAAGTGCGAGCAACATGTTGGAGGTGGATTTCCTAGGTAGGACTATAGAACAAGATATCATCAAAGAAAACCAATACAAAATGATAGAGGAAGGGATGGAAAAACTCATTCATGAGTCTCTAGAAAGTAGATGGGGCATTACAAAGGATGAAGGGCATGATCAAGGACTCATAATGACCTTCATTAGTGACTCGAAGGTAGTTTTGGGTATATATTCCTCTCTCATTATGATTTGATGGTTTCCCAAACGAAGGTTGAGTTTGGTTCTTTGCAACTCATCTAATAGATCATCATTTATAAGAATGGGGAATTTGTCTTTGATGGTGATTTTGTTGACAGCATGAAAATCAGGATACATGCACCAATTTCCTTCCTTTTTTAGGACCATAATCAATGGAAAAGGATAATGGCTTGTGCTAGGATGAATAACACCAACTGAGAATAATTCCTGAATGATTTTTTCAATTTCATTTTTTGGGGAAAAAGGGTGGCGATAAGGATTGACATTGGGGGTTGACTACCTGGAATTAAGGGAATGCCACGATTATGTTCCCCACAGGATGGAGACAAACCCTCAGGTGCCTAAAAATCATATTGATACTAGGATATATCCTCTTACAAGTTGGGGTTAAGAGTTGACGGGGGTGTGTCCAGAACTTTGATGGCATGGAATTGAGGAATGACATCGGATGACCTTTCTTCAACAATTTCTCCATACAGTGGGATGAGATAATTTTTAGAGATCTAGTTGTAATTCCATGGAGGTGATGTATGTTTCGGGCTTGATTAAAGCTGAGAAAGTGTGTCCTGAAATCCATTGTGACCGGTAAGGTCCTAAGCCATTTAAATCCCAAAACTATATCACATCCTCCATGTCAATGGAAAACATATGAGTTTTGAGATGGCAATCCCTCATTTGGAGTTTGAAATTTTCATGTCATCCACCACATTTCATTGTACACCCATTGGCTATCATAATTTGGAAATTGGATATGGGGAAAATATAGCAAAGGGTGTCTTCAACCACACATATGGATAAAGTTATGAGTGTTTTCGCCGCTAGTTAACACAATGACTTTTCGATGCTTGATGTAGCCAACCAATTACAGCGTCTAATGATTGGAAAATGTTGATAAAGCATGGAGTGAAATATGGGTTTGTTACTAAATAATGGGAATACCAATAGTCTCTTCTAAGGGAAATAGTTGATCTTTCCATCACTGCTACATTTCAGGGGGAAATTTGAAGTTTAGACTGATGTCAAAAGTTAAAAACCATTTTTTTAATGTCCGCTAGACATCATTTTCATGGTTTTTTGAGGAAAAAATAAAATGAGTGTCGCTTAAGCAACATATAGTATTTAATGTCTCTTAAGAAACATCTTTGGGCATCCCTTAAGCGATGTTTAGATGTGTCTCTTAAATGATGCACCGAGACGTCTCTTAAGATGTTTAATATTAGACGTCACTTTTTTTCCTTGTTGTCGCTTAAGTGACGTGACACCGAAAGTATTTTACTTTTTTGAGACCAATTGGAAAAAATTTAAACAGATTTGGACAGAACTAGTATTTAGGTTTTTTGGTTAAATTCAAAAGAATAATTCATCGAAGGACTTTGGAGGGAGGATAACTCTGCTTATAGGTAGATTTTTTTGTTGATCAACAATACCCACTTTTGAATTAATTTTTTTGATTGGTTTAACAATTTGATCTTTATCTTTCTTCTATTAGTGGCTTGATAATGTAATTTATTGAAATATAGCACAATGTCAAACAATCTTGTCCTCAATCTGCGACCAGATCTGAACGACTCACTGATACGCAGGTAGTTATCGATTATGTATATGGTGATAGAAGCAATGATGTTCTAACAAAATTATCAGAATCAACCCTTCAACGTTGAATCTATAATTGGCAATGGAAAATTTTATTGCCCTTGTACGAAATGCAGAGGAATGAAAAGAAGAAGAGTTGTCAAGGAAAGAGATAGGAAACATTGCTCAAAGTATGGGCATTTGGAAGGGGGAAACCAATATCATCCTCTGGTAAGTTATCAATATTGTTTTTCTCATTTTGCAATACTCTTATTATTGATCGATATTTCAATACTAATTGGTTATATTTTTTGACAACTACCACATAAACAAGACCAACAACGCTTGTAAACCCACTTGCTATAATTCACAGTACTAGATATGTCGAGGGAAGTGACATTGAGGTTGATACATTAATGGAAGAAAATGACCTTAATATTGATGAGAATGAAGGGATAAATATGTTGATCCATGGCACATTTGTTGCCACAGATGAGAATGTACCTGTGGACAAGGCATATGAAAACATTCATGATGTAGATCTTATTGGTAAGGCAAAAAAATCCTTATACAAAGACTCAAAGACAAGTCTTCTCTGAACTCTTTTGTTGCTATTCAACTTGAAGGTCACGAATGGTATTTCAAACACACCAATGGCACAATTGTTAAGGTATGCAATACTTTGATTTTTGTAATTGCAATTGCTTGTTTTTTTTATATATTTTTGTCATTTATTAGTCAACAATTATGATTTTTCCACTAACACACACACACACACAAACAAACATATATATTAGACTGTTAGGTGACACTCTTCTACCACAATTAAATACTTTACCTGACAAATACAGAGAAATGTGTGTTGTTTTGAAAGATCTTGGAATGGAGTATAACACAATTGATGCATGTCCCAATGATCATATCATATATTACGGAAACCATGCATCAAAGAGTGAGTGCTCTGAATGTGTAATTAGTAGATAATGTACTGATTAAGTAACAAAGAAGGTGCCCTGCAAAGTTCTTCTCCATATCCCAATAATTGCACGTTTTCAACGATTGTTCTAGTGTAAAAACATTGCAGAATTTATGGATTACCATGCATGACACATAAGTGAAGATGGTGTCATGCTAATTCCTAGAGATGGTTCTGCATTTAGAGACATTGATGAAAGATGGCCAATTTTTAAAGAAGGACTTTGTAATGTTAGAATTTCATTAGCAGCTGATGGTGTCAACCCAATTGGCAAGCTCGAAACCAATTACTCAGCTTCGACAATCTTTGTTATAAACAACAACCTTCCTCAATTTCATGTTGGAATTAATTAAAAGGGAGCATGTCATGTTGGCATTAATTGTTCCAAGTAATTTTTTTAAAGAATGTTAACATAATATAAGCAATCATCTTTTTTTATTATTGCATGTACAAGAACTTATTAACCGTGTATGTTACTTTTGAAATGACTACTAGGAAAGCATGAAGCTAAAGATATGGATGTATACCTTGAGCCTCTTATAGATGAAATTTTAAGATTATGGGCTGGTATCAATATGTAAAACATATCCAAACCTATAGGCCAAAAACACTTTCAATTCCATGGAATACTTACATGGACAATTCATGATGCACCTGGTGTTACACATTTATGTGGTATGTAAATTTCCCATGTATCTCTATGCATCATTTATTATGCAATTACTTTTATAATATACAAAATTCTATGTGTTAACACTATTCCATAAATTGAAGGGATTCAAACAAAGGGAAAATGTGCATGACCAATATGAGGTCCAAGAATAGTATCTAGACGTTCAAGAAGTTTAGGAAAGGAAGTGTACAATGAGTTTAGAAATCTTCTCCATAAGGACCACATGTATCGGATTACCAAAAAAAATGACTTCAATGGAAAGGAAGAGATTGGAAAAAATCCACGAAGAATTATGCCTCAACTATGGAAAAAAGAATTTCAAAAGATCCATGGTAAGCAATATTTGTTTGTAGCTAATTACTTCATTCTTGGTCACTTGTTTTTATTTCTAGATTTTCATATCTAGCATGATTAATATAAAATATTAATATGTCATTGATACTTCTTAAATGTCATCGCCACGGTTAGCTTCCATGGGGTTTGAAATGATACTCTGCCCAATTTAGTTGGTTTCCATACTATGAGAACCTACAAGTAGCTCATTTGTTCAACACAATGCATATTGGAAAGAATTTCATAGAGTGATTGTGGAAAATTATAGATGGGAGGAACAACAAGGAAAAATTACAAAAATTATTAGTGACATTCAAGAATCCAACTCATTGCAACATTTGAATCAAACCTGGGGTAGTGGAAATTCCACCAATATCCCATGGTTATTAATTGAGCATGAGAGTACTGATGTAAAAGAGGTTGTACGAAAAATAAAATTTTCCACTGGGTTTTCTTCAAACATATGTAATATCTTGACAAAGCATGGAAATTTAGGGAGGAGGGGGGGGGGATAAAACTCATGATTGTAATACATTTATCAAGGTTCAATGTTTTGCAACTTTGATCATTTATTTTATGTTATATGCACTATTTTTTATCAATTCATGTTTATCTATATTTAAGTTATATGTAATGGTATATACATTACTTGTTAGTAATATTCATTGCGTCCTTGTTGTAGTATGTTCTACCTCTAGATTTGCTAATATATTTGACAACAACATTAAGAAGGTTATTTATGATCTCGGCAAGTACATGAGCTATGTATAAATTTATAGTTGAATTAATATTGATTGTATAGAGGGTCAATACTTGCTTTTATTGTCTTATATATTTGGATGTTGACACATCAAGTTTCAATGCACTTGTAGATGGTTGTCATCTAAAGAAATACATAAGGAATATATCAGGTATTGGAAAAGACAAATTCCCCAACTTATGTGTGAGATGCAAAAGTATCTACTTCCAACCTTTTTCAATGCACAGGAACACTAATTGATATACCTAGTGGAAGAGATTAAAATATGTGGACCCATGCACACAAGGTCAATGTGGTTGGTGGAGAAGCACTTGAAATCATTGAAGGACTTTTTTAGACAGAGATCGCATCTAGAAGGATCAATGGTTGAAGGTTACATGCTCTATCAATGCACTGTATATTTTAGTGAGTACTTACCCCAAGTAGTGGGTGATATGGATGTGTAGCTCCTTTGGGATGTCAATTTCACCAACAAATTTAAAGGGGACATGTTGTTGGGAATGGTAGATGGAGAAAAGTTAAAGGTAAAATATTGTATTGTATTTAATATCTCCATACATGTTTTTGGCACACTGGTTAGGAGCTTGGTTGTTTAACTAATACTTTTTTTTTGTCAGTGTTCTAGGTAGTACAAAGTGGGATTCAATTCATGTATACATTGAAAATAATATTGATTTTATGAAGAGATGGACATAACGATGTGAAGAAGTTTATGGTGAATTAAGATGGAATGACTTGGCTGAGATGATCAGAAAGGATTATTTGGATCATGACACAAGTTTAAGCTAGGAGCAAATTGATTTAGCATATGGTAAAAAAGATAGAAATGTAATCCATGTCTACCGTTCGTTTTTATATTTCAAATCACATTATTGTCTTTTTATTGCAAATTATCTTATACATATACTTACCATTCCTAGCAATCCATTTCTAACATATTGAGAATACAAGTGAAACGTCATAAGGCTATCTAGTGAAATGGTAGAAAATATCGCACCAAAGAGTTGGATGACAGGAGAAAAACATGTGATAGTGGTATTACTGCAATTTTCTAGGTTACTAATATTTCCCACAGGGGTGATAGACATCTGGTCACATTGGATTTGAGGTACTATGGATATTTGGAAGAAATATTGGATATAGACTTTAAATCCTTCAAAGTGGTTCTCTTTAAGGTGATGTAGTACATATTGTTGTTGCAAGGTGATGAAAGGACATTTATTGATCATGACAATGGATTTACCATGATTAATACTAATAGGTATGAGTGAGATACATATCCATAAGTATAAATTCCAAGTCAATGTGAGAAGGTATTTTTTTCATAGGTACCAAGTAGAGTAGGTTGGTCATTTGTTGTTATATTTGATCCAAGAGGATGGCCCATAAAGTATACTTTTCCTGAAGATGAGTATGTTGAAGAAGAAGAAGATGTGGCTGGAGAGATTGAGGAATAATTGGACTTAGATGAAGGGGGGAACCAGGTTGACCAAATAGCCTTCAAGTCACATCTCGATGATGATGACTACATTGATGATGACTTAGCATTAGATGTTGTAGACGTTGTTTTGGACAATCCTTACAATGATTATGAAGGGTTGCATACAAATTCTAATCTTCATAACTCAGATATCGACTTGGAGGATGTTCAAGATCAATTTGATATGGAATTGTAACAAATGGTGTTCAATGGTCGATCTCTCTTTTGCAATTAGTATTGGAATAAATAAATTCATGGGAATTATATGTTATTGTATATGTGAATAGATCAATATCATGGAATATTATTCTTTGTAATGTGTCATAAATTATATTTCATGCAATGCCAATTCAATTCTTTGTTTTCCTTGATTTTGCATTTAATTTTATTTTTGTACATGAAACCAAATTTTGGATGCTATAAACCATTTTGAGTGCGAGTGTCTTGAGAAATTTGAGTGTGGTTGTAAAATTGGTTCAAAAAGGACACATTTGTAGTCATGCACTTTGAAAACATCATGATTTCAATCAAATATGAAAAGAGCATCGAATGCATATTGAATTATGTGGGTGCTAAGTCTTATCGTTAAAAAATTTAATCTTTGAATTCAAATTAGGCTTGTTGAATTTGTGTTTCAAATTAGGCTTTGAAAATATAAAGTCCA
This sequence comes from Larix kaempferi, assembly GCA_027924585.1. NCBI lineage: Eukaryota > Viridiplantae > Streptophyta > Pinopsida > Pinales > Pinaceae > Larix > Larix kaempferi. Next base: position 18,361,359 of record BSBM01000073.1, read on the forward strand.
CCTTCAAGCATGCATATAACAAGGAAAAGACCAAGCACAATGGTAATGTGGATACCAAAGTGACCAATGGGGTGGAGGCAATGAATCCACAACGTAGCACATGGTAAAAATACAAAAGAATTCAAATAGTTTGAATGACATAAGATTGCATATTGTTGGAATAATCACATGAAAGCCACAAATGTGTCCTTATTAACAAAATTGTATAATAAGCAAGCCACCCATTGTGAACTCACCTTCTAAGTTTCTATTCATAGGAACTATAGGCAAAATTATTCAAAAAATACTTTGATTTCATATCATTTCCTTCTTATATCAATATCTGGAAGTATAAGTGCAAGAGGTGAAGATCAATTTTTCCATTGGAGTTCATTGAGGAACATGCATGGTTCTGTGAAAGATATTACTATTTTTGAATTGCATTAGGGATTAATCCCTTGTGTATCACCCCAAACCATGGTTTAGTTCTTGATACCAATCCCTCATATCTAATCCTTAAAATTAGGTGCATATCTCTTTCTTAGGTAGAAATTTAGGGCCCATGTGGTGGTCAAATTTCATATCCATGACCCATGAGTCATATAATTAGTAGTTATCTACTGAGAGCCTAGTTTTTATGCCATGGTTAGGCATTTATAACCATTCATCATGTGACAATACTTGAAATTGTGACCTTATCACACTCATAGGTGAAAGATTCTTTCTACAACTATTATGCGTGATTTAGAGACTAACACATGGCACACGATTATTATAATAAACAATAATGGCATAAGAATACAATTTCCATCTGCAAACCATGTCCTAATCCTTGACACCAATCCCTATTGTATGTTGTTAGGATATTTCAATACTTCATCCTTGTCCTACCTAGCATTATTTATTTTTCCCAGTTGTTGATGATGTCATTTTCCCCCTAGTGGTGTGCAGATGTCATCCAGGATCCATCTACCACCTTCTGAGCCTTGCATGCATCATTTTAGAACCACTTCAGTCAGTTCCCTATTTTATAAGAACCAACTGAGTGTTCCAGTGCAGTCCACCTGAGTTAGATGACTCTTATGGGGGTTTGGAGCTCCAGATGCCACTGATTGTGGCCTCATGCACACATTTCGAATTGACATGCATGAAAAAATCACTATTTCACCCTCCTTAGTCAGTTAAGTGATTGTGACTTCAGTTAGCTGAGTTTAGGTTTAGTTCAGTTGATTTTGAGTCTTCCGGAGCACTCCAGTGGTGATAATCCCTATGCTAGACCAACTGAGGTTCGAATTCTTCTGCATGATTCGAATTCTCTCCATTGTATTATAATTGTTAATTATATTGATAATTGAGTAGTGTGACATTATTCTGCTTCTATTTGAGTTATGCTGCATAGTTGTTCTTCTGCTCTTTTTTACTGCAGTTTTCACTCTTATTCAACTTTTCTTCTCATTATTTCTTCGTAAGGCATCCCTCACTCTTAGATCTATTGTGATGTAGAATTTCACATAGTATCAGAGCCATGGAGTGAATAGGTTGAGCAGCTGCTTACGGTAGTGCACCAGAAGCCTCTGGATTTCCACAGCAAATCATGGTGCCGTTTCATTGAATTCATTGGAGAAATCCAATGAGGTCTAGCCAGGTGTCAAGGATCCGGATAAAAGTGCCTATTGTCCTAAAGTAGTGCTCAGTAGAAATCTACCTCCGTTATTGATATTTTTTTGTAGGTTATTCAAATATTTTGGGTGCAACAATAGTTGTAGCATTTTTTTGTAGTTGCAGCCATTTCTGCAGTTGCAACAGTTTTGTTGCAGTAGTAGCAATAGATATTTTCCATTTTTTTTGCAAGTATTCTACAATAGCTTCCATGAATCTGAAATCAATTCCTCCTCTCTCTCCATTAAACTATGATGAGTGGAAACCAAAGATGATAGCATATCTGAAGAGACATGGTCTTTTTGATATGTGTATTGGTGTTATGAGATATTTTGCTTCCTATGAAGAGGATAATGATTGGCTAAATGACCGTGACAGAGCCTTTGGAGCAATGTGTATTTCTATGTCTCCTAGTATTCCCTACCTCATTGAAACTGATGAATATCCAAGTGATCTATGGGCCCAACTCGACAAAGCATTTGGCAAGCAGAATGAAGAGTTTGGTACAAATTATTTGGAGAACAAGCCCAGTGATACCTCCTTAAGTGTTATTTGTAATTATGTCTCAGCCTCAATCATATCTCATGATTAAGTTGTTCAAGATGAAGAAGAAGCTGTAAATTCAACACTCATGTTCTCAATGTCTTCTATTTCTAATTCTGAGCAAGATAAGCCAATTCATACTCTAGAATCTAAAGAGGTTCTTAAATGCTCTCTTTCACATGAGACTGCTGGTGTGCAGAATGATGATATATTGAATATTTTGGAATTTAAATCAGAGTTTGGAGGTGATGAATTCACCCTCCTTGATCACATGATTCCTATGTAATTCTATTGATCTATGCATGTATCATATTTGTGAGAGTAGTTACAAGTCTCACTGTTTATAATTCCACATCTTTTGGAGAACTATTACATTGGAAACTTTATGTGTTCGAGGTAACCTTGGATTTTTACATGTGTATCCTTGTATTGAAGTTCTCCACATTTTCAATCCTACTTGTGAATTTTTAGATTGCTTGTAAGGGTTTAGTCCCACATATGCATTGTTGGCCTACCTTACCTTCAATATATATATGATGTAGATATTCCTTTAACATCATACCATTCACCATCATCTTGTGTTAGAGGTGTGAGTATAAGATTTCACGTCCTCACCATGCCCCCCCTCTCTCCCCTTTGTTCTCCATTTTGGTCTTGGTTTAAAGAAGAATATTCTTTCAATTTTATTGTAAAATCATGATTATCCCCTTCTACCAAAGTTATATGGCTTGATCCTGGAAAGAAAAAAATGTTAGTGGATTGAGGACAATAATAAAAGGGTCTAAGGATAACATGGTTCCAAAAATAAATATGATCCAACTAATCAACTATTGACCCTTGGAGTTATTCTCAAGGATTATAGAGACAAAAGAAATCTTGTTTGTTGTTTGTTGACTTTAGAAATATTCCAATCTAAAGCCATGTTATGGAAACACTAGAAAAAAAAATATGCCTCTGTTAACGTCTAAATTTCGCACATATGCGACATTTTGGTGATTCATCTAGTAAGGCATCAACAACATAAAGAATGCAATTCACCTAAGGCATCCTAAACAAATCCAAAAGACAACATGAGTCCAAAAGTGCCAAAAAATAGTCAAAACAAGGGGTAGCGTGGGTAAAACACTATTAACCTACGGTATAGCGCAGGTTGCGTGAAAAATTCTCGCTCTACACCCACGCATCTATTCCTTTGATAGTCACGCTATTGTCAAAACGGAGGGACTACCAACTTCCCGTGGCACATTGAAGGCTCAATCATCCCCAAGGATCCAAATTCGGCTCCTCACACACTTGGGAGCATTAACTAGACCCCTTGGTGTACCTTGGAACTAGTTCATGGAGAAGATGAGTTCACATTTGGATCTAGTTGTTTGTTGGCCATTTCTTGGCCTATAAAAGAAACCCATTGGCATGCATTTTGCAGGGAGAAATCAAGAGCAAGGTTATGTTGTTTTATTTGAGTTGGGTCTTCCTCATATCCCACCACTTCCTATCATTGTGAGCATTCCCAAGCTCCCTTGCCACCTTCCTTCAAGGGGCAAGAGTTTCTATCCATTGTTACACCATTGAATTAGCATTTAGTTTACACAAAAAAGGCCTCCCTAAGGGATATTGTTGTATTTCCTTGAAGCCCACACCTCCTAGGTTTTTTACATTTTGAACATTAGGAAATACAAAAGTGATTTGGCATATCTTGGATTGTTATTGGAGTTTGCATTCTCCCCCCATATTTTTATTTTTCATTTTCCCATATTTCTTTGTTTTTATGTGAATTACACTAAAAATATCATGCAGGATCACTTGGAGGATACCAAACAACCAACCACAGGGGAGCTAAGGACTGCGACCTTACTGTAGCCTACAAGGCCTAGCCCCTTACCAAGTGGAAGAGTGCACATTGTGCAATTTTTTCCACAACAGTTCTAATGGCGACTTCACTATTTTTTTGTTCATTTCTTATTTAGCTAGGTTGTTTTATGCTAAGGCATTAATTATGGTTATTTGTCATTTGCAACAGATCAGGTATTCCACCTCTTGCTCTAGAATTTGGCTTTGAATCAACCACGAATAATTTTTATACAATAGCACAGATCTCGGCCTCTCGGACGTGCTACCAGTGTGGAAATTCCTTCAACAGAGGTGCTACCATTGTAGGTAATTAGTTCATGAACCACGTGACCTATCGTATGGTTGATCCGCGTGGACAGTCAATGTAATACCCGCGCTATCAACACACTTGTTTTGTATTTCTTTACACTGTGAGGGAAAAAGAGTCATGTTTGGCCGCGCTATCGCTTTTTATTTTCTTTTTATCTACATAGTACAATTTGGCAGTCCAAATACTGCTCACTAATTAACTTAAATTAAGGCTAATTTGCATAATTACTTAATTTATTAGTAATTAGTTTACCTAGACCAAGCATAAGAATTAAAGAGTTCGTATCTCTTGAAACTTACCTAGGTAACCAACCTTGAGGCTTTTAGCGGGCCTCATCATTGTCACTAGTATTCAATACCATTCTTGTTTATGCACAATTGACATGTTTTTAGGATTAATGCTAGTGTAGAAATCACTTTTTGCACACAAGCAAGGACCTAAAGACTCTTCTCTCCTGAAGTATGCTCTTCATCTAGCACTTCACGCGAGATTGGTGAATCAAAAAAGGGTGAAAAGTGTGAAATACATCCATTGTACACTGGTCTATTAGTTAGCATTTTTTTATTTGCAAAGCACCATGAGCATCTCTTAGAGTTAAAAGTACGTATTACTTGATATACTCTTCTAGTTAATTTTATGATAGTCAAATTACTTTCATCACATGTGTCTGCACCACTAGCACACAATAAGAGACCTAAAGACTCTCCCAATCCTAGCATTCTCTGCACCTCACACTTCATGTGAGCTTGGTGAATCAGAAAGGTAGGGATTTTGAAATACCTCTCCTACATTCCATAAGTGAAGATCAAACCCCTTAAAATCAACTTTGTAATTGTCCAAACCAACTAAAATACTCCACATGAGGTCACAAAACAATATTTTAGTTAGGTAGAATTGATTGGGCTAGGAATCCATTAATGCCCACCAATCTAGTTTCATTAGCCATATTTTGAAATGTAGCATTGTTGTATTTTAGGGTACTTACAAAATCCTTTTATAAGCAATTGTTCAAAGAAAACCTAGATCAAAAGTGTGTCGTGACCAAGGAGGTGAAAGTCGAGGTATAGTTTCCCTTCTCTCCCCTACAAGCCACTCAGCTTGTTGTAGGGAGATGACACTATACCGTGCAAGCCAAACCACTAATCCACACTTAACGCAAGGTATCATAGTGGCCCAACTTAGGATATCTCAAGGAGCAATTGTGAGTGCAATTGACTCCTGAAGTTAGCTATTGCCTTTGGGAGGTGTTTCCAAGTCTTGTTGATTGGAACATTGGCCCCATTACCGATAGAACTAGCTCTTTGTTACATCCACTAGTCGATTGGTTAGTGGATACCATCATCACCATCAATTGTGCTTTTGGGAGGCCTAGCTACATTTGATAGGAAGGATGTTAGGTCTTGTTAGGGAATTTACATTTATTTTCTTTTTAACTAAAATTTCACCAACTCATAAATTAAAAAAGAACCTACATGTGGAAACTCATGCACTAAAACCAACTTTGCACATATCACTCACTTCTTGCACCATATTTGCAACTATTGTGGTTGGCATATTTTTGCATATTTTCAATTGTGTTTAATTCCACTATCACTCTCATTTGACACAAAGGCTTCACCGTTGAGGAAGAAAACAACATCCTAATACAATCTCGACGACTACAAGGCCTATCCCCTTTCTTGAGGGGTCTTTTTACACCTTCCTCTCGTAGTTCACATGGAAGGTACTCTACTCGGCATCGATCATTAGATTCTACGCCTTCAGGCTCATTACATTCAACTAATGGGATTATTGGGTCCATTTCCCATTTAGAAAAGGTTCCTCCCACCACTTTGGAACCATTTAACATGGATCCACAATACCCATACATTCCATCTATGTTGATACCCCCTAGACCGGTACCAACCCCACTAGTTGGTCAATTACAGTATGGACCATATAGTTCCACTTACCCAAATGTTATCCAAGCACCAACGGTTCCTACACCACCAATGGTGCAAGCCGTTCCTACATCCATGATGTATGGAGCGCTAACCACATTTATTCCAACCTCGAGATATAACCCTTATTATCCTTTCCCATGCCCAACTGGTCAGAAACATGCCCTCCACATGGGGGTAAACCTGGTTCAACCTTATTATGTTCAACAAGCTCAAAAGTTTGAGAAATTGAACACTGCTAACCCCTAGAATCCGCAAAATCAACGGAAGAATAAAGGGAAGAACAAACAAAACCAACATCTTAGGAAGGGGGGCAATCCCCCTCCTCATCAAAATCAAAATATGGGTAACCAAAACACAGGGACTAATAATCCCCCCAAACAAGGGAAATCATTTCAACCTAAGGACCAATTATTGTTGCTCCATTTGCAGTGATTATGGTCATTACACACATCATTGTCATCTTATCCCCGACTTCCAATAGTTAGTGGAAGATAAAAAGAATATGGTGACGAACCCTCCTCAGGATGCAAACCCTCCCAAACGCAAACCACTGTGTTACAACAACCCTTTGCGAATCAAAGGGTAGTTACACAATAAAAAGATCCTCGCCCACCTAGTGATGACTATTTTCAAAATATCTACATGTTGGATATAAATCTTCAGAAACGAGCCAAGGGTTATGATGGGCCTTCCAGCCCCAAAGTGGAAGACGTTCCTATCCCCTCAGGGGGGCCTCTACAAATACCATGGCCAAATACCGAAAAAATCCCACGGATTCTAAAAGTTCCACTTCGGCGTACCCGTCATAACCCTCACATGAAAGTAACCCACAATTACAGTATTGTGGATGACGTGGCTCAATCCCTTGCAGCCATGTCCACGTTAGAAGTGTTAAAGTCTTTCCCAACACAGCAAAAATCATTACTCAATGCACTTAGCATCGTCGATCCTTCTGAATCACACCTCATGACCTTTGATATTGACAAAGGTGATCTGTGACTACCATCGTTAGTCTTATTTCAAGTTCCAGTCACCGTAAAGAACATTATGATTCATTGTTATATCATCGACGAAGGCGCATCCACTTGTGTTATGTCCGTAAAAGTGTGGAAATGTTTAGGGTCACCTAAGCTAGTCCCCTCATCTATCTCTCTTTGCGCATATGATGGGAGACCATCCCAACCAAGAGGATTTTATGAGAATGTCCCTATTGAATTGGGGGGAAAGATTGTCATGATCGATATCGAAGTAGTCGATGTTGAAATCAACTACAACATCATCTTGGGGCGTAGTTATGTGTACGCCATGAAGGAGGTCACCTCCTCAGTCTTTCGTATCACGATGTTTCCCTTAAATGGGAAGGTAGTTACCCTCGACCTGCTTAGCTACTATGACCCCAACATCACAAGCAATCCCAACAATTTCCTACCGACTATACTAGGAGATAATCAATCATATGTTGACATTGCCCCTGGCATGTACAAGGACTCCAATTTGTTAGGAGTGTATTCGGGACCACCACCAAGGATCCCTGCAGCAATCGATGGCCTAATGTGCACAATTTTCATAGTAAAAAATGGAGCTTCCTTCACCTCAACACTGACATCATCACTGCCACTAAGTCATGGCATCGAACAAATGTTGAGTCCATTGGTACCACCAATTTTCCAAATCCCATTATTGTACCTGCCCATTGGTGTACAAGGGACACCGGTTATGGCTTAGTTAACTCTACTTGGGATCACTTTGGGGATCCTGGTATGGTACCTCACACCACCCTACTTAGAGATGACTTCCAAATGAATCTCCCATTATGAGTTTGTCCCTGTTTCGACTGCTACTCCTACAAGGCCCGTAACACATTTGGTTACACCAAACTAACCTATGACATCTGCAACTAAACCACAATCGGTCACCGCTAAGACCTCCAATGGGGGCACCAAACAACTGAAGTTGAAAGGTCCCCTATTACCCAAACCAATGTACAATTCATTAGAAACCGCTAATCCTAAAATAGGGGGCATCAACCAGCAGGAGTTAAAAGTCCCAGTTATGATCAACAATGCCAATCAAAGGGTCACATCGTTGTGTTCTATTTGTGGGAAGCAAGGCCACGCAACCAACTTGTGTCCTACTTTTTCGGAGCTAAGGAATTTGATTAACACCCCCGTTAGCATAACACATGCTCCACTGACGGTGAAAGGGGGGCACATCTCCATTGTCCACATCTAAGTCCAAAACACTACGTACGAATTACGCATGTGCCATATGTTCTCAATATGGACATCATACACACCATTTCCCAGATCTCCCTCGATATAGGGAGGCATTAGAAACCATTCGTCTCACTCAAATGATTATTGAGGAACCTCCCTCCTCAACCCAGGAATCAAAATCTATTAATGTGGTCACCACATCAACGATATCGTCAATCACCCCTCCCACATAATTTGCACCAGCTGCAAAAACCGTGGCAGATCCTATAAATTCGCAAGAACTGTCTCCTCCTAATCTTACGACAACACCACCACATGATGAATGCTCTTCCTGCAGGAATTCCACACATATGCTCTCTCTTAGCACTATTGCCTACATTATGGAACAAATCAACACCCATGAAGTACAAGAACAATTCTGTCCACATGACCTTGCCGATCTTGTGGAGAGACCACCCACTTCTCATTTCAGTGCCCCATTTTAAACATTGAACGAGAAGCTCATCTCAAAATAATGAGACTACAAGGTCAATTACAACCCCTCCATGTCACCCCACAAAGGTCACAAACCTAGGAAGTAATAAAAACCTTACTAGATACCATCGATGTTGAATCTCCTTTAGCTAGTGTCCTCACTTGCAGTGATTCCTTGTCTTCCACCAAAGAAGTAGGCCACCTGCAAGCATTTCCCAATAATTAAAATCAGCAGGGGATTCTCCCCCACAACACAAGCAATACATCCATCACCATCTGTTGAATTTCTGATTTGTGTCATATTTTACTTTCTTTTCTCTAAATACACTATTTTGAATTAGAAAGTAAATCCATCTCTTCTTTATGCAGATGGACATCTACATAGCATATGTGGATGATGCAAGTCGATGGTCCAAACACCTATCATCAAATTCCTGGGCTATATATTCTCCATCCCATAAACTCCACCACATCGATGGAGTGTGCTTGGGGGTACTAACAAATAACCAAGCAGAATACAATGCCGTGATAGGTCTATTAAGAGATTCCATTCACTTAGGAATCCACCATCTGTGAGTGTACCTCGACTCGCAACTAGTCATCTCACAACTAAATAATGTATTGCGTGTCCTCAATCCACTCCTCTTCTGAATTTTTCTGCGTGTGCGCCTTCTCATTCGATAGTTTCAAACCATCACTTTCACACATATACCAAGAAACACTAATGCATTCACTAACTCTGTTGCCAAAATGTGTGTCATGTACAAAAAATGGCCATGCCGGGGCATATACAAAAATAGCCTTACGGGGGATACATCAAATACAAATCACCTCCCATAGGTTCATCAAAATAATATACAAAATAGGGCTCATATCCCTATACAAAATCAAGTTTCCCCGCTAGTTGGGGGATCCTGGCATCCCATAATGGCCAGCGGTCATACAACCTCCACTCATGCCTGCTCTGGTCCCTACTGTGGTATTTGTCATGGAGGAGGTGTTGCACTTCCCTAAACCTCTCGTGCCGCATGGCACACCACTACTACTCATCACATAGTGTGCCTCCAAGTTGGGCCACACTCTGTTGGTAGACATAGAATCAAGTCCAACTCATCATCATCTAGGTCAGCCACTCCCCGATCATCAACCCCAACAGACATCGCACCGAACCTATGCTCCAAATATGCAAGAATGGCTACCATCCGATCCCCAGAAGCTACGCCACCTACAGAAGCTCCCTCGAGACCTACTCCTCCTGCAGGACCTGCACAGGAGGCTCCACCCCTGACTGTAGCCACTCCCCCAATATCCTGCCCATCCATAGTGGCAGGGTGGTCTCTCTTAGGCTGTGGTTGGCGAGGTGGCCATACCGGACCAATATCTATATCATAAAGGGGGAAATCATCATCAGTACCTAATAAACATATATCGAAATGTGCAGAAAAATATGTACATGTATATATAGATATCATGAAAAAGTACAAACCATAAAACATACTTGTAGCGTCGAAATCCCCATGGGGGGAATGCGGCTCCAGATCTCCCCTATAGTCCACACCACTCTAGGGGCACCTATCCATCTGAACAATGTGGCCCTCCCACACATCCAACAGTTGTAGGGTAAAATATGCTCCTACAACCCCCTCGCCAGCACAAGGCATGATCCGCCCCTAGTACATCATATGGGGCTCATGTGTCACCCTCGACGGTACTACCATAGTGGGCATTAGTGAATGATAGCGCTCAAATAATTACAATCACAAAACATTACCAAAACAAAAGGTGTCCGGAGCCCCATCCTGATGCAGATCCGACATCTACCGAGTCATCGATGCAACAACATTGGACCCCACGCCACCAATCGACTAACCATAACTCTCTCCACCAGCTAGACCTGACCCCCCGTAATCCAGTTGGGGAACGCAAACCCAATCACTCGTACCACGGCTGGAGCCACATCCTGAACAAGAAGAGCCCTCATATGGATCTACAAAATATTACCAGAGTTGATAGCACTCTAGTCACTATCACAAAATCGATCCACCAGACTATGGATTGTCTCCCCCACCATCTATAGAGGAAAGGGCTCCCTTACCCCCCAGTGTGTCAACCCTGTCAAAAAATATATGTCTTGAGTGGTGATGCTCAGGTCCTCCTCACCAACTTGGAAACCACCTCGGTTTAGGATCCACATATCAAGAAACCTCCACGGTAGACAATCTCATGATCACATCAAGGGGCACTTGAAGAATTTCAAGATCCCCACATTTCATAGTATCTGTGTATCCTGTAGATATCCCAACACCAAAGAACGGAGATCATCATACTCCCTCTCACGCCACTCAACCAATCCAATGTGGGTCATGAGTATCCACACTAAAAAATCACTCGCACAAGCAAAATGGCCATCCATTAGACATGCAAATCCTTGCAAAAAATAAAAAATAGCGCGGCCTTCTGAAGTAGGTCTACGCGTAGTGTGGAAACCACCAATAAATTCACGCTTAGTGGAGTTGAAGCCCCATTCTTCCACGCGATACCAGTGCATGAGACGTATGCTATTCGTTCGCGCTGATAGCGCAGCTGAATGAGATTCAGCCGCACTACACCAGCGCGTGACTGAATCATTGTGGTACCACGTGTAGCATGGTACAATATATTATTACTGTGCTATGCCACGTGTGACTTTGAGAAAATATTGCGCTATAGTAGCGTGTGATTTTTTTAAAATTGTGTGCTACAGTGCAGGATTTTCCCAAAATCCTATGCAGTATCCCTAAAACACATAAAGCAATCCCTCGGCCATCCAAGGGATCCATAACCCTCATTCGACCTGGAAAAAATTTAAGAGTGTAGGAATACTACATACCTGGATCTCGTGGCTCATCGAAAGGCACTTGGGATCTCCCAGAATCACTCAAAACGCACTCTAGGAGGTCGTCAGCAAGTAGTACAAATGATTTCGAAAAGTGGGCCCCATCCCTATTTATAGTAATTTGACACAAACTACAAACTGACCCCATGGAAGAACCATAACTTTGTTTCACAAACCGTTCACACCACCATGATCAGTACCCTAAATTCCCACTAGTTTCACTAGGATGCTATTTTTACATCAGTACCCTGCAGGTACAAATTGTTTTGGTTATATGATTTTTGCATTGTCAATAACTTGGTTGTGTTCTTTACTATACACTTGGACATGTGCGCCATATGTTCAGGGTCTCGACCATGACAATTCAGAGAGTCTTGTTTTTCCATTATAAGAATAAGACTCCAAGCTATAACAATAGGGGTCACGCACCCTACCACATGTATCATTTCGAAACTGGCATATAGACATTATTTACCCTCTGTTTATAATGCATCTACCAACATTCCCTCTGATAACCATAGGGCCCTTATTTCCGGTCTTGATGTTCCATCGACATCATCACTAAGAATAGAATGCTCTCCCATGGGTGTGCGCACCATTTCCATCCTGATCATCAATTGACACCCATGATGTCATTTTGAAAAGATCGCCCATTAGAATATCATTTTTTAATTGTGCATTTACTCCACCAAGTAGAACTCATCATATTGTCCAGCACATGTTACGAAACAGATTCACAAAGTCCCTTCATACCTCTATCAACACTTTTACCTTTCACTATCTTCCTCGTATCATCACCCCCATAACGACACCTATGGGTCCCCCATCTTCTGAAGTAACCAGTTCTATTCAGTTATCCTGCAGGAATATATTGCATGGCATGGTTTCATGGGGCACCCATCTTTGTGTCTACAAGTTAACCTCCACTTCATCTTGGAAAGCATCCCCCGATCCACTCAAAACCATGGGGAATCCGCCCATCATCAAATTGGTCCCCCGACACACCCAAAACTACAGGGAACCCACCCATATTATTTATGTACAAACAAGTTCCCTCATCACCTTACATTGTAGGAACACCATATTATTTTGACAGCAACCCATAGTCGCCTTTGATCAATGTATTTGATTCTCCGCATGCTCAACAGTTTTTGTTTTTCCATTCACCATTACTCTCCATTTTGTGTCTCCATAAAAGCCCTTTCATTTTGCAGTTTTTCTTCGTTCATTTCAGCCTGTACCATTATGAAAGGAATGTTTCCATCCACACTCCACATGTTTACATCGATTAAAGGAACTTGTGAGCCCCATGCTTATCAACCAGTCTTGTGTCAATTCTATCCATCCATATGTTGGTTACAATATGATCTCGGTTCTTAGGGTAATATTCCCATATTATCATGTGCTTCATCTCTTGTCGACGTCAAATCCCTACATTCCGAGAGTTGTAGTAGTTGTAGTTGTACCTTGAGATCCCTTTCAACCAATATAAGGGATCACATCGAACTTAGTAGGGAGAGTCAGTAGTGCTCCCTAACTAAGTGGTTTCCCCTATTCTCAACATTAACACATCATTGCATCAGGGGGAAACATAGTTTTGAAGGTAGCAGTGTTCACATTTTCAAATCAAGGTCACAGTCCATCTGGCAGATTAAAGCTCTCAAGCAGCTCCACACACCATACCGGTTCCCCACCCCCATGGTTTCATCACGATCATCAGTAGTAGCTCTTATTTGGCACTCTGCAATAGTTCCTAGGTTCTTTACTCAAACATGGATTGAATCTGACTTCATCCATGTCCCAACAGTATAATCGAGTGACACCCTTTTTGTCCTCTATTATTGTAATCATATTGACATATTTTCACGAGCATGGGGATGCTCGCCTCCTTTGTATAAAAAACTATTCTTTACTACAGCTCTAACAGTCATCACCAGCAATATTCCCCTAGGGGAGGACCCTATTTTCCACATATGCTTTGTCCTATAGAAAAGGAGACAAACAAAAGAAAACATGATGCATTATCAGCTCTACAGTACCATGCGAACCTCATACATCAGGGGGCATATGTCAATGTCTAAATTTCGCACATATGCGGAATTTTGGCGATTCGTCCAGTAAGGTGTCAGAAACATAAAAAATGCAATTCACCAAAGGCATCCTCAACAAATCCAAAATACATCATGTGTCCAAAAGTGCCAAAAAACATTCAAAAGAAGGGGTAGCACGAGTAAAACATTGTTAACACGCGCTATAGTGCCAGTTACCTGAAAAATGCCTGCGTTATTACTTTGATAGTTGCGCTACTTTCAAAATGGTGGGACCACCAAATTCCCTCGTCGCATTGAAGGCTCAATCATCCCCAAGGATCCGAATTCGGATCCTCACACACTTGGGATCATTAACTAGACACCCTGGTGTACCTTGGAACTAGTTCATGGAGAAGATGAGTTTACATTTGGATCTAGTTGTTTGTTGGCCACCTCTTGGACTATAAAAGGAAGCAATTGGCATGCATTCTGTAGGGATAAATCAAGAGCAAGGTTATGTTGTTGGATTTGATTTGGAGCTTCCTCATAGCCCACCATTTCCTATCATTGTGAGCATTCCCAAGATCCATTGCCACCTTCCTTCAAAGGGAAAGAGTTTCTCTCCATTGTTCCACCATTGACTTAACATTTAGTTTGGACAAAAATGGCCTCCCTAAGGGATATTGTTGGCTTCCCTTGAATCCCACACCTCTTAGGTGTGGTACGTCTTGACCATTGGGCAATACAAAAGTGGTTTGGCATATCTTGGATTGTTATTGGAGTTTTCATTCTCCCCCCATCTTTGTATTTTACATTTTTCCATATTTATTTGTTTTTATGTGAATTACACTAACAATATCTTGCATGATCACTTGGTGTATACCAATCAACCAACCACAGAGGCTCCAAGGACTGAGGCCTTGCTGCAGTCTATAAGGCCTAGCCCCTTACCAAGTGGAAGAGTGCACATTGTACAATTTTTTCCACAACATCCTCTCAAGATTCATAATGCTATGACATGGTTCTACAAAAATTCCATTACAATATCAAATTTGATAAAGAATAGCCAATGGACATTGATTATAATATTGGCGTTAAAGAAACTTAACCCCCTTTTTCACTTTTTTTGGCATCTATATCAATAAAATTAATATTAATATTGTCAAACTTATTTTCATCCTTCTTTGATACACTTATGACATTGTTATTTTCACTAAAATTGTTTATGATATTCATAAGATGCTATCTATTCTCAGACAATTGTACAAAACTTATAAACTTGCCATTAATATTTATTAAACCAAAATTATGATTGTCAAATTTGTGATGATGATTTGTGTTGTAATTGTGCAAAGGATTATTTATTAAACCAAGATTATGATTGTCATATTTAAGATGGTAATTTATGCTCTAATTTTTCAAAGGGTTGATTATCCCTCGAACAATCCCCACACTACATGCTATCCATAGTTTAATGTACCATCTACACATCATGATGGAAATCTAGTTTAGAAAAAAATGAGTGTCATCTAGCAAATTCTCCTAATAGTTTGCAACGTTCAGTCTTATCTAGCAAGTACCCCACATTAAAATTTATATTATTATATATTTTTATACACGTCGCTTAAGTGATGTGTAACTAACACCAATGCAATGTTATTGACATCTGGAAAACGTCAATGGCATTGCATTGTTGTCGGCTACTCGTTTCTTAAGAGATGTCTCTTAAGCATACCTAGGAAAAAAAATCCAAGGGAATCTTTAATTTATTGATCATTGGTCATTCTATTGTAATGTGTTGTATGAGCATTTAAGTGAATTTTAAATGTGACCATGAAAAGCATACACTAAGAGGAAACGAGACAACTTCAAAATGGAAGTGCAAAGTTAAATCATGAAGAAATAACACAAGTGCCATATAGTGTGGTTTTCAAAAAGAAGACATAAGTAGAAGACATAAATTGTTACATTATACAATATAATAGGATACCTACTTGCATTGAATTCCTACCACCAAGTGATTTGTTTCATATTCATGTGGCCAAAATGAGATCTTTGGATTTATTCTTCAAGATGATTATGAATGAACCGCTAACTTCAAACTTTGCTAAGAAATTCATTTTT
Source organism: Larix kaempferi (assembly GCA_027924585.1). NCBI lineage: Eukaryota > Viridiplantae > Streptophyta > Pinopsida > Pinales > Pinaceae > Larix > Larix kaempferi. The sequence continues at coordinate 18,377,363 of BSBM01000073.1, forward strand.
ACCAAGTTTGGAGGATTTGTTTTCAATCATTTTGAATTACTTGAAGCTATCCATAGTCAACATTCTTATCATCTTAAGAAGTTGATTAAACTCAACCAATTTGAGGTGTCTAGGTGGCTATGCACCAAGTGAATATTGGGGCTAGCCATCAAAGTATTGTCTCAACCCTTATGTCCTCGTACCTTTGGTATCTAAAATAGGTGTTGCACAAATTGATGTTCCTAGTAATTTGTTTATCATATTATCATTTTAAAAATTACCAAAGGGATCTTTTAAAAGGGATTGAGAAATGTGCTTAGAGGGTGATATTGCCATGCTTTCCCTGAGCATGGTGTTGGATTTTGCAGTAGAAATGAAAGGAAATTGTGCTTCCTTTACCTCCTAGACAACTTCTTGTAACCTGGCTAGTGCCTCCTTCTTCTCTATTGATTCTTGGTACAATTGATCATCATCCAAGCGAGCCTTTATTCTTGTTGATCATCCTTGTAAATTACTCTCTCTCCCAGTTGCAAGAGTTAGACGTTGCTCTAGTTTCAATTTGTTGTAATAGTGGTGAGGGATTCTTGGTGTTCAACCAAATTTTATTTTATCAAAGTTTATTTTTTTTTAGAAGTATAGAGATCATTTTTCATGTCTTCTATTATCTTGTCAAACCTTTGAATTTCTCCTTTAATTGTCCTCTTGGATCCAACGACCTTTATGTATTCCAACATTTCTCTTTTGAGTGCTTTACCCATTATGGGTATGATTTTTCCTGAAAGTGTTGATAACTTATTCAAGGTCATGGATTCAACTACTTTGATACTAATATGATTTGTAAATGGTAGGCCTATGGCTAGTTCATCTTACCAACATGGATTGTCATTACATAATTAAAAAAAAAGTAAGGCATTTGCAATCACATGCACATTGATATCATGCTTCTTGATGTGGATTCAATGGCATCTATGGAAAATTCTAGTTCTAATTTGGTTTAAGGCTCGGTTTGATGAATTCATAGTACCAAGGAAAATGCTAATATACTTTGGATATTATCACTCTATTTTTACAATTCTATTAAAACAAATATCAAGTCCTTTACAATCTAAATATGCAAGCATATAGTTCATCGAACCATATTTGTGCCATTCAACATACATCCAAGTAATTTTACATTCAAAACAGCTTTAACATTCGATGTCTCTCTACTATCGATGTCATAGCATTGACATTATATCTAGATCATTACCTTAAATTAGGATATTTATCAATTTTAAATGTCTCTTACTTTCCATATTTCAAGTACCTCCCAATGAGATATAAACACTAGTTACAAAAATAGGTTGTCTTCCACCTCATAGTCTACTTGGTTGAGGTCCTTCATTGATTTAGGGCCTACCTATCTACCTTAGCATAATTAAGCTATGTAGATTTTTTAGTTGCAAAACCTCTAATTCATTCCATTAATAAGAGGTTATTTACAAGCCAAACATCTTTCTTAGTTTTTTCTTTAGTCATAGACATAAATATGTTCCTCCACCTTTTAGATCCAAACAAACCTTAGGTCATTCAATTCCAAACAACCCTTTTTCCCCTCATCTATTTCATTTAGAATAGATGATTTATATCTACTTCGATGAGCCCTTTGTACCTTGTTGACACCCTATAGATGAATAGTGGGCATTCAATAGACTCTACTACATTTGTTAAAATTGGACATGGCATACCTTATTTCACCCCTTTAAAGGGTTCTCATTGATCATGGGAGAGGATAAATCATCCTTATATGTTTCATACATGGGACTTAGAAAATGAGGTACTTTTCTTACTTAAAACCTGATCCAACTCCCTATCAAACCTTAAATTGGAAATTTTTTCATAATAAACTATAGAAGGATTGAGACTATGCTTACCTAGTATCATGGTAGACATGTTGATCCAACGAGTCTACCTTGAATTGTTAATATCATCCATTCTCCTAGCATTGGATGCAATCTAGGCATGGGGGATTTTGAAACTCATGTAGCAAGTGCCCCAAATTATAATTTATCGTGGCATTTCAACGTATATTTTATACACGTCACTTAAGAGACACCTAAGCAATGCCAAATCTATGCTATCAACGTCCCACAAATGTCGATAAGACCTCAAGAAGAATTCACACATTCCATCAAAACTCATATATTAAACCAAATAAGACATGGATACTGATAGATTATGGGTTCATGACGTTAGCAAGTTATTGGCTAAGGGTAAGGTTGTTGCCACATTTATAGCATTTTCGATCATTGTTTAGAAGTTTATTATGTTAGGACATGGATATGGACGCAGACATAGATAGAAGATAATTTAGTTATCCTAAGAGACACATATAACCCACACCCACACCCACATTAAGAACAAAACTAAAATAATTAATGCACATGTCATATGCACCTATGCACAAATCTAACCCATGCTGTTAACAACCCACACATGTAACCCTCATAGTTAACCCATTTACCTAAGATATGCACTAATTCACCTACCCACACACCTAATAAACTTCAACAATGCATGCAACTTATGTAAATATATAAACATCTAACCATATATATATATATAATTAAAAAAAAACAAAGTTAAACTAATTGAATATATATATATATATATAATTAAAAAAAAACAAAGTTAAACTAATTGAATATATATATATATATATATAATATATATAATTAAAAAAAAACAAAGTTAAATTAATTGTATATATATATATATATATAATTCAAAAAATAAAAAATAAAAAATAAATATTTTTAAATATTAAATAAAAAATGAAAAATATTAATTAAAATGAAAAAATAAAAAACCAAAACACAAATAAATAAATACTAAATAAAAAATAATACATAAATACTAAATATAAAATAATACATAAATACTAAATATAAAATAAATAAAAATAGTACATATAAATACAAAAAAAACATAAAACAATAATAAACAAAAAAACATTAAACAATAATAAAAATAAAAAATTTCAAAATATAACACTTACCTCCCTCCCTCTCGTGCAAACTACATATTTTAGTTACCTCACCCATGAACCAAGCCTAGAGGTCTCAATGGTCACTGAGGAGGTCATCGAGGTCACCAAGGAGGTCGCAGAGGAGGTAGAGGAGGTCGAGGAGGTTGAGGAGGTCATAGAGGAGGTTGAGGAGGTCATAGAGGAGGTCGCAAAGGAGGTCGAGCAGGTTGAGGAGGTCATAGAGGAGGTTAAGGAGGTCGTAGAGGAACCAAAGGTCGCAAAGAATAGCCACAGAGGACATAATGCCTCTCAAATCGGTAAGTACCTTGCCACTTAACCCCGGATTACTCTATCAAATTTATCAATGTTTCAATCTTTTTCAATGTTGCGAATGCGATTTGGTTTAGGGTGGGGATTACGCAAAATATTAAAATCTTAAGTGACCTTAAACGACCATATGCATGGTGATCCTCCCCATCCATAGGGTCCATTGTTTATCACAATTACATGTTGATACAAGCATGTTAGCACCATAAATATTTTGTGGGATTGAACTGTGCTCGACCCTAGTGCAATAAAACCATCCTTTTGCAAAATTTTGTTCTCTCGAATAGAAAAACAAGCTGCATCCCCTACACTGTCACTTTCCAATTGTTTTTATTGGTTATAATCAAAACTGATGATTGTTTCCTGTACTAAGTAATTGCAAGTTTGCTTCCAACCGGTTATCAAACCAAGCAATGCCTTGTATGTTTCCTTTGAACCAAAATTCAACCACCCAAAGGGTATCTCTTGGCATGCACAGACTCAATGCCATAATTCCAATGCTGAAAACACACCGTTAGAGGGATTGATAAGATTATTTTCACATGATAAAATCAAGCAACAATAAAATATATCAAATGCTTCTACAACAATTTGCAAGTCGACAAATCAATTCCTTAGATGGTACACTAATCCTCATTGCCAATAGACACTACAATGCTACTATATTTCTACAATAACAAGCAATGGTGGGGATTGGGACCAATATTTTAATAGATCTTGACCTTTTCCAATGGTATATCTATGTAACATGGGGAAATTCTTTCACATATGAACTTCTATCTCATAGATCATACACCACACAACCTCCTTGGAGGAATTTTTCTTCCTTCTTGCCAGTTCTTGAATACAATTAGATATTGTTGTTCATTGATACTAAAAATATGCCAGTGTTGGAATGGATGGTTTAGCTAGTGTGTTGATAGACTCATGCTACATTGAAAATTGTAATGATTCCCACTATGTATTCAACTATTGTTGTAACAATGGTGTCCATAGGTGAGGTAATAGATGACAAACATCACATAGGAACCAATGTTATTATGTGAGGTAATAGGTGATCCTATGTGTACTTTGAATTACATCACATAGAAACCAATGCTATCTTTTGTCTTCTTCACCTCAATCATATAATAATAAAATACACATGGAGGATTCATTTGACTATGTCAACATTCTTGTTTGACAATTATAAACCAACACAAAACCAAGAGGTCTTAACTATTGCACCACCAGATCTTCTCCTACTACTACACTTATTGAACTAGAAAATGTTGGGGAGAAATTTTGATTACTCATGGTAGTTACACTCACACTATTTAAATCCACAATAGGAAGTGTACATTGACTACAAATCACACACACACACTAGTGCTATGCACAACAATGGTCACTAGATGCTAACAAAGAACAATAAGCATAGGGGCTATGATGTAGGATGGATCGACATCACTATTAGTCCATTCTACCTCCTTCTCAGTGGCATGGTTATTTTCAAGTTTAGAATACTAGAATGACATGTACTTAAACTATTCTTGTTGACTATATGCTTCCACCACTTTGGAAATTCCTTCCATGCTAGTAGGGTCTACCAACATCTATGTTCTTATAGTCCAAGTATATGCATCCCTATGGAATAATGTGTTTTCCATCTCATCTACTTGTAGGTTCCCTCAATCTACACTAAGTCCTTAATTCTTTGCATAAACACAATTTTTTTTCTTCTTTTTGTTTGGGGTTGGACAAAGCTCATTTCCATGCTTCTCTCATCCTACATCATTCTACATATTGGATGCATATTAGTACAATACCTTGTGTTCATAAATTCTTGATTGGTAACCCTTGTTATGCTTGTGTTGCTAACCCTTCCATTAGTTCCTCTACTATTTCATCCTCCCACATAATTCTTACACTTCCATTTCAATGGGGTTTTAGAGCATACTTTGTTCCACCATCAATGTCATTATACACAAGTGTATCTCCTCTATCAATCTTAGAAAAATGCACATAATAGACTTGAGCAATGCATGCAACCTATGTAACTATATAAACATCTAACCCAATATATATATATATATATATATATATATATATATATATATATATATATATATATATATATATATATATATATATATATATATATATATATATATATAATTACAAAAAAAAATTAAACATTTTACATATATTAAATATTTTAAATATATTTAAAAAAAATAAATATTTTAATTGAATATATATATATATATATATATATAATTCAAAAAATAAAAAATAAAAAACTATTAATTAAAATAAAATGAAAAAACAAAAACAAAACACAAATTACATTACACCTCATTCTACCATCAAGCTCTCGCCTCATCCACTAACTTTTCCTCCCATCGCCTACTCCATGAACTTTGCGTCCCGTCGACTAGAAATGGAGTTGCGTACTAACAAGGCACTAGAGGAGGATAACACGGTACACTAGGAACCCACTAGGGAACACCACGAACGCGAACACCAAGCACCCATGAACACCAACACGAGGCAACAAGAACACCACAAACAGGAACACTTTGCCACCTAGAATGCCTCCTAGACTGGTGAGTTTTCTCTCTGTTTGGCGTTTTGTTGGAAATGTTGCTATTTGGTGCTATTTGGTTCAATTTGTTCCTTGAAATTGTTTCCATGGATCTCATCCCCTTGTCTTACAACTCATATTGTTTATTAGTTCATGAGTGCCTGCAAATAAGGATGATTTTTTATGGATCAAGGATTGTATGATTGGGTACCTGGTAATTATTTTCAACAAGCGTCTTGATCATTTGGGTGTTTGGATATTTCCTTGTATTGAGATACCTACTTATTGAACATCTTTGCTTATTTAGGGTCATATGCACCACTCTCTACTCGATTTCACTATGTTTCTAAGCATATTACCTTACTGATCGAGACCGTCTGTACCTCACTAGTTGATTGATTGGGTTCTTGTTTGGGCATATAGACTTACCCAGTACTGTATGCATCATCCTTTGATAAATTTACTTACCTCACCAACTGGTTGATTTGTTTCTTTGCTAGGAAATTTTCCTATCGTTTGAACTATACACATCATACACATCACTAGTTGGTCAATGCATCAATTTTTTGAGCATTTTTCCTAACCTTTGGATCATACACATCATATGCTTCACTAGCTAGTCAATTCATCATTTTGCCAGGCATTTTGATTAACCTTTGGACCATACAGAACATTTTACTTTACATTGTAGAATGGAATATAATATATGGATGGTTGATAATGTTTGGAAAACGTGAACCTTAGTTTGTTGAACTTTGGTTTTCATTGATTTCAACTAACGTCAAAGAGGATTCAGTATCCTTGTGCCAATTTGAAGAATTATATGAAATACAATTTGAAGAAGTACATCAGGTACATGCACTAGTCCCAATCCATCTAGTCATGATACTTCAAAGGTAAAGTAAAAAAAAATGGTTGGGAAAGTTTCGGGAGTGCGCAAGAGGCTTGTGAGTAAGAAGCGGTTGGATGAATATACAAGTCCTTGAAGTGTGCAAGACCCACCAAGCGTTATAAGGATACAAGTTTTGGAAGCATGCAATGGTCCCGGAAGTAAGTGGTGGTCAGACAAGTCAAGTGCGCAAGATGTTAAATTTTCAGAATTTACTTCAATCTGATCGAGGATCTTAACTGAGAGAACAACATGTACAACAAATATACAACATATCATTCATGGACACAATAATGCAAGCACAGAAGAGACACAGAGTTTACTTGGGGAAAACCATAAAGGTGAAAAACCCCAATAACTTCCTCAGAGATAGATAGAGCAATGATACAACCAGAATACAAGAGATAGTCTTCTCCTAGCAGCAGAGCCTCCTCCTCCACAAGTGCGCCACTCTCCACAGTGTGAGTGAGAGAATAGAATGTGTAAAATGAGAGAGACACACTCTCTATTTATACACTAACTTGACTTGACCTTTACTCAACTAGGTCGGCCTCAACTTAACCACTTAACATAATGCTGACTAGGCCGACCCCCACTAGGGTGGTCTAATAACCCTTTGACCCACATGGCTGACCCCCAATAGGGTGGTCTAATAACCCTTTGACCCACATGACTTATACAGGGCCGACCCCAACAAGGTGGTCTAATAACCCATCAAGTATAAGTTACGACACTTACAATATAAATGACGACACTTCTGTATAGAGGAATAATAACATCTCTATAGGAATACAACCATTTCCGTATAGAGGAATAATAACATCTCTATAGGAATAAAATATACATATATGTGAAATACATTCCGAAGTTACATATACATCAACACTCCCTCTTAACTAGGAAGGTATTTCTCGACACAGGTCTTCTAGCACAAGTCATCTTCTCTGGATCATCATCACTGGATAATTGTCATCGAGTCATCATCATCGTCACTGCTGCTGCTATCTCAATCAATCTCTGAATCTACTCGTCATAGAAAGTTCTACAGTGTCAGTCCTTTTTCATACTGGATGTAGGCCCACCACCTGCAGGTCTTCGTCATCACTGGCCTTACTGTGGAATTCTCAGGACTTATTACGTGCGTCACAAAACCTGGCTGTAGCATCCTAGGCTATTACGAGCACACATCTCTACCTGTAGGATCTCCCAGGAGCACATTACATGTGACACATCACAAAACCTGGCTGAAGCATCTTAGGCTATTACAAGCACACAACTCTACCTGTCGGATCTCACAGAAGCACATTACATGTGATCTCACCATAAAACTTGGCTGAAGCATCCTAGGCTGTTAGGAGCACACAGATCTACCTGTCGGATCTCCCAGAAGCACATTACATGTGGTCCACCACAAAACCTGGTTGAAGCATCTGAGTCCCTTTTCATCCTGTCCAGATCTCCCAAGAGAAAATTACATGTGGTCATGGCAAAACCTGGCTGAAGCATCTGAGGCCTTTTTCATCCTGTCCAGATCTCCCAGGAGCAAATTACATGCCATAGGACAAAACCTCGAAAGAGCATCTGCCATATATCCCAGGGCACGAATTACATGCCATAGGCAAAACCTCGAAAGACTATCTGCAGATCTCCCAGGGCACAAATTATATGTCCTCCCAAGCAAAACCTCGAAAGAGCATTTGCCAGATGTCCCAGAGTACGAATTACATGCCATAGGCAAAACCTCAAAAGACCATCTGCAAATCTCCCAAGGCACAAATTACATGCTTATCTGCACAACCTGATCCACGGCCACAAAGTATCATCTGATACTCACCATACATCATCCTGATGTACACATGATCATCCTGATCATCATCATTGCAACATCCTGTTGCATGTCATCTAGAGAAGCTCGTCATCCACGATCACCCTGATCATACAATGCATCCATCTGATGCACACTAAGTATCTACCTGATACATATCATCATACATAGGGTATCCACCTGATACATAGATACATGATCCACACAATGTATCCATCAACATACATGATCTACCTGATCATACCTGATACATATCATGATACATAGTGTATCCACCTGATACATAGATACATGATCCACACAATGTATCCATCAACATACATGATCTACCTGATCATACCTGATACATATCAATATACATGATCTACCTGATCATACAATGTATCCACCTGATACATATACAGATACATGGTCCAAGCATCCAACATGATGCTTATACAAAATACATACACATGATCCAAACGATCATATCCAACATCCAACATGATGCATACATACATACATAAAAATGATCCAACCGATCATATCCATCATCCAACATGATGCATACATACATATAAAAATGATCCAACTGATCATATCCAAGCAGAAACCAGAACATCATCCTGATGCTCGTCATCCAGTGCTTACATCCACAGCCATGTGAAGGATCCTCCTTCCAACATGCTTGGAATGGCTTCAGCAAATGTGTCCATCACTTCTTCCTTGAGGTGTCCTTGATTTGAAGAATGCCAAGCCTCTCTCTAAAGTACTTGAACTTCACCTTGGCTAGTGGCTTCGTCAGCACATCTACAATCTGCTCGTCCGTCGCAACATACAGGAGCTTCACAGCTCCTCTCTACACCATATCCCTAATATAGTGATATTTGATCTCTATGTGTTTCGACCTGTCATGAAACACTGGGTTCTTGGATAGCTTCACACAACTCTAGTTATCACAGAAGATACCAGTAGCATCCAACGGGAGATCAAATAACTCAGACAGTAGATTCCGTAGCCATACTGCCTCACAACTAGCTAAACAGGATGCAACATACTTTGCCTTAGCTATACTCAGTGCTACACAGGACTGCTTCCTGCTAAACCAAGAGATCATACCTGATCCCATACTGAAGCAGCACCTAGATGTGCTCTTCCTATCTGCAGCACTGCCTGTCCAATCTGAATCAGCATAACCCTGCAGGTTAAACTTTTGATTCGCTTCATACTTGAGCCCATAATCCACTGTACCTTTTAGGTACCTCAGAATATGCTTTACAGCAACCAGGTGAACACTCCTCAGATCTGTCAGGAACTGGCTCAATGTGTTCACCGCAAAGCAAATATCTGGTCTCATGTTTGTCAGGTACATCAAGGACCCAATCATCTGACGATACATAGTGACATCAACTGGTTCAGACGAAGCATCACCCAGAAGCTTCAGGTTCGATGCCATAGCCTCGCATTCCATCATCCCGAACCTCTTCAGAATCTCTACTACATACTTCCCTTGTCCAAGGAAGATTCCATCTGCACTCTGCCACACCTCCATACCTAGAAAGTGGTGCGTCATACCCAAGTTTTGCACATATATGACTCCCTGTCATGTGTCTCAAAACCAAGTGGCTGCTCCACATACACTTCTTCTTCAACTACACCATTCAAGAAAGCTGTCTTGAATCCATCTGGTGTATCTTCTATTTCATCACTTTTATATTTCTCTATGCTGCCATCTGCAACATGCTTGAGCTTGATAGATCCATATGGAAGTCATAACAAACTTCCCTTCAGGTCTTGGGACTACATCCCAAACATCATTCTTCATGATCGACGGATCATGGCATTCCATTTCTTCATCCTAGATCTCGGGAACTTCAATATCTTCGATAGATATCTTTGTTGCTGGAACAAATGTTGTAGTCATTTTGTAGGTGAAGATATATGGCCTTTCCTACAAAACAGGTTAAATTGCATGATTAGAAACATCTCATAATTTTCAGAACAAATTCTTACACATAAAGAAATATGTCATACAGTCATGCAATTATCTTAGCCAATGCTTCAATACAACATTTATCCATATCCCGTAACTTTCTATATGCCTTCCAATCTCTACCAGAACATTGTTAAGAGTGTGCACAACTCCCAACATGTCAGCAAAGAGGTTTCATTCTAGATAAGTAGCAATGGAATGTTGTACAGTGCCGTAGGCCACTTACCCATGCATATTAGTAGTATACTGTTCATCAATGCAATTATTCTAATATGCATAATACACAACCTAATTCTAGGAACATCAGTATATACATTATTGAATAGTATTATTTAAGAAATGACAATTCAAATACTTATCTTTGTTTGTTCGTTGCGTGGACTCCCTCTGAGTCTTCACTTCCTTGCAGGAGCTACTGGAGTCCTAATCTGAAGTAGCTTCTTCTACACCTTTCTGTTGTGGAATGTAGAGAGATGGTCAACTCCCTCTGAATATCTGCATCCTTGCAGAAACCACTGGAGTGTACTCCCTCTTAATCTTTGCTTCCTGGATTACTTGTCCTTGAAATTATATTCATTCTCGATCCCTATGCATGCTTGTTAGTATCATCATTGTGTTATCCTCTAGGTCTCATACGTAATCAAACATTCATTAGTATAATCTTAATATTACCAAAACACAATAATCTCAAGCATGTATAGTCAGGATCATTTCAAACACAGATAATAAACATTAGTATTCAAGGTTTCAGGGAAGTCTTCTTTTACTCATGCATATTCTTATTTGATCATAGGACTCTTTTGGTTAGTTAAATCATCAATCAAGATAAGAGATATAATATGCATAAAACCCGTGATTACTCAAACCTATACCTTCATGATTCTTCTGGTTAGTCATATCATCAATTATGGTCAGAAACATAATATGCATACAACCATGACTATTCAAACCTATGACTTCATGAATAATCATTATCAACAACACAACAGTATAAGATCCTAACACAAGGTAGGATTCTAGCTTGATATAGGAAAAACATACCTGAATTAGCATGCTAGCTAGTTATATCTAACATACCCGCATAATGTCTTCTGGTTCTCTTCAGTGACTTGTTCTAGTAACCTGCATGTCTCATAAGTTAACCATTGTAGAAACAAGTTATACATACCTCGAAAGTAGATCTTCTATGTGATCCATGACAATGGATGAATCCTTGTCTTCATGTCACCATGATCATATGTTCTTGAAGTAGAACATGATTTGTCTTTCTTGGTGTACCTTTTATGTTAGCAGACAACATAAAACCCATACAACACCATAATGCATTAGTACAATCATAAGTGTCAACACCCTAATAAATGAATATCTTCTATCATGCATTCATAATTTTGTTAAGGTGATACGACAAATCTAAAATCAAGATTGTACTAACCGTAATAACATGTAGACAAACATACCATAAACTTAATCATGAACAAATATCAAAACATATCTCGATGAGTCATACCTGTCGAGATCGCTTGTAATATTCTTATGTAAGGCCTTAGCCTCATCTCCCTTTGAAACAGGATTCTTCACTTATGCAGGTGACCAATCCATCTTCTTCTAGGATTAACCCAATCCACTTGATTTGCAAGAACTGGACCTGGAGCTAGATATGGGTTTGTCAGAGAAACCCCAAAAATTCAAACTTTGAATTTCAAACTTCCGAAAGGATAGAAATATGCGCCTTGATGAGCTGATCAAGCTGGTATATTCAGAGTTTGAAAACTGCAAAGTTTCACACCTCAATTTTTCCTTTGAAACTTCCGGATTCACTGGACGTGACCCTGAACTGGGGTTTGATGAAGCCCACTCTTCTGCCCAATCAAAAGGTTTGATCCAAAGCTCTAAGCTTCTATTTTTCTGAGGAGCTTCCAGCCATGGTCACAGATTTCAAAAATTCCCATTTTTACAGAAGCCCTAATTTTCCACTTTTCTGATCAAAGTCCCGAATTAGGGTCTGATCAAGTCCGGCCTTCTGCCCAACCAAAAATTCTGATCTTGGTCTCTAAATTTCTATTTTGATGAGTAGCATCCAGCTGTGGTCTCCGATTACAAAAATTCCAACTTTCTCCGAAGCCCTAAATTTCGGAAGCCATGAATGAAGGTACTCAAAAATAATTATGTTTTGACAGAAATATGTACCTGATTGTTTCTGGTGTAACTATGAACCTTTCGATCCACAGGGTCTGACAACGTTTCCTGAGATAGCCCGACCTGTTATCTTTCCATCCTGACAGGTCTGACCTCAATTGGATTCTCTGAGAGAGAGTTATGCCAAGTGTCGCAACGTGACCTGTTTATGGGATAGTACAGGAGGGCAAACTTGTACGGCGTGCCACATGTCACTATTTCAACTTCGGCCTTTGAAATTTTTTTTGAGATAGCCCGACCTGTTATATTTCCATCCCGATAGGTCTGACCTCAATTGGAATCTCCGAGACAGAGTTATGCCAAGTGTTGCAACGTGACCTGTTTATGGGACAATACAGGATATCAAACTTGTACGGCGTGCCACGTGTCACTGGTTCAACTTCGGCCTCTGAAAATTTTTCCTAAGATAGTATAGTCTGTGTACTACCTTTCACATTTTACTAAATTTCATTTGGAGCTTCCTAGCCCAAGTTATGACCTATTTCCCAAGGTCACCTGATTTTGACTCAGATCTAGAAGAGGCACGAACCCTATATTGTACAGATCATAAATCACAAAGTACAACGAATTAGAGGTTGTCCTTTGGACACAAGGTACATGGGGATTTAATATTCGACCTGTAAAGGTTTCCGATCCGAAAACGTCTCCAAAACGGATTTATAGCGAAAGTTATACGATGACTGGTTTTTGCTATATCAAGCCCTAGCATCGTAAGTGCAACAAGTGTCATACATGCCATATCATGCCTTCTTTCAGGCTAGCTCTGATACCATGTTAAATTTTCAGAATTTACTTCAATCTGATCTAGGATCTTAAGTGAGAGAACAACATGTACAGCAAGTCTACAGCATATCATTCATGGACACAATAATGCAAGCACAGAAGAGACACAGAGTTTACTTGGGGAAAACCATAAAGGTGAAAAACCCCAATAACTTCCTCAGAGATAGATAGAGGAATGATACAACCAGAATACAAGAGATAGTCTTCTCCTAGTAGCAGAGCCTCCTCCTCCACAAGTGCACCACTCTCCATAGTGTGAGTGAGAGAATAGAATGTGTAAAATGAGAGAGACACACTCTCTATTTATACACTAACTTGACTTGACCTTTACTCAACTAGGTCGGCCTCAACTTAACCTCTTAACATAATGCTGACTAGGCCGACCCCCACTAGGGTGGTCTAATAAACCTTTGACCCACATGGCTGACCCCCAATAGGGTGGTCTAATAACCCTTTGACCCACATGACTTATACAGGGCCGACCCCAACAAGGTGGTCTAATAACCCATCAAGTATAAGTTACGACACTTACAATATAAATGACGACACTTCCGTATAGAGGAATAATAACATCTCTATAGGAATACAACCACTTTTGTATAGAGGAATAATAACATCTCTATAGGGATACAATATACATATATGTGAAATACATTCCGAAGTTACATATACATCAACACAAGACCCACAAGCGATGGTACTTCAAGGTAGCAAGACCCCACATGAAGTAGTTCCAAAGTGCGCAAGACCTACTATGTAGAGGACCAAGTATGCGCAAGAACCACAAGGGGTGATACCTCAGTGGTACAGAACATGAAAGGTGGCGGAAGCGTGAATTAATATTGTTCATGAATCAAAGAAGAAGGGATGCTACGACTAACTTGTGGACATACCGTTTGCGAAGGACAAGTATAAATAAGAATCCAAGTTGGAGAGTTGAGGAAATCTTGAAGATGCGAATGTGGTAGTACTATGATTTGGAAAGATTCTAATTATTGGGGTATCAATGGCTCGTTGAACGGGAACAACATGATCTAGCAGAAGAGACATATGTGCAAAGATAAAAATGCAGGATAGAATATGATGCACAGGATGATGTGATTTATCTAAGACAAATACGCGAAGACACATATGAAGCACAACAGATGATGTGCAGATTGATGTAGTATATTGACCAAGGGCACAAGAACAGAAAGGTAGTATTGTATACGATGTGGATGATTTTGTAGTCTATAGATGCACAAGAACAACATAGCATAACCGTGCAGGATTCACAGTATCATTTGAGTTTGCAGATGCATAGAAACATAGCGATATGCTGAACCAATGCACAGATTGCATAAGGTTATGAAGTATGAGATCAAGTGTGTAATATTGATGTAGTAAAGTGAAGTGATACAATTTAGATATTGCAAGATTTCAGTATAGAGAAAATGCGCACAACGGAATGAACTTCATTTAATCTGAAGAGTGCGCGGATCAATAGAACAACAAAGAAGTATCTTCAATAGACATATGAGGTGGAAGGATGGGTAAAGGAATAGGGAGTTAGTGCTTCCTTTAGATTTGTTCCTGTAAAACCAGGGGGTTGGTGCCTCCTTCGATTCATAGATGGTAAATTGGGGAGTCAGTGCTTCCTTCAAGTCATAGCCTATAAAACCAGGGGGTTGAAGCCTCCTTCCAGTTGATGCTGGAGAAATTTTAGAAGTTGGTTCTTCCCATGAATTTAATATTTATAATATAATAGAGCATTGTGTGGTTTTCTCCCATTTGGGTTTCCACGTAAAAACTTGAGTTCTGTGTTTTGTGCATATGTGGATGAATGTTATTGTTTATGGTGAATGCATAATCTAACAACTATTTAAGTTTGATAAGAAGAGAAAATTGTTCATAACTACGTTAATACTGATTCACCCCCCCCCTCTCAGTATTAATGAGATTACAACAATTGGTATCAAAGCAGGTGTCTTAAGTAACAACTTAACATATGGAGATAGATCCTTGCACATATATGGACATGCAGGAAAAAACTCTTCATGGCTAATGAATATGATCTAAAAAATATGGACACAAAAGATGAAGGAATGACTAAAGTAGATTTTGAAGGAGAGCTAATCAGTGCGTTGGAAGAAGTGAAGAAATCAAGGAAGAAAAACAAACATTTACATGAATCACTATTCAAATTAGAAGCAGATACAAAATGGCAGTTGAAGCTGAGAGAATAAAAGTGTGAAAATATAGAATAAGAATTCACTTCTCAAAAAGAAGAATTACAAAAGATCAACATCTAATTGGAATAGGGAAAACAATTCGGAAACAACACCAAAAGTTTGTCAAAAATAGAGTATGAAGGTTTGAACTTAGTTTGTGAAACAAAGAGTTATGTTGATGTGCTCAAAAGTTCTATACCAAAGAAAAATCAGAAGTTTGAAGATGAGGATAGGGAGTCAATCCACATGGAAACTGGATTTGCACAATTTAGAAGAACTCATCCAACTAGGTATCAAAATCTCTTTTTGGGAAACTGATATTTTGTCATAATTTCAGTCATAAGGAAATAAATTGCAAAGCACACGCACATGTGAATTCTAGAAGAAATAACAATTGTAATCAGGCCAGCCCCAGATAGACCAATATCAGAAAAATAGTTGAAATTCCAAAAGAAAATATGAATCCATTCATCCCCCTGAAATTAGATAGTGAATGTTATAAACGTCACAATCATAGTCATGATAGTCAGAACTGCAAAGATCGGTTTCCACTTGCGCAATTGGCCGAAGCCAAAAACATCCCCACCAAAATAGAGTCTGCAGAATTCCAGAAAGATCAAATTCATCATGAAGGATGCATCCTAGCTTTACATCCGCAAAATAAAAAGGGACAATGGTACATTGATAGTTGTTTTTCTAAGCACATGAAAGGGAACAAAAACAGTTTCCTGAAATACAGGGAAGAAAAAGGAGGCACTGTCTACTTTGGAGATAACAACTCTGCCAAAATTCTAGGAAAGGGCTTAGTAAGCTTGGGGAATAGGAGAACCAAAGCAGAGAATGTATTATTGGTTGAAAACATGAAACATAATCTCCTTAGTGTAATCCAAATGTGTGATCAAGAACATACACTTACCTTTGACTCATAAAAATGCAAAATAAGGAACAAGAATATAGGTAGACCAGTTGCAACAACAACTAGAACCCCTAATAATGTATATATTCTGGATGAAGGAAAGGAAGAAAAATGTTGCATGGTACAAATAGATGAAAGTTGGCTCTGGCATAGAAGATTGGGGAATATCAATTTTGATCATTTGGTCAAAATCCATAAGAAAGAAGTTGTAAGAGATATTTCAAAAATCATGAAACTGTTGAATTCTATCTGCAAGCACTGCCTACACTGAAAGCAAATAAGAGTTAGTTTTAAGAAAAACGAGTACTCTACAACAAGACCTTTGGAACTAGTGCACACTGATCTATGTGGCCCAATGAGAGACAAAGGGATAAATGGTGAGTCCTAATTTCTTCTCTTCATTGATGATTATAGTAGAATGACATGGGTGTTCTTATTTAAATAAAAATCATAGACATTTGAAGGCTTCAAGGTTTTTAAAGAAGTAGTTGAGAATGAAACTGAATTAAGGATTAAGTGTTTAAGATCATATAATGGAGGTGAATACATGTCAAATAAATTTGACAAATTCTGTCAAAAACATGGAATCAAGAGACAATTCTCATCTTCTAGAACTTCGCAGCAAAATAGAGTGGCAGAAAGGAAGAACAAAACTGTGCAGGAAGTGGCCAGAACAATGTTGAATGATTCAAATTTATTAGATATTTTCTAGACTTAGACCATTCATAAAGCTATACACATCCTTAACATATGTCATATAAGGACAAACAATAACTCAACGCCTTATGAACTTTGGAAGGGAAGGCCAGCCACTGTCAAGCACTTTAGGGTATTTGTAAATAAGTGCTATATTGAGAGAAACAATGAAAACTTGGGAAAGTTTGACTCCATATATGATGGAGGAATCTTCCTTGGAAAAGCTACATTTTATGATTAAGAAATATGGTAGAATGTCTAGACGTAAATGTATATGAAGTGTTCACGCATAAGAAAGTAGAGGATGATGATGATCAACCAGTATTTGAAGAATTATCTGAGGACCTACTAGAAAATGAAGAAACATGAGAATCATAGGAACTGATATATCAACATGAATCAGAAGAAGGGAGACAAGATAATAAAGTTCCCTCCAGATACATTCAAAAGAATCATTCTCAGGATTTAGTTATTGGAGAGAAAAATGATGATGTAAGGACCAAAAGAAGGTGCTTAAGAGATGCGACTAAAGAGGTTCATTTTTTTTGTTGTCCCAAATAAAACCAGAAGGTTTTGAGGAATCCATAACTGATGAGCACTAGGTTAAATCCATGGAAGAATAATTAAATTAGATTTAAAAGAATCAGACCTGGGAAATTGTTCCAGGATCCAAGAATAAAAATGTTATTGGTACAAAATGGGTATTCAGGAACAAACTTAATGAAGAAGGACAAGTTGTAAGAAATAAGGAAAGGCTGGTGTGCAAAGGATGTGCACAGATTGAAGGAATATATTTTGAAGAGGCCTTCGCTCCTATAGCATGAATGTAAGCAATTAGGTTTCTCCTGGCCTATATGTGTTCTGAAAATGTAAAAGTATATCAAATGGATGTAAAATTAGCATTCTTAAATGGGGATCTATAAGAAGAAGTGTACATAGAAAAAATGGAAGGATTCTCTCTTTCAGATAACATAGACTATGTCTGCAAACTGAAGAAATCTTTGTACAAACTTAAGAAAGTATCCAGAGCTTGGCATTCAATTTTAGACAAATATTTGCAACAACAGGGTTTTAAAAGGGGTAGTGTAGACAATAATATTTACATAAAAATTGAGAATGAAAATATGATTGTTGTTGAAGTATATGTAGATGATATCATTTTTGGAAGCAATGATGACTGTTTGAGTCAGCAATTTGCTAAGGACATGCAGAAGGAGTTTGAAATGTCTATGCTTGGAGTTTGGAATGTCTTACACATTTATAGAGATATTTACAATACTACAATACACACCCATATTACAATTCCTTCCTTTTAAAGAGTGATTACCCTGTACCCCCCATGTCGACTATATTTGGGGGGAAAGCCCCCCCCAAACCCCCCGTTATGGGATGGGATCCATACACGGCTGAAACATGATATTTGAATAAGGAATATTAGGCTCCACAACCAAAAGTATCCATGAAGTAATGATCTGAACTTACTAGCATATACTAATGGAGACTGGGCAGGTAGTGTTGATGATAGAAGAAGTACTAGCGGAACTGCATTCTTCCTAGGAAAATTGCCTGGTATCTTGGATTAGCAAAAAAAAGCCATTATTTGCACTATCTACAATAGAAGCTGAATATATCGCAACAACAACATGTTGCACACAAGTACTATGGATGAATCAAACCCTAAAGTATCTACAAGTGAAACTTGATAATCCCATACAAATTTTATGTGACAATAAAAGTGCAATTATCATTTCAAGAAATATTGTCATGCACTACAAAACTAAACATATTCTTATCAAATATCATTTCATGAGAGAATGGGTCAATGAAAATAAAATCAAAATAGAATATGTCGACACGAAAGAATAGATTGCGGATATATTTACAAAACCGCTCCCATGAAACATGTTCGATATCTCAGACAGAAACTGGGTGTGGTTCCCAGTCCACGACATGATGAAAAACTCAAAAAGAGGACATAAAAGCATATGGAACTCTGTAGTGTGTGCAGTGAATGTGACAAAAATAAAATTTGGATGCTGGAATAAATTGACATGGAAGATAATGCAAACCGGAAGAAGGTGGAACTTTGTAGTGCGCACAGTAAGTGCAACAAGAAGATGGCATGAAAAATTGTGACATGAATATGAATAAAGAAGCATAAACTATGTTATGTGACAGGAACAAAAGATCAAGATTGTCACGTCTCTTCTACACGATTTTTTTTTTTGAATAAAGACTCCAATCACTTAAAATGCGGAAACCACCAACTCTGGCTGTCACTACAGCTGGCTTAACTTTTCAGTAACAAGTTAACATGCAAGGACAACTCAAATGTCAACAATTACATGTGCACTAGCTCCTAACCACTTAATACCACAAAAGTAATAGGCAACAAATGACATTAATTACTATATTAACTTCCATTAATACGTCATTACGCAATGACTATATTTTCGTAGCATTAAATGAATACCATTTTAACTTGGCATGGTTATATGTTCCCGACATATAACCTATGCAGTTGCATTAAAGAAGCCCTAGCAATACTTGCAAATTTAATAGGCTAAAGTCATAATAGATTATGACCCTTCTTAAGGTACCTATGTCTGTGCAAAAACAATCCAAATTCACGCCACAAGGGTATGAATCCAACCCAACATACAAAGTTATCAAATGTCACTCCATGACATTTATTGCCAACATAATCAACGAATGAACAAAGGTAAGGGCTAAGGTTTTAAACACAACTTAAGGGTTTAATAAACGATACGACTGTCACACTAACATGGATAGCACACGTAATAACCTTGAGTGCTTAGCATGTTGGCACTGCTTGTCTCAACGGGTGGCCTGATTGGTGAAGTGGTGAAGCCACACAGGCTAAGCCAAACCTCTTCACACATTTTGAACCCAGTTGGCTTGCCATTTGGCGAGCAACGAACACCTTGGCTCATGTGGAAGGCTCGATGTTGCATTTTGGTTTGGTATACATGGACAGTGGTTGGTGTAATAAATGATACTCCCGCCTAACCAACTCAACATGACATGATACCATCTCAGTGACTTGTACTGCATCCTCTACGCAGGTTCCATTAAATGTTTTGATCGTTCTCCACCGTTGATCTCCAGCAAGGTTGGTTCATTGGAAATTGTGAACTCTGCATCGTCGTTGATCCACCATTCTACGGTCCTCATGCCAGCAATCAGAACATGGCATATGCCATAACTCTTCGGCAACTGGGGTCAGTGGTGACCATCACCTTCCCTGTCCGGTGCCCATAGCATTGAAAAACCTTGGTGTTCGACGGCTGTCTTTGTTGTTACGTTGAGGTTTTGCGTAGAGGGCTTGCTGCCCTGCGCAGCGAGCTTGTATACTATGAACTAGTGAGGATGGCTACAACTCCATGCCCATGTCCAAAAGAAAAATATGACGACACCGTCGGTGTTCGCATACTGCATGCAAAGGTAAGCGATGAGCTTAGTTTCGTAACTTGTCCATAGTAATATTTAACATTTATCAACCTCCGAGCTTTGACTAACGTTGTTGCTTGTTATCTGTGTGCTCAGTTGAGGTGTCGCAATGACAACTCCTCTACTTATAGGTATTATGGTTTCTAACAACCCTTACTGCAAGCTGTGGTAACAACTAGGTTTTTACGGTTTCACTTATTACCTGTTTAACCACTCTTTGTTGTTTGGCAGGACAGCATGAGGGTGGTGGAGTTAAATCATGTGGAGTGACTCCACAATTGGCATTGTGCGTGGGGACAAAGTGCCCCAAACTTCCAGGTAACTTGCCACTACTTGAAGCCTGGGTGGTTTCACCCCATGGATCAAGTCTGAGTTACTCAAACGTTTCGAAGGGTTAAGTGTGAGGTTGTTTGTTTCGCTTCTTTAAATAGTAGTGGCCTTTGGCCCCAAAATGAAGAAGCGTTAGCTTGCTGCTTGTGGAAGCTGGTCCTTGCAACCTCTGTGGTTTTGGCCACATTGGGCATCGTTGGTGGTTTTACCACCACAACTAGGGTTGACCCTTGAAGGGATAAGATGTTGAAAGAAGATCATTCACCCTAGACTATAACATTTAGTTTGTAAATAATGAATGCATTGGTAAAACTTGAACATTTAAGTCATAGCTAGTTAATGCTGCTCGTTGTGATATTGTAACGACAAGCCAATGATGCTCTCGGCCTTTGTCTCTTTTTATTTTATTAATTAAACAGAGTTGTTATGTATCATATGGCATCCAACTCTTAAAATGGTGAAATGTTTGATTCGCAACAATGGATAATGCTTGCATCGCTTGACCCATAATGTTTGTGCATTAAAATCAATGGGTTCACCATAATTAGCATCATGTATTTCACATCCGATTTACCATTGAATATATATAATGCTTTCCAATTAAATTATGAATGTATATGCATCAAAATGAAAGGTAGTTGCAACTCATTAATTTGTAGAGTGTAAAGAAATGCTATAGTAAATAAATGTCTTATGAATTCTGCTCCTCGGAGCGTATATATGCATACAAAATGTTATAAGTTTCTATTGAGTCGATTTGCATTCATCAAGGTTGTGCACATTCCAACACTTGGTATATTTATAATGTTAACTTTGCTTATTAAGCTGCTCCCCAAGAATAGTCGTAGGCTTAGCATGTTAAATTGGTTGTATAATATAGAATCACATTTAAAGAAGTTTATGCAGTATGATTCTTGTGAAAATATGCTCTGTAAACAAAATCGTAGCAGTCAGTAAGATAATAATCATAGAGAATGATGTTTTACGGATTCAGTTTAATGAATGGTTAATCGTAGGTATAAACCCTTGCTTTTATGAAGAGTATTTAATTTTGTAAGTTAATATGATAATGTGGCTTTCCAGCCAGGGACCACGATTTGACTCCAAGTCGAATCTCATGTCCTTACTTAGCTCATAATGAGGGCATAACAATTTATATGAGTCGCCATATTAAAATAAACCGCATCTAATACTTTAAAGGGGAATTCGAAACTTAGCATGCATCTCAGGAAATAATGGCAAGTGCAAATGATACTTTAGGAAACCCTAAATATGAATACGAATCACTCTGTAATATTTATATATATACTTTGTATTATGATGGGTTCCATACTATGTTCCACGAATCCACTCTTGCAGGGATATCGTGACTTTACACAGCCCATACTAAATGCATTAGTATGAATATGAGATGCATCTGGCAACACAAGTCCTTCACATACAAAATTGTAATATGAATATATAAGTAGATTCAACATAATCATTTCATTAAGAACATCTAAGGAAATGTCTTGTTCATCTTCATCTATAAAAATAGAATAGAGGGTTTATAATTATTTTAAGGATTGACATGTAAACCTAAGGGTTTACATGTCTTCCTGAATTACATAATAAAATATATGTAACCCTAGTTCTGTCATTCATATAAAAAATGAATATACTCTGTATAAAATGCATGCATATAAACATAGTTTAGCATCTAAACCATATTCATTCTAGGATGCCTCTCTCAGGCTTACAACGCTGATTTAAACATTATTTCTGTCCATACAAGTGAATTAGAATCATACCCATTCATACATCAAGATAAACCATGAATACTTCAAGTATTTCACTCAGATTATGAAACTATATCAATTGAGAGAGATCTAGGAATTTCATGGTAGATCTGTACTCAGAAAATCAATATATAGTATACATATGAACAGATCTGAAATAATAGATCATTTAACTGTACTTCTAGGAATTAATATAAACACATTCCATTACTGTCCATGAAAATAGTCATAGGAGATTCAACATATATACTTATGTGAAATCCGATGACCAGTGGAACTAAGCACAAACCTCCCAGCCTTTGACCAGCAAGTACTCCTTTCTTTCAGGGTACCCCCGAGCTGAGTTCACAGTCCCCCAGGTCAGATTAGAGATTTTAATTTACCCTTAACTTATTTTTCCCAAGTTCTTCAAGATATTTCATTGGCAGCAGGCAACCCAACATCCAACTCAGTACTCTTGAGCTCCAGGATGATCCAAGAGATTTTAAGCCTTATCCATTAAGAGAATCAATAAAACACAACCTATTAAGGTAAATGCAGTACTCCTTCAAGCTTGGGGTAGTTCTCCTACCTGCACACAATTAAGTGGCCAAGCTCATACCAAGATGTATGATTCCTCTTAGTCTGGGCCAGTTTGGTTCTCCCAAATTTTCCCTCTTAATCTAGACAAGTTTGGCTCTCCCAAATCTGTCCTCAATCACTTGGCTTCAGGACCAGTTTGGTTCTCCCAAATCTGTCCTCAATCACTTGGCTTCAGGACCAGTTTGGTTCTCCCAAATCTGTCTTCAACTCATGAGAATGCGAGTAATCCAATGTGATGAAAATAATGAATGAGTTTTTTCAAAGAGTTTCACTTTTTATTCTCTTAGGTGAGGAATTTCTCATTTTATGAATTCTTTTAATTCATTATTTTCTCAAATCTCTTCTTTAGGGTTTTCCATTTCTCTCCAATAATAATTTCTTCTTATTATTATAATTTGACATTTTCCCTCCAATCCTTAGGGGACTGTGACTCCCATCTCATTAATTTGTTGGTCCACATGGTCATTAGAAATCAATTTATCATATTTCTAAAGTCATATAAGTAAACTGAAATAATATTTAGCAGAAATATAATAAGGACTCAAAGTCCAAAATTGGGGTATTACAAAGATAAAAGAAAGTTGGAAATTGTACAAGGGATAATATTAGAGACAACTGCAGAGACAAAGTTGATTGTACAAGTTCCAAGGTGATTGAGCTCTGCGTTGTGCAGCAACTCCAATAAAAGGTAGAGAATAAAGCATGAAGATAGGGGGAGTAATCGAAGCAAGAATCTATATGAAGGAAAGTGCAAATCCAAAGTGTGAGTGCATAAGAGAATATAAAATTGTGCATGGAAAGCACCTCTTTCCCATTGATGTCAAAGGGAGAGAAATATCATGAATCTTGAAGAAATATTAGTGAAAATGATCTGTGTAGAAATGAAAAACAATAGAGAAGTACTGATCCGTGATCACACAAAAGAACAAAGGAGAAACATCCTAAAGTATGATTCGGAAACAATGATATGCACAAATATGATAAACAACAGATAAATACTAATAAAAGGTTGTGCAGAAGAACTAAGGTTCAAACTAGAAAGAACACAAGGGGAGTACACATAGGGGGAGTACTATGTTGTGTGTTAACAGAATAGAGGAATTCATAAGAACACAACTTCATGAGTATTGACATACACATCTTCATAAGGTGTTGACACCAATTCCAAAGGGGGAGATTGTTGAACTTTGGTTGTCATTGATGTCAAATAATGTCAAATAGGATTTAGTATCCTTGTGCCATTTTGAATAAGTATATCGAATCTAGTTTGAAGAAATACATATCCATTTTGAAGAAGTACATAAGGTACATGCACAATTCCCAATCCATCTAGTCATGATACTTCAAAGGTAAAGTCAAACAAATTGGTTGGACAATTTTTGGGAGCGTGCAAAAGGCTTGGGAGTAAGAAGTGGTTGGACAAGTATGCAAGTCCCGGAAGTGCACAAGACTCGCTAATCATTAGAAGGATACAAGTTTAAGTGGTGGTTGGACAAGTCAAGTGTGAAAGACCAACAAGCAATGGTACTTCAAGAGCGTAAGACCCCACACAAATTAGTTCCAAAGTGAACAAGACATACTATGCAAAGGACCAAGTATGCGCAAGACCCACAAGGTGTGATACCTTAGTGGGACAGAACATGACGAGTGGTAGAAGCATGAATTAATCTTGACCATGAAGTAAGGAAGAAGGGACGCTATGACCAACTTATGGACATATTGTTTGTGCAGGACACATATAAATAAGAATCCAAGTTGGAGAGTTGAGGTGATCTTCAATATTTGAATGTGTTAGTACTCTGATTTGGAAAGCTTCTAATTATTGGGGTGTCAATGGCTCTATTAACACCTAAAAGTTGCACACATGTGACATTTCAGAAATTCAATCCAGTAAGGCATCATCAAGATAAAGAATGCATCTCACCACAAGCATCCTCAATAGATACAAAGCACATCATGAGTCCATAATTTCCAATAAATAGTCAAAAGAAAGGGTAGCGTGGGTAATACATAGTTAACCCGTGCTATAGCGTAGGCTATCTAAACAATTCCTGCGATATACTCGTGTGGATTTTCCTTCGATAGTCAAGCTATTGTCAAAATGACAGGAACACTAATTTCAAGTGGCGCATTGAAGGCTCTATCCTCTCCATGGATCCGAATTCAGGTCCTCACACACTTGGTGGCATTAATCATCCCCCTTTGTGTACCTTGGAACTAGTTCATGGAGGAGGAGAGTTAACATTTGGATCTAGTTGTTTGTTGGCCACTTCTTGGCCTATAAAAGAAATCCATTGGCATGCATTTTGTAGAGAGAAATCAGATCAAGGTTATGCTGTTGGATTTGAGTTCGAGCTTCCTCATAGCCCACTATTTCCTACCATTGTGAGCATTCCCAAGATCCCTTTCCACCTTCCTTCAAGGGGCAAGTGTTTCTCTCCATTGTTCTACCATCTACTTATCATTTAGTTTGGACAAGAAAGGCCTCCCTAAGGGAGATTGTTGGCTTCCCTTGAATCCCACACCTCCTAGGTGTTGTACATCCATTCCATTGGGAAATACAATAGTGGTTTAGCATATCTTTGGTTGTTGTTGGATTTTTCATTATCCCCCCATATCTTTCATTTTGTTTTCACTTTTATTTCTATGTTTGAATGTGAGTTACACTAAAAATCTCTTGCATGATCATTTGGAGGAATACAAACCACACACAAAAGGGGCTCCAAGGACTGATGCCTTGCTGCAACCTAAAAGTCTTATCCCCTTACCAAGTGGAAGAGTGAACTTGTGCATTTTTTTCCAAAATGGGCTCGTTGAACTAGAACAACATGATCTAGAAGGAGAACTAGATGCACAAAGACATAAATGAAGCATAGAAGATGGTGCGTAGGATGATATGATTTATCTAATACAAATGTGTGAAGATATATATGAAGCACAACAGATGATGTGAAAATTGATGTAGTATATGGACCAATGGCACAAGAACATAAAGGTAGTATTGTAGATGATGTGCAGAAGGTTGTAGTCTATATATGCACAAGAAAAACATAGTAGAATAATGAAGGATGCATAGTATTAGTTGAGTTTGCAGATGTGTAGAAACAAAGTGGTATGTGGAAACAACGCATAGATTGCAGAAGGTTATGAAGTATGAGAACAAGTGTGTAATGTTGAGGTAGTGAAGTGAAGTATGTGATACAATTCAGTGATTGCAAGATTTCAGTATACAGAAGATGTGCACAACGGACTGAACTGCATTTAATCTAAAGAGTGCGTAGATCAATAGAAAAAAAAAGTATCTTCAACAGACATATTAGGGCAGCAGGACGGGGCAAGGAACATGGAGTTGGTGCTTCGTTTAGGTCGATGCCTGTAAAAACAGTGGGCCGGTGCCTCCTTCCAGTCAAAGTTGGTAAATAAGGGAGTCGGTGCTTCCTTCAGGTCGTAGCCTATAAAACCAAGGGGGTGAGACCTCCTTCTAGTGGTGCTAGAGAAATTTCGGAAGTTGGTGCTTCCCATGAATGTAATCTTTATAATATAAGAGAGTATCATGTGGTTTTCTCCTATTGTTTCCATGTAAAAACTTGTGTTCTTTGATTTGCACATATGTGGATGAATGCTATTGTTTATGGTGAATGCATAATCTAACAACTGTTCAATTTTGATAAGTAGAGAAAATTTTTCATAATTGCATTAATATTTATTCATCCCCCCTCTCAGTATTAATAAGATTCCAACATAGTTGGCTTGAATTTAGTAGAATTAATACAAGATAGTGAGTAAGATGAATCACTCATCATTGTCGATTATGCCATTGTATTCTTGTTATTATCTATTTAATTACACTTTATAGATATGTTAGTTTAATTAAATATCCATATGCTTTTAGAAAAGGAGTGTTAGACATATATATATATATATATATGCTTATATATATATAGGGGGTCTAGGTTCCAATTAAAGCCTCTATGTGCATGTGTATGAATATCATTGATAAATAGGTTGAGTCTAAACATGTGCAACAAGTGATTCCAAGTTCAATCTAGTGAGAGTTTACTATTACTTATTGTCTCACAATATTAGTAGCATTTGCAAGGATTGAAGAGATTGGATATCCATTCATTAGGGATCCATGTTGGTGAAATAGACCAAGTCTAATTTATATTTGGTGAAGTTTTTTACACTCCCCCACTTAGAGTTACACCACCAACCTCATGGACCTTACAGACCAATCTAAAGTACAAGATCCTCTACAATTAGGCATTAAATCCATTCTAAACTAAAATTGTCAGTAATGGCCAAATTAAAATTTCAATTAAGATTCCACTGTAATATCCCGATTTTGACCCATTGCATTAAAATTGTAAATGATGTAAATATCGTTATTAAATCATGGTGAGGAGCTCAAGGCCAAGGCCCCGCCATCAATTTAGCATTTTATGTATCGACAATTAAAAATTGATGCATATGGTTCTCGTGCTAGCCACGCACAATAGAAATTAAGACATCATGTAAATACGAATTTTAATGAAATACCCACAACTAGCTATGCAATGTAACAAGAGATGGGGGCATGATTTTTACAAGGAATAGGGAGGAAAATTATTTAAACCCTTGTGCCAATAGTGTCAACCCAAGTGTCATTGAGAGAACTCATAAACCATCAACTACCCATTTTGAATTATGCACCCAATCATTTAATTCTTCCAAGAGTTGGCTGAGGTAGTTAATGCCTTGGGAATGGAGAGGTATGGCAGCCAATTTCGTGTATGGGAAAGCCATCAATTTGGGAAATCATATTTTGGCTTCCATGACAAGAGAAAACCCACGAAATTACGCCCAATCCATTCTTCACCCATGGTCTTTTCTCACTCATGCAGTTTGAGCTAGCTGGGGGCGTTTTCCTTCACGTTTTCCATCATTTTCCTTCATTTTCTATAGCTGGGAACTCGTTTTTGTGTTGCACAGTGGCTGGGAGGAAGAGAGTCATGATTTGGGGATTTATAGAGGCTGTTTCTGCCCCTGGAATTCCCATAAACGTTTTCTGAAATCGAATTTTCTCTCTCAGGTTTGATTTTCCCATCTAACAACTCATTTTGGGTTGCCCATGATTTTGGAAACTCATGGAAATCCCATTTGGAGCATTCCACAATCAAAACGTTTTCCTTCATACCCATCACTTGTGTTTTGTTGTTATGTGGATCCCTATTTTGGTTTGAAATTATGAGTAAGAAATTAGGATTCGACGAGGATTAGAGTTGGTTTGATAAACCTAGTGAAGAGAGGAACCTCGTAGAAAGATCAAAAGGGTTGGCTACTCTTCTATGCACACCTTGAAGAGCACGAGAATGGAAGGTAAGTCCTGAGGGACTGTGTAGTAGTGTAGGGAATACTTCCTTGTGTTGGGTGTGTAGGTATTGTGGGGACCAAGCAAGATAGATCTTGCAGAGGTATCCATAGCTCTATGGTTGAGCTCACTAGCTTAGCAGTTCATTCCCTTCCATTTCCTTAGCAGCCTGATAAAGCCAAATGTGGATTGGCTTGGCTGATTTTGGTGTATATTTGGCTATGTGTGAGTCTATTGTTCCCTTTTTCCTTGTAGAAATCATGCCCAGCTCAGGAGTGACAGTTGTGTTGAGATATTGATGAGCACAACTGGCCTATGGTTGGGTGGAATGTTGCAGTTGCATAGCCAGTTGCTCGGGACTACTTCGTTTCAAGATAAGTACTCCCTTGTGTTAATTCTACAATTTCTTTATTTGATGACTATCATGAATATGTTCAATGCATGCTAGATGTGTAGTTGAATTTACTTCTGCTATGTTTCTTAAATTTATACATCTGCATATGTCTTTTTATCTTCAATGAATTTTGTTAATGATCATGGGGCTAGATACCCAGCCTTAGCTTCATGTTCTCTCCATCGCACTAGATCGATGAGAGGGGACATGACATCCACCATGGCATCAATTCTCTTTATTGCAAGTCAATCATGGCATTTGTAGACTAGTTTCCCTTCTTGAACAATGTCTTAACTAAGAACCAAGTCAATTTTATCAAGGGCTTACCCTCATGTAGTCACACAAGGGGTCACCATAGAAAATGATCATTCAAGGACATGCCCATTCAAATGGAGAGATCTTGCTTTTGGATAGAAGGGATTAATGGCCTCCCAAGGCTTCCATATGCTATGAAAAATAAATTTTAGCAACTTTGCACCCAAGGAAGATGAAAACACTTTGCAATATCCTAGGGAGGAACCCTAAATATCTCTCCATGCCCTTATCAGGATTCTCAACACCCCAAACCTTGAATATGAAGGACTACATCAAGCACTACAAAATTATTGTATTGATTGAAAATGATTGTACCCACAGTTGTTTTCATGAGAGAGTAGCAGAAGAAACCCATTTTATGTTCGACCTATACCCAATTTTCAACCATGATCAAAGTGATAGGATTCTATCTACCAGTGGAATCATAAGTTTCATTCTTTGGAATAATGTTATCATAAAGAGAAACAATTTTATCATAGTTTCGTAGAAACTTCCAATAGTAACCCGTGAGGCCAAAAAAACCACACAATTTTTTGAAGGTCTTTGGTTGAGTCCAATTTTTCATTGCCTCATTTTTCTTAGGATCAACATCACGTCGTCCCCACTAACAATGTGTTGCAAGTGTTCAACATATAAAAAACGAAAACCACATTTAAAATGCTTCACGAACAATTAATGACTATGGAGGAGTTGTAAGACCCGATCCACATGTGCTACTTAGGTTGCTCAAGTCTTTTTGAAGAACAATATGTTATTAAAGAAGATCCAGCCAAAATGGCTTAGAAGGGGCTTAAATATGTGGTTCATGAGGCTCAAAAAAGTGGAAGGTGCATTACAGAGACAAAATGGAATCACCAAAAAGACGTAATGATTGTCATGAGTGAAAAAATAAATTTTGGGAAATCAACTTATTTCATACCAATTTGGTGAAAAACAAAGTGAAGATCAAGTTTCGTGAAGAACTTTTATGATCAAAGTAGTTCATCTAAGAGATCATAAATGAGTGGAATGCGGAATTTTTCTTTGACAATCCGGTTATTAAGAGCACAAAAATCAAGACACATGTGTTAATTTCCTTTGAAACCATGCCAACTTGTGGACCATGTTAATTGCCTTTAAAACCATGTCAAATTGTGGACTGTGTTAATTTCCTTTGAAACCTTGTCAGATTTCACACTAGCAAAACTTGAATTATTCCTTTATCATTTTAAATAAAATAATTTGCATTCTTAGAAAATTAATTTCAAAATTCTCGAATTAATGTTGTAGACTATGCCTAAGCTTGATTTGTGTCATTACATCGGCACAAAATGCAAACCCAATAGAATCATGAAATTCATAAATACAAACATTTTTGTGACTATAATTTCTCTTCTCTCCTTTGCTTTCTCTCTATTGGTTGGTTTTCATGGCATAGCTTTATAAAATAAGATGATGTCCTTGATGAGAAATTTTCTTTGAGGAAATAAACTATGTAATTTGGGTTAAACTATAGAACTTAACTTGGCTTGAAGATGGTTCATATTTTGAGATTAGCTACCAAATATCACCTTCCACAACATATACCATGTCCTATTTGATACAATATTATTATATTCATTTCAAATTTAGATGTTTGTCTATTTCTCATGTTTACACAAATAATAATAACATGTCAGTTTTTTGTTTATATTTTAATCTTTATTTCTCATGTTTACATGAATATTAATGCTTAGATAGGCTTATCAATCATTACCTAGATGTCAAATTTAATTTCAAGAAAAAAATAGTATGGAAATCTGATTTCTCTTATTAGTTTTTCAGTTCACACCACTTGTGCACACATCTCATTGCCTAAGATCAACATATGCTTGGTTCATCACCCCAAGTGATCCTTAAAACTTGCTTAACTTAACACACATTAACCTCACTTGAGGACCAAAAACAATATTGTAGTTAAGTTAGGGAATTATTGATAGGCATCCAAATAATTCCCCTTTTCCATTTACATCTGAGGCATAGATGTTGACTTTCTAGGGAGCCAAAATCCTTGGCATTTGAGGGAACAGTCACGACCAATTTACAGAAGGGCCCATTCCTCTTTTCGAGTGGTACTCAGCGAGGTTGGGACCAAATGACTGGGTGATGCACCTATCTCATCCATGTCTACATATCTCCTAACCATTGTCACATATTGTGGGATGGAAATGCCCATAGGAGAGAAGCTAAAGGAAACTCCTATGACATGCTAACTAGGGTATCTTAAAGACCATTCTTAGGTGATCAAACCAGAGTTGATCCCTATGGTGGGAGAATACTTGCGACAGATTGGGTCTGCTACAACGCCATCCCAATAATTGCTATCAATTACCTCCACTCACTTGTCCTAGCAGAGGAGTCATGCCCTTTCACATCCTTTTGTTTGGAAGGTCCCCAAAACCACTTGAATCCTTTTGTTGATTTAGGGAGGTGATGACCCTAGTCGAGCAAAGGTTTCAAAATGTGTCACCCTTATTGAATGCTTGCATTAGTATCTGTTAGGTTAGCGGGTATTTTTCTTTCTAGGAGTGTTTCTTGTTGGCCCATTTGCCACTTTATTTTTCTCATCTGCTATGAAACACAATTGTCGTCGGTTTTATGAGTTGTTGGGATTGTTTTCCCTTTGTTTCACTCATCTGCTGCACAATTGGCTGCAATTGGGTTTTCAAGCTTTCCATTATACCTACATAGTCTGAGATATTTTAGTCACTATTTCTGCTCCAAGATACTCTCATAGACTTCAAGGGCAGTCGCCTTAGAATAGTTTCCTAGACCATACTCATCGAACCCCTGTTCGACACACTCCAATAGCTTTAATATCACATCCCTAGGCACTTGAGTTCACTTTAGATTCTGATTAGTTAGAATCTCCCACACACTCACCTCTTTACAACCCCATGGATGGAATGATCCTTCCCCCTTGTAGGGGGCACCATTTGTGGTGGCTCTACATTTGTCACCCCTACCCACGCAGTTATTGGTTCCATTAGGCCTACCATTTATATTAGTGGAGGCCCAGAACCCCTACTACAACCAACACTACGATTGGATTTGGAGCCAATACTACTCCTAGTGGTAGCCACATGCCTGTCAGTATTTCACATGGGTACCCATCCCCCCCTACACTGAACGCATATTATACACACCTTGCTCAACCTACCCTAGCTCGAGCCAAATATTTGACCTCCTCTGTAAGGGAAAGTCTATGAATAGTACAACTTTCCTGCCCAACCCGCCAACAAGGGAAGGGTAGGCGATGAAAAGGAAAAAACCACTAACAAGGAAGGGGTGGTCAGCCTATGAACCCCCCATACAACAATGGAGCTCCAACAGACCTATCATATGTTCTTTAAAAAATAACCATACATTAACACAGTTAAGATATCCATCACCGCACATTTCTGTTTCATATGTTTTTTTGATGTTAGTTGCAGGGACAACTAAATAGATACATGTCATATCTATCTTCGGATAGCGATGGTTGTCCTAAACATACCTGACAAGACGAAGCATCAAGCAATACATCAATATCAACTAGATGTAGCAATGTTAGAAGAAAATTAAAAAAAAAACGAATGGATTTCTTTCTTGCTAAAGGAGGGTCGTGCTCTTATGACAATGAGTCTATTGAAGACAAAGAAGTTCCATTGATTTACATACATTATTTGAATAATTGGGAAGCAAACCCACTTCCTGAAATAAACACGGATTTCAGTGTTAATGGAAGAACATACCAAATTGCTCCATCTAGTTTGCATGGTTTGGGGCTCTTTACGATGGATGATATGAAGGTTCCATATAAAAGTGAGGTTGAACTAATGGATTATGTTGGTCCAACCAATGATTATGCACATTGGGGTAGACTAGCAAGATATCTAACCAATATGCACATATATGGAGTTTGTGCAAATTATAATAAAATGAAAGAAAAATATCAAGATAAAGGATATTCTATATATATCGATGGAAGGCCCAAAGCTTGTAGAAATATTGTTGGGTTTATAAATAGTACTCGTCCTGGAAACAAAAAAAGATTACCCAATTGTTTGTTTATCGAGTGTGAGGAAAATAGAGTTGTGGTCATTGCAATAAAGTCAATACCTATGGGGAAGGAGTTGCTGGTCAATTATAATATGAAGAGGATCTAGGAATCATGCAAGTATCGTTACACACTCATTTCCATTATTCTCTAAAAGGCATGCATATTGGATGTTCATTAGTTTTCATTATATATTCTTTTTGTCGTAATGTTGATGAGCTTTCACCCAAATTTGGATATATGGTTAACATATCTTTGCTTATGTTTTACATTGATCGAGGGAAAGGCATTGACCATGGTAAAGTGAGATAATATATGGCGAATTATATTTTTTATTGCATTCCATATTGTTAAGTTTTATTCCAGTGTAGAGTTCATTGTTACATAATTTATTGTTCTTACATGATATGATCATTTGTACACTCCTACGTTAAACGCCTAATACTAATTAGGATGACATCGAAATTTTAGTAGATGATGACCGTCTAACATCTATTAGGAAAAAGATTAAAAAAATAGCTAATGAACTAGCAGAATTGATGGGCACTGAAGATATACTAAAAAATGATAAAAGGTTCCAATACTTAATGGATTGCATTAAGAAATACAACGCATGTTTTTTAAAATCATATTTCATTTCTTCATTTAAAGAATATGTCATATTTTTTGAAACGAATCCAAGAGCTTGACTCTGTGAATTCTATTTTCGCGGGCATTCTTGAAAGAAGAGTAACCCAGTGTAGGGAGTAGAAGACATGCATCTATGATTGCACCCTCTGCTCCTGTTGCACATGATTATGATGCCTCTACTCTTGGTATTGTTGTGTCTGCCCCTGATTTTACACCTAGTGTTGGTCGGGGGAAGTCCATGGCACCATCTATACAGACGAACCTCAGTTCTAGTACTCATGTTCCTCATTCATTAGGGGTCGAGACAAGCCCCAAGACGCCAGGATTAGTCGTCAAAAGAACTAGGCAATTACGGGTTTCTTTACAGATGGACCATGATTTGGTTCCGGTAAAGGTTCCAAAACTCCATGGTAATTATGCCCAATCCATTGGAATACTTAAATTTTATACAACAAATAGTATTGTTAGATTCATTGTATCTATTTAATCGAAATATTTGGTTGCAATGTAGGAAATAACGTGTTCTACGATGAGTTACATGAAAAGGAATTTTCTCTATTTGCACCAACAATTATAACAAGTTATAAATATCAAAGTAATGACTTGAAGAAGGAGTTGATGAAGCACATGACCACATTGTTGGGTCCCATATTCAATCAAAAGTTAGTGCAAGCCATGGCAGGGAAGTACTTGAAATCTATGTCGGACAATTACCACACTAATATAAGTCAATACCCTAGTTATGACCGTCCTGGATTAATTCCATAATGGGAGTGGGTTGCATTAATAGAGGATGCTAAGGAGAAGAAGATGACAAAAGAAGGACATTTTACTCCAAGTGCAGCGAAAGCACCAAGGTAGATAAAGTAGTGTACCTTATCATTTGTATACTGCATTTGACCATGATTTTTTAATCGCATAAACACCTACATTACAATTCGTGTAGGCTCAAGGACACCTTGAAGGCTACACAAGCCATACTGGAGAAGCATGGCCAACACAAGCTTGGACCAAGGGGCTACGTTAAAGTGAATGGCAGGTATGTAAGTATGGAATTGTCGTTGTTGCATTTTCATTTGAGTTTCAAATGCTTTCCTTACCTAAAGCGTTATGCTACAGGATATGTAGTCCACAGACTTTGGCGACATGCCCACAGATGATGAGCTCAAACTTTCCTTCAAGGGAGGTTATAATGCCCTATTTGAGCAAAAAAATTCCAATGCAACTAACACTTCTACTATCAATGAGAAGGTATATAAGCTCGATGATTGAATACCTAATTACAAAGTACAAATTGACAATGTTCGGTGATTCAACAACTTCAACTGTTATTGCAGGTAACACAGGAAGATTTAGATGTTCCCCATTATCCAATTATAGAGACCGAAGTTGGAATTTCTCAACCAGAGGTTCCTCCTTCTGCACCTATAGGTACCGTGAACTAGTTGAATTATAAAAATTGATATTTCACTGGTTACTGCTTACTGAAGATAAGCTGATAAAAAAATGATGAAATTGTAGATGAAGTTGAGTAGTAGGGAGTGCTCTCTAAGGAGATGCCTCTTGCAGTCTCCTGATCAGGTCCCAACACCACAATAAACTTGTGGGGAAGAGAATGAGGGAGTTGAATCAAGTGAGAGACTTACATAATTAATTAAAAATAGAAAAAATAAACTTAAGAAGAAGTGGGACAATAAACATTGGCCATTGTGGATGGAAGAGTGATTTTGTTGTATACAATATTGTATTATATATATATATTTTTACAGAATATTGTATGTTGTATACAATATTGATTTGATTATATATTGTTTTTTATAGTTATGTACCTCTATTTTAGATTTATATTTTTTTGTGATCATGTTTTATATGCATGAAAATTTCATGGGTAGTACATTTTAATTTAATTTAATCTAATGTCATTTTATTTAACGTTTTTAATTTAATGTTATTTATATCTACATGTTATCTTATATAATGGTATGTGTGATTTAATTTGCAATTTATACTTTAATGTTATGTAAACCTAAATGTTATGTTATCTAATGTTATGCGTGTAGTGTCTATGTTATTTGTATCTACATCTTATGGTACAATGTGTTACAGTAAATAGATTGGGCATGGGGAATTGAAAGTGATGTGGGAGGGAGGGGCCATAAGAGATTCCGCCTTCACATGGTTGGCCCTGCTCGATAGAGAATAGATTATTCTCGAAACAGAGAGAAGTTCATACAAGTTATTTCCTTTTGGTGTTTTAAAATTATGATACATGTTGGTTTGCACATTTATTGGTTGTTTATATATATATATATATATATATATATATATATATATATATATATATATATATATATATATATATATATATATATATATATATATAATTCAAATTTGATTTTTGTAGGTATTCACATGCAACATAAATGCAACTAACAACTACAGTAAATCCAATGGCTTTGGTGAGTAAAAGATATTTGCATTTTCTTTATGCTTATGTTTTTTTAATGAATTGTGTGTTGATCTCTTTTACCAATTTCATTAGCCTATTTATGTTGATCTTCTTTATCTGTTTCATTACCTTAGTTTTGTATTATTTGGTGAGTCAATAATGTAGTATGGAATTGCTAGCATTACAAATGATTCTAAGTATACAATTGTTAGCTTTACACAATATCATTCTCAATTAGTTTAGATAAATTATTAATGCAATGATTTATATTTTTCATTGACTCGTGTGCATCATGTTGAATTTATCATCGAGCACCATTATTTATTTAGAACAATTATTTATGGGCATAGTTGGAAAGATGTTTCACATTAAGTTTTATGATCTAACTTGTAGTTGTGTAATATAATGGAGATTTACTACACTTGTAGCATTACATACATTTTAGCTTTTGGGACACATCTCCATATGAAACATGTTATACAACTTGACGATAAATGTATACTCAAACCAAGAACTCTAGCCATAAAACCCATATTTCTGCATAAAAAACACCAAAAAACAACCCCGAATCAAAAAGTGGTGCTACCGGTAGCACCACTTTTTGATTTGGGGTAAAAAATATAGAAATGAACCAAAACATTTGTTATTGTTGTTTGCAAAAACCTTAAAATCAAACTCTAAATTGAAAACTAATGCTACCGGTAGCACACTTTTTCAAAAAATGGCATTTTTACATGATTTTATCATAATTGAAAATTGTGCTTATTTAATCTCTTAGTAACACTATATAAAACTTTCATTGAGTTAAACACAAATTATTCAAGAAATAATTTGACCACTCTTTTCATATAAAATAGAAAAATTTATGATATTCATCATAAAATCATATATTAAACCATAAGATGTAGAAGTAATTCATATCAAAATTCAAGCACTCCTTTAGAGTTTTCATACAAACAATGGCATATTAATAAAATATTCAAATCAACACATGGATTTTGACACACCATCAAAAGCTACATTTTCTTTAGATGAATGACTGGATGAAGATGTAGATGACCTGTATTCTTCTCTACTATCAATGAGTGCACCATCTGAATCTTCATGTATGCCCAACATTTCAAATGCCATATTCCTTCTATATCTACACCTTCATTTAGTAAACTCCTGTGTTGCAACTATTTCTGGTGCCAACAATCTTTTGATAATCTCTATAGTCTTGGGGCTAAGAGTGCCTTTCCTTTTCAACTGGAAGTCATAAACTAGTATGTCAACATCCTCTAATGTCAAAATGTCTATGTGACGATGATTTACATTTTGATCATTTCTTTTTCTCTTTTTGCAAACCTTTTTCTCGATCACCATCTTCGGCTTGTACATGCCATCAAATGGGTGTGTGTCTATTGCATACCAATGTACTTCAATAGATATAAATTTTTCATTTTCTTTATTGACCTTCATAACATTTGCAATCCATAATGGATAACCACGTGGATCTTCTGTGGACAAAACTACAATCATGCAACCCTCCTTAATATCTTGTACTGAGCCTCTATAAAGGTATTACATCGCCTCACGTTGTGCAGATGATCTTCTAGACCCAATGCACATTTCCATTTCTTTTGGTTGAAAAGGATCGACACCTTCAAGCTCAAAATTTCTCTCCTCATTTTCATTTGACATACTTTGTGGCCAACTAAATGGAGTCTTCAAAAAAATATCTCCATTTGTAGAGTTTGTAATTATGTCATTTTGCTCCATGAAAAATGACTCCCACCAAATAGAATCAACAACATCAAAATAGTCATATGTATCTTTGATAGACTTTTTGATTTCTTCCAAGCATTGAGAAGAATCAACATCTCTATTGTGTCGGTGTGAATTTTGAATCTCAACAGCTAATTGCAATAATGATAACTTTGAAGCATACATTTGACGACTTGGGATGAATTTAAGAAATGCTAAACCTGATGTAGGCCCCCTTTTTGCACTTTTTGAGTACTTCTTACCCGATAGTAGTGTTTTACCATCAATTTTTTTTATATGAAATTGATGTTGAAAGCTAATTTCATTAAGTTTCTCAATGTACCTTTCTTCACCATGCGATCCCAAAATAAATCTTCGCATGTCAATAGTTTCCTCCAATGTTAGTACAATAGGCTCTGGACTATATGTTTTTCTCATAATTTCAGTTAATGATGGTAGGCTCCCAACATTCTTCCTCCCCAGTGTCACTACAAAACGAATAAACATTTGATCAACATGGTCATGTGTATTCCCAACAAGAAGGAAACCAACTTTAACCTTCTGAAAAAATCCCAATTCAACAAGCATGTTCAGATAACCAAACACAATCTGATTTTTGTTTTCCCGGTTGGTGTTGTCCAATTGCAGATATAGAACTCAAGCAAGATTACCAGACCAATGAGTCAGCACATGGTGAATTATGGTAATGGTAATATTTGCATTATTATGAATATTGGGAGTTGTAAAGTAAACCTTCTAAGACATTTGACCATTAAAAACCATACAACCAACCAAGTGAAACTGAATAAAATTTTCCTCCTTTAAATTCTTTGGTACACGAACAAAATGTGGCAAAAGTGTTTTTTTTTTCTGATCCATGCCATCAATTATCAAACCCATATGCTTATGTGGTTCATCATAACACTTCTTGTGATGTTTCTATAACATATTCCGTTCAACTGATTGTTGATTGCGATGTGCTTGAAGTTCTTTAACAACAGAATCTACAAATAAAATAAAAACAAAACATTGATGAGCTTGTGTAATAGATATTTATTCCAAAAAAATAAAGTTGTTAGAGAAATGCATCTCTCTATCCCTCTAATTTATCCCTTCTTTGTTTAAGAGAAGCAGATATACTGCAAACCCCCATCCTTGACCTCTTAGGAATACGGACATTGTTGAACTTTTTCTTCCATAGTCTTGTAAAATATGCATATCTAATGAAATTGTGATTTCCTTCTGCATCTTGAACAAATTCCTTGTACAAGTTGTAGATTTCTTGCCTTGAGAAATTATCTTGAATGTGTATGGTTTCTCTATCTGGCATACTCTCCCCATGCTTAGAAAATAAGTCATGCATTCATGACATTGCAATGTTTGTTAACGGCCCACTAGCTCGTGCACGATATTCTTTAGAATAAAATGTAGGTTATTTTTCTAGCCTTGTCTGGATTCTTGATAGTCTAAGATTACCAATTGAGTGGATTCTTTTGAATGCCCTTCTGCAAAGAAAAATAATTCCAATGCGATAATCATAACCTGCCTTTGTAGAAATCATGCACCCTATCAAATATGAATTTTGGATATTTTTGTTCATTGATAGATATGCTCTTCTCTTCTCTAAGGCATAATTGTAGTGTATTTTTTTCAGACAATTTTTTTTGCAACACACTTGAAATCAAATCAGTAATAGAACTGGGACTTGTGAACAAATATTTCCTAGACCTTGTATAACTAGAATGCTTTGGATTGATATAAAATTGCGTAGTCCTACACTTAATCTTGCTCATTGGTACAATTTTCCTTTGCGTTTCATGAACCATTAAATCATCCCCATTAGAATGAATATCCTCATCAATTTGAGGAATATGATCCCTCACATTGAGATTATCATGACCAAAATTAGTAGGAGGATGATTATCCATATCAGTATCAATTTTATCACTTGAGGTTAAATCAACATCATTGGCAGGTTCATCATCACCAAAATCATCATCTGTCCCATTAAAATCCTCACTTGGAGGGAAATCATCATCAATGCCATCAACATCCTTGCTTGGAGGAAAATAACCTTCATCATTATTGGTGCCTTCATCCTCACCAAAATAATCACCCGTCCCTTTAAAATCCTCGTTTGGAGGAAATTCATCATCAGTGCCATCAAAATCCTCACTTGGAGGAAAATCATCATCGGTG
Source organism: Larix kaempferi (assembly GCA_027924585.1). Taxonomy (NCBI): domain Eukaryota; kingdom Viridiplantae; phylum Streptophyta; class Pinopsida; order Pinales; family Pinaceae; genus Larix; species Larix kaempferi. Next base: position 18,418,030 of record BSBM01000073.1, read on the forward strand.
CCATCAAAATCCTCACTCAGAGGAAATTCATCTTCACCATTATCGATGCCCTCATCCTCACCAAATTCATCATCTGTCCCATTAAAATCCTCTCTTGTAGGAATATCATCATTGCTTCCATTAAATTCTTCGCTTGGAGGAAAATCATCTTCGCTACCATCACAATCCTCGCTTGGAAGGAAATCATCTTCAACATTATTGGTGCCTTCATCCTCACCAAAATCATCATTTGTCCCATTAAAATCCTCACTTGGAGGAAAATCATCACTAGATCCATCAAAATCCTGGCTGGGAGGAAAACCATCTTCAACATTGGTGTTTCCTTTATCCTCACCAAAATCATCATCTGTCCCATTAAAATCCCCACTTAGAGGAAAATCATCATATGTTCCATCAAAATCCTTGCTTGGAGGAGAAACATTATTAGTCCCATTAAAATCCTCGCTTGAAGGAAAATCATCATCAGTGCCATCAAAATCCTTTCTTGTAGGAGAAACATTACCAGTCCCATTAAAATAATCGCTTGGAGGAAAATCACCGTCAGTGCCATCAAAATCCTTGCTATGGGGAGGAACATTATCAATCCCATTAAAGTCCTCGTTTAGAGGAAAATCATCATCGGTGCCACTAAAATCCTTGCTTGAAGAAAAATCATCTGCACCATCATTAGTGCCTTCATCCTCACCAAAATTATTATCTATCCCATCAAAATCCTCGCTTGGAGGAAAATCAAGTTTGTTGTCTTGTAAATCCTTGCTTGGAGGAAAATCAAGTTTGTTGTCTTGTAAATCCTCGCTTGGAGGAAAATCTTGGCTTGGAGGGAAATCATCATTTGTGCCTTGAAAATCCTCACTTGGAGGAAAATCTTGGATTGAAGTAAAATCAATGTTAGTGTCTTGAAAATCATCACTTGGAGGAAAATCATTGTTGATGCCTTGAGAATCATTTCCTTGAGAAAAATCATCATTGGTGCCTTGAAAATCATCACTTGGAGGAAAATTTTCATCATCTTCCTCATTGTATTTAAAATCTCCACATGGAGTAAGCTCTTCATCATCATCATTAATGCCTTTAAAACCCTCACTTGAAGGTAAATCATCATCGGTTCCTTTGAAATCCCCACTTAAATAAAAATTTCCACCATCTTCATGTACATCTTCACACATTGAGATTGATTCAGAAGAGTCCATGACTTTTCACTAAAAAGTATAAGAGAATGAAATTTTCTCACACTCCTCACCAAAAAGTACAATGGTACAAATATCAACCCCCAACAATCTTATATCTAAAAGAATGAAATTTTCCCTCGCAAGAATTCCCTCCAAAATTTCCGTGCAAAATAAATCACACATTTCAAACACAATCATAACACTATTAAAAGTAATTTAATTTATCATATAAAAATTATAATAATACTAATAAAATGGCATTTAAACAAAACGCTATCCAAACTTTTTAATACAATATTAGTTATTTACATTAATTTTTTAAACCAAAAGTCAAAACACTAGTCAAATTTCATTTAATTCCTTCTTCTCTAAATTTAGAAATAATGCATTAGCTAATTACACAGTTTTTAATCCCACATTCGTGAAACGAATAATTTTAAACTTAATATTAGCCATATAAACTATTTTGATTTTCTATTCTTCACGTTTGAAATTTCGGGTAATTTAATAGTTCTTTGAAGGTTAGTTATATATATATTTTTAAATAAATCTTTCTATTTTATATTTTCTTTGGCAACGTTTGTTCTGTGCTTTTGTCATTTGATTTAATCCCACATTCATAAAATGGTAAAAAAACGTATTTTATGCTATATTAATGTAGTTTGGTTTTCCACAATCACCATTGGCAAACAACGACCCACAAGGATTTGAAGACCATTGCAGAGCTTCAAACATTGTCAAGGTTAGTTAAATTATTTTTTGAATGTAAATGTTGTTTTTAAATACTTTAAATTTTTAATATTTTAATGCTAATTTTTTTCCTTTGGGCTTCAGCACACCCTCTATAAAAAACTTGGGTAAATTTTTTATTTTATTTTATTTTGGTGTGCGCGCATAGGTACCCATTACATAGCCCACTAGCATAGGCTATGCAATGGCCCATGTCCCTTTGGCGATTGCATATCCCACGGGTTATGCGTTGGGCGCCCAAAGGGGGTCAGGGGGATGGGAGCTCCGCCCCGGGTCCCCCTTTGGGTTCCCACAGTGCCCTCCCTAGTGGGCGGCATGATTTTGACACTAGGGCGGGCACTGTGGGCACCGAAAGGGGTTTCGGGGGCAGAGTTCCAATCGCCCTGCCCTAGCGGGCAGGCATTGTGGGCACCCAAAGGGGGATGGGGGGGAAGAGCTCCACCCCCAAGCCCCCTTTGGGCGCCCTCCCGTCGGGCGTTATGGGTGCCCAAAGGGATCCCATTGCATACCCCGAGGGCTATGCAATGGGAACCCCCTGGGATATGCATTGGGCGCCCATTGCATACCCCACCAGATATGCATTGGGTGCCCATTGCATATCCCACAGGCTATGCAATGGGCACCCTTTGGGCAGCCCATGCTATGGGCCACCCAAAGGCAATATCCCATGGCTATCGCATGGGCCACCCAAAGGGCGCCCATTTCATAGCCCATGGAAAATAGACATGGGCTATTGCATAGCCCACGAGCTATGCAATGGGCACCCGTAGCATAGCTCGTAGGAAATGCAATAGCCCATGGCTATAGCCATGAGATATTGCATAGCCTACAAGTTATGCAATGGTGTTCCCATTGAATATCCCTTGGGCTATGCTAAGCCAACAAATGTTGATCCCTTGGGCTATACCATGGACGCTACAGGAAACTGTAGCATATCCCAAGGGCTATGTATTTAAAAAAAAAAAATTATCGAGCTCCCTCTACATTTAATTTTTTTTTATGCTTTGCATAACTTTATGTTAACAATTTTTTAAGTGCAACTATTTATTTTTAAACATATACTAAACTTTTTTTTTGTTTCTGACTATAGGGAAAATGGCATCAAGAAAGCTATCTGTAAACATCTCTGGAGCGAGATCGTCAATGAACTCATAAAAAAAAATCGTTGATCCATATGACAATGTTGCACGTGATGAATTTGTACCCAGTGATGATTTAAAAGTCAAGAATGCTAGAGAATGGAAACACGCACTAGCTGAAGAGAAAATTGACTATTCTTGGTTTCTGAAAGAGAAATATCAAGGAAACTCAGACAGTATTCACTTATATTGTGTTGGATTTGCATATCTTAAAAATTATTATCACTCATTGGTATTGTTGCGAGATATTTGTTTGGTGCCGAGTAAAGACATTGTTTATGCATTAGTGAAACAAGCTAAAACCTTTGTCAAAATCCGATATTCTTTGAAGGTTTCAAACTATAAGATAGATGAAATTTTCACAGAATTTTGTGCAGGAGTCATGCACGATATTGAGCACAAGAGTGTAAGTTTCTATATTTTTATATCTTTATATCTTTATGAATTTATTATACTTTGAATTATATGACCATGTAATAGATGTCATTAATTCCCCTCTTCATAAGGGAGAAGCACCAAAGAAGGAATACCAAAGCAAAAACGAGTGCAAAATGTTCCTGAAGAAGTACAAGCACAGAAAGGAAAAGGAATCCAACAATCAAATTAAGTATAGAGGAAGTTTACATTCAAAAGGATATATCTCCAACTGAACATGATCGACAAATTGTTGGTGATGACGATGTTACTTCTGCTAGTAAGAGTAAGAGACGCTCTTCTAAAATACCTACGAATGAGGATGTTTCCATTCCTTATCAACAAGTTGTTCTTTTAGATACAATTGATTCAAGACATAAAAGGAGAGAAGATGTTCAATCCAATGTTCAAAATCACAGTGAGAATGGGGGACAATTTGGAAATCATTACTCCAGGTGGTGATCTAGATGATGGTGTTGTTAAGACAACACAAAATTCTATTCGAGATCGATTATGGAGGGATAAGTTGGTCCACAATGGGCATACATTTGATTTAAATGTAAAGAAACTTTATAGACACACAAAAGGCCAAGAGAAGCATCAAATTAGGAAACCACATCACTTGCATGTTCATAACTTGAAAGCATTGATGAGGCACAATCCCTATGCACATGTGGTTGACTACCTAGTTCTTGTTGACCCAAAATATGTTCCTGTTAGAGATGCATTTGAAGAATCAAAATGTTTTGATTACAACTACTATTTTTGTGGGGGAAATCATTCTGCGGAGGCTAGAAGAGAATTGATGCAAGAGTTTCCCCAAAACCCTATTTTTCAAACAGTAAAATGCATCATTTACGCTGGTTTAATAGATGTGGAAGCAAAACTATTGGCATGGGATCACAACACAAATAGTGACTATAGGATTTCCATGACATTCGTTCAAAGGTTTAGATTTATCCACAATTAATTTGAACAAATATGTGGTGGGGATAGATCGAAAGTTGATGCAGATTTCTGGAAACAATGTTATATGGAAATAGGTATCCTTATTAAAGAGGACAATGTGAAACTGAAAGGTTTGAAAGGAAGTGATGCATTCAGAGCTGTAGATAATTATTTTCAGTTGGAATTTAGAAGGGGCCCCATATGGGATTTGATTGATGACATATTTTGCATGTGGGAGAATATTGGTATAAAAAATCAGAAGGTAAAAAAAATAAAGCAATTGCATGGAGCAGTAGTCAAGGAGTCCCTGATGTCAAGAATTTACCAGAAGATATGACTATAACACCTTGGAGATCATTGCAAGGTGTGAAGGATGAAACACTTATATTTACAATTTTGTCACGTGTAAAGTTAGTTGAATTATCCATGGATGAATTTGCAATGATTTTGAAAATTAAGTTTATAGGTTGTTTTTATTTTTTTAAGTTTATTTTTTGAGTTTAAGATTTTTTATTACATAAGCATTGTGTTATTATTAGATTGCATTGGTAACGCAATTTATTTTTACATCATGTAGTCATAAGTTTTACATGAAAATACAAGCGGATATGGTTATAATGTTGGGTGAGAAGAGTTGAGATGATGTCAGATGCAACTATCCATATTCAAGCTCCATGGAAAACAAAAAATGTTTTTTTGTTGCATACAAAAAGGTATGATGATTTATGATATTTTCTATTTTATTTATTTCTAAGTGAATTCATTTATATTTTATTACTTATAGATATAATTTTGTTTTCAGAGATGTCAAAGAAGAATACAGCACCAGAGTCTTTCAAAATTCATATTCAAAGAGCCAAAATAGAACGACAAAGAAGACAACATCTTGCAAATGTTGAACCTGATGACACCCTTGATCATCACGTTTGGAATGGGCTCGATACTGTTCAATATAAAATGATTTTGGGTGATTGTGCAAATATTGCAAATCTTGTTCCCAAAAAGGAGTACTCCTTAGTTATTGCAGATATCCCTCATGGATACAATATCAAAAGCATTACTTATGATTGTGAGCCTTATACATACCAGTCATTCAATAAAGTGGTTTCGGGATTTTTGGACGTCACAACATCACCCCTATGGAGATTTATTGCTTTCCATTCATATGTACAAGGAGGAGCAGTGCTAACAACCTTCAAGGATAAAGCAAACTCAAGGAAACAACTGTATTGGTAAGATATTTGTAGTATATTATTAAACATTTGAATTTAGAAACCAAAATTATTTTTCTATAAGTTAATTAGATTCTTATCTATTTCTGTTACATGCATAATCCTAACATTCATAGCTCCAGCACTGATCCATTTATGAGTAATATTGAAAACATACATCTTGCATGTTGGACAAAAGAAGAGACCTATGAAACTCTTTTAATCAATGAAAAGAGTCAAGGATGAATATAGTCAAATATTGTCTTATAATTTCGTGGTTAACAAGTTGACAAATGAAGAAATATATTTGAAAGGAGAGATTGTAAACATCTACCAGAAGCCACAAGCATTGATTAAGTATCTCATAGATACTTTTTCAAGAGAAGGAGAATGGGTTTTATATTTGTTCTCGGGATCATGTAATATTTCTGATATTACATATGAAACTAGTGCCGTAATCTAAATTCAGTAATTCATTTTGTTTCGAAATTTTCCCAAAAATGACTTGTTTAAGATAAAAGTTTAATGGAAAAACTTTGAAAATGCATATATTTTTCATTCTAACTAGCTTCTAAATCTTACAAAAATTCAAAAATGTGTGTATTTTTTTACTATAACTAGCTATTAAATGTAGATTTTTTTGTAAAGTTTGGAAAATGGCCCTTGTAAATAAAAGTTATAGTTTTCTTATGACCAAGAAGTTTCAGAATCACAAAAAATGGCTCAAAATGAAAAATTGTGCTACCAATATACACACTTTTTGAAACAGAGGTAAAAACAGCTACTAAAATTGACCCCCCCAAAAACGAGAACAATGTCGGGTTCTTGTCAAGTTGTATAACTTGTTATGACATAAACTAACCCATGGAACCAATTATTAATTAGGAAATCAACATTAATTATTAATAAAAAGTGATGAGTATCTACACACGACCACTACACAATATGACCAAACTCAATAGAATGGTTTCCTTGTTTCAAAATCATCATTAATTTTTAATGACAGGTGTCGACTGCCATGAAAGTGATAGCAAAGCTTCACATTTACATGCTTAAGATGTTATCTTACTACTCCCAATTGACATATTTCACTTGTTCTTAAGACACCTAACTTGAACCATTTCCAATGTTCTTTGCATCGATTCTATAATCAAGATTAAACTAGTTCTTGCATGCATTCTATCATTATGACAAGTAAAAGAAAAGAGAGTTACTAGTGTTCTTATTCTAATTCAAAGATTCTGATAAACCGTTTGTCTTAGCTAGGATTATTCATTTAGGATGCTTTGTGCATCGATTCTCTAATCCAGGTAAAACTAGTTCTTGCATGTGTTCCATCACTGCACTAGGTGTAAAAAAGAGTTATTAGTGTTCCTATTATAAATCATATGTTTAGGTAAAAACTACTTGTTTTAGCTAGGTTTATTCATCCTTCCAAAATCACATGTTATGCAATTGTTAATGCTTTTCAGTTTGATTTGTTACTCGACATACCATTTCTACACAACTTAGGTACAAACTACATTGCCAATATTCATTAAAGAATGATCTACGGTTAACATATTTGTAGATAAGGAGACAAAAAATTGATATGGTAAGAAATCCTCCAATGGTTGCAAGTAGGATATGTAGAGTGTTGTATTATGTGGTTTGTACACTCAAGGATTCACCTTCCCTTTAGTATGATATGACTCAAAGGAGGTCATATATGAGATTAAATTAAGGTACATGATATGAACCTATCATGTTTCAAATAGGTTCATACAACTACATACTTAAAAATATTTATTAATTTGATATTATTTGCTAAGAACATAAGTCACTTGTTCTCCAAGTCCCTTATCCACTGAACATGCCCCAAACAACACTCATTCTTAATGTGTAAAGCATACTTATGGCACTTGAATTCGAAATCAAAGGACAATGATTCCCTTATACATAGTTCTTGTGTGGTTTTTCTAGGACTACTTCATGAAGTTTGACCTTATACTCCTTCTATGATGGCCATGATCAAAGCATTGAGTGCCATAGATAATGTGAAAAACCTCCTAGTGCTATTAAGTTCCAAATTGGAGGCCCCAAAGCCCAATTTTGTATGTAAACTTCTCAATGGCACCCATTTGAAGTCAAATATTGAGTGAAAGGCCACCCATGGCATGGGTCTCATCTATAGGTTGGTGTTATTTTTCTTACGACTATGATATAGGTGACATGAATGGTGTAAAATTGATGAATCTAGAGGAAATCGAGGAAATATAGACCTCACCAACTTTGAAGGGAGAGATCTAGTCATGTCTAGATCATTGGTGAAATCCCACCTCTATTCAACCAACAAATTATATAAATGGATGCAACCTCTATATATCCTTCCTCATGATTCCTTCAACCTTACTCCACTGCCTTCTCCCTATCTTCTCGAGACCCTAACTCATAAATCCCCTCCCATTATTCAAGAAATTTTAATATTTAATATGTTTATCCAATCTTGTTTTTCTCTCGATTAGTTAAACAATATAATGATCATTAAATTAGTTTTGTCAGACTCACTTCATATTAAATTCTTTTATGATAGAATAATAGTTAATAAGCATGAGTTGTCAAAAATGAAGATTTACATGTCTTGATTGCTTAAATATAATCAGATTTGAGTAGACTTGTCTTAAATACTCCTACAATAATCATATTATATTATTCCATTTATACTTTACATTCAGAATTGTTTTTAAATAAATTAATGTTACACTGTCCCAAAGAACAAGACTGAATCAATCCCGATGTTTTTTAAATAATTAATTTAAATAGTTTAATGAACTTCTTATTTGACTATAGTTTAAAAATATCAATAACTATCATGATTTTAGAAATAACAATACTTAATTATTAAAAAGAGAAATAATAACAATAATAATAATAATTATTAAATAATAATAAACATTAATTATTTGTTTGTTTATTCCCTAAGTAACATACTAATAACATAGCACTCTTACACTTATAGACAAGTATCCTTAAGGGTACAACTTATTGTAATTAATAATTCATTAGTACAATTCTACTATCAATTATGGAACAATGTTCTTGTTTATTTATGACAATTAATTTCAACTGACGACACTTACTAAATCATTTATTATAGTGCTCACATACAATTTATGAAATACTAATTGACTTGTTCAACACATACCTGACGATCTTAACTTCCATTATCAATGTATAATAAACTTATTATTTTGCAACGAATTACACAATTATTTAAATCTGTACAACGATACTAGTGTATAGATGCAAAGTCTGCATGTGTGGCCAGCGTATGCACAGATCACATATTGTAATGCCCGCCTCTGTACCTTAACTATTTAGAATAATGAGGTACTAGTTTTGAAATGAACCGGCTAAGTAAAACACGAACCATTTGAATTTACTTTGGAAATGCTTGAACGACAGTTATAGAAACTATTACTTTACTTAATAAATGAATGCTCGACTAATTGAGATAGAATGACTAAATGCTAGATATGCTCGACTCATTTAGATAGAGTGACTGAATGCTAGATATGCTTGACTTATTGAGATAGAATGACTGAATGTTAGATATGCTCGACTGATTGAGATAGGATGACTGAATGTTACATATGCTCGACTGATTGAGATAGAACGACTGAATGTTAGATATGCTCGATTGATTGAGATAGAATGACTAAATGTTAGATATGCTCGAGTGATTGAGATAGGATGACTGAATGTTACATATGCTCGACTGATTGAGATAGAATGATGAATGATTTACTGATTGAGAGAAAATGATGAATGAAATATATACTTGACTGATTGAGATATTATGATGGATGATGAAATATTTCATAGTACAACGCTACTAATGTGCGCTTGAGTGTGTGTGTACAGTGGCAGGTAAGATGATTTAAATAGCATAGCTCAGCCATTAAAGACCATTTGTTAGAGCTGAAAAAATACGTCCCAACACTCATGCAAGATTTATGTAGATTCATATAGATCCAACATCTCACAAATGCAATCAATAAACAGAGTTTAATGATTGTAAATCCATCCGTTCGAAGAATAATGATATTTCAATACCAATTTGAAATGGGTCTGCGATATTCCATTAGATCAATAGATACAATATAATTTCAATACTATGTGGTGAAGGATCTTAGATCCATCCGACCAATAATTAATAAAAAATGTCAATAGAGATTTGAAAGGACTTTAACAATGTAAGCATATGGACGGTTAAACATCAAGAAGTCGCTTACTTCCATCGGCACAACATACTCAATCAGGAGTCATCTGGTAGTTCTGTCGAGGAGTGTGGCACACAGACGTCTCCAACTTCAATGTTCAACTTTAATTTACATTTAAAGTTTCTGTATACACCCATTAGAAATTCGACAGAGGTAAGCAGAGGATTTAGAGATTAATTTTAATGAATCAGGATACATTTCGGAATATGAACTAAAAACGCCAATTTATAATACAGAGATCTCGAAAGGATTCAATATGGTTCAATTGTAAAACTTGGAAATCACCGGATCTTCATGTCGGCATAAAGCTCCATTAATGAGCGAGGTCTGGGTAGTTTAGGGAAGATTTATGTTAAGCACATATGTTTAAAACTCAAAATCTTTTAAATAACACTGTAGGGAATTTATGGAGAACGCAAACGGTACATAGAGATTGAATAGGGAAATTACATTTCACATTTACTAATTTTGGAAACGTTAATCAAAAGAAAATCGAAAATAAAACATGGAGAATGTCATTAGATGCCTTCCCAATTCGAAAATCAGCATACAGAGATTTTAAAAGAAATGAAGTGAAGTGCCATAATGACGCCCTCTTAGTTCAAAAATTAAACCCAGAGATTTCGTCTAATGGTCGAGATCTTCAAATAGAATGAAGAGTGAGTTCTGGTTTTTAACAATATGCAAAGATACCTTGATCATAATATTACTCTTCAAACTAAATAACATACTTGTAATTTCTGAGTTCACAAATCTGAGAATGAAACCTTTAAAAGAAAAAAATGAAGAATATCCCTACCCCGTCTATCGAATTTGCTGAGATGTAAAGAAATTATGACATAATTTAAGATTTAAACCATAATAATAATCTTGAAATCGAGTTTCAATGGAATGTTTATGCAGAGTATTCACTGATCGCGTCATTGCACAAATCGACATCAATAATGACAGAAACAAATAATAACAACCCAGAAATCGAATTCCAAAAGGAGTACTGATGCAGAGAGTTTATAATCCATAGAGAAAAACTAGAACGATTTACCAGTCACCGATCTATAGTTTAAGACAATCAAAATGGAACACGCTGATCTGTTAAAGCTTCGATTAAAAATTAATATCAAGATCTGAGATGGCCATATGATTTTCGAAATGGTTACACAGTAAATACCTTGATACCCTGCCATCGAGCCTCGCCAAGGTGCACCAGATCGGTGTAGCACACAATCTACGATCGAAGAGGACAGGGATAGTTCCGCATAAGCGACTGAATAGAATCCCCAATCGGATTACAGTTGCAATTTTCCATCGAAATGGGCAGAGATGGGTTTACTGAAGCGAATGAATGTATATCCAAAGGACAGGGGTGGGCACAATCTCGGCTAGGAGGTTACTTGTTACGCGACAGAGACAGAGGGTATTTCTTGGGAGTGAGATTCAGAATTTCGCGTTTGAACAGGGACGGCTCGGCTCGATTCAAAAAATTTAATAATAATATCATGCGGATCACAGAGTTGATTATATGCATTAGATTCATTAGGTGTCAATGGAATTTCAAATCGCAAATCCTTATTAAACTAGGACGGTTCACTTACTTTTCCTACAGAGTATCAATTAACTCTTGACAGAAATCGAAATGGAGGTTTAAACAATCGCCGGACATTGTAAAGATCTAGTTCTATGTAGAACAGTTTTTAAATCGTAGGGATCTTGCACAACATAAGCACGACTTTCAGCCTATGGCTTCAAAACAGATATAGATTTGATTTTAGATATCGATTTTTAAATACACAGGGATTCATCTTGAAAACCTCACTGGATTTTTCATGTGTTTGTATGGTCAAATGATACATAATTTGTAAATAGAGACTATAAATTGTGGCACAGCAAATGGTTTTGCATACATCATTATTTCTTCAAAAAAAAGGAGAATATATAAATTGAAAGACAGAACTATGAACTTGCAAAAATGGTAGATCAACTAACGACCATTTCTCTTTTTTAAATAGGAATGCGAGCAGAGTTTTGAACAACATAAAACCCAAATCGAATGCTGATACAACGAGTTCGGAAACACTAAATAGAAATGCAAACAGAGCTTAAAATAATTCTTTTATCCCCAAATCAATTTCTGATAGAGATCTGGAAACGCCATCAGGGAATACCACAATCTTTTAAATGAATCTAAAATCTTATTCTAGTGCAAAATAATCAATTCTGGAAACGAAATCAGAATACAAACAGGGTTGGAATAGTTTTTTTATACCCAAGTCGATCTCTGATAGAGATCTGGAAACGCCATCAGGGAATACAACATTCTTTTAAATAAATCTAAGATCTTATTCTACTACAAATAATCAATTCTAGAACATAATTAGAATGCAAACAGAGTTTATAAAATCTCGGAAAAGTAGATCGATTCACCCTATTTTTTTTTTGAAAGTAAAGCTAAAATATAAATCTCACATACAAAAGTAAAATAAGAAATCAGTTTACCAGACCTGATTCGAGTTTTGAAATGAAGGTCGTTGTAGTTTCGGTTAATTCGTTGTCTGGTCCGATCCAAATTGACGAAGATACCAACAACCCCTGATAGAAATATGAGTCCAGTGCCCTGAAGGCTCGACCGGCTCTAATACCAAATGTAGGGACCCCCTTTTCGTGATCCCAAAAAAAAAAAACTTCCAGTACGATTTTTCAGAAGAAGATATAGAAGCCACAGATCTAATTCTATCTATCATAGTACATGAATGTCAATATATAAAACTATATACTTAGATTTATTCATTTTCAAAGGATTTAGCAAAATAAATAAAATAAAGATACTTCAAACCTGTTTTCGGCGGTTGGTCCAGCGAATCGATGAGTCCTCGAAGTGGTTTCCGCACTATCCAATCCAATCTCCTAATGAAGTACCAAGTGACCCCTCGGTTGACCTCCCTACCGTATCGGGGTTATTCTTCTTCACCCCGAACCTCCAAAGTAATGGGGTCGTAAGAACACACAATCTAGCCTCCCGAAAGGATCTCCCAATCCCCATTCCGGCTAATCCCAACTCCAAGGATCATAACATAATCCAAGATTATGATGACCATCCAGCATTAGGGAGCAAGAGATCCCCTTATCTCCTTCTCCTCCCTCATTATGTAGCAAAAGTCTGTGTGCCATGTGTCTGTCCATGCACATATTTAATTTAGTTTAATATTTTAATTTCCAATATTCTCAAATACATGTGTCTTCTTAATGTCTTTAATGTGCACCTAAATCCCTAGATCAGTAGGAGTTAGGTGTAGAAGAGTTCTACTTCTCTTTTGGTTCTCATTTAGTTTACTTAACAATCTTTTAGTTAGACTTATTGCTTTCTACTTTTCTTTCTTTCCCCAATATTAAGATTGAATTAAAGGATGATTCCTTTTACTAAAAGTATAATCTATTTTAAATTTCCTTTTTATAAAATAATTTAAATGAATAGTAAATTTAATTAAAGTAAAATCTTAAATAATAAAAGAAAAACAATTCTTTTATTAATGACCTATTTCAATTCTTTCTCAAAATAATAAAGTCACTTAAATAGAATCTTTAATAGAATGATTTAAAATGATTTTTCTTAATAAAAAAAAATAAAAAATCTTTTACTTGCTTAGGATGAGAGACCCTAAAAAATGTACAACCCATGCATGACTTGGTATACTATAAAGTTAGCTAGTTTAAATATTACTCCAGTCACTGATCGATGCAACCAATTGACTAATTATTCATCTACTCTACATAGTATTGTATCTCTAAGAATTGTGTCCTAGAAATGCTCTTGTTATGGGTATTATGTTTCATTACAATGCTTTAATATTAATTAAAAATGAAATTCTTTTCATCATTAGAAATACATATACTATGTTCAATAAAATGTTTAACATCATTTGATTATTTGACCTATAAGTATAGGTTTGTATAAAATGATTTTAGTTAGATGGTTGAGAATGTCATTTCCTTTATTGAACAATATGTATAAATAGATGTCTTTAGTTAAATGGTTGATAATGCCATTTATTAATTAATTTAAGGATTAAAAAATAAAAATAAAAATAAAGAAGTAGTACGTAAATATAAATATAAAATCAAGGGAATTGTTCATATTCAATTATGCATTTAAAATTATATGACCTTGTCATGTTAGATAAGGGGTACCTTCATATCATAATAAGAACCAGAGTGGAGAATTCTAGTCTATATTCAAACTGTAGACCACTCCCTGTTATAAATATAAGACATATTCATCCATGAGAAAGAACACATATATATATTGTTCCTAGAAAATATAAATTCTTATATGTATATGTATATAGTCGTCATTTGTATATGTGGTGCAAAATAGAATATATTATGAAAGTTGAGCATGGTGGAAAAGAAGAAATGAGAGATAGGAAATAATTATATGAGACCTTGAATTAAAAATCATTAAGACATGTTTATGATGGAAAATGGATTGCGTCAAGTTCAATAAACATTTTTTATGTTGGCGAAAAAAAAAAACTTCGAGAAACGGGTCTCTACATTATTCAGGGGTTCGTCAGTGATGCATGAAGATCGACATAGAAAAAATCAGAGCTGTGGATTTTACTTCTTTGCTTTTGGCATGGACACTTCCAGCTTCTCGACAGGTATGCACTACTAGTTTGTGATCATGCTTGGGATTGCGAAAAAGAGAGAAGTTAAACTTACATTGAATTATAATTTTAGTTGTACTTGAGTTAGGAAGAGAAGAAAACCTTATATAACTTTGTTTATTAAATCTGAGAATATACTTTTAGCTATACTAAGTAAATGACACTCTAGTATTTAATTATACTTTGGATTATGAGAAGAGAGAGGTTGCATGTAAGATTAGTTTAGGAATGGTTAAGGTATGTATTGAAGAACATAAATTGGAAGGGTTAATTCTTATTTTTTCAGACATTGTTTAAAATATAAGGAAGAAGTTGGAATTGCAGATTTTATTCCTTATGTTGAAATGTGTTAGTGCTTTAAGAATTCTAATAAATGATATATTTATAGTTTTGTTGAATGGAAAGAAGTTGTGGTGGACGATTTCAATTCCGGTTACAACTAGTGAGTCAAGAGAGAACTGCGGTAAGGATTACTACACTACGAAAGGTACGATTTAGTTATATTACCCATTTATGCAGCTTATACTTATATGAGGGTAGAAAAGATGAAATGAAATTTTATTATCGATTGTGTGGATATATTGAAGAAATGAATGTGAAAAGAAAGTGAAAACTCACCGTGGAAGCACATGAGACTTAACTTCAGGACAAAGTTTTAATAAGAGGGGGGTGTATGTAATGCCTGCCTCAGTACCTTAACTGTTTAGAATAATGAGGTACTAGTTTTGAAATGAACCAACTAAGTAAAACACGAACCATTTGAATTTACTTTGAAAATGCTTGAACGACAATTATAGAAACTATTACTTTACTTAATAAATGAATGCTCGACTGATTGAGATAGAATGACTAAATGTTAGATATGCTCGACTCATTGAGATAGAGTGACTGAATGCTAGATATGCTCGACTGATTGAGATAGAATGACTAAATGTTATATATGCTTGACTGATTGAGATAAGATGACTGAATGTTACATATGCTCGATTGATTGAGATAGAACGACTGAATGTTAGATATGCTCGACTGATTGAGATAGAATGACTAAATGTTAGATATGCTCGACTGATTGAGATAGGATGACTGAATGTTACATATGCTCGACTGATTGAGATAGAATGATGAATGATTTACTGATTAAGAGAAAAGGATGAATGAAATATATGCTCCACTGACTGAGATATTATGATGGATGATGAAATATTTCATAGTGCAACGCTACTAATGTGCGCTTGAGTGTGTGTGTGTGCAGTGGCAGGTAAGATGATTTACCGACTGACCCACAATGGAATTATAGGGGTCGTAAGAATGGAAAGAACACATAGGGGTACGATGACTGACTGTCGACCTTGGATTAGCAATTCACGCACAGGTGAAGCCGTTTCAGCTCACCCGGGGAAGCGTATGACGTACGGGTAGGGCCATAATGATTTGGTCGCATATGCTAAGTTGAGGGGCGCGCAATAAGGAGAGCCTTATCCCTCAACATCCCTTAGTCTCCAAGGAGCGTAGTTGAGAGATCGCGGTAACGGTTCCCGGTCGCTACACAATACTTGCCATAAGAAGGAAGAGATGAAACTGTCAGAAGGGCCTGCCGAAGAGGTACCTAGACAAGAACGAGAGAAAGGAAATTAATCAGTGGTATAAATGAAAATTTCACATAATATTTAAGAAATACTTTATTTCATTAGTTTGAATTATTCATTTTAATTGATTTTATTAACTTGAAAAAGATTTGAAGAGATTGATCTTATTCAATATTAAAGTTGATTAATTATGCTGATTGAAAAAGATTAACAATAAGAGAATTATTTTTATTCAAAGATTTTAATTGAGGGATTTTATTATATGGAATTATTCGATACAAATTCTATTCTTGATTTCATTAATTAAATTTCTTATTATTTTTTATTATTAAGAAAAATCATTTTAAATTATTCTATTAAAGATTCTATTTAAGTGACTTCATTATTTTGAGAAAGAATTGAAATAGGTCATTAATAAAATAATTGTTTTTCTTTTATTATTTAAGATTTTACTTTAATTAAATTTACTATTCATTTAAATTATTTTATAAAAATGAAATTTAAAATAGATTATACTTTTAGTAAAAGGAATCATCTTTTAATTCAATCTTAATGTTAGGGAAAGAAAGAAAAGTAGAAAGCAATAAGTCTAACTAAAAGATTGTTAAGTAAACTAAATGAGAACCAAGAGAGAAGTAGAACTCTTCTACACCTAACTCCTATTGATCTAGGGATTTAGGTGCACATTAAAGACATTAAGAAGACACATGTATTTGAGAATATTGGAAATTAAAATATTAAATTAAATTAAATATGTGCATGGACAAACACATGGCACACAATATTTTGCTATATAATGAGGGAGGAGAAGGAGAGAAGGGGATCTCTTGCTCCCTAATGCTAGATGGTCATCATAATCTCGGATTATGTTATGATCCTTGGAGTTGGGATTAGCCGGAACGGGGATTGGGAGACCCTTTCGGAAGGCTAGATTGTGTGTTGTTACGACCCCATTAGCTTGGGGGTTTGAGGTGAAGAAGAATAACCCCGATACGGTAGGGAGGTCAACCGAGGGGTCACTCGGTACTTCATCAGGAGATTGGATTAGATCGTGCGGAAACCACTTCGAGGACTCATCGATTCGCTGGACCAACCGCCGAAAATAGGTTTGAAGTATCTTTATTTTATTTATTTTGCTAAATCCTTTGAAAATGAATAAATATGAGTATATAGTTTTATATATTGAATACCATTCCCAATAAAATAGTTGAGAATTAAAGCTTATGTTGATAACTAGAGAAAAACTATAGGTTAGAAAATGAATGCCACTCCCAATTAATTGGTTGGGAATCAAAGGTTGAGTTAATAACTAGAGAAAAGATACACATTAGAAAATTTTGAGAGTGTATTTAATCCATTAAGTGAACCCAAGTTTATTAATTTAATTCCACATATATAATGTTAATCTTATTATATAATTCACCATGCCCGATATGTTACAAAATTTGGACTTTATTAGTCAACAAGGCCCTCATCATGATTCAAATAAGGGTGTGTCTTGGACTTCCTCTTAGCACCAAACATTGACTCATTCATGGACAACAAAATTGTATATTTATTATTCACTAACATGATTGAATAATTCATAGCTCTCATAGTAGTCTTGATGTCTTATGCCATGCAAAGTGTGTTGACTTGACTAGCACATCAAAATGACGTTCCATTGTGTCCTAAATTAGGCCTCTATCAATAAAAAGAACTAAATACAATTAACATATTCCCTAAAATGGATGCCTTTCTTCAAACTTGCAAACAAATAAGAAAAATGCCAAACCCATCTCCCTGTGAAATTTGTTCTTCCCTAATCCTCAAAAGATCTCAAACTCCCAAAAAAGTAGAAATGTATTGGGGCCAAGTGTGATAGTAAGGAAGCAGTCCTATAATTGATTGCAAGTGTTAATCTAGAAGAGAAATTTTGGCACCATTCATGTAAACCATTAAAGAACTAAGCTTTTTTGTGAATGAAAGAGATTAGACCTAGTCCCTTGCCCCGCCAAAAAATGAAAAATAAATTTAGAATATCAACACGATAGGGTAAACAATGGTTCATTTGGGAAGCCATTATCACATAAATATAACAAACCAAAAGGATTGAGAGGAAATCTTGACATCATATAAATTGATGTAGAGGAATGGCTTGGGTACAATGAGAATCAACTATAGAATTTTGGCAATAGTTGTGTTGAAATTCTTGTTGGTATCCAATCCTAACCCTCCAATGGAATCCAACTCCCCATAAGTTATTGGTTTCTCATTCCCCCAAATGAAATGTCTATCGACCTTTTCCACTACACCATTAAATAATTTCAAATACATGATGTCAAAACCCCATAATAGCATAGATAATGACATTATAGATAAATATATATTACCATCTACCATAAGTGAAATACTCACCAAGGCATGCTTTGAAAAAAACAAATGAGGATTTGTTATAGACATAAAATCCTACATAATAGAACCGTAACAGGTTATTATGTGCAAATCTCATTGGTCTCCACTACTTTGATCCATAACACAAAGGAGATACATAGAACATCCAATCCCAAACTCAACAATGCAAGGTTGAATTCAAGTTCATGCAACATCCACATACCTTTTGATGCACATCAACTTGCTTATAATAACACCAAGCCATGCCTAGAGAACAATATATTAGTAAGACTATGATCATAACAAGAAGAAAATATGAGTTAGTCATGAGGCATCCCTAGAAATCCACTACATGGCCTAGGGATTCAACCCTCCTCCCCTCCCTAACACATATAGATTGTTATACCCCAAAGACACATTGACATAATTGGTATTTGCAAAAGCCAATGTTGGAGATTCATCCATCTACAATAATATGGTGATGCACTTCCCAAGATGGTATGTGTAATAGTTTCCTAAAATAAGTTTGCACCATGCTTACATTCAAGGTGGGCCATGCTTTAAAAAAAATGTACTGGAACTAATAGCTACTAATAATAGATTTGAGAAAGGAAGTTCCATTAGATATGTCAATGCAACATTAAAATATAACAAATGAAATAGTTAGACCATTGTTTTAGTTTATTTTTCATCTTTTTTTTGGACTAACAATAAAAAAAATGTTGAATCTGTAATTTTTTACCACTAAAAATAAAAAGAAATTGCTAAAAATAAGTTCTTTTAAATAAAAACTTTGGTAAACTTATAGTTTTGAAATAGATTAATTAATAATTAATTGAAACAAATAATAACATCTCTATGTGGTAGGAAATGACTAATAATGGATTATAAAATTATTATATAGTAAATTAGTATCTTCCCTTAATCATAATATTTTAAATATAATATAGTTATTTATTTTTGCTATAAATTTATTGATATATATTTTTATATAAAATTATTAAAACACCATATAATTATTTTGTTGGCGTGAAATGTACTTTATTATACCATGTTGTAGTTAATTGACTCCACTACAACCAAGAGACTTATGAACTATTTTGTTGCAATGAATGTACTTTTTACTATCCCACATTGTACTTTTTACTTCCTAATTATATGTCATCGCCCTATTTTTTAAATTTGTGACATTCAAGAAAGCATAGCTAAAAGCATTGAAAATCAACATATAACTCATACAACAGTGCAATCAATTATAGATTCAATGGGTCATTTATGGGTTACCAAACAAAGTCCAATCATCAAAGGACAATTTTCAAAAATCAGGTAGAGCATCCCATGATACTTGCTTGAAAAAATTCTCAAAATTCATGTTACCCCCCAAAACTAAAAGGGTGTTTCATGTGATGCATAAATGCCCAGGACATAGGTTTAATAGTGAGGCATTGGTGTGTTGCTTTTAAAACTTTCCATCGCTACTGTTCAAATCAATTTGCTATCTAGTGGATTCTCCTCATCACTTAACCATCCCTTGAACTCTTAATTTGCATTAATTAATCTTTGGTGATAAGCAAAGGACCTCCAACAAGTTATAAATAGATGGGCCTATCCATGTAATTGAAGAGGAATAATCCATCATCCATAGAGTTATGTTGGTGATCTCATCAAGAAATAAATTGTAGATTCTTAGTCCCTTATTACCCCTCTTCGTTGTTATGTTGAAGAGGAATAATCCATCATCCATAGAGTTATGTTAATGAATTTCATAAAGAGAGAAATCGTTACCTATGATCGATGACCTTTTTTATCAAATGAAGAGGGATATAGTGTTTTTAAAGATAGATTTAAGATCAAGATATTATAAGAACATATTCCTAAGACAACATTTAAGACATGCTTTTGTCATTATAAGTTTGAAGTTGTGCCTTATATATTGAAGAATGTATATGGAGTATTGTTGTAGTCCCGCGAGTCACGTAGGTACCAAAGATACATTATATATTATAAGCAAGCATGCACAATGATACAGATACAAGAGACAAGAGACCAATAGAGAGAAGCACAAGCCTTTATTAACCAGCAAGAGTAGAGTACTACATAGAACAGATCTAATCTAATCTAGTATACGGCTCAACGGCCTATATATATGCATTTACAAGCGGTTATGTAACCATTTGGTCGGTTCAACTGATCGATGCGACCCGACTGGTCGACGCAGCTGTCGAAATACATATACAATAGGTCGGGCGGGGAGCCTAGTCGACAGCCCGACCTAGGTTCCTCCAACATCTCCCCCACCTCAAAATGTTTCTTCGTCCTGAAGAAAACGAGGAGATGCAAAATAACTTGGACAAAAATATGTATAACCACTAATGTAGTGTAAGACTGGAACTAGCCGGATTCTGATGTAGACCGCAGACCTCAAGAATGGCTTTAGGTGAAATAAAGAGCTGATGTTGAAATTCGTCCCATTCACTCAGTGTTCTCTGAATATCAATGGTGAGAGAAGTGAGGTTCGACAGTTTGGCTATCTTTTCATGTGTCGACGTGTTCTGTAAGTAAGTTAAGTCGGAGCCGAATAGACCAATCTTTTCTTTTGTAGCTGCAAGTAGTCTTTGAAGTGATGGTCGTAGTTGTTCGACTGTACCGAGGCTAGTTCGAGCCCGACTCAACCACAGTTGTTCCTTCTTTTCTAATGTTTCAAATTTTCTGTTTTCCATGAGGATTTGATCTTCTATGCTTTGAATTAGGGACTGATCAGCTTCATGTAGTTGCTAGTGGAGTTCATCAAGCAACTCTTTTGTCTGTTGCAATTGTCGAAAAATAGTGCCATAATGTGTGTACCAGTTGCGGAGGACATTGGAAACTGTGGATTCCTGCTCGGTGTATTTGACCAACTGATTATGAGTAGAGGTGAATGCTACATACTGTGCCAACAATAGGGAAGATGTTTCAGTTTCATGTTTCTGTGGGTCCTTGTTAAGTTCCTCTTGTAACCTCGACATGATAGACTGCAAAATTTGAAATGTTGTGTCTCGTGCACTCGTCGTGTCGGAGACTGCTGGAAGTGGGATAACTTGCTACGCTAAGTCTTGACACTTAGCCAAAAATTGTATTTGGTCCTCCTGCAGTTGATTAGCTCGGTCTTCTGCTTCCAATTTTTGGTGTCTTTGCTCTGTTTTGATGGCATCCTCTAAGATATCGAGTTCTTCTTGGGTCGCCTCCTGCGGCTTATATGTCGATATGGGCCCAAACTAATCCAGGTGTATAGTTAGCCTACTGTCTTGTCGAATATAGTTAAGTTGTTTTTGCTGACTCTGCTGCTGATGTTCTTTTTCCTTTCAACGTTTCTCCTTACGTGACTTCTTCTTTTATTCTGGTAACTTGATGCTAGCCTCAGTTGGTTGTGCTGGTTCTTTTTTTAACTCGGCCGCTGCTAATGGATTTTCTACATCTTTATGAATTATGTCGGCACTTTGTTCTATTGTTGCTTGACTTGTTAGTTCGATTTATTTGTTTGATGTATCGACTTTTGTGCTAGTTGCAACTTTGTCTTGGACAAGTACTTCAATGTCTGCTTCTGTGACTTCTTGAACTGGTGTCTCTTTAATTGGTATTTCTTCATGAATTGACATGGATCCGTCGGCAGGGAGTGGGGTCAACCTATTGCTAACCACTTGAACTAGTGGTGACAACGGGGAATTCTCAACTACAGGTGACGAATGGGGATGATCGGGACTTCCAGACGGACCCGAACTGACGACCGATGACAATAATTCAGAGATTAAATGACCCATTTCTTGAAGAACTTCTAACGATGACTAAGTCTGTACTGGTTCGGCAGGTTGATGAGGAGGCAACAGGTTCTCTACCAACGGGTTAATTGGGATAAAATCTGATGTTTCTCGGGCAATAAGGGGGTTGGTTAAGTCGAGGTTTCTTTGAAGGTGTTTGACATGCATACCGACCACTTGGGTTGATACAGACTATGTTCGGGATGAGGCATCGGCTGAAAAAGTGTCGGATGGGGTAGTTGTAAGTGAAGCAAGGTTGATAACTGGTTTCTTGGTAAATATTTCTCGCCAGTTTGGGACAAGGGATGGGAGATTGAAAATAAACAAATTGAGAGCATTGTCTTCTTGAAGCTTTTGCTGAACGGGAAGGGGAATATTTTGTACCATACTTGGAATAAAAAGTGAGTCTTCAATGGTAGGTCGATTAGATACCAGAGTTATAACAAGAGTTGTTTCCTCCATCACTACAGTCGGGGATAGTGGAGGAGAAGTAACTGTTAAGTCGACGTCGGGCTTGAATGTTACCTTAAGTTTCTTTTGAGGCTTTTCTGCTTCTACAAATTTCATGAATTGCTCATCGACGGATACTTTGTTCTTTGCTGCATCCTCCAGGATTTGTGTAGCACTACTGACTAGTTCATCCTCATATTCTACCATCGGCTCTCTTACGATTAGCTTCTTTTTCCCTTTTCCTTTTGTGTCCTTGTCTTGTCGTTCCGTCGATAGTTTTTCCGCAACCCGTCGAATATTTTCTTCCATGAATGCATAATCTGGGTTGTCGGATTGGGTGCTTTCGTTGGACTGGTCGGCTCTGTCGGAAGGACCTTGCCATGACAAGACAGTTATTACTAAAGGATTTGTCTCAACCTCTATTTCTGCTCTGAAAGTGAAGTTTTTCATGTAAAGCCAACTTTCATATTCTTCCTCCTTTTCTGCATCAGTTAATGGTTAGACTGTAGGTACATTGGCCTTGCGTGCCTGTGCCGGAATTGTTAACTTTGTGTTTGATTGCCTGCTCAACTCTTCAAAAATTTCATCGACCGAAGGATAGTATTCAAGTGGTTCTACACCCCCGGCTACACCTTGCAAATTCCAAACAAATGTATGATCCAGTACCAACTGAATATGTGTCATCATAGGTAAAATTCTTCTGACATTTTGGTGTACTCTCCATCTAGTTGACTAAGTCTTGAGATTTAGGAACCACACTTCTAGCCAAATTTTTACTGTCGAAGGTTCTATCCGGCTACCTCCATATGTAAAGCATTGAAATTTCTCCATCAACATTTTGCTGTCAGTTGTAAAGTCCTTATTTCCCGCTGGTCGAAGGTGCAACATGGCTATCCAAATAATAAAAGACGGATATCTAATAACCGTTCCTTCATCTTGGCACTTATGGCATGTGTGCTTGATTATGTCGGCCAAAAAGTTAGCCCACTTGTATATTTTTGTTGTCGACACCATATTCATCACAGCTTCTAACATGTCGGTCTTAAGATCTGAACCTCGACTGGTACTTGATAATGCAATGGAAACAATTCTAGCTGCTATTCTGTAATTTTCATATTTAAATTGACTGATGACTAAGCCTCTAGAATTCTTATTGGAGGGTTTGTCTATGAATTCTACAAATCAATTCAGGCTTTTGTCGCGTCGGCACATTTGCTCCTTTGTTCGACAAGCCTATGATTCTATGGATCAATTTTCCGTTTATTTCGACCGGGACATCAAAATAAAACTTTCCATTATGGTACCGACTGACTATGAACTGCACTATGACTTCTTTCAATCCACCAAAGTTCTCCAACAGAGGTGCATTCATATAGTGTTAAATTGTGGCAGTTCTAAGCCTTTCGGTTGGCTCTCTCCATTTACCATTAGCTTCCTTCCCCCAAGTACAGATATCGAACCAGGTTCTTCTCCATTTGGTTACCAACGCCTTGGCGTTCCGGATCATTTGAAGACGAGTTTCCAAGGGAGATTGAGCTTTCTCCAACTCTCGGACTTTGGTAGAGGCAAATCGTGTTGTCAACGCTTGACCTTTCATGGGAGCCATAGTTGATACAAGGTTCTCTAAATCACAATCTGGTTCTAATAGCTCTGAACTCTGGTTTTCAATCTCTCTGCAGAAGAGTACTCAGGAATCCTCAAGCTTGATTTGTCGAGGAATTTAAATGTGAATGGTAGATTAGTGACGCCTCGAGAACTGTGTCTCAGATCTGTTACTCCATTGGTCGGACATCTCGACTGTTTCTATGCATTTCTTCTACGTCGGGTCAACGCCGGTGTGTTTCTCTTGTGTTATTAGGTCGGCTGGACTTGGTCTGGTGATGTCGGTGAGTTCGCTCATCTTGTCGACTACTTCTATCCTGTCAACGTCTTTCCTGTCGGTGGTCATGCATCAATCTCTTTTTTTCACCAATATTACTTGTCTAGTCCCTTGTCATAATGAGCTTGATACAACTTGCTTTTGAATGAATGATATAAAGTACTTTCTCTCCACGGTTGGTTACAACCATTTTTTTATTTTTTATTAGAGAGTTCATGACTTGTACCATTTTAGTCGGGTGCCATTTACGAGTTTCTTAAAAACACTACCTTGTAATGTTTTTAGTTGGACTGAACTGTTGCGATTTATTACTTCGACAATATAGGGCCCCATCCACTCTGTATGCAACTTCTTTGGTTTCCCTTTTACACGGCTATTATAGAGCAATGCCAAGTCAACAACTGACAGATTCTTGCGTTTAATATCTCTATCATGCCATGCTTTCTGTTGTTGTTTCTTGATTTGCTGGTGTTCCATTGCTATCTGTCGATTCTCATCCAATTTTGACAGTTGTAATAGGCTCTCTTGTCGTGCATCTTCAACATCAATGTGTAAAGCTGTTGCAACTATCGAGGATTATCATCGAAAATGCAACGGGACGACTGCTTCTTGCCCATAAACGAGTGAAAAAGGTGTTTGACCCATCGTTCTTTTGTATGCTGTTCTATATGCCCAGAGAATAGCAGGTACTTTATCATCCCAGTTGTCCTTCTCCATGTTGCATACTTTTGTCAGTCGTCTTGTGAGTGTTTTGTTAAATGATTCCACGACGCCATTAGATTGAGGGTGATATGTTGTGCTTATTCTGTGATCAATTGAAAACTCCTTCGTTAATGCTCCAATAGTTTTGCAAACAAAATGCGTACCTTGGTCTTTTAGAGGGAATCTGAAACATGTAATGATGTTTTCATAGATAAATTTGGCAGCGACTTCACTAGAAAATGTCTCGGTCGGTTCTGATTCTTCCCATTTGTTGACATATTCTACAGCAATGATAAGATATCGTGCACTTGTTCATCTGCCACTTACTGGAAATGGTCCAATAAAGTCGATCGCCCAGATTTTGAACGTTCGGCTAGGGTTAATTGGAACTAGAGGCATTGATGTACTAGGCATCGGTCGTCCCATACGTTGACATCTATCACATTTAGTTACAAATTCTCGACATGCTTTATGAACCGTTGACCATCAAAGTCCAGCTTATAGAAGCTTCCTTGTTGTTATTTCTACGTGAAAATGTCCTCCTGCCAGTCCATAGTGAGATTCTGAGAGTATACTCTGTCGCTCATGCTCAAGTGCACACCGACGTAATACATCATCTAAGCCAAGTTTGTAGAGGAATCCATTGATCAAAGTATAAGGTGCGGCTTTCATAGCAAGGATCTTCCTCTTCTTCTTAGTTTTTCCTTCAGGAGCTTTCCCATCCTTGAGAAATTGTGCAATTTATGCAAGTTCTGAAGGGACAACTTCAATTCGAAACAAATGCCCATCAGGAAAATCATCTTCAATACCCGTCGGATCCTCTCCAGTGTCGACTCTCGACAGGTGGTCTGGCCTGACATTATCCTTTCCTGGTCGGATTATTACCATGAATTCAAATTCCTTAAATTGTAGAATCCAACAACACAACCTCCCGTGGTGCAAAGGTTTATTGAGTAGATATTTCAAAGCCTAGTGATTTATGTAAAATACGAAAGGATTAACCAATAAATAATGACGATATTTCTGAAGGGTGAATACCATACTCAATGCCTCTCTTTCTGTAGTAGAATAATTTCTTTCAGCTTTGTTCAGCTTTTGACTACTGAAAGCATTAGGATAGTCCATTCCGTCTTCTCCGAGTAGTGTTAAAATAGCGTCGACTGCTATTCCAGACGCATCAATATGAACATGAAATTTTACTGACCAATTTGGGAAGCGGAGGATAGGTGCTTCGTCCATTTTTCTCTTCGAGGTGTTGAATGAAATGTCGCATTCCTCCATCCACCTGTATTCATGATTTTCTTTTAACAACTCTTCAAGAGGGTATGTCATGTTGGAGTAATGTCTGATGAACTTTCTATAGTACCTCGTATGACCCAATAGAATTCGCACTTGCTTCGGATTGACTGGAGGTTTTAGGTCGAGAATAATTTTTATCTTTGCATAATCGACCTTGATTCCTTCTTTGCATACTACATGGCCCAACAATATACCAATGGGAGTCGCAAAAATGCACCTTTTAATGTTCAGTGATAATTGAATCTGCCGATAACATTCCAACATCAGTCGAAGCCATTTATAATGATCTCTTAACATTGTGTATATTTTCCAATCGTCGAAGTAGACAGCCATGGTTTTGTAGAGATACTCCTAAAATGCTTTGACGACAATGCAGGAAAAGACAACTGGTGCGTTCTTCAAACCGAAAGGCATGACTTTATATGCAAATGACCCAAATTCGCCCATGAATGTAGTCTTTTTATGATATTCTTTAGCAATAGGTACTTGATTGTACCCAGAGAATCCATCCGCGAAGGAATAACACTCGTGCCCTGCAACTTCATTAATAATATCATCTACAAAAGGAGTTGGAAATGGGTCTATAAGTTTTGCCTTGTTCAGTTCGCGGAAGTAGACACAGATTCTTAGTAGTGTCAGATCTTGCTTCTTTGGCTGAACAACCATCGGGCTCGCCCACTCTGATTGGTCAATAGGATATATAATTCCAGCTTCAAGCACACTATCGATCTCTTTTTTAACAATGTCCTTATACTTGTGAGCAAGCTTATAGGGCCTTTTATTGACTGGTCTGGTGTCTAGTTTGATATCAATTTTCATTTCACTCATTTCCTGAACAAGTCCTTTCAGGTCTTTGTAATCACGGGCAAATACATCCTGAAATTCCTTGAGAAGGCTGGTGATTTATGCCATTTGTTCTTCATTCCAGTAATCGCCAATTTTTGCCATTTTTGGTCGACCGTCATTTGAAATATCTACTTATTTTGTTTTGATTTTTGCATCCATCCACTCTAGAGCCCGACTGTCACTTATCGGTCTTTCGTCTTCCTTTATTTGTGTGAATGCATGTGGAAATTCTTTCTCCGACAATCTTTCTGGTTCATCCTTCTTGACAATCTCTGTCTTAAAGATTCTTTTGACAGGCTTCGATGTGCTGGGGTGATCTTGTCTCCATTGAAAAATTTTCTCGACTGACTTCTCCATTTCCAAACTTATTCTTGTAGAATGTTGGATTTCTTTCGACATTTTGTTATGGCAGGCAGTGGTCTGATGAATAGTCTGCTTCTTTTCTGCAAGTGTGAAATTTTCTGTCGGCTACAGAAATTCTTTGATATGTCTACTCGCTTCAACTAACTGCTCCTGCTTTGGAGAAAATTGGAAATCATTAATGGCATTTTCTTTCATATCTTTCCATGAGAATGTTTCTCCTCTTTCCTCTTCCATCTTATACCACTTATTAGGCAGATCATCAAGTTTGCTAGGGAAGAGGTGAGGCCATGCCCTTTCATCTTTATAGCCCAATTTTCTCCATTCTTTTTCACATCGGTCGATATGGACTTTAGGATTTTGTCCCTGTTTGAACATAGGTATGTTGACCTAAGTTGTCAACTTCTTTCCTCTAAATCTTTTACAAAAAATGTCGATGCAGTGTTCCATGTTTGGAGTCTCGACTGATGGGTATCCCACCATCTCACAGCTTGACTAGTGAATTTCTCAACAAGACTCTGTAGTCGGTGTTGCTCTCCGACATGTTTTGAGACTTGTTCGACATGTACTGCTGGGGAGTCACATTCCTTGTATCTCAGCATCAGTTTACATGTCTGTGAATTTTTGTCTGGTACAAGAGTCAGATATGCTCGAATTTTCCACTCGAATATCTTTGGTGCAGGTGATATTGAGAGACATTTCTTTATTTTCTTTTTCGAGGTGGCTTCTACCATCCAGCATTCCTTTGCATGAAGGTCATAATTCTCTATCTGCCAATCGTAAAGCTCTGTGTCGGAATTATATCCGAATGAGACAGGATCTCCAAGGTGAAGCTCTCCTTGGGAATTTGGTTCGATATGATCTTCGTTATTGTCTATTCGATAGAGCTATCGAATATCATTATATTCTTCTGCAGGTTCCGACCATGGTTCTCCCTGAGATGGGAAGATTGGTATAATAACCTTCTTACCATTTCCTTTTAGCTTGATGTGACCTTTATCCAATGAAATCGAAGCCTTCATCTTTCGCCCCCAAGGTCAACCGACCAAGGATGGGAAAGAACTTGCATCATCTTTAGGATTAATGATTTCAAAATCAACTTTTGTTGAGATGCCCTTGATAGATGTTTCAACCCCCTTCCATAATCCGATCGACTCAATGAGTCCTTGATCTATGAGTTTTAAATAAATACCTGATTCCTACAATTGTGGTCGACCGAGTTGGTCCCAAGTATCATGAGTCATGATATTGACTTGGAAACCGAAATCCAGTACGACTTGGCATACATGGTAGCCATTTATGTCGAGGTTGACAAGAGGGTCAGCATCATTTCTTTCTTTTTAATTAAGTCAGCAAATGTTTTTGGTTTGTCTTTGCACAACATATTTATGCTTAGCTTTATGCAATAGGTCGATCAAATTTCCTACAGCTTCATCATTTGTAATTAAATTGAACAATTCCTTCAGTGCTTCTTGTCGATTTTCTTCAGTATCTTCATGGGCTACCAATTCAGTAAATATGTCGGATGCATTTTTAAACACAGATTTTTGCTTTGCTGGGTTTGGATAGTCTTCTTTAGTTACTATTTTACTTATATGTGGCCTATCTGGACCAATATGGGTACCTTGTCGAGTAACAATTTGCAAATTTTTAGTACGAAGCACATCATTTTTAGGTACATAGGACAAGACATGAACATTCTTTTTATTATTGATTTTTTCAATCATGGTAGGACAATCCTCTAAAAAGTGATCGCCTACCCCACATTTTGGACAAAAATTTAGATCAGTTCTTTCTTTGTATGGGAATTCTGCATGTCGATGATCTTCACTAAGACATGTAAAACATAGACTAGGTCGATTAGGTCAGACACCGTGACCACCATCACCATGACCACGACCCTAGTATCCTCTGCGCCTGTTATATCGATCATATCTGTGGTCATTATATCTGGGATATCTGTCGTTTCTGGTATTGTGGTGATAATGATCATTCCTGCCATCATTTCTGCCAACTCTATCATTTCTTGGATTTATGTCGTTATGTTGTTCGATAAAATTTGTTTGATATACTGCATGGTAGTTTTGTCGATTCTTCAAATTGAGATGACATTCCTCAATCGAATGGGTGTTGACTTCGCATATCTGGAACCATTTTGCTTTCTTATTCTTTAGATTATATGGGCAATCAGTAGTGGGATGCAATTCATACTCTTTGCATAGATCACAAAAACATCTAGCTTGAATAAGTTTGACTTCTTGTCATTGATCCTCTATTTGACAAGAGTCTTTAGTGTGTCCTGCAATTCAACATATATACACCATAGCTCTGGGCCTTTCAATTTCATGCTTCAAATTTCCTGCTCCATACTCTCAAGGCGTTCATCAACATGTCTATCAATGGAGGCTAAGGGGTATTCGTAATCCATTTCAATCTCTAGTGTTGTCTTCAATGCTTCTGCATAAGTATTGACATTCTGTCGACGCACATGTACTTTGTTTTTACTTATGAGACCAAGAATGAACCATTTAATTAGTGGCTTTTCATCGATCTCATGGTCGATTTTGCTCAAGAGGTCTTTGAACCTCTTATCATATTCCTTGACAGTTTATGTCGGCTTCTGGACTGTTGTTTTCAGTCGTTTGGATGCTAGATATGTTGCGTCTTCTGTCATGAAAAAGGCCAAGAAACTTTGTTTAATTTGCACCTTAGTTGCATTTGGTGTTTTTGCAATGTATCCCATATACCATGTCAGTGCTCGTTTTCTCAACGAGCCTGCAAACTGGGCCAACTACCGATCTTCACAAGTGAGTTTGTTGGCCATCCATATCGCTTCACACACGAACCAGTGTCTTGTCAGATCTTCATCGCCTTCATAAAATGGAAGGTTTGTTGTCGAGTGCGACATGTTTGCTGATGTATTGACTTGAGAATTATATGGTGGAATAGGTGGATTGTTACCGCAATCAAGATTTGGTGCTTCTTTGACTTCAACTAGATGCTTATCAAGACTAGGTTCTCTATCTTCAGAACCAGTGTCTCGAGCTTCTTTTGTTTCATTGAGTCTTGGAATTCTCTCTTCTTCTACTGCTTCTATCAGGATCCAAGTAAAGTTCTGCTCGAACGGGACTTCATTACTTCTCGGATTCTCCGATGTACTCAGCGAGTCACTCAAATATAGCATTGGTAGGGGGGTGCTTCTTCATGTTCTGGGTACACTAGATGAAAACTTATGTTCAAAAATTCAGGCTGAAGAGTCACCCAATTTCCTTCCTCAGGTTGATGAATCAAAAATCTGTCAACATCATCACCTTCTTCATTACGACGAATCCAGATTCTCAACTGGCCAACATGGAGACCAAGATTTTCTTCGACAATTTCTTGAACTCGGACACTTTGCGTTAGGTGAAATGGAGAGGGAGGTGTTAACCTCTCGGGTATCTGGACTTGGAGAGCTCTACCACACTCTATCCACAAGTCTTCATCCATCAGTGACATGTTTTCATCGACGCCCCGATCATCGCGGGCTCGAATCGACTCGGGAAGATTTCCTTCTACATCTGTCGTGATACTTGGTCCTCGTTTCTTCCGAAGCCCACTTGCCTGCTCCCTCAGCTCCTCGCTCCACTGTCTCCTTTTTTATCTTTCAATTTTTTGAATATCCAGAGTGCTTTTGTGACTCATGCTCCTATCTTTTTCGGATTTGTCATGTCCTCCACTGAAGTTCATGTTTCCTTGTCATACGTCATTTTCCATCAATTTTGGCACCTCAGAACATGTTTCACCACCCCCCCGATGCCAACCTAAAGCTTTCTAGACGACTGGAACAGTACAGGCCATCATTTGTTCAAAAAGAATTCCCATTCACGCTCTTTCACAAATATTTCCCAGTAATGTTCTTTCTCCTCCCAATTAGAGTTCGGAAGGGGTGGGAGCAGCAATGGTCGTGTCTTAACAATATGCGGAATGCCTTTTTCGATCAAGAATTTGAACAATAAGGTCGGCAGGGAATACAGAAATTGATTAGCTAGCTCGGTGAAGAAATTTTTGTTAGTTTTTCATAATTTTCAATCTGATCTACGATCTTAACTGAGAGAATAACATGTATAGCATATCTACAACATATCTACAGCATATCAATCATGGACACAATAATGCAAGCACACAAGAGACACAGAGTTTCACCGGGGAAAACCAAGAAGGTGAAAAGCCCCGCAACTTCCTCAGAGATAGAAAGAGCAATGATACAACCAAAGTACAAGAGATAGTCTTCTCCTAGCAGTTGATCCTCCTCCTCACATGTACACCACTTTTTGAATGATAGAAGTGTGAGTAATGAGATGATCAGATATAGATCTCCCGATCTCTATTTATACTTGTCCTGTCTTTCCCAATAAACCAATGGGGCCAACTTGTCTAGCTTAGCCTAATAACCCATGGTTACATTAATCCGGGCCGACCCCACACTTGGTGGTCTAATAACCCATTTACCCACATGACTCATACAGGGGTTGACCCCATCAAGGTGGTCTAATAACCTGTAATGTCCCCATTCTTGACCCTTATGATATTTGGGCTGTAATGTAAATATTATATGCATATTTTTGTTAAATTTTCAGAATTTACTTCAATCTGATCTAGGATCTTAACTGAGAGAACAATATGTATAGCAAATCTATAGCATATCAATCATGGACACAATAATGCAAGCACACAAGAGACACATAGTTTACTTGGGGAAAATCATAAAGGTGAAAAACCCCAATAACTTCCTTAGAGATAGATAGAGCAATGATAGAACCAGAATACAAGAGATAGTCTTCTCCTGGCAGCAAAGCCTCCTCCTCCACAAGTGCGCCACTCTCCTAAGTGTGAGTGAGAGAATAGAATGTGTAAAATGAGAGAGACACACTCTCTATTTATACACTAACTTGACTTGACCTTTACTCAACTAGGTCGACCTCAACTTAACCACTTAACATAATGCTGACTGGGCCGACCCCCACTAGGGTGGTCTAATAACCCTTTGACCCACATGGCCGACCCCCAATAGGGTGGTATAATAACCCTTTGACCCACATGACTTATACAGGGCCGACCCCAACAAGGTGGTCTAATAACCCATCAAGTATAAGTTACGACACTTACAATATAAATGACGACACTTCCATATAGAGGAATAATAACATCTCTATAGGAATACAACCACTTCCGTATAGAGGAATAATAACATCTCTATTGGAATACAATATACATATATGTGAAATACATTATGAAGTTACATATACATCAACACTCCCTCTTAACTAGGAAGGTATTTCTCAACACAGGTCTTCTAGCACAAGTCTTCTTCTCTGGATCATCGTCACTGGATAATCGTCATCGAGTCATCATCATCGTCACTGCTACTGCTATCTCAATCAATCTATGAATCTACTTGTCATAGGAAGTTCTATAGAGCCAGTCCTTTTTCATACTGGATGTAGGCCCACCACCTGCAGGTCTTCGTAGTCACTGGCCATATTGTGGAAATCTCAGGACTTATTACGTGCATCACAAAACCTTAAAAGAGTCTCTTGACTAGCAAGAACTCTAAAGAGCATCTGAGGCCTTTTTCATCCTGTCCAGATCTCCAGGACTTATTACATGTGACCCCACCACAAAACCTCGAAAGAGAATCCCAGGACTGATTACGAGCACAAGGTTCAACCTATCGGATCTCCCAGGGCACAAATTACATGTGGTCACCACAAAACCTCGAAAGAGCATCCCAGGATTGATTACGGGCACAAGGCTCGACCTATCGGATCTCCCAGGGCACACATTACATGTGGTCATGGAAAAACCTCGAAAGAGCATCCCAATACTGATTACGAGCACACGGCTCAACCTATCGGATCTCCCAGGGCACAAATTACATGTCATAGGACAAAACCTCGAAAGCGCATCTACCATATATCCCAGGGAACAAATTACATGCCATAGGCAAAACCTCGAAAGACTATCTGCAGATCTCCCAGGGCACAAATTATATGTCCTCCCAAGCAAAACCTTGAAAGAGCATTTTCCAGATATCCCAGGGTACGAATTACATACCATAGGAAAAACCTTGAAAGACTATCTGCAAATCTCCCAGGGCACAAATTATATGCTTATCTGCACAACCTATTCCACGGCCACAGAGTATCAACCTGATACTCACCATACATCATCCTGATGTACACATGATCATCCTGATCATCATCACTGCAACATCCTGTTGCATGTCATCTGGAGCAACGTCCTGAAGCTCGTCATCCATGATCATCCTGATCATACAATGCATCTTCCTAATGCATACCAAGTATCTACCTGATACATATCATCATACATGATCCACCTGATCATACAACGCATCCACCTGATACAAATACAAATACATGATCCACCTGATCATACATGATACATATCAACATACATGATCTACCTGATCATACAATGTATCCACCTGATACATATACAGATACATGGTCCAAGCATCCAACATGATGCATACACAAAATACATACAAATGATCCAACCGATCATATCCAGCATCCAACATGATGCATACATACATATAAATGATCCAACTGATCATATCCAGCATCCAACATGATGCGTACATACATAGCAGTAACTGGAGCATCATCCTGATGCTCATCATCCAACGCTTACATCCATAGCCATGTGAAGGATCATCCTTCCAACATGCTTGGAATGGATTCTGCAAATGTGTCCATCACTTCTTCCTCGAAGTGTCATCAATCTGACGAACACCAAGCCTCTCCCTGAAGTACTCGAACTTCACCCTGGCTAGTGGCTTCGTCAGCACATCTGCAATCTGCTCGTCTGTCGCAATATACAGGAGCTTCACGGCTCCTCTCTGCACCATATCCTTGATATAGTGATATTTGATCTCTATGTGTTTCGACCTGTCATGAAACACTGGGTTCTCAGATAGCTTCACACAACTCTGGTTATCACAAAAGATACTAGTAGCATCCAACAGGAGATCAAATAACTCAGACAGTAGCTTCCGTAGCCATACTGCCTCACAACTAGCTGAACAGGTTGCAACATACTCTGCCTTAGCTGTACTCAGTGCTACGCAGGACTGCTTCCTGCTAAACCAAGAGATTACACCTGATCCCATACTGAAGCAGCATCCAGATGTGCTCTTCCTATCTGCAGCACTGCTAGCCCAATCTGAATCAACATAACCCTGCAGGTTAAACTTTTGATTTGCTTCATACTTGAGCCCATAATCCACTGTACCCTTCAAGTACCTCAGAACATGCTTTACAGCAACCAGGTGAACACTCCTCGGATCCGTCAGGAACTGGCTCAATGTGTTCACCGCAAAGCAAATATTTGGTCTCGTGTTCGTCAGGTACATCAAGGACCCAATCATCTGACGATACATAGAGACATCAACCGGCTCATATGAAACATCACAAAGAAGCTTCAGATTTGATGCCATAGGTGTGTCCATGGCCTTGCAATCCATCATCCCGAACCTCTTAAGGATCTCTACTGCATAATTCCCTTGTCCAAGGAAGATTCCATCTGCACTCTGCCATACCTCCATGCCAAAAAACAAATAGTGCATCATCCCCAAGTTCTCCATCTCAAACTTGGCAGCAAGCTTCCGCTGTGTGTTGGCAATCAATCTGTCATCTCCTGTTACAAATAGGTCATCCACATACAGGAGTAGAATCACAGGATTCCCTTCCTCAACCTTGTAGTAAAGGTTGGTGTTGACACTATATCTGAAAAATATTCAAATCCTAAATTTTTTTCCAAAATAATCTAGAAGCAATGAAATTACCACAAGAAGGTTGAATAAAGGATTTGCAATACAAAAACAAGATGGAAAAACCCACTTATGCAAAGTCCGAAAACAAATTTTTGAAAGGATTAAATCTAGACCAAGTTTCCATGGCAGAGATGATACAGATCCAGATCAACGGCTAATATGGTTCCCGCGTCACCAAAGTGATCGATTACAAATAATTGTGGGCGGTAGCGGACTCAATACCGCCGGGCACGTGTCCTAACCTCATCTTTCCGCATATGTGATATGGTGGTATCGTAAACCACACAGCACCGGGCGGAACCACCAAATAGGAAAGTGCGGCGGGACCATAACACGTGGCGGGGTGGGACCTAATACGTGGCAGATGGAGAAAGCACGGCTAGGCCATAGCCCGTGGCATCATACGTTAGTAGCAATCGGAAGACAGATATAAATCTAAAACAAAATCAACAGCTAGTGTTCGTCCACATCGGGGAAGTTGCGCACTGGATAGGAGGAAGAGCGGTCGCAGAAGGTAAACCACTAAAACAGGTGTCATCAGATGGTTGATCCGCGCAGGGAACAAACCAGAGAAGAAAACCGTTTTTGATCGCAGATACCACCAAAAGGGATAAAGGGAGACGAGATCTGACGGCCCAAATCAAAAGCTCGAGATCAAGGGTCAGATATGAAACCGCGTTCATAGAGTTGCCGGGAAGTTAATTAAAAAAGACTTATATAAAACAAAAGGGGCTCCACATAACGACATTTTGCATGTGTCGCTATCTTGGAGAGCTCTGAAGACTGGTGGAGGTCAGCGACTGCGACAGAAGGCGAAAGGCTTGTACATACA
Organism: Larix kaempferi; assembly: GCA_027924585.1. NCBI lineage: Eukaryota > Viridiplantae > Streptophyta > Pinopsida > Pinales > Pinaceae > Larix > Larix kaempferi. The sequence goes on from BSBM01000073.1 coordinate 18,454,542, forward strand.
GGTAGGGTCTGGTGACCTGTCCCACTTTTTGAACAGAATTTCGTTTAAAGAAACGTTTAAATGGAGACTGTTCACGATATAAACGTTTTTAGAGCAAAAGAAGCCCTAGAAGATAGAGACAAAGATGTCTATGATACCCTAATTAGGTTACCAGTCTCTGATATTAAAATTAGGTTGTCTGAATTGTTAAAGAAAGGGACAGATCTACATAGAGTCCACCAGTCGTCTTTGATAGCCTTTTTCCCAGACCAAATCCCTCTTTTCCCAGAATTTGTATCATGGTGTGCTGAAAATTACTCCCAAGAAGAAAGGGTTGTTCTGAACAGTAAAAAAACCAGAGTCATTTGCGAAATAAAGCCAGCCGAGTTAATTAAAGCCTTAGGAATAGATTTTTCCCAAACCCTTGAGTGTGAGGTTTTTTCTGAAGTTTCCATTATTGAAAATTATCATCATACCTCTCAAAATGATAGGGAAATGTTTTTGTCGTCGTGTCTCAAGCCAGAAACCAGCATTTTGGAGGTCCTGTACCCTATAGATATTAATCTTTTTAATGAAAATACCCAATTAGTTTTGACATTATTAGTTGTAGTTCTAGGGTTTGATACAGACTTATATGTAACTGAGTTTCAATTGAGTGTGTTGTACAAAATGAGTACAGTTCAGTCAGGGATCGATGAAAATCAAATCCCTCGACTTAATTTTGAAGCATTTCTAACAGAGAAGATTCATGACCAGATGGTCAATTTTCCCACTCTGAGACATTTCAGGTTTCAGGCCTTTTTGATGAAAATGATTATGATAGCCAGTCAAGAAGAGTTGCAGTTCCCAGAAATCATTTTCACGACTTTATTAGAAAATAACATGTCCAATTACATCAATTACATGCTCTCCGAGATTTATAAAATGATCTTTGGTAAAAATTTGCCTAGAGTACTATCAGAAATGCAGGCATCCATGCAATTGAGTGCAGAGTACGCGACGGGGGATTGGTTTCTGTCAAAGGACAGTACAGTAATCAGATTATACAGGTTCAAACATAAACCTTATGTTTTACCATCTTTTCTCACTCTAAGGGTTTTTGCTTTGGAATTCCTGAGACAAAAGTTGATTGTTGAAGATAACAATTTTTTGGTTCACAGACAAGCCACAGACATTAAATACCCATTCACATTTGGTCCATTCATAATAAAGAATAAAAATGCTGCTGTGTATATAGAAAATTTATTGGAGGATATGAATTTTGAGACAGATACGGCTATGGAGTATGATCCGTTAAATATAATATCACAATGGAGAACGGATCGTCACATCAAAGCCCTGAAACATCAAATGATTGAAGGAATGTCTGACATAGCCAATTGGATGGAATATAAAGAAGAAATCATTCCGGATACATCCGACAAAGAAATGGCATTGATTGAGACAACAACAGAGACAGAAAATACAATAGATACTGCATTGGTGGGGTTTAAGAGACCCACATAGGACGTAATAAACTCTGATGATGAAGAAACAGAAAGAGGAAAAAAGTTGAAAATAAATGAACAGCAAGAGTTAATAGCAGTTTCAGAAGAAGCAAAAAGAATTGAAGAAAAGATACCAGAGGTTACAGTTAAAGAATACAACATTGAAGAAACCCCAGTGGAGGGTGATGTAAATAGACCCCGGAATATAATGAATGTATTTGATGAACATAGTCAGAATAAACAGGAATCTGCTAAGCAAACTAGTCAATTGTTTCCGAAAGTTAGAAGTATATCCAATACTGAAGTAAGTTTATTTACTAGCAGAAATATCAGAGAGAATTCTTTGAAATTTTCAGTTGTCACAAAAGATAAGATTTCAGAAATGAAAATAGATTTGTCAAAAGTAAATGCCCCAGATAAAATTTTGTTGCATAGACAAACGGGAGAAGTCATATATTCAGATTATTTGGGGCAGTGTTAAAGGCGGACAAATTGAAAATTCGCTGGATAAATTGAATAATCAGTTGAGACAGGAGAAGGCAGAAAATAAGTCTCGACAGCAGCAAATTAAAAAATTGCAAGCAGATTTGATAAATAAAGAAGGAAGTGCAGCGACAAAATTGCTCAAAGAAAAAGATGATACGATCCTGATGTTGAGACGAAAGCTTAAAATTCCAGATACTGTGCTTATCCAGGGAGCAGAGCTAACGATACTGGAAAAGGAAAAGGAAGAATTATCCAATGAAGTAAATGATGTTACTGCAAAAATGTTAAAGCTCTCTGATGAAAAAGAACATTGGGAAAAGGAAAAAATCGTTTTAGAAGAGCAGTTGGAGGAGGCAAGGAAGAGATTAGCAGAAAGTGGTCAGAAGCAGGTACAAACAAACACAGAGGAAGACAAAACTGGGGTAGATGGTATTTTACAAGCCATGTCCCAAGTAAGTTTAAAAGAAAGTGAAATCAAAGAATTGAAGGTAGAAATACAGAAGCTGAGAGAAGAAAATGAAATAAAAAATAAGGAAATAAAAACTTTGCAGACAAAGAATCAAGAATTAAGTGATAATAATAAAGGATTAGCAGCTCATGTGACAGGGCAAGCTGCTATGCAAGGTTGCAAACACATGGTATGGGACCAAATTATAAAAGAAGTTGAAAAACTAAGACCATATCTGGATTACATAAGAGTCAAAGAAAAGGTGGTCAAAGATGCCTTCGAAAGTTGCAGAGCAGTCAGGGAGAACTTAAATAAAAAGCCAAAAGAAGTAGCCCATAAAGCAATAACGTTTTTAAACAATCTAACTGAGGCAGACCTGACAGCCATGAATATAACGAACAGAATTTTAGTCATCACTTGGGCCAGAAGGATCTTGGGAAAATACTCGCATGTTGAGAATATTGAAGCTAAAGCTGGAGAAATACGGGAAGAAGTAGTAAAGTTCAAAAAGCAATTTGAAAAATTAGTAAACAAAGGATTCCCTGCTTTCTGGAATGAAAAGAATGAATTAATTCCTCCTAATGAGTATAAAAGATTGTTGTTTGACATAAGGATGGATCACAAAAAATTCCAGCAATTGGATCATATGCTTACAGGAAAAATTTTAATGGAAAAAAATATTAGAGGATTTTGAAATTTTAAATGTGCTAATCTCAACGTGTGGGAATCTTCTTCCTGTTTCTTATGCAGGTCATGTTGAAATGCGAGTCTTGGTAAAAGAAATGACCAACTATGACTTACCCACGGCCGACCAGTGGAATTATGTGGAAAAATATGGAAGGACAAGATATTCTGTCCATTCATAGATGCTTTAAAAAAACTCTTGCCAAGTGGCGAAAAGATGATATTCAAAATTTTTTCCAAGTGGCAAAAAGATACTTTTAATTTAAATTTGTAATATTATTTGGAGACAGTTATCTATTGCTCAAAGACAGTTATCGTTTACGCTAAAGTATTTTAAGTTATTCTTTAGAAGAAGCAGTTATGTCAAGCTTCTTCCGAATTTTGTATAAAAACAATGAGAGTCATTGTTGAGGGGGTTAAAATTTTTTTGAGAGACAGAGTATGTTCTGAAGTCTATTTTTTGATAAATAAAGGCAGTACAGTGAAAATACCCATCTTTTGAGACCAGAGATTCATGTGTTAATCAGTTTTACAGTCTGTTATTCCTTTATCTTTATATGTGCATGTTCCCTTTCTGTGTTATATCTCCCAATATGTCTTTCTTCTATATTTAAATGAAACTTGAAATAATTTGAGATTCATACTGGTTATGCATCATTTTATCGCATTTAAATATTCACTATTTTCTCCAAAGTTGACAATGGATTCATCCCAGTTAGATGCCTGTTGTTGATGGAATGTCACTATTTCTTTCTATACCACCTGAAAAATCAAATTGACTGTAATATGATTGCTATCTTGCCTCTGTGGAAATATTTTTGGTATAAATCTCTTACTGGCATATTATGTATTTGAAACTTTGACTCCATGCCCAACGTTTCTTGTTTTTCCTTTTCAACCAGAAAATCCTTTTGAGAAATTTTGAGAACTTTTATATATTTCAGTCCTTGTATATATATTGTGAGAGAGCCCTCTCTGGTGGAAAAATGGCTGAGTTTTCTACCTAAAGCTTGGTTTGAAATAGGTTACCTTAGGTGTTATTCTTTTACAACCGGAATAAAATCTGAGTGCTAACAGTTGGAATCCGCTTCACTCTTGGTAAATCCCAAACTAGATAGAAAGTTGTATATCCTACCAAGTTCTGCACACATATATGACTACACCATTCAAGAAGGTTGTCTTGAAATCCATCTGGTGTATCTTCTATTTCATCATTTTTATATTTCTCTATGCTGACATCTGCAGCATGCTTGATCTGATAGTTCCATTTGGAAGTCACAACAGACTTCCCTTCAGCTCTTGGGACCACATCCCAAACATCGTTCTTCATGATCGACGAATCATGGCATTCTTCCCGTATCCTGGGAACTTCAATATCTTCAATAGATAATTTTGTTGCTTGAACAAATGTTGTAGTCCTTCTTTTGTAGGTGAAGGTATACGGTCTTTTCTACAAAACAAGTTAAATTGCATGATTAGAAACATCTCATAATTTTCAGACAAATTCTTACACATAAAGAAATATGTCATACAGTCATGCAATTATTTTAGCCAATGCTTCAATACAACATTTATCCATGTTCCACAACTTTCTAGATGCCTTCCAATCTCTACCATAACATTGTTAAGAGTTTGCACTACTCCCAACATGTTAGCAAAGAGGTTTCATTCTAGATAAGTAGCACTGGAATGTTGTACAGTGACATAGGCCACTTACCCATCACATGCATATTAGTAGTATACTGTTCATTAATGCAATCATTCTAATATGCACAATACATATCCTAAGTCTAGGAACATGAGCATATACATCATTGAAAAATTTTATTTAAACAAACAAATATGCAAGAAATGATAATTAAAAAATACTTATCTTTGTTTGGTTGCTGGGTGGACTCCCTCTGAGTCTTTGCTTCCTTGCAGGAGCTGCTGAAGTAGCTTCTTCTACACCTTTCTGTTGTGGAATGTAGAAAGATGGTCAACTCCCTCTGAATATCTGCATCCTTGCAGAAACTACTAAAGTGTGCTCCTTTGCTTTCTTGCAGGAACAACTGGAGTGTGCTCCCTCTTGATCTTTGCTTCCTGGATTACCTGTCCTTGAACTTACATCCATCCTTAATCACTATGCATGCTTATTAGTATCATCATTGTGTTATCCTTGAGGTCTCATACATAATCACACATTTATTAGTATAATCTTAATACTATCAAAACACAATAATCTTAAACATGTATAGTCATGATCATTCACAGATAATAAACATTAGTATTCAAGGTTTCAGGGAAGTCTTCTTTTACTCATGCATATTCTTATTTGATCATAGGTCTCTTATGATTAGTTAAATCATCAATGCATAAACCCATGATTACTCAAACCTATACCTTCATGATTCTTTTGGTTAGTCATATCATCAATTATGGTAAGAAACATAATATGCATACAGCCATGACTATTCAACCCTATGACTTCATGAATAATCATTATCAACAACACAACAGTATAAGATCCTAACACAGGTAGGATTCTAGCTTGATATAGGAAAAACATACCTGGATTAGCATGCTAGCTAGTTATGTCTAGCATACCCGCATAATGTCTTCTGGTTCTCTTTAGTGACTTGTGCTAGTAACCTGCATGTCTCATATTTTAACCATTATAGGACCAAGTTATACATACCTCGAAAGTAGATCTTCTATGTGATCCATGACAATGGATGAATCTTTGTCTTCATGATCATATGTTCTTGAAGTAGAACATGATTTGTCTTTCTTGGTGTACTTTTTATGTTAGCGAACAACATAAACCTCATACAACATCACAATACATTAGTACATTCATAAGTGTCAAAACCTTAATCAATGAATATCTTCTATTAAGGTGATATGACAAGTCTAGTAATTAATCAAGATTGTACTGTAATGATATGAAGACAAACATTAACCATGAAACATACCTGTAAGCCATACCTGTCAATATTGCTTGTAATCTTCTTATGGAAGGCCTTAGCCTCATCTCCCTCTGAGACAGAAACTTCTTCACTTATGCAGGTGACCAATCCATCTTATTCTAGGATTAACCCAATCCACTTGATTTGCAAGAACTAGACCTGGAGCTGGATTAGGGTTTGTCAAAGAAACCCCAAAAATTCAAACTTTGAATTTCAAACTTTCGAAAGGATAGAAATATGCACCTTGATGAGCTGATCAAGTTGGTATATTGAAAATTTGAAAACTGCAAAGTTTCTCCCCTCAAAATTGCCTTTTAGATTTCTGGATTCACTGGGGAGGACCCTGAATTAGGTTTTGAGTTTCCTAGAGATTCACCCAACCAAAAGATTTGATTCAAAGATCTAAGCTTCGATTTTTCTAAGGAGCTTCCAGCCGTGGTCACAGATTTCCAAAATTCCAAGATTTGCGGAAGCCCTAATTTTCCATCTTTCTGATCAAAGTCCTGAACTGAGGTTTGATCAAGCCCGGCCTTCTACCCAACCAAAAAATCTGATCTTGGTCTCTAAATTTTGATTTTTATGAGTAGCATCCATCCATTGTCTCTGATTACAAAACTTCCAACTTTCTCCGAAGCCCTAAATTCTGGAAGCCATGAATGAAGGTGCTCAAAAATAATTCTGTTTTGATAGAAATATGTACCTGATTGTTTCTGGTGTAACTCCGAACTTTTTGATCCACAGGGTCTGAAATTTTTTTCTAAGATATCCCGACCTGTTATATTTCCATCTCAACAGGTCTAACCTCAATTGGATTCTCTGTGAGAGATTTATACCAAGTGTCGCAACGTGACCTGTTTATGGGATAATACAGGAGAGCGAACTTGTACGGCGTGCCATGTGTCACTGGTTCAGCTTTGACCTCTGAAATATTTTCCTGATATATCCTAACCTGTTATCTTTCCATCACGATAGGTCTGACCTCAATTGGATTCTCTGAGAGAGAGTTATGCCAAGTGTTGCAACGTGACCTGTTTATGGGATAATACAGGAAAGCGAACTTGTACGGAGTGCCACGTGTCACTGGTTCAACTTCAGCCTCTGAAAAGTTTTTTCTGAGATATTACAGTTTGTGTACTACCTATCACTTTTTACGAAATTTCATTTGGAGCTTCCTATCCCAAGTTATGACCTTTTTCCCAAGGTCACCTGATTTTGACTCAGATCTGGAAGAGGCGGAAACCCTATATTGTACAGATCATAAATCACAAAGTACCACGAATTAGAGGTTGTCCTTTGGACATAAGGTACATGGGGATCGGATCTTTGACCTGTAAAAGTTTTAGATCCGAAAACTTCGCCAAAATGGATTTATAGCGAAAGTGCTATGATGACTGGTTTTTGCTATATCAAGCTCTAGCATCGTAAGTGCAACAAGTGTCATACATGCCATATCATGCCTTCTTTCAGGCTAGCTCTGATACCATGTTAAATTTTCAAAATTTACTTCAATATGATCTAGGATCTTAACTGAGTGAACAACATGTACAGCATATCAATCATGGACACAATAATGCAAGCACACAAGAGACACAGAGTTTACTTGGGGAAAATCATAAAGGTGAAAAACCCCAATAACTTCCTTAGAGATAGATAAAGCAATGATACAACCAGAATACAAGAGATAGTCTTCTCCTAGCAGCAAAGCCTCCTCCTCCACAAGTGCACCACTCTCCCAAGTGTGAGTGAGAGAATAGAATGTGTAAAATGAAAGAGACACACTCTCTATTTATACACTAACTTGACTTGACCTTTACTCAACTAGGTCGGCCTCAACTTAACCACTTAACATAATGCTGACTGGGCTGACCCCCACTATGGTGGTCTAATAACCCTTTGACCCACATGGCCAACCCCCAATAGGGTGGTCTAATAACCCTTTGACCCACATGACTTATACAGGGCCGACCCCAACAAGGTGGTCTAATAACCCATCAAGTTCAAGGCCAAGGCCCCGCTTGTGAACGCTCGACCTTGAAGAGGCAAGTATTAGATATTATGTTGCCCAAGTGCTAGAGAACCATGGGAATTGTAAATATGCATTTTAATATAAAAATGCCCACAGCTAGCTATGCAATGCAACAAGAGATGGGGGCATGATATTACAAGGAATTGGGAGGGAGATATTCAAACCCTTGAGCCAATCAAGTCAAGCCAAGTGTCAATGAGAAAACCCATCAAACCCTCAACTACCCATGTTGACTTTGGTGCCCAATCATTCATTTCTCCCAAGAGTTGGGTGAAGTAGTTAATGCCTTGGGGATTGGGGAGGTATGGCTGTCCAGATTCAAGTATGGGCAAGCCACCCTCATGGAAAAACGTTTTTTCTCCTTCTTGGGCAAGAAAACTCCCACAAATTTCCTTCCCAAGCCATTCTGCATAGTCAGACTTCACCCTCTCACTTTTGGAGAACTTGCTAGGCGTTTTTCTTGAAGCTACTGGGCGTTTTTAGTTTGCTGGGTGTTTTTGGGAGTTTGCTGGGCATTTTTGGTTTGATGGGCATTTTAGCTTGTTGGGCGTTTTTATTTGAAGCCTGCTGGGCGTTTTTGCTTGCTGGGGTTTTATCCTCCACATTTTTACCATTTACTGCATTTTTCCATGCCTGCAAACTCGTTTTGGTTAGCACAGTGGCTGGGAGAAGAGATCCACAAATTGGGGATTTAATGGAGGTCGTTTTTGCTCCTGGGTTGTCTCCAAACATTTTCTGAAAACGAATTTGCCTTTCCAGGGTTGTTTTCCCATTCCTCATTTCGTTTTTGGGTTTCCCACATTTTTCCTTCATACCCAATACTTGAGATTTTGCCGCTATGTGTACCCATGCCCAGTTTATGAGTGTCTGTGTGTAGGAGATTGTTGGGGTTGAAATGGGTTTCCATTGTTTTGGCTTGAGTTGGAGTGGAACCATCCATGAATGAAGAGGGTTTAGACTTAGCCTGATAAACCCAACAGTGGTCTGGCTTGGCTTAGATCCAAATGATTATTTCACTGTTTGGCTGTGTATGAGTTTGAAATCCCATTTTTCCTTATAGATATCATGCCCAGCTTGGAGGTGGCCTTCAGACGGACTCAGTATATGCTGTCGAAGAGCCTACGGTTGGGTGGAACGTTGCAGTGACATGGCTAGTTGCTTGGGACAATTGTATAATGAAGATAAGTGTTTTATGTCTATGTATTTACTTCTACAATGCATTAATTTGATGACTGTTTTGATATGCTGGATGGGCATGAATTGTATGTGGATTAGTTTCAATTCCGCTGTGCATTTTGCCTAATTTGTATCTGCACACCAATGTTTTTATTCATATGATGCTAATGATTGGGCCGAGTTTTATGAAAAGCCCCACAGACAGTTATCATGTTCCCTCTCCTATTGGGTCAGCAGGTGGGTACATTACATTTGGTATCAGAGCTTAAGGTTCAACACTACGGCTGTTGGGCCCTTCATAGAGACATAAATCATTGTGTGTGTTTATATGTGTAGTATTTGAAGTTAAAATGAATTAGAGAAATCTGAAGATATCATAGCTTCTATTTGATTAAGATGGGAAACACTTCCATGATTGTTTTGGGAATTACTTCAAACTTGCTTGCATTGATTTCATGCTATGAAGTGAGGAGGGAGGAAGAAAATCCCTTTTCAAATTGAATGCTTGCCATCCTATATTATTTTGTTGTTTTGTTCTTTTATTTTTGACATAGAAGAGGTGCAATTCTTCTTGAAATAATGTTTTGTTCTATGCAAGTATGCTCTGTGAGTGGCTTACTTTGTAAAGAAGAGAATGATACATTCCCAGAAATTCTAACTGTTTGTGAAAATATTCAAAATTTTTCTAAGTGTCTTGTTTTAAAATCTGCGCCATGCGCGGCGGTAGAGTTAAAGACAAAATCTGTGCTATGCACGACGACAGAGTTAAAGACAGAATCTATGCCATGCGCGGCGGCAGAGTTAAAGACAGAATCTGCGATGCGCACGGCGCGCGATCGTGAAATTAAGGTTAAGTTTGCGATACAGTGGCGAAAGTAATGATAAAATCTACGTCGACAGGTGGCGATTTTAGTCCTAAAATTTGCGCAACAAAGGCTTGCGGGCTACGGAGATACAACCAGGACTGGCGAAACAGGTGCAGAAGTTAAGGTTAAACCTGTGCTACAACGGGGAGTTAAGGTTAAATCCCGCGATGGTCGCAGAGGGAGGAGCCAAAAAAAAAAAAAAACTTGAATGGGATGAGCCAAAAACTTGATTTTTGGATAGGAGCAGTCGAGCTCAGAATGAGATGATTCCTGTGGGGTTCGAAGGCCATTAACGAAGGCCATGAAAGAACCAGAGAGGGTCCCGAGCCCAGTATGCTCCAATCTGAAAAAAAAATGGAGAATAGTGACTTTTGTAAGACAGTGTCCCGAGGCTTGACAGAAGGTCGATTTGAGCTGAAATCGATATGGCACGGCCATAGAGCAGGTACAGTGTTGATTTTGGAATCTTGGAGCCGAACTCCAAAGGATGTGGAGTCGAGGTGAACCAGAAGGCCAAAAAGCACTATTTCAAGCCCCTTTTTTGGGATTTTGAAAAGCTTGTGGACAGTGAAAGTGACCCTAGATGTTGGAATAATTTTTTTACTGAACTAGACATTTCATCTCCTCATTAGGACTGACAGTTTCCGTTAGATGAATATTTTCCAGAAATGCATAGTTTGGGAGATAGCCATTTTTGGCCAAATTTTGAGATTATGGGGAAAAAGTGAAAAGTGAGTACTAGCCAAAACCTGAATTTTATAGAAGTTGACTGGTGCACCGGAACAGGGATCTGAAGGTTGCTGCGTGTTCCTTGTTATATGGAATACCTTCGCCTGGTAGATAAGTCTTCATGATTCTTCCTAAATTTGCTTCTACAAGCAATTGAAGTTTGCATTTCAGAACAAATTGCAGCTGTGTAAAAGTGCAGAAATTTGGGCAAGATTTGGGCAAAGTTTGTAATTTTGGAAGAATGTAAATTCCATGTCCTGGGTTGGAATGGAGCAAGAGGATAGGTGTTGGAAAGCTTGTCCAGAGGAGAACAGGGATGTATGACCAGAATTTCAATGAGGTCCACATATATCATAGATATTTGGTGTAGAAGAGTGCCAGCGACTGTTTTGACACAAAACTTTTGTTGTCAATATGGACAATTTCTACAATTGCATGACTGGAAGGAAATCAGACCAACTATGATATGGAAGAGGGATTCCATGCTACAATGAGGGATTGGAAAGGGAGAATTCCTTAACCCCTGTTTTGATATCGTAGTTATAATTATAAAATTGTCATGCATATAAACTATGGCATAGGAATGTGAAAATGTAAGAGATTACATAGATGCATATGCACTAGATGGCATATTAACAAACATTGCATAGTGCATGTGGAAATGTTGTGCATGAATAGGATATTGCATATTGGTAAAATAGTGGAGTTTTACATATGCAATGAGCCACTTAAGACAATGATTGTGGTTGCTAATCATTAGTTGTGTTCGCATTGGTTATAGGACCAAGGGCAACTTAAGCATGGCTAAAGATGGGGATGATGTTGTTGCATATGACCAACAACCATATGAGGAAGGAATGGCACAACAAATCTATGATCATGAGGTTGGCAAAAGTACTGTGTAGCCCTGGTAAGAGACTAACTGATCAGGTGACATCAAGTGATGTTAATATCAGCCATGCAGGTAATGGTTATTAGTGCATAAATGGCATGAATGTTGAAAGAGGATTTGGTAAGATCCCTTCAACTATGTTTGAATTATGTGGAACGCATAGTACTCATAACTCATAGCATTGAGGAAATGTACATTAAAATATTATGCACAATCTTGTGGTTATGCATTGAGTGAATGCACATTAAAAGATTATGTGAGTGATGTAAATGTGCATGCATAGGTATAGGTGCACATGACGAGATGCATGATTGCGATGTATGTTTCATTGCAATTAGATAATAGATGGAATGGTGAACTATTATCAATCTTAAGAGCAAGAGAATGATTGCATAAAATGATGAAACCGAACAATGCAACTCTAGTATTGTAATGATTCACATGAAGTAGATGATTTTGGTGATATTTAAATGCTTCAGTGACTATGGCAGCAATGAAATACTATATGCATAGAGACTTACAAAGCATTTGGCTGATGGAAGTTTCAGATTTCAGGTAGATTGTTTTGGGCATGGAAAATATGGGTAAGTCCATGATGAAGATTGGAATCTACCGTGAGCAAGAACCAAACGATATGAGAATAAACTCATGGCTAAGCGAATCAATTTTCATAGAGGACAGAATTGCAATTCATACTTGAATTTAATTATCAATGACATTGACTGATTAGAGAAATTAGATTTGAATTTTATTGTTAAATGCTGCTAACTGTTTGGCTATTTGATAAATGTGCCAGGAAGACACATTGCAGGAAGACCAGGAGTGATGGCCTACAAAATCCAAACTAGATGGGAAAGACCCCATGCTTTGGAAATGGGTTTCGGGTGAAACGCCATTGATAATGTCTCAGCCAAACTGCATGTCGGTAAACCATGAGAGTGAGATGGTAACGCTATGCCTAGAAGGCATGTGAGATACATCTGCAGAATGAATGAGTATTCTCTGACCCTAGACAAGAACATGCATGTCTAAATTATTAGGGTTAATATGCAGAGCATGCTCTATCTTATTTATATCATTGCAGACTGCTTGAGTATGATTAGGGCCTACATGGCACACATTGAAAAGGGGGTGCACACCTTTTCTGGTGCTGGGTCATGATAGGGTTTTCAATATTGACTACACCCTAAGGAAATGGACGCATTCCTGGTGTTTCAATGCTTGATAGTGAATGATATGGAATGTGGTTAAGAAATTGAAATACAATACTGATGAGCTTGCTTATCCTTCTTGTGTTGTCATCCTACACAGACGCAGATTGATACTGCACATTAAAGGAAAAAGTGAAGAGGGGTACGCAAAAGGGTTGTATGGAATTGGCAACCTTTCTATGCTCACGTGAAATATTACCAGAAGGGATGGACAAGCCCGAAGAGCTGTGTAATAAGAAGAGGTATCATCCTTGTGTGAGTGGGGTCATGCTAACTTGCAATCATGAAAGTCACCTATAAATTTCCTAAAAGGAACCACCGATTTGCACAATAGAAGGAGTGGCGTCCTTGTATGAATGAGGAGTTGATGTGTGTGTGAAAGGTTATGGTGCAAGAAGGTGTGGTGACATTGGTGAAGGCATAAAATCTCTATTCGGTCAGTAGTGGGAGAGCGGGCGTCGAAGACTGACTGAAAACCCTGAGATGCCTATGGCTCCATAGTAGAGCCTTGACCTATAATGGTCAGGTGGCACAGTTTCCTTCCATTGGTCGATGACCTAGACGAATGTGTTGGCTCGGCAATGGAGAGGGCCAACCAGGTATGGGACTGGTTGGGCACCACCAAATTCTTGGTAAATCCAGTTGGCGTGAAGGTGTACTAGTGAAGCATTAACTACATCCAAGTCCATAGGCGATCCCAAGGCTTGCAAAGCGAAGCAGGATCCTGTGGACCAGAGGGGAAACACACAATACAGATAAGTATTCGTTTTCATTCATTAGAGGAAATTTCAATTTAAAATGGGCCTTCCAAAAATAATACAAATTCTATGTCATCATGTATTAGCCAATCAAAATGCTTTAAAATTCAACAAGGGAGCACATAAAAAAATTGGAGGGAAAAAATAAAAACTACTTTTTTGGATCGTATTTTCAACTTATCTCATTGTAGGTTTACTCAAATTTCAAGCGTGAGGACTCATTGGATGCATAATTAAATTATGCATCCAACGAGTACCCATGTTGCATACTTTTAACAACATCCACACCATGAAAAATTGAAAATACATTAAAAAATGTGTTTTCTCTCACTAGAAACACGTTTTTTAATGTATTTTCAATTTTTCATGGCGTGGATGTTGTTAAAAGTATGACACATGGGTACTCGTTGGATTCCTAATTTAATTATGCATCCAACGAGTCCTCCCGCTTGAAATTTGAGTAAACCTACAAGGAGATAAGTTGAAAATACGATCCAAAAAAGTAGTTTTTTACTCTCTCTTTACTATTATTTTATTATTTTCTTATTATTTTCCTTAGGAGACCCATTTTTTACCCAAATTTCCTCTAATGTATGTCTTGTTTGGAATAATGAAGATTCCAGGTATAAATCTTTTAACAGCTAAGCTGATACACTATTGTTTTCCTTGTTGGAAACCTTGGTCATTGCAGGAAGGCAAGACCCTGAAAGACTATAAATTGCTGGTAAATCCAGAGAGTAAATGAGTAGGCAATATAAATTATTGAGAAATCCAGAGAGTAGCTGGTGGAATGCTATGAAATTATTGATAAATCTAGGGAGTAACTGGATGGGCATTAATCACTTAATATTGTGAAAATAGCGTGCGTGCTGGCCCCATACCCCTTAAACAATTGATAAAACTAGTCAGCGTACTGGCCTGGCATTGCCTATTCGAATGATTGTGGAGTAGCCTACATGCTGGCCCAACATTCATAATTATGTTCACGGGAAATCCAAGGCTCATAAGGAAAAGAAGGATCCTGTGGAATAAAGTGAAGACATCCAATACATATATGTATTTGGTTATCTTGCAACTTCTTGCTTATGAATATACATGTGTATATGATTTGGTTATGATTTCTCAAACTTTTGTTTAAAGAAAAACCTTGTGAAATAAACTAAACATGTGAATTGATTCAATGTTTGAGTGTAGGTATTGTTGGAAGCAAAGACCAGGAAGGCATCATAGGGATGCATATGGACATATGACTGTCCAAAAAAAGCTTAATATGAGCAGTAATAAAAGATGGTGTTAGTGAACATGAGTGGGTCCTAGCAACTAGAGGTTCTGTAAGCAGAATGGGAAAGGGTAACCAAGTTGAAAAGCTTTAAACAGACCTTAGATAGTAAGTGTGATAACCAATAAGGGCAATTCAAACATTCACATTAAAGTGAAAGAGACTAAGGAGCATGAAACCACAGTGATGGCATAGCTCCGTAATAAAACAAGACTAAGAGGGAGAAAACTCTTACTCTTCTCTTTCCTTTTTGATGCATTTATAAAACAAAGAATTGTTGAATGCATGTCATGACTAGAAGAAGAATGTGTTTATTTGCTTGAATTAAAATTGTGAATGCTAAAATAGTTATTTCACTGTGAAAGGATGAACATGAAAGAGATCCTGTGTATGTTGGGAAAGCATGAAAATTTGGAAGTCGCATGAGTGAAGCATGGATGTTCCATGTCAATTGGGAAATAATTGACTAATTTTAATGTTTATATTATGCTTGTCCTAACAAAGAGTTTCCATGATAAATTTCATAGGTGAGAAATTGAAACAATTGGTTGCAACCGACACAAGCAAGTGTTGCTAGTAAGTAAAGTGTGGTCAACTGTGCACATTGACCATGGCGGAAGACTAAGGGCTATTATAGTTGGCTGAAAGTCTTCTTCAAACAATTGCAAAGACCCAAGAAAATCTTGGAGAGATGCTCAAGCTACAAAGGCAACAGAATGAGATGAACCACGAGGTTCTGCAGGACTCTATTCGTCTGCAAAAAGAGGTAAAAAGCATTCTGGGAGCAATCAGTAAAGGAAAGGAAAGTAGATCCATGAAGAAGCATTCATCCAATCGACCGATTAAGAAACGTTCCAAATGGGAAGACTCAAAGGAATTTGAGAAGGAAAAGGTAAAGCAACCAATGAAATGTTGGGGATGTGGAGGAAATCATTGCCTCCGTAATTGCTCAACAATGGAACATCAAGAGGGTAGATGCCATAAAGTTTCCAGACTTGTAGATCAATGGGAAGGTAAAGAAAGGAAAAGGATTGTTTTGGAACAATGCCCTCATGCAGAGCTAGAAGGTCCAAGCCAACAGGAGCAGTTTGTAAAGACCAAAGGACTTGGTCCCGAAAACCCAAGTAAAGGGTGAGACACAGGACAAACCTGCCATATTTTGTGAATCTTGGACATGTATATAACGTGTATGTATTCCTAGGTATTGGAACACTAAGGACGGTGTTATTCCAAGGGGAGGGAAATGTAATATCCCCATTCTTGACCCTTATGATATTTGGGCTGTAATGTAAATATTGTATGCATATTTTGTATGATTCCTAGCATGGAGCTCAAGGCCAAGGCCCCGCTAGTGAACACTCGACCTTGAAGAGGCAAATATTAGATATTATGTTTCCCATGTGCTAGAGAACCATGGGAATTGTAAATATGCATTTTAATATAAAAATGCCTACAACTAGCTATGCAATGCAACAAGAGATGGAGGCATGATATTACAAGGAATTGGGAGGGAGATATTCAAACCCTTGAGCCAATCAAGTCAAGCCAAGTGTCAATGAGAGAACCCATCAAACCCTCAACTACCCATGTTGACTTTGGTGCCCAATCATTCATTTCTCCCAAGAGTTGGGTGAAGTAGTTAATGCCTTGGGGATTGGGGAGGTATGGCTGTCCAGATTCAAGTATGGGCAAGCCACCCTCATGGAAAAACGTTTTTTCTCCTTCTTGGGCAAGAAAACTCCCATGAATTTCCTTCCCAAGCCATTCTGCATAGTCAGACTTCACCCTCTCACGTTTGGAGAACTTGCTGGGCGTTTTTCTTGAAGCTGCTGGGCGTTTTTAGTTTGCTGGGTGTTTTTTGGGAGTTTGCTGGGTGTTTTTGGTTTGATGGGTGTTTTTAGCTTGTTGGGCATTTTTATTTGAAGCCTGTTGGGCGTTTTTGCTTACTGGGGTTTTATCCTCCACATTTTTACCATTTTCTACATTTTTCCATGCCTGCAAACTCGTTGTGGTTAGCATAGTGGCTGGGAGAAGAGATCCACGAATTGGGGATTTAATGGAGGTAGTTTTTTCTCCTGGGTTGTCCCCAAACATTTTCTAAAAATGAATTTTCCTTTCCAGGGTTGTTTTCCCATTCCTCATTTCATTTTTGGGTTGCCCACGTTTTCCCTTCATACCCAATACTTGAGATTTTGCTGTTATGTGTACCCATGCCCAGTTTATGAGTGTCTATGTGTATAAGGAGATTGTTGGGGTTGAAATGGATTTCCATTGTTTTGGCTTGAGCTGAAGTGGAACCATCCATGAATGAAGAGGGTTCAGACTTAGCCTGATAAACCCAGCAGTGGTCTGGCTTAGCTTAGATACAAATTACTATTTGGCTGTTTGGTTGTGTATGAGTTTGAAATCCCCTTTTTCCTTGTAGATATCATGCCTAGCTTGGGGGTGGCCTTCAGACGGACTCAGTATATGCTGTCGAAGAGCATACGGTTGGGTGGAATGTTGCAGCGACATGGCTAGTTGCTTGGGACAATTGCACAATGAAGATAAGTGTTTTCTGTCTATGTATTTACTTCTGCAATGCATTAATTTGATGACTGTTTTGATATGTTGGATGGGCATGAATTGTGTGTGGATTAGTTTCAATTCCGCTGTGCATTTTGCCTAATTTGTATCTGCACACCAATGTTTTTATTCATATGATGCTAATGACTGGGTTGAGTTTTATGAAAATCCCCACAGACAGTTATCATGTTCCCTCTCCTATTGGGTCAGCAGGTGGGTACATTGCATAACCCATCAAGTATAAGTTACGAGACTTACAATATAAATGACGACACTTCTGTATAGAGGAATAATAACATCTCTATAGGAATACAAACACTTCCATATAAAGGAATAATAACATCTCTATAGGAATACAATATACATGGGTAAAATACATTCTGAAGTTACATATATATCAACACTTCCTTGTAACTAGGAAGGTATTTCTCGACACAGATCTGCTAGCACAATTCTTCTTCTTTGGATCATCATCAACGAATCATCGTCCTCGAATCATCGTCATCGTCACTGTTGCTGCTATCTCAATCAATCTATGATCTACTCGTCATAGGAAGTTCTAAGAGCCAGTCCTTTTTCATAATGGATGTAGGCTCACCACCTGTAGGTCTTCATCATCACTGGCCATACTATGGAATCCTCAGGACATATTACGTGCGTCACAATGCCTCGAAAGAGTATCCCAGGACCATTTATGTGTCGAAGCACGACCGAAAAGATCTCCCAGGTTCACTTACATGTGACTGTCACAAAACCTTAAAAGAGTGTCTTGCCAAGCAAGATCTCTAAAGAGCATCTGAGGCCTTTTTCATCCTGTCCAGATCTCCAGGACTTATTACATGTGACCCCTACCACAATGCCTCGAAAGAGCATCCCAGGACTTATTACGGGCACACATCCCAACCTATCGGATCTCCCAAGTCTACTTACATGTGGTCATGGCAATGCCTCGAAAGAGAATCCCAGGACTTATTACGGGCACATAGCCCAACCTATCGGATCTCCCAAGTTTACTTACATGCCATAGGACAATGCCTCGAAAGAGAATCCCAGGCTATTACGAGCACATAGCTCTACCTGTCGGATCTCCCAAGTATACTTATATGTCCTCCCAGAGCAATGCCTTGAAAGAGCATCCCAAGCTGTTACGAGTGCACAGCTCTACCTGTCGGATCTCCCAGGTCTACTTATATGCTCATCTGCACAACCTGTCCACAACCACAAAGTATTAACCTGATACTCACCATACATCATCCTGATGTACATCATGACATGATCAACCTGATCATCATCACTTCATCGTCCTGATGCATGTCATCTGGAGCAACATCCTGAAGCTCATCATCCATGATCAACCTGATCATATAATGCATCCACCTGATGCATACCAAGTATCTACTTGATACATATAATCATACATGATCCACCTGAGCATACAATGTATCCACCTGATACATACATAGATACATGATCCATCTAATCATATAATGTATCCACCTAATATATATCAACATACATGATCTACCTGATCATACAACGTATCCACCTGATACATATACAGATACATGGTCCAAGCATCCAACATGATGCATATACAGAGCAGTAATCGGAGCATCATCCTGATGCTCATCATCTAGCGCTTACATCCGCAGCCATGGAAGGATCCTCCTCTGACCATGCCGGGAATGGCTCCTGCAAATGTGTCCATCACTTCTTCCTCGAAGTGTCATTAATCTGAAGAACGCGAAGCCTCTCTCTGAAGTACTCGAACTTCACTCTGGCTAGTGGCTTCATCAGCACATCTTCAACCTGCTCATCCGTCGCAACATACAGGAGCTTCACTGCTCCTCTCTACATCATATCCATGATATAGTGATATTTGATCTCTATGTGCTTTGACCTATCGTGGAACACCAGGTTCTCAGACAGCTTCACACAACTCTGGTTGTCACAAAAGATACCAGTAGCCTCCAGCGGGAGATCAAATAACTCAGACAATAGCTTCCAGAGCCATACTGCCTCACAACTAGCCGAACAAGCTGCAACATACTCAACCTCGACTGTACTCAGTTCTATGCAGGACTGCTTCCTGCTAAACCAAAAGATCACACCTAATCCCATACTGAAGCAGCACCTAGATGTGCTCTTCCTATCTGCAGCACTGCCTGCCCAATCTGAATCAACATAACCCTGCAAGTTAAACTTTTGATTCGCATCATACTTGATCCCATAGTCAATTGTACCCTTTAGGTACCTCAACATATGCTTTACAACAATCAGGTGAATACTTCTTGGATCTGTCAAGAACTGGATCAATGTGTTCAATGCAAAGAAAATATTTGGTCTCATATTCGTCAGGTACATCAAGGACCCAATCATCTGATGATACATCGTGACATCAACCGGATCAGATGAAGCATCACATAGAAGCTTCAGGTTCGATGCCATAGGTGTGGCCATGGCCTTGCTATCCATCATCCCGAACCTCTTCAGGATCTCTACTGCATACTTCCCTTTTCCAAGGAAGATCCCATCTGCATTGTGCCACACCTCCATGCCTAGAAAATAATGCATCATCCCGAAGTCCTTCATCTCGAACTCGGCAGCAAGCTTCCTCTTGGTATCGGCAATCAATCTATCCTCTCCTTTTACAAACAGGTTATCCACATACAAGATTAGTATCACAGGATTGCCTTCCTCAACCTTGTAGTAAAGGTTGGAATCTGCTTTACTCTTAGTAAATCCCAAACTGGATAGAAAGTTGTCTATCCTACCATACCAAGTCCTAGGAGCTTGCTTCAAGCCATACAAGGCTTACTTCAGTTTGCACACATATGACTCCCTATCATGTGTCTCAAAACCAGGTGCTTGCTCCACATACACTTCCTCCTCGACCACACCATTCAAGAAAAGCTGTCTTGACATCCATCTGGTGTATCTTCCACTTCATCACTGCATCCAGAGCAAGTACTAATCTAATGGAAGTGTATCTGGTTACAGGAGAAAAATTCTCTTCATAGTCTATCCCCTCTTTCTGGGAGAAGCCACGAGCTACAAATCTCGCTTTGTATTTCTCTATGCTGCCATCTGTAGCATGCTTGATCTTGTAGATCCACTTGGAAGTCACAACAGACTTCTCTTCAGGTCTTGGGACTGCATCCCAAACATTATTCTTCATGATCGACTGGTACTCCTCGATCATGGAATTCTTCCTGAATCCTGGGAACTTCAATATCTTCAATAGATAACTTTGTTGCTGAACAAATGTTGTAGTCCTTCTTTTGTAGGTGATGGTATACGATCTTTTCTACAAAACAAGTTAAATTGCATGATTAGAAACATCTCATAGTTTTCAATACAAATTCTTACACATAAATAAATATGTCATACAGTCATGCAATTATCTTAGCCAATGCTTCAATACAACATTTATCCATATCCCGTAACTTTCTAGATGCCTTCCAATCTCTACCAGAACATTGTTAAGTGTAACAGCCCTCATATACGAATATAGAGAATATTTAATATAATAAATATAATGTAATATAAAATAATGTAAGATAGTAAATAAAAGGGGGTAAATAATATAATTGGGAATATGAAATAAAATAAGGGAAAACAAATTGTATTAAATAAGAAATTAAGAAATTGGGAGAAGGAGGAGATAAAAGGAGGAGAAGAAGTGAAGAGAGGGGTCTTTTTTTTGTCTTTGGCCACCTTGGAAGAGGAGCTCTAGAGGAGAGGAAAGCAAGATAGCGCTGGCATAGGGTTATTTGTTGGGGGCTCGGGGGCCTCAGCCTTTGGATGGGGGTTGGTTGGGTGGAGAGTCATCCCCCCACCTTCAGTTGCACTATTGGAGCTGCCAAGGTAATGGTAGTTGTTAGGTCATCTAACCAGGTATGGTTCCTTTGTTTTGATAGCATATTTTTATGTTATATTGTTGATTAGATACACTCTTTTGTTTCAGATCTTTCATTGCATAATGCTTCTGGTTGTATACTGGTTTTTATAAGTTTACAACATATCAGATCCATTGTATTTATCAGATCGTTTATTGCATGCTGGTCATTTGTTTGTCTTGTTATTTTATGAGTTTACCGTTCTTACACTTGGTATCAGAGCCATGTTAAGAAGCTCAGACCTAAGGGCTCACATTGCACACAAACTGTTTACTGATTATTTTCATTACGAGATCTCCTAGTTGAAGAGTGATAAGGTTAGATCTATCAATCAAATTTAAAAGGAAACGCTACTAGTCTAGATCTATTGTTTCTTTGTAAACCTACTTATGTGCTAATTTTTTTAGATTTGTTTAAGAGATAGCTGATATGTTGTTCAAATTTTGGGTCTGCAATCAATAAAAGATAAATGTTGAGTTTTAACATAAAATTACCGGTGCAAATGTTAGATCCGTTCGTTGCATGTTAAAGCACTGTGCATATACTGCTTCACCAATTCGTAATTTGTTGTTCGATTTTCAATTATTTATGTTGTCGAAAGTTAGAAAAAGAAAACTTGGAGCTTCGATCCAGTGCTATGTGAAATAAATCATGGAATCAACTTATGACCTTGTAATGAATGGAATCGATTACCCAGTCGATTAATGTTTTAGGAACCAGGAGATTTAAACTCATAGCCAACCCTTCCTTGAGATTCATTATGACCTGCCTTGTTTATATTCATCATAAATCTAGTCATTAATTTGTTCTAGAGTGGAATTTTTTATAAACCTTGGAAATGATATTTGCAACCACTCAAATTGTCTCAGAACTATGATGGTATTTGATTATCAGCCTTATGCTTTGTGTTCTTATTCCCCTGTGCTTCTAGAATAAAATTCTCATACAAATTGTGCAATTAGCGTATCATGTCCTTTTTATCTTTGTGTAAATAGTGGTTGTTTAATTGTTGTGACTGTGCCATTTGGTGAAAGCTCTCAGCCCAATAATTTTAAGTTTCAAACCTGGCCTTTCCACGTGCATCAATCTATTGGTACTTTTTATGAAACTCTCTGTAAGTTCTGGAATAATATTGCATCGATAATCTGGAGAACAAAGCAAGCAACTGGCCTCAGTGCCCTCAATCATGGTACATTTGTTCCGGGCGGAGCCATGCTCCTACTGCTCTGCTAACAATTGATGCCATTATCGCTTGATAGGGTATGAAAATGATCTCGGAAGGATGTCGGCTGAAAAGTCCTGGAAGGTTTGTCTGCCCCCTGGGTTTAAAAATATTGTAGGTATTGAAAATCTACCACTAAATTGTAAACCATAAGACAATCCAATTTCAAAAAGATCAATTAGTTGGTTGATCATTAAATCCTATGACAGCCATAACATTTCTTCCATTGTCGGGCCTTTTAATATCGAATCCAGAACGATAACTTATCGGGTAAATATCGGCAATTGAAATGTAAAAAACGGTCCTATTGTTATAATGGTGAAGTTAACCAAGGGATATGGGATAGGTGGTAGCTATTCCATTGATTGCAACACTGTAGTAGCATGGCCAAAATGCCGGCAGTCGAACGTTTTTTTTTCTATACCAGGGTTTCCATTACCTTCATCTTCCATGATTGAACTCGACATATAGACATTATATTGCCATTATTCCAACCACTCCATTATCCTTTTTCTTTTATCGTGGTGTAACGCCCTCTAGCACCCAACGATCACTGGGTGGTGTCATGGTGTAGCGGCTCTCCGTGCATTGACTATCAGTATAACGGCTCTCACTGGGTGGTGTAACACTTGGCCTTAAATTATGTAAGCATTGTAACTGTTTTACATATTCCTCTCTGGCATCACTTTCCACGTTTCCATCTAGGGTTTTACATTTACCAGGCACCTTTGCTTCCACGTTTACCGGGCATTTTTGCTTCCATGTTTACCGGGCGTTTTTTACTTCCATCTTTGCCGAAACGGCCTCCTCCGGCTTTTTCACAAAATTATGAGGTTCATAGAAAACTTATTCATTCTACATGAATCCAATTTCATGATATCCATAACAACCTACTGCTATTAGCATAGATAAAAGCCTATATGCAAGGCAGAAAGGTGACTAAGGTATTATATCCAATTATCATAACTATAACGGAAAAGAAGGAACGACCCAACTCACGGATACGCAAATCGTATTTATGAGAAACAACCAGAACACATATATTAAAAAGCACCTTCTATATGTATCTAACACACGGATCACATAATATGAGCACAATTTCTGGTGGTGTAAACACGCAGAGATCGCAAAACTGATAACTCTGTCAATGCGAAGATTATAATTCTCTCTATGGGATTGACTCGCTCTACAGAGCTGAGCCGTCCCTTCCTTTTCACCATAGTTACGATATATGATAAGCTATATTGCATAGATGCCATTTAGTCAAGAAGATACAAATCAAAACGTGTGTATAATTGCATTCTTTAGGGATGTGTGGTGAGTAAAAATACTAATGTTGGTCAACGCGAGCCTGGGAACGAGATCAATGACCGCCCTTCAAAGATCATGACCAGTACCATACACATGGGAAAAAGGAAAAACCTTAGACTATGTGCCATTTAGGAAATTTAATAATATACTAACCTAGTATCTTTTGCCGGAACTAAGGTAGTAATCATATTTAAGATAAATGATTTGTTTAATGAGGATCATCTAGCAAAATTTATCTGGTATCCTATTAGATAGGTTACATGATTTTGCTAACAGCTTGCAACAATTATTTTTCTTTGCTTAGGAATAACATAAATTAAGGCAACACTTTTGACCTACGGGCACCAAGATGACAACATCTAATTAATAGCTTCTCGATTCACTCCACTATGTTATTCTACAGGCTTTTTCACAATCTACCTTGTATTCGTGCAATAAGTGCATGCATGCCTTTTCCATTGATAATAGATGGGAGAAAACTACTGTATGGGTGTGGTTTGCACTTGCAGCCATCAGATCCAGTACTTTTGAACAGATTCACAAGGTGTAGTCCAAGCAAAGTGTCCTCTTACAACCTAGTCTTCTGCAGCTGGTCATACTTGGCTGTATTAGTGCTCAAACCATAAAGAAAAGGGTACGAGAAATACTCCAGAACAGCCACATAGAAAAAAAAAAAAAGAAAGAAAGAAAGGGGGCCCTAAAATGGGTATGCATTTTGAGGGATAATAAGTTGCCTTTTCAATGCAAGCTCAATTTCCTTCGGAGCCTTCATCTCAATTAGCTGTAGTAAACGGAGTTGTGACTAACAACCTATGTTATTCTGAATATCTACTTACATTCAAATTCGTGGATATTTTATTGGCTAAAATCAATTGGAAACATTTATAGATCTACACAGTAAGGTTTTATAGATCTATACAGCTGGGCACATTCTTCAAGCTTCCTCAACAAAATGCAATCAATCCCCTCTCCCTGGAACACAATTTTCCTCTCTGCTACGCTGTCGCTTGCATAGCTTTGACATCCCTTCCGTCAATCTATTCACCTGTTATTTGAAATCCCATGTGCATTTCTTCGATAGCTCATCATTTAATATAGCCATGTTTACAATTTTGTATTGAGATTAGTGTTGGATGGTGGACGGGCAATGTCTATGTCATTATTGTGCTTCGAAATATGTAGATAATATATATATATATAAACCAAAATTCAAGAAACCTAGAAAAACCTCGAAATCAATCATGGAGTTGGTTGGGAAACAATAGGTAGAAGCTGCAGTTCCCAATCATTCTCAGAAGCAAATAGGGCGCATCCCTACTTCCATGTGGTATATAGAGTATGATGTTACCTTTAACAAGGATGGGACACAACCCTACTAGCAAGTTTATAGTATTTACTTTTAATGGAATTACATCTCATCAAGAAGGAAGGAATTTGTTGTGTCCCTGTAAATTAAATTTTAGGATTCTCCTTAATACTTGCGTAAATAAATAATAGTATAGTCCAGCAGTCTTCTACAGCCTCGTATTATCATTTGATAAACAGGTTTTTCTATTTAAGCCTTAGCAGTAATTTACGAGGTTATGACCACCTGGATAATAGTTGACCCACATTTATGATGAAATATGCTCCAACACTTTGCAATGGTCTTAACTCGAAGATGATTTGGCAGACTCGTTATTTTTAATTACTTCAATTTGTTAACTAAGGTAACATTAAAGAAAACATGTTAAGTAGGCTCTAAACTACGATCAAATTAATTAATGGAATTGTTGTCTTTGTGAGCAAATGCATACCTTATAAACCATAAATAAACTAAGGATTGACTTAGTCACAACTAGTATAAGAAGGAATGCAAAACGTAAATTTAAAGTGATTACTAGTCTATTCAACGGATAAGCTCCTTACCAATAAACATTTGTTGTTTTCCTATTCAATTGAACCTCAATGTCATAGAATACTATTTGAAAAGCTAAGTTGGGTGAAAATATCATGAATAAAAGTGAAATACCAATTAGGACTTATATTACCTTAATAGTATAATTAAGGTAAGGGTTGAGTGGTTCGCTATGAAGTAATCTTATTAATTTGGTTGGCTATGAAGTATCCTTCTTAATTTGTAATAATTACTTTGTGGTGGTCTTGTATTAACGAGTCCACTTCATAGAGTATGACTAATAAATACATGAGAAAGAAGTTATAGATATACAAAAGTACAAGATAAACTCATTAGTATATTTTTAGAAGGATGTAATTAAATGCTAAGAGGTTGTTGTTAAGAGGGATTCTCTTTTTATAATATTGACTGTTATATGTGAGTGTTCGTATTCAATTTGCTTTAAAGAATTTGTTGATAACACTAAACACTGTATAAGTGAACTAGAAGTCAAATTGGAATCACTGGATAAATAGGTAAATGGCCTTTTAAGACTTCATGATAAGAAATGATAAGAGTTATTGTAGCAAGACTTATTAGCAAATAAAATATGGTGTAAGAAGAATGAACCGAGAAAAAGTGATGTGTGATGTAATTTGTGACACAAATGAATTGATTCCAAAATGTAATAATATGTGTAATAGAAGTGATTTGATTGATAAGGATGTATATGTATCTCTCTCATGTTATGAGACTCAACAAAATTATCCTAGTTCCATAATATGTAATAGTTGACTTATTATAGGTGTCCTATAAAAATTTAAAAAAAAGAAAAGAAAAAGAGGATAAATAAATAAAAATGACATAGGTTCTCAAGTAGTGATACATGGCAAGTAATGAAATGAGGTTGATTCTAAAATTAAATTTCACATAGGTGATATTTGAACTGTTAGGTTGGATAGTTGTGAAGGAAGTGATGTGATGGAAGCATTATGGAAACATGAATGACACGTGTACATCATGATTAGCCCTTCTATCTTATTAAGGATGTAGCATGTTACTGTTAGTATATGTTATTCTAATACTTGGGTTGTTTGAGAAGTTATAAGTTTATGGGATCCTAGTTATGGTACTAGGAATAGCATTGAAGATGGAACCATCGTAACTTAATGAGGTCCTGGAGTGCATGTCTTGACCTGAAGAACCTAATATAAAATTAGAAATCGGGAAAGGTAATTTTGTTGATTAATAAAAGATACTAAATCATGTGTAACCTTGGGCAAGTAAAGAAGGCATTGGCTATGAACAAGCATTACTAAAACATGCAGAAATAGGTATTAAGGGCATACATATATGGATGGTATGGATGTGTCGTGGTGTAATAATAATGATAATGATGAAGTAATCACAATGGAGTAAACATCGAATAGTGTTGGTATAGACATGATGGTAATGATCGGGATGAAGTAGAGTGACCCCTGATTCTGAAAGGTGTAATCCTACTCTTGTGATGTCATGCCCATTTGTCTCTTCTGTCCTACCTAAATTTTGATACTGAGTTAGTATTTATAATATCTTATGGTTTCTAAAGTTAGAGGACATAAGTTGCATATTTCATGGTGATACCCAATTTTCATGTCTTTTCATGTCGTTACTCAGTTTTTTTGTCATGATACATATTTCATGTTGATACTTAGTATATAGATGTATAGGACATGAGGTACATGATACGCCGATTGTTGATACTCAATTGGAAATTATAGTGGCATCTTAAAAAGTAAGTTATGTGGTGCACGATATGGTATTATTACATGTTGTTCTTACAATGATGCCTTCATGGTCATGCATTATTCATGTGAAATTTGATGATTGATAATTCTAGCCATGGGCTATGCATGTGATATTTCTTGATGTTATTTCATGATGTTATGGTGTTATATAAGATAGATGAGGTGTGGAACATAAAATGATATTATAGCTTATCATTGCATCTAGAGATAAATGACATTTGGCACATAAATGGTATGGAAGCCTGTTGTGATTAATTTTGATATTTTACAGCTATGTTATGTGTTAGTAAAGAATAAGATATTATATCAGATATTTGGTATGACATGTTATTGTTTCATGCTAACCCATATTGCTCCCCGTAGAATACATATTTGATATGATGATGGATTATGTGGGTTGTCATAATGCATATTTGATATGATGATGGGTTATGTGAGTTGTTACTCCATGTTGATAGTACTAATGTTGAAATACGATAGCTTATCATGACATATTAATGAGATGCTTAGTGAAATTATGAAATTATCATGATGACCAGTTATGTTATAATGGTAGCACAGAGCACCTAAATGCATTAGATGTTAAACTTGGCATGACTTATCGTGACAATGGCTTATGATGCAATGTGATGCAATATGAACTGGTGGCTAGACATTCTTGTTAGCACATGATTCAAGGTTGATCCATGATATATTATTATGGGAAATGGTTACTAATGGTTATTCATTATGGCAAGTGCCAGTTGTTCCAGGTGATCCACTCAAGTAGCCTGATGAGGCTAAGTATTCTATGATTTCGTGGGAGCCCATAACCACGAATGAGAATGGATACTACAAATATATTATGGGCTGGGGGACAAGCCCAACAATTATCTCTATACCAGTAGTGCTTGACTTTTGTACCAGAATTTGGGAAGGTGGCAATGCCACGGATACTTCCCGGAGAACTTCTGATGTGACCAGAGTCCACGGTTGGAGACATACTCACTGGGAGGGAGGTTTATGGAGAATGACTTTTGATGCTTGGGGTATAATGATCCTGATATCAGGATCGGGGGTACCGGGAGTATTAGGATCGGGGTACTGGGAACTAGATGCCAGCTAGTACCAATGAGGCCTAGATTCAGGTTAGAATCCGATGAGGCCGTACTATTACCAGAAGTTGGGAAGGTGGCAATGCCGCGGTAACTTCCTGAGGAACTTCTGATTCCTACTGTATGATCCGCGGACAGGTTACAGTAGAGGGCCCGTGCCATGGCGAGCGGGACCATCTGGAGTTGGAGGGGAGGTGTAGGGAGGTTGATCAGATGGTATGATTCTCAGGGAGAGGGTGAGTAAGGAAAGAGGAAGTAAACAAAAACACAACTATTAATTATTAATTGATTATCTATTGCTTTTGTATGTATGATGCATAATTGTTGTTATGGTTGCATACTAGACTCATAGGGAATTATTTAAGAGCATGTTGTAACTTAGGGAGTTTGATTGTATTAGTGTGGTTTGGAGACTTCTATGTGGTGGCCACACATATAAATCTCTTAGCTTCACAATAGTACTAGCTACCTATATATTCTAGTATTTACTTGATTGATTGATTGAATAAGTATTGTATTTATTGCTTGAATAATATAACTTCGGGACGAAGTTTCTTGAAGGGGGAGAGTATGTATCAACCCTCATATACGAATATAGAGAATATTTAATATAATAAATATAATATAATATAAAATAATGTAAGATAGTAAATAAAAGGGGATAAATAATATAATTGGGAATATGAAATAAAATAAGGGAAAACAAATTGCATTAAATAAGAGATTAAGAAATTGGGAGAAGGAGGAGATAAAAGGAGGAGAAGAAGTGAAGAGAGGGGTCTTTTTTTTGTCTTTGGCCATCTTGGAAGAGGAGCTCTAGAGGAGAGGAAATCAAGATAGCGCTGGCATAGGGTTATTTGTTGGGGGCTCGGGGGCCTCAGCCTTTGGCTGGGGGTTTGTTGGGTGGAGAGTCGTCCCCCAACCTTCAGTTGCACTATTGGAGCTTCCAAGGTAATGGTAGCTGCTAGGTCATCTAACCAGGTACGGTTCCTTTATTTTGATAGCATATTTTTCTGTTATATTGTTGATTAGATACACTCTTTTGTTCTAGATATTTCATTGCATGATGCTTCTGGTTGTATATTGGTTTTTATAAGTTTACAACATATCAGATCCATTGTATTTATCAGATCATTTATTGCATGTTGGTTATTTGTTTGTCTTGTTATTTTATGAGTTTACTGTTCTTACATTAAGAGTGTGCACAACTCCCAACATGTCAGCAAAGAGGTTTCATTCTAGATAAGTAGCAATGGAATGTTGTACAGTGCCATAGGCCACTTACCCATTAGATGCATATTAGTAATATACTGTTCATTAATGCAATTATTCTAATATGCATAATACACAACCTAAGTCTAGGAACATAAGTGTATACATCATTGAACAATATTAATCAAATATACAAGAAATTATAATTTAAATACTTATCTTTGTTTGTTGTTGTTGGGTTGACTCCCTCACAGTCTTTACTTCCTTTCTGCAACTCCATTTTGTTGTGGATTGTGAGAAGTGGTCAAATCCCTCTAAATGTATGCATCCTTGCAGAAACTACTGGAGTGTGCTCCCTCTTGATATTTGCTTCCTGGATTACCTATCTTTGAGATTATATCCATCCTCTATCACTATGTGTACTTACTAGTATCATCATTGTGTTATCCTCAAGATCTCATACATACATTCATTAGTATAATCTTAATACTATAAAAAACATTATGATTCCAAGTAATCTTAAACATGTATGGTCAAGATCATTTCATACACAGATAATAGACATTAGTATTCAAGGTTTTAGGGAATACTTCTTTTACTCATGCATATTCTTTATTTGACCAAAAGAATTTTCTGGTTAGTTATATCATCAATCAAAGTAAGAAGCATAATATGCCTAAACCCATGATTACTAACTTCAATGAATAATCATTATCAATCATGCCATGTATATTTATATAAGATATTATAACACAAGGTAGGATTCTAACTTGATATAGGAAAAACATACCTGGTTATCATACTTGCTAGTTATGTCTAGCAATGTCTTCTTGTTCTCTTAATGACTTGTGCTAGTAACCTGCATATCTCATAAGTTAAGCATTGTAGAACCAAAGTATACATACCTCATAAGTAGAGCTTCTATGTCATCCATGACAATGGATGAATCTTTGTCTTCATGTCACCATGGTCATATGTTCTTGAATTAGAACACGATTTGTCTTTCTTGATGTACCTTTCATGTTAGCGGACAACATCAACCTCATACAACACCACAAAGAATTAGTACAATCATAAGTGTTGAAACCCTAATCAATGAATACCTGCATTCATAATTTTATTAAGGTGATACAACAAGTCTAAAGTTAATCAAGATTGTACTAACCTTAATGAAGACAAGCATACCATAAACTTAATCATGAATAGATCTCGAAACATACCTGGATAAGTCATGCCTGTCGAGATTGCTTGTAATCTTCTTATGTAAGGCCTTAGCCTCATATCCCTCTGAAACAGGAAATTCTTTACTTATGCAGGTGACCAAACCATTCTCTTCTAGGATTAACCCAATCCACTTGATTTGCAGAAACTGGATCTGGAGCTAGATTAGGGTTTGTCAGAGAAACCCTAAAAATTCAAAATTTGAATTTCAAACTTCTGAAAGGATAGAAAGATGCACCTTGATGAGCTGATCAACCTGGTATACTCAGAATTTGAAGACTGCAAAGTTTCACCCCTCAAAATTGCCTTTTAAATTCACGGATTCACTTGGGAGGACCCTGAATTAGGGTTTGAGTTTCCCAGATCTTCACCCAACCAAATAGTTTGATCCAAAGCTCTAAAATTCAATTTTTCCAAGGAGCTTCCAGCTATGGTCACAAATTTCAAAAATTCCCATTTTGTAGAAGCCCTAATTTTTCACTTTTCTGATCAAGGTCCCGAACTAGGGTTTGATCAAGCCCGACCTTCTACCCAACCAAAAAAATTGATCTTGGTCTCTAAATTTTGATTTTGATGAGTAGCATTCAGTCGTGGTCTCCAATTACAAAAATACCAACTTTCTCTGAAACCCTAATTCCCGGAGCCATGAATGAAGGTGCTCAAAATCCAATTCTGTTTTGACAGAAATATGCACTTGATTGTTTCTGGTGTAACTCCGAAATTACGAATCCATAGGGTCTAAAACTTCGACCTGTGGTATCCCAACCTATCATATTTCCAACCCCATAGGTCTGAACTCAATTGGATTCTCTGAGACATATTTATGCCAAGTGTCGCAACATGACATGTTTATGGGATAAAACAGGAGAGTGAACTTGTACGGAGTGCCAAGTGTCATTGGTTCAACTTTGTCCTCTGAAAACGTTACCTGAGAAACTGCAGTCCGTTCCCTGCCTGTCACTTTTTACAAAATTTCATTTGGAGCTTCCTAGCCCAAGTTGTGACCTTTTTTCCTAAGTCACCTGTTTATGACTGAGATCTGGAAGAGGCAGAAACCCTAGATTGTACAGATCATAAAACACAAAGTACAACGAATTCGAAGTTGTGCTTCAGATACACAGTACATGGGGATCTTATCTTCGACCTGTAAGAGTTTCAGATCTTGAAACCTCACCGAAATGGATTTATAGTGAAAGTGCTACAATGACTGGTTTTTGCTATGTCAAGTCCTAGCTTCTCAAGTGCAACAAGTGTCATAAATGCCATAGCATGCCTTCTTTCAGGCTAGCCTGATTCCATGTTAGTTTTTCATAATTTTCAATTTGATTTAAGATCTCAACTGAGAGAATAACATGTACAGCATATCTACAGCATATCAATCATGGACACAATAATGCAAGCACATAAGAGACACAGAGTTCCACCAGGGAAAACCAAGAAGGTGAAAAACCCCGCAACTTCCTGAGAGATAGAAAGAGAAATGATACAACCAAAGTACAAGATATAGTCTTCTCCTAGTAGCTGATCCTCCTCCTCACATGTGCACCACTTTCTGAATGATAGAAGTGTGAGTAATGAGATGATCAAATAGAGATCTCCCGATCTCTATTTATACTTGTTCTGTCTTGCCCAATAAACCAGTGGGGCCGACTTGTCTAGCTTAGCCTAATAACCCATGGTTACATTAATCCGGGTCGACCCCACACTTGGTGGTCTAATAACCCATTTACCCACATGACTCATATAGGGTTGACCCCATCAAGGTGGTCTAATAACCCATCAAGTATAAGTTATGACACTTAGAATATAAATGACGACACTTCCGTATAGAGGAATAATAACATCTCTATAGGAATACAATATACATGGGTAAAATACATTCCGAAGTTACATATACATCAACAATTTTTTCTGACTTTGTCTACAGAGACGCTCTCTACAATCGCTTTCTCTTCACAGAAGTCGTCCGCAATCATTTCGCACCACTCCGACAGATTCGTGCGTTCGTCGTTGATCAACTTCGATGGCAGCTTCCGCTCTTCTTCATCGATTAGTATTTTCATCCAATAGTTTCTTCAGGGCGGTTGGCACAGACTCTATGAATTTCTCATGGATATTAGAGAAAAATATTTCCCTCGCTTGGATAATCGCGAGCTTGTTCTGTCGCGCATAGTTCTGCAGGTAGTTCACAATTTTCTTCTCCCACCGATCCTTAATCTCCTGCTCTAAGATCATATGTCATGCTGCTATTTCTAAATGCATCACCCGAAAATGAAACCAGAAGTTGTATTCCCACGGGTCACGTAGTTACCAGAGATACATTATATATTATAAGCAAGCATGCACAATGATACAGATGCAAGAGACAAGAGACCAATAGAGAGAAGCACAGGCCTTTATTAACCAACAAGAGCAGAGTACTACATAGAACAGATCTAATCTAATCCAGTATATAGCTCAACAACATATATATATGCATTTATAAGCGGTTATGTAACCATCTAGTCAGTTCAACCGACCGACGCGACCTGACTGGCCAGCTATCGACATACATATACAATAGGTCGGGCGGGGAGACTAGTCAACAGGCCGACCTAGGTTCCTCCAACAAGTATCTATGGGTTTAATGAATGGAGTATTTAGATGGTATCTCGATAAATTTGTACAAGTTTGTTTGAATGATATTATTATATATTCAAGAACACTTAAAGAACACAAAAAACATTTAAGATTAGTATTGCAATGTTTTGGAGAGCATAAGCTATATGCCAAATTCTCTAAGTGCTCATTTTGTGAATCCAAGATACACTATTTGGGACACATAGTTTCTAGAGAAGGTAATTGTTGTGGGTTCAACAAAGATAAAATCTACTAGGGACTGGCTAGTGCCTACAAATATGCATGAAATATGTAGTTTTGTGGGTTTAGTTGGTTATTACATAAGGCTTGTAGAAGGTTTTTCAAAGATTTCATACTTGATTAATATAGAGTTAAAAATGAAGAATAAAATATTTGTATGGACAAAGAAATGTAAACCAGCGTTTCAAAAATCTAAAGAAATTATTAATGATTAGTCCTATACTAAAGGTATCAGATATGGTTCATGACCTTTTGTTAAAGATTAATACCTTAATGAATGTTTATGAGGAGTGTTAATGCAAGAAGGTAGGGTAATTTTTTATGCTCTATGGAAACTTCGACCACGTGAGGTAAATTATGCATTGAGTAACTTATAACTTTTTGTAATTGTGTATGCATTAAGGATTTTGGGACATTACTTAGTGGGAAGAAAAACTGAAATGAAGAAAAATTTGAGGAAAATATATTGAAATTACATAAATATGACAAGTCATATATGGAAGTTAGAATGGAATTGGAAAATGAAGAGATCAAAGTTTCTAGGTATGAGGGGTATATATTTGATGATGATGACTTATTAAGATTTAATGGAAAATTTCTATGTTGATAAACAATAAAATTCGTAATCTAGTTTAAGTCATGCTCATACTAGGTGAAAAGAAATGTACGCATACTTAAAACCATTGTTTTTATAGAATGGAATGAATAAATATGTAGTTGATTATGTAGCTAGGTGCCTTGAATGTCAATTGACGAAGGTTGAGTATCAACATTTAGCAAGATCACCACAACACTATGCCATTCTTGAATTGAAATGGGATGCAATATCGATGGTTTTCATAGTAGGATTACCAATGATGTCATGTAGACATGATTCCATCCTAGTAATTGAGGATACATTTAGAAACAATGCTCATTTTATTCTAGTGAAACTTACTTATCAAGCACTTGAAATGTGTGTGTGTGTGTGTGAGAGATTGAAATTGTAAGATTGCATGGTATTCCAAAAAGGATAATTTCTTATAGAGGATCTATATTTATGGGAATATTTTGAACAAATTTCCAAAAAGTTATGGGAATTAAACTTAATCTTAATGCATGATACGATGGACAGGAAGAAGAGTTAACCAAGTTTTAGAATATGTGTTTCATATGTGCATAGTGGATTAGTGAAACAATTGGGAAGAGTATTTTCCATAAGTAAAATTTGCATATAATAATAGTGAGTTATGAGAATTTGATCAATATTACAATTTTTAAGTTCTTATATGGAATACCATGTAGAACATATTGGAGAAAACTAGGAAAATAGAAGAAAATAAAAATAATCAAGTTCATAAATTCCAAGAAGAAGTGATGTCTAAAGAAAATGTTTCAGCATGTAAGCACATAGAAGAACAACACCAAGACTACTTGGGACCCTACAAATTCTTCTCATGAGTTGGTGTGAAATCCATTTACTGGTCTCACTACAAAGGCGATGTGCTAATGTGTGTTGTGTTGTGGAAAAAATATTTTTATAAAATAGATATTTGGTGGTCCTAGTTTAGTAATCAATCAAATGAATTTCCTTTACCAATTATATAACATATATCTCAAGATTAATTGTGACATGTTGAAGATGGTGGTTTAGTTCCTTTGAAGAAATTTTATTCACTCATATTTTAAAAAGCTAAAGGAGTAGATGAAAGTCACGTCAAAGGAAGCTCCCGGGACTATGATTTTGGAAGAGGCTATAGAAGGCATGTTGTAAGCTCTACACGTAATGTATGGGGATGCTCTTTTATGGGTTAATTTTTTCCTTCAAAGTAAAAATTGAGTTTTTATCATTTATTACAAATATGTTTGAAAAAAACTTAAATGAAGTTTTATATTTTCTATCAAATCGATAGTGGGGACTATAATATTGAAAAATAAGGAAAATATAACGGGAATCATATTAGTGAAAATTAAGAAATGTAAAATGATTTTGATTTTTTTTTTTTTAATTAAAGAAAGGGGTAATAAAAAACCATGTTTGTTGTAAGTGCAAAAAGCACATAAAAACTGCAATTTCAATTCAAACTATGAATGAAAATCACAATTTTTTTTTATAAAAAACCATCTTCCTTAAAGCCACCTCTTGATATTGCAATGCAAGTGTAGTTATTGAAGTTTCTCCTCGGAATGAGGTAAAACTACAACTATCTATAGTATTATGCCTTCATATATGGATCTAAAACATGGTGGATACTTGATATCACATGACCTTTTCTTAACTTGAACGTTTATAGGGAATAGAGGATATTGAGTATCTTGGGAATATTATATGGGATTGAAACCACCTTTTTTTAAAACGGGGTTCGAAACCACCCTCTTAAAAAATGATGGATCATGGAGGCTCTATATTGATTAGAAATAATTAAACAAAACTATGATAACAAATCAATATCAATTACCTTGGATTGATGCGCTTTTAAATGAAGGTGGCTAAGAATTTTTAAAGATACATTTAAGATAAAGATATCATAAGAATATATCCCTAAGACAATATTTAAAACAAGCTTTGATCATTATAAGTTTGTAGTGGTGCTTTTTGGAATGAAGAATGCACATGGAGTATTTATGGGTTTAATGAGTGGAGTTTTTAGATAATATCGATAAATTTGTACAAATTTGTTTGGATGATATTCTTATATATTCAAGAACAAAGGAAGAACACGAAAAGCATTTAAGATTAGTGTTGCAATGTTTTGGGGAGCGTGATTTATTTGCCAAACTCTCCAAGTCCTCATTTTATTAATCCAAGATACAATATTGGGGACACATAATTTATAGAGAAGGAATTGTTCTGGATTCAACAAGGATATACTATATTATGGAATGGTTAGTGCCTACAAATATACATAAATTACTTAGTTTTATGGATTTAGTTGGTTATTACAGAAGAGTTGAAGTTTTTTTTTGAAGATTTCAAATCCTATTATAGAGTTACAAAAGAAAAATAAAATATTTGCATGGACAAAGAAATGTAAACAATAATTCCAAAAAACTAAAGCAATTATTAATAACATCTCTTATACTAAAGGTATTAGATATGGATCATGAATTTTTGCTATGTATTGATGCCTTAAAGAAGGTTTAGGATGAGTATTAAAGAAAGAAGGTAGCATAATTTTCTATGCTTCAAGGAAACTTCAACCACATGAGGTAAAGTATGCAATGTGTAACTTAGAACTTGATACAATTGTGTATGCATTAAGGATTTTGAGAAATTGCTTTATGGGTAGAAAAATTAAACTAAAGACAAATTTGAGGAAAATAAATTGAAATTAAAGAAACATGACAAAAGGTATATGGAAGTTATAGAAAAATTGGAAAATGAAGAGATCAAAGTTTCGAGGTATTAGGAATATAAATTTGATGATGATGACTTATTAATTTTTAATGGGAGAATTTATATGTCGATAAACAATGAAATTCATAATTTAGTTTTAGTCATGCTCATAGAGTAGTTTATAAGACTCATCTATGTGGAAAGAAAATGTACATGTGTTTAAAACTATTGTCTTTATAGAATGAAAAGAAGAAATATGTAGTTGATTATGTAGCTAGGTGCCTTGAAATGTCAGTTGGTAAAGGTTGAGAATCAACAAGATCACTACCACACCATGTTATTCTTGAATCAAATTAGGATGTGATATCAATGGATTTCATAGTGGGATTACCAGTGATGTCATGATTCCATCTTATTAGTTGAGAATACATTGAGAAACAATGCATGGTGAAACTTACTTATCAAAAACTTGAAATAACAAAAGTATTTATAAGTGAAATTGTAAGATTGCATGGTATTCTAAAAACGATAATTTGTTATAGACGATTGATATTTATTAGAAGATTTTGAAATTTTTCCAAAAGGCTGTAGGAATTCAACTTAATATTAGTACATGATAAATTCCCAAGATGGATGGATAGGAAAAAGGAGTTAACATAGTTTTAGAATATGTGTTTCATATGTACGTAATGGATTAGTAAAACCCTTGGGAAGAGTATTTTCCATTAGTAGAATTTGCATTAATAATAGTTACCAAAGTTCAATCAAGATGCCAACTTTTGAGTTCTTATATGGAAGACCATGTAGAACATGTTGGAGAAAAGTAGCGAATTATAAGAAAATATAAATCAACAAGTTAATAAATTCCAAGAAGGTGTGGTGTCTAAAGACATTGTTTCAACACTTAAGGACATAGTGACAATACATTGAAATCCAATGCTCTTCCATCATGTTCACTTCTTTCACATATTCATTACACAATCTATAGTATCATCCTTTTATAGCCCCGAGGTGTAACCAACCCCCTTAAAGTAAGGAATAATGTGTCCAAATACTTGGTCCAAAGCACAAAATGGTCTCCTTGGAATATTCCCTATGTGTGCCATAAGTGATGGTTCTGTTCTAATTTCCTGACCAAATGTTTGGTCGGTCAATTTCTTTGTCAGTCGATTAATCTAACTAGTTGAGATACTAGTCGACCAACTATTCAACCATTCGATCAAATATTATAATCAATCATCATGTGTCAATTATCTATCTCCAGAAGATCAAGATCTATGATGAACTAGCAAGGCCTGTTATTCCAACATCCCCCATCAACACAACACTATGGATATTCAATAAGTGGAATTACACCTCCCCTATAATTTCAATTTCTCCAAGTCCAAGCATAGCCCATAGTTTCACAAAATCAACTTTTGGTAAGGGATTCATAAAAATATTAGCAAGCTAATCATAAGTTATGTAGTAGGAAAGCTTGACAATGATAGAGTCTCGAATCAACTGTCTTAAGTAGTGCAAATGAATCTCCTCATGCTTCATCTTACTATGTGCAACAAGATGATTAACAAAATATATTTCACTTTGGTTATAACAAAAGATAATAGTTTTTGTATCAAACAAAAAAACAAGTTCCCCCAAGAGATTTAGAATCAATCACCACCTATGTACCATCATTCACTACACGATGATATTATGCTTCTATGGTTGAAAGAGAGACCAACCTATATTTTTTTGCATGAGCAAACCAAGGGTCTTGAACCAAGAAATAAATCATAGCTATATGTTGACTTCAGTGGTATGAGTGCAATATTTTATGCCAATTTGATAGTCTCCCTTGAGATAATGAACAATTTGTTTTGTGGCCTTCCAATGGTTTTCTCAAGATCCTGCATAAACTGAGAAATATCACTAACAACAAAGGAAATTTTAGGTTGATTGTGAGTTAAATAAATGATTTTTCTAACTAACTATGGATAGAAATTCACACTGACTTGTGGTGTATCAAAGTCCTTTGTCAAGTTTATTCCCAACTAAAAAAAGGTGGAATATAGGCTTTATAGTCATTCATCTTGAATCTTTGCAAAATATCCAATACATACTTGGGTTGAGAAATAAAGATATCATTATTCATTTGTAGCACTTGAATGCCCAAAAATAAATGTAAAATACGAAGGTCATTCATTTCAAAGGTATTAACCAATTGTTTCTTCAAACCTAATATCAAATCTATATTGCTTCCAATAATGACTAAATCATCCACATAGAGTGAAACAATTAAAGTTTCACCATTTAGATGCAAATATAAATTCTATGATTAGATTTACAACATTTAAAACCAAGATTGAGGAAGAAATGATTAATCTTATCATACCAAGCACTAGGGGCCTATTTAAAACTATATAAGAATTTCCTCATTCAACAAGCAAGACTACAATCCTTCTCAAAACTAGGAGGTTTATTCATATAGATTTATTCATTCATATCTCCATGAAGAAAAGAACTTTTGACATCCATCTAATGTACTGACCATCCAAGCCAAGCAACAAGTGAAAGAATCAGTCGAACCAAGTTCACCCTTTGCAATAGGGGAACAGGGTTCAATGTAGTCAATTCCTTCTTGTTGAGAATTTATTTTTGCAACCAAACGATCCTTATGTCTTTCAACAATTCCATGTGATGTGAATTTGGTCTTGTAGACCCATTGGCATTTCACTATTTCTTTCCTTGTGGTTGGGGAACTATATCCCATGTTGTATTCTTTATCAAGGAATGATACTCTTCATCCATAGTGTTCTCCCATTTAGGTTTACCATGTGCATCTACATATGTATTTGGATCACATGCCTATAACACACATGCCATTAGAGAAACACTACCACATTGTTTATGACTTCTAGTCTTCCTTGAATCATGAATGTCTCCTATATTCTCTCTAGTAGCTTCAATTTTATTGGAACCCCAACAAGGTAGACAATAATTCTAAAAGGAATGATTTCTCGTATCGACAAAACCATCAACATGTCAATTAGGAGTTTCAAATCTAAGATTTAAGTCTATAGTCACTTGTGGACTACAAGTCGAGGGAGGCAGTGGTGTGGTGTTCCTTACCCATGAAACTTGAGAATCACACAATCTTAGCTAGATTAACGTGTAATAAACCATAAATAAGAAACACAAAACTATAAATATGAGACAATAATAGTAGAATATGGTAAAAAATAGCTTTGTTATTATGGGAACAATGTTCACAAGCCTCTTATGGTAGGGGAACCATTGACTTGAGTAAATGTCCATTACAATATTATTTACAAAACACTTAATATCCTTGAATATCTTTAAATAGGATTAAAATATCCAAAACCCTAACTACTTGACATGGTCAAAATACAAGTTCCTAATGGGTGTTAATTAATAAAGAGACCCATTTTACATTGATTATTGAACATGAACTTATTCGTACTTATTACAAGTTATGCCCTTATACTATGTATGATTAATTCTTAGAGTAAGGAAAGTTAGGGTAGGGCCCTAACATGTCCTCCCCCTTCAAAAGTTATGTTTCTCTCAATGTCGAAGGTGCAAAAATTGTTGTAAAATGTGGGCTAGTTCCCAAGTTGCATCTTCTAGCAACATGTCTTTCCACTAGTGGATCAAAACTTCCTTGATGGTGCACCTATGAAATTGTCTTTCTCTAGAATCCAATACTACAATTGGTTGAATCCAGATTGATCCTTCCTTTTCCAATTCTCATAAACTATTATGCACTTTGCAATTTTATCCCACCACTTTCTTGAGGTAAGAGACATGTAAGACAAAGTGAATCTTAGGTTGGTATGGAAGAGCAAGCTTATAGGCTACATGTCCAATGCGTTGTAGAATGGTGGAGGGTCCATAGAACTTAGGAGAGAGGTTCTGGCGGATATAGAGATATGTATGCTTATACGGTTGTATTTGAAGAAACACCTGATCCCCAACTTCAAAGGAGTGATTAGAGTGATGTTGATCGACATGTTGCTTCATTTTGTTTTGGGAAAGAGTCCAATTATCTTTAAGGATGAGAATAATGTCATCTCTAATGTGGAGTGCATCATCCATTTCCTGAACCTGTGAGGTACCTATTATATAGGAAATCATTGATAAGGTTTTTTGGTTGTATACTACTTCATATGGTGTCATCTTTGTGGAACCATGATAAGTGATATTATACCACCATTTGGAAACAGGGAGCCAATGGGCCCATTAGTGTGGCTTATCTAACGTAAATCAGTGAAATTAGTTTTCAAGGCACTTATTGACTGCTTCATTTTGACCATATATTTAGGGGTTATATGCCATGCTGAGATTCAACTAAGTTCCTTGAAGTTTGAACAACTTTTTCCAAAACTTGCTAATAAAAGTGCGGTCACCATCAGAGACAATAGAAATGGGCATGCCATGGAGTTTAAAATTTGTATCCAAGAAAACTTGGCCACAAATTAAAGAGGGTATAAAATTGGGTAGTAAGGAACAAAAATGGTAATATTTGGTCATAGGATCTACTAACACCACAACGATTGTGTTATTCCCTACCTTAGGAAGCCCCACAATGAAATCCATAGAGATTTCTATCCAGATATGGTTAGGAATTGGGAGTGGCTGCAAATACCTTGGTGAATTCACTATTTCATCCTTATGTCATTGGAAAGTGTCACAGGAAGCAACGAAGTTATGGAAATATATTTCCATGCCTTCCCAAAATAAATGTCGCTTAATTCTTTCATAAGTTTTATGAAATCTTGAGTAACCTAGAGTGGGTGATGAATGTAATTCTACCAAGATTCTTGGTTCCAATGAAGAATCTGATTTGAGAAAGATGCACTCCTTACAACTCAAAATATTTTGGTTCCATGTATACCTGGGTGGAGGATCCAGGTCGTCTTGAAGCCATTTGATGTGGTGGTGAACTATGTCCTAGGACAACCATTCTTATCACACTTCATCTATCCATCCTGGGACTAGCAAGGATAAGGTGATGAATAAACCCTCATCTTCAAATTTACTAGATAAGGCATCAACCACCACATTATCACGACCCTTATTATATAATATTTCATAATCATAACCCAACATCTTAGTGGCCCATTTCTATTGCTCGGGAGAGGAAAGGGTTTGATTAAGGAAATACTTGAAACTATGATGGTATGTCTTGATCTGGAAATGTTGGTCAATTAGATAGGGGAACCATGTCTCAATTACATAAAGGATATCCATGATTTATTTTTCATAGGTGGATTTTCCCAAGTTTCTATCACAAAGCTTCTTACTAATGAAGGCCAAGGGATGTCCTTCTTGTGATAAGATGGATACTAGTCCACGACTAGAGGCATTGTATTCTAAGATGAATGTCTTAGTGAAATATGATATGGATACCACATGCGTATTACACATGACTTCTTTGAGGGTGGAGAAAACATGCTTCATTGTTTCATTCTAGGAAAAGACATTATTTTTTAGCAATGTTGTCAGAGGAGCTGCAATATTCCCATAGTTCACCACAAACATACGGTAATAGCCTATAAGTCCTAGGAATCCTTTGAATCTCTTGAAAGTGTCCGAGAATGAAAAGTTTTTCATAGATTCCACTTTCTTCGGAACCACCTGAACCCCATCATGACTCACAATATGTTCAAGTATTCAGCCTCAGTCACTCCAAAAGCACACGCGGAGCATTTCACAAATAATTGTTGGTCTTGTAATAAGTGCAAAGTATGAGAAACATGATGGTGGTGGATTTCCCAAGTTGGACTATAGACCAAGATATTGAAGAAAACCAAGAAAAATGGCATAGGAAGGGGTGGAAAATCTTATTCATGAGATTCTGAAAAGTGGATGGGGCATTGCATAGGATAAAGGGAATGCCGAAGAACTCAAAATGACCTTCATGAGTGTGGAAATTTTTTTGGATATATATGTCTCTTTCATCTGGAATTGATTGTAAATTGAACGAAGGTCAATTTTGGTGAAGAATTTGGCACCATGAAACTCATCTAAGAGATCATTAATGACCAAAATAGGAAACTTGTATTTGATGGTGATTTTGTTGAGAAATAGGAAATCATGACATATGCACCAATCACCTCTTTTTTTAGGACCATAACCAAAGAAAAATAGTAAGGGCTTGTGTTGGAACAAATAACACGAACGAACAACAATTCTTGAATGATCTTTTCAATTTCATTCTCCTAGGGAAAAGGGTAGTGGTAAGGAAAAAAACTGGGGGTTGATTACTTGAAATTTAAAGAATGGCATGGTCATGGTTTCCACGGGATGGAGGTAAACCCTTGGGTGTATCAAAAACTTTTTGGTACTGGGAGAGAACATTGAGGTCAATATTTGAGGGGCATGTGTCCAAAAATTGTATGGCATGGAAATTAGCAATAACACATGAGTGGCCCTTCTTCAATAGTTTCTCCAAGAAGTAGAAAGAGATAAATTTAGTAGAACCTAGGGTAATTCCATGAAGGTGATGTGTGTGCATGTTCTTAGTAAAGCAGAGAAAGAGTTCACGAAAATCCATTGTGACATGACCTAAATTATTGAGCCATTCAAACCCCAAAATGATATCATAGCCACCCATGTCAATAGCAAACATATGCATTTTTAGATGGTAATATCCCATTTGGAGTTTGAAATTATCACATCGGCCACACATTTCATTGTACCCCAATTGGCTATCAAGATTTGGAAATTCAAAATGGGGTGTATATAGCAATGGGTGTCTTCCGCCACATGCCTATGGATGAAATTATTGGTGTTGTCACAATCAATTAACACTATGAATTTCTTGTGGTTTATGTAGCCAAACAATTTTAGCGTTTGAAGAGTGGAAAACATGGATACAATATGAAGGGGAATTTGTGGTTTCTCCTCAGGAATTGGCATATCATGAGCATCTTCAAGATGCAACATTTGGTCATCACCTTCCAGTTCAGGAAGAGATTCCACTTTGCTGGCTTCTGGGACATCGGGGGGGAAGGATGGGGTTGATTCTATCAAGAATATTTTTGTTCTTTACATTTATGTCCTCTCACATATTTTTCATCAAAATTATAGCAAAGGTTGAGGCACTGATGCTCATCCATGGCCTTTGGGGTAAGATTGTGGATGTGGAAAGGTGGGGTGGTGGGGTTGCTATAAGGAGGATCCATGGGAGATACGGTGCAAGGGTAAAATAAAGGGAGCTTGGTTTGTGCCTTAAGGACCAACTCATATTCATGATCTATATTGTAAGCTTCTTGTTATATTTTAAGCATTAATTCAATATGTTATAGGATCTTTACTGAGAGAATAACATGTACAGTATATCAATGCATATCAATGCATAT
This sequence comes from Larix kaempferi, assembly GCA_027924585.1. Lineage (NCBI taxonomy): Eukaryota > Viridiplantae > Streptophyta > Pinopsida > Pinales > Pinaceae > Larix > Larix kaempferi. The sequence goes on from BSBM01000073.1 coordinate 18,499,243, forward strand.
CAATCATATCAAGCATGTCAATCATCACAAGAAGCAAATGCATAAGAGACAATAGACACACAGAGTTTTCGTGGGGAAAACCCTAAGGTGAAAAACCCCACAACTTCCTCAGAGATAGATAGAGCAATGGTACAACCCAAGTACAAGAGATAGACTTCTTCTATGTGTTGATCCTCCTCCTCACATGTGCACCACTTTCCGAGTGAAGGATGAGTGATCAATAATGAGATGATCTAAATAGAGATTTCCCGATCTCTATTTATACTTGTCTGACATGCCTAAAATACTTATGGGGCCCACTTGTCTAACTCAGCCTAATAACCCCAATTACATTAAATCCAGGCCGACACCCACATCAGGTGGTCTAATAACCCATTGGCAAGTTAAACCACTTGCGACACTTGTCAATACAAGTGACAACACTTCCGTATAGAGGTATAATACATCTCTATAGGAGTACAATAAATATATATAACAAATAAATTCCGAAGTTACATATACATCAACACTCCCTCTTAACTAGGAAGGTATTTCTCGACACAGATCATCTGGCACAAGTCTTCTTCTCTGGATCATTGTCATCAATGCATCGTCATCGAATCATCATCATCATCACAGCTACAGCTATCTCGTCCAATCTCTGAATCTACTCGTCATAGGAAGTTCTACAGAGCCATTCCTTTTTCATACTGGATGTAGGCCCACCACCTGTAGTTCTTCATCATCACTGGTCATACTGTGGAATCCTCAGGACTCATCATGTGCGTCTGCAAAACCTCATAAGAGCATCCCCGGCCTTTTACGAGCACACAGCTCAACCTATTGAATCTCCCAGGAATTTTTACATGCCACTACACAACCTATCCATGACTACAGAGTATCAACCTAATACTCACCATACATCTACCTGATGTGTATCATCACATGATCATCCTTATCATCATCATATCTGCGATCTATCCAACAAGTAGGTACACCTCAAGACTGATTACACTACCTCTGCAAAACCTATAAGATCTCTCAAGACTAATTACATTGCCACTGCAAAACCTGCAAGAGCATCTCAGGACTGATCATATGCCTCTGCAAAACCTGTGTACCAAACTGTCACACCAATGTCTTTAGATCACCACATAGTCCATGGAGCAAAACCCAGACGCACACACACAACACTTACACTCACCAGCACCGGAGGACCAACCTACTACCATCTGGGAAAGGCTCACAGCACTTTCATCAATGACCATGGGAGTACCAACCTACCACCATGTCGGAATGGCACAGCACTTACATCAACGACCATGGGAGGACCAACCTACCACCATGTCGGAATGGCACAGCACTTACATCACGACCATGAGAGGACCAACCTACTATCATGTCGAAATGGCTCGGCAATTACATCAACGACCATGGGAGGACCAACCTACCACCATGTCGGAAAATCCCATCAGCACTTACAACTCACCATGGGAGGACCAACCTACCACCATGTGAGAATGGCCTAGCCCTTACATCTCACCATAGGAGGACCAACCTACCACTATGTGAGAATGGCTCAGCCCTTACATCTTACCATGGGAGGACCAACCTACCACCATGTAAGAATGGCTCATCCCTTACATCTTACCATGGGAGGACCAACCTACCACCATGTAAGAATGGCCCAGTGTGCATCTGTGTCTCCAGACTCATCACTTCCCTCTGGAAGGCATCTAGATCTGAAGTACACCAACTCTCCCTCTGAAGTATTCAAACTTCACTCTGGAAAGCAGCTTGGTCAACACATCGGCTATCTGCTCGTCCGTCGCAACATACAGGAGCTTCACTGCTCCTCTTTGCACCATATCCTTGATATAGTGGAACTTGATCTCAATGTGCTTCGACTTGTCATGGAACACTAGGTTCTCTGACAACTTCACACAACTCTGGTTGTCGCAATATATACAAGTAGCACTCAACTGGAGATCAAACAAATCAGACAGTAGCTTCCTAAGCCATACTGCCTCACAACTAGCTGAACAAGCTGTGACATACTCTGATTCAGCTGTACTCAATGCCACATAGGACTGCGTCTTGCTAAACCAAGAAATCACACTTGATCCCATACTGAAGCAGCACCCCGAAGTGCTCTTCTGATCAATGGCACTGCCTACCCAATTCGAATCAACATAACCCTCCAGGTTAAACTTTTGATTCACCTCATACTTGATCCCATAATCCATTGTACCCTTCAGGTCCCTCAGAACATGCTTTGCAGCTATCAGGTGAACATGTCTTGGATTTGTTAGATACTGGCTCAAGGTGTTCATTGCAAAGCAAATGTCTGGCCTTGTATTTGTCAGGTACATCAAGGACCCAATCATCTGATGATACATCGTAGCATCAACTGGCTCAGATGAAGCATCACACAGAAGCTTCAGGTTCGATGCCATAGGTGTGGCCATTTCCTTGTAGTCCATCATCCCGAACCTCTTCAGGATATCTACTGCATACTTCCCTTGTCCAAGGAAGATTCCATATGCACTTTGCCACACCTCCATACCAATAAAGTAGTGCATCATACCCAAGTCCTTCATCTCAAAATTGGCAGCAAGCTTCCTCTTTGTATCGGTAATCAACCTATCCTCACTTGTTACAAACAGGTCATCCACATATAATAGTAGAATCACAGGATTGCCTTCCTCAACCTTGTAGTAAAGGTTGGAATCCGCTTTACTCTTGGTAAAGCCCAAACTGGATAGGAAGCCATCTATCCTACCATACCAAGTATTGGGTGCCTATTTCAAACCGTATAGGGCTTTCTTCAGTTTGCACACATGAGTTTCTCTATCATGTGTCTTGAACCCGAGTGGCTACTCCACATACACTTCCTCTTCAACTACACCATTCAAGAAAGCAATCTTGACATCCATCTGGTGTATCTTCCATTTCAACACTTCAGCCAGAGCAAGTACTAATCTAGTGGAAGTGTACTTGGCCACAGGAGCAAAGGTATCTTCATAATCAATCCCTTATTTCTGGGAGAAGCCACGAGCTACAAACCTAGCTTTGTATTTCTTAATGCTACCATCTGCAGCATGCTTGATTTTATAGATCCATTTAAAAGTCACCACGTACTTCCCATCTAGTCTTGGGACCACATCCCAAACATCATTCTTCATCATTGACTGGTATTCTTCGATCATAGCATCCTTCCATTCTTTCTTTTCTACAGCTTCTTCATAATTGGAAGGTTCTTTATCCATAATGTCACAAAGAAAAGCAACATAACTAGTATGTGACCTTGTCCTTTTTCTTTCTCTGTGTTCTTCTTCTGGAATGCCAAATTTTTCTGCATCTTGAATGAGCTCTCTAGCCCATGTTGGTTTCCTCTTGTGAGGATTCTTCTCATGAGGTGGATCCACAGGTTCTTGTGGATCTTCCATTTCTCGATCTTCTTTAGGAACTGCTTCATTCATTGTGGTGTCTTGTGTTCTAGATATTCTGGGTTCTTCATTGTCTTCAACAGGTGTCTTTCTCGATTTGTGGTAAGTGTTGATGTATATGTAACTTCGGAATGTATTTCACATATATGTATATTGTATTCCTATAGAGATGTTATTATTCCTCTATATGGAAGTGGTTGTATTCCTATAGAGATGTTATTATTCCTCTATACGGAAGTGTCGTCATTTATATTGTAAGTGTTGTAACTTATACTTGATGGGTTATTAGACCACCTTGTTGGGGTTGGCCCTGTATAAGTCATGTGGGTCAAAGGGTTATTAGACCACCCTATTGGGGGTCGGCCATGTGGGTCAAAGGGTTATTAGACCACCCTAGTGGGGGTCGGCCCAGTCAGCATTATGTTAAGTGGTTAAGTTGAGGCCGACCTAATTGAGTAAAGGTCAAGTCAAGTTAGTGTATAAATAGAGAGTGTGTCTCTCTCATTTTACACATTCTATTCTCTCACTCACACTTTGGAGAGTGGCGCACTTGTGGAGGAGGAGGCTCTGCTGCTAGGAGAATACTATCTCTTGTATTCTGGTTGTATCATTGCTCTATCTATCTCTGAGGAAGTTATTGGGCTTTTTCACCTTTATGGTTTTCCCCAAGTAAACTCCGTGTCTCTTGTGTGCTTGCATTATTGTGTCCATGATTGATATGCTGTAGATTTGTTGTACATGTTGTTCTCTCAGTTAAGATCCTAGATCAGATTGAAGTAAATTCTGAAAATTTAACATGGTATTAGAGCTAGCCTGAAAGAAGGCATGATATGGCATGTATGACACTTGTTGCACTTATGATGCTAGGGCTTGATATAGCAAAACCTAGTCATCATAGCACTTTCGCTATAAATATGTTTTGGCGATGTTTTTGGATATAAAACTTTTACAGGTTGAAGATGATATCCCCACGTACCTTGTGTCCAAAGGAAAACCTCTAATTCGTTGTACTTTGTGATTTATGATCTGTACAATATAGGGTTTCTGCCTCTTCCAGATCTGAGTCAAAATCAGGTGACCTTGGGAAAAAGGTGATAACTTGGGCTAGGAAGCTCCAAATGAAATTTCGTAAAAAGAGACAGGTAGTACAAGACTGTACTATCTCCAAAAAAAATTTAGAGGCTGAAGTTGAACCAGTGACACGTGGAACGCTGTACAAGTTCTCTCTCCTATATTATCCCATAAACAGGTCACGTTGTGACACTTGGCATAACTCTCTCTCAGGGAATCCAATTGAATTCAAACCTATCAAGATGGAAAGATAACAGGTAGGGATATCTCAAGAAAATTTTTCAGAGGCCGAAGTTGAACCAGTGACATGCGGCACGTCGTACAAGTTCGCTCTCCTGTATTATCCCATAAATAGGTCACATTGCGACACTTGGAATATCTCTCTCTCAGAGAATCCAATTGAGGTCAGACCTGTCGGGATGGAAAGATAACAGGTCGGGTTATCTCAGAAAACATTTTCAGATCCTGTGGATTGAAAAGTTCAGAGTTACACTAGAAACAATCAGGTACATATTTTTGTCAAATCAAAATTATTTTTGAGCACCTTCATTCATGGCTTCCGAAATTTAGGGCTTAAGAGAAAGTTGGAATTTTTGTAATCGGAGACCACGGCTGAATGATACTCATCAAAATCGAAATTTAGAGACCAAGATCAGAATTTTTGGTTGGGCATAAGGCTGGGCTTGATCAAACCTTAGTTCGGGACTTTGATCATAAAAGTGAAAAATTAGGGCTTCTACAAAAATGAGAATTTTTGAAATCTGTGACCACGGCTGGAAGCTCCTCATAAAAATAGAAGCTTAGAGCTTTGGATCAAACCTTTTGATTGGGAAAAAGAGTGGGATTCATCAAACCCTAGTTCGAGGTCACGTCTAATGAATCCGAAAGTTTCAATGGAAAAATTGAGGAGTAAAACTTTGCAGTTTTCAAATTCTGAATATACCAGCTTGATCAGCTCATCAAGGCACATATTTCTATCCTTTAGGAAGTTTGAAATTCAAAGTTTGAATTTTTGGGGTTTCTCTGACAAACCCTATTACATCTCCAGATCCAGTTCCCGCAAATCAAGTGGATTGGGTTAATCCTAGAAGAGGATGGACTGGTCACCTGCATAAGTGAAGAAGTTCCTGTTTCAGAGGGAGATGAGGCTAAGGCCTTCCATAAGAAGATTACAAGCAATCTTGACAAGTATGGCTTACAGGTATGTTTCAAATTCTGTTCATGGTTAAGTTTATGATATGTTTGTCTTCATATCATTACAGTACAATCTTGATTAATTACTAGACTTGTCGTATTACCTTAATAGAAGATATTCATTGATTAAGGTTTTGACACTTATGATTGTACTAATGCATTGTGATTTTGTATGAGGTTTATGTTGTTTGGTAACACAAAAGGTACACCAAGAAATTCAAATCATGTTCTACTTCAAGAACATATGCTCATGGTGACATGAAGACAAAGATTCATCCATTGTAATGGATCACATAGAAGATCTACTTTCGAGGTATGTATAACTTGGTTCTACAATGGTTAACTTATGAGACATGTAGGTTACTAGCACAAGTCACTAAAGAGAACCAGAAGACATTATGTGGGTATGTTAGACATAACTAGCTAGCATGCTAATCCAAGTATGTTTTTCCTATATCAAGCTAGAATCCTACCTTGTGTTAGGATCTTATACTGTTGTGTTGTTGATAATGATTATTCATGAAGTCATAGGTTTGAATAATCATGGGTTTTATGCATATTATATCTCTTATCTTGATTGATGATTCAACTAACCAAAAGAGTCCTATGATCAAATAAGAATGTGTATGAGTAAAAGAAGACTTCCCTGAAACCTTGAATACTAATGTTTATTATCTGTGAATGATCATGAATATACATGTTTAAGATTATTGTGTTTTGATAGTATTAAGATTATACTAATAAATGTGTGATTATATATGAGACCTAAAGGATAACACAATGATGATACTAATAAGCATGCATAGTGATTATGGATGGATGTAAGTTCAAGGACAGGTAATCCAGGAAGAAAAGATCAAGAGGGAGCACACTCCAGTTGTTCCTGCAAGAAAGCAAAGGAGCACACTTCAGTAGTTTCTGCAAGGATGCAGATATTCAGAGGGAGTTGACCACTTCTCACAATCCACATAAGAATGGAGTTGCAAAAAAGAAGAAAAGACTAAGAGGGAGTCACCCAACAAACAAACAAAGATAAGTATTTGAATTGTCATTACTTGCATATTTTATTGTTTAAATAATACTGTTCAATAATGTATATACTGATGTTCCTAGAATTAGGTTGTGTATTATGCATATTAGAATAGTTGCATTGATGAACAGTATACTACTAATATGCATGGGTAGGTGGCCTATGGCACTGTACAACATTCCATTGCTACTTATCTAGAATGAAACCTCTTTGCTGACATGTTGGGAGTTGTGCACACTCTTAACAATGTTCTGGTAGAGATTGGAAGGCATCTAGAAAGTTATGGGATATGGATAAATGTTGTATTGAAGCATTGGCTAAGATAATTGCATGACTATATGACATATTTATTTATGTGTAAGAATTTGTTCTGAAAACTATGAGATGTTTTCTAATCATGAAATTTAACTTGTTGTGTAGGAAAGATCGTATGCTATCACCTACAAAAGAAGAACTACAACATTTGTTCAGCAACAAAATTATCTATTGAAGATATTGAAGTTCCCAGGATATGGGAAGAATGCCATGATCCGTCGATTATGAAGAATGATGTTTGGGATGTAGTCCCAAGACCTGAAGGAAAGTTTGTTATGACTTCCATATGGATCTATCAAGATCAAGCATGCTGCAGATGGCAGCATAGAGAAATATAAAAGTGATGAAATAGAAGATACACCAGATGGATTTCAAGACAACTTTCTTGAATGGTGTAGTTGAAGAAGAAGTGTATGTGGAGCAGCCACTTGGTTCTGAGACACATGACAAGGAGTCATATATGTGCAGAACTTGGGTATGATGCACCACTTTCTAGGTATGGAGGTGTGGCAGAGTGTAGATGGAATCTTCCTTGGACAAGGGAAGTATGCAGTAGAGATCCTGAAGAGGTTCGGGATGATGGACTGCGAGGCTATGGCATCGAACCTGAAACTTCTATGTGATGCTTCATCTGAACTGGTTGATGTCACTATGTATCGTCAGATGATTGGGTCCTTGATGTAACTGACGAACATGAGACCAGATATTTGCTTTGCAGTGAACACATTGAGCCAGTTCCTGACAGATCCGAGGAGTGTTCACCTGGTTGCTGTAAAGCATATTCTGAGGTACCTGAAGGGTACAATTGATTATGGGCTCAAATATGATGCGAATCAAAAGTTTAACCTGCAGGGTTATGTTGATTCAGATTGGGCAGGCAGTGCTGCAGATAGGAAGAGCACTTCTGGGTGCTGCCTCAGTATGGGATCAGGTGTGATCTCTTGGTTTAGCAAGAAGCAGTCCTGCGTAGCACTGAGTACAACCAAAGCAGGGTATGTTGCGATGGATGAGCAGGTTGCAGATGTATTGACCAAGCCATTGGCCAAAGTGGAATTTGAGTACTTTAGAGAGAGTCTTGGTGCACTTCAGATCGAGGTTCCTTCCAAAGGGAAGTGATGAGTCCGGAAGATGCAGATGCACATGAGCTTTTCTAACATGGTTGATGTGTTCTCCCTTGGTCGTGATATAATTGCTCAGCCATTTTTCACATGGTGGTAGATGTGTTCTCCCATGGTGAAAAAGTAAGGGCTGGAGCCTTCTCTGAATGGTGGTAGATGTGTTCTCCCATGTCGGTGGTGTAAGTACTAGATGATGTGCATCTGGGTTGTGCTTCGTGGACGATGAGATGATCTGAAGAGGACGATGCTATGATGATCAGGAGGATCATGGATGATGAGCATCAGGATGATGCTCCAGTTACTGCTCTGTATATGCATCAGGATGATGCTGGATATGATCAGTTGGATCATTTATATGTATATGTATGTACGCATCATGTTGGATGCTGGATATGATCAATTGGATCATTTGTATGTATTTGTATATGCATCATGTTGGATGCTTGGACCATGTATCTGTATATGTATCAGGTGGATGCATTGTATGATCAGGTAGATCATGCATGTTGATATGTATCATGTATTTGTATTTGTATAAGGTGGATACACTGTATGATCAGGTGGATCATGTATGATGATATGTATCAGGTAGATACTTGGTATGCATCAGGTGGATGCATTGTATGATCAGGATGATCATGATGATGAGCTTCAGGATGTTGCTCCAGATGATATGTATCAAGATGGTACAGTGATGATGATCAGTGTGATCATGAGCATCAGGATGATGCTTTGTGCGATGATGATCCATTGGATCATGAGTATCAGGTTGATATTTGGAGGTCAGAGATGATATGTGGCAGGTTGTGCAAATAGCATGTAATCAGTCCTGGGAGATCTTTCCGGTCGTGCTGCGGCACATAAATGTTCCTGGGATACTCTTTCCAGTATTGTTATGTAGTATGTAATCAGTCCTCAGATATCCGATAGGTTGAGCTGTGTGCTCATAATCAGTCCTGGGATGAGGTATTACTACGGAGACATGTAATTAGTCCTGGAGATCCGAGAGGTTGAGTTGTGTGCTCGTAATTAGTCCTGGGATGCTCTTTAGAGATCTTGTCGGTCGTGCTGCGGCACATAAATGTTCCTGGGATGCTCTTTTAAGGTTTTTTCTATCCACATGTAATCAGTCCTGGATATTCGAGAGGTTGAGCTGTGTGCTCGTAATAAGTCCTGGGATGCTCTTTAGAGATCTTTCCGATCGTGCTGCGTCACATAAATGTTCCTGGGATGCTCTTTAAAGGTATTGTGGAGGAGATGCATGTTATCATTCCTGGGAGATCTTGCCGGTTGTGCTTAGGCACATAAATGTTCATGGGATACTCTTTCTGGTCTTGCATCCGCACATAAAATTAGTCATGAGAGGCCACCTCTATGAGACTGTTCGCACAGATGATGAAGACCTATAGGTGGTGGGCCTACATCTAGTATGAAAAAGGACTGGCTCTATAGAACTTCCTATGATGAGTAGATTCAGAGATTGATTGAGATAGCAGCAGCAATGACAATGATGATGACTCGATGACGATTATCCAGTGACGATGATCCAGAGAAGAAGACTTGTGCTAGAAGACCTATGTCGAGAAATACCTTCCTAGTTAAGAGGGAGTGTTGATGTATATGTAACTTCGGAATGTATTTCACATATATGTATATTGTATTCCTATAGAGATGTTATTATTCCTCTATATGGAAGTGGTTGTATTCCTATAGAGATGTTATTATTCCTCTATACGGAAGTGTCGTCATTTATATTGTAAGTGTCATAACTTATACTTGATGGGTTATTAGACCACCTTGTTGGGGTCGGCCCTGTATAAGTCATGTGGGTCAAAGAGTTATTAGACCACCCTATTGGGGGTCAGCCATGTGGGTCAAAGGGTTATTAGACCACCCTAGTGGGGGTCGGCCTAGTCGGCATTATGTTAAGTGGTTAAGTTGAGGCCAACCTAATTGAGTAAAGGTCAAGTCAAGTTAGTGTATAAATAGAAAGTGTGTCTCTCTCATTTTACACATTCTATTATCTCACTCACACTTTGGAGAGTGGCGCACTTGTGGAGGAGGAGGCTCTACTGTTAGGAGAAGACTATCTCTTGTATTCTGGTTGTATCATTGCTCTATCTATCTCTGAGGAAGTTATTGGGATTTTTCACCTTTATGGTTTTCCCCAAGTAAACTCTATGTCTCTTGTGTGCTTGCATTATTGTATCCATGATTGATATGCTATAGATTTGCTGTACATGTTGTTATCTCAGTTAAGATCCTAGATCAGATTGAAGTAAATTCTGAAAATTTAACAGTAAGCTGAACTTTCATCAAATGTTACATCTCTGCTGATGTCGATCTTCTTGAATCCGGGGAAGTAGATTCTGTAAACTTTCGAGCTTTCACTGTAACCCATGAATATACCCTTCTTTCCCGAAGGATCCAACCTTGACCTTTTCTCTTTTGGGATGTGAGTGTATACAGGACAACCAAATATTCTGAGATGGCTCACTTCTGGTTTCTTACCAGTAAACACTTGTTCTGGTGTTTTGTTGTCAAGTAACTTATGGGGTGTTATGTTCTGCACATATACAGCTGTCTTTGCTGCTTCAGCCCATAAGTGAATAGGTAAGTCTTGGTCATGAAGCATTGTCCTTGCTGCTTCCATTATTGTTCTATTCTTCCTCTCGGTAACCCCATTCTGCTGTGGATTGTAAGGAGTAGTCAACTCCCTCTTAATCCCTGAATCACTGCATAACTTCTTGAAGTCTCCTGAAGTAAATTCTCCGCCATTGTCAGATATGAATATCTTGATATTCATGTCAGTTTGGTTTTCTATCAAGGCTTTGAATTCCTTGAAATTGTTAAACACTTCATCTTTGTTCTTCAAGAAGTAGACCCAAGTCTTCCTAGAGAAATCATCAATAAAAGAGACATAGTATACATACCCACTCAGAGAATTGAATGACATTGGACTGCATACATCAGAGTGGATAATCTCCAAGATTCCTTTTGTCTTACTTTCACTGCTTGGAAATGTCTTCTTTGTATTATTTCCCTTTGCACAACCTTTGCAAATGCCTTCATGCTTTGTCTAGATTTCAGGAAGACCTTCAACCACTTTGCTTGCAATTAGCAATGCCCTGTAATGCATGTGTGCAAGCCTTATGTGCCAAAGTTCACTTGGCTCTACTGATTCATGAACCATGGCTTGTTCTGGATGGCCCTTCAATTTGTATAATCCTCCCTCTTTCTCTCCAATCTATAGTCTTACCCTTTGGCCACATTAGGACTTGGCCGTCTATAAATGCAACCCTCATGCCTTTTGCATCCAATGTAGATATTGAGAGTAGATTCTTCTTGAGACCTGGAACATAGAGTACATCTTTCATCTTCATAGACTTTCCAGAGTCTAGTTTATAGGAGGCTTCACCACTCCCTTTTATGGGATACTGGTAGTCATCCCTAGGTTTCACCTTGTGGGGTGAATCATGTTCAGATAGATCCACAAAGGATTCTTTGAATCCTGTCATATGTTTGGAAGCCCCACTATCTATTAGCCAATCATTACTTCCATGATTAATGGTTCCAGTGAGAGCGGAAATCAAAACATATTCTTCATCACTTGAAGAATATTCACTATCTTCTCTAGCCCTCTTCCTGGGAGGTTCATCATCCTTTGCAGCATGAGCATGATGTCTTCTTTTTAGGTTCTTCTTCTTGTGAGTATCCTCTTTCTTATTTCTAGGACAATCTCTGGCATAGTGTCCCTTTTCATCACATGTAAAGCAATGGACATAGGACATGTTCCTTCGATGTCTGGGACTACCTCTATGATTCTAATGGTGATGTTTTTCTTTCCTGCCATGATGGTGAGCTTTCTTGTCACCATGTCTTTTGGAGTGAGTTGTGAGTGCTTGGCCTTCAATCCCCATCTTCTCTTCTCTAGCTACAATTCGAGCTTCTTCCTGTGAGCATTCTTCCCATAGTCTACTGAAAGAGATAAGTTTCTTTCTAGCACAAATCCCTTGGATGAAGGAATCCCATGACCTAGGAAGACCATTAAGAGTGGTCATCACCACTTCTCCATTTTCTATATCTTCACCCACAGCTTCAAGTTGTTCTTTTATCTGGGAGACCCTTGAGAAATATGACTGCACAGTGTCTGCATTCTGGATCTTGATATTCTTCAATCGATTCCTCAGGGTCATCTTCCGATTTATGTTCTTTCCTTCAAATAGTTTGGTCAAGGAAACAAACATCTCTTTTGGTGTCTTTAGGGATGAAACATGGGGGATGAGATGATCTTTGATAGAATCAGCAATGATCCTCTTTGCCTTAACCAAGTTCCTCTTGTGAAGAGCCTTAGCCTCTTCTCCCTCTGGGACAGGGACCTCTTCACTTATAGAAGTATCCAACTCATTCTCTTCAAGGATTAACCCAATCCTATACTTCCATGCTCGGAAGTTATCAGCACCTTAAAGCTTATCCTCAAGCTTGGTGTGGTGAGACATCTTAAAGAGTACTTCAAATGGAAATAGAAAAGATTTAGGTCTTACCACTTGATTTGCTGAAAAACTGGATCTCGTGCCGAATTAGGGTTTGTCAGAGAAACCCTAAAATTTCAAACTTTGAATTTCAACTTTCTGAAATGATAGAAAGATGTGCCTTGATGAACTGATCAGCCTGGTATATTCAAAAATTTAGATCTGCAAAGTTTCACCCTTCAGAAATGTCTTTTAGTCTTCCCGCATTCACTAAGGAGAACCCTGAATTAGGGTTTGAGTTTCGTGGAGATCTACCAAGAAAAAGATCTCAATCCAAAGCTCTAAACTTTGATTTTTCCAAGGAGCTTCGAGCGATGTCTTCAGATTTCAGAAATGTCAATTTTTGTGGAAACCCTAAATTTTAGGGCCAAAACTGAAATAGCTCAGAATTGAATTCTGATTGGACAAATAGATTCTCCTTGATGAGTAGAGTCAATCTGCTATACTGCTTTTCCAAAATATGTGGAGAGAAACCCAATAAACCAGAAACTTTGGTTTCCGTAACTGCACAGTGTCTTCTTCTCAGGTTAGCTCTGATACCATGTTAGATTTTGAACATTAATTCAATATGCTATAGGATCTTTACTAAGAGAACAACATATATAGTATATCAATGCATATCAATCATATCAAGCATGTCGATCATCACAAGAAGTACTCAACCTAATCTCTCAGGGCACTAACCTAAGGAGGCTCAACCGTTCCCTCAGTCATACTTCCACTACCCATATACATGAAGGTATCTTCCCAAGTGTTATTCTCGGTACCACCATAGCAACTAGATGGTCGTAGGTTGGTTTTAGGTGACCTATGGGACTTTCAATATACCTTACAGTACATGGAATTGATCCCATGTGCAGGTGCTATTTGATTTGGTATTGCTTGAAGAGGTACCAACATGAGTTACAACAGTGTCCAAGGATTGCACCAAACGAGGGTAGAATGTGACTAAGTACCATCTGTATTTGATGCGTGTATTTCTCCCCAAACATAGGTTTATATGCTAAATGACATATCTCTATGGTTATTTTAAGATGTTGGAACACGTATCTATCCTAAAAAATATTCTATCAATTTTCGGAGTCTTTGATACCACTTGTAGTGTTCGTTACCCATGAAACTTGAAAATCACATAGTATATAGAAATATTAGAATGCAATAAGATAGAAATAAGAAACACAAAACCAAAAATAAGAGACAATAATAGAAAAATATGGAAAAAAAGATCTGTGTTATTATGGGAACAATGTTCACAAGCCTCTTATGGTGGGGAAACCATTCACTTGAGCAGATCTTTATTAAAATATTATTTGCAAAACACTTCATATCCTCAAATTTCTTTAAATAGGATTTAAATATCCAAAACCCTAACTACTTGACATGGTCAAAATACAACTTTCTAATGGGTTTTAATTAATAAAGAGACCATGCTTACATTGATATGTAAAATTTAAGGCAATTTGGGGTAGGACCCAACAAGTGGAGTTGATTTTCCAGTTGGGAATCCAAAATAGGTTTCATTCGATCCTATTTCTTTCATATTTAAAAATTAGGATTGTTGCTCGTAAAACCAGAAGAGAAGCTCAAAAGTTTAATACCTGAGATAGTTTTATCAAACAAAACATCTCTTTGAATCATGACTTGTTGTTTGACTAGATCAAATAACCTATAGGATTTCCAGTCTTCGGAATACCCATATTGACGCAAGTATGACTCTTTGCATCCAATTTATTTCTATAGTCATTTGGTGTATGCTCCCATGCAATACATCCAAATTCTATAAGATGATTGAATGGAGGTTTCCTTTTGCTCCATTTTTTAACAAGATTCATGTTAAGGATTGATCTAGTTAGAATAAGGTTCAACAAATAGTTTGAGCAGTAAACAACTTCTACGTAGGATCTAGTTGGCTAATCTTTGACCTAAAGAAAATTTTGTGCCATCTCCACCAAGATTCAGTTTTTCCTTTCTTCCACTCCTTATGCTAAGGTGTCAGGGATACATATATCTACCAAGAAATTCCATTTGGTGACAGATAGTTCTCAAAATTTCTACCCACATATTCACCACCATTTTTTTATCTCACATTTCATTGGTCAATTGCATTTATTTTCATCTAATACCTTAAATTCCTTGAAATTTTGAAATACGTAACTCTTATTGTTTAAGAAATACCCAATTGTTCCTAGAAAAATCATCAATGAAGATTAAATATACTTCCCACCTACTAGTGATGGTTTGCTGATGTAGCAAAGGTCATTGAGCACAAGTTCCACTTGAGATTTTGCTCTCCACATATTTCCAGTCTCAAAGGGATCATGTTGATGCTTTCCAAACACATACCCTTCACATAATCCATTAGGGAGAATTATCCTAGGTAGTCCAGTAACCATGTCATGTTTCACCATTAGTTTCAAGCTTCCAAAATTGAACCGTCCATGTCGTTCATGCTAAATTTGGTTGTGTTCATCGATCTGAGCTATAAGTGCAGTCAGTGCTATATCTCCCTTGGGAACATCACATAACTTGTATAGTCCATATTTGGGATCAAGGAACCCTTTAACGATGATTTCCTAACTGTGTACATCCTTCACAACAAACTAACCTGGCCAAACTTCAACCTTGTTACCAATTTGGGTAAGTTACAATACCAATAACATATTTCCCCTCAGGTTGGGTGCAATATACATATTTGTTATCAAACCATTTTGAAGTTCAATATTACAATAACTAATGATAGTAAGTGCATAATCATCATCTACAAAAAGTTTATTTTCTACAACTTCACTCAAGGAAGAAAAGAGAGAAGCATGTTTAGCCATATGATGGGTACAACCATAGTCAATTATGGGTGGAAATGCGAAGGTGGGTAACACTTTGGTGAGAATCAGTGGGCGAAAAACTATAGCGGAGGTTATTCGGCCGAATAAGTTTAATTAGTTTAATTATTCGGCCGAATAATTAACTTATTCGGCCGAATAAGTTTAATTAGTTTAATTATTCGGCCGAATAATTAACTTATTCGGCCGAATAAGTTTAATTATTCGGCCGAATAACTTAGTATTTATTTGGCCGAATAACAGCTAACGGGCCACCGTTAGACCTAACGGTGGCCTCGATGTATGTGCCAAGTTTTAGCCGGACGGAGGAAACTCACGGCGCTGTGTTCAATTATTCGGCCGAATAATTATTCAGCCGAATAATTATTCTACATAAAAACTCAGTCGCGGCCTTTCCCTGTCACTTTCTCGTGATCTCGTGGACCCCTTTGGCGCTGAAGGTGGCCCTACCTCCGCGTCAACGGTCCGCTCTGTCACCTTTCTGCCACCCGATTCGTCACCGCTGTGTATCGCTGATCCGCCACCCTGCGCGTATGCCCGACGGTTCGTCCTAGCTGGAGTGTTGCTGCCACACCCCGCCTCTGTCATTCGTTTGTCCGCCACCTTTTGTTTTCGCCATCTGCACGTAATTGAGTTTTTGCCTCTCCTGCACGATCGAATTTGTGTTTCGGCCGTTGAAATCCATATGGTGGAGTCTGCGTCTGGTGTATTCCTGTGGACGTTTGAACATCACTGAGGTGCTGTAGCTGGAGACATATCGACATGGTGTGTAGAGGTAAAAGTCTTCCTATTTTCCTTCTGAAATTGTGTTTTCCTGTCTTTAAGTTTCTTATTTAAGTTGCAATTGTTATTGCAGGTTTTCTTATTTAAGTTGTTGTTGTTATTGCAGGGTTTCCTTTCTGTCTACTTCATTCGTTTTGTTTCGGCTGTTTCAAATTCGTCTCTGGGCTCTCTTCGGCCAGATTTCAAGTCGCCTGCTTTTGTTTCGGCTGCGTCTGAAGAGGTAAGTAGAACTTATTTTTTAAATTCGCCTGCATTCTTCTTGCATGCAATCGTTTTGTTTGCTTTTCGTGTCGGTTGTGTCCATGGACTCTGTCCAAATTGGCAGAGTCCAAGGGCTTTGTCCAAATTGGGCAGAGTCTAAGGGCTCTGTCCAAATTGGGCAGAGTCCATGGGCTCTGTCCAAATGCGTAGGGTCCATGGACTCTGTCCATTTGGACAGAGTCCATGGGCTATCCAAACCACCATTTGTCCATGGACTCTATCCAAAAGGGCAGAGTCCATGGACTCTGTCCAAATGGGCAAAGTTCTTGTACTATGGCCAAATTGTATGTCGAAAATGATTTAAATTTAAATATAGAGAGGAATATGGTTAGTGTTCAGTTAGTTGTTTTTTTTAAATAGTTGGATTTGCCTGTGTTTAGAAATGAAAATAAAAGTAGGACAGTAATTTTATTTGTAAAGGACATATCCCATTTATATAAAGGCTTGTTTTATTTGAGAACTTTGTCAACATGGATATGGACAGAGTTCTTGAACTCTGTCAATATGTCCATGTTGACAGAGTTCATGAACTCTATTGAAATGGACGAGGACAGAGTTCATGAACTCTATTGAAATGGACGAGGACAGAGTTCATGAGCTCTGTCAACATGGACATGGAATGAGTTCATGAACTCTGTCTATGTTTACAGAGTGCAGAGATCAATATATAAGTTCTGTTACAAACTGTGTGGATAAATAGCTATAGATACAACCAAAATTTAGACAACTAAACTCTATTTTTGATACAACAAAACTTTAAATGGACTTTAGGTACAACGAAACTATAGACATGAATAGGCTTTAATTTAGATGTACTATAGTAAGTTTCTTGCAATTGAACCATAATAGTCATAGTCATTTTGTAAACTAGATTAGGTGATATTATCCCACAATGGTCTTGAGTTTTATTTTTTTAAAGGTGGTGATTCTAGTATTATGTTTTCCTTTGTTTGCAACATGGCAAACTTGGAGAACATAATACCAAGAATCGTTACCGTTATCAGATTGAAATTGAAGACTATTGTCGAACATGGCCAATTTGCGAAACATGTCATTTAACTCCAAACATAATACTATGAACGGTAAAAAAAAAATTATTCTATGGAATAATGAGAATATTTGTAGATATAATTTATGTTTAGAGTATTAAAATGTCTTGATTAAATTATTAATTTAAGAAACTGAAAACCATTATAAAAAATGGCAAATTTGGAAAACATTTCAACTCAAAACATAATACATGAATTGTCAATTTTTATTTTATTTTGTGCAATAATGAAAATATTTGAAGATGTAATTTATGTTTTAGGTATTAAAATATCAATTAAGTTATTAAATTAAGATTGAGGTTAGAAGTTAAAACAGTTTCATGAACTCATTCTTTGACATAAAGAAATCAACCCTTCACTTAGTACTTAACTATATTGGTTCCATTCATTTTAAACATAAAAAACACTTAGAAAATTGGTACATTAATTCGTGACACATCTAACAATATTAGCTATACTCTTTTTGAGAACTATCAGATGATAAATTAGGTAAATCTAGGTCCTTGTTAAATAACTTAGTCTCTTTAGTAGTTAGGTTTTAGAATTCGTAGAATTAACATGTAGGATTTGAATATGTAATTAGTTGATATTTGTGTTTAAGTGTAGGCATTATATATCAAATGGAAAGAGAGGATTCTTTGAGGCGAAAACGTAGGAGGTCTTCACAAACTTCTAGGGTTGGTGTTACGAGTGATAATCGAAGGTTGTCAACCTCCCCTCGGGATTCTAATTTATTGTATAGTTCACATCGATGAGGTGAAAGGGGTACAAATGATTCCCCTATATCTTCTGTGGGAGAACATCGATCTCGACCGTCTATTGGTATATGAATATCGATCTTTTAACATTTATATGCAAATTGTTTTTTTGTGTGTGCAAAATTTGTATTTGTGTTTAAATAAGACTTTATTTTCATTTGAAGCAGAGCATGGTTTGGAAGACGCATGTAATTCTATAGGAAGGGAGACAGAGCAAGCAAGGGAGACAGATGAGGGTGCAGAGCAAGGTTCTCAAGAGGCTCACCATTCTACACGAGGTGGTGATGGTCGAGCTAGGACGCAATATGTTGAATTAACTGAGGGTTGTACACCCATTACAACATATCCATCTGATCTACCTCAGGAGCTTCCACGGGAAGGTGGTGATCATCAAATGACTCTTGAAAGATGTAGATCCCACTACAACAAGTTGCAAAATAATTTGTTTACTATGGATCTCCCTCCAGATAGTAAACAAAGTTTGGAGATTGTTTCGGGATCATCGCAAAACTTCATTCAATCATATGAGAATCTCGAACCAACTACAGATGGTTTTGTAGATTTGATGCGAAGACGAAGGGAACAAGTGATGGGTCCAGACAAATGGGATGTTGTGAAGGAGAGAGTGACAAAAGAATAGACCAAATCAATGTTTAATTTCAAAGAAGGTCTGAAAAAAGAAACGTTGAAAGTGCAATATTTCAAGCATCCTCATCTTGCACATCTACTTTATGATCGGTTTCTTGTAGCCTATGGTCGATTTCCATGAAACGATGAGGTTTCTCAATATTTTGCTAGATTTTTTTATGCTGAATTTTTTTTAAATATAAAGCCAGACTATACCGATGTTCATTCAAAATTTTATGGAGTTGGAAAGGGTCGAATATATGATCGAGAATGTGTGCTTAGAAATCCTACTACTCTTCGACCTCCACCCCAGATATCTCATCCACCTAGGTTGGTGGCATTAAAATCAGAGATAGAGCCCACATCTCAACTTGGGACAACTACAAGGAATTTTGTTGGCGATGGTTTATCGTCAGCATTAGTTGGAGTAGATGTGGGATTGGTTCGAGAAAGGGCTCGTTCTGCTATTCGTCAAAAGTTTGTTTATAAAACTGATGATGAGATAGATGGAATGAGCATTGAAGATCTCAGGGCATATGCGAAGGTTTGTCATGACCTAGCGGCAAATGTTATATCCAATGACACATCAAGTTTGGGAGAGGTTTGTTGACTATGATATGACTTGATCTTAATTAAATATTTTATTTATTTTGAATTGATTTTTTTTGTTACATTATATGAATGATAAATTATGTTTTTTGATGTAAAGTAATAGGTACATTATGTAAATGTTTAAATTGGTTGCAGTTTTCAAGAATGATGAATGAACATTCTTTCCACATTTCAACTGGCGAAAATCTAGAGAGAGAGGTACATATTTATTATTAACATATTTGTAATTATGTTTGAATTTGATATATATATATATTATTATTATTTTTTAAATGTTAATTTAACTATGCATCTTATTGTTAATTTGACTTATCCATGCAGGTTTCTTTAGATACCAACTTTATAAATGATTTACCATCTATTGTGAGCTAATGTTTTTTAATCTTTTTGATTTAGTTTTAAGTTAATTGGCATAGTAATTTTTTTGGTTTGCATTATGTTTTATTTATTAATACAACTTAAATTTCAGGGCGGAGATATAGGTTCTTTGCTTAATGCAGCAGATATTGGTAAAGAGGTAATTTCGTTTAGTGCTTTAATTTTGTTTATTGTTTTAATATTTTAATTTTTATGGATTTAGATTTATGAGATTCATAAATTGATTTTATATATGTTGCAGCTTGGGTCTCTCAAATCTTTTGGAGGCAAAGGAAAAACTCCTTTGGAGGATGGTGGTGGACAAGCATTTGGAGAATTTGATGTAATATTGTTAATATTTGAATTGTTTTTTGATATATAAGTTTAATATTTTAATTTTCTAAATATAGTTTAAATAATTTAAATGATATTCATAATCTTTTTTTACACATGTTGCAGGGTGGGTTGAGTCCAGGGGGAGGCCCGAGTGGAGGATAACACGGTGGACATTTTATTTTTATAGCATGGTAGACAATTTTTTTGTTGTTGATATGCATCTAGATTGAAAACATTTGTTTTGGACATGTTGAGGAGGTTTATTTTTGGACTAGATATATACATATATGGGTACATTGAACTTGCATGTTCATGAGTATTTTTTTGAAGATTATATACATGTTCTTTGAACTTACATATTTTGTGAATCTTGGTTTAAATGATTTAGTTTATTTTTGCTTATTTGACATATTTGGTGTGATTTAAAGGTTTAAAATATGTATTTGCATGTTTAAATGAATGAATGAATATGTAAAAATGAATGTTAAGAACATGACATTTTTGAATATTATGAAGTTTAAGAAATGTTATTTAGTTTAAAAATGGATGAACATAGGTTTAAAGTTCATAAATGAGGAAGTTTTGATTGAAACATGAATGAATGATAAGATTGAATATATTAAGAACAAGAATGTTATCTTTGAAGTTTTGATAGAAATATGGATGAACCAAGAAGTTTAAAAATAAATGTTAAGAACATGAATGTTATCTTTGAACGTTATGATGTTTAGGAATGTAAGAAGTTTTGATATATGGATGAACTAGGAAGTTTATGAATGTTTGAAGTTTTGATGAAAATATGGATGCACTATAAAGTTTAAAAATGAAATTTAAGAACATGTTTTAGGAATGTTAGAAGTTTTGATAAAAATATGGATGAAATAGGAAGTTTAAGAAAGTTACGAAACTTAGGAATGTTAGGAAGATTATGAATGTTATATAAGTTTTGATGAAAATATTGATGAACTAGGAACTTTAAAATGAATGCAAAGAACATGAATGTCAAATTTTTGAATGTTATAGTTTTGAAAGAGATACATGGATGAATTAGGAAGTTTAAAAGTGAACATATGTTGAGTTTAAATTTTAGGAATGTTAAGAAGTTTAGGAATATTTGAAGTTTTGATGGAAATATGGATGAATTAAGAAGTTTAAAAATGAAATTTAAGAACATGAATGTTAACTTTAAATGTTATGAAGTTTTAGGAATGATAGAAGTTTTGATAGAAATATGGATGAAATAGGAAGTTTAGGAATGTTATGAAACTTAGGAATGTTAGGAAGATTATGAATGTTATATAAGTTTTGATAAAAATATGGATGAATTAGGAAGTTTAAAATGAATGCTAAGAACACATTCAAATGTTATCTCTAAATGTTAAGAAGTTTATGAATGTTAGAAGTTTTGATAGAAATATGGATGAACTAAGAAGTTTAAAAGGGAACACATGTTAAGTTCAAATTTTAGGAAGTTTGAAAAATAAATAATATTATTTGTTCAAATTTTGATATATGGATTTTTAATTAATAATTCTTATTTTCAATGTTCAGGTACATTTGATGTGGCTGAAATCATGGCAAATGGGGATAACGGGTTTTTTTTTATAATCATAAGCGAAGATTACAGGATTGTGAAGTTTGTGTTAAATTAGAGCAATGATTTTAAACAACAATTTGATGAATTTTCATCGATTTGTTGTAAATAATCATTTCTCTAATTTAACATAAGCTTCACAATCCTGAAATTTTTTCTTGTGATTAAAAATCAAATAATCGTTGTCTCCATTTTCCATGATTTCAGTTATGTGAATTTACACAAGCGATATTTTAAATTAAAGATTTGGGGCGTAAAGTGGCGACAATTATAGATCCGTTAGATCTCATCTTTTAATTGGTCTAATAGACATATGGGTCCACGTGAATAGAGTATTTCAGACATCTAATTAAGACAAATTTTATACATTCAAGTTTTCGTTACCAAATAATTTTATATAAGCGATATTTTAAATTAAAGATTCGGGGCGGAGAGTGGCGACAACCACAGATCCGTTATCTCATCCCTTAAGTGGTCTAATAGACATATGGGGACCCGAATAAAGTATTTCAAACAGCATTAAGTCAAAAATTTTACACATTGAAGTTTTCAATATCAAATAATTTTTGAATTCAAATTTCAGCATACTAGAATACGATTATTTAAACTTTTATATATTATAGTTTTTAATTCAAGATCATAAACATAAAAATAAAAAAATATATTGTACACATTTGACAATGATATCGACAAAACCATTGATCTATTAATTTTAAATATATAGTTTTAAAAACATCGCAATGGAATGTCGTCTTCAATTATCCGTTCATGGTCATATTTGGACAGTTTCCATTTTTTATTTTTTTATTTTTTTTCGATGAAACTTGAACCAATTTTATTCGAGATGCACATACTAAATGGCTATATTGACAACATATGACATTAGTCTCATAATCCTGAAAGTAGACATAATTTTGAGTCATATGGGTTTGTTGAAAAAAATAGCCCTTTAAAATGATGGATCCTCTCTCGTATGTATATCCGTTGTCATTGTAATCTTCCAATAACTTCATTTTTTCTTCAGTGCATCGCATCAAATAATACTTCACATTTTCGCTGTTGTCGACAGGTGCAATCACAGCAAAAACATCTCCTGTGCAAATTACAATTGATGTCAGGATTTTTAATTCAATTAAATTGACTAATATACCTGTGTAATGTAAGGTGAATGACAAGAATGAACAATTGACAAAACAGTGGTATTTGATCATTACCTTCTCTTACGAGATCTGAAATTCTGTCGCCATCAGATGATATTGCTATATCTTCTGATTCTAATTCTTCAATGCTTGCTAGTTGCGTTTTTCCTTTAGGATTAATTTCTGTGTGTTTCCAATGTTTCACGTAGTTGTTCGTTATGTTTTCACAAACTTCTGTAGATTCAATATTTTCAATGCAAATATGACAAAAGCATGATTGCTTTCTACTGTCAAATGCATAAATGTTTTTGAAGGCTTTTGTTTGAATAGGGTGAAAATCTCTAGTCCCGTGTATGGTGCTAGCGTCGTATGGTGTTGATCTGCATAAATATTTTGGAAGGATTTTGTTTGAATAAAGTGAAAATCTCTAGTCTCATGTATGGTGCTAGCGTCGTATGGTATTGATCTATTTATATATTGGATCCCAACATGCCAAAAAAATCTACACAATAAATGATGAATCACTTTCAAAGAACAACTTTTAATGTTAGTGTACATGTAAGTACATACATTTTTTTAAATTTCAAGAAATAATATAAATTAAAAAAATAGTGTACATACCTGCGCACATCTTTTGATTGTTGATTATAATCATGGCTTAGATTTAATTGACACCGTTGGACAACCTCTACAGCTGAATGAAACCGTGCAGAAGAATAGTTCATTTTCCATCTTCGAAGTGCTCTTTTTACGCATGCTCCTGCACCATCATGTTCACCTTTTCCATGCCTAGTTTCAAAGAAATTCCAGCGATGTTTAATGTTCGGCACTTTATGAAGTCGACATAACCAAAAAAATGATCGTGAAGATTTAAATTGACCCGCACATCCATCAGACCATATCCAATGCTCATTGAATTTAACTTCGCATTTTTTCAGTGAGTCATAGAAAATATTTTCTATACAATGTTGAACAAAATGTGTATCGTGTGTACGATCATCGCTGATATAGAAGTGATATTCTTTAATCACATCTCGATTGTCACATGTGCTTTCAATGCCATCAATATCCTATTGAGAATGTCTATATACAACATGGACAAATATCGAAACTTGGTCAGAGTGATAGTATTCACTCTGTATCTCTTTTTGTGCAGCAAATGTATAGTTTTCAGCAAAATCAACCATGGACAAAATTGTTCCGGGTGAAAAAATTTCACGAGACTATTTGAATTGAAGATCTTGCCATCGTGCTCTATGTGAATGCTGGGTGTATTTATAAATTTCGCTTTCAAAATTTTTGAGAAAATCTGTCACGCATATCTTGTCTTCTAGCAAATCAATTCTTTTGGAATGTGAATCACTAGAACTTGTACTATAATTGATGTATTCGTATCTCCTCCAATCAACATTTACATTTGACAATGATTGATCATTATCGATAGGATATTTATTGTGGAATAGCACCAGATTTCCACAATGATGACAATGTTTTTCATTGACACATTTCTTTGAATAAAATACTTCATCGTGATTTCTCTCACATAAAATTTGAGATATGAATTCACGTATTGCGGGCGGAGGTGGTGAATTTGTCCAAAACATTTTACCAAATTCAAGAAACGTGTCATAATATAACTGAAATTGCACATGATAATGGCAACAACATGTATCACATATAGTAATAGGTCTAACATACCATGGTTTTTGTTGCACAAATGTAGTGATTGATATATTAATTCCACGATGATCTTCCTTGAATTTATTGAACAATTGTACTTGTGTCATGTCCATTATATGTTTTGGTTGGCTTTCATATACATTTCGTGATATTCTTTTGCGTATCACATCTCTTGAATTTGGTGAAACTCGAGCATGTTCCAACCAATATTCTCGTACAATATCTTTAACACCTGCTCCCAATCTATCTTTGTAAGGTTGTCTACAAATAATTTCCCAGCAAACAAGTTCATTATTTTCATCTATTTGCATTCTGAATTTGCTATGTTTGTATAATGTCTTTCTTGATGTTCCAACTGCTTTTGCTAGTTCTGTTGTCAAACGCTTTTGTTTAGTACTAGCTGAAAGAATTGCTTTACGTGCAGCACTGATATTTTTCTTCTTGGATTTTCCAAATTTTTTTATTGCATCACCTATATTTTCCATCACATTTTGTTTTAATTTCGACTCTTTTGTCGCTTTGTGAATACCCAATAATGATGTAGTACCTTTTAACTTCTTGGACACTAATAAACATCTCAAAATTTGTACTTGTCTTGCTATTGAGTAATCCTTGAGAACTTCATCATAAAATTTTGTAGCATGATATCGTGCAACATGTATTGGTAGTTTTTCTCCATATTTGTCGCAATCAATGTCTTCCAACATTTAATCATCAATGGTAAAAGTACCTATACATCAAGTTAAATTTAATTTAACATATATCCAAAAATAAAATTCATTATAAAAAAATGAATTTGGAAAATATATGATATGTACATACCAGGTCCAATTTTTGGATCTTGAACTTGATCTTCAATATTGACTTCATCGACATTAGCATATAAATCACTATTTACATCTTCTACAATGTTCTTTTCAACTTCAATTTCTTCTTCTTGTACTCTATTTTCAATTTCCATCTCTTCAACATTATCAGGTAAATCTGTATTTATATCTTCAATAGTTCTCTCTTCCGTTTCGATAACCCTTTGTTTTTTGGCAATATATCTGAGTTTTTGTTTCTCTCTATTACCATCATCATCACATTTACGATCACCTTTTTTTGGCGTTTTCTCTTATTGCCCATGATTTTTTAATCTATAGATGATAAATTAAAGAATCATTACTTTATAGTAAAAATAAATAAATTAAGATTTAAAAACATTTACGGAATTTATAAAAACATAAACTAAAATTTACTTCACCTTATAAAATTTTTGTAAGAGTCTTTTGAAGAAGATCTCTTTGGAATTAACTTTCCTTTGAAAAAACTATTTGAACAAAAATCTTCTTTGAAAAAAACTTTCTTCGAAAGAAATAAGAAACTTCTTGACAATAAATTACCTATCCATTGGAAAATAATAAGAACACCTTGTAAATAAATATTTGTTGAAAAAATCATTAAAAAAAAACTTCTTTGAAAAAATATCTATGGAAAAAGCCACTAGGAAAAAGTACTTTGAAAAAAAACTTATTTGTAAACATATCTTGGAAAAAACTATTGTAAAGAAATAACTTATTTGCAAAAATACTTTGAGTAAATAAATCTTTGAAAAAACTCATTTCAAAAAAATAAGAAGTGCAAAACTACCTTGGAAAAAAACCCTTTGCAAAATACCTTAGCAACACAACTATTTGAAAAAACCCCTTTCAAATAAATAAGAAGTGCAAAATTATTTTGGAAAAAAACCATTTGCAAAATACCTTAGCAAAACAACTATTTGAAAAAACCTATTTCAAATAAATAAGAAGTGCAAAAAACTTTGGAAAAAAATCATTTGTAAATTATCTTACCAAAACAACTCTTTGAAAAAATCTCTTTCAAAGAAATAAGAAGGAAAAATACATTTTTTTTGCAAAAATACTTTGGAATACACACTTTTTAAATACAATCCTTGCAAATAACCTCTTTGCAAACATGTCTAAGAAAAGAAATATTTTGAAAAAACTCCTTGCAAATATGCCTTAGAAAAAAAAACACCTTCAATGTGCCTTTTGGAAAAAAAAAAAAAAAAGAAACATACTTTGTAAAAACCTCATTTTGCAAAAAATGTCTTCTGTGTAAATATACAATAAGAAAATAAATATTTTGAAAAAACTCCTTGCAAATATGCCTTAGAAAAAAAACACCTTCAATGTATCTTTTGGAAAAAAAAAAAAAAAAAGAAAGATACTTTGTAAAAACCTCATTTTGCAAAAAATGTCTTCTTTGCAAATATGCAATAAGAAAAGAAATATTTTGAAAAAACTCCTTGCAAATATGCCTTAGAAAAAAAACTCCTTCAATGTGCCTTTTGGAAAAAGAAAAAAAAAAGAAGAAACATATCTTGTAAAAATCTCATTTTGCAAAAAATGTCTCCTTCTTTCAAACTTAGTTTGACAAAAAATATGCGAAGTTAAAACATGCGAAAATAATGAATCAATTTTAGATTTATTTATATGAGTATGGAAAAAATAATTTATTTTTTTTTCGGCCAACGAGTTTTTTTTCCGTTTCATTATTCGGCCGAATAACCTTCACTATAATTAACGGTGTCGTTACGGAAAAAGGTTGTTCGGCCGAATAACCTCTGAAACATGAAAGATTCACATTCCTGCAGAATTTTCAGGATTCTCCATTTTTGGAAGAGAAAAATCACCTCTTACACAACAAAACGAATGTCGGACTTGATACCAGTAGGTTCATCATTGAATCTACTTTATGTGGGTATAAATGTTGTTGTATATAGATAAGAACTGATATTTTTTAAGTTTTATTTTCGTAACATGTGTCGAGTTAGGATTCAACTCTTTAAAAAAACGGTGAAAAGAAAAATCCATAACTTTAAAAATACAGCACCAAAAAAATTGAAAAAAATGTGGGACTCTTAATTGGCGTGTCTACTTCAAAAGGGTGTTCGTATATTTTTTACTTTTATAACGGATTGAGAGAAAAGTGGCGCGACAAAAAAGATGTTGAAAATCGACTGAGTTTCCCCATTGATCAACTTTAAAAAAATATAATAATTAGTATATAGATCCAATGGTTACAAACGTATAGTCAGGCACTAGTACATTGTGTGTAGATTGTCGTAGCATTTTCTGTTTTTGCAAAAAACAAGTCTAACAACGATTTTAGTGGCGCAACAAATCATAACTATTTTGTAGTCTTTTCATTTTATAAGAACACACTGTCAAACATTTGCGAAATCGACATATCAAATCTTAATAAAAAAAATTGAAAAAATTATGAATAGAAAGCTAACATAATTCTATAAAAGTTTTCTTTTTACTGCAAAGTGAAATTTTAAACAAAAATATCACTTTTGTTCGCCCGAAGTTGAAAAACATGAAAAAACCAGAATTATTTTCTCACGAGACCCCCCAAAATAGACACCCATCTTCATTTTTTCACCCATCCACTCACTTTGAGTAGTGTGGGCATGTAAGGCCTCATAAGTACTAATAGAAAATGTATAATTATATGACATACCTTCTAGAATTCAGTGCTAAGCATTGGTCAATTTCCCGGTCAACACGTCTACTTCAAGTTTCCCGATCTTTTCCAATTCATTAGTCTTCATCCAACAAGCTTTCTCCATATGTCCTGATTTCCCACAATAATTATAGGTCTTCTTCTTCCTATTCTTCTTAGTTGCATCATCACATTTATTCTTCTCAATCTGGTTTACATGTTCCTAACTTTTCTCCAGGTCACCTTGTTGACCTCTTTCTCTGTAGTCTTGTCAACCTTTTCCCTTCAATAAATGGGATTGTTTCCTAACACTTAATTTACCTTTGTCAAAAAATATTTAATTTTCATTAATCAACAAAACATAGAAGGAATCAAGGGCCCATAGTCCTTACCATCTTCTTTCTGGGATTCCCAACTAGCACAGAAGGTTGAACATAATACAACATAGGGGGTTTTTAGATTCACGAGGATCAATTCAATGAGTTCGTTGTCATCCAATTTCAACTGCAATTCCTTGACACAATCCAAGTAGTCCTCAATCCTTTCAAAGGAGAGAGGATATAGAGAGATACTCTTTCTCAATCTACATGACCTGAAGTTTGTCGACTTTTTCAAATGGACCCTTTAGTTTCTTTCATACATCGTGAGGTTAATCGATCACACTTGTATGAAAATGAACTCCCTTGAAATGTAGGTGGTATTTATTCTACAACATCATACTTCTTTCCATCAAGAATGAACTTCTATTTAGCATCCTTTGGATCTAAGATTGTAGCCTTGGTAACTTTCAAGAGAGCCTTACTTTTCAGCAAAGTATCCATATCATGTGCCCATATTCCATACTTGTAACCATTTAAGATAACAAACTCTTTCTTGGAATCCATAACATTGATCTGTCATTCTAACCACTGATATAATCTGCAGGTTGAAACCCATAGTCAATAACAAATAAATACAACTCAATAGAGCATGTCCATGTGACACCGTAAAATACTTGTAGACAATATGGTATGTCTCATACCAACATATATGAAACCATGTCGTAAAAAATCAGTGAATTAGAAGAAAACATAAATCAACAAGTTAAGAAATTCCAAGAAGAGTTAGTGTCTAAAGACATCATTTCAATACTTAAGAACATAGTGACAGTACATCAAAATGAATTCCTTTCACATCATTTCACTTCTTTCACATATTCATTACATGATCCATAGGATCATCCTTTTAGAGGTCCAATATGTAACCAACTCCCTTAAAGTGAGGAAGAATGTTGTTATAACCAAATTTGGCACTTCTTCGTCCGTGATGACACTTGCATGTTGTGCTCTCATGACGACAACTCATGAGGCTACTTTAGGTCGCACAAAAGGAAACTTTGGATGGAAGATCCATATTTGGTACCTATATTAGGTGGCCTTAACTTATTCATGGTCCATTCAGAATTTTGGGAGCTCATGACCACATTTGGAGACCAAAACTTCTCCTGAAAAACCTTAAAATGGCAGTTTTTCCTCATTTTTTCACCCATGCGTAGGTTGCACATGGCTCACTTGCGTGTTGTGAGCACCTTGCTCCATATTTCACCAGTGTGTGCCTTAGTAAAAGTAAAAAAATATCGAAAATTGGGTGGTTTTGGAACCTCCTCTCCCAGTCATAACTACTCCCTCTTCGACCAAACCTTTTTATTTCACTATAAAAGAGAGGGAGAGGGGCCATGAATAGGAAAAATATCCCATGTAATGTTATGTTGTAGAAATTTTGACTCCTGTCCCCAACACTTGTGCCCTAGCTTCTCATAAACCCTTGTACATTTGATCAGAGGTTGGGATCCTTGGAGGAGAGAAACAAGAGACCTTGAATCTTGGTTTCATGAAGTGCCTTGATTGAAAGAAGGTAACATTATTTATTTGATTCATTCATTAATGAAATAATAGTCATTCTTCTCTTTCCAAATATCCGTGTTCATGTATATCTCATATTTGATTGTAATTTGATGTTTATGCTCTTTTAAATGTCAATTACTTATTTGTAGTAGTCAAATTGGTTTGAGGAAGGTTTTTGGAATGGTTTTCTAGGTTCCTTGATTGGATAGTAAGAGGAGGAATAAAGAAGAAGCTTGGATCAACCTTCTTTAATAAGGTACATACCCTCTTAAACCCTAAATATTTTTCTTAATTATTATATTTGCAGAACCTTAGATGTCTGTCTGTCAACCGCATATGTTGGTGGCCTCACCCCAGCCATAGGAATTTTTCCCTGACAACAAATGTGTCCACATATTTGGGCCCTATCACATAACAACCTCCTTGAAATATTCCCATTTTATTCCATATTTTACGGTTCTATTTTAATTTCTTGACCAATCGATCAATTAGGATTGGTTCGTCGGTTTGACTAGTCGTGAGCCTAGTCAACCAACTAATCAACCATTCATTAAACTTTCCAATAAACCATCAACTATCGATCGTTTATTTTCAGAAGATCCAAAGGTATGATGAACAAACAAGGCCTGTAATTCCAACATAACACTTCGTAGTTGGGATAGACTAGAGGATATAATTCTAATTGCTTGAAGTAATGCAAGATATGGAAGAACAAATGAAGATTAGTCGAGGAAGATAAAAAGAAGCACAAGATATAAAGAAAATTTATGTAGATATACACAAAATTGATATTAGTTACAAGGAGGGAGATAAAGTATTTTTGTGAGTAAGACCACAAAAGAGCTCTATTAAATTTGGAAAGGGATCAAAATCATTGCCACTATTTGTGGGGTCATTTCTCATCATTGAAAAATTGGGATCAATTTCTTATTGACTTGCACTACCATCATCTCTTAAACATATGCATGATTTTTTTCATGTTTCTATTTTACCGCATTAGACCCTTCTCATGATATTGATTCAAAGAAATTATAGTTAACAAACAAGGGGAATTTGAAGGCCAATCTAATTTGCATACTAGACCAATGCACTCCATAGCTTCAGTATCATTTGGTAGACTAGGTAAAGGTCTAATAGGATAGTTATAGTCCCAAATCAACTAGTTGGGAAGACGTCATTGAGATGCATCAACAATTTCCATATTTGTTTTAGAAATTCATGACAAAGTTTTATGAAGAGTAGGTGTATGTAATGCCATATTTTGTTGGACATAATATAAACATCATAATTTATTATTTGAGGGCATCCTCATTTTAAATATGAGTTGGTTAAATAAATAGATATGTTTAACTTTATAGATTTAGATCTTTAAATTATTGTTTTGATTATGATTGATGTATTTTGCAAGTTCATTTGGTGTTGGATAAATTTGAGGAGAAAAAATTCATGGAGTTGATGATTTAGTTATAAATGTTAAATTTATCATGACATAGTATAATGCTACTAATTATGGATTTTTTTTTTTGAGGTGGGGGGGGGGAATTAACACATGGGCTAGTTTTCAATTTTTTTAACAAAAAAAAAATTGCTAATTCCCATTTTTTTCTAAATTGATTTTTTCAAATTCTTTATGATAAAAATAATTTACTCTTAACATCGTTAAGATTGTCTAGAAACTATATAAAATCCTACGAAATTTTAATATTTTTACAAAAATAATACCAAACATTTTATGGTTGAAAATTTATGAAATAGTAAGAGTCGCCAAGGGTTACACACTTTAAGAACATTATGGATCCTAAAATTTTTCCCTACTAATAATGGTTTAATAAGTGTAACATGAAAGGTGAGAGATGGAAAAGGGCACTAGATTGCACCATATTGTGTATAATTTGAATTAAGTCCAATTACTATGATTTGTTATGTATTGAGCATTGATTATGTTAAATTATTTTGTTGGGTTATTTGATGAGTTGGTCTTAGTTTGTGTAGAGACATGAAACATGTTTATCAATTGACTTACACATGGAGGATGGGGTTGTATGAAAGGTTTACATGGTATTATTGAGAGATGAAAAATAGAGTTTGTGTTTCTTCCTACTAGCACTCATTTTCATAAAATGGGATGAAAATTATTAGTTATAACCCAAATATTTTAAACTTCTATGGAGGTGGGTTGCATACTCGGTCACTCATAAGGTCTAGTTGAGGGCATGCAATAAGGTGCTACCCACATTCCTCAGTAATCATTATTCTCTCAAGAAGATAGTAATTATCATCCCCCACCAAGGAAAACTAATACTTGAAGGGTATGGTCCACACTCATTATAAGGAGAACAAAGATGAACCTCAAAAAAATATAGAAGTAAATACAAGAGGATAATGAGAAGTTGGTGAGTTAAATTGAAGAAAAGTAAATTTATTTTAAAATATAAAATAGTAATTTGAGAGTTTGGTTGTATGCATGCTGCTTGTTTGAAGTGGGGAAAATTGAGAAGTGACCTAAGTTGCATGATGTTATACTAGTTTTGATACTCTTTCATAGGGACCCTAAGGAAGAACATTACCCATTGGAAGTAAGTAGGGTGGCCAGACAACATCATCAAAGATTGGTAAAGAAAACATTGTTGAATTCAAAAATTGAAATGCTATTATCAGGCTTAGTAAGTTGATATTGGAAGAAGAATTTCATAGATTTAGTATAATATATATTTTAATTATAAAGTTCTCATCCATGATTTAAATTATGTAATTTCACACACACACAACATTGATTTTATTGTCTTAGTATTGTTAGAAAAACAATTTGATTCGTATATTTTTCAAAATAGTTTCACACTAAATATGTGTACATGTATATTGACTCATATGTGCGTGTGTGCATGTGTATTTTGTAATTGAAATGCTTACATATTTTGTAAAATGTGATTGAAATTATGTTAACCTTTATCATAGTAATGTAATATTGGATTTTTAATTATTTTGATATACAATTTGATCCATAATCCATATATTTCATCATAGATATTACCAAATAATTGATTATCCATGTCGAATATGAAACTATTTGTGTGTGTTTGCACACATGCTTATGCCAAAAGGCACTTGCTAAGGGTTGTGTAGACCTTAGCAGAGTTCCAAAGGAAACAATAGAAATGAACAAAACAAATAGAGACAATTATCTAGCATGCAATAAAATCTAAACTAAACAATACTGAAACAAATATAAATTTACATTTTTTGTGCATTCTTCATTAGACAGTAACAAGCAACAACATGATATAAAGAATAAATAATTGCTTTTGTATTAAATGCGTATACATGGAGTAGAATCACCTCGACGAGTACAGTGGATGGGGCCACTGCAGTTGTTCGAGGGAGGGCCCATTGGTCTCCTAGGAGTCTCTTAGTCCTCCAGCCACACATCATGCAACAATCTCAAACAAGGTGAGACAGGAGAAAAGAAGGTTGACTCCAATCTCAGGAAAATTTGGCAAAATGACAGGTTATGGAAGGGAATGGAGAATTATGCATGATGGGGGACCTTGAGGGTTCATTTATAGGAACAATGGATGGATTTGGGGATAAGGATCAAGACAGATTTTTCCATCCTAGACCCTCTCTATGATTTGTGCTGAGTCGGATTTTATGCCCAGGTTTCCTCTTTTTGCTGGGAGAAAAGAAGGAAATAGCCAAAAATCATGAGGAGTCTAGGTTGTTTAGTTTTTGAGATTTTATGTGATTTGGATCACTTATTTTGAAGTTTTTTGAGAGACTTGGGTTGCTCATTTCCTAGGAATATGAGTGACTTGATTGTAAAATGGCCCCATTTGGTGTTTAACTTTGGTTTTTGGCTTTTGTGTTGTTTTGTCAAGGTCCAATAGGTGCAATCATGTGAAAGTGAGATGGAATGATTATGCAAATAGACAATTGAGATGATGACATGGTTGGTGGACAAATTTGGGTGTTAACAAATTACCCCCTGGTGTGTGAGGTCAAGAGGGCATCATATGGCTCACATACATCATAGGATTCTCTTTTCTAGAGATAAGTGTGATGGTGACATAGATGATGGAGACTTCCTTTGGAGGGAAATCACCTTCCCAAAGGAATATAAGGGTCTTCACCTACAAATACAATTCTCAATATGGATGAGGTGCATATACTATCAAATATATTGACTATGAGGACATTCCCATGCTCATATCAATGTCTCAAAATAGAAAGTGGATCTAGACCCATACGGAACCTGATCATTACATGGATAATTGTTGTGTACATAATAAGTGTCTAGGAGGGAGCCAAATCGAGGAACATGATCATGGTCCAACCATGGATGATATAAAGAATTGATATTGGAATGTAATGTACCTAATCTGATCGTAGGCACATTAAATCAAAATATTTGCAAAAGTTAACAAAAAATGGATTGCTAGGAACACATGACTAGCTAGTTTGACTAGAATTCTGAAAGGAACATCCAAACTTCACTAAACATTCCCAATTTCTCCCAAGATGAATTTAAGACCAAATAGGATGAAAACAAGGCCAATACCTAAACATTGGCACATTTATGGGTACTTCACGCCCGGGTAGACTCCTTGGGATAAACCCAAGGCTTCAAGGCAATTGTGCACGACACTTCTATGGAAACTCAAGGATTATGGTGCTCATTGGAGGTAATAATACCTAAGGTAGGTTAAGTGGACTATCCACAACCCACTACGAAAATTATACAAAGTTTTAGAAGCAATTTGACATGGATTTGGAGGCCAATAAGATAAGTGCACTACCTAGGACTGTTAAGCTAGTCTACTTCGAGACAATTCCAAACGACCTTAGAGGGTCACGAATTTCAGAACCAGTGATTGGGATGGATTTATCATAATATTATAAACCTGCAATAACTCATAGACTAACAATTGGACTAGCATAAACCAACTTATTACAAATTCTGTGAAACTAGCCAAATTTACTATGCTAGGGAGCAAGCATTGAAACAGAGAAATCCAAACAGCCTTAGAGGCTTAGGAATTCACCAAAAGAAATAATATTTGAGTTCAAACACATATAAATTAACAACATCGAGCTTACATTGGAATTTTATAGTAGTAATTGATAGCATTTTGTTACCAAACTTGCATAGAGTCCTCAACCTTTAATATTTTACAATAAGGAAGCTGGAAAGCATCTTGAGTATGAGAATGAAAAGAAGGGTTGGAAATGCTAAATCAAAGTCATGGACTGGAAATGATCATATGGAATATCATGGTAGGCACAAGAACAATTGATATGACTCTCAATGGGGGTGCAATTGCTCCATTTGCTCTCTTCTCTGCATAAATCTCACCACAATCAAAATAAAGATGCATCAATCTCTACACCAACTCTAGAGATTCGAATCCTTCAAGATGTGAGTTGTATAAGACTTGAAATTTAGACTATAATGGTTGTATTGACACTATGAAGATGACTGGAATAAGGTTGCAATGGGGAACATCACCCAAAGATGGCTAGGGGCACACCTCCCGAGCCTCTGAGAAGCAAATCTCTCAAACAAATATCCAAAGTGACAAAAGATGTAAATTGGGGTGCAACACCTTATTGTATAACATGAATGGGTCTCCAAAATACATTGAATGTATGCATTTATCTCACTAATGCACCCTCATTGACTGATTTCAACATCTACAACTTTTACCTTCCTTTTTCCTTGCTTTGTTGCCTTTCCACTTGGACTACTTTTTTGCTTTTGGAAACATATTTATTTTCTTGGATTTTCTCTACTTTTCTACTTTTCCTATTATTTTTCTTGCTTTCCTGCTTATTTCTTCTTTTATGGACTTTCTTTCCTTTCTGCATGCTTTCTGCTTTTCAAAGTTGGCTACTTTTGTGGTGCCTTCCATTTTTTTAGTGTCTTTGTGGATTTTCTTTGATTTTCTTCTAGTTTCCATGGTGGATGAAAACTCATAGAGTCCACAAGACCACTTAGGTGCACTCCTTGGCCACCTAGGCACATCCACTCGACACAAAATTAAATAATAATAAAATAATTACAAATTAATCATGGTACACTATCGTATGTTTCAAAAATTAATTAACTTGACAATTAATGCCTCGAAACTTAACCCCTTTCTTATTAAATTTTTATGCCAGAATCTATAGGGGTTTAATATGTAGCAGAATGACCATAAAGCCTTAGGGGGGGTACATTACATTTCTTCTCCACCAAAAAATTGCTTGTCCTCAACAATTGTAGTTTTGGAAGTTACAAACCTTGCTCAACTATTTTGTCTGGTGGTCTACCAGGAGGAAGGTTCCAAAAACCTTCTCATACCATTGGATTCCACCTTGCTTATTTCCAACAAAAAGAGTCTTTTGAAGACTCACAAAACACCAAGCAAAAACATAGTGTGTCCATCCATCACAAAATTTCCCACTTGGGAAATCATGCCATTGTTTCCCATGGATAGACTTCTGAAAGTTAAGACTGACTCGCCCTCCAAGATCCCATTGATCTTGTTGCATACCTCTCAACAATTCAGTCCCTTGGAACAACTTGTCATTCCAAAGGATTCCAGGGTCCCACACACATATTAAAACCAATGACTCTGAGAATACTTGCCATTTGATCCAAAAGAGTTTGGATCTTCTCTTGTGCCTCAAAAAATATTTATTTTCCTACTACATCCAATATTCCATGAATGTAAGTTAATCCTTTATCAGGTGGCATGCCTTGTGGGGTTCTCCATGTCTCAAGACTGCTCTCATACTATGTGAATATACCACTTGACTAGGATAGGTGTTGATGCCTAGCAAAATTATCTGCTTCCCATCATAATCCTTGAAACTTATTTGAATCAATTGATAATTCATGGACTGATCTCCAATGGAGTACATGCATTGTACTCCTGATACCAAGCTGGTGTCAGCAACATTAACAACATAAAAATTATCTATTAAGGTATAACATCCTATGGTTACTTGCATATTTGAAATCCATTTAGTACAATCCATGGAGTTATTACCTGGTATGATGACAGTGAAACCTTCAAAGGTTTCAGTAGGCAGCCTAATTCTTTCCACCAAGTATGAGTCAATGAAATTATGAGTAGCACCTCCATCAACCAAAATTATAAATCTCTGCCCTTGTACCACTCCCTTGAATCTGAGAGTGTGGAGAGAGGTACTACAGTCATGACTACAATCTTACCACTTGTAGGTGGTAGGTGCTTTTCATCTGCTGTCACATAACCACCATCTACCTCAACCAATTCTTCCTCAACTTCACTTTTTGAAAATAGCTCGATGTAATGTGCCTTTCCTTTAGCACACTTATGGCCCAAAACCCATGGATCCTAGCATTAGAAGCACAACTTCCTCCTCCTTAACTCATCTCGATCTTTCATAATATTATTCCTCTCGAAATTTTCAGCTGTACCATTTTGGAAGGATCTATTATCTTCGATATTACGGGGAAAGTTTGTCTTATGTAATGCCCACCTTAGCACTTATGTTTGATTTTGGTTAGTTTGGACTTATGATTATTTAGATTATTTGAGACCTATGATTGATCAGACTACTTTTGAGACCTACGACTGATTTGACTATTTGAGAGCACTGGTTTGAAGTGACCCGGAGTGATTGCTTTAGATTTTATATGCGAAATAAAAATGGCTAGATAAATGATGATTTATAGATATACTCGACTGACTGAGAAAATGAAAAATGTTGAAAGTACTTGAAAATAAAAATGATGATTTACTTATACTCGACTGACTGAGAAAATGAAAAATGTTGAAATTACTTGAAATGAAAAATGATGATTTGTTTATACTCGACTAACAGAGAAAACAAAAGGATGATACAAATGTTTATTAGTGCAGGGCTACTAATATGCGTTTGAGTGTGTGTGCAGTGGCAGGTAAGACGATTTACCGACTGACCCACAATGGAATTATAGGGGTCGTAAGGACGGAAAGAACACTTAGGGGTACGACGACTGACTGTCAACCCCGAATTAGCAATTCACGCACGGGCGAAGCCGTTTCAGCTCACCCGGGGAAGCGTATGCCGTACGGGCAAGACCATAACGATTTCGTCGCGTGCGATGAGTTGAGGGGTTCGCAATAAGGAGATCCTTATCCCTCAACATCCTTAGTATCCAAGGAGCGTAGTTGAGAGATCGCGGTAACGACTCCCGATCGCTACGCAGTCCCCATAAGAAGAAAGAAAGATACTGTCGGAAGGGCCCGCCGAAGAGGAACCTAAACAAAAGAAGAATGGAGAAAGAAAACTACTCATACATACATAATTAAATACATGTAGAAGTTTTAGAGAATTTAATAATAAATTATTCAATATTTTATTATTATTATTATTATGGTGATTATGCTATTATGGTTGAGAAAGAAATTTGAAAATTAAGTTAATGTTCTTTTCTTTTATAATTAATGGAAATATATATTAATTATTTCAATTTTTTTTTTTTAAAATGGAATAAAGAATTATTTTAAATATTTCCTTATTACTATAAAAGAAAAATAAAAGACTATAAATAGATTAAATAATTATTTGAATAAAATATTTTATTTAGAATTAAAAGAATATATATATTTATATAGATATTTTTTTTTTTTTTTAAATCTCTCAAAAAAATTAAAAATTCAGATGCTATTTCATTAAAAAAAACAAATTCTGCTATAAAGTTTTTATTATTTAAAAGAATTTAAATAAATAAAAACAACTAGTTACCAAAAAATAATGAGTAAACTAATTGAAAATCAAAAAAGAAGTAGAATTCTCCTACACCTAACTCCCACTGATCTAGGGAATTAGGTGCACCTTGAAGACATTGAGACACATGTATTTGAGAATATTGTTAATTAGAATATTAAATTAAATTAAATAATGTACATGGACAGACACATGGCAAAGGAACTTTTCCTATATAAAGAGGGAGGAGAAAGAGAGAGGGATCTCTTGCTCCCTAATGCTGGATGGTCATCATAATCTCGGATTATGCTATGATCCTTGGAGTTGGGATTAGCCGGAACGAGGATTGGGAGATCCTTTCGGGAGGCTATTAGTGTGTGTTCTTATGACCCCATGAGCTCAGGGGTTTGAGGTGAAGAAGATTAACCTCGATACAGTAGGGTGGTCAACCGAGGGGTTGTCGGTAGCTTGTCAAGTGGATCGACTGGAGCTCAGAATCGGCTACAAAGTACAACAGACATTCGACGGTATAATTCAGGTTCTGCAAATTGTTCTTCCCTTATCTTGTCGAGTAATTGTTTTTTTTCTGTGTATGAGATTATTGTTAGTAGGCTTCATTTAAAAAAATATATATATGGGTTAGATTGACTTTCATATATTTCCATACATCTATGTAAATCGCATAAAACTTTAGATCTAACCAGTATGAATAATAACTCTGTTTTAATTTCACAATTTGGAGAAAATTATTATTATGATTTCTTTTTATAATTTCTTCAAGTTCCTGTTGATCAATGGAAGCGAACTCTGTTTTTAAATTATTCTTTTTTTTTTCTTCGGGACTGAGAAGGGTTTAAACCTGCATATTAATTATGAAATCTGTCGCAGCCCCGGGATGATGCAGAGACCTCAAGAAACGATTTAGTTATGTATTTCTAAATCTGCGTATTAATGATTTCTTCTAGCTTCCACCCGATTATAAGTAATAAGAGATCTCTGTATATTAAAGGCGTTTCCAGCTTCAATCCGACTTTTAAATTGAACTCAAGTAGATCCTTGCATTCCATTCTAATTTGTGTTTCCCAGATTTGGGGTGCGAACCAATAATCAAGAACAAAGAATTTAATTTCTGCGTTTTTCCTCCTATTGACTGAGATTGTTATTCTCTACTTTGAATCAAGTTTTCATTTAAATAAATTTTGGTCTGTCATGTCCTCTGGAGGAGGGAAATATCCTGGATCTTGTAGCTAATACACAGTCACTCCATGGGCATCTCCCAAACACCACACCCGATTTCATATTGTTTTTCAAACCTACAAATACAACCCATCGCATCCCAAACTCTAGATCTGGGCGCCCTGAATTATATCTTGACCCAAATTCAAACCTGTGTGTTTAAATCTTAATATGGTCGCTTTATGTCGATTTGTGCAAAGATGCGTTCCATGATCCTCTGCACTAGCGTTCTGTGCTAATGAGTTTGTCTGTTATTGGTATCTTTCTACCTTTGTTGCCGTGATAGTCCTCTAAATGGGTAGAGTTGAGTAATGTAGCTTTTGATTAGCAGCACATTGATCCCCATTGCACATCACTACAGGCTGCACATTTGAGTGTGATGGCCATTAATGATGGTGTTCCAATCTTGGACTTAGATTCGATTGGAAGGGCCACGTTTTGAGTAAGTGGTGTATTGCTGGTTTTCCGTGAGGGATTCTTACTGTAGAAAGACTGGACCTGGCATGGCACTGCACCTCATTATATGTAGACGCACTCACACGCGGACTAGAAACTAAGAGTAAGCCAAGGGATCCATGAACAAGGATGCCCTTGTTGTCAGCTCCTCTAGTGGCAGGTTCTGAGGCCTTGATACCAGATGCATATACCCCAAGTCATGCCAGAGTGTGGGTATTTGATCTTTGAGTCTGTTGATTTAGAATCGTTATTAAATTGGATTGATCTATTCAATGAGTAAACGATGCCTGTGTAACGAGCCTGTGTAATCACTTGATCTTTAACCCTTAAACGCCAGCACACTTCTGGAGTTCGATTCCTGAATTATTAATTTTTATTTTTATTTTTTAATCAAAACTTTGGATCTGCACAGTGATGCGATCGACGAATACTCCATATGTACAATACATTTAAAATTCAGTTCCAGGAGCTATTTATTATCTTAAACTTTGTCTTTTCTTATGTCAGTACCGAATTCGATCTGTTAATCACTGGATCATGCCCTAAACCAGGTCGAGACACATCCTCTGTATCATGACGAAATATTATTTAATCTTGTGAGAGTTTATAAAACGAAATCCAATTTCATGGGGCCATCACTTGTGATGCGAATTGCAAACCTGATCGTTTGTCTTTTAGAAACACTAGCTGAATGAATTCCGTTTTACAGAGGTCATGTGATTTGTTGGACATATGAGAATTCTTCAGATCGATCCCTTACCGAGCATCTCGATTGTGAGTGCGTCGATTTCCGAATAATCTTAAATTCTTCATGTGTTTCTGTCGATTGGATTTCTTGATAACAAGAAGCTACTGTGATATTATATTTGTTCGGTGTAACCATTTCTGGCGTTTCCAGAATGGGTCAAAAATTGGTGATTGTCTCTTAAAATTAAGTGCATCTATTGAAACAGTTAATGACGTGTTCAAGTTCTGTTAAGATCTGATTATTAATTTCATTAGTCTTTTATTTTAGAAGGCGTTGCTGAGAGATGGTGATGCCATGCCTTGAAGGAACGAAGATGTCTTTTATTGTTGAATATTTTTTATATAACATTTTTTTATCTGTACTGAAATGAGGAAAAGATCAACCATTTTATTATAATTGCTTATATTAATGTGCTCCATCTACATTAGAAAAGTTTAGATGAAAACGATGGATGTTTTACATCGGAATGATGGATAGGAGTTATTTGACTTAGTTTGGGACTTCTCATTACAATCGTTTATATTACATTCATCATTATAATCTATGTATCGAAGATTTCTTTAGGACTATGCATATGGTTATACATGGAAGAACCCATACATATGTTGTGGAAGAGTAGGAATAATTCATGTATTTAGAGTTTCATGTTTAGGAATATAAATATATATATTGAAAATTTCTTACTGATTATAATGACTTATGAATATGAATTATATATTGAAGATCTCGTACCTTTTTTTAAAGAGTCATTTAAATAAATAAAAGTTATGTTGAATCGTATGGAGAAATTCTTCTGTTTGGGATATGTACAATTATGTCAATCTATAGTTCATAGACTTGAATGAATTGTCTTAAATTTATGTCGATTTTCATATTAAGGAAAATTTGATAAGTGGTGTTATTATTTATTGTAATTATGTTTTAGATGTCGGAATAAAATAACATGTCATGCTATATCTCAAAGATAGAATTGAAAGTAGTCTCGTCTATACTTTGCATACTTAAAAAGATGAGATGGTGCAATTATGTTTACTCGCATTATAGAAAAGATGTGAAAACTTTTAGACATTATTTAACATCACATTGTTGATGCTTTTGCTCTAAAAAGTTTTAGATCTCTAGAAGGATGTTCTAACTGAGGAATGTAGGACGTAAGTGTATCCGTGAACTTTCCTTAATAGCGTTAGGATTTACTACTGTTCAAAAAAAAAAAAAAAAAAAATTCACTTACTCAAGATGAGAGACACTACATTTGGTATCAGAGCGCGATCGAACCTAGTTCGGACCGAAATACTTCTGCGATACTTAGATAAATTGTTTAGTTAACAAAAGTTTACTTGCTTGCCACATACAGACTTTGCCATGGATCGACGGACTCACCGAGGTAAGACTGGGAGGGGACGAGCACAGGCAGCACGTCCACCAACCCCTCCAGTAGCTACTCCACCTAGAGCCGAAGAGACAATTAATCTTCCCACCGGCGAAGTTATGAATATGATGAGAAACTTCCAAAGAATGTCGAAAGCACTATTGACCCGATTGGACCGCGCAGAAGACCGGCCCATAATACCTGCGACTGAACCGCAGAACCCACCTCCTGCCAATATTCATAGAGAACTGGAAAAAGTAAGATTTCCAGAATTTTGGGGTTCCACTGAAGGAGCCGCGGCAGAAGGTTGGTTAGAGAACATGGCGATGTGCTTTGCCTTGAGGGACTACACCTCGAACCTGAAAGTACACATGGCCATTTTGCAGCTGAAAGGGGAAGCCTTACTCTGGTGGAAGACCTTGAAACCGCAGTTCAGAGTCGTGGCCAACGAAGTGTCATGGGAATTGTTTGAAGAACAGTTTCGCAAACACTACATGTCTGAAGAGTTCATTGAGAGGCAGCTCAATGAGTTCAATGCCCTCCAATAGGAAGGAAGAACAGTGCAGGAGTACGAGATCAGGTTCATGGAACTTGTGAGGTATGCACCTCACATATCGACAAAAAAGCTGAAGGTGAATAAATATATTTATGGACTGAACGACAACATTAGAGACAAGGTCCGCATTCTTACTCCACCTACATTACATGATGCAGTACAAAAAGTTTTGATAGCCAAAGAAGAACTGGTAAACACAGGTCCGTCCAGGCAAAAAATTTCCATTCGGACTCGAACGGTACCACCTTCTGACCCGCCGAAAGTGAATTTTGGTCAGCGAAATAAATTCAGAGGACCCATACATGGGAAGCCAGTTAGAAACAATAGAACGCCGTACAAACCACCACCCAGAAGAGACAATACCACAACATTTGGGAAGCCAGTACAATCAGGACCATGTGGCAATAACGCACCCACTGGAAGATCAAGAAGAGGACCAAAGGAACGGTGTTGGGGTTGCAGAGGTCCGCACTTTCAGGTTGACTGCCCTCAGCAGTAGACAGGATCGAGACAGGGACAGAGGCCACCTCAGACTACTGCTGTAGATCTGGGTAGAGCACATCGTATACATGCGGCGGT
This sequence comes from Larix kaempferi, assembly GCA_027924585.1. Taxonomy (NCBI): domain Eukaryota; kingdom Viridiplantae; phylum Streptophyta; class Pinopsida; order Pinales; family Pinaceae; genus Larix; species Larix kaempferi. Next base: position 18,543,004 of record BSBM01000073.1, read on the forward strand.
CAACAACCGTCAGGTGGAGCATCAGTCTACTGTACTAGAAACGACTGGTACACTTAACGGTATGCAATTCTCCTTACTCATTGACCCAGGTGCTACTGAAAGCTTTATTTCTTATTCTGCATTAGAATGAAGCAAGATGATGGCATGTGCACAAGACAATTTCGGCTTAGTTGAAATGGCATCCGGAAATACCCAGAGCGTGGGACTGAAACTTGAGAATTGTGAGTTAGACATAGGAGTATGTCGCACTAGAACTTCTTTCTATGCAACTGCCCTTGAAGCTTATGACCTAATCCTAGGCATGGATTGGTTAGAAACCCATGCTGCCATCTTAGACTGCCGTAGCAAGGAATTGACTTTTTATGACGATGAAGGTCATAAGAAAGTCCTAAGGGGAATGAAGAACAAGGTATCATTACGGATGATTTCCGCTTTACAGCTGAATAGAATCCCGAGGAAAGGATGTCAGCTCTATGCGGTAATAGCAATGAACAAAGACAAGGACAAAGCCGACATCTCCAACCATCCCTTATTTGTGGAATACATGGATGTATTTCCTAAAGCCTTACCCGGACTACCACCTATGAGAGAGCTAGACTTTACCATAGAGCTAAAGTCAAGAACAGAACCGATCACAAGAGCTCCATACAGAATGTCCGTGCCGGAACTGAAGGAACTACAGATGCAGTTACAAGAGCTCTTAGATCTTGGGCTGATTAGACCAAGCATCTCCCCGTGGGGAGCACCAGTGTTCTTTGTTAAGAAGAAAGAAGGGTCGTGGCGACTTTGCATTAACTACCGCCAGTTGAACAACGCTACTATGAGGAATCATTATCCTTTTCCTAGGATCGATGACTTGTTCGATTAGATGAAAGGGGCCACAATCTTTTCAAAGATTGATCTACAATCAGGTTACCATCAGTTGAGGATCACAGAAGCTGATATTCCGAAGACTGCTTTTAAGACACAGTTTGGACACTACGAGTTCATAGTGGTACCTTTTGGGTTGACCAATGCACCTAGTGTCTTCATGAACTTGATGAATGGCGTGTTCCGCCAGTATCTCGACAAGTTCATGCAGGTGTTCCTCGATGATATTCTTATTTACTCCAAGACACCAGAGGAACATGAAGAGCATATTCGGTTAGTTTTACAGTGTCTCAGAGAAAACCAAATTTATGGGAATTTGTCGAAATGCTCCTTCTTCCAGAAGGAAATCCATTATTTGGGACATATTATTTCTGGTGACGGCATAGCAGTGGATCCCGCCAAGATTGAATCCACTTGGGAATGGCCAGCACCAACAAACGTACATGAAGTGAGAAGCTTCATGGGACTTGCGGGATATTACAGAAGATTTGTTTAAGGGTTCTCGAAGATTGCAGGACTGATCACTGAGTTGCAAAAGAAGGATAGGCCATTTATTTGGACAGATAAATGTGCCAAAGCCTTTGCAAAATTGAAGGAGTTATTGACAACGGCATCGGTTCTGAAAGTGCCTGACATGGAGGAAGATTTCTTGGTATGCACTGATGCGTCCAAGGATGGAGTCGGATGTGTGCTAATGCAGGGAGGGAGAGTGATTGCCTACTCCTCTTGGAGACTCAGACCTTATGAAGAAAACTACGCGACACATGACATAGAGCTGACTACAATAATGCATGCTTTACGCTTATGGAGACACTACCTAATAGGAAGGAAATTTGAACTTAAGACGAATCACCATGGATTGCAGTATATCTTTACTCAAAGTGATCTAAATGCTAGACAAAGGAGATGGTAGAATAGTTGAGTGAGTATGACTTTGACATTACCTATGTGAAGGGGACCCTGAACAAAGTAGCAGATGCACTTAGTCGTAGACCCTGCATATTCTCAGTGATTCCGATGCAGACCAACCTAAGAGAAAAGGTGCTTGAGCTACAACGGGAAGACAAGTGGTACAACGAGGTAAAGGCCGAGCTAGAGCAGGAACAGATGGAACTACCCAAGTATAAGGGTTATTCGTTGGAAAATGATGGGTTGTTGAGATACAAGAACCATATTTGTGTACCAAAGAACAATGAGCTTAGGAACCTAGTCCTAGAAGAAGCTCATCGAGCTATTTATAGAGCACATCCTGGAGTGAAAAGGATGTATGCAGACCTTTATCCTTTGTTCTTCTGGCATGGCATGAAAAGAGATGTGGTAAACTTTGTCGCCAGATGCATGGAATGTCAGTTAGTCAAAGTTGAACATAGACATCCCGCCAGACTACTTCAACCTCATGCCATTCTTGAGTCAAAGTGGGAGATCATCTCCATGGATTTTATTGTGGGATTACCTTTGACCCGCAAGAGGCATGATACCATCTTTGTGGTAGTAGACACTCTCACGAAGAGTGCACATTTTATACCCATCAAGAATGCTTATCAGGCTCCTAAGATTACTAAAGTGTTCATTGATGATATTGTACGACTGCACGGAGCGCCAAGGAAGATAATTTTTTATCGGGGATCAGTATTCACTGGTAGATTTTGAACGAGCTTCCAGGAAGCCATGGGAACCTGACTCAACTTTAGCATCACATACCATCCAGAGACCGATGGGAAAACTGAAAGAGTGAACGAGATACTAGAGGACATGCTGAGGGTGTATGTAATGGATCAACAAAACCATTGGGAGGAGTTTTTACCTCTGGTAGAGTTCGCGTATAACAACAGCTATCAGAGTTCTATTCAGATGGCACCTTTTGAGTTTTTGTATGGCCGACCATGTCGGACACCCTTGAGCTAGGACAGACTAGAGGATAGGACTCTACTTGGACCTGAGGTGATTCAGGAGATGGAAGAACAAATGGTAGATATACGTGCTCGACTGAAAGAAGCACAGGATCGAAAGAAGAGTTATGTCGATGCGCATAGAATCGATGGAGAGTATAAGGTTGGAGATCGAGTATGTTTGCGAGTGACGCCGCAAAAGAGTACTATCAGATTTGGGAAAGGGACGAAACTATCTCCTAGATTTGTGGGACGCTTCGAGATATTAGAACGGATAGGACCAGTTGCCTACCATCTTGCACTACCATCATCATTGTATAGGATGCATAATGTTTTTCACGTATCAGCACTTAGACATTACATTTCTGATTCAACACATATTATTGACATGTGTAACTTACAGATAATGGACGAAGGGGCCGTGACGGCAGAGCCGATATGCATATTGGACCATCGAACACGGCAGCTTAGGCACCGTGTTATCGATTAGGTCAAGGTTCAGTGGGACAGCTATAGTCCCAATTTTGCCACCTAGGAAGACACAACTGAGATGCGTCGGGACTTTCCTTATTTGTTTTGAACTTTGGGACGAAGTTTTAATAAGAGGGGGTGTATGTAATGCCCACCTCAGCACTTATGTTTGATTTTGGTTATTTTGGACTTATGATGGTTTAGATTATTTGAGACCTATGATTGATCAAACTACTTTTGAGACCTACGATTGATTTGACTATTTGAGGGCACTGGTTTGGAGTGACCCGGAGTGATTGATTTATATTTTATATGCGAAATAAAAATGGCTAAATAAATGATGATTTATGGATATACTCGACTCACTGAGAAAATGAAAGATATTGAAAGTACTTGAAAAGAAAAATGATGATTTGCTTATACTTGATTGACTGAGAAAATGAAAAATGTTGAAATTACTTGAAATGAAAAATGATGATTTGTTTATACTCGACTGACAGAGAAAACACAAGGATGATACAAATGTTTATTAGTGCAGTGCTACTAATATGCATTTGAGTGTGTGTGCAGTGGCAGGTAAGACGATTTACCGACTGAAACACAATGGAATTATAGGGGTCGTAAGAATGGAAATAACACTTAGGGGTACGACAACTGACTGTCAACCCCAAATTAGCAATTCACGAACGGGTGAAGCCGTTTCAACTCACCCGGGGAAGCGTATGCCGTACGGGCAAGACCATAACAATTTGGTCCTGTGCGATGAGTTGAGGTGCGCGCAATAAGGAGAGCCTTATCCCTCAACATCCCTTAGTCTCCAAGGAGCGTAGTTGAGAGATCGCAGTAAAGACTCCCGATCACTACACAATACTCCCCATAAGAAGAAAGAAAGATACTGTCGGAAGGGCCCGCTGAAGAGGTACGTAGACAAAAGAAGAATGGAAAAAGAAAACTACTCATACATACATAATTAAATAATATACATGTGGAAGTTTTAGAGAATTTAATAATAAATTATTCAATATTTTATTATTATTATTATCATAGTGATTATGCTATTATGGTTGAGAAATAAATTTGAAAATTAGAAAAGTTAATGTTCTTTTCTTTTATAATTAATGGAAATATATATTAATTATTTCAAAAAGAAAATATTTTTTAAATGGAATAAAGAATTATTTTAAATATTTCCTTATTACTATAAAAGAAAAAGAAAAGACTGTAAATAGATTAAATAATTATTTGAATAAAATATTTTATTTAGAATTAAAAGAATATATATATATATTTATATATATATATATATATATATATATATATATATTTTTTATTTTTTTTTAAATCTCTCAAAAAAATCAAAAATTCAGATATTATTTCATTAAAAAAACAAATCCTGTTATATAGTTTTTATTATTTAAAAGAATTTAAATAAATAAAAACAACTAGTTACTAAAAGATAATGAGTAAACTAATTGAGAATCAAAAGAGAAGTAGAACTCTCCTACACCTAACTCTCACTGATCTAGGGAATTAGGTGCACCTTGAAGACATTGAGACACATGTATTTGAGAATATTGTTAATTAAAATATTAAATTAAATTAAATAATGTGCATGGACAGACACATGGCACAAGAACTTTTCCTATATAAAGAGGGAGGAAAAAGAGAGAGGGATCTCTTGCTCCCTAATGTTGGATGGTCATCATAATCTCGGATTATGCTATGATCCTTGGAGTTGGGATTAGCCGGAACGAGGATTGGGAGATCCTTTCGGGAGGCTATTAGTGTGTGTTCTTATGACCCCATGAGCTTGGGGGTTCTAGGTGAAGAAGATTAACCTCGATACGGTAGGGTGGTCAACTGAGGGGTTGTCGGTAGCTTGTCAAGTGGATCGACTGGAGCTCAGAATTGGCTACAAAGTACAACAGACATTTGACAGTATAATTCAGGTTCTGCAAATTGTTATTCCCTTATCTTGTCCAATAATTGTTTATTTTTCTGTATATGAGATTATTGTTAGTAGGCTTCATTTAAAAAAAAAAAAATGGGTTAGATTGACTTTCATATATTTCCATAGATCTATGTAAATCGCAGAAAACTTTAGATCTAACCAGTATGAATAATAACTCTGTTTTAATTTCACAATTTGGAGAAAATTATTATTATGATTTCTTTTTATAATTTCTTCAAGTTCCTGTTGATCAATGGAAGCGAACTCTGTTTTTAAATTATTCTTTTTTTTTTCTTCCAGGACTGAGAAGGGTTTAAACCTGCATATTAATTATGAAATGAAATCTGTCGCAGCCCCGGGATGATGCAGAGTCCTCAAGAAACGATTTAGTTATGTATTTCTAAATCTGTGTATTAATGATTTTTTCTAGCTTCCAACCGATTATAAGTAATAAGAGATCTCTGTATATTAAAGGCGTTTCCAGCTTCAATCCGACTTCTAATTTGTGTTTCCCAGATTTGGGGTGCGAACCAATAATCAAGAACAGAGAATTTAATTTCTGTGTTTTTCCTATTATTGACTGAGATTGTTATTCTCTACTTTGAATCAAGTTTTCATTTAAATAAATTTTGGTCTGTCATGTTCTCTAGAGGAGGGAAATATCCTGGATCTTGTAGCTAATACACAGTCACTCCTTGGGCGTCTCCCAAACACCACACCCGATTTCATATTGTTTTTCAAACCTACAAATACAACCCATCGCAACCCATCGCATCCCAAACTCTAGATCTGGGCACCCTGAATCATATCTTGACCCAAATTCAAACCTGTGTGTTTAAATCTTAATATGGTCGCTTTATGTCGATTTGTGCAAAGGTGCGTTCCATGATCCTTTGTTGCTGTGATAGTCCTCTAAATGGGTAAAGTTGAGTAGTGTAGCTTTTGATTAGCAGCACATTGATCCCCATTGCACATCACTACAGGCTGCACATTTGAGTGTGATGGCCATTAATGATGGTGTTCCAATCTTGGACTTAGAGTCGATTGGAAGGGCCACGTTTTGAGTAAGTGGTGTATTGCTGGTTTTCCGTGAGGGATTCTTACTGCAGAAAGACTGGACCTGGCACTGCACCTCATTATATATAGACGCACTCACACGCGGACTAGAAACTAAGAGTAAGCCAAGGGATCCATGAACAAGGATGCCCTTGTTGTCAGCTCCTCTAGTGGCAGGTTCTGAGGCCTTGATACCAGATGCATATGCCCCAAGTCATGCCAGAGTGTGGGTATTTGATCTTTGAGTCTGTTGATTTAGAATCGTTATTAAATTGGATTGATCTATTCAATGAGTGAACGATGCCTGTGTAACGAGCCTGTGTAATCACTTGATCTTTAACCCTCAAACGCCAGCACACTTCTCGAGTTCGATTCTTGAATTATTATTATTTTTTTTTTAAATCAAAACTTTGGATCTGCACAGTGATGCGATCGACGAATACTCCATATGTACAATACATTTAACATTCAGTTCCAGGAGCTATTTATTATCTTAAACTTTGTCTTTTCTTATGTCAGTACCGAATTCGATCTGTTAATCACTGGATCATGCCCTAAACCAGGTCGAGACACATCCTCTGTATCATGACGAAATATTATTTAATCTTGTGAGAGTTTATAAAACGAAATCCAATTTCATGGGGCCATCACTTGTGATGCGAACTGCAAACCTGATCGTTTCAGTCTTTTAGAAACATTAGCTGAATGAATTCCGTTTTACAGAGGTCATGTGATTTGTTGGGCGTATGAGAATTCTTCAGATCGATCCCTTACCGAGCATCTCGACTGAGTGCGTCGATTTCCGAATAATCTTAAATTCTTCATGTGTTTCTGTCGATTGGATTTCTTGATAACAAGAAGCTACTGTGATATTATATTTGTTCGGTGTAACCATTTCTGGCGTTTCCAGAATGGGTCAAAAATTGGTGATTGTCTCTTAAAATTAAGTGCATCTATTGAAACACTTAAATGACCTGTTCAAGTTCTGTTAAGATTTGATTATTAATTTCATTAATCTTTTATTTTAGAAGGCGTTGCTGAGAGATGGTGATGCCTTGAAGGAACGGAGATGTGTTTTATTGTTGAATATTTTTTATATAACATTTTTTTATCTGTACTGAAATGAGGAAAAGATCAACCATTTTATTATAATTGCTTATATTAATGCGCTCCATCTACATTAGAAAAGTTTAGATGAAAACGATGGATGTTTTACATCGGAATGATGGATAGGAGTTATTTGACTTAGTTTGGGACTTCTCATTACAATCGTTTATATTACATTCATCATTATAATCTATGTATCGAAGATTTCTTTAGGACTATGCATATGGTTATACATGGAAGAACCCATACATATGTTGTGGAAGAGTAGGAATAATTCATGTATTTAGAGTTTCATGTTTAGGAATATAAATATATATATTGAAAATTTCTTACTGATTATAATGACTTATGAATATGAATTATATATTGAAGATCTCGTACCTTTTTTTTAAAGAGTTATTTAAATAAATAAAAGTTATGTTGAATCGTATGGAGAAATTCTTCTGTTTGGGATATGTACAACTATGTCAATCTATAGTTCATAGACTGGAATGAATTGTCTTAAATTTATGTCGATTTTCATATCAAGGAAAATTTGATAAGTGGTGTCATTATTTATTATAATTATGTTTTAGATGTTGGAATAAAATAACATGTTATGCTCTATCTCAAAGATAGAATTGAAAGTAGTTTCGTCTATACTTTTCATACTTAAAAAGATGAGATGGTGCAATTATGTTTACTTGCATTATAGAAAATATGTGAAAACTTTTAGACATTATTTAACATCACATTGTTGATGCTTTTGCTCTAAAAAGTTTTAGATCTCTAGAAGGATGTTCTAACTTAGGAATGTAGGACGTAAGTGTATCCGTGAACTTTCCTTTTTAGCGTTACGATTTAATACTGTTCAAAAAAAAAAAAAATTCACTTACTTAAGATGAGAGACACTACAGTCTTAGGTTGGAATATGGTGTTAGGAATGGCCTCTAGAAGATATCTGGTTTTATTCATGGCATCATGTACTATTGCAGGTTGATGAGCTTTAACGAGTTCCTTAAGTGGCTTTGCTAGTCCTTCTGAAATGTATGCCTCAGGAGTTCCATACTAATTCAATTCGGAAAGATCTCTTAATGACATTTCAGGATCTCTCATGTCAAACCTATTCCCCAACCTTCTTGTGAACTCCTCATAGGTGGTTATAATATCATGCCCCAAAGTCCTCAAGCCATGAAACCATCAATTATTAGCATCTCCTTCCAAATGCAGGGTATCCATCTTAATGGCATCCATTTCATACATAGGATTCAATTGAAAATATGTATCTAGCTTCTACATCCAAGAGATAGCAGTGCATTTAAAGGATCCATCAAAGTAGGGGAGGGAGAACTTACCAATGGTTCTTAGCAACTCAAAATTGTGAGTGGACTAAGTGGGAATTATTTAACCTCCTCTTCGTTTATCTTTGTATTGGTATTCACAGTACTCCTTGAATGTCAAATGCCTCTTGCAATATTCACCCAAAGCCATGTACTCTGCTAGTCAAACCTCTAAGGATTCAAATACTTCAAATTGCATCTCAGGTTCCTCCATTATGGGCGCAAGGAAATTGAGCATGGTAGGACTTGGAAAATCCTTGAATTCATGTGGCCCATTGTGAGGCCCATTTTGTGAGAATTTGTCACAGCCTAAATCTAGTTCACTGAAGAAACCTCGCAATTAGTTTTGCAAGAATGCAGAGAAGGAAGAAAGTTTCGGCATGATTAACTTGAGAGAATAAAATCAATAGGATAAAACTACATTATCATATTATTGAACAAGGATAGTACACTAAATAATACACCTCATGAGAGAAAATAGAATGCACTAAATGCAATTCGAAAAGCTCACATAAAAGCAGGCTTATAATAGACTAAATCCCCAATCTAGGAAAGTACCTATTAGAAAAATAGGATCACAGAGCAATAAAAATAAACAAGGTTCAAATATAAATCACATAAACACAATACAAGAGAGACACCAATATAACATGGTTCACCCAATATGGGCTACATCCACACAGATATTGCTAGTCCTTATTATTATATCCAACAAATGAAGGGATACAACCTGCAACACATCCGTTGCAACTTCCTCTTCACTCTCTCACAATCTCTCTTACACAATCATAGAGATATTTACAATGCTACAATACATAACCGTATTATAATTCCTTCTTTTTAAAGAGATATTACCATGGGAAAATACTATGGAACACCCAATACCATGGGCCCATAAATCGCCCATTATTGACCAAGTCATGACCATGAAATTACAACATTTTACAAGGCATTTTTCCAAAATTTTCGATATGGGGGTGCTACCCCCAAACTCCCACTGGGGGGGCCTCCTAAAAGTAGTCGCCTCCCCCCCCCCTTGGAACCCCCATGGAGACTACGTTTGGGGGGAAATACCCCCAAACCCCCCCCCTTCATGGGTTGGGATCCGGACACGCCTGAAACACAACCTCTGAATAAGGAAGATCGGGCTCCACAACCAAAAATATATATACCCAACTCATAGAAAGTGGTCATGAATGGGAAAGTAAAGGCTTGATGGACCATGAGTGACACAAAATTATCTAAAGAGTGGTCTTATGGAGAAAAATATGTAAGTGGTGTAAGGAAAAAAGTAGCAAGCTTACCCAAATAGATCCTAGTGCAACTTCCTTATCCTAATCTTTCTGAAAAGTAGTAAAAAGTTGTCTTTGTCTCAAAAAGGTAGGAATAAAGTAGGAAATGCACTCTAGGATGTAAAAGTAGGATCATAATAGAATGGTGGGTGCTCCAATAGTCTAAAGTTTGAAAAATTGGACAACTATGGTCTAAACTATTGAATTTGGTAGCCTAACACATGAAAAATCATATCCAATCACCTAGGAACTTAATGAAAGTGTTTTAACCTATGGTCTAGATGGATTTATGTTCCAACACCCCCCCTTAAGCCTTAATTAAAGTGAGTAAAGTATGTGTAGGGACCTGTTGTGGCCACAACATATCCCATGCTTTAGTTAAGCATGGGAGCCCGGATTGTTTATTAAAATAAACACAAAGGTATTCGGGTAAGTGTTTATAGTGAACATGATATTTTCAACTTGGTTTCTATCGTCTTATGCTTGTACTTTTGATCATCATTCTAGGAAATTTCTAAGTGTTTTGGTCACAAAAAGATCCAAATTTTGGGTATTTTATCATCTGTTTTCGACCTTCCCGAAAACCCGACATTCCGACACCCCGAACCCGAAAGGAGCGGGTTGCGGGAGTTATTTTGTCGTTTTTCTAGTTTTGGTATTCCCGAAACCCCCAACCCGAAAGGTGAGGATTGCATTTTTTCCCTTGCTAATAATTTCAGGAATTTGTCATCCTGAAACCCGAAACCCGAAACCCGAAACCCGCAACTGCGGCTTTCGGATTTCGGAAGTGTGTTTCACCTTTATTCGTGTTGTGTGTTCTCGACACCCGCCAACCCAAAATGTCGGGTTGCAGGATGCGGGAAAAGATTTTCCATTTTGATGATTGTTTCTGTTTGCAAAACCCACAACCCACAAATGTTGGGTTGCGGCTTTCGGAAACCCCTTTTCTACCTTTGTGGTTATTTTGCAATCCTAAACCCGCATTCCGCATCGGCTAATCTCAGCCGTCCATTCCTTTTAATCACACGGTTATGATTTAACCTGGAAAATTGGTAAATAAGGGTTTTTCTTTATTTTCTTTTACCATTTTCACTACTGGAAATTATCCTGCTACGCCGATTTTTACTATGGATTTCGTACCAGGGGGTCGTTTTTTACTAGTTTTCTGTTCTTCCGGGTTGGTTTACTATCACTGTTGCATTTTCAATTGATATTTTTCATGGTTTTGATTTTAGTTTTGATTTTTCTTTCTTTTATTTATCAGATTTTCAAAGCTCCACGACCATGTTGAAAAACACCCGGTCTAAGACAGCTAACAAAGATTCCCTGACCAAACATCCCAATTTTTCTATTTTCTCTGATACTAGTGAAAGAGTTACAAAGACCTATCAGATGGATTGGTCCAAGATATATGCCATATTTGACAATGACGACCTTTCCCACTTTGAAAATGATCAACCTGTGTATGAGAAAATTAGGGCTTCTCAAATACACGCCATTGCTCCTAGTCCTGCCATTTTACCTTACACTGATGCTGTCAAATGGATAGTTGAGAATGTAACGACCAAAGACCGGTCGTTCAACGATAGCACAGGGGCTCAATTGAACCATTTCCGCCTCGGGATCTTTATTCGAGCTTTCGCTCTTAAACCGCATGTGCAGACGCTTAGTCCCGAGTTCAAATAGTCCTCAAAGAATCGGTATAACTTCAGCACGATGTTAATATCATGGATGGTGAAACGTAACGCTTTTGTACCTAAAGCCGACAACCTTTATCCTATTGCCTGGTTTAGGGAACCCTATTCTTTGTTAGCGGCCATGTTTTGTAGGCTCTTCGGCCTTCCTAACTATTCTATCTTCAAATCTGAATGGGCGCCCGAAGCACATCATGTGTTGACTACCAGTGAATCTTTCCCATGGGATTCTATCTTATCCTCCGAATTGAAAAACGCCATTGAAGACTATCAGAAGGCACCTGTCCTAAAGAAACCGAATTTCTACCTATCGGCATATGTAATTGATGTTTTTTTCTTAGAGTTCCAATACCCAAATCTAGATTGGAATTGGACCCCTTCAGACCCACCTATTCACATTTATCACTCGGCATTATGGGATGGAAATTTTATCCCTTTATTTTATGACATTTGTGATCATTTTTTAGGCACTATTTATTTCAAGATTTTCAGGAAAGAAGCACCTGCATTTTCAGCTGATGCCAAGGCTTTCATCAATACTATTGGTGATTGGTACGTTGTTGAATATTTCTCATACATCAGAGTTTATGGAAGTGACATAGTACACCTTCTGCCCAGGATAGTTCCTGATAGGATGGTTATACATGAAGTCTCCTTTCAGACTGTAATAGAAGGTATGTATAAGAAGCTTACAGTTCCTAGAAAGAAAGGATGGCCTAAGTTTTGTTTGAACCTTGGGCCACTGGTTATTCCAACCTCAAATTGGGCTACAGTGCTCGGTGAGCAGTTGGATGCTCTAAGATTGGGTCTTGCTCCCAAAAGGAAGCATGATCCCAAGAAACTTCTTGATGCACACCTCAAGCAGATCCATGTCAAGATAGACTATGTCCATGAGGTAATTCCGGATGACTTCATCTACCAAGGATTCAACACCTTTTCCGAAGTACTTTCCAGGGCCAACACTTTGGAAGAACAACATAAAATTCTGCATTATCAGAAATTTTTTAAGGCCAGGACCCTGAGCTACAGAACTATACAATTAAATTTAATAGAATATGTAAGAAGGGAAAGGGAAAATAAGGGGGCTCAGAAAGCCAAAGCTCCAATAATTCTTACTTACTCAGATGGGGAAAAGGGCAAAGCTCCTATGGATCCTCCCCCTCAAATAAAGATTGCTGAAGAAGTCAAGGTTCCGTTGCAGACAGCTCATCAGTTCAAACAGGGGTTAGCACAAATCACCTCAGTATTGGGTACTCAGGAAATTGAACCTTAGAAACTCACTGATGATATCCAAGCATCTACTGCAGCGACACAGGAAGAAGATGATCTAATGATAATCAAAGCTATCCCAGCCAAGAGACAGAAGATCATTGCCCCTGCAGCACAAATTCCCCCTGAGGATATCATTGATTGTGACATTGAGGAGAAACCTCATCCTCTAGTATCGTTGAAAGAAGAGGTGACTGAAGAATCACGGACAGTTATTGATTTGTTGAACACAATTGACATGGATCATTCTTTTCCTGATCAACAAGAATCAGGGTTACAGCAACTCTTAATATCACAACCAGAGCACTTTTGTTGCCAGCTATTCAAGAAATTTCTTCCTTGAATTCAGGAGTGGAGATCCCATTTTCTTTATCATAGTTATATCATGCCTTCACCACTACCACTATTCCGTTCCCAGACAACCCAACCTCTCTTCCTATCCCATCATCAATTGTTGTAGAGGTTCATTCTTTGATTGCCCCTCTACAATTACCTACCTCCACTGCATTATTCTTCACCACTAGTGAAGCACCTTTACTTTTCATTTTATCATCAACTATCCATATAGATAATCAAGTTTCACTTTTTGAAGCCTTTGTCTCAGTTCCTTCTCTAACTCAAGTTTTATCAATCACCCAGGCCATCTTTACACCTGTGACTATCCCTCAAGTCACTGTGCCTATACCCAGCCCTGTTGTCACTCAAACACCCTCACTGATCTCAACAATAAGAATTCCTTCTACCTCCACAGGGTTGGTGATTGAATATGCAGATGAGGATATAGCACGGGGGCTTCACTCAATAAACCACTATCATAGAACGTTCGTTCGTTGCATATGAAACAATGCCCCTAATTTCACTAAATATTGGAAAATACCTTCCAAAATCATTTTTTTGTACCCCCTATCAATATGCCTTCCCAATTTAAAAAAACCCCTATTTTCACTAGATATTGTATGTATCAATTTTTTCATTAACATTTTTTATACCCCTTTATATTTATACCTAGTATATTGATATGATACCCCTCTTATGACCCCACATGCATTCTACAATGCACCTTGCTTCTTTCGATGTATATTGTGGATGCACATTACTTCACCCACAATGCAATTACTCAACCACATATCATTATTATTTGCAACATCTAATGGTCTAATGAAGAGATAGGAGATCACTTCTTGTATGTCACTAGAGCCAATGCACATAGTACAACATTTAGATTGCATGTTGTAGTTCCCCAATCGCTGACTAAGCCTATTGTGGGCTAGGTATCCAGGCCCCCAGGGCCTGTAACAAGCTCTAGGAGGCTGACTAAACCTCCCAAGGCCTGTAATAGGAACGAGTGGTTGGGTATTCAAGCCACCAAGGCCTATCGAGGGCCTATAATAGGCCCTGGAGGATTAGAGCCTCCCAAGGCTATTGGTAACAACTGGCTGAGTGTTATTGGCAACAATTGGTTGTCAATGACCACTATCTCTTGACTATGATTGATTGGAAACCCACTTCACCACGAAACCCCTTGCCTCAACAATGCCTCAAGACGTGATTTCCCTACGTACTGGTAAGCCCGAGCCTTGCCTCAACCCGATTTCTTATCCATCTATGATCCCACCATCTCCATTTGGAGAATATTTTTCAGCCAACCCATATAAAAAAGACCCCAGAGTATTTTTCTATTGTTACATTAAAAAAAAAACCCTTTGCCCCTTAATATATAAGCAATATAATTTTTAGGTTTTCATGAATATTTAATACCACAATATAAATGAACATGGTATTATATTGACTTCTAGTGAAGCCCCTGTGGGATATAGTTCCTATTGGGAACTACTTCTACAACAAAGATGACAGAGCAGTAGTCAAGAGAACCAGGAAAAGAGGTAAAGATCAAGTCGGGTTAGAAGCACCTGTCCCTGACCAGGTAATATGGGCTCCCAGAACAAATAACCCTCGGATTGAAGCAGTTGAAACAGCTGCAGCCTTAGGGGCCTTTGCAAGTGCAAATTTAGATGCAGTACATGTTCTTGATAGGAAAGTTGATTTGAGGGAGGAATAAATTAAGAAGCTTAAAGAGCAACTAGCTCAGACCAGAGACCAACATGCAGTTGAAATTGCTGAACTTAGGAAGTCATGGGCAGACAGGATACAGGATTTGGAGCAGAAGAATTCTACTCCCCAGGACCAGCTTTGCATAGCTCAAGCTCAGAATTCCTGCACTACTGAAAGAATAGCCATTTTGGAAAAGCAAGCTGAGGATGCAACTGCAAGTGCAACCTCCTCCAATTTCTCTAAGTTTACGTCCCTTGAGTTCAAGAACCTAGCCCTCCAAGTTAATCAGGAACATCATAAGTTGCTTGAAAAGTTATACACTGCATTGGATGAAATTAGGGAAACTTTTATTAGTTTCTCTAAAATGTCTTCTACCCTTGAAATCCAGAAAGACAAGATACTCCGAGCAACCAAGACAGAGGAAAATATCTCTGAATGGCAAGGATATATAAAGGAAAGACCAGAGGATATACTAGCTCTCAGCAGTTTTCAATTTAAGAAGATTAAAGCTTCACTGAACACTTGGCTCGATTTAAATGAAACGACTGAGGAGATTATCATGAAGTCAAAGGATATCTACACTAGGCATTGGTATGTAGTAGACAACATTATGAATGAACTGCAGCTCCCGCTCATGGATCCTATTCTGCATGTCTGCCCACCTAAATGCCGACTTGAGGAAATTGAACGCAGATGTGAAGAATATGAGCAAAAGATCCGAGCCCTTGATGAAGTCAGCATTGATGATGTGGATGTGCTGATTAGGAAACCGATCGTCATGGAGGGTAAAATCCATATTTATCTTCGCACTTGGAATAAGTTAGCCAAGCATGACATGGAAAACAATACATGTAATGCTTAGCTGGGCCTAGAATCTGCTAACTATCCAAACATAGATGAGTTGTTAGAAATATGGGATAAGTGGCAGGATTTTATGGATCGATAGCTTGACTTGATTTTGAATCCCTATATTTTGGGAATTTCCATTTTGTACTCTATTGTAATTTTTATTTAAGGAGGAATGCCTCTCTTTGTTAGGGGGTTGATAATTTTTGGGTTAGAAATCAACAGGAGACGAACTGGAGATACTCTGTCTTAGCAGAGCTTTGTAATTTTGTTTACAGACTTCGTTTATACAATAAAGTAATCCCTTTGAATCATCTCTTGTTTATTGTTCAAGTTTCTTTGACGATGCCTGATTTCTTACTTCAAATTGTCATCTACAATGTGTGATCTTTGCAAGAATTAATTTACATACAGATCTGTTATACTGATTTCTCTTATGGCTGATCTATGTGTGAAAATGTTTAATTGAATTTCTGTCAATTAAGTTGTTTTCTTTATCGATTTCTGCAAATGATCAACATTCAATACAATCATTGTTGATTTTTCAATTAACAAGGTGATTACAGGTTTATCTTGAATAGGTTTACACGCTTATATTGTTGTCACTTAATTTTCAATAATTGATTATGATTTAAGTAAACAAGTAAATGTATCTCTTACATTTATGTTGAGGTTAGCAAACACACTTGTTCCTCTCACATCAAGATTGATCTACACAACAACAAGCTTTTCACTTAGAATAGGTCTAACTCAGAGTAGATCCTTTTTTCTTAAATAGGTTAAGTTAGAACAAATTTAGTTTTACATTTCTGTTTTCTTTTATTGAAGTTTGATCTATTGATCAATCCCATCGACTCTTAGAGTGCCAGCGGAGGCCGAATATCCATGGGAGATTTCCATACCAAACAGGCTGGGGATAGAACTGCCCTTGCACAGGGTCTTTTGAAGCCTTTCAGTTTGGGTTTTCACCCTCTGTTGGGAGCCTTAGACCCATTCCAGCACCTTGCAATTTACCCTGCACCCCCGAGGGCTCAACACATGGCGCTAGAAGGAGGTCCATCCGACATATAAGGTCACTTGAGCTATGTTAATCAGATTATTTGATAATGGCTCTGGCCTGAGAATCTATATTTAGTTGTTTTTCTAGATAGATTAGTTTTCATGTTCAAACAGATTTGCTCAAACATCTGATAGAAGTAAAATTCGATGGTGAAGGAGAGACATCAGCATAAGAACATGCCCTTCAGTTTTCTCGTAATTGTCTTGTTAACGATATTTTTGATCAAGATGTTTTGTGAAGGTTATTAGCCTTCACATTTGAAGGATGAGTCAAAGAATGGTTTCTAACCTTACCTTTTGCTTCTATTCATTCTTTTAAGCAGTTCGTGGATCTGTTTATACTTTCTTTTCGACATTATGATTTTGTTAGATTGTGTGATGAGTGGAAGCAACTCACCATTAAGGAAGATGAATCATTAGAAGATTTTGCAATTAGAAATTGTAATCTCTATTGTAGATTCCCTTTAATAGATCGTCCTATGATACTTGAATGGTTTCAACACAATATTTCTGTCTTTCATGAGTCTAATCAATCAGTAGGTGATGAATCTGGATTATACATCAATCATCATCCACATTTTGGTTTGGATTTGCATGAAGAATCCAATGATTTAGAAATTATAGAAACGAACTCCTTCTCTTTCTTAGAAATGGATCATAATCAATATGACGATTTGGCCAATTTGAATGTTGATATGCCCATATTGGTTTCAAGTGAAAACCAAAGTTTACCAAAACATGAAGGGGATCATTTTTCTATTAAATATTCTTCTGTGGTGCAAGAGAAAAATTCTGATTATAATATCGAGAAATCTTCTTCTGGCATAATTAGAGAAACTCAAGATTCCGATATAGATCATTTTGTTATCCCTTTGATAGATCTTGAATCAACTAATTGTTCTCAAATTTGTGATATGTTCTCCCAATTACCGTTTTCTGACCCAAGTGATTCTATAGGAGAGCATATTTCATGAAGTGATGATACTACATTAGAAGAAGAAGCAGATCCTGATTTGAAACCTTTCGTACATATCTCTTTTGAAGAGAAAAACCCTCTTAAGGAATCTCAATCTGAAAATATTCTACAAAGAGATGAATCTCATGCACTTATTTCTTCTTCATATTTTTCTATGTATCATGATCTATTTGATAACAATGGCATTCAATCATATATTCCAGATTCTAATTCTCCATAGTTAAGTCTTAAAGAGGTACAAGTTAATTATGAAATACATGAGGAAGACCAAGAAGATTCGTATCTTTGTTATCAATCTATGTCCTCTTGTCATTCTTCTTTGCTCGAAATGAACACTGTTTCTAATGATAATTTTCAGAATTCTTTCTTTTATGATTCACCATTCAATGAAGAAACATTTTCTTCTTACAATCAATTGCCTAATAGAGAAAATTCTTATCGGGATGTTAATGATACTAGTTCCACACTTACAACATCTGATATCTTTGGTTCTTCTCAAGCAAATTTTCAAAATCAATTTGACTCCTTGAGAAATTCTAGTTAAATCAACCAATTTCTGATGATTTCTACGATGTTGATTTGGAACCTATTGGATCTAATTTTGCTGATCTTGTTCAAACAAAATTTTCTAAGGAGGAGATTCTTCAAGAAGAAGTTCTGAATGTTGATTCTTTATCGAATAATCCATTTCATCGCATAAATCTTTCGAATCCTTCATCCTATTCATTTGATTTTCATTGTACATACCATGATTGGGTTTGTGATTGGCTAGAGAAATCTTTCTCAATGAAGTTCCATCATTATGGTAAAAATTTCTTCCCCTTATGTGCACATAAAAATGGTAAGGCCTCTCTTTCATTATTTGTACATAAACTTCATTATATTAATGCATCACTTTTCCATTCTTATTTTCAAGCATTCATACCAGGCTTTTTGATTACTCATTTCTTCTTTTGTGCAGGTTCCCATATGCTTTCATGGTTGTACTGGAAATTTGATTACACTTATTTTTTTGTTTGCTTCTTAGAGTAGTGTAGGAGTAGGTATAGAATAGAACAGTTTTGTTCTTTTTTTTTAATAACTAGACTACTCTGTCCATGCACTTCAATAAAATACCTGCAACGATAAGCCAAGCTTTCTAAATCAAAAGCCTTCAAGTGGCTAAATATCCCATGTGACGAACATGCTGTCAATCAAAGATTATTCTTCTTACAACAAAATTTTAAATACATATTTTTCCACATGGTTTTATTAGTAAACCTTGTTTTCCTTTTGATTAGATTTCTTTCATTCCATTTTCCAATGTGTTTAATGAGGATTGGATGATTTATTTTTATCTTTTCGATTGCTTTCTTTAGTTTTATTAACAATAAACTTCCACACCTTTGGTAATGGTTTAAGTCCAGTCTTACTCAAAAATAACGTTTTAACTGAAGTTGTAGAACAGTATGTTAGTTCCAATTTCTTTTTGGCTGATGTCAGAATTTCCTTTTGTAAAGAGTGCATAGACAAATGATGCAGGACCTTGGTATTGATACCTTTCCACTTTGGTCATTATCTTTTACATGTTGTATCTGTTTAATTGAGATATTGGGAACAATCGAAATATTTTTATCTTGTGCCTCATTCTCACAGCATATCCTAATAACCTGATCAGCTTTATCTGCTCTGGACCCTCTTAAAATCACCTTGATAATATCTTTCTTAAATAATTATAGAGTACAAGGAGGGGGGTCATATTTTAAGCCAGCCCTTTAGGTTCATAGGTGTTTAGCGGAATGACATATTCACATCAAGCCACCACACTTGGAAGATGACTTTCATTTTTCCTGAGGGGTGGAAGATTGTAATATCCCAACTGATAAATTCGGCTGACTTTTCTTCTTGACCGTTAATGGGTTGTGGTTTGAGAATTTTATTCAACACTTTAATGAAGTAATCCAAAATCTGATAATAAGCACTGTATATAGGTTTGTTTGACATGTAAGGTAGTTCGTTCCTCAACCAACATGTACCATGAATTTGCACAACCCCAAACTTGATTCTATTAATGTTTAATAACCAAATAAGAAAACAGTCCCAATATGCATGAAGTAATGAAAGCACTAATTCTGTAGCAGCATTCACATTTATTGCAAGTGGAATAATTCCACATTAATTGAAAATATAAGATGGGCAATCAATTGCTTCAGATATAACCCTTTTGTATGGAAATACGCTTCCAATTTGTGTTGCCAATAGACTGTACTGAAATAATGGCAGCAAATATATCTGACTAATAAATGAACTATTGAGATTTTAAACACATGCCTAGAACCATTCACAGGTCTGATATATATTGTATATTGCTGCTCCCCAATATTGAAATGAATAACTTCCTGTTGTAAATGATCTTGTTTGGTACAACTTGATGTTATAGAAGATTATGTCTTGCATGGAATTAAATATTAGCCCACTGTTGAGTAACGTGACCCAGCTTAGATAGAAGATGCCCAGTAAGATAATGGATGGCACATGAGAGGAGAACCATGCCTTCAATAAGGTATCTCTGCTATAAATAATAGGTCGATACCCTCCCCATAATTCAACAAAACACAGTAGATGGCATCCTTCTCCAAGCAATCTAGGGCTGTCAAGGTAATCACGACCTCAGTGGAAACTTTGATGGTAAGACGCCCTTAAACTTAGATTTGCATAGGACCTCAAAACTGGTCACATTCAGTAGCTTATTCACACCTTTTTGAAGTCTGAGAATGAAGAACAGTATGCTGATTTAGATGGTCCTAAAGGTGGCAATCTGTTGGAGGAGGACGACTCCTTCCCTTTGACCTTGTGCAATGAGAAACTCTATCCAATCCTATACAGAACTCAATAGTCACACTCAGCAATGAAGTAAAGGCCAATAGGCATGAATATTCAAACCAATAGTATGATTAATGAAGCTCATGTCCTTTTGAGTATCTATCAGCAATTAGATATATGGTATATAACAGTCCACAATTGTAGATCGTTGCCCATACTGTCTCCACCTAGCACAACAAGACTGTAGCGGCACTATTCACGTGACTGTAGCAGCACTGTATATTGGAATATGCCCAGACTGTCTCCACCTAGCAGAACAATACTGTAGTGTCACTATTCATGGTACTATTCATGGCACTGTAGTAGCACTATAGCGGCACTATTCACATCACTATAGCAGCACTGTAAATAAGTAATGTTTGCTCAAATACGAATTAATATTCTCTGGATGAAGTACGAATGATAGATCTGAATGATCTATCCAAGAGATTGATTAGGACGGATAGATTTCACCGTCGAAACCAATGTTGGCTAGGGCAATCCACCCTAAACCCTAAATCAGCTCTCAAAGCTCTCTAAACCAATTCTCAATCAACAATAACAATAATAATCCCCAGTAACTCACTTTATCTTTCTTTTATAACCTTGACAATGCATGCCCTAGACCTAAGTCACTTTCTTTTCTATTTCTCAGTTGAGTTGCATGCATCTCACTTTTGCATGTCTGCATGATTGCATGCATTTCACTTTTGCATGCCTGCATGCATCTCACTTTTGTATGCATGCTTGCGCGTTGTTGAGCTAGGGCTCACATGCTCTGCATGTCCTTTGTTCCAGTTTTACCCAAAATGAGACATTACAGTCCTCCCTCGCCAAGATTGCTTGTCCTCAAGCAATACCAATGCAACTCCCCAATCCATCGAATTCAACCAACTGAATTTAGGGATGATCCCAGGGTCCCAGATCATCCTAGGATATTTGTAGCACCCTCTCCTCAAGGTACTATTATGTGAGGTACCATCACAAAAGATATCTTGAAAGCATCCTGTAAGAACCACGGTGGGAACTCGGTCAGCTCCTCAGAAAATACCTCTGCTAAAGTCTCCATTCCCTATACCTGCAAATAAGTGAGGGTCCTCTCATCTCTAGTAACCACTGAACTGCCTGCCACTATAATCCCAGGGTCCCAAATCAATATGAGAATGTCGGAGTACATACTGCATCCCCCACTACCATGTGTAGCATCCCTACAAGGAGCATGTTGTATATTCCAATTCGCTACTGTACTGTCCACTACTGTAATTCCCAGATCCCGGGCCAACCCCAAGAAGAATCCACTGTGCTGATGCTATGCCTCTTTGCTCATAACCATCCAACTATCATCCTCATGTGTGATGGCTATCAATTCCTGACTATGCAAAGGTAACATACTACTATTGCAAAACAAAAAATCAGACCTTACGTCATGTTTTTGTATGGTGTCTTCAAGGTCACGCTTCTCGAAATCAGCTTCCTCTATAACATCCTCTTTGCATAATTCATGCATTGAGGTTGGGACAACACCTTGGTCAAAAGGAAATTCATCAACTGTAACTAAATTTTCTATACCTGCAATAAACTCAGGTTCATTGGATAAATCCCCTTCCAACAACTTATTGATTCTTCTCATTCTTGATTTTATCAAGGAAGCATCCTCATCTAATTTGGAATTTTCCAAGTTCAATATTTCTACTTCCAGAACTTCATTATGACTGTCATAATCATGCATTAGTAAACTGCTGCTAGAAAGAATACATGAATCATCATACCTTTCAAAGTTGTTGTCAATGTGACCATAGACCTCATAATCCTTAATGGATTGATCTAGATTTGCACCCAAAGTTGTTGTTTTATCATCTTCATTAAATACATTCCCAATAGAGTCATCTCGGAGCTTTGTCATACATATGGATAATGGATAAGGCATTTTCTTCAAACTCTATTGTCTCAATTTCCTCTTTGTTCACATCATCACTTGGCTGCGGTGAACATGTGGTAGGAGTCATTAACTCATCTTCTTTGTTATTCCCACAAATGTGACTAGGTGTCCAAGTCCATTGGCACGTGAAACAACATTGCTCTCTTATCATTTTAGGAGGTACTGTAACCTGTAAACCCAAAGAAATTAATTCCACTTCAGTCAACTGGTATTTGATCTTTTCAATATTCTGCTCAACCAACCCTTTTGATAACTCATGAGCTATGGGAAAAACAACCTGCTCCTTCCTCCAAATGGTCAACAAGTTAGATAGCAACTGTTGGGATATATCATCCTCCTCATCTAAAATTAGAGACAAAATAGTTTGCATTGCTATTGTAACATTCCCTGCATGATCTTTTCCGATTTTGGCAAAGAAGCATTGAAACATTCTGAGTATCAAATCATCACATTGGAGTTCAATCATCACCACATAGGATCTAACCTTAGCAACGGTTTCTAAAATTCTTACCCTCCTATCAAAAGAAGGTTGTCTAGTATCATCCAACTTATGGAAACTCTCCTCGATCAGCTGAAATATCTCCTTCATCATTTTGTCATTGTACGGAGCTTTAGGTGCTGAAATTCTTATGATTTCACTCAAACAAGAAGTAACCATCAGCTTTATCTCATCATCTAAATGTCTCAACAACTCTGACTTAACCAAGGAATTCCTCGATGGATTCACTGCTAGTTTCATTATGTGAGAGGATGATTGATCAACCATTTTTAAACAAGTTTCAACTTCCTCCAAAGTACTAAGAAGAACTTCTTTTGACTGAGATGGCTCTTCAAGTTTCATACCTGCAATGTAAAGCTTCCCATAGAAATTTCCTTTTTTACTTTGCAATCTTTGATCATACTTTATCTTAAGGTCCATGAAATCAACAAATGAAATCTCAGCATGAATTTATGCTCCCAGTGCGTTATAAATTATATAAACCTCCCAAAAAACTTCTCCTTCGCTAAGGGGCTTCATGGTCTTGTTTCTGTGTATACCTTAGTTTCCAATATTCTATTGATACCACTGTCGGACAGTGCACTCAGATTTGTACTTCAACAAATAGTTTTTTTATGCAACTCTGTACCTCCTTTATTTCTCTGGAAATAGTATAGGATATCTGTAATGTATTCTTGCTACCACAATGAAGAAGCACTTTCTTGGATGTTGTGGTAGACTTCAAGACTTGGAAGTGATATTTGATATGTATTGAAGAAGACAATGTACACAGTGTGCACAACTCCTGTAGCAGCTAGTATATCTTGGCTTTAATATTTAAATAAGTTTGGCATGTATGGTGGTTCACACACCTTGCATTATCCCTTCCTTATCACGGATATTTTAACATCCAACGGCATGAGAATTAGAGATTGCTAGCACATTTCCTCACTACTTTGGAACTCAATCCTTGTGGTAAATGGTGCAGGAACAAGGGCAGACCTCCTGTAGAAGCTCAACCCACAAAGCCATTGTAATAATTGTTTTATCCTGCTAGAATCTTACCGCTCAGTGCTGTAGAAACCTGTCCTTCCTTTCTGGCAGTGAGATACACTTCCCCAACAATGAAAATAACCTCTTCCACACCTGATGTATGGAACTGCTAATAATATCATGTTCATTCCATTTTACCCACAACTGGTGAAGAACATGCTCTGATACCACTATAATATCCCAACTGATAAATTCGGCTGACTTTTCTTCTTGACCGTTAATGGGTTGTGGTTTGAGAATTTTATTCAACACTTTAATGCAGTAATCCAAAATATGATAATAAGCACTGTATAATGGTTTGTTTGACATGTAAGGTAGTTCGTTCCTCAACCAACATGTACCATGAATTTGCACAACCCCAAACTTGATTCTATTAATGTTTAATAACCAAATAAGAAAACAGTCCCAATATGCATGAAGTAATGAAAGCACTAATTCTGTAGCAGCATTCACATTTATTGCAAGTGGAAGAATTCCACATTAATTGACAATATAAGATGGGCAATCAATTGCTTCAGATCTGACCTTTTTGTATGGAAATACGCTTCCAATTTGTGTTTCCAATAGACTGTACTGAAATAATGGCAGCAAAGATATATGACTAATAAATGAACTATTGAGATTTTAAACACATGCCTAGAACCATTCACAGGTCTGATATATATTGTATATTGCTGCTCCCCGATATTGAGGTGAATAACTTCCATTGTAAATGATATTGTTTGGTACAACTTGATGTTATAGAAGATTATGTCTTGGATGGAATTAAATATCAGCCCATTGTTGAGTAACGTGACCCAGCTTAGATAGAAGACGCCGAGTAAGATAATGGATGGCACAGGAGAGGAGAAACATGCCTTCAATAAGGTATCTCTGCTATAAATAATAGGTCGATACCCTCCCCATAATTCAACAAAACACAGTAGATGGCAGCCTTCTCCAAGCAATCTAGGGCTGTCAAAGGTAATCACGACCTCAGTGGAAAATTTGATGGTAAGACGCCCTTAAACTCATATTTGCATAGGACCTCAAAACTGGTCACGTTCAGTAGCTTATTCACACCTTTTTGAAGTCTGAGAATGAAGAACAGTATGCTGATTTAGATGGTCCTAAAGGTGGCAATCTGTTGGAGGAGGACGACTCCTTCCGTTTGACCTTGTGCAGTGAGAAACTCTTTCCAATCCTATCCAGAAGTCAATAGTCACACTCAGCAATGAAGTAAAGGCCAATAGGCATGAATATTCAAACCAATAGTATCAGTAATGAAGCTCACGTCCTTTTGAGTATGTATCATCAATTAGATATCTGCTATATAACAGTCCACAAGTGTAGATCGTTGCCCATACTGTCTCCACCTAGCATAACAATACTGTAGCGGCACTATTCACGTGACTGTAGCAGCACTGTAGATTGGAATATGCCGAGACTGTCTCCACCTAGCAGAACAATATTGTAGCGTCACTATTCACGGCACTATAGCGGCACTGTTCACAGCACTATTCACGTCACTGTAGCAGCACTGTAAATAAGTAATCTCTGCTCAAATACAAATTAATATTCTTCGGATGAAGTACGAATGATAGATGTGAATGATCTATCTAAGAGATTGATTAGGACGGATAGATTTCACCGTCGAAACCAATGTTGGCTAGGGCAACCCGCCCTCAACCCTAAATCAGCTCTTAGAGCTCTCTAAACCAATTCTCAATCAACAATAACAATAATAATCCCCAGTAACTCACTTTATCTTTCTTTTATAACCTTGACATTGCATTCGCTAGACCTAAGTCACTTTCTTTTCTATTTCTCAGTTGAGTTGCATGCATCTCACTTTTGCATGTATGCATGATTGCATGCATCTCACTTTTGCATGCCTGCATGCATCTCACTTTTGCATGCATGCTTGCACGCTCTTGAGCTAGGGCTCGCATGCTCTACATGTCATTTGTTCTAGTTTTACCCAAAACGAAACATTACAAAGATCCTATCATAGGTCGGTCCATTCATGATCTACAAAACACTGGTGAGTAATGCTGCTATCATAAGGTTATGAAGCCTTAGCAGTGCCTTGTAGTTTATTATTTGAATAAAATCTGTATTTTCTTTTTATAAGATACTTGTTGTGTATAAGGACAGGGGGTCTTATTGCAAGCCATCCCTGCCATGATCATGGGTCTAATTGGGACTAAAGCTATCATTATATGGTCACCAAGCCATGATAGTTTCCTTCATTGTCATAGCTAAAGGAAAAGGGTTCTCCTTATCGAGCCAGCTTGATCAGTTTCTGAATCATGCTTGTGAATGGCACTGCTGATATCTGATTACCAAGTCAGGGCAGTGGTCTTGTATCAACAAGATCTTATGTGGAGTAATTCTATGAATAATAAAAAAAAAACAATTAATAAATCAAGGTGATATGTAATTTGTATATCCATGAGCATTTTTTAGCTTCTCCCAGGTTTATCTCAAGCTGATGTTCAATGATCGCATAATGGTAAAGGAGCTCTCTTCTCTTAATTCTCCTTATCAAATTTGCATTATTTTTAATATGATCATCGATGGGAATATATCAATCTTATGTTTTCTACTTGTTGGTTGGCCCTTTTACAAATATTTTCTAAAAGTTTCAAGTTAAAAAAAAAACAACAGACTGACATACTTTCTCAAACCAAAGTTGTTTGCAGAGATAATTGGTTCTTCCCAGCCAGTCACCATTTGTTGTGGCCACAATAGATCCCATGCTTTAGTTAAGCATGGGAGCCCTGATTTTTTTTTAAATAAACAAAAAGGTATTCGAGTAAGCATTTATAGTGAACATGAGATTTTCAACTTGGCTTCTGTGGTCTTATGCTTGTACTTTTGATCATCATTCTAGGAAATTTCTAAGTGTTTTGGTCGCAGAAAGATCCAAATTTTGGGTATTTTATCATTTGTTTTCTGCCTGCCCGAAAACCCGACATTCCGACCCCGAAAAGTTCCGGTTGTGGGAGTTATTTTGTGGTTTTTTTGGTTTTGGTCTTCCCGAAACTCACAACCCGCAAGGTGCGGGTTGTGGTTTTTCCCTTGCTAATAATTTCGGGAATTTTTCATCTCGAAACCTGAAATCCGCAACTACGGCTTCGGGATTTCGGGAGTGTTTTTCACCTTTATTCGTGTTGTGTGTTCCCGAAACCCGCCAACCCGAAATGTCGAGTTGCGGGATGCGGGAAAAGATTTTCCATTTTGATGATTGTTTCCGTTTGCGAAACCCACAACCCGCAAATTTCGGGTTTCGGCTTTCGGAAATCCCATTTCTACCTTTGTGGTTATTTTGCAATCTCGAACCCGCATTCCACATCGGCTAATCTCAGCTGTCCATTCCTTTTAATCACATGGTTACAATTTAACCTGGAAAATCGATAAATAAGGGTTTTTCTTTATTTTCTATTACCATTTTCACTGCTGGAAATTATCCTGCTGCACCGATTTTTACTACAGATTTCGTACCAGGGGGTCATTTTTACTAGTTTTCCGTTCTTCCAGGTTGGTTTGTTGTCACTTTTGCATTTGCAATTGATATTTTTTGTGGTTTTTATTTTTCTTTCTTTTATTTATCATATTTTCAAAGCTCCGCCACCATGTCAAAAACACCCAGTCTAAGACTTCTAACAAAGATTCCCTGACCAAACATCCCAATTTATGTATTTTCTCTGATACTAGTGAAAGAGTTACAGAGACCTATCAGATGGATTGGTCCAAGATATATGCCATATTTGACAATGACGACCTTTCCCACTTTGAAAATGATCAACCTGTGTATGAGAAAATTAGGGCTTCTCAGATACATGCCATTGTTGCTCGTCTTGCCATTTTACCTTACACTGATGCTGTCAAATGGATAGTTGAGAATGCAAACCCCAAAGACCGGTCATTCAATGATAGCACAGGGGCTCAATTGACCCATTTCTTCCCTGAGATATTTATTCGAGCTTTCTCTCTTAAACCGCATGTGTAGACCCTTAGTCTCAAGTTCATACAGTCCTCAAAGACTTGGTATAAATTCAGTGCAATGTTAAAATCATGGATGGTCAAACCTAATGCTTTTGTACCTAAAGCCAACAACCTGTATCCTATTGCCTGGTTTAGGGAACCCTATTCTTTGTTAGCAGCCATGTTTTGTAGGCTCTTCGGCCTTCCTAACTGTTCTGTCTTCAAAGCTGAATGGGTGCCCATAGCACATGTGTTAACTATCAGTGAATATTTCCCATGGGATTCTATCTTGTCCTCCGAATTGAAAAACGCCATTGAAGACTATCAGAAGGCACATGTCCTGAAGAAACCGCATTTCTACCTATCGGCATATGTAATTGATGTTTTCTGCTCAGAGTTCCAATACCCAAACCTAGATTGGAAATGGACCCCTTCAGAACCACCTGTTCACATTTATCACTTAGCATTATGGGATGGAAACTTTATCCCTTTATTTTATGACATATATGATCATTTTTTAGGCATTGTTTATTTCAAGATTTTCAGGTAGGAAGCACCTGCATTTTCAGCTGATGCCAAGGCTTCCATCAATACTATTGGTGATTGGTACGTTGGTGAATATTTCTCATACATCGAAGTTTATGGAAGTGACATGGTACACCTTTTTCCCAGGATAGTTCCCGATAGGATGGTTATACAAGAAGTCTCCTTTCAGACTGTAATAGAAGGTATGTATAAGAAGCTTACAATTCCTACAAAGAAAGGATGGCCTAAGTTTGGTTTGAACCTTGGGCCACTGGTTATTCCAACCTCAAATTGGGTTACAGTGCTCGGTGAGCAGTTGGATGCTCTAAGATTGGGTCTTGCTCCCAAAAGGAAGCATGATCCTAAGAAACTTCTTGATGCACACCTTAAGCAGATCCATGTCAAGATAGACTATGTCCATGAGGTAATTCCGGATGACTTCATCTACCAAGGATTCAACACCTTTTTCGAAGTACTTTCCAGGGCCAACAATTTGGAAGAAAAGCATAACATTCTGCATTATCAGAAAGATCTTAAGGCTAGGACCCTAAGCTACAGAACTATGCAGTTAAATTTAATAGAACAGGTAAGAAGGGAAAGAGAAGATAAGGAGGCTCAGAAATCCAAAGATCCACTGATGCTTACTTACTCAGATGGGGAAAAGGGCAAAGCTCCTATGGATCCTCCCCCTCAAATAGAGACTGCTGAAGAAGTCAAGGTTCTGTTGCAGACATCTCATCAGTTCAAACAGGGGTTGGCACAAATCACCTCAGTATTGGGTCCTCAGGCAATTGAACCTCAGAAACGTACTGAGGATATCCAAGCATCTACTGCAGCCACACAGGAAGAAGATGATCTAATGATAATCAAAGCTAGCCCAACCAGGAGATAGAAGATCATTGCCCCTGCAGCACAAATTCCCCCTGAGGATATCATTGATTGTGACATTCAGGAGAAACCTCATCCTCTAGTATCGGTGACAGAAGAGGTGACTAAAGAATCACGGACAGTTGTTGATTTGCTGAACACTGTTGAGATGGATCATTATTTTCCTGATCAGCAAGAGTCAAAGGTTACAACATCTCTTAATATCACAACTAGAGCACTTTTGTTGCTAGCTATTCAAGAAATTTCTGCCTTGAATTCAAGAGTGGAGATCCCATTTTCTTTATCACAGTTATATCATGCCTTCACCACCACCACTATTCTGTTCCCAGACAACCCAACCTCTCTTCCTATCCCATCATCAATTGTTGCAGAGGTCCAGTCTTTGACTTCCCATCTACAATTACCTACCTCCAATTCATTATCCTTCCCCACTAGTGAAGCACCTTGACTTTCCATTTTATCATCAACTATCCATATAGATAATCAAGTTTCACTTTCTGAAGCGTTTGTATCAGTTTCATCTCCAACTCAAGTTTTATCAGTCACCCAAGCCATCTTTACACCTCTGACTACCCCTCAAGTCATTGTGCCTATACCTAGCCCTGTTGTCACTCAAACACCCTCACTGATCTCAACAGTAAGCATTCCTTCTACCTCCACAGGGTTGGTGATTGAATATGCATATGAGGATATAGTTCCTATTGGGATCTACTTCTATAGAAAATATTATAGAGTAGTAGTCAAGAGAACCATGAAAAGAGGTAAAGATCAAGCTGGGTTAGAAGCACCTGTCCCTGACCAGGTAATATGGGCTCCCAGAACAAATAACCCTCGGATTGAAGTAGTTGAAACAACTGCATCCTTAGGGGCCTTTGCAAGTGCAAATTTAGATTCAGTCCATGTTATCGATAGGGAAGTTGATTGGAGGGAGGAAGAAATTAAGAAGCTTAAAGAGCAACTAGCTCAGACCAGAGAGAAACATGCAGTTGAAATTGCTGACGTTAGGAAGTTATGGGCAGACAGACTACGGGATTTGGAGTAGAAGAATTCTACCCTCCAGGACCAGCTTTGCATAGCTCAAGCTCAGAATGCCTCCACTATTGAAAGAATAGCCATTTTGGAAAAGCGAGCTGAGGATGCAACTGCAAGTGCAACCTCCTCCAATTTATCTAATTTTACGTCCCTTGAGTTCAAGAACCTAGCCCTCTAATTTAATCGGGAACATCATAAGTTTCTTGAAAAGTTATAGACTGCATTGGATGAAATTAGGGAAACTTTTATCAATTTCTCTAAAATGTCTTCTACCCTTGAAAGTCAGAAAGACGAGATACTCCAAGAACCAAGGCAAAGGAAAATGTCTCTGAATGGCAAGGATATATAAAGGACAGACCAGAGGATATACCAGCTCTCAGCAATTTTCAGTTTAAGAAGATTAAAGCTTCATTGAACACTTGGCTTGATTTAAATGAAACGACCGAGGAGATTATCAGGAAGTCAAAGGATATCTGCACTAGGTGTTGGTATGCAGTAGACAACATAATGAATGAACTGCAGATCCCGCTCATGGATCCTATTTTGGATGCCTGCCCACCTAAATGTTGACTTGAGGAAATTGAGCACAGATGCGAAGAAGCTAAGCAAAAGATCCGAGCCCTTTATGAAGTCAGCATTGATGATGTGGATGTCCTGATTAGGAAACCGATTGTCATGGAGGGTAAAATCCATATTTATCTTCGCACTTGGCATAAGTTAGCCAAGCATGACATGGAAAACAATACATGTAATGCTCAGCTGGGCCTAGAATATGCTAACTATCCAAACATAGATGAGTTGGTAGAAATATGGGATAAGTGGCAGGATTTTTTGGATCGATAGCTTGACTTGATTTTGTAATCCCTATATTTTGGGAATTTCCATGTTGTACTCTGTTGTAATTTTTATTTAAGGAGGAATGCCTCTCTTTGTTAGGGGGTTGATAACTTTTGGGTTAGAAATCAGCAGGAGATGAACTGGAGATACTTTGTCTTAGTAGAGCTTTGTAATTTTGTTTACAGACTTCGTTTATACAGTAAAGTAATCCCTTTGAATCATCTCTTTTTTATTGTTCAAGTTTCTTTGACGATGCCTGATTTCTTACTTCAAATTGTCATCTACAATGTGTGATCTTTGCAAGAATTAATTTACATACAGATCTGTTATACTGATTTCTCTTATGGCTGATCTATGTGTGACAATGTTTAATTGAATTTATGTCAATTAAGTTGTTTTCTTTATCGATTTTTGCAAATGATCAACATTCAATATAATCATTGTTGATTTTTAAATTAACAAGGTGATTACAGGTTTATCTTGAATAGGTTTACATGCTTATATTGTTGTCACTTAATTTTCATTAATTGATTATGAATTAAGTAAACAAGTAAATGCATCTTTTACATTTCTGTTGAGGTTAGCAAACACACTTGCTCCTCTCACATCAAGATTGATTTGCACAACAACAAGCTTTTCACTTAGAATAGGTCTAACTCAAAGTAGATCCTTTTTTCTTAAATAGGTTAAGTTAGAACAGATTTAGTTTTACATTTATGTTTTCTTTTATTGAATTTGATGTATTGATCAATCCCATCGACTCTTAGAGTGCCAACGGAGGCCAAATATCTGTGGGAGATTTCCATACCAAACAGGCTGGGGATAGAACTGCCCTTGCACAGGGTCTTTCGAAGCCTTTCAGTCTGGGTTTTCACCCTCTGTTGGGAGCCTTAGACCCATTCCAGCACCTTGCAATTTACCCTGCACCCCCGAGGCCTCAACAGGCCTAAGAAAAATGCGCTTATCGTCACCCCATTATAATTATTATCTGTCCATGTAAACTTAGGAAACAGGGAAAACCTTATGGGAATAAAACCCTCCCTCAAGAATGGACATGAAACACACCAAAAATTGTTGCTGCTCCAAACTCAAGTAGGTGTGAACTTGATCAGATGTCTAGAGGTATATTCCTCTTGGGAAGAAGTGGATCATGCTCCAAAAACATGTGCTTGAATTCTCCATCAGTGGATGCAAGCGAATCTGTAAGCTCTTTGAACTTGATCTTTGAACCAAACTTGATCAGAACAAATCCATGAATATGCAGACCATTCTGGAACTTGAATTTTGAACCACATGAGGCAGGATCAACTCCAATTAGATATGATTTCTCTTGAAAATTGAACTTCTGGTTAATGGGAGCAATATCAGCTCCAATAATTGATAGATTGTTCCTTGAGATCTCCTTTGAACTAGTAGAGGTGAGATCAGAACCAAAATAACCAAAATATGTCTGATACTTGAAACCAATCGAATGGTAGTGTCCTCCATATTTAGTAAAAATATGAGAACTTGTGCTAGAAATCCGACAGAAGTACATAGGAAGCATGTATTTAAGGAGGGAGAATGCATCAGTTCCAAATTCTGATCTATCTTCCAAACAATTCAGTAGATCACCATTATGCATACTAGTAGACTCATGTGAAAGAGAGGAATAGAATTCCTCTTCAGCTTCTAGAGCATGAATTGGATTATCTTTTTCATAATTCAAAATAGAAGACTCATAGGAGAATAAGATAGTATATGGAAGTCTTCATCTTCAACAATTGTATGTATTGAAATTTATGCAATTTATTCTTCTTTTATTTGAACAACTTATTCAGAGAGAGTTAATGTTGAGACATTAAGAGGGAGAACACATGAGGAGGTTTCCATAGGCTTGATCGATGCACCAATCTTCTGCTTCTCTATAGCCATGTCCAATTTGGACCATAGCTCAAAAGGATAGTCTGCAGAACCAATAAGGAAGTGCATATCTGAAGACATTGTCAGACACATAGCTCTGAATGCTCTGCACAGTTATTAATCCATTTATTCTTCTCTTCAAAGGACTATGTTTTTCTCACAACACCAATAGACACATCATATAGACATTCTCTTTAGAGATGCAACCATCTTTGGCTTCCACTCAACATAATTGAATGGAGTAAGATGAGGAACAAATTTTGAATCTATGAAGTTGTTGTACCTGCACAAAAGACCTGTAAAAAATACTCATGAGGAAATTAAGTACTACAAAGCTCTGATACCATGTGATAATTTGTCACAACCTGAATCTAGTTCATTGAAGAAACCTCAAAATTAGTTTTGCAAGAATGCAGAGAAGGAAGAAAATTTCAGCAGAATTAACTTGAGAGAAGAAACTCAATAGGATAAAACTCCATTATCATATTATTGAAAAATGATAGTACAATAAATAATACACCTCATAAGAGAAAATATAATTCACTAAAGGCAATTCGAAAAGCTCACAGAAAAGCCTGCTTACAATAGACTAAATCCCCAATCTAGGAAAGTATTTATATCCAACTCATAGCAAGTGGTCATGAATGGGAAAGTAAAGGCTTAATGGAACATGAGTGACACAAAATAAGCTAAAGAGTGGCTTTATGGAGAAAAATATGGAAGTAGTGTAAGGAAAAAAGTAGCAAGCTTACCCAAATAGATCCTAGTGCAACTTCCTTATCCTAATCTTTCTGAAAAAAGAAATAAAAATCTGTCTTTATCTTAGAAAAGTAGGAATGAACAAGGAAATTCACTCTAGGATGTAAAATCAGGATCATAATAGAATTGTGGGTGCTCCAATAGTCTAAAGTTGGAAAAAGTGGACAACTATGGCCTAGACTATTGACTTTGGTATCCTAGCACATGAAACATCATATCTAATCACCTAGGAACTTAATGAAAGTGTTTTAACCTATGGTCTAGATGTGTTTATGTTCCATCACATTTTTTGAGAATAGAGTGTCACCAAGGATCTTCTTCCCTTCGTGTTGGGAGCCACAGTCTCCATCTTTGCTTACCAATTGCTTGGTAAGACACTCACGAGTTTCTTGAACTGACTTGATGATCTTCTAGGATATGTCTTGCATGCATTTCAGCATGCTCTGAATAAAGTATCTAAACTCTTCTCTCTCATCCATGTTAGACATTTCCTTTCCTACTTGAAGCTTTCCTTCAATGGAATCAACTTCCTCTTCAAGAAGAGGTTCTTCTGGACCTTTCCCTTTGGGAGGTGGATTTATCTTGGGACTCATTAAAAATAATCAGGAGTAGGTTTAGAGGACCATGCTCTGATACCACCGTAATGTACCTAATCTGATCGCATGCACATTAACTCAAAATATTTGTAAACATTAACAAACAGTGGATTACTAGGAACAAATGACTAGATAGTTTGACTAGAATTCTGAAAGAAACACCCAAACATCACTAGACACTCCCAATTTCTCCCAAGATGAATTTCAGACCTGCTAGGCTGCAAATAGGATGACAACAAGGCCAATACCTTTATAGTGTAAAATTTATGGGTACTTCATTCCCAAGTAGACTCCTTGGGATAAACCCAAGGCTTCAAGGCAATTGTCCACGGGACTCCTATGTAAACCCAAGACTTCTAGTTCTCACTGGAGGTAACCAGACCTAGGGTAGGTTAAGTGTATTACACCCAACATTCTAAAATAATTATACAGAGGTTTAGAATCAATTTGATAGGGATTTGGAGGCCAAGAAGATAAGTGCACTACCTAAGACTGCCTAGCTAGTCTACAACCAAACAATTCCGAATGAACTTAGAGGGTCATGAATTTCAGAAACAATGATTGGGATGGATTCATCAAAATCTTATAAACTTGTAATAAATCATAGATATACAATTGGACTGACATAAACCAACATATTAAAAATTATGTGAAACTAGTCAAATTTACTATGCTAGGGAGCAAGCATTAAAACAAAGAAATCCAAACAGCCTCAGAGGCTCACGAATTCACCCACATAACTGATATTTGAGTTAAAATACATATAAATGAACATAAAGAATCTTCCATTAGAATTTTATAGTAGTAATTGATTGCATTATGTAACCAAACTTACATAGAGTCCTCGACCTTTAAGATTTTACAATAAGGAAGCATGAATCTTGAGTATGCGAACGAAAAGAAGGGATGGCACTATTGGATCAAATCCATTGACTCAAAATGATCATATGGAAGCTCATGGTCCGAAAAATAACAACTAATATAAATATCAATGGGGGGCACAATTTCTCCAACTACTCTCTTATCTAGATAAATCTCACCACAATCACAATAAAGATGCATCAATCTCTACACCAACTCTGGAGATTTGAATCCTTCAATATGTGAGTTGTATTAGACCTGAAATTCATACTGTAATGGATGCATTGACACTGTGAAGATGACTGGAATAAGGTTGGAATGGGACACATCACCCAAAGCTAGCTAGGGGCGCATCTCCCAAGCCTTTGAGAAGTAAAGATCTCAAACAAATATCCAAAGTGACAAAAGATGGCCACTTGGGCGCACCACCTTCTTTTATAACATGAATGGGTATCCAAAATACATTGAATGTAGTCATTTATCTCACTAATGTGCCCTCATTGACTAATTTTAGCATCTGCAACTTTTACCTTCCTTTTTTCCTTGTTTTATTTCCTTTTCGCTTGGACTTCTTTTCTGCTTTTGGCAACATCTCACTTTTCCTGGATTTTCTCTGCTTTACTACTTTTCCTATTCGTTTTCCCGCTTTCCTAATTCTTTCTACTTTTATGGACTTTCCTAACTTTCTACATGCTTTCTGTTTTTCAGAGTTTCCTGCTTTTGTGCTATCTTCCATCATTTTTGTGGCTTTGTGGATTTTCTTTGATTTTCTTCGAGTTACCATTGTGGATGACAACTAATAGGGCCTACAAGACCAGTTATGTGCCCTCCTTGGCCACCTAGGCACATCCACTCAACACAAAATTAAATAATAATAAAATAATTACAAATTAATCATGGCACACTATCCAAATTTTGAAAAATTAATTAACTTGACTATTAATGCCTCAAAACTTAACCCCTTATTAAATTTGTATGCCATAATCTATAGGGGTTGAATATGTAGTAGAATGTCCATAGATCCTATAGGTGGGGACATTACATGGAACAATGGTATTCTCATGGAATGTTGGATCACAATAACTGATGCTCTATTGGATCTGAAGGGGAGTCACATCTGTAGAGACTCAAACAACTGAGAGTATGAATCTAATAGATATGGGGAACTGCATCCAGAATTGGATACAATAGGAACAATATAACCAATGGCTTCCAAATCATTGGCTCCAACATAGCCCAGATATATCCAGAAACATACAGCTAAATGACTTCCACATAGACTTTCCAAAAGACTAGAGTCAAGGATATCTGAGGTCTTCAACAAAATAATGAGAGAACCATCAACTTGTATGAGTCTCATTGGTGCGATCTTTGAGTTGATGCCGAGAACGTGATAAATAACCATACTAAGGTGAACTGACATCTCCCCTTAGTCGGTCCAAGGGACTCATCAAGGATGGTTATGAGGAAAAAATATAGGGTACCTATGGGTCTATCCTCTGGAATATATGTGTTGATGTCGAGACAGGGAGACTTGCAACCGTCAAGGTAATGATGTTTCATTGAAAAAAGCAAGAGGGATACAACGAAGAGATGAATGAGACTGGACATGTAATTGAGACAATATTTTGGGATAGAAGGGTAATTGAGTAATGGAATCAAATTTCCTTTGTTCAGGGTATGCCTGGAAGCAGGTGTGGAACTCTTGATGATATCAGGGGAGGGATACAACTTGGGTTAGTAGGGAAAATGACTACAACAGGAGACACTTATTGATGGAGAAGGGAGGGTGTACTGATGTTTGAACCATAAGTAGTATGATATCAATATGAATCTAAGGGTAGCCTATTGTAAAATACTCTAAACAAAGGCGACCAGGGGTGCTTCCATAAAAAGAGATTAGATATGGTCTGCAGGAGTGCTGCGGAGCACTATTTGTTTAATGGTTTCTCTAATGTGTAAGCATCAAAGAGAGGTTGTGGAGTAGTACATCAAAATTGTAGCTTCCGAGATGTGTGAACGTTTGGAAAAAGGGGGTGCTTAGAATAACTTTTGTGTAATGGCTACTAAGGAAGATGGATACCGCATTGAGATTAGATGAAATACCAAGGAGATAATTGTCCATTGAAATGATTAGATGATTCAAGTCATTGGGTGATAGAAGATGAAACTTCGATGTTGGGGTGGGACACTGATGGTAATCTCCTTAAAGGGTAATGAATGGCGGAAAAATAATGAGATGCTTGTAGTATGTATGGAGTAGTGGGATCATGAGTGTGTAATGTGAAATATTGAAATTCCTTAATAGTCATAAGTACGAGAATCCGTAGGGTAGTCCAAAGAGTGGTGATGACAGAGTACCATGTGGATTTGTGCAAAATCATATACTAAATAGATTCTCAATCCTACGGGAAATTGATGGCATGGGTGCCAAATGGAAAATGGTACTAAAAGGATAACCATGTGAGAGAGGATCTATTTATGAGTAAGGGTGAATGCAAGAGTGGATGGACTGGGCCACTTACTCAAACAAAGGGGGTCCTACAGTAGTAATAAGGGATGCAAAAGTTTTATGCATGAGATGTTTTGCATAGGGGGGAACCTTTATTCCAGTTTAAAATTTTATACCTGTAAGTACTAGACGTCGATGAAAATTAATGAATCTCATCACAACTTGGACATGTACACATAGAAACGATACCTAAGCATACAAGTTCTTTTGGAAATCAAATCAATTATACAAGTACCATATGACATCCAAAAAATATCAAGTCTACATGAGGTAACACAAATCTATGTGGGTTGAAAAATGGCCCCAAAAATACTTTTTGATCATGGAGAAAGGATCTCATAATCACGAAGAGCACATAATCTTGATTCCAACAGTGTGAATGGTGCATAGAACATACCTCATATGAGGCCGGAACGCCCAAAAGAAAATTGGAGCCTATAAGGGCTTAAATAGGGTGGGTCCCACCATTCCAAGTGTCATTTTCATTGTTCATTGTTGGATTTGTGTGGAGGTCCCAGATTTTTCAGGCAATGATTTCTCCTTATTTGACTGTCGGTTTCGGATTTTGCGAGCTTCAGGTTAGTGGTATCGACCTTCTCATCATTTTTGTCCATTTATTTTCTGCATTTACGCTTCATAGGGACCCCAACGAACTCCTCAATGATTTTATGGACGAGCCACTATTTTTCATGAGGTTTTGAGTGACTTAGGCCACACTTTTTAATTGGACAAGTGCGACCTGGGTCACACCTGTATGAGATACTAGTATGACCCATGCTCAGATAGGTGCGACCTAGGTCACTCCAAGTCACACTTGTCTAATATACATGTGTGACCTAGGCTCAAACAAGTGTGACCCAAGTCATACCATGCCACACCTGTCTAAGATATAGGTGTGACCCAGGCTCAAATAGGTGCAACCTGTTTTACACCTATCTGGAAAATATTTGTGACCTAGGTCACTCTTTTCTAAGGAAATAGAAGCGACTCGGGTCACATATTTCTCTTAGAAAGGTGCGACCTAATGCAAAAATGAGAGATTTTCATTTTTTACTAATCCTGACTGATGCCTTGAAATGAAATATGTCGATGGTCAAGTAGTTATTATATTTACAACAAAGAAGGAATACTTTTCATAGGTCCTCAAGATGCTTCGATCATTTCTTGGACCGCGTCGTGAGGTCGACCAAGTATGTGGGGATGGTGTGAACTAAGTCATGAAAACAATATGACATGGCACACTCAAACATGGACCCAACAATTTTTAGCCCAATTGATATGACTTAGTAGGAAAAAGTGCCCTATGGGGTGGTGAAGGCAGTCTTATATCGATCTTCTTTGCAAATTTGAATCTAGTTGTATCCCAAGAATCCATCCATGAAGGAAAGAATATCATGACCAACACAAACATCAATAATCTGGTTGATGAAAGGGTTGGGGTAATTGTATTTTGGGTATGCCAAATTCAGATTGTGGAAGTCAGTGCAAAAATGAATGGTGTGTTTCTTTATGTTGTTAGGGATGGAGTTAGATACCCATGTAGTATACACAATCGAATAAATGAAGCTGGATTTGAGAAATTTTTTTATCTCGGCTTTTATGGTCAGTGCTTTTGTCACGTACCCACCCATCCATCCAAAGCAAGGGAGGGAACATGATGCCAATCTGTGGGGCTTTCACATAATCTCATCCCATTCATTAGAAGCATATGAATAAATCATTTGTATGCAGATGAAAAACTAATCAATTATGCACAACAGAATTAAACTATCCACACACATCTTTCATATGATTTCAACATATCAATAATAAACATCAAATTAAAACATTTCAGAAGTAAAATGCACATAGAGAACACTTATCTTCATTTGTGCAATTGCCCCCAAACAACTAGCTATGTTGCTACAACGTTCCACCCAACCATAAGCCAGTTGTGTTCATAGATATCTCAACACAACTGCCACCCCTGAGCTGGGCATGAATCTTACAAGGAAAAGGGAACATTCCAGCTCATTCACAGCCAAAGCAATAGAAACCCATCTCAACCCCAACCTTCTTTTACACACAACAACTCTAACTGGGCATGGATACACTCTTTTAGCAATGGGATTTACCAATAAGATGGCCCTAGGCTTTCCCAAATCATGGGCACACCAAAAACGGATTGGGGAATTTCAATAACAAGATGGCCAGGGGTTTTCCCAAAACGCGGGCACACCAAAAACGG
Organism: Larix kaempferi; assembly: GCA_027924585.1. NCBI lineage: Eukaryota > Viridiplantae > Streptophyta > Pinopsida > Pinales > Pinaceae > Larix > Larix kaempferi. The sequence goes on from BSBM01000073.1 coordinate 18,583,274, forward strand.
ATTTTGGATTGGGGAAATCGTCCACAGGGAACCAACCCGATTTTTGCATAGTATTATGGGCATCTAAATGGTCAAAACGGATCCAATGAAACCCCAAACCATGCTCCCATACTCCCAGCGACTCTGCAACCCAAAAATGCCTTGTTTCCAGCTAGAAAAATCAGGAGAAACCATAAAAAACGTGGAGAGAAAATGCCTAGGCAGCCCAAAAAGGTGAGAGAGATCGGAATGCCATGTGCTCTATATGGTATGAAATATCAAAGGACTCTCTGTAAAGGATGGGAAAACCTAGATCTTATGATGTTCCCCGCCTAGGAGATTAAATATAGAGTTATTATGATCAACTTAGTAATGTAATGGAAGGATACATTAAGTGACCATGAAGTTAACGAGGATTGTTATCGGGATGTAAACAAGAAGAATGTCCAACAAAATTTCTAGTGCTGAAGTTAATTTACGTAAACAAGAACTTTACGACATTACAGATACCCTTAAGATTTTATTTTTTAGGGTGTATTTTTAGTGACATTACAATTAGCATTTAGTGGCAGCTTCTCTAAAGTGTTACAAAAAACCAAAGTGAAATCCAAATACAAATACATCACAAGCTTGTTGGTTCTTTAGACAAAATTCCTTGATGGGTTATGGCTTGGGAAGCAATTCATGGCTGTTTTCTTTCCCAAGAAGCAAAAACTCATTTTTCCATGAGGGATGACTTGCCCAACTCGAATTTGGACAGCCATACCTCCTATTCCCCAAGGCATTAACTACCTCAACCAATTCTTGGGAGAAATGAATGATTGGGTACAAAGTCAACATGGGTAGTTGAGTGTTTGGTGGGTTATCTCATTGACACTTGGCTTGACTTGATTGGCTCAAGGGTTTGAATGTTTTTCCTCCCAATTCCTTGTAATATCATGCCCCCATATCTTGTTGCATTACATAGCTAGTTGTGGGTATTTTATTCAAAATGCATATTTACATAATATTTGCAATTCCATTGCTCATGGCTAGCATGTGAACCATATGCATTGAAAAATCGATGGCGGGGCCTTGGCCTTGAGCTCCTCACCACGATTTTATAACAATATTACATCATTTATGATTTTAATGCCATGGGGTCAAGCTGGGGACATTACATTCCCCTCCCCTTGGAATAACATCGTCCTCAGTGTTCCAACACTTAGGAATAAATACCCATTTTACACATGTCTAAAAAATCACAAAATGTGGCAGGTCTATCCTACGTTCATCTCTTTACTTTGAACTTTCAGATCAAGTCCTTTTTCTTCCTCAAGATGCTCCTGCTGGCTTTGATCTTCCATCTCTGCAGGCGGGCATCACTCCATAGCAATCCCTTCCTTTTATTCACCTTCCCATTGATCTACAAGTCTAGAATTTTCATGGCTGCCATCTTTCTTGTTGTCCTAGAAACTACTTGAGGAAGATTTTCAACCAAAACCAATGGCTTTCACTATCTCGCCTGTGAGATTCATCATGGCAATTCCTATCAGGACAAGCATAACACAATATTAAAATTAGTCAATTAATTTCCCAATTGACATGGAACGTCCATGCTTTATTCATGCGACTTCCACACTTTTCATGCTTTCCCAACATACACATGAACTCGTTCATGTTCATCCTTTCATAGGGAAATAACTATTTCAGCATTCACAATTCATTTCAAGCAATAAACACAATCAACTTCCAGTCACAACATGCATTCAACAATCCTTTGTTTCTGAAATGCATCAATCAAAAATGAAAGAGAAGAGTAAGAGTTCCCCCCTCTTAGTCTTGTTCCAATCTAGAGCCACACCTTCACTGTGGTTTCATGCTCCTGAGCCTCTTTCACTTCAATGTGAATACTTGACTTGCCATTCTTGGCTATGACACATAGTGTCTAAGGTCTGTCTAAGGATTTTCAACCAGGGAACCTTTCCCCATTGTTGCTTACAGAACCTTTGGCTGCTAGGACCCACACGTGTCCTCTAGCATTGTCTTTCATTACTGCTCACACTGAGCTCTTTAGGACAGTCACATGTCCACATGCATCCTCCAGGTGCTTTCATAGTCCTTGCTTCCAACAATACCTACACTCAAACATTGAATCAGTTCACATATTTAGTTTATTTTCATAGGGTTTATCTCTAAATAAGAGTTTGAGAAATCATAATAATTCATATACACATGTATATTCATAAGCAAGAAACTGCAAGATAACCAAATATTTATCTGCATTGGATGTCTTCACTTCATTCCACAGGCTCCTTCTTCGCTTTATAGGCCTTGGATTGCCGGTGGGTGCCATAATGAATGTTGGGCCAGCACACAGGCTACTCCACAACCATTCGAATAGGCAATGCCCGACCAGTACACCGACTGGGTTTCATGAATCATCTCACTTAGCAATATGCTAGGCCAATGCTCCGACTAGTTTTACTAATTAATTAAAGAATGTTTGGCCAGCACACTGGCTGCTCCACAACATCAAGTGGCTAATGCCACCACCAACTATTCTTTGAATTTATTGAGCATCAATTACTCTCTGGATTTACCAAGAATTTATAGTGCACAACTAGTTGCTCTCTGATTTACCAAGAATTTATAGTTCTTTCAGGGTCCGTGCTTCCTGCAATGACCAAGGTTTCCAACAAAGAAACAATAGTGTATCAGCTTAGCTGTTAGAAGACTTATACTTGAAATTTTCATTATTCCAAACAAGAAAATAAATGAAAATGAATACTTATCTGTATTGTGCATTTTCCTTGCTACTCCACAGGTTTCCTTCTCTGCTTTACAAGCCTTGGATCACCTATGGGGTGGATGCTTGGCCAGCACACATGCTGCTCCATAGCATCATCCGAATAGGCAATGCCAAGCCAGTACGCCGACTGGGTTTATCAGGCATCCCTAGAATCAGTATGTTAAGCCAGTATGCCGACTGGGTTTATCAAGCATTTCGAAGATCAGTATGCTAAGCCAGTACGCCGACTGGGTTTATCAAGCATACAAGGACCATTTCCAAGCCAGTTTTCTGACTAGGTTTTTTAGGAAATAACACCCTTCACCAATACCTCCACAACATGCAAATAGACAATGCCAAGCCAGTACATCGACTGGGTTTGTCAAGCATCCAACACCCATTCACCACAACATCCACATATCCAATTCCAAGCCAGTACACCGACTAGGTTTATCAGGCATAAAACAACCATTCACCACAACATCCACATATCCAATGCCAAGCCAGTACACCGACTGGGCTTGTCAGGCATAAAACAACCATTGCCAAGCCAGTACACCGACTGGGTTTATCAAGCAATAAGAACAACATAATATGATTACGTGGCTCCTTCTCTTATGCAAACCAGTGGTTCCCTCCAGGAACTCCATAGGTGACTTACTTGACTACAGGCTAGCATGGCCCCACATCTAGTTTGGCTTCTACAGGCCATCATACATGGTCTTCCTACAGTGTGTCATCCTGGAACACTTATCAAATAGCCAAACAGTCAGCAACATTTAACAATAAACTTCAAATATGATTGTTCCATAACCAATCAATAGCATTAATAATTAATTCAAGATGAATTTACAATTATGTCTCCTACAGAAATTGATTTGCTTAGCAATGAGGCTATCCTCATATTGTTTGGCTCTCGTAAGTGGTATCACTATGTCCATTATGGTTTCACCCTTTCTACCATACATGAACATCCACCTACAACATGTCCTCCTGACACAATTTCTTTATATACGCCAAATAGTGATTAGCAATTATAAGCAATTCTCAAATCTGAAATATACAAATCTGTTTTCCTACAGAAATTAGATTTGCAATCATGAGATTATTCTCATAAATTTAAACCGTAAAATTTTCAGATTTGTTTCATGCATAAGTTACAACCATGAGGATCTTCTCATAACCTTTGGCTTCTGCACATGGTAGATCCCGGTCTCTACTATGGACTTATCCTCATTGCCATACATAAGACTTTTCTACCTGAAATCTGAAACTTCAATCGGCCAAACACATTGTGAGTATTTTATGCATATAATCCTTTCATTGCTACAACAATCACTGAGGTGATTTCAGAATCATACACTCAATAATTCAAACACCTTTAGCTGTAATGAAATATATATATATATATATATATCATAATAGAATTGCAAGACATGGGTACATTCTCCATGCAATCTACATAAATTGTAAATACTCATTTCTTCACAGTCATATCATTTTATGCAACTCTGTCCTTCCAACAGAGCACTCTGGTAGCCCATTAACATGTCTACCTTCTTCATGCAATCATTCTCATGCATTCACAATAGCTCATGAAATGGTCTCAGGATTAACAATAGTCTACCACTTCATCTATTATCTAACTGCATTGAAACATATATATGTCACACCCATGCATTCACACAATGCATCTCAACATGTGCACCCACACATATGCATGCACATTCACAATATTTTCATAACCTTTGGATGTACATTCATTTAATGCATAACCCCTCAATGCAACCTTGCATTAATCCATGCATACTATGTACTCACACCTATTATGGCCTATCCATGATTGCCACTCATAGCATGCACTACCACAACAGGACTATAAGTCCTCACTTGCTTTGGTTGTTAAACTCACAACCGGCATCCACAATGGCATGATATAATTTCATATGAATGCATTGAGATTTCTAAGCAATTATAGGGTGTAAGGATCATTGCCTTCACTTACCCACACCTCACCATACTTGGTAGGCTGACATTCACATTCAAGGGCTCAATCTCTCATACAAACAATTCAACACATTTTTAAACATAGTTGAAGGGATCTCATCAAATCCTCTTTCCACATTCATGCAATTAAGCACAATTAACCATTACCTGCATGGATGATATTAACATCACTTGATGTTACCTGATCAGTTGGCCTCTTACCAAGGCTAATCAGTCCTTTTGCCAACATCATGATCATGGACTTGTTGCACCATCCTCTCTTCATAAGGTTGTTGGTCACGTGCAACAACGTCATCAACTTCTTTAGCCATGCTTGATTGTATTTTGTCCTACAACCCATGTGGATACAACTAATTATTAGCAACCACAATCATTATCTTAAGTGGTTCATTACATATGTAAAACCTCTTTATTTTACCAATATGCAATATCATATACACGCAAAAACATTTTCACATGCACTGTGCAATGTTAATTGTTATGCCATCTAGTGCATATTCATCTATGTAATCTCTTGCAGTTTTAATGTTCTTATGCCATAGTTTATATGCATGACAATTTCATAATTATAAGTACGATAGCAAACAGGGGTTAAGGAATTCTCTCTTTCTAATCCCTCATCGTAGAATGGAATCTCTCTTCCATATCATAGTTGGTCTGATTTCCTTCTAGTCATGCAATTCTAGAAACTGCTCATATTGACAACAATTATTTTTTTGTCAAAAACAACCGCTGACACTCTTCTGTACCAAATATCTATGATATATGTGGACCTCATTCAAATTCTGGTCATGCATCCTTGTTCTCCTCTGGACAATCTTTCCAATGCCTATCCCCATGTGCCATTCCGATCCAGGACATGGAATTTACATTCTTCCAAAAATGCAAACTTTGCCCAAATCTAGTCCAGATTTCTGCACTTTTACAAGCTCAATTTATTCTAAAAGGCCAACTTCAGCTGCTTGTAGAAGCAAATCTAAGAAGAATCATGAAAACTTATCTACCGGGTGAAGGTATTCCATATAACAAGGAACACTCAGCAACCTTCGGATCCATGTTCCGATGCACCAATTAGTTTCTATAAAATTCGGGGTTTGGCTACTTTTCACTTTTCACTTTTTTCCCCAAAATCTCAAAATTTGGCAAAAAATGGCTATCTCCCAAACTATGCATTTCTGGAAAATCTTCGTCTAACGGAAACTGTCCTTCTTAATGAGAAGATGAAATGTCTAATTCAGTAAAATTTCTTATTCCAACATCTAGGGTCACTTTTACTGTCCACAAGCTTTTCAAAATCCTGGAAAAGTGGCCCGGAATAGTGCTTTTTGGCCTTCTGGTTCACCTCGACTCCACATCCTTTGGAGTTTGGCTCCAAGATTCCAAACTTAACACTATGCTTGCTCCATGGCCGCTCCATATCAATTTCAGCTCAAACCAACCTTCCATCAAACCTCGGGACACTGTCTTACAAAAGTCACTATTCTCCATTTTCTGTCAAATTGGAGCATACTGGGTTCGGGACTCTCTCTGGTTCTTTCATGGCCTTCATTAATGGCCTCCGAATCCCATAGGATTCATTCCATTCTGAGCCCGATTGCTCCTTCTACCCAAAAATTAAGTTTTTCTGGCTCCTCCCTCTGCGACCGTTGCGGGATTTAACCTTAACTCCCCCGTCGCAGTGCAAGTTTTATCCTTAACATTGCCGCCCTTGGTGTTGGATCTAACCCTAAAATCACCGCCGTAGCGCAGGTTTAACCTTAACTTCTGCACCCATTTTACCAATCCTGGCCTTATCTCCACCGCCCGCAAGCCTCCGTTGCACAAATTTTAAGGCTAAAATTGCCACTTGCGTCGCAAGTTTTAGTGTTAGAATTGTCGCCAGTGCCACGTGGGTCTTACCATTAACTTTGTCGCCAGCGCTGCGCAAAAATTATCATTAACTTTCCCGCCAGCACCGTGCAAAACTTACCATTAACTTTGCCTCCAGCGCCGCGCAAAAATTACCATTAACCTTGCTGCCAGTGCCGCGCAAAAGTTATCATTAACTTTGCCGCTAGCGTCGCGCAAAAGTTATCATTAACTTTGCCGCCACGTGCGAAGAATTTCAAAAAGACACTTAGAAAATTTTTGAATTTCTTTTCCCTTTCAGTGCAGCATTGATGCTAATTTTGGCACCGCGCGCTCATAGTTATGCTTAACTTTGCCGCCGTGACCACGCATGGTGCAGAAATTAGCGTTAATTTCACTGCCACTGTGCGCGCAGAAATTAGCATTAATTTCGCCGCCACCACGCGTGCAGAAATTAGCGTTAATTTCGCCCCCACAACAAACACTTAGAAAAAATCTCAAATTCTCAAAAACAGTTAGAAAAATAGTTAGAATTTTCTGAAATATTTTCCTTCCTTTTGATGTTTAGTGTTGGGCAGGAGGCATACTTACCTCTATAACTGTGATAGGTAGCCCATGAAGGCCCAATGCTGCAACTAGCAGCTCTGATACCATCTATTACGTACCCACCCATCCATCCAAGGAAAGGGAGGGAACATGATGCCAATCTGTGGGGCTTTCACATAATCTCAGCCCATTCATTAGAAGCATATGAATAAATCATTTGTGTGCAGATGAAAAACTAATCAATTATGCACAGCAGAATTAAACTATCCACACACATTTTTCATATGATTTCAACATATCAATAATAAACATCAAATTAAAACATTTTGGAAGTAAAATGCACACAAAGAACACTTATCTTCATTTGTGCAATTGCCCCCAAACAACTAGCTATGTTGCTACAACGTTCCACCCAACCATAGGCCAGTTGTGTTCATAGATATCTCAACACAACTGCCACCCCCGAGCTGGGCATGAATCTTACAAGGAAAATGGAACATTCCAGCTCATTCACAGCCAAAGCAATAGAAACCCATCTCAACCCCAACCTTCTTTTACACACAGCAACTCAAACTAGGCATGGATACACTCTTTCAGCAATGGAATTTACCAATAAGATGGCCCTAGGCTTTCCCAAATCGTGGGCACACCAAAAACGGATTGGGGAATTTCAATAACAAGATGGCCAGGGGTTTTCCCAAAACATGGGCACACCAAAAACGGATTTTGGATTGGGGAAATCGTCCATAGGGAACCAACCCAATTTTTCCATAGTATTTTGGGCATCTAAATGGCCAAAAAGGCTCCAATGAAACCCCAAACTAGGCTCCCATACTCCCAGCCACTCTGCAACCCAAAAACGCCTTGTTTCCAGCTAGAAAAATCAGGAGAAACCATAAAAAACGTGGAGAGAAAATGCCCAGGCAGCCCAAAAACGTGAGAGAGACAAAATTCCTTGATGGGTTATGGCTTGGGAAGCAATTCATGGTTGTTTTCTTTCCCAAGAAGCAAAAACTCGTTTTTCCATGAGGGGTGACTTGCCCAACTCGAATTTGGATAGCCATACCTCCCATTCCCCAAGGCATATACTACCTCAACCAATTCTTGGGAGAAATGAATGATTGGGTACAAAGTCAAGATGGGTAGTTGAGTGTTTGGTGGGTTATCTCATTGACACTTGGCTTGACTTGATTGGCTCAAGGGTTTGAATGTTTTCCCTCCCAATTCCATGTAATATCATGCCCCCATCTCTTGTTGCATTGCATAGCTAGTTGTGGGTATTTTATTCAAAATGCATATTTACATAATATTCGCAATTCCATTGCGCATGGCTAGCATGTGAACCATATGCATTGATAAATTGATGGCGGGGCCTTGGCCTTGAGCTCCTCACCACGATTTTATAACAATATTACATCATTTATGATTTTAATGCCATGGGGTCAAGCTGGGGACATTATAGCTTTGGATGGGTGGATGAGTCTATGCTTTTGGAATACCATCACAACATTCGGACATGTGTTGATGTGGTGCTCAACTATGACAAGATCAAGGTTGTGCATCTCGGTGTATGAACAAGTGAACACGTCTTGAAACTCTTGAAAGAGTGTTTTGTATGAAGCAATCTCTTCAAGAGTGCAAGAAGCACCTAAAATGATGTTCTCGGTGACACCTGGCTTAGTCAAAATGTCCACCTGGATGGTGGGAGAGATGTTTTCCATATCACCTTCTTCGAAGGTGTCAGGAGTTAGGATCGGGTTTTTGAACCAGCTGATGTCTCCATGAGGGATAAATTCTTTCAACTCAATGGAGAATTGGTCCAAAGATGGGGAGGGAAAGATGAGTTCCTTGGGAATTATATATTCACGATGGTGCATATATTCGTAAGCAATGTTTGGTTCTATGAGTGCTTTGAGGATTTATTTATCGCTTTGAAATGATTGACTAGATAGGTTCGAGGGTCGATATCTTTCAATATGATGGTGATATCATAGGATGATGTGGACGGTTCATCATAGGAAGATATGTAACAAATAACGGTCATCTTGCTTGAAGAAGCTGGTAGAGGGTGAAATTCTTCAATAGTGGTGAGTTAGGACTCTATTGGAAGTCAGAAAAAGTCAGCAAGCATGGATGAATACTCAAGTAGATCAATGCAATGGTGCAAATAATGACCATGAAGGCCACATATCACACAAGGATGTCTAGTGTAAAATGACTTATTTCACATTTTGGGGGTGTCAGGGGATGGACCACTGATATGTTTTCGTCGCGTATAAAATATGCAAGTGAGTGCACAAGATGGGAAATTCTAAACAATTCTAGGTAGCATGTCCCATAATATTTCAAAATGCACAAGGAAAGGGTGCTCGAGCTGTAGCGGTAGAAGGGAGTTTCACAAATTGGTTTGGATTGTCAATGTCATTACATTCTTATATTTTCCCCAATCCTTATTTTTGGTAGGACATTGGGTGGCAGGTAGCACTACCTTGGGGAATCCAGGGGGGTGATTGGCATTACCTATTAGTTGCACAGGAATCAATACAACTTGTGGTGTAGGGGGTATATTAGGAGGGGTAATGTACTGTTGCAGTTGCAACCTAATCCCCATTTTTTTGTAAAATTGTAGGGTTTTGTAAAATTGTAGGGCCCCTCCTTTATTTTTTTATTTACTAAGAGTTTTTGTTTCACCTTTCTTTGCTTGTATTTTTTCTTCACACTTCGAAAAATTTTGAAGTCAAATATAGTTTTCTTGTATTGGGTTAAAATTCGGTTTTGCGCTGAACACACCGAAACGATCGGAGAACATTTATGTTTTTGCGCGAATCTTTGAAGACAAAATGTGTTTTGGAGCAAAATCATATTTTACGCCGAAATAGTCGAAAAAAACTGAGTTTGGGCCCAATTGTAGAAAAAGTGGATTTTATGTCGAAATGGTCGAAGCGTTTTTCATTTTTCCAACGAAGTTATCCTGCATCAAAAGGAAGTTAGATTTTTCACCGAAGAAATAAAAGAAAAAAATTTGTGATCGGATCAAAACTGAATTCTACGCCAAAACGATTAGAGCAAAACCTTATTTTCCTCTGAAACATTTCGATGCAAAATTTAGTTTTTACTGATGTACCTTCCGCCGATATGGCGCTCCTCCAAAGAGTTGGAAGGAAAATTGATCATGGCTTGAAACAACTCGGTAATGAAAAGAAAAAGGGCTCGACGCCAAATGAATTGCTAACCCGAAACAGATTGGTGCCAAATGGATTGCTAACCCAAAGCATATCGGTGCCAAATAGATTGCTAGCCTGAAATAGTTTGACGTAAAATGATTTTTCAACCTGAAACGTCTTTTGATCAACGTTAAGTCACAGAAAAGGAGTTTTTTGGACCCCGTTTGCATGAGTACCAGGGTGCATTTATTTCTAGGGTTTTTATTTGTTATTTATATAAGGGGGCACAAAATTTTCTTTATTTGCAAATGTCGTTTAATGGGTTGGAGTAGATTGGATGAAAAATCGCCGAAGTCTGTTTGAGCACAATTTCTGTACCATTTATGCACCATCAACTAGGACTCCTATAACTTTTGAAATTTTTACACTTGTTTAAGAAGTGATGGCATTCTTTAAGTTTAAAAGTAGCATTTAAACATTTTTTAGCACCCTTATTTGCTTTGAAACCTTGGAGGTAGTAGGGCATGAAGCCAAAGTATATATATACTAGAAACACATGCTCGGATGATGGTAGGAATGGAAGACTTGTACTAGTACCTGCCAGATTCTTAGAACAACCCACAAATTTTTCTTACTCTATACATTATGCCGCTAGTGTTTGGGGTTGAAGCACTAGTATATCCTTAAAAAAATTCTTTGTAGGGTTTAGTGTTTTTTTCTTAAAATAGACTGTCGTGAACCATTTCCTCCTCCTGGGCCATTGTGTTACCATTAGCTGACATACCATCATTCGAATTTTTGGGGATCATATGAAAACGAATGTATCAAAATCTGCAGTTTGATTACCATGATTGGACGGGCAATGGAGCTCTTTATACAAGGTCGCCTTGGTAAATATTTTAGTCATTACATTACCCTAGCCATTGCCAGACTTTGTTAATACCATATCGCACATTGGATTAATAAAACAAAAAAATTTCTGTGAAACCCAAAATGGTAAGACCGATGTGTGTGATTTAAAACTTTGTTGAGGACACATTACAAGTTTAGAAAGGGCAGGATGGTGTGGATAGTAGAATAACGGTTGTGCTTAAGTCGCATAGATTAAAGTTTGTTCCACATATAATCCACACATATCTTACACTAAATAAAGTAGACTTTCAAGCTTTTATCTAAGATCTCAACTTTTAATGCTAATGATAGAGTGGAGAAATTGATCTTACAATGCATTTAGTGTTCATCAAGACAACCACTCAGATCCCAAAGCACTTGATATTATGGAAGTATGAATCCCCTTGTCTATATTTCTTTTCTTGTAAATAATGTATGTTGAAAATTCATACATCTTCAATTTATTTGAATTAGTTTGGTTAAAAGATTGTATATTCATTATCATTCTTGCTTGAAATTTGTTGCCTCAACATCAGATTGTTTATACATTAATTTTTTTTTCACTCTAGGATTCAGAAATGCAAAGGAGAGCTTCTAAACTCAAAGACAAGCTCGCGGAATCTAATTTTGATATCGAAATTCTCCCAGAAACCCTGATGGAGACCCAATATGAAGACACCAAGGCTGCAATGGGATTAGTTCCTAAGTATAAATGGGGTGAATTATATCACCTGATCCGAGATCAGAACTTGCCAGATGCATCTATTGAGGAGATGATGATATATCAAAACATTAAGAAATTAGGTCTTCATAAAGAAGCCACTCTTCCGGAACTATTCCCATGTTCCGAGGTAATTGGATGGATTTTACCCCATGTAGATCTTAGCTCAAGAATCATAGCTGGGGAAATGGAAAAGGATTCGCTTCCTTTCAGCCACCTCATATCAGCACATCCTATAAGTTACAACCTCCAAAAGCCATGATGACAAAATATTGGATGAAAGGGGTCAACATAGACCATTCTGAATATGATAAGAAGATGTTGATATTCGATAAACAGTTAAGGAAGAGGGTGACCGAAGAGCACGATGAGTAGAATCTGAAGACACCTTTCAGAGTTATAACAATGATGTTAAGTAGAATATTTGGGAGGGAAAACGCAAATATCTACAAACTTAGATGGGTACCTCTTATGTACCATGTCGCCTCCCATGGTTCTATTTTCAATTGGGCAGACATTATTTCCGAGAGTATGGCATCAGCGATAGCAACATCCCAAGGGGGAATGACTCAGAAAATGGCATAATTCCTTATGTCTTCTTACCTTGTTGATTGCATCTTGGTAAGGAACATGTTCCACAAGTTGGGGTGTTATTGGGTTCCAACGAAGACCCCGCTTTATGTCTCCTATCAAATAATGTGGGCTCACAAATATGCAAGTTTTTATAAGCTTATATGCGAGGGGTTTATAATTCCTCTGTATAAGTTGATGTTTACCAAAGAGCCAAATTTTTTGTTAGATAATGCAATGGAAGTTATTTGTGAATATGGAGATTACTATTGTACGCTAGAAGGAACATATATCCAGATGTATGGAGGAACTAAGGCTCCTTCTCTGATGCCAAGGTATGCCACAAATTATGTGGTGCATAAGGAAGCGATGAGGCAAGTCTTTATCAATGAGGTTGGTCATTTTATGAATGATAATAAGAAGGCTTCATACACCTCGCTACCATTCACCATCGGGGCATACAAATCACCAAGTTCAAGGGAGAGGAGTCTTTCATAAAGGACTTGGAGGCATTCCATTTTGGAGAAAAGGTGTTTATTAGAAACGACAAATTACAAAAAGTAGCCAAACATTGTGCATCGTGTAAGATTCATTTTGAATATAGAGATCACTTCTTGAAGGATGAGGAGTATACATGCGAGCAAACAATATGGCGGATCTGAATAAAATATTTGGTCGGAAAGATGGATCAAGTTCTAGCCAATATAAGGAGGCTTCGAAATAAGTGGATCAACAAAAGGTTAGAAAATAAGCTTTAAAGGCCGAAGAAGAAAGACGGAAAAAAGTGGAGGAAACAATGCAAAAAGAAGAAGCAGAAAGAAAGAAATACGAGGAAGAAGTTCAAAGAAAATAAGAACATGAGGAAGAAGATCGAAGAAAAGAAGAACAAGAAGAAGAAGCTCGAAGAAAACAAGAACATGAAGCAGTTAAGAGAGCAGTTGAATTGGAAAAACAAAAGGAAGAAGAAGACAGGGTCAAGAAAGTCGTCGAAGATAAGAGGGACCAGGAAGAAGAGCATAGTTTACAAGATATGGATATAGATCCACCAAATGATTTGGGAATTCCACTTACAGGGAGGAATCTCCCATTTGTTGAGCTCGGGCTCACAGCTTTCACTCCCTCTAAGCAACACTTTGTTGCAAAATTGGACACCATTGTATTCAATCCTAAGAGGAAGACATTTATGAGAAGAACAGAAAAAAGATTGAAAGTGGGTACACAACCAGATATAGTAATTATACAGGAAAACACTTTAGTAGAAGGAACCCATAAAGATCCTAATTTCACAACCTCAGTAAATCTAGCAACTTCCCAGGCCAATGCTGGAAATATTGACAAGTTGATGAATGATCTAGAGCGAAGAAAAGTGAAAATGTTGAAATTAAAAGATAATTTAGTGCAAGCAAGAAATGAAGGCATTGAAATGAAAAGAAAATGAGATATCGTGGAATCTGAAAAGGAAAAATTGATGTTAGACTATCAAGAGTTGGAAAATGAAAAGGATTCATTGAACGTGCAACTTATAATCATGGAAGGGGAACGAGATAATTTTCGTTCTCGGATAAACGAGTTGAAAGAAACTGAAATTAAATTAAATAAGCAGGTGGAATCCTTGATCATAGAAAAGAGATCTTGGCAAGCTAAAGTAAAGACAAATTCTCTTGTAAGATAAATAGAGGGTAAAAGGGATTAGAAAAGGGGTTTCTTTGGTGTAATAGAAGCTGGACACATTTTGTATGAAAACTATTTTTCTGCTAATGAGAAAAGACTATTTACTAGGAAAATCTTGCATGGAATGATATGGATAATGGATCAAAACTATTTCTGCTTGTGTTCATCTTAATGCTATGATATATTTCTTACTTTATAATTTGGATTGTTCTAATGGTAATGAATGATTTTACTGGTTTATGCAAATATTTGTGTAATTAAGAGTAATAAACAGAGCTTCAATTTAATCAAAGTTATCTTTGTGTATTTTTTCTGTTGAGATTGTAAGCGATTAATTTCAATGGTTATCTGTTGAATTTGTTTAAACTTTCTCAGATATTACTCTTCTTTAATTTTTGCTCCTTGCAAGGATAGATTAGTTAGATTAGAATAATATTAGCTGATTGATCAAGTAGAAGTGGTAAGACAAAAGACAAGAACTTGTGCATCACTTGTGACACTTATACCATGCCACTCATAGGAATGCATCATTTAGATTAGGGCATCTTCATATTTATAATTTAAACACAAAAAATTAACTGGTGGACCAAACTGCAACCAGTAAATATTTTAAAACATATCTATGGTAGTCAGACCGTTAACCGGACATATTTCATATTTCAAATAGTGAATGATCTAATTGAGATTATTCATTGCGGATAATCCCTACTGTCGATGCTAGGATTTTGTGGGCATCAACAATTTTGGTGCTAGAAGGAGGGCCACCAGTGCATGGCTAGTAGAGGAAATTTGTTTTCTAGAGGAAATTTCTCAGGGTGTCCATTTGAAACATCTCAACCAGAAGAATTGATTTTTGAAGATGATTATCAAAGTAATTTTGATTCTAAAACTGATCATACTGAGCGTTTATATGCTATCCCACATCAAGAAGTAGATAATTTCAAGAGGAATACTCGATCTTACATTAGGAAACTTGGAGGATTATCATTAGTGCCCTTACTTCCTAGAATACAAGATCCTAGATGGGAAGTTGTGCAAACTAAAGATTATGTGCTTGTAGAATCATTAGAGGAATTAGTAGATTTATTACTACAAGACATACCAGATCCCATTAATCAGCTAAGACCTAATTATCCTGAGTCAATTACTTCCCCACACATACCTGTTGATGTATATGTAACTTCGGAATGTATTTCATCTGTGTATTTTATATATATTTCTTGTACCCTTATAAGAGATGTGTTATTCCTCTATAAGGAAGTGTCGTCATGTGGATTGACAACTGTCGCAAGTGTGTGTACTTGCCGATGGGTTATTAGACCACCATGTGGGGTCGGCCCTGAATTATATATAATATAATGTGGATGTATCTAGATAGACAAGTCGGCCCCATAAGGTCACTGGGAAAAAAGGTGATTATAAATAGAGATAGGAGATCTCTATTTTACTCGGAAAAGTAACTCACTCTCACTCTCAAAAGTGGTGCACTAGTGAGGAGGAGGAGGATCATTTGCTAGGAGACTATCTCAGTGTTATTTGGTTGTATTTTGGTTGAGCCATTGCTCTCTCTATCTCTGAGGAAGTTGTGGGGTTTTTCACCTTAGGGTTTTCCCCACGGAAACTCTGTGTCTCTTGTCTTTATGCTTTTGATGCTTGTGATGCTTGTCATATTATGATTGTCATGCATTGATATACTGTAGATGTTATTCTCTCAGCTTAGGACCACTCAACTTAGCTGCTCCTTTCCATGATTTTCCTACACATCTGGAGCGAGTGCTACCTAAGTTTGATCCTGGAAAAGGAATATGCATTGATGATCATCTTAAAAGATTTTACTTAGCTTTAAATATGCTCAATGTAGAACACGAGGATGTTGTGGGAAGATTATCCCCATATACTTTTGAACCTAGAGCGTCATCTTGGTTTTTAAGCCTACAGATTGGTTCTATAGCATATTGGGACAGCTTTGAAAAGGGTTTTTAAGTAAGTTTGGTGACCAAAGGACTTTGGATTCACTTATGAAAGAGTTATTGTCTTTGCGGATGGAAAAGAAGGAAAAAGTACAAGACTTTAATCAAATATTTACTACGATTTTGAATAGTTTCAGCACTGCTGCAAAACCTGCTGAAGAGTCATCGGTAGAATATTATACTAAAACACTTCACCCATCCATAGCCATGTTTGTTTAGAGATCTGGTAACACTACCTTAGCATAAAATTTTGAAGAAGCAAATAAAGTAAAAACAAACATAAACAATATTATGAAACATTCTCTGGATCTGGAGAAAAAAACTACAATAAATAAGAAACCTTTGATATTAATGAGACCTAAGGAAGAATCTTCAAATGAGTTAGAAAATGTGGTCAAAATGGTTCAAAAGTTATCAAATAAAATAGTAGATCTGGAAAAGGAAAAGGGTGTTAGTTCTTCAGTAAGGAAACCTTTTAATCCTTTATACAAGAAGAAAGAACAAAACCCGCAACCTCCATTAAATAATTTTGTTGTTTTTAATATAAATGAAGTTGGCATGGATCACTTTTGCACATTTCACCAAGAGCATCATTCCAAAAAAAAATTGCCCGCTGTGGATTAATTCAATGACTCTGGTAATGAATCAATTATTGGATACACAACTATTAGATCAAGAGGATCACGAGGAAGACCAATCCAATGAGACAGAATATCACAATGAAGAGACCACATTAGTATTATGGGATTGGGCTCCAAATTTGGGTTTGGATGATGAGGAAGGAATAGAGGAAATACAAGTCTCATATGTAGATTACTGTACTAGGAGTAAGGGACCAGTGGAAGGAGAAAGTATGTTACTAACCAAAATGAAAACAACCAAACAAAACATAAAAAAGAATAACAGTATAAATCAGTCACAACCAAAAGTAAATTCAGGGGTTGTAAAGGAAACAAATCCGTTAATTAATAAGCAAGTAAACCCTGTAGTCAACAAATATGATATTGGTGGAAATACTGGAGGAAATCATAATATGGGGTATGATATTGTAGAAGATATAAATAAAACAAAAGCAAATATATCTATGTTTGAAATGTATAACCTGCCACAACAGAGAAAAAATTTATTGGAAGCTTTTGATTTAAAATCAAGTGGTACAGTAGAAAAACAATCAGAAAGGGTTGAGTCTGATATTGATATTAATGAAACAATTATTGGTGGAAAACCGAAATCTTAAACTCTTCCTTTCCTTCTAACTTTTGAAATTTTTAATTATAATGTGCATAAATGCTTGGTAGATTTTGGATCTTCATCTAACATCATGCCACTATATATTTGCAAAAGGATTAATGGGAAACCCATAGCATCCCCTTCTCGGATTATACAACTAGATAGATCATATGTTAAAGTTATTGGGGAAATGAAGAATGTACTGATTAGGTTGCCCGCAGATTCAAGAGTATGTCAGTTTATTGATATTATGGTAGTAGACATACCAAAGGATTATGGGTTAATATTGAGTAGAGATTGGTCGAATAAGTTGAATGGTTGCTTTGCAACAGATTGGTCTCATTTATGGTTTCGATATCAGAATAAGCAGAACCAAATAAAAGTGTTGATGGAATCTCATATGAAGCATAATGTGACTAAGTTAGAAGGAAAAAATGAGCCAGTGAATTTTTCATCTTATGTTTCGGGGAATTATTTTTTAGAAATTGAACCCAGGAATTATCAGGAAGAGAATACTAGTCATGATTCAGACGCACAGTCTAATCTCCTTCAATTTGAACAGGTTGATGACATTGACTGTAATATACTTAGATGATAATACTAATCTAGTTAAAATAGATGATAAGTTTTGGAATGTATACTTTGATGGCTCCTAGACACAAGACAGAGCAGGAGCCGATTGTGTTCTTGTTGATTCCCAAGGAAACATATGATTTATCTCTTGTAGACTAGAATTTGAATGCACAAATAATGCTGTTGAATATGAAGCTTTAGTTCAAGGTCTAAAAAAAGCCATTGATTTAAATGTTAAGAATTTAAAAGGTTTTGGTGAATCAGAGATAGTTGTTAGACAAATAAGGAACACCATTCATTGCTTATCTCAGCACTTGAAAGGGTATCAATCCAAGGTATGGAATTTAATATCTAATTTTAATGCTTTTAATATAAATTCCATTCCTAGGTTACAAAATGTTGCTGCTGATTTACTAGCCACTTTTGCTTCATAGTTAGTACCGACCAATAACAAATGTTCCATTGAATTGTTTTTCAGGCCATTTGTCCCTGATAATATTACAAATTGGAGATTTTTCGATGACGATGAACAAATCATCAACTTTTTGACATATGAAGATACATTCAAAGAATCAGTTATTGAAGAAGATGAACACCAATCAGAATTAGAAGATAAAGATATCAGCAAGGGGAATTTTATGCCAAAAGGAGTACGAACTCTTCAAAAATTATTCGATCTACAACATAAATTCAGGAAGCCAGCAAACGTCAAAACAAAAATCTCTTCCATGCAATACAAATTGGTGAACTTAGGTACGGAGGAGGAACCTAAATATGTTAATTTAGGACAATGTTGCTCACATGGAGAAAGATGCAAATTTATTAAACTTTTTCAGCAATACAAGGACATTTTTGCATGGACGTATGATGATTTGAAGACTTATGATACAAGTATCATACAACATGTGATACCTATCAAACATGGTGCAAAACTATTTAAGCAGCAACTCCGGAAGATGCATCCTACGTTTTGGAGTATTAAAAAACCCACTTATACCATTTTAGACTTAGGATATAATTAATTAATCATTTATGATTAATTTCCTAAGTTTTGACTAGGCAAATAATGTCAGTTTTGTCTATTAGTGGACCACATGCTATCCTAATTCACCAAAACAAATTTGGATATATTTTGGATAATATTTCCTTGGATTTTGTCTGATTTTATTTTATTCCTGAATTAGAAAGACAGATTCCTGATTTAGACAGCTTTATCCTGTTTTTTCTACTTTCTAGTGGATAAGGAAAAGCTAGTTGACTTGGAAACTCTTACCAGTTTGGAAATTCTACCTCCACATATTTTTTTATCTCCTAAAGCGATCATTACATTCTATTTACCTCACTCATGATTTTCCATACCATATTCATCCAATTCGTGAGCCTTTAGATTGTTTAGGAAAGTGTTTTTTGACACCTAGGGGGTTTTTTCCCTTTAGTAAGCCTTTTCTTTTTGTGCTTTTCAACTTGCCTCTAAGGCATTCGATTTTCTCCATGGAATATGTATTATATATTGTAATCATATTGATGAATAATATACAAAAAAAATTCCACAAATTATCTTCTTTATTCGTCTTCTCTCATTCTCATAAATATTCCATGTGAAGTTGTCTTATTGAATTTAGATCTAAGCCATTGAAAATATCACATGGTATCAGAGCTAGATTAATTCAACACAATTTCTAGTGTGTTTTTTGCTGGGTATTTCCATCACTAGGAGCACATCAGCATGGATCAAAATCAAGATAAAGTTGTGACTCTCATTCCCTTCAACTACTTTGATTGGAAGGCACATATGATCATCCAACTTCGAAGGAAAGGATTGTATAGAGTCACTGTGGGGCTTGAAACTGAGCCAGGAAATGTTGCATTAAAATCCAAATGGTTCAATAGGATTGATGAAGCTTATGGGTTACTTTGTCTCTCTGTATATCCAGATCTTCTATTATATTGACTCTCTATCCACTCCAAATCAAGTGTGGACAAAGCTAGAGTCTCTTTGGAAAACAGGACGAGCTTAGAGGTCATTTATTGGATATTGAGCTAATCTCACTTAGTCCAAGTAATTGCGATTCAATGGAATAGTTCATCTCAAAATTCAAGAACCTGGTGCTTCAACTCAAGCAATGTGGCATAGATAAGAAGTATTAGCAGCTAATCCTTACCATTCTGTCAAAACTTAGCTCTGAATACTCATCATTTGTGTCTACTTTTCGTACTACAAGACTTGTAGTTCCCAATTGGAATATTCCAACCTTGGATGCATTCATTGATTCCCTCACTAAGGAGAAGGACAAGCTGGTCCAAATGATGGATCTAACACCCTCCAAGGACTTTGTACTTGTTTCTCATGGAGCAAAAAGTTTCAAGAATGACAAATCCAAACAAAATATGTTGTCAGATGAAGAGGACTCTGAGGAAGATTTCAAAGCCAAGAAGATGAAGAAGGAGAATCCCAAGTGTTCTTATTGATGCAAAGGCACTCATAGTGAGAAATCTTGTTTCAAAAATAAATTGGACATCATGGCCAAGATGCTTGAAGAGCATAACATAGATGTTCCTGACTTTGCAAGAAAAGAGCAAGGCAAGCTTGTTGTAGAGAAAGAACACTGTCTCCAAGCCTCTCTCCAAGGTAATCATGCTTATGCTTTTTGTACTAGAGTGAAAAATCCTTCTTATGTTTTTTATTTTGATTCACATTCTGATATATTAGAATCAAAAACCTCAGCCTCTTCCTTGGTACAATCTCCAGTCATTTCACCCAAGTCTCCTCTCAAACCTAGTAATTTTTCACTAGTTTCTGAATTGCCTTCTGAAAGTTCTTTCCACCTCCATTCAAATATTTTAGATTCTGATTTTGAAGATGATATATAGGTCATGACACCTACCACACCATTTTTCCAACCATTGGATGCACAAAACACCCTACAACTCCCAAGTTCTCCAGTTAAGAAACCACACAATTCCATGGTTTCCTACAATGTATCACTTATCTCTGTTGTTCTTATGTATGCCATATCTTTCATTGGTTGGAAATACATGTATTTGGACATCATTGGACTGATATTTCACACATTTGGACCCGACCCATCACTCATGGTTCAAAATGTTAAATTTTTAGAATTTACTTCAATTTGATCTAGGATCTTAACTGAGAGAACAACATGTACAACAAATCTACAGCATATCAATCATGGACACAATAATGCAAGCACACAAGAGACACAAAGTTTACTTGGGGAAAACCATAAAGGTGAAAAACCCCAATAACTTCCTCAGAGATAGATAGAGCAATGATACAACCAGAATACAAGAGATAGTCTTCTCCTAGCAGCAGAGCCTCCTCCTCACAAGTGCGCCACTTTTTGAATGAGAGAAGTGTGAGAGTGAATGATCAAATAGAGATATCCCAATCTGTATTTATACTTATTCTGTCCTGCCCAATAAACTAATGGGGCCTACATGTCTAGCTTAACCCATGGTTAACTTAATCTGGGCCGACCCCACACTTGGTGGTTTAATAACCCTTTGACCCACATGGACGACCCCCAATAGGGTGGTCTAACAACCCTTCGACCCACATGAATTATACAGGGCCAACCCCAACAAGGTGGTCTAATAACCCATCAAGTATAAGTTACGACACTTACAATATAAATGACGAAACTTCCGTATAGAGGAATAATAACATCTCTATAGGAATACAAACACTTCCGTATAGAGGAATAATGCCATCTCTATAGGAGTACAAAATACATATATGAAATACATGGGTGAAATACATTCCGAAGTTACATATACATCAACACAAAATTCAAGTCCTGAAACTCTCCAGGCTCGCTTAGCTGTCAGGGTGACCTAGTTGTTCACTTTTTCCCTACTAGAACTCTATCCGATCATGGAGAATCCCAACCCTTGTTGTTTTATTCTCCATATGAATCAAATTCTGATATTTCAGAGATTCATGATCTCCTTTACAATATCATAAATGTTCTACATCAGTTTGAGAAGAAGGTACGAGAACTAGTGCACCACATTGCAGTTGCACAAGAAGTTGATCCTGTTGAGTCCATTGATGCTCTTTGGGAAGGAGTTTTCATAGATCTTCCTTCCATCATTGATTATGTTTCCATATCAAATTATATATGTTATAAAATCAATAAGAATTCATAAGATGCTCCTCCATCATCAAAAGATGAGCTTCATGGAGCCTTTGCACATGATTCTTGCCTACACCACATTGATGCATTGATGCATGATCATGACACTTACAATCTCTTCGGCAAATCTATGACTCAAAAGCAGCCCATTCAGCTCATTTAGCTCCTCCAAATGAGGAACAAGATAGTATGAATACTTCCAAGCATGTCCATTTTTTAGGGAGGGTTTTTTTCCCATGAGGTTTTCCATGTTTCCTCGTTTTACATGGACTAGTTATTTTTGTATTGGGGTGACCATAAGCCTTGTTTCTTGGGCCCTATATTTCTGATATTTTTCTGATTTCCACCACATAAATTCAGGCTTAAGGGGGGGTGTTGGAGTATTAAAAAACCCACTTATACCATTTTAGACTTAGGATACAATTAATTAATCATTTATGATTAATTTCCTAAGTTTTGACTAGGTAAATAGGGCCAATTTTGTCTTTTAGTGGACCACATGCTATCCTAATTCACCAAAACGAATTTGGATAGATTCTGGATAAGATTTCCTTGGATTCTGTTTTATTTTATTTTATTCCTGAATTAGAAAGACAGTTTCCTGATTTAGACAGCTTTATCCTGTTTTTTCTACTTTCTAGTGGATAAGGAAAAGCTAGTTGACTTGGAAACTCTTACCACTTGGGAAATTCGACCTCCACATCTTTTATTCTCTCTTAAAGCCATCATTACATTCCATTTAACTCACTCATGAGCTTCCATACCATATCCAACCAATACGTGAGCCTTTACACTATTTAGGAAAGTGTTTTTTGACACCTAGGGGGTTTTTTGCCTTTAATAATCCTTTTTTTTGTGCTTTTCAAATTCCCTCTAAGGCATTCGATTTTCTCCATGGAAGATGCATTATATATTTGAATATTATTGATGAATAATATTTTTTTTTTTTCCACAAATTATCTTCTTTATTCTTCTTCTCCCATTGTCAGAGATATTCCATGTGAAGTTGTCTTATTGAATCTAGATCTAAGATATTGAAAATATCACACTACGCTTGAACCCTTAATACAGAAAGAATTAAAGAAGTTTCTTGATGCTAATATTATTTTTAAAGTTTGACATTCTAAATGGGTGGCAAATTTAGTACCCATACGAAAAAAAACAGGAGAAATAAGACTGTGTGTCGACTTTCGAAATTTAAATAAGGCATCGGATAAAGACAACTATCTGGTCCCACCGATGGAACAAATCTTACAATTGGTGTCAGGCTCAAAAATGTTCTCCTTACTAGATGGATTTTCAGGATATAATCAAGTGTTAGTGGCTGAAAAGGATCGACTCAAGACTACCATTAGCACAAAATGGGGAACATTCGCCTATAGAAGAATCCCTTTTGGTCTTATGAATGTCGGCGCCACATTTCAAAGGGCCATGGATATCGCATTCTGAGGTTTGGTTGGCCACAGTGTTGTTATTTATTTGGATGATGTAGCGATATTCTCCAAGAAAAGAGAAGATCATGCTTTTCATTTAAGACATATTTTTTAACGTTGTAGGAAATATGGTATATCATTGAACCCCAAGAAAAGTATATTCATTGTCTTAGAAGGAAAACTATTGGGACACATAATCTCTAGAAAGGGGATATCTATAGATACAGAAATAATTCAAGCTATAATTCAGATTCCCATGCCCCATAATAAAAGGGAAATGCAATCATTAATGGGTACAGTAAATTTTGTTCGAAGGTTTGTGCCATATTTCGCGCAAATTGTAAAACCTTTGCAACAAATGGTGAAGCAAAGTGTGTAGTTCAAATGGACTAAGATTGAAAATAATGCGTTCGAGGATATAAAAAATTCTATTTCTCATGCGCCTTCATTAAGCAGTTCATATTTTGAAAGGGATTTCATTATATATCAGATTATTCTAGTCTTGCAGCAGTGCTCACACACAAATGATATCAAGGAGACGAATATCCAATATATTTTATGACCACTGGATTACATGGATATGAACTAAATTACCCATATGTAGACAAAAAAGCATACGCAGTATTTAAAGTGGTGAAATAGTTTAGACCCTATATTCTAAAAAATAGAATCAAGATTACAATACCTCATCCGACTGTCAGAACTTTATTTGTATAAAAGGAATTGGGGGAGAGACGTGGGAATTGGGTGACCGCGTTACAAGAATACGACCTGGAATTTAAGCCTGCAAATATTGTCAAAGGTCAAGGATTGTGCAAATTACTTACAGAAAATCCAAATCATGGCTGGGAAAATGAATCTGAAATGAATTTGCTTGAGGCATGTTCTATTTATACCACTCCTGATTCATGGTATAGATATTTAATACATTATCTTCATCACGAGTATATGCCAGAACATTGGAATTCTAAGCAAAGGAGAGCTATCAGATTAAAATCAACTTCATATCATATAATTGATGGAGTGCTTTTTAGAAAAAATTATGATGGAGTATTTATCAGATGTATTGAAAAGGATGATGCAAAAAAGGTGGTGAAAGAATTACATGATGGTCCTGTAGGAGGACATTATCTCGGGGATACCACTGCTCATTAAATATTAAGAGTCGGAGATTACTGGCCCACTTTTTTCAAGGATGCACATGCCTACGCACATAAATGCTATATATGTCAAAAGAGTGCCAGTAAACTATCTAAATTAGTAGTACCATTACGTCCAGTCATCATTTCAGAACCATTCGAACAGTGGGGTTTAGACATTATCGGAGAAATCAACCCAAATTGTTCACTACAACATCACTATATTCTTACTGCCACGGATTATTTTACGTGGTGGACTAAAGCCATCCCTTTGCACAAAGTCAATGAAGATGTAGTCATCAAATTTTTATAAGAGAACATCATAACCAAGTTTGGGGTTCCAATTTCTTCAGTCTTTGATAATGCTTCTTATTTTTCCTCTTTCAGGATGAGTGAGTTTGCTATCGAAAAAGGGATTAAAATGAATTACTCATCTAATTACTATCCTCAAGGGAATGGGTTAGAAGAAACTACAAATAAGAACCTGATAAGAATTTTGAAGAAAAATGTCATTGAGAACCAAATAAATTGGCATGTAGTTCTTCCCAATGCTTTATGGCAAGATACAGTCACTCCAAAGAATTCCCTAGGGGTTTCTCCTTACACATTAGTTTATGGGAAATAAGTTATTCTTCCTCCAAACATACTACTCCCTTCCTTGCAATTAGCTCAGGAATCCCAAGGGTCAAATAGTGAAATTATGCAGTTACAAATTACTACCCTGCTAAAACTTGAGAAAGAAAGGAAAAAATCCATGGATAAGTTCAACCATCACCAAGAAAATGTAAAAAAATGGTTTGATAACCGGAAGTCCAGAAAGAAAAATTTTGAAGTAGGAGATCTGGTTCTAAAGTGGGTCACCCATAGGAAGAAAAGGCTAAGCATACCAAGTTTCAACACTTATGGCTTGGCCCTTATCAAATTATTGAAAAGCTTGGCCCAGGAACTTATAAGTTACAAGATTTACGGGGGGGAGGAAAATCTCCCCGTAAATGGCCTAGCACATAAGAATACTTTTCTTAGGAGTAGGAAGACTTTTGTACATAAATAATTTGGTTTGTTTTCTTTTATTTTGTTAAGCTTTGCATGAGTTTCCATTTCAGTTTGTCATTATTTTGTTTATTTTGTTTCAAAATATAACCAACTCAACTTTCAAAGTGATAAGCAATGAAATAGAAATCTGATATAAAGTTATCTTCATGCAAGAATTCTGGGTCATGAAAGGATTAGAATTGGCTTCAAAACAAAGAATTTATTTTTATAAAAGCTATGAGATTAATGATTTTAATCGCTGCTTTATTTTAACAAGGGAAACTTGTTTCTTGGTTCGCTTTGTGTCAGTACTTATTAAACTTTGTAAAATAACCAGGATTTAAGAATTCTAAATTACTATCTTGGGGCTCCACTCACTCACACATAAATAACCTTCTTAGGTAGCCTACTATAGCTTACCCATGGAAAGGAAGCAATTCTTGCAAATGTGTGGCAATTAAAATGATCCCATGCTACCAAAAATTATAGCCAAAAGGCTCACAAATAAGAGTCAAAATTCTCTAAAGATTCCATATCCATCAAAGAAGTGGTTTTTGGGAAAATAAGATACGACACGTCGAATCAAGAAGATTCAATTGATGATTTACCAGAAGGTTCTTCTTCGTCCGTGAGTATGAAAAACCAAATAAAATATTATCACTCACACAAAAGGACATTATGGATGGAAGAACCCACGACGAATATTTGAAAACTAAAGAAAGCCATTTAAGAGAAGGACTCAAACGACAAAACTCGTTAAAAGCGTCCAAAGGAATGCTAGTAGCATGGGAATGAGGAAAACACAAATACATCTTATTGATATTGTTACAATCCTGTGGTGTCATGTTTAGTGGCAACCAAAAGATGGGACAAATAAATAAATCCATATTATGGTGTCAGGAGAGTGATCGAGAAATCTATTTCAGGTTTCCCTACTTCCCGAAATAAATGACCATTATGACCCAAGAAACTCTTATCCCTAAGTAAAATTTAGACTTTTAAAATCATCAAGAGACATATTAAAGAAATATCTTTACAATTCGAAATGATTAACATGTAGAAGCAATTGTGGTCCTAAGTAATAATTTCCATTCAGAGATCTGTGTTCACCAGCTAGTCGCCAATTGTTGCAACTACATCCTAATCCCTAAAAATTTTGTAAAATTGTAGGGCCCCTCGTTTATTTTTTTATTTACTAGGAATTTTTGTTTCATCTTTCTTTGCTTGTATTTTTCTTCACACTTAGAAAAATTTTTAAGTCAAATTTGGTTTTCTTGTATCGGGGTAAAATTCGGTTTTGTGCCGAAACGGTCGGAGAACATTTTTTTTTTGCGCAAATATCTGAAGACAAAATGCGTTTTGGAGAAAAATAATATTTTAGCCGAAACGGTCGGAAAAAAGTGAGTTTGGGCCCAATTGGAGTAAAAGAGGATTTTATGCCAAAATGGTGGGAGCGTTTTTTGTTTTTCCACCGAAGTTATCCTGCATCGAAAGAAAGTTAGATTTTGCACCGAAGAAATAAAAGAAATTTTTGTGATCGGAGCAAAACTGGATTTTACGCTAAAACAGTTGGAGCAAAACCTTATATGCCTCCGAAACGTTTTGGTGCAAAATTCAGTTTTTATCTGATGTACCTTCCATCAATATTGCGCTCCTCCCAAGAGTTGGAAGAA
Source organism: Larix kaempferi (assembly GCA_027924585.1). Classification (NCBI taxonomy): domain Eukaryota; kingdom Viridiplantae; phylum Streptophyta; class Pinopsida; order Pinales; family Pinaceae; genus Larix; species Larix kaempferi. Next base: position 18,610,648 of record BSBM01000073.1, read on the forward strand.
AAATTAATCATGGCCTCAAACAACTTGGTCATGAAAAGAAAGATGGATTGACACCAAATGAATTGCTAACCCGAAACAAATCGGCACCAAATGGATTGCTAACCTGGAGCAGATCAGTGCCAAATAGATTGCTAACCTGAAACAATTCGGGGTAAAATGATTTTTCAACCCGAAATGTTTTTTGATCAACGTTAAGTTGCCTAAAAGGAGTTTTTTGGACCTTGTTTGCACGAGTACCCGGGTGCATTTATTGCCAGGGTTTTTATTTGTTATTTATATAAGGGGCCACAACATTTTCTTTATTTGCAAACGTCATTTAACGAGTTGGAGTAAACTGGACAACGGATCGCCGAAGTCCATTTGAGCACAATTTATGTACCATTTGTGCACCTCTAGGTAGGCATCATATAGCTTTTGAACTTTTTACACCTATTTAAGAAGTGATGGCATTCTTTAAGTTTAAAAGTAGGATTTAAACATTGTTTTAGCACCCTTATTTTCTTTGAAATATTGGAGCTAGGTAGGACATGAAGCCAAAGTCTATATATACATGAAAACCTAGAAACGCCTGCTCGAATGATGGTAGGAATGGAAGACTTATATTATTACTTTCCAGATTCTTAGAACAACCACGGATTTTTATTACTCTATACATTATGCCGTCGGTATTTGGGGTTGAAGCACTAGTCTATCCTTAAAACAATTCTTGGTAGGGTTTAGTGTTTTTGTCTTAAAATAGACCTCCATGAACCATCGCCTCCTCCAGGTCCATTGCGATACCATTAGCTGACATACATTCGTTTGAAGTTTTAGGGCTCATATGAAAATGACTGTATCAAAATATGTGGTTTGATGACCACGATTGGATGAGCAATGGAGCTCTTTGTACAAGGTCGTCTTGGTAAGGCCATGGTGTGTGATTTAAAACTTTGCTGAGGACACATTGAAAGTTTGGAAAGGGCAGGATGGTGTCGGTAGTAGAATAACGGTTTTGTTTCAATCGCATAGATTAAAGTTTGTTCCACATATAATCCATGCATATCTTACACTAAATAAAGTAGACTTTCAAGCTTTTGGATAAGATATCAACTTTTAATGGTAATGATAGAGTGGAGAAATTGATCTTACATTGCATTTAGTGTTCATCAAGACAACCACTCAGATACCAAAGCACTTATATTATTGAAGTATGAATCCCCTTGTCTATATTTATTTTCTTGTAAATAATGTATATTGACAAGTCATACATCTGCAATTTATTTGAATTATTTTGGTTAAAAGATTGTATATTCATTATCATTCTTTCTTGAAATTTGTTGCCTCAACATCGGATTGTTTATACATTAACTTTGTTTTCACTCTAGGATTTGGAAATGCAAAGGATAGCTTCTAAACACAAATCCAAGGTCGTGTAATCTGATTCTGATATCGAAATTATCCCAGAAACCCTGATGGAGACCCAATATGAAGACACCAAGGATGCAACAGGAGTAGTTCCTGAGTATAAATTGGGTGAATTATATCACCTGATCCGAGATCAAAATGTGTCGGATGCATCTATTGAGGAGATGATGATATATTAGAACATTAAGAATCGGGTCTTCATAAAGCCACCACTCGTCTGGAACTATTCCCATGTTCCGAGGTAATTGGATGGATTTTACCCCATGTAGATGTTAGCTCAAGAATCATAGCTAGGTAAAATGGAGAAGGATTCACTTCCTTTCAGCTAGCTCATATTAGCACAGCCTATAAGTTACCGCCTCCAAAATCCATGATGACAGAAGATTGGATAAAAGGGTCAAAATAGACCATTTTGAATATGCTAAGAAGATGTTGATCCTCGGTAAACAGTTAAGGCAGAGGGCAAGCGGAGAGCACGATGTGAAGAATCTGAAGACACCTTTCAGAGTTATAACAATGATGTTAAGTAGAATATTTGGGAGGGAAAACAAAAATATCTACAAGATTAGTTGGGTACCTCTTATGTACCATGTCTCCTCCCATGGTACTATTTTCAATTGGGAAGACATTATTTCGGAGAGTATGGCATTAGTGGTAGCAGCATCCCAAGGAGGAATGAATCAGAAAATGGAAAAATTATTTATGTCTTCTTACCTCGTTGACTGTATCTTGATAAGGAACCCTTTCCACAAGTTGGGGTGCTATTGGGTTCCAAGGGAGACCCCACTTTGTGTCGCCTATCAAATAATGTGGGATCACAAATATGCAAGTTTTTATAAGCTTCTATGCGAGAATTTTATAATTCCTTTGTATAAGTTGATGTTTAACAAAGAGCCAAATTTTTTGTTAGATAACGCAATGGCAGTAATATGTGAATATGGAGATTACTATTTTACGCCAGAAGGCACATATATCTGGATGTATGGAGGAACTAAGGATCCTTCTATGATTCCAAGGTATGACACAGATTATGTGGCGCATAACGAAGTGGTGAGGCAAGTCTTTATCAATGGGGTTGGTCATTTTCTAAAGGAGAATAACTAGAAGGATTCATACCCCCCGCTACCATTCACCCTCGGGCATAAAAATTCACCAAGGTCAAGGGAGCAGAGGCTTTCATAAAGGACTTGGAGGCATTCCATTTTGGATAAAAGTTGTGTATTAGAAACGACAAATTACAGAAAGCAACCAAACATTGTGCATCGTGTAAGAATCATTTTGAATATACATATCACTTCTTGAAGGATGAGGAATTATATAGGAGAGAAAAAAATATGGTGGATCTAAATAAAATATTTGGTCAGAAAGACAGAGCAAGTTCTAGCCAAGATAAGGAGGCTTCTAAAGAAGAAGAGTAGCAAAATATTAGAGAAGAAGCTTTAAAGGCCGAAGAAGAAAGAAGAAAACAAGAGGAAACAATGCAAAAAGGAGAAGCAGAAAGAAAGCAACATGTGGAAGAAGTTCGAAGAAAATAAGAACATGAGAAAGAAGCTCGAACAAAAGAAGAACTAGAAGAAGAATATCGAAGAAAAGAAGAACAAGCAACTGAGGGAGCAACTGAATTGGAAAAGCAAAAGGAAGAAGAAGACAGGGTCAAGAAAGTCGTGGAAGATAAGAGGGCCCAGGAAGAAGAGTAGAGTTTACAATATATGGATATAGATCCACAAGATGATTCGGGAATTCCACTTACAGGGGGGCATCTCCCATTTTCTGAGCCCGATCTCACACCTTTCACTCCCTCTAAACAACACTCAGTTGCAAAATTGGACACCATTGTCTTCGATCCTAAGAGGAATACAATTATGAGAAGAACATAAAAAATATTGAAAGTGGGTACATAGCCAGATATAATAACTATCTAGGAAAGCACTTTGGTAGAAGGCACCCATAAAGATCCTAAGTTCACAACCTTAGTAAATATAGCAGCTTCCCAGGCCAATGCTGACATTGTTGACAAGCTGATTAATGATCTAGAGCTAAGCAAAGTGAAAATATTGAAGTTAAAAGATAATTTAGTGCAATCCAGTAATAAAGGAATTGAAATGAAAAGAAAACAGGAGACCGTGGAATCTGAAAATTAAAAATGGTTGTTAGACTATTAGGAGTTGGAAAATCAAAAGGATTCATTGAATGTGCAACTTGTAATCATGGAAGGGGAACGAGATGATTTCAATTCTTGGATAAACAAGTTGGAAGAAAGTGAAATGAAATTAAATCAGCAGGTGGAATACTTGATCATAGAAAAGGGATCTTAGCAAGCTCAAGTCGACGAGTGGAAGAATGAAGAGGAATATTTGATGGAGCAGGTTAAAGCTGCTCAAAATCAGAAGCTAGACATGACGCCATTCTATGAACAGGCTTGTAAAGTGCAAGAACAAATTAGTCACTTGCAAGAATTGTTAACAGAGGAGATTTATAAAATGAAAAAGATGATAGATAGGATGAAGAAAACTATTGTAGATGCTCTCACCACAGAACAGAAAGTAATAAATACATTCAATAAGGTAAAAAAGTTGATTATTTGGAAAGGTAAAAATACAAACTTTCCTGATCACTTTCCCAATAAAACAGTTGATGAGCTAAAATTGGATATAGCTCTTCTAGATAGTTGTAGAAAAGCTGCCAGGAAAATACAAGAGGAAGTACCAAAGACTATCTCAAAGTGTGAAGGAATTTATAAAGATATATGTCAGGTGTATGAAAAATGCCATATTTTGATTGCTCAAGATATGTACGAGTTACCTACTAAAGATCAACATTTAATAAAATTGAAAGGCGGCGTAAAGGATGACTTGGATTACATCAGGAAATTGGACACGCTTACTGAAGAGGATCTCAAACAACATATAGGGAAAGCATATGTGAATGCTTATTTTCTGGAAGAAAGTTTTAAAACAGCTACTAAAGGAAAATTTAATGCGGGAAAAGAATTATCTATTCAAGAATTATCTTTAAAATTATTGGATCCCTTGCAATGTAATGTGATTTTTTATGAAACTGACTTGTGGGATGGTTACATTTCTAGTTTAGAGGACCCACTGGAAGAATAATACAATTTATAAATAATTATCTATTTTTGGTTGAGCAACCACAAAAGAAAAAAAATAGCAATCCAAGAGTTTGAGGGTAGGTGAAACGATTGGTCATGTAAAGACAATTTCTCTTGTAAGATAAATAGAGGGTAAAAGGGATTAGAAAATTGATTTTTCTATGTAATAGAAGTTGGAGACATTTTGTATGAAAACTATTTTTCTCTTGATGAGAAAAGACTATTTACTAGGCAAAGCTTGCATGGAATTTGCGTGGAATGATATGGATAGCGGATCAAAACTATTTATTCCTGTGTTCATCTTAATGTTGTGATAATTTTCTTAATTTATTGGATTGTTCTAATGGTAATGAATAATTTTACTGGTTTATGCAAATGTCTATGTAATTAAGAGTAATAAACAGAGCTTCAATTTAATCAAAGCTATCTTTGTGTATTTCTGTTAAGATTGTAAGCGATTAATTTCAATGTTATTTGTTGAATTTGTTTAAACTTTCTCAGATATTACTCTTCTTTAATGTTCGCTCCTTGCAAGGATAGATTAGTTAGATTATAATAATATTAGCTAATTGATAAGGTAGAAGTGGAAAGACGAAAGGTAGGAACCTGTGCATCACTTGTAAGGCTTCTACCATGTCAGTCATAGGCATGCATCATTTAGATTAGGGAATCTGCATATTCATAATTTAACCACAAAAAATTAACTAGTGGACCAAGCCGCATCCAGTAAAGATTTTAAAACATATCTATGGTAGCCAGACCATTAACTGGGCAGATTCACTATTTCAAACAGTGAATGATCTAATTGGGATTATTCATTGGGGAGAATCCCTACTATCGACGCTAGGATTTTCCAGGCATCAACATGTACCAAACAAGGAGGCCAAACGTCAAACCTTGGAGGTTAAGCATTGCCATCACAAGCATGATGACAATTCAATAAGGTGGAAATAAAAGGGGATTTTTTGAATAGGCGTGGATCCCCATTGGTTCCCAGGAAATGAGATAGGAGGGGTTGTTGTTTGAGTTTTGGGTTGGGAAGTAGATTTACCAGAGGAGAAAATGCAGAACTCTGATATTTCTACCTTCGGAGGTGGAGGAGGTAGAGCCTAAAAGGTTCCAATCATGGGGGCATCACGAAATATGCCCATCCCAACAACTATGAAAGTGGGGATGGATCTTTCATTTTGATTGTTGTCGATCGTGGGTAGGACATTTTCAGGAAAATCCAACCCTTAGGGTCATAATAGGTCAATTGCTCAATTTTTACAATATTCCCTTCATTAGGGAACATCATAATCCTGAAAATGGATGAGGCGACTACTTTCATATCATACATGTAACTATGCCCAAGGAGGATGTTGTAATCTAGCTGGGAATTGAGAACATCGATATCAATTAAGATTGTTTCTCCACCTAAATCTATAGGGAAGTTATGGAGAAGACTCTGAGGTTGGGAAGCATGACCATCGAAGGCACAAAACGTCATAAGGAACAATGCAAGTTGGGGGGATCTAAGATTCTTCCAAACATGCGTGGACATGACGCAGGTGGAGGCACCTTCATCGATTATACACCGATGAATGACCAAGTTTTGACCAATGACCGGTATCTGAAATGATATTGATGAGGGAAATCATGGATCTGATTGATCCAAGTCAAATGCCATCAAGCGGGATTTGGAAGGATCAATTAAAACTAACGTTGATAGTAGGGCTTTGTGAGATGCAAGAGAAATCTAGGGAACTTCCAATGTAGACATGGTAATAGGAGACTATGCCAGGTCGTCCATAATGCTATAATTAGGGGCAACTTGAGCATTGGGGTTAATTTTGATGTGATGGAAAGGAAATTTATGGACGTTGAGAATCCCATTGATGTTCGATCAAGGTAGGTGCAATGGTTCATCAACGTGAGTGGAGTCGTTATGTTTATCAGTAGTGGAGGTTTCAAAAATTGACATGTATTCGTTGTGTCTTGTCTGAAGGTTTACATCGATAGGAAAAAAACATAAGGAGGTGTTGGACCCCGAATTCATGTGGTTTACTCGATGAAGCTAGCGGGTGGATAAGGTGACATGGGTTTCCCTATGACTACCCCCTGTGGAGGGAACATGTTTTGTAATACCATTGGTTGCATTTGAGCAGAAAGAGGTGGAGAATTAAAATGCCCATGTGGGGTAGTAGTCACATCTCGTTGGTATCCTAATTCCACAACTAGCGAGCCTTAGCCAAATGGGGGAAGTGATGGGTATAGTGCCCGTAGACACTAGAAAAAGAGCATGGATGGTTCATCCGTATTTGAGTGTTTTTTCCTTGCTTAGGCATTTTCTTGGGATCGCGATCTATGGGGTTTGCTCCAGTGTTATTGTAACAAATAATTAATAACACATAAATATTAATAAAAATTAAAAAGATTAATAACTAAATATAATGAGAGGATGCGCCCCCTCAATAAGCAATGCCCAAGCTATTATAAAAAGTGGGCCAACACTTGTATATTATTATCTTATATATTATTCCATCAATTTATTATTACTTTTCAACATGTGGGATTCAGATTATTTGTGGGAATTTTAGATTTATTACGGGTTTTAAGAAGTTTGTACACTTCATTTGGTATCAGAGCTGCGTTACTCATCCAAGCTTGTAGCCATCATTTTTGGGTTTCCCTAAAATCGAGGACCTTGTCCAAAAATCAAGCCCTTGGCCCAAAAAAGTAAAAAAAAAGGAAAGAAGTAAAAAAAAAAGAGAAGAAGAAAAAAGACCCAATAAAAAATGGAAGAAAATAAAAAAAGGAAAAAAAGAAGAAAAAAACACAACATAGGTTTTATTTAACCAACCCTTGGTTTTATAAAACCCACCTGCCCGTGGTTTTATAAAACTAGCCCAACCCTTGGTTTTATAAAAAAACCAACTCACACTATTCTCTTTATTAAATAACATAAAAGCTAAAATTCAGATGAGAATTGAATTTGGGTGGGGAGGGTAACAATCATTCTTCCCAACCACATAATCTACACACAATCCACAAAGAAGTTAATCTAAAGCAAAAGGTTAACCAACATTGAGATCCAAGTTCCTTTTGAGCACAACTTTCTCTATGTGAGCTTGCATTGTATGTAGAGAAAGAAAAACGTATTGTGTCTAGTTAGAGAAAAAGGCGGCAGTGTGTATAATCATTCTTCATCGTTTTCGTGAGCTGGAGTCACTGGTGTAGTCAGAATTTGGATCTGGGCAGCGGATTGTATCCATCATCAACATTGATTCATCGAATAAAAGATCCCATAATTAGAATTTTTTTAAGCATTAAATTATTATAGAAGTTTTAAAAAGAAGAGAAGTCGAAGACCCTTTATCGCTGAAGAAGTTTTAAGAAAAAAAAATCAAAATCAAAGAAGACAAAATCAAAGAAAGACAAAGCCAAAGAAGAAATCAAAGAAAAACAGGACAAAATCAAAGAAGACAAGAAGTCAAGATCTAGTGAAGACTATCTATCGTCGAAGTCAGTCAGAGGAAGACTCGATGAAGAAGTCAAAGTCAAAATAAGGTTCGTCAAAGAAGCAAAAGACATAAGTGCAAACGATGGCACCTACATATTCAGACATGAAGTCGCAGTTACAAGCAGCATTGGATGAGTTAGAGAAAAATAAAGAGAACAATGATTATCTTCAATTCAAGATTACGAAGCAAGAAGTGCGAAATCATTTAGCAGAAAAGGAGAATCGTAGCTTAAAATATCAAAAGGGAGAGCTCCAGAAAATGTTATTAGATAAGGATAAGGGAATTTCACTTCTAAAAAGTCACAATCAAAACCTGGAAGAAAAAATAAGAAACTCAAAAAACATCGAGGAATCACCTTATAAAAGAAATAATGATTTAGAAGAAGAAATAAAACATTTAAACAAAATCATCAAGGAGAAATATGACGAAATCAAGCAAATTCAGACAAAAGTAAGATGCCTAGAAGAAGAGAATTGCTGCCTTCAACAACAGATTAGTGAACTCCAACAGAAAGAGGACGACACTAAAAGGACGCATAAGTTGGAGATTACAGTTGCCAAAAGCCCATTATCAAATAACACTGAAGAATTATATCGGTTAAGAAACCATAACAAAACATTAATTAGAAAAATCAGGAAGTTAAAAAGTACTAAGAAGACAAAACAATCAAATGAAGATATCGAAAGAAAACTACTTGATAAATAGGAGGAAAACCAACAACTGAGAAATTTTAATCAAGAACTAGAAGAGAAAATCAAGAAGTTAAAAGAGGACAAAAAGTTGCAAAACAAAAGATTAGAGAAGAGCCAGAGTGTGCAAACCCCAAAGGAAGCATCTAGACTCTCCAGAAAACAATTTCAAGTTAAAGAAGAAGAAACAAAAACAAATTTGCTCCTCATCACAATGCAAAAAGAAGTCAATCCACCAGAAAAAAACGAACAATGAAAACTCCTTATTGACACCCCAATTATAAAATTCATTTTGACCAACAACAAGGTCAAAATGGACATGAACAGAGAAGTTATGATTTCACATGTGAAGGACCACAAATTCTACAACCTAAACAGAAAACATGAAGATTTACCCAACAAGGAGACCAACATTCAGCTCCGATGAAGGTAAATATCGGATGGACCACTTCCCAGGAAATATGACATTTCAGCTCAGGGATTCAAAAATTATATCACCATGTTTCATCAAGTGTTGGAGTTACAGTTTCAGAGAGACATGAGAAGATGTTACAAACAAAAATAACTAATAAGTCCTTCACCAAACAAAGATTTGAGGACAAAGCTTCCCTTAAGGGGAAGGAAATATAACGAATAATTAATAACACATAAATATTAATAATGATTAAAAAGATTAATAACTAAATATAGTGAGAGGGTGCATCCCCTCAAAAAGAAATGCCCAAGATATTATAAAAAGCGGGCCAACATTTGTATATTATTATCTTATCTATTATTCAATCAATTTATTATTACTTTTCAACATGTGGGATTCAGATTATTTGTGGGCATTTTAGATTTATTATGGGAATTAAGAAGTTTTTATAGTTTTTACACTTCAGTTATCAGGTGGGTTAGGGGGTTTAGCCCCACCCCCCTGGCATTGGTTTTTCTCTTTTTTATTTCCCATATTCTTATTCTTGGGATACACTTGTTAGTTATTAGGTGCAGGTTGGGTAGGCATGTTCTACTAAGCGTATACTTTTCTATGAGGAAAAGGGGGGACAACGGGGTGTGGCTACACTATAGCGGCTAGAAGAGGGCCATAAAAAGTGTATTACAAGTTGATGGATGAAGGGGTCACAAATCCGGTAGAAGCACTGCCACATATGGTGCCACTACATGAGGGCCCACGAACATGGGGAGCTAAGGGGGGAGATGAATAAGAGGTACTCATTCTTGTATACAATGAAGTGTGTGACAAATTAGGTCTGTAACCCAAAGTAAGAACAAGACCTAGAGAAGGATGCTCAATATTGGGGGATTACCATACACGTAACCACCCATAAGGGGAGGGTAAGTTGCATATGGATTTGGACAGGATGCGATAGCATTGATGACACCATCCACAACATGGGATGACCCCAACAAGTCTTTATGATTGGAACCTCTATGAGAAGCATCAGGGTTGATTGTGTATAGATAGTTGAACTGCATGTAAATTAGGTCATACTATTGAGCCTTAAGGATAACTTCTTCCTTATTCTATGGGTGCTCTGATGCCACTTCCTTGGATATGGCAGGAAGACGGGACTTCATAAGCCAGTCTAAAAAGATCCTATCCTCAACTTTGATCTTGCACAGACTTTGGCGTCAATGCCACTCATGGATGTGATCCATGATGTGTGTGGAGGATTTCTATCGATAGGATAGAAGGATTTATACACCCTCGTCGTAACGAGCGGGAAACTAGAAGAATTGCAAGAAAGTGGAGGCCAAAGACACAATGTTGGGATGTGTCCCATGAGGTTGATCGATGTACGACTTAGTTGTTGCACCAGTTAAATTTATCTAAACTAGGAGAAGCCTAATGGAATATTCTATAATGTTTTTCGAAGAGAACCATAGGTGAAACACCATGATGTGGTTCTGGGGGTCCTTACCAACCTTCCCTTCGAACTTCGGAATGTCTGACGAGAGTTTGGTAGACATGGGAGGCTAGTTTGGAACATGATGGATCTAATAATTCGTTAGCCTCACAGAATCAAGGAGGTTGAGGCTAGCCATGAAAGGGAGGCTCATAGTAGGGTTCGAGTTGGAGGGACCAACCATGGTGTTGGTCGTAGCTCCACTCGTGGGACCACTAAAAGTGGCTCCCGCTATCAAAATAGGGATGCTTCTGCCATCGGGTTTGGGGATGCCGGTGGAACTACCAAGAATGGTTCCTCCTCCCAAAAAAGGGATTCTTCCACCACGAGGGTGGGGATGCTGGTGGAGGTGGGAATGGTTCCAACCATGGTGTCGATAGTGTGTAGGTGAAGGTGATCATGATTGAGAGGAGTTGGAATCATATGACTTTGAGGAGTGTCTACAATGTGTTGAACTGATTTTCGGCATTTAGAGCTGACTACACGATCTAAGAAACCATACTAAGGGGGTTGACCCCAAAATATTTGATAATACCTTGGGGGAGCTATAGTGACAGAGTCTTAGTTGAACAACTCAACAGCACAAGTTTATAATAGGTAAATATCAAATCAAAAAAGTTCCACTATATAAAAGGAACCAAATCGAACAACAAGTGCAAAGTGTATGCAACAAGTGATCTGATCTAGCAAAAAAAGAAGAAGAAATAAAAAAAAAGCAATTCTATAAAAGAAAAGGACCCACTAACATATAGAGATCAACACAATAAAAATAAAAAGAACCAAATAAATCTTCCTCGTGAATTTTCCTCAATGGTATTTTCCTCAATGGGGTCATCACTTCCATCATACAAAAGGAAGTAGGAAGTTGAGTTAGGTCTTCTAGTCACTAGACCAAAATAGGGGCATCGATACTATTTGGACCTAGTGAGTGAAGATACAAAGAACAATTATAGAGTTGGGGTCGCAACCAAATTTGTATGTCCTGGGTATCTCCCCACTGAAGGGGATCACCCCTGGGTAAGATACCTAAAAGAAAGGATTCTAGGATACCTCATTCAGGAACATGTTGGGATGAGTTTCCTGTATCTTCTATATAAAGACAATGATCTAGATGATCTTTAGTACTGAGTGTTGATGGTGCACCGCCCAACCATATCATTCCAGTATTTCCATTAACCCTCCTGAAAGGAGAGGCTCACTCATAAATCAGTTTCAACCATGTCCAAAAATAGTAGAGGATTTTGGCTCCCTAATTGGACAAACACTATGTTTCAAATGTATAGTGACTAGGGGGGCTTATTTGGATTCATATCCCTAAATTCCTAACCTAACTACAATGTTATTTTGATCCACAAGTGAGGTTTAGTGAGTTAGATTATGCTTGATTTTAAGGATCCACTTGGTGGCATGAACCAAGTGATAGTTTGAATTAGGGAGTGAGGATGTGTGCATAGGAGGTGTGTACAACTAATAGCTAAGAAATTAAAATTCTTGAAAGAGATAACAACATTCTAATACTAAGCTAAATTTTCTTGAAACAAATTCATCTCTACATAAAAACATTATGATCAAGCATCTAGTATTCAAAGCATGCATGTAAAATATAGATAACTAAAACAATATAAAATCGTAAAGATCAGAGGGAGGTCCCAATCCAAAAAACTAAAAATGGTTTAAACAATCTAAACTGGTTGACTATCTAACAAGATTGATTAGTCATAACAACTTACTGAAATACAAAAGATGCAGCTATGACACAAATGCAAACATAACTATAAAGACGACAAATACTCAGATCTAGAGGGAACTTTTCTTCACCAATTAATTCAAAAGGAAAAGAGGAGTGTAAAAGACTACAAACAAAACTAAAGAGGAGTGTAAACAAGCATGGGCTAAAAAACCGACTCTGTTTGCACAGAGCAGAGGGAAAGAGGGTTGACAAACTATTTAGAAAAATGGGTTTTTAATAGTAGGCCACTCTTTTCTAAGAGAACTGACCGACCCAAGTCACCAAGAACTAGCCAACATGTGAATCCTAACTGGAGAAACATGTTTTTGAACTAGGTATTACAGCTCGAATAGAATAGTGCGACTCAAGTCGCTCAAAAAAGGAAGAAAAATGCAACTCAATTCGAAAACTTAGTTTGAACTCAGGTCCCATTGTTCGAAGAGAATTATGTGACTCAAAATGCTCAAATCATCCAGACAGGTCCGATCTGAGACAAAAAGCTCAAAAAACAACGAAAGAGGCCTTGGCTTAAGAAAACTGACGGAGTTTTAGGCTAGGGATCCTACTAGCAGCTTCATATAGCAACAAACAGAAAATAAATAGCTAAACAAAGAAGAGCAAATGGCTCAAGTGAAGATCATAAACATTGGACAGACACAACTCGAGACCGACTATGGATCATCCCTAGTATGGTCACCAAAACCTGTAGCGCGTGTTTGCAAACACGCCTGTGCTAGAAGGCACATGCTAAGGCTTGTGCAGACCTTTTCAAAGTTTTGAAGGAAAATACAGAAATAAACAACATAGAAAGAGATAATTAACTAGCAAGTAGGAAAAAATAAACTAAACAATATTGAAATAAATATAAGTTAACATTTTTTGTGCATTCTTCATTAGATAATATACAAGCAATAACATGATATAAAGAATAAGGAATGCATTTTGTATTAAATGTGTATATAGGGAGTAGAGTCACATCGATGAGTATAGTGGAAGGGGCCCTTGTAGTTTTTCAAGGGATTTCCATTGGTCTCCTAACAGTCTAGCAATCCTCAAACCACACATCACGCAACGATCTCTAGCAAGGTGAGATGGGAGCAAAGAAGGTTGACTCCAATCTAAGGAAAATTCGATAGAATGATGAATTAAGCAAGTGAATGGAGAATTACGTATGATGGGGGACATTGAGGGTTCATTTTTAGGAACAATGGATGGCTTTGGGGATAAGGATCAAGACAGATTTTTCTATCCTAGACCCTCTCCATGATTTGTTCCAGGTCAAATTTTGTGCCTAGGTTTCCTCTTTTTGCAAGGAGAAAAGAAGGAAACAACCAAAAAGCATGCCAGACTGAGGACGCTCAATTTTTGAGTTTTTGTGCAACTTGGGTTTCTTATTTCGAAGGTTTTTGAGTGACTTGGGTTTCTCATTTCCTAGGAATATTAGTGACCGGATTGTAAAATGGACCCTTTTGGTATTTAACTTTGGGTTTTCACCTTTGTGATGTTTTGTCAAGGTCCAATAGATTCAATGAAGTGAAAGTGAGATGGAATGATGACGTATGCAGACGATTGGGCTAATGAGATGGTTGGTGGAAAAATTCGGGTGTTAACACTACTCCCGCAATCTGAGTTTTATACTTTGAAAAATTGGATTATATCCACAATAAGTAGGATTCAAGGAATTTTCAGTACTAGTTGTAACCCCAACTTCGGAGTTTAAAATCTACACTCTTTTGTAACCATCGATAGAAATTGAAAGAAATTTATAAATTTATATTGATTTTGGGTTGTAATATAGATCCAAATTGCTTGTGATGTGCATTGACTATACAGAGATCTAGTAAAATCCTAAGTTGATATGTTGTTTCAATGTATTCCAATTTTTATTTTATTTTCTATTTTTAATGAATCAATCTCCAGTAAATATTTTGCACTACAAATTTAATATTTGGTTGATTATTCAATCAATTAGTCACCTTGATGTAAATCAATACGATGATTGAAACATTCAGACGCGACCTTTGAGGTAAATTCACAAACAATTTTTGGGCCGATATGCCCATTCACAAATTGAATTGTTAAATTGGTATACTTGTACCAAATTCCGACACAGTATATGGTTTGATTAAATTGTATTAATAATGGGTTATATATATATATATATTCTAAGGAAAAAATTTGCAGAATCTTGCAGGTTTCCATGGGGTGATCGAGCTATCCGCTTGGGATATATCTATATATATATATATATAATCAATCTAGAATCCATGTATGCAATTTAATGATATGGTATTATGATTTCTATAACTTAGGTTTACATAATAATAATAATAATAATCTAATTTTAAGATTAAGGTTAAACTAAAAATCAATTAACATATGAGACCCCTTATTTTTATGACAAACTCAATTGTGTAGTAGCAAACCTTTTAGGAGGAAATACATACACGTATATTGTAAAGGACAATGTAAATGAATTAGTATTTTTTTTTTAAACTTGCTATTATATTAATTTGGAATATATAGAATATAGAGTTTAATTCATCAATTTCATATATATATATATATATATATATATATATATATATATATATATATATATATATATATATATTGTGTGTGTGTGTGTGTGTGTTTTGATGATAGCTATAAATTTTCTATTTAAGAAACACTTAAGTGACACACACACACACACACACACACACATTTCATTGAGTGTTTGAAAATATATACTTGATGATATTTATAAATTTTCTATTTAATAAATATTTTCAAACACTCAATGATGTGTGTGTGTGTGTGTGTGTGTGTGTGTGTGAGAGAGAGAGAGAGAGAGAGAGAGAGAGAGAGAGAGAGAGAGAGAGAGCTTGAACATTTGTTTAGTTTATTCATTTAAAGGGATTTACACCTTGGACACATAAATTAAGCATTGTGAGAGTGTTGCAATAATTATTTATATACATAAAAAAAAATACTCACAAATATTTCATCATCATAACTCTATAAAAAATAATAAAATAATCATGCCATCCCTTGCTATAATATGATTTTATTTTTTGTAATACCCTCAGTTTTTCCTTGGAATATATTAAACCAAGTTATGTAAATGATGTAAATATGCTAGTATGGATTCCTAATGTGAAGCTCAAGGCCAAGGCTCGGCTAGTGAATGGTTAGGAATGTATAATGTAAATATTTTTATATGGACCATGTGAAGAAATTATCATGCTAACTCAGATGCTATGTAAATATTATGTTGGAAAAATAATAAAATGGTCTAAGATGGATGTTTACGGAGCACTAGAGGGGATATGATTCCGCTAGAGGGGAAGAGGAAATGGGGTCTATGGGAGATTATATCATCTATTGCCAAGTGTCAACCTCAGAACTCATCCATTTGCTATCATGTTCCTTAAATGAGCCAATTACTCCATTTTGACTATTAAATCCTATCATTGAATGCATGTGTGAGGTTGGTGGGGAAAGTCTTCTCATGTAGTTATGGAAGCACAGGATGAATATACTTCTATGAATATTGTAAGAGTCACCTCTTCTATGTTTAGAAGTTATGTAAGTTGTCTTTTCCCCATCCTCTCATCTCTCTTTGGAGTCTACGATCTATTTTTCTCAAGCAATTTTTTACAACAGATTTTACACTACAACATTTTTTTTCTTTTGTTGTTCATTCCATTACCATTACCAGATTGTGTACTATAAATTTGAAATTGTGAAGGAAAATTGCAAATTTGAGAGGAAAGAGATGGTTGTAGGTGAGAATAAAGTTTGGAAAATATAGGAACCTTTACCCATTGATTTTTGTTGCTCCTAAATGCTTGAAAAGCCATGAATTAATGCTACAATAGGTTCTCGAACAACATACAACAATTTGGACTCTTTCTGCACACACTTGTAATCACTGTAAGGGTTGGATTTCCCAAGGGAACTATGGAGCAGTGAAGGGAAATTTCGTCTTTTGTGCCGTGGGGAAGTACAGAAGAGTGCCATGGATGGTTTGATTGAGTGATATCCCTACAAATGCTCAGTGGTGGATAGTTTGGCTAAACATGACAAAAAATGGGTTTTGGGATGAGAGAGAGAAGCCTATAGGTGCTTCCTTCTCCTCGGTGGCCTCATAGCCTAACTTGGGGTTGGTATCGGAAGTTGATGCCTATGGTTGGGTGGAAAATCATTCTTACACAACTAGTTGCTTGGATCTTCTTGTTTAAAAGATAAGTATTGTATTGTATTTAAATTTGGAATGATTTAATTTTCTTCTTGTGATAATTATGCTTGTATATGCATGTTGTATATGTGGATAGATTTTTATTTATGTTTTGTTTTACATTTATGTATCTTTCTACACATAAATTTTTTGTTAATGGATTAGTATTATGGCCCATGGGGCAAAATTTTGAAACATGTAATTCATATATATCCTGCTCTGTTGATTGAAATGATGCATTGGGACGTGACAGGGTAATATCAAAGATCTTGGTTGCAACATCAGGGCTATATGGGCCGGAATCCACAGTTACAGGCATAAAATTGAGCTTCCAAAGGAAGTGTTTGACAAACACTTCTATGGAAATCATGATTTTAGTACAAGATAGTAGTGTAGTGGAGCCCAAGTATTAAATCCATGATCTACTAGCATGGATGGTAGATTAGCCGAGGAAGTTTGGGAAATTTCAAAATTTGCAAAGCTATCAGTGAAATAGAGAAATCAAAATTTTGTAGAGTTAGGAAAATTCAAAAATTTGGGCAAAATTTGAGATGGGTCCCACCCATGCCACGTGGAAAAATAATCTGACATGGAAGACCAATGTGGACAAGGGGGTACAACATGGAACAACCATGTTAGATGAATGCATGGGTGGAAGGATTGTAATAGAGTCGTCGGAAGAATGTTATTAGGTGATACACTTTGCAACGTTAACCCATGAGTATGATGTGAAAAATTCCAAAAACCCAAATAGGACAAGAATAATTCGATGCGATGAGCCCGATATTTATATTGAGATAGGCCCATTGGACAATGCTATTGAATGTAAACATGAGAGATCCCAATGGAATGAGGATTTTCAATGGATTGGGATCTGATTGTTCAAAAGGACTTCATCAAAAGTGGAGTATGAGAATAGCCTTGTCGCAAGCTAACCATTGAGAGAAGTAGCCGGATGCGAATGTGGAGGATCCTGATGGAGCGATGATTTTTGATGGATTGGAACCTGATGGTTTGGGTATTCCCCATAGAAGATAGGACATTGGGTAGTACTCTTGAAAGTGTATGTGGGAAGTTATGACAGATCGGAACCCATCATATCAAGAAGTCCTCATTGGGGGAGGACCATCGGGAAGTAATTTTGAAAGTGCATGCGTGTAATTCCAAATTATGAAAAGCATGATAAAGGAGGTCCAATATGAGAAGTCTAATGGGGAGTTTCCCATGTGATATTGGATATCGACCATTGGAGATAGGTCATCGGAGAGATAGAGAATAGGTGATATGAGAAATCCGACAGGGAGTTTCTAATGTGATATCAAACATTAGCCATCGAAGCTCACAACATTTGGAAATATAAAACAAGTTCAATTAGAGAAATTTGATTAAATGGGAGAAAGCCGATGTGATGACTATATTTCAAAAAAACTAGAAAAAAAGAATTCTACAACCCAAAAATTGTTTTGTCCATAACAGGTGCAGTTTAGATCAAAATCTAATGAGACCTGCGACATCCTGACACCATCGAGGAAGACTACAAAACTTCCAATGAGAGGCATGGAGCCTTTCAGCTCCAATTTTACAAAAAAATTGAAATAGTGGGTTTTAAAGATCAGTACCCAGAGACCCTATATGGGCCATTTTGGGGACAAAATTGTTATGGTGCAGTCATGGAAAAGGAGCATAGATAATTCTAGTAGCATATGGCCAAATTCCACAAGGAGTGAATCTTAGGTGCAAAAGAAGGGGAAAATCCATTATTCTGAGGCAATTTTTGGGGATTTCAAAAAACTTGAAACGGATAAAAGTGACCCTAGATGTTGAGACCGGGAAAATTTATAAACTTGACATTTTATCTACTCATAAAAATAGAAAATTTTGGTTAGAGGATTTTTTTCCAAGATTGCTTAGTTTGTTAGACAGTCACTTTTGCTAAAAAAATTAAATTTGGTGAAAATGCAAAAGTTAAAAGTAGTCAATTCTAGAAAATTATAGAGATTGATTGGGGCAATGGATCATAAATTTGAGAATTGTTGAGTGATCCTTTTCATTTGTATTATCATCTCCCAATAGAAAAAAAATTCTTGGTTCTCCCTAGATTTTCTTCTACGGGTGTTTGAAGTTTGTCTCTAAAGCTAATTGCACCTATAGGAAAAGTGCAAAATTGAGAAAAAATTAGCAATTCTGAAAGGCCATAAATTTCATCTCCAATGTCATAATGAAGCATGGATATATTTATTGGAAAGTGTATACATAGGGTAATAATGGTGCATTGTTAGATTCTAAAAGGGGGATTCAAGTGCTTATATCTATAATTTGACAAAAAATGTCAATATGGGTAGTCCCCAAAATGCATGAAAATTAATTTTGTGAATTTCTATGAATGTAACGAAGCTAACAAGTGTGTTTTCATGAACACTTGTGCAGATACAATATCACATTAGGGACAATCAAGGGTCAATATTTGGTATAGTGGAAGTTGGAAATCTTTGGTCTTGGTTGGGCCAAGAAAACCATCATCATGGATGATGCACATGATCCTTATGCAGTTGAGATAGATGGTATGGGAGAAAATATAGATGTTGAGAATGTAGAGATATATTCTAATGGATAAATAAATGAGGTAACTCCCCCAGATATTGCAGAAACCATGAGAATCCAAAGGGTGGAATTACAAAGTTATTGAGCAAATAATGAGAGGCTGCTCAGAGATCGGGAAGAATAGAACTAGCTAAATGTAGCCATGATCCAAATATTAATAAACATTTAGAGGAAGATTCACCTCGGACAACACTTCGGAAGTGAGGAAAAGAGTGGGAGTAGCTCAAGGAGGCATACTCACAAGAAGTCCCATAACTCAAGGAGGGTTTTCAGAGACAAGACATATACTCTCGATTTCTCTTCTAGTGAGTCATCTACTTGATCTAAAGACTCCATTGCATATTCAAGTTCTCCTTTTGATAAGAGTAAGAAGAAGAGACCTTTCAATAATTTTTTAGATGGGGAATTTTGGAAGGAAAAACCCCCTACTTTTGATGGTAAATCAAAATTGCGTCAAGGAGCTAAAGCTTGGCTTCTTTGGATGAGGAAGTATTTTCACTCCATGACTTCTTCGGGAACATGAAGGAAAGTGTGGTCATATTCAATTTGAATGGAAAAGAATCTATATGGTAGGATCACCTTAGGCAAGTGAAGATGCTCAATGAAATGAATATTGTGTGGAAACAATTCAATAAGCACTTCAAGCAAACATACCTCTCCTCTAGGTACTATCATGAAAATATTAAAGAGTTCCATGAGTTGAAATTAGGACAAATGACCATGGAGAAATATGCCAATAAATTATTGGAGTTGCCCAGATATTCCAAGTGTCAGTATAATTTTATGATACACTAATATATATAAAATGGGAAGCTCCTACACAATATGTTGATAGGGTCTTAAAATGATTGGAGGAACACCACTATATTCCAAAACTTCTAAGTGTGCCTTTGGGGTTCAAGAGGTGGAATATTTGGGTCATATTGTACCTCATGAAGGCATCAAAGTCGACCCTGTTTCCACCGAGATATGCACATGAACATGAGGAAAATATAAACTCAGTAAGAGTGGCATTGGGGGCAAGTCGATGATATGGATGCCATTGTCACCACAACACTCAACTCCTTTTGTTTAAGTAAACTCATATACCAAACCGAAGGGAGTTAGAACCTATAAAAATCTAAGGATGGTCAGCTTGGAAAATGTGACTTAGGAGTTAATAAAATGAGTTATAAAAACAATTTGACAATATAACTTAGAAAGTAGTTCAAAGCTTTAGCATGAATGAAATCAAGACCAATGCTTTACCATTGGGAAAAAATGATAGAATTATAGAACAAGAAGTACTTGCAAGCTATGATAATAGATACTTAACCAAAAAAAAAAGAAAAATCTTATCTAATTACTACAATGTGGAAGCGAAGTAAATTGTGAAATTAACTTGCTTGTTGATTATTAGGGGGGGAGGGGATTTTTTTATATACCTGAGATGTATGGAAACGAGTCTAGATATCAAGTGTGATACTACATGAGAAGGGGACTAGTTCGAAATTGCAGGGGTATGCCCAACAATGACACCAATTGAGGTGTAATCTGACGAGTCCCCATAGTCACTACCTAGTAGAGTCCCTATGGAACTTTGGTTGTCATTGATGTCAACTGATGTCAAAGAGGTTTTAGTATTCATGTTCTAGTTTGAATAAATATATGAAATCCAATTTGAAGAAGTACATAAGAAGTATATCCAAAAGTACATCAATTATATCCATTTTGAAGAAGTACATAAGGAATACATTCATTACATATGGTACATGCACAAGTCCCATGTCCACCTAGCCATGTTACTACAAGGAAATGCCAAGGAGATGATTGGACAAGTTTCGGGAGTGTGCAAGTGGCTTGGAAACAAGAAGTGGTTAGACAGGTAAACAAGCCCCAGAAGTGCGCAAGACACACCAATCAGAAGAAGCATTCAATTTGTTAAAGTGCGCAAGAGTACCCGAAGAAAGTAGTGGTTGAAGAATTCAAGTGCAAAAGTCCCACAAATGATGGTACTTCAAGGGCGCAAAACCACACTGCAAGGGCACAAGTCCCATTATAGCAAGGACCAAGTATGTGCAAGACCCACAAGAGATGACACCTTAGTGGTGTAGAACATGACAAGTGGTGGAAGTGTGAAGTAAGTGGAACCATGAAGTAAGGAAGAATAGATGCAATGACCAACTTGTGGACATCACCATCCTCGTAGAACAAGTATAAATAAGAAGCCAAGTTGGAGAGTTGAAGCAAGCTTGTAAGCTCAAGGCTAGAAGATATAGATTTAGAAAGCTTCTTATTTTGGAGCATCAAGGGATCATGGAACCATAACAACATGATCTAACAGAGAGCCAGATGCGCATGGATAGAAGGACATAAGTGTTGATGGTGCGCAGAATGATGTAGTTTATATGTGATAGTTACATAAAGACAGAGATGCAGATCTATAGAGGAAGTGAAACTGCATAAGACCAAAATGATAGTATTGTAGACAATACGCAGATAGTCGCAGATGATATATGACATATGCACAAAGACATACTTGAAGTATAACTAGTGATGCAAAAAGTGTAGAATTTTATCGGATGCTCTAAGACAAAATTGTTGCACAGAAAAGGATGCGCATTATGCTGAGGATGATCTTATAAAAGTGAAAAGAACTGAAAGGCCAAATCACAGATGATAAAAATAAGGTCACAAACTATCTAAATACTGTTGCACCAAGACATAACGAAAATATCACAGAAGGCGTGCAAACCCATCTGATACTAATGCGCAAAGTCAGAACAATGGCTCAACAAAAGATGCGCAGTATTAGTTGAAGTTGCAAATGCGCAGAAACAGAATGACATATTGAACCAAAGTGCAGACTGCAAAATTTGTTGAATGAACACATGGTTTGTTGAAGTATGAAGTCAATAGTGATGGTGTGAATAGATAAGCTAAAGTGTGAATTCAAGTTAAGTATGCAATACGATGACAGTAAGATTACAACATACAGAAGGTGTGCACAACAAAGCGTATAGTAGATTATATAAAGAGTGCATTGATCAAAAGAACAGTAAGGAAATATATTTTACTTTTATATCAGGTTGAAAGTATGGGGCAAGGAGCAGGGGGTCGGTGTGTCCTTCTAGTTGGAGCTGGTAAATCATGGATTCGGTGCTTCCTTCAGGTCGGTGCCTCTAAAACCAGGGGGTCGATGCCTCCTTCCAGTTGGTTCTTCCATAAATGTAATATTTATATTATAAGAGAACATTCCATGGTTTTCTCCTTTTTGGGTTTTGATGTAAAAATCCGTGTCTTCTGTGTATTGCGCATATGTGGATGAATGTTGTTGTTTATGTGAATGCATAATTTAAGTTCAAGTTAAGTATGACATGAAGTAAATATTCTTCATAACCGCACTAATATTGATTCACCCCCATCTTAGTATTAATAATATTCCAACAATTGGTATCAGAGCGGTTGTCTTCAGTAACAGCTTAACATCTGGAAGATAGATCCATGCGTAGATATGAACACGTAGGAAAAAATATTTATGGATGACTCTGAGGATCTAATAAATATGGACACAGAATATGAAATGATGGATAAAGTATATTTTGAAGGAGACATGATCATTGCTTTGGAAGAGTTACAAAAATCAAGGAAAAAAAGTAAAAATTTGCAGGAATCCCTTAAAAAATTAGAAGCAAATGCAGCAAGGCAGTTAAAATTGAGAGAAGAAAAGTGTGAAAAACTAGAAGCTGAAATCACTTCTTTGAAGACGGAACTTCAAAAAATCAGCATCCAATAGGGACATGAAAGCAACACCAAAATCCTACAAAAATGAGATTGTTAGGGTTCAAACTTTGTACTTGATACAAAGAGTTATGCAGATGCACTTAAAAGTTATACTCCAAAGAACTATCAGAATTCTAAGGAACCAATGCACATGGAAACTAGACCTGCGCAATTCAGAAGATGTTATCCAATTAGGTATCAAACTCCCTTTTGGGGTAATTTCTATTTCTATCATAATTTCGGTCATAAGGAAGTGAACTGTAGAGCATGTGCATATGTGAATAATCAAGCTAGTTTCAGATAAAATAATGCCAAAAAATCAGCTGAAACTCCAAAAGAAAATGGCAATCCATTTAGCCTCCTGAACTTAGATGTTGAATGTTATAAGTTCCATAATCATGGTCATAAAAGTCAGGATTGCACAGATCAGGTACCATCTACGCAATTGGTCGAATACAAAAACATCCCTAGCAAGGTAGAGTCGGTAGAATGTGGTCTGTGTGTGCATGCGTAAAATAAGAAGGGACAATGGTATATTGATAGCAGTTTTTCTAAGCACTTGATAGGGGATGTGAATTTTTTCCTAAAGTACAGGGAAGAAAAGGGTGTCAATGTCTACTTTGGGGATAACTGTAGATTTTTCTAAGTTTTCAACTTGCTAGTTTTAGTGTCAATATTTTCAATTTAATTTTCAGTTATGTTTCTCATGGCTGGAAATTATAACAATATTTTTCTAACAACATAAAACACTGCTGCAACTCAAATCTTTTAGCAGAAAATAAAATCAATGCACACACAGGAAAATTTCAGACACAAATTTTTGGCCAATAGCCCTAGAAAAACCCCCATGTGGAAAACCAGTTAGAGAGAGAGAAATATTATTTCTTCAGCAAAATATAGAACAGCATTACAGTGAAAAATACAACTTATCTCCACCGCAATAAATGCACCCATAAGATTCCTCGATTTCTATGCCAAGCCTTCTCGATTTATGTGCCTGCTGCAAAAATTCATTTTATGTGCCTGTTGTTCGATTTCTGTGCTTGTTGCAGAAAATCGTTTTCTGTGCCTGTTGTTCGATTCATGTGCCTGCTGCAGAAAATCAGTTTCTGTGCCTCTTGTTCGATTTATGTGACTGCTGCCAATCCTTCTCGATTTCTGTGCCTGCTGCAAAAACTCATTTTCTGTGCTCGATGTTCGATTTCGATGCCTGTTGTAGAAAATCGTTTTCTGTGCCTGCTGTTCGATTTCTATGCCTGCTACAGAAAATCATTTTTGTGCCCGTTGTTTGATTTCTGTGCCTGCTACCCAATTTCTTTGTCAACTACAGAAACTCGTTTTCAGTGTCACAACCTTGGGAATCAGGCCCAGAAACTTCCTTGAAAATAGTGTTGTACGGTACAACATTTAATGTTGTTGTATGGCCCTCGAAAACCATGCCAATACTTAGCTGTATGGTACCTTGACAACCGTGCCAATCTCCTGCTGTATGGTGCCTTGGTTTTTGTGTTGAAAACAATAAATGTTGCCTCGAATTTCATGTTGCTCCAGCAACCTCCTTGAAATCCGTGCTCCTCTTCTCTGCTCTCTACTCTTCACTCTCTTCACAAGAATGAAGTCTCTTTGCCTCCCTTTTCCTTTTTGATCAAAACCCTAGGTGAGTGAGGGCCCATTCAAATCAATGGCTGAGATTAGCCAAGATGAATGGGTAAGATTAAATGCTGACATTTAATATTTGAAAATAATTAAATTCAATCACTTAAATTTTATCAAAAGTGACTATATGTTATAAAGTCACCTTAAATGTTTTTCACAAGTCATTTAATGCAAGGGTCACTTTTTCCCACTTTAAGTGACTTAGGCAAAAGTCACTAGGGAAATACACTTCCTAGGTACAAAAATCAACACTCCCTCTTACTGAGGAAGGTGTTCTGCACCACTCCCAACTTGTCTCTAAAGAAGACAAACTTGCCCCTCCCCAAAGATTTCGCTAGGATATCTGCTACCTGCTCATCAATGGATATATACTGCAACTCTATTGCTCCTCTTTGAATGTAGTCACGGATGAAATGGTAACTGATCTCAATATGCTTTGACCTGTCATGGAACACTGGATTCTCAGAGAACTTAATGCAACTCTGATTTTCACAGTAGATCACCGTAGGCCTAAGCTCCTGATCAAACAAGTCTACCAACATCTTACGAATCCACAGTGCCTCGTAAGTAGCCTGACTGGCTACCATATACTCAGCCTCGGCAGAACTCAATGCAACGGACTTTTGTTTCTGATTGAACCACGACACTACTGCCGATCCCAAATTGAAACAACAAACGAAAGTGCTCTTCCAATCCCTCACACTTCCTTCCTAGTCTGAATCTGTGAAACCAACCAAACTGACTCCACCTGAACCCCTATAGTCCAAACCATAGTCCATTGTACCTGCAAGGTATCTCAACACATGTTTTGCGGCAGTCCAATGTACACTCATAGGCACCACCATGAACTAGCTAAGAGTGTTCACCACAAAACACAAGTATGGCCTAGAGTTGACTAGATACATCAACAACCCAATGAGCTGACGGTAAAGTGTAGGATCCACCAACTTACCCTCAGAAGCATGAAGCTGCTTCCAGTTGGTGATCATAGGTGTGGACATCGACCTACAATCCTCCATTCGAAATCTCCTCAAAATATCAATTGCATACTTCCCCTTTCCCAGGAAAATATGTCCAGGCTCCTACCAAACCTCCAGCCCCAAATAATAATGCATCAACCCAATGCCAGTCATCTCATACTCAGTGGCAAGGTCTCTCTTGCAATGTGCAATGAGACTCTCCTCTCCAGTGATAAACAAGTCATTAACATATAACAAAAGAATGAGAGGATCTCCACCGACCACAATGTAGTAAAGGTTGGGATCATCCTCACTCTTCTGAAAACCCATCGATGTCAAATATGCATCAATCCTCGAGTACCAAGCTCTAGGAGCTTGCTTCAGTCCATACAAGGCTTTCCTCAGCCTGCACACATGAGAATCTCTCCCATGAATCTCAAATACCTGTGGCTTCTCTAAGTAAACCTCCTCATGCAGAAGACCATTGAGAAATGCAGTGTTCACATCCATCTGGTGGATCTTCCAACCCATCTCCACTGCTATAGAAATCACTTCTCCTATGAAAGAATAACAAGCAACTGGCACAAAGTTCTCATCATAATCAAATCCCTCAACCTATGTAAACCCGCGTGCCACAAACCGAGCCTTTTACTTCTCCACACTGCCATCTGCAGCATGCTTCACCTTGTAGATCCATTTGGAAGTCACAACAGACTTTCCCTATGGTCTCGGCACTATCTCCCATGCATCATTCTTCTTGATGGAATGGTACTCTTCCATCATGGAATCTCTCCAAACCTGATGCTGAGAGGCCTCCTCAAATGTGGAAGGCTCTGAATCATGAAGACTCGTAACAAGAGCCATCCCCAATCTATCCGGCATCACAATTGTCCTGACCTCCTCTTGGGGCCTACCAAATGCCTCTGCTTCCTTCAAGGTCTCCTGAAGCCATTTAGGCTTTCTCTTCCTTTAAGGCTCCTCCCATACTGGTCTATCCTCACCTGAAGAACTCTCAGTAGCAGAAAGTCCAACACCCCGAGGACTAGTGACTGATGAACTAGTCCTTGAAGAACCTGTAACCTGAGAACCTGAACTTGAACCTGTCCCTGAAGTACCTATCACCTGAACCACTGAACCTGTAGAAGCTGTTCCTGTACCCTGTGATCCAGTCACTCCGGAAACCTGTGGACTTGAGATCTGTATCGAAGAAGCCTGAGTCGCCTGAGGTGTGGGAGCTGATGACTCCCCATGCTCTAACTCTCTGGACTTCCTAAAGGCTCTCTCCTCATCAAACTTCACTTCCCTCCTAACAACAACCTTCTTCTGGCCAGGAAGGTAAATCTGGTAAGCCTTCGAAGTCTCATCATATCCCACAAAGATGCCTCTCTTTGCAATGGGATCAAGCTTCGTCCTCTTCTCAGAAGGGACATGAGAGTAAGTCAAGCTTCCAAATATGCGAAAATGGCCAACCTCAGGCTTCTTTCCTGTAAACATCTCCTTGGGAGTCTTCCTCCCCAAGGCACGATGGGGACTCCTGTTCTGCAGATAAACTGCAGTACCGCATGCCTCTGCCCATAGAAAGAACAGTAAACTCTGATCATGAAGCATTGCTTTCATTGCTCCCACAATCGACCTGTTCTTCCTCTCTGCTACTCCATTATGCTCAGGAGTGTAGGGAACTATCAGTTGTCTCTGTATACCCTCCTGTGTGCAAAACCCATCAAACTCCTTGGAGGTATACTCACTCTCATTGTCTGATCTCAACATCCGAATCTTCCTCCTTGTCTGCTTCTCCACAAGGGATTTGAACCCTTGGAAAACTCTCAGTACTAAGGGTGACTTCTTTTACTCAAGAAGTAGATCTAGGTCTTCCTAGAGTAGTCATCAATGAAAGAGATATAGTACTCAAATCCAGTCAAAGAGACTGATGACATAGGACCACAAATATTAGAATGGATCAAGTCAAGTACTCCTACTACTCTGTTGTCACTGCTAGGAAAAGTAGTCTTGGTGTACTTTCCCAAAGCACACCCCCTGCACACATCACTCTGCTCAGTGCTGAACTCGATTAAACCTGTAACCATGCTCCTCAACAATCTCAAAGCTGGGTGATGTAAGTGGTCCATCCTCCGATTCCATTTCTCACAAAGATCACTGCTGCTGCTGTGTGCTAGAGCATGTTGCGGCTAGAACAAGAGCTTGTATAGCTTCCCACATCTAACCCCAATGTCCATGGAGGTAGATAATCCTATATTCTTGGGAAATACCTCCACTCGCCCATCCAAGAAACAAACCCCAAGACCCCTGTCCTCAATGGTGGAAACTGATACAAGGTTCTTCTTTAGCCCAGGGACAAATAACACACCCCTCAGATTCATGGGACTCATAGACTCCCTCTGAAATGTAATGGTCCCCCGACCAACTACTCTAACAATGGTGTCATCACCTAGTACAACCTCCACATCTGTACCTGTCCGTGAAAGCTCGGAGAACATCTCTCGAGCACCTATCATGTGGCTCGAGGCTTCATTGTCAATATACCAAGTGTCTCTGGTGGATGCACCCATCTGATGGCCTACCAACAAGGAATACTCCATCTCCATATCCACATCAGTGCTGGTAACTAAAGAGGCTCTCTCTCTCTCTCTCTCTCAATCTATCCAGCACACAGAGAAAACTCTCTCTAAAATATGTCTCCAAAGTCATCAACCTCCGCTAAATCTGCAGTCTACTATCTCTTCTTCTTCTTCCTTGGACACTGTGAAGCATAGTGCCCGAATTTCTGACAACCATAACACTTGATTTTACTCAAGTCCTTCTTCTGCCCACCCTATTGTTGTTGTTGCTGCTTGGCCCCACCCTGCTTGGGAACCTTCTTCTTCTTCCCCTTTGCTATCAAAGCCACATTCTCCTCATCTTCCCTGCCCTGTGAAAAACTGCCCTGTACGAAACCTCTCCTAGTCTCCTCCTACACAAAGTCATCCCACAGTCTCTCCCATGAAGGTAAGTTCTCTCTGCCCACTATAGCCTGCACAAATGCACCCTAGGGATTGGAAGCCCCATTCACTGTTGTACGCACAAACTCAATAGTAGTGACCACCTCCCCAACTGCTGCTAACTCATCTCTAACTACAGATATCCTGGTAAGGTAAGATGTCACTCCCTCTCCACCATTCATCTTTATACTCTTCAGTCTCTCCTTGAGAACCATGTTTCAGTTCTCATTGGTACTCTCGTATAAACTAGTTAAAGCACTCCACATCAAATGTGCCCTAGCTTTACCAGAAATGTGAGGGATGATATGGTCTTTAACTGTATCAAGGATTATTCTTCTAGCTTTACAGTCCTTCTTGTTGAAGGCTGATAATGTTGCTGCATCTATAGCAGCGGGAATCTAAATGGGGTTTTCTATAGTGTTTCTAACCACCTCCTCCCACAGTTCATTCTCCTCTAAAATCAGTAAAATTCTATCCTTCCATGGCACAAAGTTTCTTGTCCCATCCAGCCTATCCTCCAACCTAAGTCTTGTATCCATCTCTACTATCAACCCAACAAGGTGCAGTTCACTAATAGAAGAAAATACCAAATCTGGAAATTACTGACTGTCTACAAATTTTTAAAGTTTTCTGCCCCCAAGCTCTGATACCATGTAGATTTTTTTTAGTTTTTAGCTTGTTGGTTTTAATGTCAATATTTTCAGTTTAATTTTTCAGCTCTATTTCTCATGGCTAGAAATTATAACAATATTTTTCTAACAACATAAAACACTGCTGCAACTCAAATCTTTTAGCATAAAATAAAATAAATGCACACACAGGAAATTTTCAGACATAGATTTTTGACCAATAGCCCTGGAAAAACCCCCACGGGGAAAACCAGTCAGAGAGAGAGATATATATTATTTTTTTAGCAAAATATAAAACAACATTACAGTGAAAAATATAACTTATCTCCACTGCCATAAATGCATCCATAAGCTTTCTCGATTTCTGTGCCAAGTCTTCTCGATTTCTGTGCCTGCTGCAAAAACTCATTTTCTGTGCCTGATGTTCGATTTCGATGCCTATTGTAGAAAATCATTTTCTGTGCCTGCTGTTCGATTTCTATGCCTGCTACAGAAAATCGTTTTTTGTGCCCGTTCTTTGATTTCTGTGCCTGCTACCTGATTTCTTTGTCAACTATAGAAACTCGTTTTCTATGTCACAACCCTGGGAATCACGCCCAGAAACTTCCTTGAAAATAGTGCTATATGGTATAGCATTTAATGCTGATGTACGGCCCTCGAAGACCGTGCCAATCTCTTGTTGTACGGTGCCTTGGTTTCTATGCTGAAAACAATAAATGTTGCCTCGAATTTCGTGCTGCTCCAAAACTACTCCAGCAACCTCCTCGAAATTCGTGCTCCTCTTCTCTACTCTATACTCTTCACTCTCTTCACAAGTATGAAGTCTCTTTGCCTCCCTTTTCCTTTTTGATCAAAACCCTAGGTGAGTGAGGGCCCATTCAAATCAATGGCTGATATTAGCCAGGATGAATGGGTGAGATTAAATGCTCACATTTAATATTTTAAAATAATTAAATTCACTCACTTAAATTTTATCAAAAGTGACTTTATGTTATAAAGTCACCTTAAATGCTTTTCACAAGTCATTTAATGCAAGGGTCACTTTTTCCCCCTTTAAGTGACTTAGGAAAAAGTCACTAGGGAAATACACTTCCTAGGTACAAAAATCAACAATAACAACTCAACCAAAATCCTAGGTAAGGGCTTGGTAAGATTAGGAAATAGAAGAACCAAAGTAGAAAATGTCTTACTAGCTAAAAACATGAAACACTATATTCTTAGTGTTAGTCATATGTGTGACTAAGGACATACACCAACCTTTGATTCAGAAAAATGAAAAATATGAAACAGGAATACAAGCAGGCTAGTAGCAATAGCCACTAGAACCCCTAACAATGTATGATATTTTTTATGAAGGAAAGAAAGAAAAACATTGCATGGGACAAGTAGATGAAAGTTGGCTCTGGCACAGAATATTGAGACATATCAACTTTGACAATCTGGTAGGAATCGGTGAGAAACAAGTGTAAGGGACATTCCAAGAATCATGAAACCAGTAAATTCCATTTGCAAGCACTGTCAGCACGGAAAGAAAACAAGATTAAGATTTAAAACAAAAGAGTACACCACATCAAAACCTTTGGAACTAGTGCATTCATATCTCTATGGTCCAATGAGAACCAAAGGGTTAAACAATGATTTTTATTTTCTTATTTTCATTGATGATTTTACTAGGATGGCATGGGTATTTTTCCTTAAAGAAAATTCAAAGACATTTGAATGCTTCAAAGTTTTTAAGGAAGTGGTTGAGAATGAAACTAAGATGGGGATCAAGTGTTTAAGATCTGACAATGGAGGTGAATACACATCGAACAAATTTTAAAACTTCTATGAAAAACATGTTATTAGGAGACAATTCTCAGCCACCAGAACTCCGCAGCAAAATGGAGTGGCAGAATGGAAAAATAGAACTGAGTAGGTAATGTCCAGAACAATGTTAAATGATTCAAAACTATCAAATAATTTTTGGATTCAATCCTTTCATACATTTGTACACATCCTAAACAGATTCACCATAAGGACAAAAATATTAATTTCCTATGAACTTTGAAAACAAAGGCCAGCCATAGTCAAGCACTTCAGGGTATTCAGAAACAAGTGTTATATCAAAATAAATGATGAAAACCTGGGAAAGTTCAACTCCAGATCGGATGAAGGAATTTTTCTTGGATATGCTTCAAGAATCAAAGCTTACAAGTGCTACAATCTATGAATCATAAAGATGGTAGAAAGTCTAGATGTAAAAGTAGATGAAGTGTTCACACATAGGAGAGTAGAAGATGATGATGATCAACAGATGTTTGAGAAATCATATGAGGAACTGCTAGAAAATAAAGAAACGGGAGAACCACGAGAGGTGATATATCAAAGTGAATTAGAAGACAAAAGACAGGATACAAAGGCTCCTTCCAAATATGTTCAAAATAATCATTCAGAGGATTTTATTATTGGAGATAAAAATGCCAGAGTAAGGAACATAAGAATATGTTTAAGTGATCCAATCGAAGAAGTTCATTTTTCTTTATTATCCCAAATAGAATTGGAAGGTTTTGAAGAAGCCATAATAGATTAGAACTGGGTTAAAGCAATGGAATAAGAATTGGATCAAATTGAAATGAATTAGACCTAGGAACTTGTTCCAAGACCCAAAAATAAAAATGTTATTGGTGCAAAATGGGTATTCAAAAATAAACTAAATGAAGAAGCACAAGTTGTCAAAAACAAAGCAAGGATGGTATGCAAAGGTTATGCATAGATTGAGGGAATAGAATTTGAAGAAACCTTCGCTCCTGTAGCACAGATGGAAGCTATTAGACTGTTCCTGGCCCATACTTGTGCTAAAAATGTCAAGGTATATCAGATGGATGTAAAGTTAGCATTCTTAAATGGATATCTTGAAGAAAAAGTATACATTGAAGAGACACAATGACCAACTTGTGGACATCACCATCCTCGCATAACAATTATAAATAAGAAGCCAAGCTGTAGATTTAAAGCAATCTCGTAAGCTCAAGACTGGAAGATATAGATTTAGAAAGCGTCTTATTTTGGGGCATCAAGGGCTCGTGGAACCAGAATAGCATGATCTAACAGAGAGCCGAGTGTGCATGAACATAAGGACATAATTGTTGATGGTGTGCAGAATGATGTATTTTATCTGTGATAGTTGCACAAAGATGGAGATGCAAATATATAGAGGAAGTGCAAGTGTATAAGACCAGAATGATAGTATTATAGACAGTACATAGACAATCACAGATGATATAAGACATATGCGCAAACACATACTTGAAGTATAACTAGTGATGCATGAAGTGTAGAAGTTTATATGATGCGCTAAGACAGAATTGCTGCATAGAAAAGGATGTGCATTATGATGAGGATGATTTGAGACAAGTGAAAAGAATTGAAAGGACGAACCACAAATTATGCACAAAAGGTCGCATATTATCTAAATACTGTTGCACCAAGACATAATGGAAATATCACAGAAGCTGCACAGACCCATCTGATACTGATGTGCGAAGTTAGAACAATAGATCAACAAAAGATGCACAGTATCAGTTGAAGTTGTAGATGCGCAGAAATAGAATGACATATTGAACTAGAGCACAGACTGCAAAATCTATTGAAGCAACACACAATTTGTTGAAGTATGAGGTCAGTAGTAATGGTGTGAAGAGATAAGCTAAAGTGTGAATTCAAGTGAAGTATGCAATACAATGATAGTAATATTACAACATACAAAAGGTGTGCACAATAGAAAGAATAGAAGATTATCTGAAGAGTGCACAGATCAGAAGAACAACAAGGCAATATATTCTACTTTTATATAAAGGTGGCGGGATAGGGCAAGGAGTAGGGGGTTGCTTCCTCCTTCCAATTGGAGCTGGTAAATCAGGGAGTCGATGCTTCCTTCATGTTGGTTCCTGCAAAAACAATGGGTCGGTGCCTCTTGTTGAATATTGTAACTTCTAAGAATATTATATTTGTACTTTATTATTCTGGAGATGTTTCATCCCTCCGAGGTAATCCTATTATGTATCCAGAGATGTTTATTCCTCCGATGAATTGTGGTAACCAGTGTTATTAGATCCACTATGTGGGGGTCGGCCCTGAGTTAATTAATTAAGGGTTATTAGACT
Source organism: Larix kaempferi (assembly GCA_027924585.1). Taxonomy (NCBI): domain Eukaryota; kingdom Viridiplantae; phylum Streptophyta; class Pinopsida; order Pinales; family Pinaceae; genus Larix; species Larix kaempferi. Next base: position 18,643,959 of record BSBM01000073.1, read on the forward strand.
TCACTAGGAGAGGTCAGCCCCATAAGGGAAATAGTCAGTCGGGAAACTAGTATAAGTATAGGAGAATGCTCCTCACTTATCTCACGCTTGCTCAGCTCAGAAAGTAGCGCACTTGTGTTTGAGAGGTCTGCATAGGAGGTAGAGAAGGAGGTCAAGTCTTGGAGCACATCTTGTATTTTGGTTGATCATCTTATGGAGGAAAGCTTTGCTGGGTTTTCTACCCCATGAGGATTTCCTAGGGTAATATCTTTGTCTATCTTGTGATTATGTTTCTTTCAGTGATCTTGCTAGTCAAATTAGTTTAAACTTAACATGGTATTAGAGCTAGCCTGAATAGAACATCTTTCACAAGGTGAAATTATCTGTCTCTCTCTCTCTCCCAAAATTAGGGTTTCTACAAAGTTAGTATTTTTGGATTATGGTTGCATGGATGAATAGCCCCTCTCAAAATCAATCTTTTGAGCCCTAGATCGAAGTTTCTGGTTGGGTAGAACTCCGGGAAAGTCAAACCCTAGTTTGACCAAAAGTGCGATAAACCAAAATTTCTGTTGCAAATCTGGAAAGTGAAAAATTGAGAAACAGAACACACCAGTGTTCCCAAGTCAATCAAGCACATCTTCTGGTAAGTGTTACTCTATATCTCATCTCTTGGACTCCCCCAAGAGAAGATGGCTCCAAGCACTAAGCTTGAAGACAAGCTAGAAGGTATAGAGAATTTCCGGGCATGGAAATACAGAATTGGTCTCATTCGTGAAGAGAATGATCTTGCTCATTATATCAATGATGAAGTTGCAGAACCCGCTGAAGATGAAGCCAAAGAAAAGTATAGGAAGGATCTAATTAGGGAAAAGAGAATCATTGTTGATTCTATCAAGGACCACTTGATTCCCCAAGTGGCATCCAAGAAGACCCCAAAGGAAATGTATGATGCCCTAGGAAGAATGTATTAAGGGAGGAACATCAATAGGAAGATGAACCTAAGAACTTAGTTGAAGAGTACCAAGATGAATAAAGGAGAATCCATTCAAGACTACTTCTCAAGGGTTTCCCAAATCAAGGAACAACTAGATGCTATTGGAGATACCCTTGATGAAGATGAACTTGTAAGGGCTGCTCTAAATGGTCTCACTAGACCTTGGGAGTCATTCATACAAACTCTGTGTGCCAGAAAAGAAAGTATGAAGTTTGATACAGTATGGGAGGATTGTGTTCAAGAAGAAGCTAGGCTAGCCACTAGGGAAGCCCTTCTCAAGGAGGATGACCAAGCCTTGGCTACTCACACCAAAGGAAGAAGAAAGGGTCACTTCAAGAAAGTTGACCACAAAGGGTCTCGACCCTTCCATAGATTTAAAAGGGGAGGAGGACCCAACCCAGGAAAAGATCTCTCCACAGTCCAATGTTTCAATTGTCTTAAACTAGGACACATTGCCAGATTTTTTACTTCTAAAAAGAAGAAGAAGTTCACAAAAGACATCATGCACATATGGCAGAAGATGATAGTGGAGAAGAAGAAGAAGAAGAAGAAGAAGAAGAGGAAAGGCCTCGAAAGAAAAGATCTAAAGTAAAGAAAGTAGATGTGGAAGAATGTGTTTTATTTTCAGCACTATCTGGGTCTATATCACCTCGAGAAGATACATGGCTCATCGATAGTGGTGCTTCAAAGCACATGACATGTCAAAAGAAAACTCTCTCAAGACTTGAGGAAAAGACTTCCCCACAAAAGGTATCCCTAGGAGATGATTATCAATATCCCATCAAGGGAATTGGTGAAACAAGATACAAGCTTGATTCTGGAACACCTCTGAATATGTACTAGGTTTGAAGAAGAACCTACTCTCTATCTCAGCTCTAGATAAGAAAGGCTTTAGAGTTGCTTTCATAGATGGAAAAGTACTTATGTCGGCCAAAGGAAAATCAATTGAAGATGTAATTGTTATTGGTGAAGAGGAAGGAAGTCTTTACAAGCTCAAGGGACATCCAGAAGTTGCCCTTGCTCATGAAACCTCTAGCCCCAGTGAACTATGGCATAGAATATTAGCTCACATTAACTACAAAGCCCTACCCTATGTAAGCAAGGTAGTTATAGGACTACCAGATTTGAAGATCGATCATAATGGCACATGCAAAGGATGTGAAAAAGGGAAGAATGTCAAGAACCCTTTTCCAAAGAGTGAAACAAAGACTAAGAACAACCTGGAGCTAATACATTCAAATGTATGTAGACCAATGCCCACCACATCCCTAAGTGGGTTTGAATACTATCTCACATTCATCGATGATTACTCAAGAAAGACTTGGATATACTTTCTAAAAGGAAAGAATGAAGTCTTTGGGAAGTTCAAAGAGTTCAAGGCTTTGATAGAAAATCACTCATAAAAGAAAATTAAGATTCTCAGAACAGATAATGGCAGAGAATATACTTCAAAGGATTTTGAAGACTTTTGTAAGGAAGTTGGAATCAAGAGGGAACTAACCACTCCCTACAATCCCCAACAAAATGGGGTTGCTGAAAGAAAGAATAGAACCATCATGGAAGCTGTAAAGACTATGATACATGACCAAGATCTACCCATGTATCTATGGGCTGAAGCAGCTAGGACAACAGTCTATGTACAAAATAGGCTATCCCATAGTGCCCTTGAATTCAAGACTCCAGAAGAAGTGTTCACTGGAAAGAAGCCTGAGGTAAGTCATCTCAAAATATTTGGATGTCCAGTGAATATTCACATTCCAAAAGAAAAAAGAACCAAGTTGGATCCTTCTAGTAAGAAGGGAATATTTGTTGGATATTGTAAATCATCCAAAGCTTTCAGAATTTACATACCAGGTTTTCATCATATGGAAATAAGTAGAGATGTGACATTTGATGAAGAAGCAACTCTCAAGAAATCTAGGCAGTGTCAACTTGAAGAATTCTATGAAGAAGATACACCTCCTAGAGTTACAGAGGTTGTGCCCATCCCTGAAGATGCTACACCTGAAGATCATGACATGTTGGAGCCAAAAGAACCCCCCATTACAAAATTATCTAAGAAAAGAAGGCCCGCATGGGCTAGAGACATTATTCAAGGAGCTGAAGAATATAAAGCTCCTGAAGGATCCACTAGAGAAAGAAAGAAACCAAAGCTAGTATCCAACTATGTGGCTTTGATGTGTGACCTTGTGGATCAACAACTTACTAGCTATGAAGAGGCAGTTCAGAAGAAAGAGTAGGTAGAAGCAATGACAGAAGAATACCAATCAATAATGAAAAATGATGTTTGGGATATAGTTCATAAACCAAAAGACAAAAGTGTGGTATCTTCCAAATGGATATTCAAGATAAAACATGCTGCAGATGGTAGCATTGAAAAATATAAAGCAAGATTTGTAGCCAGAGGATTCTCTCAGAAAGAGGGAATTGACTATGAAGAAACATTTGCACTAGTTCCTAGGTACACTTCAATTAGAACTATCATGGCACTTGCATCTATGGTGAAATGGAAATTACACCAAATGGATGTTAAGACAGCTTTTCTGAATGGTGTGACTGAAGAAGAAGTGTACATAGAAAAACCGCAAGGGTTTGAGGTTAAAGATGGGAGAACACATGTATGCAAGCTGAAAAAGGCCTTATATGGATTGAAGCAAGCTCCCAGAGCTTGGTACGGGAGGATTGACAATTTCTTAACAAGCATGGGCTTTACCAAGAGTAAAGCTGACCCTAATCTTTATCTCAAAGTGATGGATGATGAACCTATTATACTATTGTTATATGTAGATGATCTGTTTCTGACTGGAAATGAGAAACAAATTATCGAATGCAAGAAGAAACTTTCTTCAAAATTCGAGATGAAAGATCTCAGATTAATGCACTACTTCCTAGGTCTAGAAGCATGGCAAGAACCAAAAGGAATCTTTCTAAATCAAGGTAAGTATGTTGTGGAGATTCTAAAAAGATTCAATATGTTGGAGTGTAAAGCCATGGCCACTCCCATGGACTCCAACTTGAAGTTATTAGTTGATGACTCTTCAGAATTAGTAGATGTGACTCTATATAGACAAATCATTGGGTCACTGATGTATTTAACAAATACCAGACTAGACATATGCTTTGCTGTAAATACCTTGAGTCAATATCTAGTAGAACCTAGAAAGGTTCATTTAATAGCTGCAAAACATGTGATGAGGTATCTAAAGGGTAATTTAGATTTTGGTCTATATTATCTTAGAAGTCATGAACTTAGATTACATGGTTACTCAGATTCCGATTGGGCGGGAAGTGTTTCAGATAGGAAAAGTACATCAGGTGGATGTTATGGTCTTGGATCTGCCATGATCTCATGGTTCAGCAAGAAACAATCTAGTGTGGCTCTCAGTACCGCCGAAATAGAATATATAGCTTCCTTCTTTGCTAGTTGTGAAGCAGTGTGGCTTCGGAAACTATTATCTGGAGTGTTTGACCTAAAGATGGATCCCACTGTGATCATGTGTGACAATCAAAGTTGTATTAAGATGATAGAAAATCCAGTATTCCACAATAAGTCAAAACACATAGAGATCCGATATTTTTATATACAAGATATGGTGCAGAGAGGAGCTATTAAGCTCGAGTATGTGAGCACTAAGGAACAAATTACTGATATATTGACCAAACCTCTGTCTCGAGTGAAATTTGAGTATTTCCAAGACAAGCTTGGTATAGTTCAAAAGGACCCTCCTCGAAAGGGGGAGTGATATAGTCACTGATGATGAGATTGCCCGCATCGACAGTATAGTCGATGATGAGAATAACTGTTTTAGTATGCTTAGGATATTTATATTTCTTAGATGAATACTTAGGATACTTATATTACTTACATTTCTGATATTTATTTTTATACATGTACTTGTATTGATGTATTGATACTTATGTATTGATGAGGATACTTGTTTTTATACTTATGTATTGATTAATATATTGATCATAATGCTTGTATTATACATGTAGTGATGTATTGATGAGGATACTTGTATTGATGATATGTGCACATGTATTGATTGATGTACTTATATGGATGAGGATACTTGTACCTGTATTGATGAGGATACATGTGGGGATTGGATCATCCCTGGACTTCAGTCCTAAAGAGAGTCATAGACGTATGTCTTCGAGAATGAAGTCCCTAGTGGACAGGATGGGATTGGATCATCCCTGGACTTCAGTCCTAAAGAGAGTTGTAGACGTATGTCTTCGAGAATGAAGTCCCTAGTGGACAGGATGGGATTGGATCATCCCTGGACTTCAGTCCTAAAGAGAGCCGTAGACGTATGTCTTCGAGAATGAAGTCCCTAGTGGACAGGATGGGATTGGATCATCCCTGGACTTCAGTCCTAAAGAGAGCCGTAGACGTATGTCTTCGAAAATGAAGTCCTTGGTGGACATGTGGGGATTGGATCATCCTCGGACTTCAGTCCCTTGAATTGAACCGTAGACATGATGTCTCCGAAAATGAATTCCTTGGTGGACATGTGGGGATTGGATTGTCCCTTGAATTGAACCATAGACATGATGTCTCCGAAAATGAATTCCTTGGTGGACATGTGGGGATTGGATCGTCCTCGAACTTCGGTCCCTTGAATTGAGCCGTAGACATGATGTCTCTGAGAATGGGATTGGATCGTCCCTGGATTTATGGTCCCTTGAATTGATCCATAGACATGATGTCTCTGAGAATGGGATTGGATCGTCCCTGGATTTATGGTCCCTTGAATTGAGCTGTAGACATGATGTCTCCGAGAATGGGATTGGATTGTCCTTGGATTTATGGTCCCTTGAATTGATCCGTAGATAGAGGTCTCCGAGAATTGAATGATAGGACTGGATCGTCCCTGGACCTCGGTTCAAAAGGTACATGATAGGACTGGATCGTGCAAGGACCTCGATTCAAAAGGTACATGATAGGACTGGATCGTCCCTGAACCTCGGTTCAAAAGGTACATGATAGGATTGTATCATCCATGGACCTATGTCCTAAAGAGAGCAGGATTGGTCATCCTATAATATGATCGTGTGTATTGCAGAGTATACGATGATGATGATCATATGATGACGATGCTGATAATCATGTGATGATGATGCTAACGATCGTGTGATGACGATGTTGATGATCGTGTGATGACGATGCTAATGATCGTATGATGACGACAATGATGATGATGTTGATGATCATGTGATGACAATGTTGATGATTGTGTGATGATGATGCTGATGATCGTGCGATGACAATGCTAATGATCGTGTGATGACGATGCTGATGATGATTCAGATGTTGCAGAAGATGAAGACTCAATACTAATGATGTTGATGTTCCAGCATTGACTATGTTCCAGTAACTGCTTGAGTTACTGATAATGATGTATTGAAGAAAGCTTCCGATGATTTATAGATGAATCATGTATGATTTAGTCGATGACTCCTTGCTCCTATAGATGTTGTTATAATATCCTTCTCGTTAAGGGGGAGTGTTGAATATTATAACTTCTAAGAATATTATATTTGTACTTTATTATTCCGGAGATGTTTCGTCCCTCCAAGGTAATCCTATTATGTATCCGGAGATGTTTATTCCTCCGATGAATTGTGGTAACCAGGGTTATTAGATCCACCATGTGGGGGTCGGCCTTGATTTAATTAATTAAGGGTTATTAGACTTCACTAGGAGAGGTCGGCCCCATAAGGGAAATAGTCAGTTGGGAAACTAGTATAAGTAGAGGAGAATGCTCCTCACTTATCTCACACTTGCTCAGCTCAGAAAGTAGCGCACTTGTGTTAGAGAGGTCTGCATACGAGGTAGAGAAGGAGGTCAAGTCTTGGAGAACATCTTGTATTTTGGTTGATCATCTTATTGAGGAAAGCTTTGCTGGGTTTTCTACCCCATGAGGGTTTCCCAAGGTAATATCTTTGTCTATCTTGTGATTATGTTTCTTTCAGTGATCTTGCTAGTCAAATTAGTTTAAACTTAACACCTCTTTCCAATTGGTGTTGGATAACTTCGAAAGTTGGTACTTCCATGAATGTAATCTTTATATTATAAGAGAGCATTCCATGGTTTTCTCCTGTTTGGGTTTCCACGTAAAAATATGTGTGTTATGTGTATTGCGCATATGTGGATGAATGTTGTTGTTTATGTGAATGCATAATTTAAGTTAAATTTAAATCTGATATGAATTAAAGATTGTTCATAACTGTGCTAATACTGATTCACCCCCCCTATCAGTATTAATAAGATTCCAACAATCCCTCCACTGTAGAATTTTCCCACAAGTGACAAATCTATGGATGTTTATAGACGTTGAAATTACATCTTTAGGGAGAGTTGATTTTGATTTTACTTAATGTGGAATTAATTAGAATTTTTTTAGGAATGGTTATTAGATATAATTAATTGAATAATTTACAACATGCATGAGTGATTAAACATGAAATATTAGCATGAAGCAAATTTCTTTTCCAAATGAAATTAAAATGTGATATAATTGCTACTTAAAGAAAATTATAGAACTTAAAACTATGCTAAGAAAGAGAAACGAAAAAAAATGAAAAGCACACACAAAAATGACATAGAGTGGGGGGTAGTGGGGATGTGAGAGATGGTGGCTTAGGAAAGTACTGCCTTTCTATTAAAACTATCCCAAAGGAACCTTAGAATATCCTGATTATACTTTATAAATTAGGAGTCATTCAGGTTACAATTAGTAGAAAGAAATGATCACGATGACCACCAAAAGGGTGTCGGATGAGCCATGGGTTCTCTAGAAATTGACCATCCCTTTGGTTTTGCTAAAAACATGCAAAAAAAAAATAGGAGAGTAAAAAAAACAACTCATGAAAGACTGCCACCTAGCTGCCACATAGTCCTTTAATGAGGTCTTCGTCTTGCCTCGAAAACACTAGCCATTAAAACCAATGGTTAGGGGTTTAATTGCTACTAAAAAGAAAGATGCAAATGGAGCTTACAAATGAATTTACATGATGTTTGGACATCAAACATAAATATATATTACTCAAATATTTCAAATGAATCACCATCTAAATTGATTAAAATACTAGTTCTAAGTGCTAGTAAGATATCTTGTTAAAACTACACTTAGAAACTGATATTTTAATGGATCTACTTTTAAAAAATGGCTTTTAATGAATGGAGTAGATCTAGATAATGTAAAAAATTGAGATTTATTTTTAGAGAAGGATCAAATGGAGAGAGATTGGAATTAATTTGGTGTAGAAGTGGAGATCCAAGGTAGTATGTTGAGGGACTAGTCCGTTGAAGGCACCAAGCATGAAGGGGTTCTACTAGGATTATCTCCCTCTTCTTGATGGATTAATACTTGCAAATCAGTTTATATACAAAAAAATAAGAAAAAATATTCCTCCTTACTAATTTCGGATGTAGCCTACAAACGAGGGTTAGAAATGATACCTATGCAATCGTAAGAATATCTAGATCTAAATCCTATCAAGCAATCTACAAAAAGATTCGAGTAAAAAACTATTTAAATGAAACTTGTCCTACTAGGTGATAACACCCCTTCAAAGGCCTAAGTAATCAAATTAAAACCTGTATATAATCTGAAATAGTTACCTCACATATAAAAATGAGACATTGAAATCCACACAACTTGCACCACACCTATTTGACCTCCAAAGTCCCTTTACTTTTATTCCAAAATCATAAATGTACAAGGCTTAAGCACAAAACTCCAATAAGAACCAACCAAAAAATAAGAGGAGAGGAGGCCTCTTTAAAATAGGAGAGCACAGAGAGAAATCACCCTCCTCGGTCTCATGCATATATAGAGGAGATGGGTGACACATGGAGGGGCGTACCAAAACCTTAATTGAACCCTCCAAAAGCCTAATGCTCCATGTGGAGGAGAATTGGAGAAAGGGATGAGTGAACTAAGCTTGAGTGGGCCTCCAATTTCCACATCAAAGAGTTAAATAATGAGATACATGCACACTAAAACCCTAATGCACCATCTCTCAAAAGAACTCATGCATGATAAGGAAAAAGGAACAACATGTGGAGTATGATCCCACAATTAGGGGAGGGTGCCCTCTTTTGGTGGAGACTATTAGGCAAACACTGAGAGCCAATGTCACCACTATGAGATGACTCAAGGAGATAAGTGCCACCTTTGGGAGGAGATCTCAATGCTGCATAGAGGATGAGAAAGTGCCACATTGCTCCCGTGGATGAGGGAAGACACATGCATGCACCACCCTTGAGGGGAGGATGTGCCCAAAATATTCCTTCTTCAATTTTTGACCCCCTTAACCCTTTTACATAGTTACTAATCGATTTTCAACCTCAAGGGACCACATAGGTCATGAATTATGGTAGGACGATGGTGACTGAATAATTTTGACATTGGTACATAATAAATTAGACACCAACCTTAGGCGCCTATGTTATAACACACTTTGGCTTTGGAGGTATATTCCCTTTTTTGTAGATATATTCCATTTTTTTCTCTGAATATTCTATTGCACTTGAAAAGGAACACCACAAGTGGTATCAAAGCATTTTCCTTTTCCAATGCATGCTCCAATTTTAGAAAAAATATTAGGATAAAGACATGTTCTAAAGTATTTAATTAACATAGAGATCATACTATCATTCAATTGGTAAAATTGTGGCTAGAGATTAATAAATGCAAAGAATATAAGAGACATCACTTGGTTGGACACCCTTGTAACCTTTGTTGGCACCCCTTCGAGTAGTACTACATTAGACATCACCTATATATGAAAATATCTTTGACATACCTTTGGGTATATCAAAATCCCCCTAGCAACACTTGAAACTAGCCTTACTTAATAATGTCAACCATTATGTTGTTATAATACAACAAGAACTACACTTGAGAATATCACTCTTGTATACTAAGAAATCAAGTAGTATGGTGAAAGGTACGGTTTTACCCTCCTTAGTTGGTGTCGTGAAATATTTGGTTGATTACTATTGTTGGAATCCTTATTATAATTCAAAGAGATATATCACTTGGCATTCCTCTACCTATAGCACCCTACAAACCTTAGACTCTTCATGCAAACCTTATCTTTTGCAACACATGAAGTGAAATTACTACACAATATACAGTATCGAGAATTTGGAAATTTCCATAGTGAAATAATACTCAAAAGGGAGTAATACTTCTCCCAAATGATTTATTAAAAAAAATGGGGCCTACCGACAACATTACAAGAAACTTAGCTCAAAATAATCCTTATGAGAGACATTGATCATCATGGTGTTACTATGCAATAAACAATTTGTTGTGGACCAACTAATACCATTGTTTGTGACCCCTCTCTACAAATTCCTCTTGGTACACAGATCATGTTGGTATAGTTCTTGGATAACCTCTTTGGTGGACCTAGTGGTCCCATGAAAAGCACCTGCAACATGTCATCCATGGATGAAGTAAATCAAATGGTTGAGTCTCAATCTCAAAAAATGGAAACAAAAAATATCTTATTTCACTACAAATGTCGACCTTTATTTTTGGTTAGATTGTGAAGATGAAGGGTGAGGATAAATAGGGTCACAATGTATTTGTTGAAGGATCCAATCAAGATAAGCACATTGAGGGGGGAGAAGATCCCATTTATGATTTCCCATTTTCAAATCCTTCCCATAATTTGATGTCTTGCTTCCCTAAATTTGATCTAAATAAATTTGATGGGTCAAATGCGATAGGTTGGGTTGGCTAAATGGAGCACTAGTTTCCCTTCATTACATAGAATATGACCTATTGAAAATCTAAATATGTAACAACCTAGATAGTATATTTGTAACCATAATTAAATGGAAAGCCGGAACGAACTAATCTATCAATTTCTATATGTCAATTAAATAATTTTCAGTTAACTAGCAAAAATTAAAATTGTAATCCAATAAGAAGAATCACTAGTTACCTAATCAACTAGATTTACCAATTTGGATGCAATTCTTGTTCTCCTTCAAGTGCCAGTTTGTCATTCTGCAACAACAATTGGGGGGGAAACTCTCCACCCAACCAACCCCCAATAGAAGTTGGGACACCAAGCTCTCAACAATTAACATTATGCCATACCTGGTGAGACCTTCACTCTTTTCTCTATTTCTCATCATTCTATGTTCCATCTTCTCCTCCTCCTCCTTATCCTCCCTCTTAACAAGTACACAAACAATCGAAAACCCACACAACAAGTAACAAACCAACTAAAACAACCAACAAGACTAGAGCCCCTACCTCTTGTTAGCTTACCCATTTTTATTACTAAATTTCCATATTTTACTCAATTTCTTAATTTTGCATGGGTGAAACACTTATCGCCCATGCAGTTAAGTTAAATTAATATTCACTTTTATATGTGTACATATTACTTGATTGTTTTTATAATTATTATACTTATACTAATATCTAATGTTGAGGTGTTACATACTCCTCCCCCCCCTTTAGGAAACTTCGTCATGAAGTTATAACCCCGTAACAACAAATGTTTTTGTTGTTAAATCCAATCAAGATAAGCACATTGAGGAGGAAGAAGATCCCACTTATGACTTCCCATTTTCAAGTCCTTCCCATAATTTCATGTCTTTCTTCCCTAAAATTGATATAAATAAATTTGATGGGTCAAATGCGATAGGTTGGGTTGGCTAAATAGATCACTAGTTTCCCTTCATGACATAGAATATGACCTATTGAAAATCTAAATATGTAACAACCTAGATAGTAGATTTGTAACCATAATTAGATGGAAAATTTAACAAAAAAAACTTCAGAACGAACTAATCTATCAATTTCTATACATCAATTAAATAATTCTCAATTAACTAGCAAAATTTAAAATTGTAATCCAATAAGAATAATCACTGGTTACCTGATCAATGACTAGCTTTATCAATTTGGATGCAACCCGTGTTCTCCTTCAAGCGCCAGTTTGTCATTCTGAAACAACAATTAGGGGGGAAATTCTCCACCCAACCAACCCCCAATAGAAGTTGTCCCCCCCACTAGCTCTCAACAATTAACACTATGCCAAACTAGGTGAGACCTTCACTCTTTTCTTTATTTCTCATCAATCTATGTTCCATCCTCTCCTCCTCCTTATCCTCCCTCTTAATAGGTACACAAACAATTGAAAACCCGCACAACAAGTAACAAACCAACTAAAACAACCAACAAGACTAGAGCCCCTACATATTGATCTTACCCCTTTTTATTACTAAATTTCCATATTTTACTCAATTTCTTAATTTTGCATGGGTTTAAACCACTTGTCGCCCATGCACTTAAATTAAATTACAAGTACATATTCATGTTTATATTTTTACATATTACTTGACTTTTTTTTACTATTATTATACATATACCAATATCTAATGTTGGGGTGTTACATACTCCCCCTTTTTTTACTATTATTATACTTATACCAATATCTAATGTCGGGGTGTTACATACTCCTCACCCCCCCTTCAGGAAAGTTAATCCTAAAGTTATAACCCCATAACAACAAATACATGCAAAAACTTACTCAAACAATTATGTAGATAATAAGTAATAAATAGCTAGTGCTATTGTGAAGATAAGAAAATCAATACATGTGGCCATCATGCATAAATTTTCCAACTAAACTAATACAATCATGGCACCCTAAGTTACAACATGCTCTTGATTAATTTTCCGGGTGTCTAATATGCAATCAATCATGCGATTATGCATTAATCTCATTACACACTCAAACATCAATCTAGTCAATGAGGGAAAAATAAAAGCACACATTCATAATACTTCCTCCTTCCTTGCTCACCCTCTCTCTGAGAATTACCATTTGCCACCTCCATAATCCTCCTCACCAATACTTCGGATGGTCATGTTTGCCATGGCACGAACCTTCTACTATCACTTGTATGTGGATCATATAGTAGGCATTGTATGTTTCCTGGGAAGTTACCGTAGATTAACCACCCTCCCAGCTTTCGATAAATGTGCAACCTCATCGAACTTAATTGAAATCTAGGCCTCATTGGTATTAACCAACATCTAGTTATTGGTACCTTGATCCCAACATCGAGATCATTATACCCCAAGCATCTCGAAAGGTTATCCTATAGTTCCTCTATATGCACCCTTAAGGCACCAACCCTAGGTATCAAAAGAAGTTCTCCATATGCATCCCCCTCGGTGAGGATACCTCCAATCGTGCACTTCTGGTAGAAGAGTTAAGAACCACCAGCATAGAGTTGATTATTGAGTTTGTCCTGCAGAAAAATGTTTGTAGTAGCCATTCTCATTCATAGTTATGGGACTCCATGAAATCCTAAAATGATTAGTCTCACTAGCCTCTTTGAGTGGATCACCTGAAACAAACTTCCACTCACTACAATGAACAATGATTAATAGTCTTTCCCTCAAAATAACAAGACATCCTAAAATCCATTATGAACAATAGAGCACTACAACTAGTTATCATAAGTGAAGAATTTATCAACAGAAGTTAGATTTTGCAATCATAGAATAATGTGCCTCATAAACTAAGTTTCACTTATCATGAAACACCGACATGAATTAATTAGCATTCTATTGAATAAAATAATGGTCCATTATAGTCCATCAACCATCCAACAGAGCTACTACGTCATGAAAAACCATCATGAATCAACATTTATAAAATAAAGTGTCGCTCTAAATATTAATATGAAGTAACAACATATCATAAATTGTGGATCCCCGGTCATCAAATACCATGATGAAGCAATAGAATACCATAGTGAATATCAACATCAAATAAAAGCATGCCATATATCTCTAGATGGCATGTTCAAGCTATAAAATACCATATTGAATATCAACATGAAATATTAAGCATCAAATGGAATGTCACAAGCCCAAGTCAATAAATCTACATAAAAAGATAAGGAAACTCACGAAGCATAGTGTCTACATCCTCTCAAGTATATGACTTTGGACTATACTAGTCTCATTGGACTTTAACTTGTTCTAGGATGCATCTACGGAGCTGTGAAGTTCTCTGGTCCAGTATCCAATACGGTTCAACCTAGATGACCCCTCAAAGAGCTACAATCCCTCCAAATTTAAAATGTGAGAGATCAAGAATGTAATGTCTAAACACAGAAATCTGAAATACATTATGCATCCTTCGTAAGTGGGATGAAAGCTCAAGCCGATAAGAAATGTGCCTGATTCATTCAAGGATCTTGAGAAAGAGGAGGCTAGAGAATCACCTAAACCCCCCACCCCTCTCCCAGCGTTTTAAAAAACAATGAGAAAGGGAGGTGGCGGGGAGGGGTTAGTCAAGGGTGGAAAGAGGGTGCGCAATTCTGAAATTGAGCCCCCATCCCCACCCTTACCTAACCTCCTCCCCCATTTTCAATAACCCCCCCCCCCTCATTTAATTTTTAAATTTTTTATCTCTTACTTTTTTATAATGATTTTTTTAATGGTTTGAATATATTTGTTTTAACGTTTTTTTTGGCAGGGAGAGAGGGGGTGGTTGGTCAGGGTAGGGGATTTTGTTTTCTTTTCAAAATTATAATGTTTTTTTTTTAATTTAAAGTTGTTTTATTTTCAAAATTTTAATGTTTTTCGAATAAACTTTTTTTCTTCTTTTTTCTTTTTATAGTGATTTAAAAAAAATGTTACACTGTGATTTCAAAATGGCTGCAATTTTAACTCGACAGAATGTGATGCTACTAGTAGAATTTCTTTCTGATTCGGGGGTTTATTTTGACATCTTCGTTGCACCAACGATGACTGTTAGGGATACAATTTCAAACAAAATTATAATTTTAGCCTCAGAAAGAAAAATGGGAGTGCCAAGGTGTCACGTCCCCTCCCGTCGATCCAACACAAGGAAGGTAACATGACTCAATTTCTGGGATTTTACAAAAACTCAGCCCCAATTCATTAAATTCATACAAATAAAATGCATGTGTGCAGATGCATAATCAAATAAACATGCACACTGGAATTTAACTATCCACACACATTTCACATGCATTTGTCAGCATAATCATAACTATTTTCAAATAAAAACAATGTAGAAGTAAAACACATAAATAATACTCATCTTGATGTAATGTTGTCCCAAGCAACTAGCTATGCAGCTGTAACATTCCACCCAACCATAAACCAATTGTGTTCATCAATATCTCAACACAAATGACACCCCCGAGCTGAGCATGATTTCCACAAGGAAAGGGAACACTCAAGCTCATGCACAACCCAAGCAATGGATACCCATAACCTATACCCCAACATACTCTTTCCACACACACAACAAGCTCGAATATTGGGCATGGATACACATTTTTTACTATGGGGTTTACAAAACAGGGTTCCCAGTGGTTCATCCAATTCGTGGCACACCGAAAACGAATTGTGGGGAAGGAAAACTACCAAAGGGAAGAAAACGTTTTTCCCTGCACGCATATGAGCATTCGAATGGCCAAAAACGACTTCTATGGACCCCCAAATCGAGCTCCCTTCCTCTCAGCCTCTCTGCAACATCAAAAACGCCCTCTTCACAACTAGAAATCCATGAAACATAGGAAAAATGTGGAGGAAACACACCTAGGTAGCTCCAGAAACATGAGAGAGCCAAACTGGTTGATGGATAATGGCTTGGGGAGCAAATTCATGGCTATTTTCTTGCCCAAGAAGCGAAAACATGAATTTATAAAATGTTGGCTTGCCCATACCCGAATTTGAACAGCCATAACTCACCATTTCCCAAATAATAACTATTTCAACCAACTCTTGGAAGAAATAAATGATTGGGTACAAAAGTCAACTTTGGTAGTTCAAGGTTCATGGGTTTCCTCATTGACACTTGGCTTGGCTTTATTGGTCCAAGGGTTTGAATATTTTCCTTCCATTTCCTTGTAAAAATCATGCCCCCATACTCTTGTTGCATTGCATTGCATAGCTAGTTGTTGGTATTCTATTAAAATGCATATTTACATGATATTTACAATTTATATTTTGCCTAGATAACACACAAACTATATGCATCAATTTTAACACTAAATTGATGGTGGAGCCTTGGCCTTGAACTCCTCACCACGATTTTATAACAATATTACATCATTTACATTTTAATGTGATGGGGTCAAAATCGGGATTATACACATGGTGATTCTAAATGACTCTAGGAGCATCATTTTAAGGTTTTTATTGCAACAATACCAATTGTTAAGGATAGGATTTCAAACAAAATGTAATTTTAACCACGAATAAAAACTAGGGTGATTCTTGGGGGACCATTTTTGGATTGACGGGTCAATTTATAGTTTTGATTGAAATGGCATCGACCATGGTCAACCGGGGTTTCAAAGAAGTTGTAATGTTGACCCCAAAAAAGAAGTGCTACTATTAGCACCATTTCGATTTGGGAGTTGTTTTTGGTGCAATAATACGAGTTTCTATGGCTAGACTTCTCATTTTGAGTATAAAGTTCTTGTCAAGTTGTATAATGTGTTAGTAGATATTGACATGACCATCTCCAAGATCAGGGGGTGTGCAATTGGTGTTTGTTTCGAATTTAAGTCAATTTTCATCATGGAGGGGCATCACCATACCAATGGTTGTGCACCCGGCGAAATAGCAGACCTTCCTCAAGTTCAACATAGGCTATCGCATCAACTAGAGGATCTTCAAATAGCGGTTTCACACATAAACAGCAAAGTGTCTTTTCAGCATGGAGCCCAACTAGTTAGGAATGCAAAATTGGAAGCAAGGGTGGCCATCAAGGCAAGCAAATTGGAAAGCTCACTACTAACCACAACATGCAGTATCAGTTGATTCTGAGTTTAGCCAAAATTTCTCATTCAATGGTTTCCCTTCCAAAAGTCTCTACTGGGTCTGTCAAGGTAGCAGGTAATGCAGAGGATACAGTGCAGCAAAACCAAGGGGAGATAGACTATACGAATGCAGTTGTGGAACCCAATGCAGATGTTAGACAAGAAGTCCATAGTGGGAAACATTTTCATTAATAATCCAGGTTTTTATGTTTTGCAAATTAGCTTTCCTATTAGGTCATTAATTAGGCTATATAGTTGCAGACTTTCTAGTTTTGTGACAATAACTGTTAGAACAATTCAGTTGCTGGTGAACTCACCATATTTTGGGGGATTTTTAATCCCTGGATTCAAACTTTATCTTTCTAAATTTTAAAATGTATTATCTCGCTGTATGATGCGGCCACAGCTCTCTTTTCATACAATTTTTATCCATTCCAGTTAAACCAAAAAAACTTCCCAAAGTATAGCCTACAGCAAAAGTTATCTCAAGTGCAGCACCAAGAACAGTGGCACCAGATACCTAATAAGTTATTGCAAAATTAAAACTTCATTTTGCAGAAGTGAAACTTTAGATTCTTTAGGCTTCTTAAAATCAAACTGCAGTCTGATGAATTGTCTACCAGGAATTTGAAAATAGTAGCAATCCATAGTGGGCAAGATTTTCATTAATAAATCAGGTTTTTATGTTTGCAAAATAGCTTTCCTATTAGGCCAGTATATTAGGCGATATAGTTGCAGACTTTTTAGTTTTGCACAAAAATATGTCAGAACAAGTCAGTTGCTAGTGAACTCTCCACATTTTGGGGATTTTTTAATCCCTGGATTTAGACTTTATCTATCTAAAATGTATTATCTCACTGTATGATGCAGCCACAGTTCTCTTTTCATACAATTTTTATCCATTCCAGTTAAACCAAAGAAAAAAAGAAAACTTCCCAAAGTATAGCCTCCAGCAAAAGTTAGCTCAAGTGCAGCACCAAGAACAGTGGGACCAAATACCTAATAAAATACTGCAAACTTAAAACTTCATTGTGCAGAAGTGAAACCTAGATTCTTCAAGCCTCTTACAATCAAACTGCAGTCTGACGAATTGCCTACCAGCAATTTGAAAATAGTAGCTATAAAAATTATCTATGGGGCAGTAACCACTCTCTTTTTGCTATCCAAACTAATAGCAGACCAACTCTTAAACCTCTGTCTCAGTGTATGCAAATTACACTTATACCAACCAAACAGACTAAACAACCTTATTGATAGTAGATGATAAACTGGACAAACAAAATGGATAGCCCACTCAATATGCTCGATGTCAAGAATACCCAGACATTCCTGATGCTGTTGATTTTACCTCTTTCCCACAAAAAAAACGAAACTTCAGGAATGACCAGATATTCCAGACAATGTTGATTATAATTTTTACCTCTTTCCAACAAAAAGCTGAAACTTCAACTCAGTGACATTGGAACCCTCAGTTTTTAGTCCATAATCGTCGAGAAAGTCTCTTATTCTGCAATTAACATAGAAAAAGAAAAAAACTCCTCTAAAAAGAAGGTATGGTAAAGGACAATGGGAAATTGTCTTTGAACATATTCCCAAAGACAAATTCTCTCTCTTTGTAATTGGTTTGAAATTTTGAGGCACAATATAATTACTCAAAAGGCTTCTACAGATATGCCTAAATAGCTAAGAATGCAGGGCACAATGTTATTCTATACATATACCAAACCGCAGAACACAGATAATAGTTACAAAAAGGCCATCATTCATAAGAGGACTCCTTCCAATACCAGCATGTAAGTACTGTCTCTTGGAGGACGAATGTTTTATTATCCACGGCTGTAAATCTTTGCTGAGATTGAAAAGGAAATCCCGATTAAAACTTGAATATGACACACTGGTGAAAGTAATGGACAGCACATTGCTGGAATCCAACATGCAAATGTCCAGGGCTATAAGCAGAAATCTGTTTCCCAGAATTTGTGTCCATTTTCAGCACTTTGGTCCCCAGCTAACAAAGGAACAGCACAGTTAGAAAAGTCTCTGAAACAGATTATTCCTGGTAGTTCCCCACAAGTCCCAGTTATAATCCGTGTCCCTCTCACAGCCATAGCACCTGCTCTAACATCTCCTGAAACTGTCCCTTCAGCACAGTCTAGGGAAATAACCTCATCAGTTGTTTTAGCATCCCATACGTGAACGAATCTATCACCAGGACCTCCAGTAACTACTTTGTTTGAATCTATATGCATCAATTTTACCGGACCTGAATGGTTCTCCAGGATAGCCACTGGCTCAGGCACCTCATGACTAAAAGTATTTCTTATATCCCAGAGCTTTGCAGTTCTGCAAAATAAAACAAAATCAGTTATCATTTAAAAATTAGAAGTTGATATACGAATAAAATGGAGGATTAAATACTAGAGAGGATAAAAGGCCATGCTTTAAATGGGTGAGTAATAAACTGAAGAAAAGGCATCCCTTTCATAAAGGCATAAGGGCTTAAAAGACTGAGGACAAAGATTACCAAATTCTATAGAATTCTCCGATGCATAAAGTTATATGACCAGAGGGATAAGAACAAAATACTATTTAATCACAAAAGAAAGATAACCCGAAAGAAAGACATGTCAATACACTAGAGCCAACAAAGTTGGACCAAAGTGCAAACTTCAGCCCAGTTGGACTCCACAAAGTTACAAACCATGACAAAAAACAATAAGGTATATACAAAAAATGCAATTACTTATCACTGCCTCCAGTGCAAATAGTTGATCCAGATGGAAGCATTTCAAAGGCGAGTAAATCTGGCTTCTGAACAGCAGCTGTTGCTACAGTCTGCATGGTTCGTATGTCAATTGCAATCACAGAAGAACTGCCTGCAACATAACAGATTGCTCCTTTGAATTTCATGCCAAGAGGTACCCAGGTCCACGTGTAGATCCCACACAGCATCCTGTAATTGTATCCCAAACCCGTAACTGCATGAAAAAACTCAATGAGCAAAGTAATAACATCTCTAAAAAGACATCATGTTAGTTTTCAATGTTCATTGGTAAAACCACAAGCTGATAGAATTAGTTACCTAAAGAAATAGACATGTAATAAACCATGGCATGGAAGCAATCAAAGTTCAAACAGGCTAACCTAAAAAGAAAAGAAATCCAAGATGTCTTACTTTCAAACAAAAAACACCTGAAGTAGATGACTAAGATTACTCCAAATTGAAAAATAATGCATGTTTCATTTACAATGGTCAAACTGAAATCCATAATCATCTGCAAAAGAAAAGAAAGATACAAAAAGGACAGTAATCCAAAGTGGAATTTAATAAGGATGTAAAGACATCCAATAGAAGAAGTATCCATATATAATGGACTGTAATGTACTTAGGGAGGATTATGAGATACCTAGAGAACTACCTAAGGGGAATAATTAATGTAATGTGGTCATAATTAAGATACAAAACCCACTTTGTAGTTAGTGGATAATAAATCGGCCCACTAAGTAGTAGAGGTAATAAATATGATAATGAGTAGTTGGCATAGACCACTAGAAATACTCAAGAGAAAGTATAAATACACAAATATCATTGTATGGAGATATGTTGGATGTTGTAAGGTAACAAGCATGGCTTGAGGAGTTATTCCTTCCATGAGTAATTGATAGTGATACCCTACCTTAAAGGTTCTCTCTATACCAAGTTACAAGAACCGTGGGTGCCATCAGAATCGGTAGAAGAATCCAATACGGGTGTGGCAATTGTACCAAAATTAGGAATCAGGGAGTCAGAACCCTAACCCTATTTTTTATGGATACATAATTAAAAAAATTATGAATTGAGAAACAAAAAAATAAAAGCTAAGAAAAGACACATGATTATAACATTCAAACATCGCCATTAAATTTGAATATATATAATTTATATTTATATTTTAATATAAATATAACACTTATAAATTAATAAAGAAATTTAACTTTAATTTATAAATACTACTACTATAATAATAAATATAAGTGGGAAATATATGACTAATTGATGGACGGGGATTTTGACCCAGCTACAGTTTGATCCTTGAATCGGTTCGAAGTAGATGGTGAACAACTGGATTATGGCCTAGATCCATTAGACCTGACAGTAACATTTACTTCACCAAGGTCACGGTCTACTATAGGCGTGGGGGGATCAAACTGGGCCACAAATCCTAGTTAAGAACTAGGGTTTGCATCAATGTAAAATGAATATTCAATGAAAAACTTGAGGTGATAGGGCCTAGGGTAACAATAGGGATTTTAAATGTTCTCAGGTTATCTAACCTCGAGGATTCGATCGCCTAGAGTCAGCTGGCAGATCTGAGCTTTAAGGTCCCACCATCTCAAGTATATTTTTATGGGTCTAGTGGGGGAGATGTTAGTCGGTATAATGAGGGTCTGGAGGTGGCATTGGGACCTATTGAGAGTGGTCATCAATGTCCTTATTCTAAGAATTCGAAATATCTTCTCCCCCTGGTGGATCGGACGGATTAGCATCCCAAGGTACTTTCCTTACAATCGACCCTTAATTTCTGTAGTGGTAAGGAGGGGATTACCCTTGCTCGTTTTCCCTCGGTGCAAGCAAGGCCACATTCAATTTTTTCTTCTAGGAATCTCTCTCCGGAAAACTCTAGCTCTCAATCGTATCTACTATCTACCTGACCCACAACTCAATGATGTAGGTTTCATGTGCCCTTCTCCGAAGGTCGTGGAATATTGGATTTGAAGGACCCTTGATATCCAAAGTAGCGAGGTCAAGTCTGGTCCATTTATTACTGAGGAGAAGAGGGAGGTTGGTTCCCATTCAATTCTAAGAAATGCAAAAAAGTTGAAGGAGAAAAAGGTGAAGTTAAAGATGACGATGGGGAAGGATATTTTGGTCGACCAAGTTCTAGATTATGCAGGTAAAACCCTTATTGGGCAGTTCTTTGGGTTGCATCTATCAGAGACCACTTTGGGATCCTAGATTGCTACGAGTTGGCATCCTCTATTGGGTTATGGCCCTTCTTTCCACATTCTAACCAGGGGTTGGTTATGCTTCAAGTTGACATTGAGAAAAGATGCTACACTTTGGTTTTGGGGTTCATGCCTCCTAAGTCTAAAGTTTTGGCATCCTTGTTTTTTATCTGAGGTGGGAGGTATCTAAATTGGTTCCAATATGGGTCAAACTCCAAGGCTTACCTGTTGAATTGTGACATGATCTGGGAAATTACTTGTGGAAGACCGTGATGGTTGATCCTTCGTATAAATATACTATTCTCTGGTCAATTGCAAAAATCCTGGTAAATATTGATATATTTGAGACCCTCGCAGAGAGTATTGAGACCAAGGTAGGGGATTTAATGATCAACCAGGTCCTTGATTATTGTCACGACCCATTCCACTGTATCGGATGCCATCAAAAGGTACATGTGATGGAGGCCTATGCAAAAAAAATCATCAAGAAGGTTTGGCAAGCGAAGAATGGGTCTTCTACTATAGATGCCTCTCAAGAGGGTAGCTTGGGAGCACAAAGCCCTTGATAAGCTGAATATTTGGGATTAGGAACTGAACCATATCCTATTGGGGGCCAAGAAGGGCTACAATTGAAGGTTAGGACAAAATTGGTATAGTCTAGAAGTGCACAAGTTGTGAAGTTGCAGCAAGGAGTACCTACCCTAGAGGATGATAATGATCTAGTTCCAAATGATGTCAAGGTTCAGGAGGGGGAAAACCAAATAGGTGGTTCGAAGGAAACCTTGTCAATGTCAATCATTCCTCTTACTCAAGTACTCTACCAATTAATGATTTTACTTGTTATAGAGCAACCAAAGGAGGTGGTGGATCCACTTGAACTACTAGTCCTACCGGGTTTTGACTCTCTTTCCCCGGTAAAGGATGCAAAGATGCAAATCGCGAAGGCCTCCAATCTTGTGGAGGATGAAGATTTTTGATAAAAAAATCACAAAACTTCTTATTGGACTTTTATCAAACACTTTGATTGCAAATCTGATTTATAATTTTTCTGAACTATGAATTCATACACCACACTGTAATGAAATTTCTGATAGTTTAAGCATAAATACCATACAACCAAACTCTTGAATTGAAGATGAATGCATGCCAACAATGAATGCTCCATCTCCATGTCCATATCAGTGCTAGTAACTAAATAGTCTCTCTCTCTCTCTCTCAATATGTCCAGCACACAGGGAAAACTCCCTCTGAAACCTATCTCCAAAGTCATCAACCTCCGCTGAAGCTGCTGTCCGTTGTCCCCTTTTCTTCTTCTTGTTTGGACATTGTGAAGCATAGTTCCCAAATGTATGACAACCATAGCACTTGATTTTACTCAAGTCCTTCTTCTGTCCACCATGCTGCTGTTGTTGCTTCTGCTGCTTGGCCCCACCCTTCTTGGGACCCTTCTTCTTCTTCCCCTTTGTTGTCAAAGCCACGTTCTCCTCATCTACCCCACCCTATGATGAACTGCCCTGTATGAGAGCTCTCCTGGTCTCCTCCTGCACAAAGTCATCCCACAATCTCTCCCAAGAAGGTAGGTTCTCTCTACCCACTATGGCCTATACAAATGCACCCTAGGGATGTGAAGCCCCATTCGTTGTTGTATGCACAAGCTCAGTAGTAGAGACCACCTCCCCAACTGCTGCTAGCTCATCTCTAACTGCAGATATCTTGGTAAGGTATGCTGTCACTCCCTCTCCGCCATTCATCTTTATACTCTTGAGTTTCTCCTTGAGAACCATCTTCCGGTTCTCATTGGTACTCTCATACAAACTGGTCAAAGCAATCCACATCAAGTGTGCCCTGGCCTTGCCTGAAATGTGAGGGATTATGTGGTCTTTAACTACATCAAGGATTATCCTCCTAGCCTTACAATCCTTCTTGTTGAAGGCTGATAATGCTGCTGCATCTGTAGCAGCGGGAATCTAAACGGGGTTTGCTGTAGTATTTCTAACCACCTCCTCCCACAGTTCATTCTCCTCTAAAATTAGTAAAATTATGGCCTTCCATGGCACAAAGTTCCCTGTCCCATCTAGCTTATCCTCCAACGTAAGTCCAGTAGCCATCTCTACTTCAACCCAACAAAGTGTTGTTCACTAACAGAAGAAAATTTCTGAATTTACTAAGTTCTGGAAATTTTTGTCTTCAAAATATCACTATTTTCTGCCCCCAAGCTATGATACCATGTAAATTTTCTGAGTTTTACTGCTTGCTGGTTTATGTCAACATTTCAGTGGTTTTCATTTCTAGCCGGTTTTGCATAGGCTGGAAACTACTTATGAAAATTTCTTAGACAATTAAACACGCTGTAAAATAACTCTAACAGACAGAAAATAAATTTTAACATGCACACCATTAAAATTTTAGACTCAAAATTTTTGGCAACTGTGCCCTAGAAAAAACCCCATGGGGAAAACCAGTAAGAGAGAAAGTTTTTATTTCTTCAGTAAAAATTATAGGACAACAATACAATGAAAATGTCAACTTATCTCCACCAATAAATGCACTTGAAGACGGCCTCATAAAGTGTGCTGAAGCTGTCTTGGAAACTGTGTAATTAATAACCTCGAAATCCATGCTAAGAGAAAGGACAGAAATCTGTACCCTCGATTTATGTGTTGTCCTTTACCTCGATTATGTGCTATAATATATCTCGATTTTTGTGCAAAAATATATCTCGAATTATGTGCCAAATATCAGCTTCGATATCTGTGCATGTTCGTACCTTGATTTCTATGCAGAAAGGTACAGTACCGTACTGTACGATCTTGATTCTGTGCAGCCTGTCTTTGTCTCAAAAATAATGCCCACAATCTCGGTTTCTGTGCCAAAATACTTCCTCAAAAACAGTGCCTTTGTCCTCCGTATTTGTGCCCAAAAATCTCCTCAAAATGTGTGCAGATTTCTTTGAAACTCGTGCCCAAAAAATATCTAGAAACTCGTGCCCAGCTGCTACTAAATGGTTCACCTCGGGATTTGTGCCAACTGAAGAATAATGTTGCTAGGAATTCGTACTGTGCATTAAATGTCCAGCTGATGCCTCGAAAATCGAGCCAAGAGAAAACTTCCCTAATAGGCTACCTCGATATTCGTGCCCTTCTCCAAGCTCTTCTCTCTTCTCTCTTCTCCTCACTTCAATCAGCAAAAGTGAAGTAAAATGCCTCCCTCAAGCTTTTTTATCAAACCCTAGGGTTTCCCTAAATCCAATGGATGAGATTGAATGAGATCAACGGTGGAAATTAAATGCTCCATTTACCTTTTATAAATATTAATTTCCCTCACCCACTTAAATTTATCAAAATGTGACTTTGAGTTTATAAAGTCTCATTAAATGCTTTTACTAAGTCATTTAATGTGAGGGTCACATTTTCCCCCCTTCTAAGTGACTTTAAGCAAAAGTCACTTGGGGAACACTTCCCTAGATACAAAACTAACACTCCCTCTTACCGAGGAAGGTGTTCTGCACCACTCCCAACTTGTCTCTAAAGAAGACAAAATTGCCCCTCCCTAAAGATTTCATCAATATATCTGCTACCTACTCATCAGTGGAAATATACTGCAACTCAACTGCTCCTCTCTGGACGTAGTCTCGAATGAAATAGTAGCTAATCTCAATGTGCTTTAACCTGTCATGGAACACCAGATTCTCAGAGAGCTGAATGCAACTCTGATTGTCACAATAGATCACCATAGGTCTAAGCTCCTGATCAAATAAATCTACCAACAGCTTGCGAAGCCACAGTGCCTCGCAAGTAGCCTGACTAGCTTCCATATACTCAACCTTGGCAGAACTCAATGCAACGGAGTTCTGTTTCCAACTGAACCACAACACTGTTGCCGAGCCTAAACTGAAACAATAAGCGGAAGTGCTCTTTCGATCCCTCACACAACCTGCCCAGTCCGAATCTGTGAAACCAACCAAGATGACTCCACCCGAACCCCTGTAGTCCAAACCATAGTCCACTCTGCCTGCTAGGTATCTCAGCACATGTTTTGCGGCAATCCAATGTACACTCCTAGACTCCACCATGAACTGGCTAAGAGTGTTCACCGCAAAACACAAGTCTGGCCTAGTGTTGACCAGATACATCAACGATCCAATGAGCTGACGGTAAAGTGTAGGATCCACCAACTTACCCTCAGAAGCATGAAGTTGCTTCTAGTAGGTGATCATAGGTGTAGACATTGGCCTGCAGTCCTCCATCCGAAATCTCCTTAGAATATCAACTGCATACTTCCCCTGTCCCGGGAAAATATGTCCAGGCTCCGGCCAAACCTCCATCTCCAAATAGTAATGCATCAGCCCAATATCAGTCATCTCATACTCAGCCGCAAGGTCTCTCTTGCAGTGTGCAATGAGATGCTCCTCTCCAATGATAAACAAGTCATCAACATATAACAAAAGAATGAGAGGATCTCCACCAACCACAATGTAGTAAAGGTTGGGATCAGCCTCACTCTTCTGAAAGCCCATCGAAGTCAATTATGCATCAATCCTGGAGTACCAAGCTCTAGGAGCTTGCTTCATCCCATACAAGGCTTTCCTCAGCCTGCACACATAAGAATCTCTCCCATGAATCTCAAATCCCTTTGGCTTCTCTAAGTACACCTCCTCCTGCAGAAGACCATTGAGAAATGCGGTCTTCACATCCATCTGGTGGATCTTCCAACCCATCTCTACTGCTATAGATATCACTGCTGTGATGGAAGAATACCGAGCAACTGACGCAAAAGTTTCATCATAGTCAACTCCCTCAACCTGTGAAAACCCCCGAGCCACAAACCAAGCCTTGTACTTCTCCACACTGCCATCTGCAGCATGCTTTATCTTGTAAAGCCACTTGGAAGTCACAACTGACTTCCCCTTTGGTCTCGGCACTATCTCCCAAGCATCATTCTTCATGATGGAATGGTACTCTTCCATCATGGCATTTCTCCATACCTGATGCTGAGAAGCCTCCTCGAATGTGGAAGGCTCAGAGTCATGAAGACTCGCAACAAGAGCCATCCCCAATCTGTCTGGCATCACAACTGTCCTGACCTCCTCCTGGGGCCTACCAAATGCCTCTGCTTCCTTCAAGGTATCCTAAAGCCATTTAAGATTCCTCTTCCTTGAAGGCTCCTCCCAAATTGGTCTATCCTCATCAAAGGAACTCCCAGAAGCAGAAGGTCTAACACCCCGAGGACTAGTAACTGATGAACCAGTGCCTAAAGAACATGTAACCTGCGAACCAGAACCTGAACTTGTCCCTGAACCTGTCCCTAAAGTACATGTCACCTGAACCACTGAACCTGTAGAAGCTGTGCCTATTCTCTGTGATCCAGTCACTCCAGAAACCTATGGACCTGAAACCTGTATCGAAGAAGCCTGTGTCAATTGAGGTGTGGGAGCAGGTGGCTCCCGCTACTCTAACTCTCTGGACTTCCTGAAGGCTCTCTCCTCATCAAACGTCACTTCCCGCCTAACAAAAACTCTCTTTTGGCCAAGGAATGTAAAGTCGATAGGCCTTCGAAGTCTCATCATATCCCACAAAGATGCCTCTCTCTGTAGTGGGCTCAAACTTCGTCCTCTTCTCAGAAGGGACACGAGAGTAAGTCAAAGAACCAAATTTACGAAAGTGGCACACCTCAGGCTTCTTGCCTGTGTACATCTCCTCTGGAGTCTTCCTCTTCAATGCATGATGAGGACTCCTTTTCTGCAGATAAACTGCAGTGCTGCATGCCTCTCCCCATAGAAAGAACGGTAAACCCTGATCATGATGCATCACTCTCATTGCTCCCACAATCGACCTGTTCTTTCTCTCTGCTACTCCATTATGCTCAGGAGTGTAGGGAACTGTCAGTTGTCTCTGTATACCCTCCTGTCTGCAGAAAGCATCGAACTCCTTGGAGGTATACTCACCCCCATTGTCTGATCTCAACATCTGAATCTTCCTCCCTGCCTGCTTCTCCACAAGGGCTTTGAACCCTTGGAAGACACAAAAAACTAAGGGTGACTTCTTGCTCCTCAAGAAGTAGATCCAGGTCTTCCTGGATTAGTCATCAATGAAGATGATGTAGTACTCAAAACCAGTCAAAGAGACTGATGACATAGGACAACAAATATCAGAATGGATCAAGTTAAGCACTCCTGCTGCTCTTGTGTCACTGCTTGGAAAAGCAGTGTTGATGTACTTTCGCAAAGCACACCCCCTGCACCAATCACTCTGCTTAGTGTTGAACTTGGGTAAACCTGTAACCATGCTCCTCAAAAATCTCAGAGTTGGGTGATGTAAGTGGGCCATGCTCCGATGCCATAGCTCACATAGCTCACTGCTGCTGCTGTGTGCTAGAGCGTGCTGCGGCTGAAACAATAACTTGTACAGTCTTCCACATGTAACCCCAATGTCCATGGAGGTAGATGCTCATGTAGTCTTGGGGAATGCCTGCACTCTCCCCTTTGAGAAGCATACCCAAAGACCCCTGTCCTCAATGGTGGAAATTGAAACAAGGTTCTTCTTCATCCCAGGGACATACAACACATCCCTCAGAATCATGGGACTCATAGACTCCCTCTGAAATGTAATCGTCCCCCGACCAACTGCTCTAACAATGGTGTCATCGCCAAGTACAACCTCCACATCTATACCTGTCTATCATAGTTTGGAGAACAACTCTCGAGCACCTGACATGTGGCTCGAAGCTCCGCTCTCAATATACCAAGTACCAGTGGTGGATGGAACCATCTGATGACCTGCCAACAATGAATGCTCCATCTCCATGTCCATATCAGTGCTGGTAATTAAAGAGGCTCTCTCTCTCTCAATCTGTCCAGCACACAGGGAAAACTCCCTCTGAAACCTGTCTCCAAATTCATCAACCTCCACTGAAGCTGCTGTCTGTTGTCCCCTCTTCTTCTTGTTTGGACACTGTGAAGCATAGTGCCCAAATGTATGACAACCATAGCACTTGATTTTACTCAAGTCCTTCTTATGTCCACCCTGTTTTTGCTACTGCTTCTGCTGCTTGGCCCCACCCTTCTTGGGACCCTTCTTCTTCTTCCCTTTTGATATCAAAGCCACGTTCTCCTCATCTACCCCACCCTGTGATGAACTGCCCTGTATGAGAGCTCTCCTGGTCTCCTCCAGCACAAAGTCATCCCACAGTCTCTCCCAAGAAGGTAGGTTCTCTCTACCCACTATGGCACTGTACAAATGCACCCCAGGGCTTTGAAGCCCTATTCACTGCTGTGTGCACAAGCTCAGTAGTAGAGACCACCTCCCCAACTACTGCTAGCTCATCTATAACTACAGATATCTTGGTAAGGTATGCTGTCACTCCCTCTCCGCCATTCATCTTTATACTCTTGAGTTTCTCCTTGAGAACCATCTTCTGGTTCTCATTGGTACTCTCATACAAACTGGTCAAAGCAGTACACATCAAGTGTGCCCCAGCCTTGCCTGAAATGTGAGGCATTATGTGGTGTTTAACTGCATCAAGGATTATCTTCCTAGCCTTACAGTCCTTCTTGTTGAAGACTGATAATACTGCTGCATCTGTAGCAACAGGAATCTGAACGGGGTTTGTTGTAGTATTTCTAACCACCTCCTCCCACAGTTCATTCTCCTCTAATATCAATAAAATTCTGGCTTTCCATGGCACAAAGTTCCCTGTCCCATCTAGCCTATCCTCCAACCTAAGTCCTGTAGCCATCTCTACTTCAACCCAACAAAGTGTTGTTCACTAACAGAAGAAAATTTTTGAATTTACTGAGTTCTTGAAATTTCTATGTGTCTGCAAAATATCACTGTTTTCTGCCCCCAAGCTCTAATACTATGTAAATTTTCTGAGTTTTACTGCTTGCTGGTTTATGTCAACATTTCAGTGGTTTTCATTTCCAGTCGGTTTTGCATAGGCTGGAAACTACTTATGAAAATTTCTTAGACAATTAAACATGCTGTAAAATCACTCTAATAGATAGAAAATCAATTTTAACATGCACACCATTAAAATTTCAGTATCAAAATTTTCGGCAACTGTGCCCTGGAAAAATCCCCATGGGGAAAACCAGTAAGAGAGAGTTTTTATTTCTTCAGTAAAAATTATAGGACAGTGATACGATGCCTTTAGAGGAGGCACACGGTTTTGTTCAGATTGCCCCAAGTAGATACATCAGAGGGGACAGATGATTGTACAGTGGTCCAGACATGTCACTTAGCATTTACCACAGGGTCACCCATCCATGCCAGGCTTTGATATGAGCCCATTGGGACAGTTTCCCAGTCTTGTTTTGATTGAGACTATTACATAGTATTGTTGGTTTACTATTTGTGCCCGGATTCAGCAGAGATCCAGTTCAGAGATAGCCTCAGTAGCAAGTAAATGGTGTGGCAGGTATTGCATTTGATGTATATTGCTCATGATTGTTGCTTAGACTTGTTTATACATGATAGCACACTAACTCTACATATGATGATTGATTTGGTGATCTAGCTATTGTTATTATATATGATTGGGCCCTTGGTGATGTCAGTCCACCCCTTCCTAGTAGGCCCTTGTATATGCACACTGGGTCACACCCCTACTCTTGGCATTTTTGAGACTTGATATTGAGATCATTGAGACACATTTCTATTGAGTTGCTTTTGTTATGGAGATGAGATCTTTGGTGTGTTGATTGAGAGCATATTTCTGATGCATTGCTGAGTTATGTTGTAGTATCTCCACCTTTCCTTGGCCATTTCGATTTGCAGGTTAAGCTGACCATTGGGGAAAAACGCAGCACTTGAGCCAGCAGCTCCATGCTAGCGTTTCTCTTCAGGATTTCAACAGGGAAGTAAATCTACCCTCGGTTATTTGCTTTCTTCATCATTTGTCACTCATTTGCTGGTTTGTTTTTTATCTTTTGCCATAGATGCTGATTCCATCTCTCTTTAGCAGGTACAAAAACGCATTGGCTCACTAGCAGCATCAAACGCTAAGGGGAAAATGCACTCTAGCTCAGCAGTTGATCTTCGTGGTTTGTCTTCAACACGGAAATATCTTCAACTTCATTATCCAGGTACAGGATCCTTGCTTGTTTCTCATTTTCTCTCTCTCACTGTTGATGTTAAGCTGCAAAAACACTTAATAAACCCTAAAATACAAAAACTAAATTTCCCACTGTTAGAACTTTATTTTTATTGCAAACACGCTTATTATCTATTCCTAAAAGCCTATATCTTAAGTTTGATACAATTCCAACTCTATCTACCCGTAGTTTAAGCACTAGTCTACCTAGCAAAAACGCCCACCTGGGGCGTTTTTCTCTTCTGCTTGCTTGGGTTAGTTAGGGGTTCTGGGTAGTCTTGATTTTGGTTCTAATCATCTTCTAATCAATAGATATCAAGCTATTCATTGCTAGAACCTTGTTAAAACGAGGATTTGTTGATGCTCTAGATCCACTGCTTCAATATTTAACTGTTTGTCTTGGGTAACTTCATCTTATTCCTTCACTTCTAGCTAAACTAAGTGTCCCTTGCTTATTTCCATCCACAAATACTAAATCTAATCTCATTTTACTTACCTTATTTCATCGCTGGTCACATCACTTTACTTCTACGCTTAATTCATATATGTGTCTAGCCCGTGGCTGAGATTAAGCTTAGGACCTAGTTGCACTCACTTCTTGTCTTTACTTCTTCCTATCTTTTAGATTTGGGTGTACTTTTGTCTCTCGACCATTACTTGGTTGAGTGGAGTCTCCCCCTTGACTTGGCCACGTGCCTTGTCTAAAGTGACAGTAGCCTTGTCCGGTGTGATTTCCGTTCCCTGAACGAAGGACCTGGCTATTACCGGTTACGCCTTCCTAGTTGTTCACCTCTACCATCCCTGTTGGGACACCTGCTACCAAACAGCTAGAGTTTGTGTGATAACACTATACTCTCTCGAAATTCATGCCACCTATCTTCTTCTTCTCTGGTTCAAAATCTCTTCAAACCCTCTCTCTTCTCTCTCTCTTTCTATTCTTCTTCTCTCCAAAATTCCTCTCTTGGATGTGAATAATGATTGAGTTAGTTTTCCTTCCCCCAAGCCTTTTTGTTCATGGCAGCTTCCTCTTTTCAATCTAATGGTCTATATTAGATTAGATGGAGGGTTCACAATAAATGCTCAATAAATAATTAATAAATGACATTTACTGCACTTCATGTTATTTAATAAAGTGAATACCCTTTTTAATTAATCACTCACTTGACTTTTCAATAAATATGAACTTAGGAACCATGACTTAAATTTAATAAAGTGACTTTAAAAATATAAAATACTTCCCACTTTATTAATTAATGACTAGGGGGTCACCTTTTAAAGTGTCCTTGTCCACCCCAAGGAAACACAAGGGTGAACGACACTTCCTTGGTAACATTTCAACACTCTCCAAATCCCCGATACATTCCAGGCAAGGGGCCTAGGTTTATATAAAGAGAAGGATCTGAGGAAATTTACAGTTGGTAGGAAACCTCTCATTCATCATGCAAATAACAAGGCCACCTTTGAAATTCTTTAGGGGAGACAAAAGATTTTAGCTTAGGCTCTTAGAGATTGTAAGCCTTCCTCGAGGGTTTCTTGATGAATGTCCTCTCCTTAAACATCAAGAGACTGGGAAGCACCATAAAAAGGTCTACCCTTTTTAGGTTAGTAGAAAAAGAAAGAACGGATTTTCTCCTTGTGTAGTGTTACCTCTTGAGTTGCACTCAGTTGGACTTCCAGAGAGCCACCAATGTTGCACAATTATTTGTGCTTATCAGAGTTTTGAAGTTCCAATTTTGGCCTTTTCTGGGCCCTTTTTTTCATTTTTGTAATGTATGACCATGCCCGACTGGGTTTGTAATAAAGTGTGCTAGCATGGTGGTCTTTGAGTGAATCAGTTCCCTAGGACTTGACAACCAAAGAAGGTATTCCAAGGAGTTTTTTCCCTTGTCAATTATGCTTTTCCTTTAGCCGAGTATAATCGATAACTTTTTCTCCTACACCTCCAAAGCTGGAATGCCCAAATTTGGTGGTTAGGCATTGGGGAGTTATTAGAGTCCATTTTATAACATATAAAAATATTCTAGACACTATAATAAAGTCATATGGTCATATACTAGGTCCCTAGGTGGTCAGAGTCAACTTTAAAATAAAAAAATCACAGTCATGGACGATTTTTTAATTTTTTCAACTAATTAAACCATTTTTCCAATGGATTAATTGAAAAAATTCAAATTGTAATAATTAAGTGGTTTGTAGATGGATTCTGATAAATGGAGGCTCATTTTCTAAGCCAGAGCACCCATTTAACCCTTAAACCCACTTTTCCTAAGTTTTGAATAAGTATTTATCTCTAAAATGATATTTACTCAAAATCTCCAAAAAAGGACAAAATAAATGTCAAAATAAAGACACATTAAATAAAAAGACAAATTCATAAATCAAAGGAAAGTGTATGGAGTTGAACTGAGGATGAACTAAAGTGATTGTACAGTCAATTGGGGATGAACTGAGCTCCAAATTAGATGATTCCAATCACGCCGAGCAAGATCTAGTTAACTCCCTCTCATCTCATGTGCCATCCTTAGGTATTTGCGCCCCAGTTTGCTTCGTTTTGCTATAAAGGAGAGAGATTTGGTCCATTATTATTCATCTGAAGGTGGAACCTCTGCTCATACTACATTGTAATATTTTTCTGAGTTTAATAAAGAAGGCTTTAGAGGCTAGTTTGGTGATTGTCTTTGGTGAAGGATCTTCATGCTTGTATACTTGAGGTAAACTGTATCATGTTTTCATATTAGTATTGTTGGGATTATATGTCTTTTAAAGGGAAGTTACCTTCTTAAAGATTAGTAAGTAATACTCTATAGTTTTCTTGCTCATTTGAATGATAATAGGATGCTAATAGTAGTGTATTTTCTTGCTTGAATACATTTCTTTACTGCTTTCTTTTAATTATTTACACATATACTCTTATCCCCTTGCTGTGTCACAAGTAGCCTAAGCTGGAGGAGTTGATGAACATGTTAGTTCATCCCTTCATTCAGTAGAACCGAACCAAGCAAGTGATCTTACTGGTGCATCAGGGAGCTTGACTCCATTTTCTCTTCTTCAAACGCTCATCCCCCATGGGTTCCATTTTCTAATCCTTTTTTCATCCTCTAATATTGGTTAATGGTTACTAGTCTTAAGATTTATATTTTATCAAACAAATCTAAAATAGATCTGATTTATTAGATCTGGATCCTTTTAAATTATAAATTCCAAATCTAAATCTAGTTTTACAAATCTTCATTTTCAAGCTTGTTTTATTATAAAATCTAGAGTTCTTGATAGAAAAAATTTGTTTTGGTTGAATAGTATATTTGGCATTTAAGTGATTTGGTTGGCTTAGCTTTTCCAAAAGCAAGCAAAAGATCCTAAGGAAAGTAGCTTTCTAGCTCACTTTCCTTACTCATTTGACTCCATTTTTTGTAGTAGTTAAGTAAAAAAAAATTGACTTTTTTGCGTCTAAACCGAACATACTCTTAAAGTGTGTTTTGGTCGATTCTATAAAATTTTTGTTTGCTGGAAATTTTTGCATGCATATCAGTCCTAAAATTAAAAGTTAATTAAAAGTCATTTAAAGACTCAAAAAGTTAGACAAAAACTGGTTTTTTACATACTAGTTTCACTAGTTTTCAATTTGACATTTTTAACATTGTCAGAACACTCTTAAAGTGTTCTGATTGTCTTTTCTAATTAACATTTGTTTGCTGGTCTGATTTATTTATTTAACGGGTTGATGCTAAAAAACTAAGAAGATTGCCACTTGGAAGCCTCCCGAACCATCCTGAGAACCAACGTTAAAGCATTATCTTTTCTACTTCTCAAGATTATTGTAAACTGACTTGTTCCCTACTGATAAAGGGCAAGCAGTATTCTTTCAAGTTTTTATTTGTAATTCATAAAATAAAAAGAGCTCAGTAGGCAATTCCACTAACTGGCCCCAATCCCCCCAGGGGGGATACGCACTTTTTTTTAAAATTTTCTTGTCTAGATTAGTTTTTCTTTAAAGCAATAGTAATTAAACAACTTCACAACACACACAAAGCGTCCTCAAAGGACTTACAAACAATTGTTCAAATCTTTCCTTTGTTTTATGCTACAAACTACTATTGTTCATAAAATTTAACCTTAAAATTTACCCCCGAAGTACTCCATCACTTTGTGATATGAAGAAAAGATACTCTTGGGTTTAGTTTAGCTAATCATCCACTTTCAACTTTTAATAAAATGAACCAATGTTCCAAACCCAAAGTATGCTCTTGACCACTACAGCCTAGTTTGAACAGTTGGATCAATCAGAAACGGGTGTAAGGCACTTCGCTTAATAGGAAAATCCAAACTTATTTACCTTTGTGGATTTGGGAGGTTGCATGGGTGTACACTATAGAGTCAGCGAGATACTTTAAGAAGGTTCATCCTCACCTAGTTAGACACTTAGTTAAGCCGCTAAAGCACTCAGTCCAAGAAGTTAGATCTGGTTGGGCCAAACCAAGAATTAACCCAATCATTTAATACTCATCTAATCATTTTAAAATGAACCAACAAGCCTCTTGCAATACTTTCACAATCCTACACAGCAACAATCGCACGCATATATCTCTTGGCACTAGTCTATTCATCTTTTATCTTTAATTATATATTGTCGTGAAGTTTCATTTATCATGTGTGGTGTTGATTAAGTAAAATTGCAAATGATGATATGTTGTGCTATTTTTTTCATCTCATCATAATTAACTCCTAGAATAGACTTTTTCACTTGAATTTTAGTTTAAAAGCCTTAGTTTATTTTTATACAGACCACCCCCCTTGGATTCGCTAGGAGTAAGCCCAGACAAAGGAGTCGAGTAATCAGGTGACAGCACATGACTCTCACTTGCACCCAAGGACACATCGAGCGGCTTGAAGGTTTTCTGTCGCGCCCACCCCAGGTGTATTAGAAGGAAACATGCAGGAGAAGATGTGTAGGGGGGATCTCATCATTGTCTGTAATGTCCTCTCCTACTTAAGCACCAGGGATCATCCTGCTAACCTATCTAAATCCCATAGGTTCAAGCGAGTACTGAAATTCAAGAAATTGACTAAGGACTAATACCATTCGGAACAAAAGAAGATCTTAATCAGTGTTATTAGGTCATCAGTAGATAAAAGAGGGCCACAGGAACTAGGAGCAACTTACATGCATTACATGCGGTCCATATTTCATGATGCATCCACAAAAACACCTTAATTACGTCGGCATGCATACAAGAACCATTGCATGCAACTCAACTGAAAAGTAGAAGAGAAAAGCGACTTATTGCATGCAAAACGTTAAGATTCAATATGCTAAGATAGATAACTTCAGTATTCAATTCAATTTCACAACAATAGCATATATAGGATCATTGAAAGAAACACAATCACAAAATAGACACAGATTTATCCTGGAAAACCATCTAGGGGAAGAAAACCCAGCAAAACTTCCTCAATATAGATGATCAAAAGTACAAAGACAAAACCCCAAACAAGTGCTCCTTCTCCTTGCAGATCTCTTTCTCTCTCTCTCTCTCTCCTATGTGAATTACACAAGTGTGTGTGTCCAAATGAGGAGCACATCACTCCTATTTATAATTTATCTTCCGCTTGACTTTTTCACTAACTAGGTTGGCCCCAACAAACTTAACTAGGCCGACTTACCTATGAAGACTCAAAACAATAAAATATTACTTTCTGGAGGGTTCTCTTGACACGACTTACAAAGGAGGTTTTACCTCATGAATCTATGATGACCAAATACAATAATAACATCTCGATGGAGGAATAAAAAAACATTTCCGAATAAATTACAATAATAAAATACAATAGAATATTCTTCGAAGTTACAATATTTCAACACTCCCTCTTAACGAGAAGGGTATTCTACTGACAATAGCAACATCAACTGTAGGAGCAAGGAGAGAGAGCATCATCAACAACATCAAGGTGATACGTCTATAAATCATCAAAAATTTTCTTCAACAATATCAGCAACAATATCAGCAACTGGAATAGTTACTGGAACATCTTCAACATCTTCAGTACTGCATCATCTTCTACAACACGGAGTCTTCATCTTTGATCTTCATCTTTTGCATCACTCGATTGCTTGATCGTCTACATCAACACTTTATCTTTTGATCAGCACCAACTCTTGATCTTTCGATCAGCAACAACATCATCTGCAGCAACATAACCTGCAACACACATGATCCAATTATGGGATGATCAATCCCTCTCAGTTTAGGACATAAGTCCAAAGATGATGCAATCCTAACCAAATCACAGAGACAAAAGTTTGAGGATCACTTTAGGACTAATGTCCAAGGATCATACAATCCCAACCACATCACGGAGACAAAAGTCTGCGGATCACTTTAGGACTAATGTTCAGGGATGTGTTGTTGCAGCAACATCCCCCCCCCCCCAAATTTTGTACATATTGGGGGCCCCTCCTTTTATTTTGAAGAAAGGCTGCCTTAAGAGGCCATTTCCACTTTCACTTTGTTTTTCAACTGAAAATCTTGCTTTGAAAATTTCCAAGTTTTCTTCCAAAGGATAGAATTTGTGAAATCTTCCCGAAGATGCAGAGCTTTTCAGGATGTTTCCCCGCAATTGCATAAGTATTCGAGTTTTCATCCCGAAACGGCGGGAGCTATTTGCATAAACCTATCGAAAAGGACTTATAAATTATTGTTGGAAAGCTGTGGAAACTATTGGTGAATTCCTTCCGAAATGGCGGAAGAATTCAAGAAAGCTTCCTGAAACAGCGGGCGCCATTCGCCAAACCTCCCCGAAACTCCGAAAAGGACTTAGAAACTATTTCTCGAAGTTTGAGGAACCATTCAACTTATCCTCCCGAAACTGCGGGAGTCACTCGCCAATATTCCCCAGGGGCCGCCTAGTGACTTAGTCTCTTTTGAAATTTTTTTAAGTCTCGAAGTTGTGGACGCTTTTCACGAAAGCCTTCCGCAACTGCAGAAGCCTTCGCGTTGTCCTTCCGAAACCTCTCCGAGAGACTTTCTGTGGAACCATTCAGGTTATCTTCCCGAAACTACGGGAGTAATTCGTGAATCTCACCCGAAGCCACCGAAAAAAGAATCAAGTCCTCTCCCTCACAAAATTGCGGACGCTTTTCACGAAAGCCTTCCGCAACTGCAGAAGCCTTCGCGTTGTCTTTCCGAAACCCCGTGGAGACTTAGAATTTTTTCCAAGTTGCGGAAGCCTTTCGCCTATTCTCTCGAAATAACGAGAGCCTTCACAATATCATTCCGCAATTGCGAAAGCTGTGGACTTATTTCCATTAAAATGGCGGAAAGAAATCGTATATTTCCCCGAAACTGCGGGACAACTCCGTAAAAACACTCGCAACAGCTCTCCTAAGGTCGCGTTTCGGAAGGATTCACCAATCTCTTCCGAAACGTCGAAGCCTTCAGCATAACCTTCCGCAATGGCAGGTGGAATTCATGAGTCCATCCCGCAGGTGGCGGTCGCGCACGCATATCGAGATTACTCAAAAAGACCATGGCGTACAATATTAAAGCCTCGTTTTAAATGCACCACCCACCGTATTAAACCCCGCACGTACCCAACTCGTTTAAATAACCGGTGGGGGTTTGGGCCAACCGCATTGCTATTTTTCGATTAACAAACACCGTTGGAATGCTGCGTCAGACCGCTCCAGCTCAGCTCATTCGTCCATGTTCCCGTCCACCTCATTCAGCCATCTTCACGGTGCCAAGTAGGATTTTTAACCGTTATTTGTTTTCTCTTTTCCACGTCAAGGTACCCTTGATTTTTTCCCGTCCATAGCTTGGCCGTAGATCGTCATTTGTTTTATTTTTAAGGCTGCTGAAGCCCCATAGTTTCGCAGCTCTTCCAAAGCCATGATCATCTCTACCCGCATTTCTCCACCAGCTATATTTCAAGCATCGTCACCCTCGTTTAAATTCTAAGCCGGCCATAGAGCTTCTTGTCAAAGTGCGATACATAACCATGGCAGTCGACTGAATCCCTCACCTGTTCATCAACACGGAGAGCCATCCCTGGCTTCGTCTTAAATTTATCTCAACCTAAGCTAACCCGCCATTAACCATTTGAACTGCAACAATGAAGGACACCCTCTCTCCTAGGGCTAGATGGGAAGTAAGTTGTTTCACGTCGGATACGCGCCCTTTCGGGGACATTCCAAACTTTGTTCCTTAAGATGATTAAGTCTATTTTTCCTTGTTTGAAATGGTTTATTGTGCTTAACAAGCAACATGCAGCTTCATAATTTATTTATATACCTCATTAGCATGTTGAAATGGTCCTTCTTTTGTTAAAATCTCATAACAGGCTGCACATGTTTATAATGACTTATATTTGGTTGCTAGCAGGGATAAGTCAAGATGCCAAAAGGTGGTAGGAAGAAGGCTAAAATGATGGAACCTCAACCAACACCCCTTAGGACTGAGACTATGTTTCAAGATACCAGGTGCACCACCGGTATTCCTCCCGAAATCCGCTGGGGCGACATTTACAGGATGATCAGCGACCAAGATATCCCGGATATGTTACTAGAAGAGGGGCAGATCTATCTCAATATCAGAGCTTCAGGCATAGCTAGAGCTGCTACCCGCCCTGAACTGTTCCCATGTTCTGAAGTAATCGGGTGGATACTCGAACATACTGATGCGGAGACAAGAGTATTACAAGACAGCGGGAAAATAGCCATCGCCTCATTCCACCCAGCATATCTTGCTGCAGCCTATAAATTCCCATGTCCTCAGCAAGCCATGAGTGACGAATGGTTGGGCCAAATGAACAATATTGAAATGGCCAAAAAATTATTAGTCGCAGGCAAGCACTTAAGAAAGAGAGGCAATGACGAGTATGATGTGCAGAATCTAAGACCTCCTTTCAGGTTAATCGCTCTGATGTTGTGCAGAATCTTCGGTATGCCCAATGGCACCATATACAAGATACAGTGGGTTCCCATCATCCACTTCGTGGCATTTAAAGGAACTGTGTTTGACTGGGCCACTATCCTGTCGGATAGTTTGGCATCAATGGTGGTTGCTGCAAAAGAAGGTCTGGCCTTAAAAAAGGCAGAATTTTACATGTCTTCATATCTTATTGATTGTGTTTTGGCCAAGGTATCTTTTCCCAGCTTAGGGTGCATGTGAGATAAGGCCAACACCCCTGTTTACACCGCTTTTAGGATGATGTGGGATCAAAACTACAAACCCAGCTATAAGCTCATCTGTGAGGGGTTCATCATGCCCCTATATGAGCAGATATTCAAGGAAGAGCCCAACTGTCTGTCGGAGAATGCTATGGAGGTCCTTGAAAACTATGGAGATTTTTATTTTTCAGAGCAAGGCACCTACCTCAGAATGTTTGGAGGGACTAAAGCTCCATATATCTTGCCGAGGTATGCTACAGACTATGTGGTCCTTAAGGAGGCAGTGAGACAAATTTTCCTGGATGGAATTGGAGCAGTGCTTAACAAACAGCATAAGGCTTCTTTCCCACCTTTGCCCTTCTGCATAGGAGCATACAAATTCTCAGGGGTTTCCTCAGCCGAGGAGTTTGTTCAGGAGCTGAAAGCCTTCCACTTCGGCGAGGTAATCTTCCATAGGAATGACAGGAAGGGAAAAGTTGCTGAGCATTGTAAAGAGATTTATGCTCATTTTTAGTACGCTCACTATTATGATGCCGAGGAAGAGGCATTCAGAGGCATCAGCAACATGGCTGAGCTACGGATCTGTCGCCAAGGCAGTGGAGCAATCTCTAGCTCTACCAAGGCCCAGAAAACCAGCCAGCAGAAGGACAAGGAAGCAGATGAGGCCCGAGCCCAGGAAGAACAAAGGTTAAGAGAGGAAGCAAGGTTACTGCAAGAGGCTGAAGTTGCCAGATTGCAGCAGGAAGCTGAGGTGGCGAGAGTGTAGCAAGAAGCAGAAAGTGAGAGGCTACAGAAAGAGGCTGAAGAAGCCTAGCAGCGGAAAGAGGCTGAAGATGAAAGGCAGCAGAAAGCTGAAGAAGAAGGGAGAAGGCAACAAGCTGAAGTAGGGCGGAAGGCAGAAGAAGAACTCAAAGCAGTCGAAGATGCCTAAGCAGGAAACCCCGACACCTAGGACATGGAAATAGATGCACCTCCAGCAGGTGTCTCCAGCACTCAAAATGTGGAGACGGACATAACACAAGCAGGTGTCTCTGGTACTCAAAATGTGGGGACAGATCCAGCCCAAGTAGTCCAAACCCCACCCGCGGAAGCAGAAATAGATATTATAGATCTCCCAATCGTCCCGTATACTCCATCGGAAGAGCATACTGTGTCCAGATGGAATGAATTTGTCTATGACAAGAAGAGGAAGGCGATGGTCCTTAAATCGGAAGAGAGGATAAAGAGACTCTTCCAGGAAGATATTGTTACTCACCGGGAGACCACAGTAATGCAGAACACAAACAAGGATCCTTTAGCTATGGCATCCGCCTCTGTAGAGACAGCAAGAGCAACGCTGGACAACGTGGCTGATATAGTTAAAGAATTTGAGTCGACTAAGAGGAGAGCTCGCATGCTACAACATACTATGGCCAATGAGCAAGCCTACAGGGATCTCGTGGTGAATAAGCATAATCGCCTGTCTGTTGAGCATAAAGAACTGTCAGACAAGTATAACTAGCTAGAAGAAGAAAAGGAACAACTGGCAGGCTAGATGATGATGGTAGAAGCATAAAAGAATGATGCAGAAGCCAAGGTGTCCCATCTAGAAGCAGACAAGCTAGCATTGGTTGAACAATTGGAGCAGGCAGAGAACAAAGCGGTAGATATATCCCCCTTCCATGAGCTGTCCTGCAGCATCCTGAAACAAATGCATGACACTCAAGAGCTAATCACTGATGAAGTATGCAAGCTCAAGGCCATGATGGTTAGATTAAAAGAAGTTAATATAGAGGCCAATAGGCTTAAAGCTAAATATACTCGGGTTAAGGCAAACGTCATGAGCCAAATAGAATGGAGAGAAGGAAAAGTGGATTTCCCCAAGCATCTCCCATTCAAATCTGTAGATGGCTTCAATGAAGACATAGCCCTTTTGGAATTTTGCAGAAACTGTAGCATTAAGCTGATAGCCAAGAACCGAGGGACAATGGATAAGAGCAACAGTCTGTATCAAAGAATCCATGAAGTGCATGACAAGTGCAAGTTGAGTTTCCCTCAGTCCCTTGATGATTTCCCAAGCAAAGAACAATGTTTATCTGATTTGAAGGAAGAGATGGGCATCCAAACTGAATATGTGAAGAAGATTGATGTCCTAGCCATTGATGACCTCCAACATTATATTGGAATGTCATCAATACACGTTCATCTGCTCAAAGAAATGCATCAAGCTACAGTAACAGAAATTCAAAGTATTGGGACAGAGCTCGGCAAACATGTAACGTCCCAGAAAATCTTATTCCCCGCCTCAACAAATGTAGTGATAAGGGACACGAGTGTATGGTATAGTTACATAGCAGAAGAGGAGAAGAAACAGAAGCAACAGCTGTAGCAGCTAGCTCGATTCCCCCTCTCCTAGCAGTAGCAGAAATTCCAGCTGGCTTGTTTTCTCCTTCCCCAGTAGCAGCAGCATCAACAGCTAGTTTGAGTGCATCTCTTCCAACTGAAGCGCATGCCCAGGAGGGAAGGCGCTGATTTTAGAGCATTAATTCTTATATTTTGTATTTTGGGCTTTCATATGTATAAAACATGGAGCTATGGGACAACTGTCCTTTCCTCTTTTAAATAATTTTCTGTTTAAACGGGAGGTCACATTTTTGTCTATTATAAGGGGAAAAGTCTGTAGGTGACAAGTGTCAAAGGCCAGGTGGCAGCCCAAAGGGCATTTTGTAACATTATAAATAGAAAGGTAGGAAGGAATAGAAGGGACTTTTTGCAGGGAATTTTTTTCTAGACTTGTACGAGCTATCTTGCACATGTTTTGAGAAAATAAAATCTTCTAATAAGAGCCTAGAGAGGACGTTTTGCATGAGAATGGATATTGGATGCATTGTGGATTATTCCTGTGCTTGCTATACTTTGCTGTGAGATCTTTATTACTGCCTTGAATTATTTCATTGTATTAAATGATCTTGCTTCTCTCTTTGCAAATGGATTCTCTCTTTCATGAGTAATGAAATGTGTTATATTTAATTAGAAGCTATCTTTTGATATCTTTTACCTCTGTTGTAGCTTTCTCTTTAAGATTTAATGGTTGTCTGTTATTCTTTGAGATAAATCCTACAGCGCATTTCTCATGCTTTAAATTTGCTCCTTGCAGGGATAGTTAGATTTATTTCAGTTTTAGACATAGATATTTTTTCCAGTTTTGCATTTAGATTAAATTTAGACTAGGCACTTGCATATCATTATAAAACATAAAATCAAAAGAACGGTGGATTGGGCCATAACCGGTATAATCGGAATAAAAATCCAAACCCACGGTTGCCGGAACCGCTAACTGGACGAATTCCCTATTCCAAATGGTAGATAATCTAATTGGGATATTCTATCGGGGAGAATCCCTTTTTGATTGATGCTGCAATCTCCGAGGCATCAACAGGATGATACAATCCAACCACACAACGGAGACAAACGGCTGTGGATCACTTTAGGACTAATGTCCAGGGATGATACAATCCCAACCACATCACGGAGACAAAAGTCTACGGATCACTTTAGAACTAATGTCCAGGGATGATACAATCCCAACCACATCACGAAAACAAAAGTCTGCAGATCACTTTAGGACTAATGTCCAAGAATGATACAATCCCAACCACATCATGGAGACAAAAGTATACAGATCACTTTAGGACTAATGTCTAGGGATGATACAATCCCAACCACATCACGGAGACAAAAGTCTATGGAATCACTTTAGGACTAATGTCTAGGGATGATACAATCCCACTGCAACATCATCATCACTGCAACTACATCACGGAGACAAAAGTCTGCGGATCACTTTAGGACTAATGTCGAGGGATGATACAATCCCACTGCAAGATCATCATCACTGCTCCCCCTTTCGAGGAAGGTCCTTTCGAACCACACCAAGCTTGTCATAGAAGTACTCAAACTTCACTCGAGACAGACGCTTAGTCAACACATCAGCAACTTGCTCATCAGTGCTCACATACTGGAGCTTTATAGCTCCCTTTTGTACCATATCCCGTATGTAAAAATACCGGATTTCTATGTGATTTTGACTTGTCATGGAACACTGGGTTCTCCGTCATCTCTATACAAATCTGGTTGTCACATAGAATCACTGTGGTATCCAACTACAGGTCAAATAGACCTGACATCAAGTTTTGAACCCATTTGGCTTCACAACTAGTAGAACAAGCTGCTATATACTCTGCTTCAACTGTGTTGAGAGCAACAATGGACTGCTTCCTACTAAACCATGAGATCATGGTGGATCCCAGACAATAACATCCACCTGAGGCGCTCTTCTTGTCTGAGACACTTCCAACCCAATTTGCATACAATCTGTAGTCATGATCTCCAACATAGTATAGACCAAAGTCTATCGTACCTTTCAGGTACCTCATCACATGCTTTGCAGCTAACAAGTGAACACGTCTAGGCTCACCTAGATACTGACTTAGGGTGTGCATAGCAAAGCATATATCTGGCCTGGTATTCATCAGGTACATCAACGACCCAATCATTTGTCTGTACTGAGTCACATCCACTAACTCTGACGATTCATCAGCTAACAACTTCAGGTTGGTATCCATGGGTGTGGCCATGGCTTTACATTCCAACATATCAAATCTTTTTAGGATTTCCAAAGCATACTTTCCCTGGTTGAGAAAGATTCCTTCTAGGCTCTGCCATACTTTAAGACCTAGAAAATAGTGAATCAATCCAAGGTATTTCATCTCAAATTCTTCAGCGAGCTTCTTCTTGCACACTACAATATGTTTCTCATTTCCTGTCAGAAATAAATCATCCACATACAACAGTAATATGACAGGTTCATCATCCATAAACTTAAAGTAAAGGTTAGGGTCATCTTTATTTTATTTTTTTGGTAAAGCCAAAG
The DNA here is from genome assembly GCA_027924585.1 of Larix kaempferi. NCBI lineage: Eukaryota > Viridiplantae > Streptophyta > Pinopsida > Pinales > Pinaceae > Larix > Larix kaempferi. The sequence goes on from BSBM01000073.1 coordinate 18,688,945, forward strand.
CTTGTCAAAAAGCTATCTATCCTTTTGTACCAAGCTCTAGGAGCTTGCTTCAATCCATACAGAGTCTTCTTCAACTTGCACATGTGAGTCCGCCTATCTTCAACTTCAAATCCATGTGGTTGTTCTATGTACACTTCTTCCTCAATCCATTCAGGAAAGTTGTCTTCACATCCATCTGGTGTAAACTCCACTTCATCATGGATGCAAGTGCCATGATGGTTCTAAGGGAAGTGTACCTTGCTGCTGGTGCAAATGTCTCTTCATAATCCATTCTCTCTTTCTGAGAGAATCCTCTAGCCACAAACATTGCCTTTTATTTCTCAATACTTCCATCAGCTGCATGCTTTATCTTGTAGATCCACTTGGAAGATACCACACTTTTTCCTTTTGGTTTGGGAACTATATCCCAAATATCATTATTCATTATTGATTGGTATTCTTCCGTCATTGCTTCTACCCATTCTTTCTTCTGTATAGCTTTTTCATAACTCGTAGATTCTTGATCTACAAGATCACACATCAAAGCCACATAACTAGAAAATGGCTTTGGCCTCTTGCTTTTTCTTGTGGAGCCTGCTGGAGCTCCATACTTCTCATCTTCTTGAATAATTTCTTGAGCCCAAGCTGGTTGCTCGATATCTTGATCACACCATGAGTCTGGCATCTCGTCATAGCCGACTTCCTCTATTTGATTTCATAAGTCTTTTATAGTTGAACCATTGTCACTTGTTCTACGGAACAAGTCTTATCATTCTTCATTTGTAGGTGATCGTTGTACAATACTTCCTACGAGTCAAATTCAATAGCATGGTTAGAAACATCTCATAGTTTCCAAATATATGCATAAAAACATAAGTCACACTATCTTAGCCAATGCTACAACATTCATCCATATCCCATATTCGGATGGTAACTTTCTAGATGCCTTCCATCTCTACCAGGACATTATTAAGAGTGTGCACTACTCCCAATATGTCAGCAAAGAGGTTTCACTCTAGATAAGTAGTAATGGAATGTTGTATAGTACCATACGCTACTTACCCATCACATGCATGACACTGCAAACATCCTAACACACATCTTAAATAAATGTGTATACAATTGGATACTATCATTTAAACAATGTGATAGAAATGACAATTCAAATACTTATCTTTGTTTGTTTGGTAGGATCTCTTTTGATCCTAGTCTCCTTGCAAGTATTACTGGAATGTCTGATGGTGAACTCTACTCCATCATCAAGCTTGTATTTTTCTTATCCTATTCTCCTAGTGATCCTTTCTGAGGGGATTACTTTTCTTCTAAACTGGAGAGAGTCTTGTTCTGACCTGTCATGTGCTTTGAAGCACCACTATCACAAGACATATTCTTCGACTTCTTCCTTTGCTTGCTTCCTAGGAGTTTCTTCATCTTATGATTCTTCTTCATCTTCATCTTCTGATAGGTGTGCATGATGTATTTTGTTGTTGTTCCTCTTCTTGTATTATTCTTTCTTCAATGGACAATTTATGGCAATGTGTCCTAGCTTGTCACAATTGAAACATTGAAAGTTGGGGTAGTTTCTTCTTGGATTGTTTCCTCTTGTCCTTTGGAACTTCTTCGGAGGTTGTGACTCCTTGTAGCTTTCCTTCTTGAAGTTAGATTGACTTCTTCCTCTCTTGGTATGGGTGTCTAGGGCTTGATCATCTTCTTTAATTAGAGCTTCTCTATTGGCTACTTTAGCCTCGTCTTGGATGCAATCTTCCCATACAATGTCAAATTTCATGCTTTCCTTTCTGGCACACATAGTCTGGATGAATGAATCCCAAGGTCTAGTGAGACATTGAGAGCAATGATAACTAGCTCATCTTCATCAAGGGAGTCTCCAATGGCTTCTAGTTGCTCGTTGAACTAGGAGACCCTTGCGAAGTAGTCTCAGATGGATTCTCCTTGGCACATCTTGGTACTCTTTAATTCAGTTCTTAAATTCATCTTCCTATTGATGTTCTTTCCTTCATACATTTTGGTTAGGGCATCATACATCTCTTTCGAGGTCTTCTTAGATGACACTTGAGGAATCAAGTGGTCTTTGGTAGAATTAGCAATGATCCTCTTTGCCCTAATCAGGTCCTTGTGCTTCTCCTTAGCTTCATCCTCTTTAGGTTCTGCAATTTCTTCCTTGATGTATTCGGCAAGATCATTCTCTTCAAGAATGAGGCCAATCCTATATTTCCATGCTCGGAAATTATCTATTCCTTCTAGCTTATCCTCAAGCTTAGTGCTTGGGGCCATCTTATCCAGGAGGTCGCCAAAAACGAAATTTCTCAAAATGCAAAACTGACCTTACCAGGAGATGCGCTTAACTGAGGCGAATTGACTGGTACACTTGGTTTCTGGAGATTCCAAATTTTCACCTCTCAAAATTGACTTGTGAATTTTGGATCTGCAATTTTCTGGTTTTCTGGTTTTTTTGGTCCAAATTCAAACTAGGGTTTGACTTTCCTGGAGTTTCACCCACTCAAAAATATCGATCTTGGTCTCAAAATTTCTCTCTTGGAGAGGCACACCTTTCTATGCTGATAGCACTCACAAATTCCACTTCTGTGAAAAGCCCTAATTTTTCACTTCCAGAGAGAGAGAATTTCACCTTGTGAAAGTTGTCCTATTCAGGCTAGCTTTGATACCATGTTAAGATTTAATATCCTAAGATAGATAACATCAGTATTCAATTCAATTTCAAAACAATAGCATATACAAGATCACTGAAAGAAACACAATCACAAGATAGACACAGATTTATCCTGAGAAACCCTCTAGGGGAAGAAAACGCGACAAAACTTCCTCAATATAGATGATCAAAAGTACAAAGACAAAACCCCAAAGAAGTGCTCCTTCTCCTTGCAGAAATCTCTCTCTCTCTCTCCTGTGCGAATTACACAAATGAGTGTGTGTGTCCAAATGCGGAACACATCACTCTTATTTATACTTTATCTTCCACTTGACTTTTTCACTAACTAGGTCGGCCCCAACAAACTTAACTGGGCCGACTTACCTAGGAAGACTCAAAACAATATAATATTACTTTCTGGAGGGTTCTATCGACCCGACTTACAAAGGAGGTTTTAACTCATGACTCTATGATGACCAAATACAATAATAACATCCCGACGGAGGAATAAAACATCTCTGAATAAATTATAATAATAAAATACAATAGAATATTCTTTGAAGTTACAATATTTCAACACAAAAGCTAAGGCATGCAGTGTCAAAGTTATAAAAGAAGGAAAAAGTGAATGGCTAGGTCTGCTAAGTTTATTTTTCATCATTGAGATTCAAGTTGAGAGCTCTGTAACCAGAGTTAGGGTTGAGGGCGCATCCCTCATCCATTTAGTGTATTTCAGCAATGAAGTCTATCTTCCTTAGTCACTTCCAGGGTTGGATCATACCAGTCCATCATTGTTATTCATTGGTACATCAATCTTCAGCATTCTTCAGGTTCAAAGCTACATATTGGATCAAGAGAAATCGCCTTCTTGCATGGGCAAATTGGATAAGTCAGAAGATCTTCATATATTGACCAACAACTACTATTTGGTCTGCATGTCTCTTCCATCCTTCCTAGAGGGTCATTATTAGCCTAGTTATTGAATACAAGGTTCTACTTCGGCTTCTGGAGAGAGTTATCATCAATTCAAATATCAAAAGGGTGCCTTTACTTGCATGTGAAACTTTCCTTGAGGACATTCACGCTTTATGACCTAGACCTATTGCATGGCTCGCATGCAGCTTCCATACTAATCAGAGGGCCATTATAACCCTAGTGCATACCTTCTTGGAGCTATCTCACAGGTATGGAGCATTTATTATACATTTTATAGACTAGAGAAGGTGCCATCCTTGCATGGCGAATTGTTTGAAAGAGGACCACTCATATCTTGGTCGATTCTCAGTGCATGACTTGCATGTTTGCATTATATTGTTCTATAGCTCAAGCATAGGCCATTGGTACATACATGCATCATTTCTAGTTTGATCTTCTTGCATATTTGATTACTTGGGTTTGTAGGGTTTATACAACCCATGCATTTTTGCATGCATTGTCATGCAATCATAGTTTTATACATGCATTCATATTTTCTTTAAGTATTGCGTAACAAGACCTCAAGCAAAACAACAACCACATCAGAAACTCTACAAAAAGACAAAAAATATCAGTTGGGATACTACATTGTCAATCTTAAGTCATTGTTTAGACTGTAGAGGGTGGGAGATTTTTTGGCTTGATTCAAATGACTTGTCTGGAGGTGTTCTTACAGGTTGGAAGATTGGTTGTTCTTTACATAACAGTTTCTCTGTTCACTCAAGTTTATGTACAGTATTTTGGTGCGAGGAACTCAATCAACAAGTCTCCCTCCTTTACATATATGGTCCATGACTCCATACGATCAAAAGCAACCATTTTGGAACAATTTTTTCCCTCTCATTTCCCCAGTATATGACTGTGATTATTGGAGGGGATATGAACTTTACATTAAGTAGGACTGAGATTTGGGTCTCCGCGGTGCGGGTGGATATAGCTTCAGATAATTTCTAGCATCAAATCTGAGAGGCTAGTTTGGTTGACGTCGAGCCTATAAAGATGAAACCGACCTGGTAAAATAAGACATTCAACTTGGCTAGTGTTTCAAACAGGTTGGAGCTTTCTCTTGGTTTGAGAGTGTTAACTCCAAAGTTGCATATATCATGTCAGCAAATATATTGTCGAGGGTCCGGAATGTAAATTATCGACAATATTAGCAAAAATATCGAAAAAAACCACATGTCGTGAAACCTCAAAAAAATACAAATATAACCATTTTTTTCAATTTGTTAACATCTAAAGCAACAACAACATCAAATAAAGATGTTGCTACATAAATCTTTTCAGGAGAAATTCTGATAGTGAAAGCAGACTTTACTGGAATGGAAGTCACAGTTCCTTGGACTGTGAAATCAACTGAATCTTCTCAAACTGACATTGGCAGGTGTTTCTTGACAAAATCTTGTCCTAGTAATATGTCAGCTCCTGTGTCTGCCAAAAATATTCTGGAATGGCTTTGTATTTACAACAACTGTTCATGGTGCCTGTATCTACTTGTGCATCCAAGTCGTAAGCTTTATACCCTTCCGTTTTGATCTGGATAGGTACAACCATCCGATCTCCTAAACTCTTTTGTTCAGCGACTGGTTCTTCTGCTGTTTCTAGAGCTGGGGTAAAGATGTGAGCTTTTGTCATTGTTAGCTAGATATATTCAGAGTTCAATTCATCGAGCTGATGTAGAGATCCTTGTATACTTGTAGCTAAGTTAGCTAACTGTTCTCTCTCTCTTTTTACTTTGTTTTCAAAGAAAACAATTTTTCTGAGAAGATCCGTCTCACTTGGATCTGACCCTTCATATGTAGGGACACACTGTGAAGGTTCTGGCAATTTTTTGTCAACTCATCAATCTTTTCTTGTAGTCATCTTCTGATTATGACCAGGCCTGGAGAAAGACTAGCCTTTTTTTCTTCTAACTCTTCTATCTGACTTTTGAGAGAAGCAAAAGAAAACATAAAACAATTACTGATAAAGGTTTGGTCATCATCAGAGCTATCCGAAGAATTAATGGAAAGCATATGGAGATCTAACTCATCAGAACTAGAATTATATTCAGAGTCATCTGCAGACTCATGAATGGAGAATCCTTCATCTTCTGATTGTAAATCGGGGACTACATCCCACTCAGCAGGATTGTACTCTGCTGTAAAAATCTCAGAGATTTTATTCTGAAACTTTGTCTTCTTCTCTGGACACTTGTTTTCCCAATGGCCTTGGTTGCCACAGATGTAACAGGTAGACTTTCGAAGCGGCTGGGTCCTTTTCTTAAAGACAAAACTATTCTTTGTAAAAAAATGTTTCTTCGGATATTTCTAGATTCTTTTTGAGGAAGACCGGAATCTGGGATGGGATTGAGGACCGGATTCACTACACTTTTTGGAATGGCAGGTGCATACAGATGTTTTATGTGGATGAGGCTTGAAACAACCATAATTGGCAGTTTCACGAAATTGTTGACAGGCTGACTAAGAAACAAAAATTTGTTTTTTGAGATTTTTCTGTGTCTTCATGGCGACACATTCTTTTTGGAGGGCTATGAGCACATGCTGATGTAAACCAGCAAGAGATAACTCTTCAATCTTGACTTGATGATCTGACAAATAGGTATTTACAAGAACTGGGATTTTGTCGGGAAGAGAGGCAAGATAATGGCGAAGGTAGGCAACATTCTGATGATCTGTAATTTTGTACAACATGGTCTGCATCATACAAAAATATTCTTGAAGGAGATTGATATCACATAATTTCTGGGACATGTACAATTGAGTAGTATGAGATGCATCAGGAGGTAATGCACCAAGAAATTCATGAGCAAGGGCTTGAAACAAAGCTTCTAAAGGATCATCATTCTCTAGTAAATGTTCTTTTTCTTCTTCTGAAAGTTTTTCCCACCATAGCTTTGCTATTCCTGTAAATGCCCAAGTAAGTTGCGTAGCTATATATTTCCAGGATGCTTTAGTTTCTGCTTTTCTCTGGAATGCCCATCCATTGATCTTTTGGAACAGATTTAAAATCTGATCATTTTCCAAGCAATCAAAATTAATAATCAGTGTGTTACAAAAGCCTTTGGACAGATCTTTGGAATCAATCTTGATATCTACATTTTTTAATTCATTTGTCCATTTGCTGAATGGACTGTGAAACTTATTGTGGCAGACATCTTGACTTGAAACTCTTCTAGCTTGATTTTGGAAGAAATGTGACTTAGCTCTGTTTCTTTTTGGGTTACTAGAGGCTTCACCTATCTCAGAATCCATAGATATAGCGGAGGATTCCATTTTAATGTCATGGCAACCAAGTGAGAGAACTCTTTGTTTCAACAATTCATACTTTTCTCTAGCCAATTCAGCACCATGCTGAATACTTTGTAGTCTATGTGGACTTAACTGTTTCAGGAATTTCTGGGGGCTTGAGCTACAAGAATGATATTTGAACTTATATCCTTCTTCATTGATTTGACCATAGTCAGGAGGAGAAGAAGGAGCTGGAAGTGATGACTGTAGATTTTCTACATATCTTGTAATAACATCGAGACCAACTTCAATATCTGACAGCCTAGTTGTCTCCTCTTTTTGGTTCTCAACCAAAGAGTCAACAGTATCCGAAATATGATTTAAAGATCCATGCAGAGTCTGTAGATGAGCCTTGAGCTCAAGAACATCTCTAGCAACATCATCCAAGTTTTGAGCTATACATACAGTCTGGAAGTGAGCATAATTCTGTAATTGGATTTTTTTCTGCAGGTTTAGGATCATTTGGGCTTCTCAAATTAACAAATTGAAAATCTGACTATAAACTACCATCCTTAAAAGAAGGACTGGAATTGCCAGAATTTAATCTTCTTGCTGAAATATGGGACAAGTTTCTAGATTTTTCTCGAGGGAGAGACAAACTTTTAATATCTTGAAACAAAGAAGAACAATCAGGACAATCAGTATGCTGACCTTTATGATCAATAGAGGATGAGGATGAATAGGGTGAATTAATAGACTGAAATGTTTTTTGTTTTTGTGGGGTATGTTTTTCTTTACAAAATTTGCAGGATGCAGAAGGAAACTGACTGTGGTTAACCATATGTTGGTGTAGCTGAGAACCATACGGTTGCATATGTGCAAATTAACATAATGGGGTTTTTGGCTTGCGGGGTAAATACTGAGAATGAGAAATAGATCTACTAATTGAAGGTGATGGTGGAGGAAATGCAGGAGCAAATCTAAGAAAAGTGTTACCATCGGGTTGCTGGACAACACGAAGTTGTTTGGAGGAAGCATCATGGAGTTCTGGATATCTCTGAGAAAGTGGTTGGTATGTGTTACTCCATCCTTCAGGTAAGGTTACCTGAGACAATCCGAGTTGGAGGGGAGTAGTGTTTCCCATACCAACAACAACTCCTTCATGTAATGCTCTTTTCTGCAATTTGGGATTAATTGCAGGCATGGTAGTTGACACAAAACGAATACAAATGGAACAATGCAACTGAGTGATCTGAGATTGTGGAGCAACATCGAAGCCTGAAAACTGGATATAGGCTTGCAAAAACTCATTAATATATGGATCTGTAAGAGAAACTTGATATCGGGGAACAAGAGATGACCATGCAGGGTCATTGTTCAGAGGGCTCTGAAATCCTCCTAACAAAGCATCTTCAAACTTGTTAAGACGTGAATCTAAAACACATGATAAACAAGAAGTATTCAATCCGGAACGGACAAGAGGATTGATACGAAACTGTACTAACCCAATATGGATATATTTATATTCATGTTCCAATCCCCAAGCAATATCTTCAGATATGATTAACAGCGTCTGGTAGACGGACTGACCAACAGATATGGGTATATTCACAGAAGTGAAACGAAACAGCTGAGCAGCACGAAACTTAAACATAGGAAGATCATATATTTTATCAACATCAATATCAGGCAAAGACCAGTTTGGTTGAGGCTCATATTCTTGAGATACGGCACGAGTATCATATAGAGTATTGAAATCAGTTCTGTTTAAATATTTGTTTAACCATGACCATGGTTTAGTATGTTTCTCTTTTCTAGAAGAAGCAGATTCAGGGAAGTAAAAGCTGCTATTTCAAGAATCCATAATGGAAGAGATAAATTCAAATTATGAACCAGGATAAATGTAGCACGATGCTTGGAGGAGAAAGCCTGAGTACCCTTGATGGTTTACAGTGCCGAGAGGGTGAATGCTTATACCAACGATGCGCTAATTACCAGTCTTTGAATATAATAACTCTTCCCACCTCAAAAGGGAATGAAGTGTAACAGAGATGCATAAGATGTCAAATGGTGGATCATGATCACATATCAACAATAAACTGAAAATACTAAAATATGTTCCTAATAGAATGATAGAAAATCACATCAAATGATTAGAATAAATGTATCTCATGAGATGAATCATCATGACTCTTGAGGCATCTAGATACTAGATAGTACAATGATAAATAATAGGAATCATCGATCCCCTCTACCCTGTTTACCGACAAGGGGCACCACTCTTCCTCTATAAGTACTAGGTGGTCCTGTAGGTGCTCTGGACGAGACTGGGGTCAAATTGGAAGCTCCAACTGTTCGGGCTATTGTGGAAGGTAATGGGGATGAGGTGGAAGCCAATGTGAGTTGTGTCCTCCCATAACTGCATATCATAAAAATCATTGCCTGTATTGGGAACCTATTCATCAATAGCACCCTTTGCCCCCCTCCTCTAGGATCTAGCCCTTGCCAGACCTTGAATCTTGAAGTTGATCATCGATGGACATTAGTCAACACTACAATTTTGATGAAACTTCCTAAGCCAACCATTAGAATAAGGTAGAAAAAGCTTCCCATGCTTAATAAGTGATTTTGCTTGAGTGAAGGGTACATTTTTATTAAGGTCATGACAAAGAAGTTGAACAATCGGCACCACCAACATCAAGGTACATAGAGGGGTTGATGTGCTTGATTAAATGGCAATCCCATACCCTCAATCCTGAATTAAGTGATAGAATCTAGTGGAAACGTTACAATCCGGAAATCCAAAAAAATATTAAGTCTATTGAATTCTAAATGGGATCTAAAATTCTACTTTTTGCATATGAAGTCTGATTAGGTTGGAACCACTATCAAGCATCCTGAAACAATTAATGGTAATGTTAAAAATTTAAGTAAAAGGACAGAAAATTAAAGATAATGAGAATGTTGTAAGACAAAATGAAAGACAATACTCATAGAATGGTAAAACTCTCATTACTTTATTCACACAAAGAGTACCATTATATAGTACTTTGAAATATGCCACCTCAGTGAGAGATATTCTCTAGACCCCAACACCTTGCATGGTGACTAGGCTAGGAAATATTCTCCAAATCATTTAGACTTATCTAGGATAAATTACTATTATCCTAAATAGTAATTACAATAATGGTGACAATATTAAATTGTGATTGTTATGTTAAGCCATAAGGCTAACAACCCCCCTCTTAATCACAAGTTTATGTATCTATATCAACTAAGCAATAAACACTAATGCTGAAGTTGATATGATGGATCTTTCATAATCCTTCCTCTATGCTTCAATGAAAAATTTGCCTGAGAAACCGTCAAATCTGGATTCTGAACGGTTCATCTGAAATGAACTTGAAGAGAGCTGAATTTCTAGAGTGAACAGCTGCCATGTCTGAACTTTCCCTGTCTACTTGATAATTTCATCATTTACCAAGTGATTTAGCTAGAAGAGGCTAGCATCTTCTGCTAATTGGTGAAGATCACCATGCTACAAACAATGAAGTGCTCTCTGAAATCAACATTGTTATGCATCAATTAACATCTCAATGCATCATGTATTTGAGTCTACCATCCATAGAATTTTGTTTTCCATTAGTCTGCCATGTACAAACTATTTTGAGTTTTCCATCTGCAAACTGTAGTTCTTCATCTGCAATTTTGGAGTTCGCCACCTGCAAACTTTTGTTTCCTTTGGACATTTTGAAAATTTTGGAGTCTGCCATCTACAGACTATTTGAGTTTCCCATTTTGATATTTGGAGTCTGCCATCTACAAACTTTTGTTTTGTTGTTCAAACTTGAAGTCTGACAACCATCATCAATATTCCCCCCTTTGTCAGTTGAAAGGTGAGAAGCTATGGGTTTTCATGTGGTTTACCCTTAACCATTTCATCATTGTACCATATCTACTCCCCCTTTAAAAAAAAGAGTATTTTGTAAATGTACCCCCCCCCCCTTAAGATGCAAGAGAGTACCATTTAGATTTCAACTCAAACTGGGCATGTGGAAACATCCACATGTTATCCAATCTCGTGAGGGCCATGCTCAAAAGCTACGCCATAAGGGGACCACTGGAGTTATATTCTATCATGTACAAAAAAAGACTATGTGCTACAAGATGAGTCTTTACTCGAGATTGCATTCTTCGGTAAGACTTATACAATTTCTTTGTTCTCGATGTTCATTCCCAAGGATTGATCCACCCATAGTGAATCTTTAATCTTGTAGGCTTGTTTCTCTTGGAACATTTTTCTGATGAATGATTCTTCTTGACACAATGTTGACAAGGATGGAGATCAAAACAATTTGTCTCCAAATGACCAACTTGATGACAATGTTGGCATTCAGGAATTTCTTCCATGTGATTTTCATCAACTTGTTGATTATCTTCTTCATGGAATTTTTGATTTGATTCTTAAAATTTACCCCTTGCTCTACCGAAGTACTCCATCACTTTGTGATGTGAAGAAAAGATACTCTTGGTTTTAGTTTAGCTAATCATCTACTTTCAACTTTTAATAAAACGAACCAACGTTCCAAACCCAAAGTATGCTCTTGACCACAGCTGCCTAGTTTGTACAGTTGGATCAATCAGAAACGGGTGTAAGGCACTTCGCTTAATAGGAAAATCCAAACTTATTTACCTTTGTGGATTCGGGAGGTTGCATGGGTGTACACTATAGAGTCAGCGAGATACTTTAAGAAGGTTCATCCTCGCCTAGTTAGACACTCAGTTAAGTCGCTAAAGCACTCAGTCCAAGAAGTTAGATCTGGTTGGGCCAAACCAAGAATTAACCCAATCATTTAATACTCATCTAATCATTTTAAAATGAACCAACAAGCCTCTTGCAATACTTTCACAATCCTACACAGCAACAATCGCATGTATATATCTCTCGGCACTAGTCTATTCATCTTTTATCTTTAATTATATATTGTCGTGAAGTTTCATTTATCATGTGTGGTGTTGATTAAGTAAAATTGCAAATGATGCTATGTTGTGCTATTTTTTTCATCTCATCATAATTAACTCCTAGAATAGACTTTTTCACTTGCATTTTAGTTTAAAAGCCTTAGTTTATTTTTATACAGACCACCCCCCTTGGCTTCGCTAGGAGTAAGCCCAGAAAAAGGAGTCGAGTAATCAGGTGACAGCACATGACTCTCACTTGCACCCAAGGACACATCGAGTGGCTTGAAGGTTTTCTGCCGCGTCCACCCCAGGTGTGTATTAGAAGGAAACATGCAGGAGAAGATGTGTATGGGGGATCTCATCATTGTCTGTAATGTCCTCTTCTACTTAAGCACCAGGGATCATCCTGCTAACCTATCTAAATCCCATAGGTTCAAGCAAGTACTGAAATTCAAGAAATTGACTACGGACTAATACCATTCGGAACAAAAGAAGATCAGTGTTATGAGGTCATCAGTAGATAAAAGAGGGCCACAGGAACTAGGAGCAACTTACATGCATTACATGCGGTCCATATTTCATGATGCATCCACAAAAACACCTTAATTACGCCGGCATGCATACAAGAACCATTGCATGCAACTCAACTGAAAAATAGAAGAGAAAAGCGACTTATTGCATGCAAAATGTTAAGATTCAATATGCTAAGATAGATAACGTCAGTATTCAATTCAATTTCACAACAATAGCATATACAGGATCATTGAAAGAAACACAATCACAAAATAGACACAGATTTATCCTGGAAAACCATCTAGGGGAAGAAAACCCAGCAAAACTTCCTCAATATAGATGATCAAAAGTACAAAGACAAAACCCCAAACAAGTGCTCCTTCTCCTTGCAGATATCTCTCTCTCTCTCTCTCCTATGCGAATTACACAAGTGTGTGTGTCCAAATGAGGAGCACATCACTCCTATTTATAATTTATCTTCCGCTTGACTTTTTCACTAACTAGGTCGGCCCCAACAAACTTAACTGGGCCGACTTACCTATGAAGACTCAAAACAATAAAATATTACTTTCTGGAGGGTTCTCTTGACCCGACTTACAAAGGAGGTTTTACCTCATGAATCTATGATGACCAAATACAATAATAACATCCCAACGGAGGAATAAAAAAACATTTCCGAATAAATTACAATAATAAAATACAATAGAATATTCTTCGAAGTTACAATATTTCAACACTCCCTCTTAATGAGAAGGATATTCTACTGACAACAGCAACATCAATTGTAGGAGCAAGGAGAGAGAGCATCATCAACAACATCAAGGTGATACATCTATAAATCATCGGAATTTTTCTTCAACAATATCAGCAACTGGAACAGTTACTGGAACATCTTCAACATCTTCAGTACTAGCATCATCTTCTACAACACTGATTCTTCATCTTTTGCAGCACTTGATTGCTTGATCGTCTACATCAACACTTGATCTTTTGATCAGCACCAACTCTTGATCTTTCGATCAGCAACAACATCATCTGCAGCAACATAACCTGCAACACACATGATCCAATTATGGGATGATCAATCCCTCTCACTTTAGGACATAATTCCAAAGATGATGCAATCCTAACCAAATCACAGAGACAAAAGTTTGAGGATAACTTTAGGATTAATATCCAAGGATCATACAATCCCAACCACATCATGGAGACAAAAGTCTGTGGATCACTTTAGGACTAATGTTCAGGGATGATACAATCCAACCACACAACGGAGACAAACGGCTGCGGATCACTTTAGGACTAATGTCCAGGGATGATACAATCCCAACCACATCACGGAGACAAAAGTCTACGGATCACTTTAGAACTAATTCCCAGGGATGATACAATCCCAACCACATCACGAAGATTCTGCAGATCACTTTAGGACTAATGTCCAGGGATGATACAATCCCAACCACATCATGGAGACAAAAGTATACGGATCACTTTAGGACTAATGTCTAGGGATGATACAATCCCAACCACATCACGGAGACAAAAGTCTACAGAATCACTTTAGGACTAATGTCCAGGGATGATACAATCCCACTGCAACATCATCATCACTGCAACTACATCACGGAGACAAAAGTCTGCAAATCACTTTAGAACTAATGTCGAGGGATGATACAATCCCACTGCAACATCATCATCACTGCTCCCACTTTCGAGGAAGGTCCTTTCGAACCACAACAAGCTTGTCACGGAAGTACTCAAACTTCACTCGAGACAGATGCTTAGTCAACACATCAGCAACTTGCTCATCAGTGCTCACATACTGGAGCTTTATAGCTTGCTTCTGTACCATATCCCGTATGTAAAAATACCGGATTTCTATGTGCTTTTGACTTGTCATGGAACACTGGGTTCTCCGTCATCTTTATACAAATATGGTTGTCACATAGAATCACCGTGGTATCCAACTCTAGGTCAAATAGACCGGACATCAAGTTTTGAACCCATTTGGCTTCACAACTAGCAGAACAAGCTGCTATATACTCTACTTCAGCTGTGCTGAGAGCAACACTGGACTGCTTCCTACTAAACCATGAGATCATGGCGGATCCCAGACAATAACATCCACCTGAGGCACTCTTCCTGTTTGAGACACTTCCAACCCAATCTGCATACAATCTGTAGTCATGATCTCCAACATAGTATAGATCAAAGTCTACCGTACCTTTCAGGTACCTCATCACATGCTTTGCAGCTACCAAGTGAACATGTCTAGGCTCAACTAGATATTGACTCAGGGTGTGCATAGCAAATCATATATCTGGCCTGGTATTCGTCAGATACATCAACGACCCAATAATTTGTCTGTACTGAGTCGCATCCACTAACTCTGACGATTCATCAGCTAACAACTTCAGGTTGGTATCCATGGGTGTGGCCATGGCTTTACATTCCAACATATCAAATCTTTTTAGGATTTCCACAGCATACTTTCCCTGGTTGAGAAAGATTCCTTCTAGGCTCTACCATACTTTAAGACCTAGAAAATAGTGAATCAATCCAAGGTCTTTCATCTCAAATTCTTCAGCGAGCTTCTTCTTGCACTCTACAATATGTGTCTCATTTCCTGTCAGAAATAAATCATCCACATACAATAGTAATATGTCAGGTTCATCATCCATAAACTTAAAGTAAAGGTTAGGGTCATCTTTATTTTATTTTTTTGGTAAAGCCAAAGCTCGTCAAAAAGCTATCTATCCTTTTGTACCAAGCTCTAGGAGCTTGCTTCAATCCATACAGAGTCTTCTTCAACTTGCACACGTGAGTCCGCCCATCTTCAACTTCAAATCCATGTGGTCTTTCTATGTACACTTCTTCCTCAATCCATTCAGGAAAGTTGTCTTCACATCCATCTAGTGTAAACTCCACTTCATCATGGATGCAAGTGCCATGATGGTTCTAAGGGAAGTGTACCTTGCTGTTGGTGCAAATGTCTCTTCATAATCCATTCCCTCTTTCTGAGAGAATCCTCTAGCCACAAACCTTGCCTTTTATTTCTCAATACTTCCATCAGCTGCATGCTTTATCTTGTAGATCCACTTGGAAGATACCACACTTTTTCCTTTTGGTTTGGGAACTATATCCCAAACATCATTCTTCATTATTGATTGGTATTCTTCCGTCATTGCTTCTACCCATTCTTTCTTCTGTATAGCTTCTTCATAACTCGTAGGTTCTTGATCTACAAGATCACACATCAAAGCCACATAACTAGAAAATGGCTTTGGCCTCTTGCTTTTTCTTATGGATCCTGCTGGAGCTCCATACTTCTCAGCTTCTTGAATAAGTTCTTGAGCCCAAGCTGGTTGCTCGATATCTTGATCACACCATGAGTCTGGCATCTCGTCATAGCCGACTTCCTCTACTTTATTTCATAAGTCTTTTATAGTTGAACCATTGTCACTTGTTCTACGGAACAAGTCTCATCATTCTTCATTTGTAGGTGATCGTTGTACAATACTTCCTACGAGTCAGATTCAATAGCATGGTTAGAAACATCTCATAGTTTCCAAATATATGCATAAAACCATAAGTCACACTATCTTAGCCAATGCTACAACATTCATCCATATCCCATATTCGTATGGTAACTTTCTAGATGCCTCTCATCTCTACCAGGACATTATTAAGAGTGTGCACTACTCCCAATATGTCAGCAAAGAGGTTTCACTCTAGAAAAGTAGCAATGGAATGTTGTATAGTACCATAGGCTACTTACCCATCACATGCATGACACTGAAAACATCCTAACACACATCCTAAATAAATGTGTATACAATTGGATACTATCATTTAAACAATGTGATAGAAATGACAATTCAAATACTTATCTTTGTTTGTTTGGTAGGATCTCTTTTGATCCTAGTCTCCTTGCAGGTATTACTGGAATGTTTGATGGTGAACTCTACTCCATCATCAAGCTTGTATTTTTCTTATCCTATTCTCCTAGTGATCCTTTCTGAGGGGATTCCTTTTCTTCTAAACTGGAGAGAGTCTTGTTCTGACCTGTCATGTGCTTTGAAGCACCACTATCACAAGACATATTCTTCGACTTCTTCCTTTGCTTGCTTCCTAGGAGTTTCTTCATCTTATGATTCTTCTTCATCTTCATCTTCAGATAGGTGTGCATGATGTCTTTTTTTGTTGTTCCTCTTCTTGTATTCTTCTTTCTTCAATGGACAATTTATGGCAATGTGTCCTAGCCTGTCACAATTGAAACATTGAAAGTTGGGGTAGTTTCTTCGTGGATTGTTTCCTCTTGTCCTTTGGAACTTCTTCGGAGGTTGAGACTCCTTGTAGCTTTCCTTCTTGAAGTTAGATTGAATTCTTCCTCTCTTGGTATGGGTGTCTAGGGCTTGATCATCTTCTTTAATTAGAGCTTCTCTATTGGCTACTCTAGCCTCGTCTTGGATGCAATCTTCCCATACAATGTCAAATTTCATGCTTTCCTTTCTGGCACACATAGTCTGGATGAATGAATCCCAAGGTCTAGTGAGACCATTGAGAGCAATGATAACTAGCTCATCTTCATCAAGGGAGTCTCCAATGGCTTCTAGTTTCTCGTTGAACTAGGAGACCCTTGTGAAGTAGTCTCAGATGGATTCTCCTTGACACATCTTGGTACTCTTTAATTCAGTTCTTAAATTCATCTTCCTATTTCTGTTCTTTCCTTCATACATTCTGGTTAGGGCATCATACATCTCCTTCGAGGTCTTCTTAGATGACACTTGAGGAATCAAGTGGTCTTTGATAGAATCAACAATGATCCTCTTTGCCCTAATCAGGTCCTTGTGCTTCTCCTTAGCTTCATCCTCTTTAGGTTCTGCAATTTCTTCCTTGATGTATTTGGCAAGATCATTCTCTTCAAGAATGAGGCCAATCCTATATTTCCATGCTCGGAAATTATCTATTCCTTCTAGCTTATCCTCAAGCTTAGTGCTTGGGGCCATCTTATCCAGGAGGTCGCCAAAAAAAAAATTTCTCAAAATGCAAAACTGACCTTACCAGGAGATGCGCTTGACTGAGGCGAATAGACTGGTACACTTGGTTTCTGGAGATTCCAAATTTTCACCTCTCAAAATTGACTTGTGAATTTTGGATCTGCAATTTTCTGGTTTTCTGGTTTTTCTGGTCCAGATTCAAAACTAGGGTTTGACTTTCCCGGAGTTTCACCCACTCAAAAATATCGATCTTGGTCTCAAAATTTTGCACTTGGAGAGGCACACCTTTCTATGCTGATAGCACTCAAAAATTCCACTTCTGTGAAAAGCCCTAATTTTTCACTTCCAAAGAGAGAGAATTTCACCTTGTGAAAGTTGTCCTATTCAGGCTAGCTTTCATACCATGTTAAGATTTAATATGCTAAGATAGATAACATCAGTATTCAATTCAATTTCAAAACAATAGCATATACAAGATCACTGAAAGAAACACAATCACAAGATAGACACAGATTTATCCTAGGAAACCCTCTAGGGGAAGAAAACCCGGCAAAACTTCCTCACTATAGATGATCAAAAGTACAAAGACAAAATCCCAAACAAGTGCTCCTTCTCCTTGCAGAAAGCTCTCTCTCTCTCTCCTGTGTGAATTACACAAGTGAGTGTGTGTGTCCAAATGCGGAGCACATCACTCTTATTTATACTTTATCTTCCACTTGACTTTTTCACTAACTAGGTCGGCCCCAACAAACTTAACTGGGCCGACTTACCTAGGAAGACTCAAAACAATATAATATTAGTTTCTGGAGGGTTCTATCGACCCGACTTACAAAGGAGGTTTTAACTCATGACTCTATGATGACCAAATACAATAATAACATCCCGACGGAGGAATAAAACATCTCCGAATAAATTATAATAATAAAATACAATAGAATATTCTTTGAAGTTACAATATTTCAACACAAAAGCTAAGGTATGCAGTGTCAAAGTGATAAAAGAAGGAAAAAGCGAATGGCTAGGTTTGCTAAGTTTATTATTCATCATTGAGATTCAAGTTGAGAGCTCTGTAACCAGATTTAGGGTTGAGGGCACATCCCTCATCCATTTAGTGTATTTCAACAATGAAATCTATCTTCCTTAGTCACTTCCAGGGTTGGATCATACCGGTCCATCATTGTTATTCATTGGTACATCAATCTTCAACATTCTTCAGGTTCAAAGCTACATATTGGATCAAGAGAACTCGCCGTCTTGCATGGGCGAATTGGATAAGTCAGAAGATCTTCATATATTGACCAACAACTACTATTTGGTCTGCATGTCTATTCCATCCTTCCTAGAGGGTCATTATTAGCCTAGTTATTGAATACAAGGTTCTACTTCGGCTTCTGGAGAGAGTTATCATCAATTCAAATATCAAAAGGGCGCCTTTCCTTGCATGTGAAACTTTCCTTGAGGACATTCACACTTTATGACCTAGACCTATTGCATGGCTCGCATGCAGCTTCCATACTAATCAGAGGGCCATTATAACCCTAGTGCATACCTTCTTGGAGCTATCTCACAGATATGGAGCATTTATTATACATTTTGAAGACTAGAGAAGGCGCCATCCTTGCATGGCGAATTGTCTGAAAGAGGACCACTCATATCTTGGTCGATTCGCAGTGCATGACTTGCATGTTTGCATTATATTGTTCTACAGCTCAAGCATAGGCCATTGGTACATACATGCATCATTTCTAGTTTGATCTTCTTGCATATTTGATTACTTGGGTTTTTAGGGTTTATACAACCCATGCATTTTTGCATGCATTGTCATGCTATCATAGTTTTATACATGCATTCATATTTTCTTTAAGTATTGCGTAACAAGACCTCAAGGAAAACAACAACCACATCAGAAACTCTACAAAAAGACAAAAAATATCAGTTGGGATACTACATTGTCAATCTTAAGTCATTGTTTAGACTGTAGAGGGTGGGAGATTTTTTGGCTTGATTCGAATGATTTGTCTGGAGGTGTTCTTACAAGTTGGAAGATTGATTGTTCTTTACATAACAGTTTCTCTGTTCACTCAAGTTTATGTACAATATTTTAGTGTGAGGAACTCAGTCAACAAGTCTCCCTCCTTTACATATATGGTCCATGAGTCCATACGATCAAAAGCAACCATTTTGGGACAATTTTTTCCCTCTCATTTCCCCAGTATATGACTGTGATTATTGGAGGGGATATTAACTTTACATTAAGTAGGAGTGATATTTGGGTCTCCGCAGTGCGGGTGGATATAGCTTCAGATAATTTCTAGCATCAAATCTGAGAGGCTAGTTTGGTTGACGTCGAGCCTATAAAGATGAAACCGACCTGGTAAAATAAGACATTCAACTTGGCTAGTGTGTCAAACAGGTTGGAGCTTTCTCTTGGTTTGAGAGTGTTAACTCCAAAGTTGCATATATCATGTCAGCAAATATATTGTCGAGGGTCCGGAATGTAAATTATCGACAATATTAGCAAAAATATCGAAATAAACGACATGTCGTGAAACCTCAAAAAAATACAAATGTAACCATTTTTTTCAATTTGTTAACATCTAAAGCAACAACGACATCAAATAAAGACGTTGCTACATAAAGCTTTTCAGGAGAAATTATGATAGTGAAAGCAGACTTTACTGGAATGGAAGTCACAGTTCCTTGGACTGTGAAATCAACTGAATCTTCTCAAACTGACATTGGCAGGTGTTTCTTGACAAAATCTTGTCCTAGTAATATGTCAGCTCCTATGTGTAAACAATATAAAGTAACATATGTTTTGATTTTTCCTAACAAAATAGGAAAATTTGGAGCAATAAAATTTACCTTGATGAGTTCTTTGTTAACTGCTCTGAAGTGAATTGAGATAGGCTGCCAAAAATATTCTGGAATGGCTTTGTATTTACAACAACTGTTCATGGCGCCTGTATCTACATGTGCATCCAAGTCGTAAGCTTTATACCCTTTCGTTTTGATCTGGATAGGTACAACCATCCGATCTCCTAAACTCTTTTGTTCAGGGACTGGTTCTTCTGCTGTTTCTGGAGCTGGGGTGAAGATGTGAGCTTTTCTCATTGTTAGATAGATATATTCAGAGTTCAATTCATCGAGCTGATGTAGAGATCTTTGTATACTTGTAGCTAAGTTAGCTAACTGTTCTCTCTCTCTTTTTGCTTTGTTTTCAAAGAAAACAATTTTTCTGAGAAGATCCACCTCGCTTGGATCTGACCCTTCATATGTAGGGACACACTGTGAAGGTTCTGGCAATTTTTTGTCAACTCATCAATCTTTTCTTGTAGTCTTCTTCTGATTATGACCAGGCTTGGAGAAAGACTAGCCTTTTTTTCTTCTAACTCTTCTATCTGATTTTTGAGAGAAGCAAAAGAAAACATAAAACAATTACTAATAAAGGTTTGGTCATCATCAGAGCTATCCGAAGAATTAATGGAAAGCATATGGAGATCTAACTCATCAGAACTAGAATTATATTCAGAGTCATCTACAGACTCATGAATGGAGAATCCTTCATCTTCTGATTGTAACTCGGGGACTACATCCCACTCAACAGGATTGTACTCTGCTGTAAAAATCTCACAGATTTTATTCTGAAACTTTGTCTTCTTCTCTGGACACTTGTTTTCCCAATGGCCTTGCTTGCCACATATGTAACAGGTAGACTTTCGAAGCGGTTGGGTCCTTTTCTTAAAGACAAACCTATTCTTTGTAAAAAAATGTTTCTTCGGATACTTCGAGATTCTTTTTGAGGAAGACCGGAATCTGGGATGGGATCAAGAACTGGATTCACCAGCCTTTTTGGAATGGCAGGTGCATGCAGATGTTTTATGTGGACGAGGCTTGAAACAACCATAATTGGAAGTTTCATGAAATTGCTGACAGGCTGACTGAGAAACAAAAATTTGTTTTTTGAGATTTTTCTGTGTCTTCATGGCGACACATTCTTTTTGGAGGGCTATGAGCACATGTTGATGTAAACCAGAAAGAGATAATTCTTCAACCTTGACTTGATGATCTGACAAATAGGTATTTACAACAACTGGGATTTTTCCGAGAAGAGAGGCAAGATAATGGCAAAGGTAGGCAACATTCTGATGATATGTAATTTTGTACAACATGGTCTGCATCGTACAAAAATATTCTTGAAGGAGATTGATATCACATAATTTCTGGGACATGTACAATTGAGTAGTATGAGATGCATCAGGAGGTAATGCACCAAGAATTTCATGAGCAAGGGCTTGAAACAAAGATTCTAAAGGATCATCATTCTCTAGTAAATGTTCTTTTTCTTCTTCTGAAAGTTTTTCCCACCATAGCTTTGCTATTCCTGTAAATTCCCAAGTAAGCTGCGTAGCTATATCTTTCCAGGATGCTTTAGTTTCTGCTTTTCTCTGGAATGCCCATGCATTGATCTTTTGGAACAGATTTAGAATCTGATCATTTTCCAAGCAATCAAAATTAATAATCAGTGTGTTACCAAATCCTTTGGACAGATCTTTGGAATCAATCTTGATATCTACATTTTTTAATTCATTTGTCCATTTGCTGAATGGACTGCGAAACTTATTGTGGCAGACATCTTGACCTAAAACTCTTCTAGCTTGATTTTGGAAGAAATGTGACTTAGCTCTGTTTCTTTTTGGGTTGCTAGAGGCTTCACCTATCTCAGAATCCATAAAGATAGTGGAGGATTCCATTTTAATGTCATGGAAACCAAGTGAGAGAACTCTTTGTTTCAACAATTCATACTTTTCTCTAGCCAATTCAGCACCATGCTGAATACTTTGTAGTCTATGTGGACTTAACTGTTTCAGGAATTTCTGGGGGCTTGAGCTACCAGAATGATATTTGAACTTATAGCCTTCTTGGTTGATTTGACTATAGTCAGGAGGAGAAGAAGGAGTTGGAAGTGATGATTGTAGATTTTCTACATATCTTGTAATAACATCAAGACCAACTTCAATATCTGACAGCCTAGTTGTCTCCTCTTTTTGGTTCTCAACCAAAGAGTCAACAGTATCCAAAATATGATTTAAAGATCCATGCAGTGTCTGTAGATGATCCTTGAGCTCAAGAACATCTCTAGCAACATCATCCAAGTTTTGAGCTATACATATAGACTGGAAGTTAGTATAATTTTGTAACTGGATTTGTTCTGTAGGTTTAGGATCATTCAGGCTTCTCAAATTAACAAATTGAAAATTTGACTGTAAACTACCATCCTTAAAAGAAGGACTGGAATTGCCAGAATCTAATCTTCTTGCTGAAATCTAGGACAAGTTTCCAAATTTTTCTCGAGGGAGAGAGAAAATTTTAATATCTTGAAACAAAGAAGAACAATCAGGACAATTAGTATGCCGACCTTTATGATCAACAGAGGATGAGGATGAAGAGGGTGAATTAATAGACTGAAATGTTTTTTGATTTTGTGGGGTATGTTTTTCTTTACAAAATTTGCAGGATGCAGAAGGAAACTGACTATGGTTAACCATATGTTGGTGTAGCTGAGAACCATATGGTTGCATATGTGCAGATGAACATAATGGGGTTTTTGGTCTGCGGGGTAAATACTGAGAATGGGAAACAGATCTACTAATTGAAGGTGATGGTGGAGGAAATGCAGGAGCAAATCTAAGAAAAGTGTTACCATCAGGATGCTGGACAACACGAAGTTGTTTGGAGGAAGCATCATGGAGTTCTGGATATCTCTGAGAAAGTGGTTGGTATGTGTTACTCCATCCTTCAGGTAAGGTTACTTGAGAAAATCCGAGTTGGAGGGGAGTAGTGTTTCCCGGACCAACAACAACTCCTTCATGTAATGCTCTTTTCTGCAATTTGGGATTAATTGCAGGCATGGTAGTTGACACAAAACGAATACAAATGGAACAATGCAATTGAGCGATCTGAGATTGTGGAGCAACATCAAAGCCTGAAAAATGGATATAGGCTTGCAAAAACTCATTAATATATTGATCTGTAAGAGAAACTTGATATCAGGGAACAAGAGATGACCATGCAGGGCCATTGTTCAAAGGGCTCTTAAATCCTCCTAACAAAGCATCTTCAAACTTGTTAAGACGTGAATCTAAAACACATGATAAACAAGAAGTATTCAATCCGAGACGAACAAGAGGATTGATACGAAACTGTACTAACCCAATATGGATATATTTATATTCATGTTCCAATCCCCAAGCAATATCTTCAGATTTGATTAACGGGATCTAGTATACGGACTGACCAACAGATATGGGTATATTCACAGAAGTGAAATGAAACAGCTGAGCAGCACGAAAATTAAACATAGGAAGATCATATATTTTATCAACATCAATATCAGGCAAAGACTAGTTTGGTTGAGGCTCATATTCTTAAGATATGACACGAGTATCATACAGAGTATTGAAATCAGTTCTGTTTAAATATTTGTTTAACCATGACCATGGCTTAGTATGTTTCTCTTTTATAGAAGAAGCAGATTCAGGGAAGTAAAAGCTGCTATTTGAAGAATCCATAATGGAAGAGATAAATTCAAAGTATGAACCTGGAGAAATGTAGTGCGATGCTTGGAGGAGAATGCCTGAGTACGCTTGATGGTTGACAGTGCCGAGCGGGTGAATGCGTATGCCAACGATGCGCTAATTACCAGTCTTTGAATATAATAACTCTTCCCACCTCAAAAGGGAATGAAGTGTAACAAAGATGCATAAGATGTCAAATGGTGGATCATGATCACATATCAACAATAAACTGAAAATACTAAAATATGTTCCTAATAGAATGATAGAAAATCACATCAAATGATTAGAATAAATGTATCTCATGAGATGAATCATCATGACTCTTGAGGCATCTAGATACTAGATAGTACAATGATAAATAATAGGAATCATCGATCCCCTCTACCCTATTTGCCGAGAAGGGGCACCACTCTTCCTCTAGAAGTACTAGGTGGTCCTGTAGGTGCTCTGGATGAGACTGGGATCAAATTGGAAGCTCCAACTATTCGGGCTATTGTGGAAGGTAATGGGGATGAGGTGGAAGCCAATGTGAGTTGTCTCCTCCCATAACTGAATATCATAAAAATCATTGCCTATATTGGGAACCTATTCATCAATAGCACCCTTTGCCCCCCTCCTCTAGGATTTAGCCCTTGTCAGACCTCGAATCTTGAAGTTGATCATCAATGGACATTAGTCAACACTACAATTTTGATGAAACTTCCTAACCCAACCATTAGAATAAGGTAGAAAAAGCTTCCCATGCTTAATAAGTGATTTTGCTTGAGTGAAGGGTACATTTTTATTAAGGTCATGACAAAGAAGTTGAACAATCGACACCACCAACATCAAGGTACATAGAGGGGTTGATGTGCTTGATTAAATGGAAATCCCATACCCTCAATCCTGAATTAAGTGATAGAATCTAGTGGAAACGTTACAATCCCGAAATCCAAAAAACTATTAAGTCTATTGAATTCTAAATGGGATCTAAAATTCTACTTTTTGCATATGAAGTCCGATGAGGTTGGAACCACTATCAAACATCCTGAAACAATTAATGGTAATGTTAAAAATTTAAGTAAAAGGACGTAAAATTAAAGATAATGAGAATGTTGTAAGACAAAATGAAAGACAATACTCATAGAATGGTAAAACTCTCATTACTTTATTCACACAAAGAGTACCATTATATAGTACTTTGAAATATGCCACCTTAGTGAGAGATATTCTCTAGACCCCAACACCTTGCATGGTGACTAGGCTAGGAAATATTCTCCAAATCATTTAGACTTATCTAGGATAAATGACTATTATCCTAAATAGTAATTACAATAATGGTGACAATATTAATTTGTGATTGTTATGTTAAGCCATAAGGCTAACAACCCCCCTCTCAATCACAAGTTTATGTATCTATATCAACTAAGCAATAAACACTAATGTTGAAGTTGACATGATGGATCTTTCATAAGCCTTCTTCTGTGCTTCAATGAAAAATCTGCCTGAGAAACCGTGAAATCTGGATTCTGAACGGTTCATCTGAAATGAACTTGAAGAGAGCTGAATTTCTAGAGTGAACAGCTGCCATGTCTAAACATTCCCTGTCTACTTGATAATTTCATCATTTACCAAGTGATTTAGCTAGAAGAGGCTGGCGTCTTCTGCTAATTGGTGAAGATCACCATGCTACAAACAATGAAGTGCTCTCTGAAATCAACATTGTTATGCATCAATTAACATCTCAATGCATCATGTATTTGAGTCTACCATCCATAGACTTTTGTTTTCCATTAGTCTGCCATGTACAGACTATTTTGAGTTTGCCATCTGCAAACTGTAGTTCTTCATCTGTAATTTTGGAGTTCGCCACCTGCAAACTTTTGTTTCCTTTTGACATTTTGAAAATTTTGAAGTCTGCCATCTACAAAGTATTTGAGTTTCCCATTTTGATATTTGGAGTCTGCCATCTACAAACTTTTGTTTTGTTGTTCAAACTTGAAGTCTGACAACCATCATCATTATTCCCCCCTTTGTCAGCTGAAAGGTGAGAAGCTATGGGTTTTCATGTGGTTTACCCTTAACCATTTCATCATTGTACCATATCTACTCCCCCTTTAAAAAAAAGAGTATTTTGTAAATGTACGCCCCCCCTCTTAATATGCAAGAGAGTACCATTTAGATTTCAACTCAAACTGGGCATGTGGAAACATCCACATGTTATCCAATCTCGTGAGGGCCATGCTCAAAAGCTACACCATAAGGGGACCACTGGAGTTATATTCTATCATGTACAAAAAAAGACTATGTGCTACAAGATGAGTCTTTACTCGAGATTGCATTCTTAGGTAAGACTTATACAATTTCTTTGTTGTTGATGTCCATTCCCAAGGATTGCTCCACCCATAGTGAAGCTTTAATCTTGTAGGCTTGTTTCTCTTCGAACATTTTTCTGATGAATGATTCTTCTTGCCACAATGTTGACAAGGATGGAGATCTAAACAATTTGTCTCCAAATGACCAACTTGATGACAATGTTGGCATTCAGGAATTTCTTCCATGTGATTTTCATCAACTTGTTGATTATCTTCTTCATGGAATTTTTGATTTGATTCTTCATTTATGAATCTTGCACTCACAAACTGAATTGGTTTGGAGTACTCTGGTATATGAAAAGTCACATCTTTTTCATATCCAAGTCCTTATCTTTGCTTGTTGTTTCTGATTTCTTCCCAAGGTCTGATTATGGGCTTGGAAAGATCATTTTGAAGCTGTTTCTTTGAAATGATTGGAAGTTGATTCTCTGCATGTTGCTGCACCATTGAAATGTTTTCTTCATTGAACTCAAAAGAAAACGCTTGAAAGATAGCTTCATATTCATTGGATACTACTTTTGCATTTTGCCCACTGAATTTATGTTGCACTCTTTGTTGATATGAAACATCATCATCACCATTATCATTATATAGAGGGTTGTGATGAAGAAAGACTTGTTTAGATTGTTGTTGATGCTGGAGCTGATTGAAATCATTATCTTCAAATTTGTTTAACAAGTATTCCTTCTCATCACTAGATAAGGAATCATCAGTCACACTCTTTGTTTCACAAACTTGTATTAGGTTATCTGTATTGCAAGTAACATCATTCATTTGCTTTTCAAGAATTTGTAGTTGAAGAAGTTTAATCACTTGCTCCTTCATTTCAAGTTGGTCTTGAAGTTCAACAACTTGATTTTCCAATTTTTCTAAGGATTCTTGAAGTTCTTTGATGTTTTGATGATCATTTTGAAGTTGCTTTCCTCCTTTACCCATTGTCACGCTCGCTTGAACTCGCTCACTTGAATTTGCTTGTTTTCACGCTCGCCTGAGTTTATTTCACGCTCACTTGATTATATGTCAATTTTAGGGTGTCGTGTACAAACGATCATGCACCCCAAAATGTGTTTTTACAATGATTGATGGACACAGAGAATGAAGGGTGTTGGGTTCAACCGAAAATGCACCCAAAATTCAACTTTGCTTGATTTCGAAAAAGATAAGTAAACTTACAAAAGGACTATTGCAAGTATACTGTTCAACTAATGTTTGATTTCAAAGTTGATTTGATCTTCAAATTTGAAAACTAGTTGCTCCTTAGATTGATGTGTCCATTTGATTTGTGTACCATAATTCCCTTTGTGGATGAGATTTGATGTTGTGGCAACTTGAATTATGTGGAGTGCTTGCTTGTCAAATTAAATGTGTCAAAACTAGACACGTATAACTATCTTCAAGCATCTGTAAGTATCATGTGACAAATACAATCACCATCACACGGGAGCACTATGTGTACCTTTGATCCCCTTATTCAAATTTCAGATCAAGAACACATCCAATACTAAAAATTTTATCTTTTATTAAGAGTTTTGATACATTTATCCTCACTCTCAGTACGTGAGAGTTTCTACTTTGATTTCACACATGCTTTCAAAAATCTTCAATCTCCTTTTACAAACTCAAAACTCTTCTTTTTGAAGTGAACTAAAAAACTTCAATAAATATTTCCTTATTGATATAAACTTATTACACTTGAAAGCTCTTTCAAAAACTTTTTACAGATATATCGTCACTTTTTATACTTTCATACCAATTTAGGTGCTCTTCATGTGCACATCACAAATCATGGTTCTTTTAAACTTTGTAACATTAAAAAATGGATCTTAAAAACCCAATTGAAGATTATGCTGACCCAATTGCAAATAAGCTAAATGGATGAAGAGGTCGCTGCCCTGGATGAAGTGAAGGTCGTTGCTGCTACAATCAAACCTTTTTCACAAGAAAGATATTGATGGATCGCTGCTTGGAGATCTCTGAATCGCTAGATTGAAATCTGGTGCACGATATATACTCTGTATCTGGATCGTTGTATCTGAATATCGCTTCTAAATGCGGAGCCATGTCGACTGAGAAATGGGGAACCGGATGGATTCTACGCTCAGGAGAATTTTGCAGACCTCTATGATTCATGTGGTTTTTTTTATGAGCAAATGAGATTCTGTGAAACATTTCACCCAAACAATGCTGGTTGGACGATTTGCAATACATGTCAAAATACTGTGCATTGTGGATGCATTGCTTCTGTCCATTTATTTACACATCTTGATGCTGGAGGTATTGAATGTATCAATTGTTTCAGGAAGAGAGCATCGAACCAGATTCAACAAATGACACCTATATTGTCTCTATCTCAGAAGTTTGCAAGTCTTCCTATAAAAAAATGTAGTGAGCATATTGGAGGCATTACTGTCCCAGCACAGTGGTCACAAGTTCCTATTTCAGGGGAATCTTCAGCTATTTCTGTCTAAGTCAGTGGTCACCAGGGGGAATAACGTTCACCAAATTCGGAGCTGTTGGAGAAGCCGACGCCTTTGGGGGACAAGAAAGATATCATAGCTTGGCTCCCATGTATTATCGTGGTGCTGCTGCAGCGATAATTGTTTATGACATCACAAATTCGGATTCTTTTAACCGAGCAAAGAATTGGATGCTAGAGCTTAAAAAACAAGGCAACACAGATTTGGAAACTTTTTCTCGATCCTCAATTGAAACCTGCAGATGTTGTAGATACCACAAAACAACAGTCTCCCCTTTTTTTTTTAAAAGAAAATTATAAACACGTACAAATCTCCTCTTGGAAACGATGCCAAATTTCTTTTCATACAACAAATTGATGGCAATTTCTCGCCCACACAGCAAACAATTATTCCACACAGAAACTTATATTACACAGAAAAAAATCAGAAATTCAAGACTCTCCTACGCTAGCCTATGTACAAGAACACATCATTGACTTGCCATCTTTACGATTTGTATGCATGCTGATGGTAATGCTGAGATCGCAGATGTAAAAGAAGATCGTTGTTGAACGCTACAAATTGCAATTTGCTGAGATTACAGATCAAATTGCAGATCGCAGATCAAGATCAATTTGATAGATCGTTGGCTGATGAATTGTTGATTGTTGTAGATCGCTGCGTCTCCTTCATACATAACGGGTTCTCCACACATCAAGGCCGATTACCTTTTTACAGGCAGGGTTTCTCCACCACAGATTTAATCTTACCAGGCCCTAGAATCTCTCACTCAATAATCTCATGGTAGTAAGCTTATCAGGCCCTTAAGAACTATAAGAGCTCTGATACCAAATGTAAGACAAAATGAAAGACAATACTCCTAGAATGGTAAAACTCTCATTACTTTATTCACACACAGAGTACCATTATATAGTACTTTGAAATATGCCACCTTAGTGAGAGATATTCTCTAGACCCCAACACCTTGCATGGTGACTAGGCTAGGAAATATTCTCCAAATCATTTAGACTTATCTAGGATAAATGACTATTATCCTAAATAGTAATTACAATAATGGTGACAATATTAATTTGTGATTGTTATGTTAAGCCATAAGACTAACAAATGTCGCGTTTGCTTTAAGAATTTAATATTACCCATTATTACTCCACCGAACCAGTCCATTCCAATTTGGTTCTAACAACACTGCCAAAAAATTACATTTCCCAAATTCCATGTGTTTTTATCTGCAAGACGATATTTTCCAAAAAATCACAATATATTCCCAAAATGTCGCAACACATTCCATATATTGCGATATATTCAAAATATCGAATATATCGCAATTTTTTAGGGGCGATATATCGTCAAGGGGAATGACTCATGATATGGGCAATATATCGCCGATATATGTAACTATGTCAAAAAGGTAATAGATCTATCATGAGATAACACAATTTTTTTTCTTATATTTCTAGTTTATCTCACTGTGGGTGTATTGAAAGTATGCAATGTGGCTACTTGTTGAAAGCAAAATGTAATTTTCATCCAACGGGTGTTTACACTTGAAAGTTGAGTAAACCTATAAGGAGATAAGTTGAAAATATGAGAAACAAAGGTAATTTTCTTTCTTTCCCTTCAACACTATTTACCTTTACGGTTGACATCATTCTCTTGAATCCTATTGGTTCTTTTAAATTGATGTTGATATCACATTTTTTGTTTCGAGAGCCAAGTTTTACCTCAATTTCTCTAATGGAAACTGGTCCTTGAAATTTAAGAGTACTCATCATGCCCTAAAAGAAAACAATGATGCTTTCTCCATACTATGTACCCAAAAGTCTAGTCACCTTGTTAAAAATAGCCCATCCTCAAAATCCAATGAAATTAACACCATTGGCAAATCCTCCAAACCGAGTTCTCAAATACGAAATCAAATTAGCAATTGGACCACTCCAAAAACTGCTAAAAATAAAAATTGGTAAATATAGTGATTCCTCGTATTTGCCTAAATACAAAACCCCGTGCATATCTTCCCAAAGGGTTTCCAAAACTATGATAAAATCATGTAAAAGATGACACTAAAAGTATAAACTCACCCTGATCATATACTTTGGAGGTCTTTGACCTCCCATACTCACTATGAATACTATGTTGAATCTATAGGTATGGAGCACCTATTGTCACTACATCACTTGTCCATATGTACCTATGATGTGTCCTATGCATGTATCCGTATAAAAGAAACCTTCCAAACTTTGTCCAACCATCTATGTTTGAATAATAAAGACACGTGACCGTGTACCAAGTCTAAAAGGCACATCAATGAATTGTTGATGTTGCACTAGTGAACTGACTAACCAATCCACCCCATATGGTACTTGTTACCAGCTAAGTTGTACTTAGTTGGACTTTCAAGTGAGCGGGCAAAGTTGAACATGTTACGTGTTCATTATCAATGTTTTGAAGTCCATCGGGCCTTTTTGAGGGCCTCTTTTATTTAATTTTGTCTTCACATGTCCATGCCCTGTGGGGTTTGTAATAAAGTGTGCTAGCATAGTTTTTTATGTAAAGAACTTGGCTTCCTAAGAATTGTCGATCAAGTCAGGTATTCCAAGGAGTTTTTTCACTTATTAATTATGTCTTGTGTTTTAGCAGGACATAATTTTTGAGTTTTTCTCCTGCTCCTCCAAAGCTAGAGCGCCTGGTGAGGTCGATAGGCCTTAGGGGATTATTAAAGTCCATGGTTCAATGTATATGAACATGCTAGACACTAATTTTGAGTTGTATGGAAATGTGCTAGGTCCCCCTAGTTTTTTTTTTAAGTTCTAAGAATAAAATATTTTTCCCGTAAAATTAAGTCATTTTTTAATGGTTTAATTAACGAAATTGAAAATGATGTAAAAGTGTGGTCTAGGGTTTTTTTTTTTCCATGTGGGTGCTCATTTTCTAACTCAGAGCACCCACTATACCCCAAAACCCACTTTCCTAAGTGGTTAGATGATTAATTTTTCACTTATTGTCAAAAAAGCCAAAAAAATAAAAAACAAAAGTGGAAAAAAAATGTAAAAAAAGTGAAAAAATGAAAAAATCAAATTCCAAATTTAATGGGATTTGGAGAGAGTTTTGGATCAGCTATCATTTAGGGGGATGTAAGAGATAATTTTAATCTGTTTTTGAAAAGCTAGAATGGTGGAGTCATCTCCCTATTTAGGGGTGTTGATGTATATGTAACTTCGGAATGTATTTCATATATGTATATTGTACTCCTATAGAGATGGTATTATTCCTCTATACGGAAGTGTTTGTATTCCTATAGAGATGTTATTATTCCTCTATACGGAAGTGTCATCATTTATATTGTAAGTGTCGTAACTTATACTTGATGGGTTATTAGACCACCTTGTTGGGGTCGGCCCTATATAAGTCATGTGGGTCGAAGGGTTATTAGACCACCCTAGTGGGGGTCGGCCATGTGGGTCAAAGGGTTATTAGACCACCCTATTGGGGGTCGGCCCAGTCAGCATTGTGTTATGTGGTTAAGTTGAGGCTGACCTAGTAAATGTTATTAGGCAAGTCAAGTCAAGTATAAATAGAGTGCAAGAGGCACTCTATTTCATCATTCTATTCTCTCACACACTCTTTAGAGAGTGGCGCACTTGTGGAGGAGGAGAAGCTATTGCTAGGAGATGTCTATCTCTTATGCTTGGGTTGTATCATTGCTCTATCTATCTCTAAGGAAGTTATTGGGGTTTTTCACCTTTATGGTTTTCCCCAAGTAAACTCTGTGTCTCTTATGTGCTTGCATTATTGTGTCCATGATTGATATGTTGTACATGTTGTTCTCTCAGTTAAGATCCTAGATCATATTGAAGTAAATTCTGAAAAATTAACATGGTAACAGAGCTAGCATGAAAGAATGCATGGTATGGCATGTATGACCGTTGTTGCACTTACGATGCTAGGGCTTGATATAGAAAAAACCAGTCATTGTAGCAAGTTCGCTATAAATCCATTTTGGTGAAGTTTTCGGATCTGAAAATTTTATAGGTCAAAGATCAGATCCTCATGTACCTTGTGTCGAAAGGACAACTTCTAATTCATTGTACTTTGTGTTTTATGATCTGTCCAATCTAGAGTTTCTACCTCTTCCAGATCTGAGTCATAAACAGGTGACCTAGGAACAAAGGTCATAACTTGGGCTAGGAAGCTCCAAATGAAAGTTCGTGAAAACTAACAGGTAGTGCATGGATAGTACTTTCTCAGGTAACTTTTTCATAGGCCGAAACTTAACCAGTAACACGTGGCACACCGTACAAGTTCGCCCTCCTGTTATATCCCATAAACAGGTCATGTTGAGACACTTGGCATAACTCTCTCTCAGAGAACCCAATTGAGGTCAGACCTGTGGGGTTGGAAAGATGACAGGTCGGGCTACCATAGGTAGAAGTTTCAGACCCTTTGGATTAGAAAGTTCTTAATTACACCAGAAACAATCAGGTGCATATTTCTGTCAAAACAGAATTATTTTTTAGCACCTTCATTCATGGCTTCGGGAATTTAGGGTTTCAGAGAAATTTGGAATTTTCATAATCGGAGACCATGGCTGAATGCTACTCATCAAAATCAAAATTTAGAGACCAGGATCAAATTTTTTGGTTGGGCAGAAGGTCAGGCTTGATCAGACCCTAGTTCGGGACTTTGATCGGAAAAGTGGAAAATTAGGGCTTCTGCAAAAATGGGAATTTTTGAAATCTGTGACCATGGCTTGAAGCTCCTCAAAAAAATAGAAGCTTAGAGCTTTGGATCAAACCTTTTAATTGGGCAAAAGGGTGGGCTTTATCAAACCCTAGTTTGGGGTCATGTCTAGTGAATCCGAAAGTTTCAAAGGCAATTTTGAGGGGTGAAACTTTGCAGTTTTCAAATTCTGAGTATACCGGCTTGATCAGCTCATCAAGGCGCATCTTTCTATCCTTTCAGAAGTTTGAAATTCAAGGTTTGAATTTTTAGGGTTTCTCTGACAAACCCTAATCCAGCTCCAGATCCAGTTCCTGCAAATCAAGTGGATTGGGTTAATCCTAGAGGAGAATGGATTGGTCACCTGCATAAGTGAAGAAGTTCCTGTTTCAGAGGGAGATGAGGCTGAGGCCTTACATAAGAAGGTTACAAGCAATCTCGACAAGTATGACTTATTCAGGTATGTTTCGAATGCTGTTCATGATTAAGTTTATGATATGTTTGTCTTCATATTATTACGGTTAGTACAATCTTGGTTAATTTTAGACTTGTTGTATCACCTTAATAAAATGCATGATAGAAGATATTCATTGATTAGGGTTTGGGACACTTATGATTGTACTAATGCATTGTGATGTTGTATGAGGTTGATGTTGTCCACTAACATGAAAGGTACATCAAGAAAGACAAATCATGTTCTAGTTCAAGAACATATGACCATGGTGACATGAAGACAAAGGTTCATCCATTTCCATGGATCACATAGAAGATCTATTTACGAGGTATGTATAACTTGGCTCTATAATGGTTAACTTATGAGATATGCAGGTTACTAGCACAAGTCATTGAAGAGAACAAGAAGACATCCTGTGGGTATGTTAGACATAACTAGCTAACATACTAATCTAGGTATGTTTTTTCTATATCAAGTTAGAATCCTACCTTGTGATAGGATCTCTTATATAAGTATACATGGCATGATTGATAATGATTATTCATAGGTTTGAATAATCATGGGTGTACGCATATTATGTTTCTTACCTTAATTGATGATATGACTAACCAGAAGAGTCATGAAAGTATAGGTTTGAGTAATCACGGGTTTATGCATATTATGTTTCTTACCTTAATTTATGATATGACTAAACCATAAGAGTCCTTGAATACTAATGCTTATTATTTTTGTTTGAAATGATCATGACTATACATGCTTAAAATTATTGTGTTTTGATAGTATTGAGAATATACTAATGAATGTGTAATTATGTATGAGACCTCGAGGATAACACAATGATGATACTAATAAGCATGCATAGTGATTAAGGATGGATATAAGTTCAAGGACAGGTAATCCAGGAAGCAAAAATCAAGAGGGAGCACACTTCAGTAGTTTCTGCAAGGATGCAGATATTCAAAGGGAGTTGACCACTTCTCACAATCCACATCAAAATGGAGTTACAGAAAGGAAGCAAAGATTGAGAGGGAGTCAACCCTACAACCAAACAAAGATAAGTATTTTGATTGCCATTTCTTGCATATTTGTTTGTTTAAATAATATTGTTCAATGATGTATATGCTTATGTTCCTACACTTAGGGTGTGTATTATGCATATTAGAATAATTGCATTAATGAAGACCTACAGGTGGTGGGCCTACATCCAGTATGAAAAAGGACTAGCTCTGTAGAACTTCCTATGACGAGTAGATTCAGATATTGATTGAGATAGCAGCAGCCGTGACGAGGATGATGATTCACTGATGATGATCCAGAGAAGAAGACTTGTGCTAGCAGATCTGTGTCGAGAAATACCTTCCTAGTTAAGAGGGAGTGTTGATGTATATGTAACTTCGGAATGTATTTCATATATGTATATTGTACTCCTATAAAGATGGTATTATTCCTCTATATGGAAGTGTTTGTATTCCTATAGAGATGTTATTATTCCTCTATACGGAAGTGTCGTCATTTATATTGTAAGTGTCGTAACTTATACTTGATGGGTTATTAGACCACCTTGTTGGGGTCGGCCTTGTATAAGTCATGTGGGTCGAAGGGTTATTAGAACACCCTAGTGGGGGTCGGCCATGTGGGTCAAAGGGTTATTAGACCACCCTATTGGGGGTCGGCCCAGTCAGCATTATGTTATGTGGTTAAGTTGAGGCCGACCTAGTAAAGGTTATTAGGCAAGTCAAGTCAAGTATAAATAGAGTGCGAGAGGCACTCTATTTCGTCATTCTATTCTCTCACACACTCTTTGGAGAGTGGCGCACTTGTGGAGGAGGAGAAGCTGGTGCTAGGAGATGTCTATCTCTTATGCTTGGGTTGTATAATTGCTCTATCTATCTCTAAGGAAGTTATTGGGGTTTTTCACCTTTATGGTTTTCCCCAAGTAAACTCTATGTCTCCTTTGTGCTTGCATTATTGTGTCCATGATTGATATGCTGTAGATATGTTGTACAAGTTGTTCTCTCAGTTAAGATCCTAAATCAGATTGAAGTAAATTCTGAAAAATTAACAAGGGGGGCACATTTCCTCATATGGGGGGTGCATTTCCCAAGAGAGAGGGGTGCTTTTATGGAAGAGTGTGCAGCCCAAATCATGGCATATTTGTGGATTATTTTGGCAACCTAAAAAAGAAGTGGTAGCTCCCTCTATCAATCCTTCCTTCATGGCTTGATTTTCTCCACCATTTCGCCCTCCCTCTGCTCAACTAGTGCGCCGTCCTCTCCCTCTTTCTCTATTTAAGCAAGGTTGCCCTCTCCATTTTCTTTTAGTTGGAGTTGGGATTCAAATCTTGCTCATTGTAACTCTTGAATATTTTTGAAGAAATAAAGAAGACTTTGGAGGTCACTCTTCTGCATTTCTTTTGATGAGTGGGTGAACTATCTTGGTTTAATAGAGGTAATTTGTACATAGGATTTGTTTTGCATTGGTATCACGGTGTACTCATTTGAAGGATTGATGGAAATTTTATGAGATAAGTTAAATCAGTTAGATAATTTGTTACCGGGAAAACTAGCAGGGCTAGTTCCCGATAAGCAAAAATAAGGAAAGTGATCCAATGTCACCTCGATCACGATTCTAACTTCTTCGGAGCGTCAGAACCTCCAAGGAGAAGTACCCTTGTAGACCTTGTAGAACACTGATGCAACCAATAGACTATGTTCTCTATGCAAATAATAGTTAGACTAGTGCCTAAATGGAGTCAATATAAAGATAACATAACATTTAATCATCCAATGTCAACAGGTGCAAATTAGGAAAACTATATGATCAAAGAATCACCAATTGTGCTAGGATTCACCAATGATTATTAACCAACATAGATCATTCAATGAAATTGTAAGGTCAATCTAAGATCATCATATGAAATATAAGAGTTCTTCACCAAAGTCAATCTATGACCATTCACCAATAATCAACATTAACCAATAGATAACCAAAAACACCATTACCACTTAGGTCATCCAATCAAGTATAAAATCAATATAAGAACGTCATATATCATTCATCACATGTAAATAGATATCATCTGCTTAGTTTAAACCAGTCCAAGTATTGTTGCAAGTATCCACGTTTAAACAATGTCAAATATGATTCAACGTCATTTAGCATTCAACCATTAAAACACCAAAACAAATTTCAGTTCAAATCGACTAAGGTAATTTCCAGATTTGTAACAAAGTTAACATGGCAATTGTAGCATAATTAATGTGGAAAAGAATATGTTGCAATCAACTATCATTGCTACTTCAAACCTAATTATTTATGACTGTCCCAAAGACAGATTTGCAAAGTGTAACAATGTAGAAAAACACCCAGAAAAAGACTACTGAACAACCTGTTATCACACAACTTGTAGTTGTTCCTAGTGGTATCCCATCCGGGATGGCAGAGGAGACAAATAACTAAAGAGGTGACCCAAGAAATGCCACGGTTCCCAATGCAATCTGGGAGTCACGTTAACCAAGGCACTCTTCACTTTAGATCAAGATAAATCAAGACCTAGGGGGAGACCCTATAACCAATCAAAGATCATTGGACCCAAACAAAGGTTCCTAAGGATATGTAAAAGACAAGTTACGAAAACCAATGCAAGGTTAGGTGGACCTAGAAGTTAAAGTATGGTTGAAGGAGGCTTAAGGAATGATTAGTGTTTCAACCAATGTATGATTTAGGCCACATGATGAAGTAAGATGACAAGATTTAGTACCATAAAAATACACATGTGGCACCACTTCCTTGGGATATGGAAGAAATGGCTCAAATGGGACCCACAAGGTGGAATTAAGGGGTGCAAGTCGTACCAAGGGGTATATAAGAAATAGATCTAAGGATCTAAGATGAAATTAGAGATACCCACATATGGGATCTAGGACTTGACATTCCCAAGGAGTGCGAATTACCCAAGGTGGACTACTGCCTTCATGGATGGGTTAATGGAGTCAAAAGATATGTCAATTTGTAGATCGGGACACCTAGGATACAGATCAAGTGGGCTATTTAAGAAATGATGGGTGAATCTTACTAGATCTATTATTTCACTAAGTGACCCAAGTGGACAACTTTCCCCAAAACAAGGAATGCTACCCCCAAGGCAGAACTGCACTAAGTGAGACAGTAGATGTAGGTTTCAAGGTATGCTCTTTCCAAATCCAATGGAATCTCAACCACCCAGTTTCTTAAAGTGGGATAACTCAATCACCCAAGGAGTGTGACTTTTCCCAAGGAGGGCTAAAAGCATGGAAAGGTGTGTCAAATCAAATCCAATGGCTACCAAACTTTAGATCCAAGTAGTTTAGGCAAGTATGAATGTGGATCTTGAAAATCATGGGCATCGAATGGCTAGATCTCCATGGATCTGAGATTGAAAATGCATTACCAAATTGACCCAAGTGGGGCACAACCCTCAAAATGAGGAATGGGGCCCACAAGGAAAAAATCAACAAAGTGAAGCACTAGGGATAGGTTATCAAGTGTGAGGATCATGAATCAAGTGGGATCTCATCTACCCATGTCTTGGAACCAACCAAACTAGCTTCTCCCAAGTGGTGCGATTTTGTTCAAGGAGGGCTAAGTGCCTTGGAAAGTGTGTCAAATGGTACCCAATCACCACCAAACTATAGATCCGAATTTCCGTGGATACTATAGAGGTAGGTTTTCAATATCTTTCCAAAAGCTAGGCTAGATCCAAGTAGATCTAAGAAAAACAAAATGAGGGTTTTAACTTTTAAGGGTTTGTGACCAATGAAGAAGAATGGATGGATATAGACACATACCTTGTAGATATTACCTCAATTGCTTATGGCCACCTTGCAAATTGATAGCATTCTCCTATGTGTATATTCAAGAGTGAGATCCAAGAGCTCCAAGCCAAAACGTCCTCCTCCAAGATTGCCAAATCCTCCTCCTCCTACAAGAGAAAATCAAGTGAAACAAGCCAAGTAAGATGATTATGAAAATGATGGAAAGATGTAATAGAAAGCATCAACTATGTCACAAAGATACAACAATGATACTCCCTTTCACCAAGATCAACCCAAGAGAGAATATGTGGATCCCTCCAACAATAACCCTCAAGAAATCGCCCTCCTCTCCACCAATTCGACTTTCCTGCAAGAAAACAAGATGTAGCTCCAAGATCCACAATGATACATAGAAGAGATACTGTATACTCAAGATGCAAGAGAATCCACAAGACAAGAGAAATATGATCCACAAAGAAGTGTTATATTCCAATATTCCAGAGCTCCAAAGGTGCTTTTACAATGAGAAGCTCTCTCCTTAAGTAAGATGGAGAGAGGCCATAATCCTAACCACTTTTTGAATGAGTGGCTAAGATTAAAAAATCAAAATATCTAATCAATGGTTGAGATGAGCTCAACAATACAATACATGGATCAATAATAAAATATAACAATAAGTGGACAAATTCACCCTAGGAGAGGGGATCCCACCAAATCATGATGATAAAATATAAGAAATAGCTCATGGTGGGTCCAAGGGTTAATTTCTAACACCCTTGGTCAATCCACATGGCACAATATCCAAGAATAAGTGGTCTAGACACCAAATCGTGCCTCTCTGGGAAAGTCGTGAGCCTTAGGAGGCTCCAGAAATCATCAAAAAGTGCCATAAGTGATGGATGTGGGTCCCGATGAAGCTGAAACTGTTGGAGAAGGTGTGGAATACATCCCACTCATCATCACTGATCATCCCATGCCATAAACTTGCCTCAGTAGCCCAAATCGAATTCCTCTGTAGCCATTTTTACCATTTCTAGACTGCCTCGGGAAATGTGAAACTGCCCAAACTGCCTCCTGGAGTGCCTGCGCTATCAAGGTGAGCTCACCAATGAGTCTGGGAGGAGGGTAATATGGTAATAACAAGTGGTTGGACCACCCCCTCCATGCACAACGCCCTAGGTGATCTCACCCAATCTTTGCTCTGCTCCGACAAGGCCTCTGATAGACCAAATCTGCACTAGGATAGCCAACTGAGGCTCAAACATCACTGTAACTGGCAGGAACTGTCTCATTGGACTCAGAAGGTCCAAATCCATCTAAAATGTGTACTCATACACCATATAAACCTATGCATGGTCCAAAATAAATACTCATCATCTCCCGCAGACCAAATAATAATAATCTGTAAAAGTGCTAAAAAGCACAAATCATCATCATAAGCCTGAAACCACTACGTAAGCCCGAAACCACTACATAAGCCCACCATGGTGACCTGTACCAGACCATATATCATCTCTCTGTATCATCTGAGGTCTGCCACCTCATCTCCTATGGTTGACTTTTGGTCAAACTGGGTTTGACCAAGTCAACATGACAAAATATAACTCAAACTGTCATCGAGCTGTTGCAAGGTGTCAAAGGTTAAAGCATGCTTTACAATCCATTCAAATAGCAATTATAACAAGAAGTAATCATAATTGGTGATCTACATCCAAATATATAAGGTCATTAATTATTATTATTACTCAAACTAGACTTTCAAGACCATACTCACTTCATAGTTGTGATCAATTTGCTAGTGAAGGGTGAAGGCTTAGAAATAAAGTGGCTAGGCCAAGGGATGACTTACTGATTCAACACTGTGACACTTTGGATATTAGAAAGGGAATACACACCATAGCATATAATGGAAAAGCAATAACACAGGGAATGGTGGTGTCTCACAAATGGGTAAGTTGTTCAAAGAGTGTTTATTTACCTTAGCAGATATGCACAATCCATAATACAAAGAAGGCCA
Source organism: Larix kaempferi (assembly GCA_027924585.1). NCBI lineage: Eukaryota > Viridiplantae > Streptophyta > Pinopsida > Pinales > Pinaceae > Larix > Larix kaempferi. The sequence goes on from BSBM01000073.1 coordinate 18,729,661, forward strand.
GCAATCTTTTTGATATAGAATTTAAGTTCCATTGCTTTTTGGGATAGTTTTCCATAGCCTTTGATCTATGTGTGTTTATAAACACATTGCATAGATTTACATTTATTTAGGCTTCTTGCTGCAGGTGTGTTTTTAAGGCACTTGTTTACCTGAGCACTTCTAGGTGTGTCTTTAGACCACTTGTTTACCTAGGTATTACATTTCACAATAGATATAACATTTGATATTTCTTTACCAGATTCATTTGGCTTTTTCACAATAGATATAACATTTGATATTTCTTTGCCAGGTTCATTTGGCTTTTCACAATATTTCATTTGCATTCATGGTAGTACTATTCGTTTTAGGTTTAGCCAACAACATCTTTAGTGACTACAGAGACTAAGCCAACTCATCAATGGTAAGTTCTGTCACCAACTCAGAGCCGAGACACAATAAACAAGGAAGCTTATCCAATACAGAGGCTACAGTGGGGGAAGGTCCTCCATGCCACTAGTCAAATAGTAAGTCAAGGTAATGAACAAACTGGGTAGGTAATGGATGGATGAATACAATGAATAATGAGAACACTAGAAAGCCAAAGTATGGTGGGAATGGTCACCTCTAATCTCCCTAGGGAGGGTAAAACCGATGAGTATATGTCAAGAAATTCTAAATCTGAGTAGGGACAATATGATATATATATAAATTCCAACCAGGTCCACATATCTATATGATTGCCAGATCATGATACTAAATGCTAAGACATGCTATAAGAATGGATATAAAAGCAACATAACCATAACACCAAAATATACCTGCTGAGTCATATACCTGAATGCTCAATCATCTGAACCAACATCTATCCTCTGAAACTACTGCTGTAACTCTGGGCACTACTGATTGCTCTGTATAAATGGCTAAATGGCTACATCAGTCCTCTCTCTGAGTGTCTTGAACCTCAGTCAAGGCATGGGGAATATATTTTTTGTCCATAATATGATAGTGATCCATAATAGATGCTCATATCAGCATCTCAAATGCAAAGGAACTGGCTGAATAGTGCTATGAAATCTGAAAAAGAATGTATGGTAGCCCGGCTACTATATATGTGATAACACAACCTTAACTTTTTGACAAACTTTACCTTCTTTTTACTGTTGGCTACAGGTATTAGGGCAGAGAAAAAAAGGGAGTGCACAGGGTCTGCAATTTGCAGACCTGTGCTAGGTGAGAGATAGAGGATGGAAGAGAGGGGAGAAGGAAGCAAAAAAGGAAAAGAAAGGAGGCCATGGGTAGGAGAGTGGCAGCAGCTGGCCCAAGTTGTGGAAAAGGGGCAGCGAATGAGAAAAAGGGGAGGCCGAAGGTGTAGGGATAAAGGAGAAGGGGAGGCGAGTTAGGGAGGAGGTAGAACGAACGTAGGTGAGGATAAAGAGGGAGGCCACTAGGGCAATGGATTTCTGCAGTTGAGGTTAAAAAATAGAATTTTAGGGCTTTATAAAGGTTTTGCAAATTAAAACGAGATTTTAGGTTTTTACAAATCATAAAAATGCTTAAAACATAAAAAGAACAAGACTAACATAACCCAAAAACTAATCTAACATAATATTTACAAATAGACAAACTCAAAAATTAGGTTAAAAGTAGGAGAACAACCTAGGGTTTGCATGATAAATTCACCCTAACCCTAGGAATCAAGGAGGACAACCTAGTTCCCAATAATCAAATATAAGAACTGTGACCCAATGTTGCCTCAGTCATGATTCTAACTTCTTTGGAGAGTCGAAACCTCCAAGGGGAAGGACCCTTTTGATATCCTGTAGGACACTGATGCAACAAAAAGACTATATTCTCTATGCGATAGTTAGTTTGACCAGTGCCTTTATGGAGTCAATGTATTCAAAATGTTTTATGATGTATTAATAAGGTGATGTAAGTGACCAACACATAGACATTCAATAAGAGATAGAGCATTCATAAATAACACAATCATCTAAGTAGTAAAGCCAATCTACCAACACCATCAGCGTATAAAAGATCATCACCCAACAATCATTATGCAAGTATCCATTATTAACAAAAGGTGATCAATGATGGATTTTCAAATAAGTACGATATCCTACCCAAAGATATTCAACAAAAGAAATAAGACAAACAACTCCCAAATGGAAATACTTTGTATTATGGAGGCTAGGTACCAACATCATTTATATCACACTTTAAAAGTAAACTCAAATAAAAGAAATACCATATCCCACCAGCTTCACCTTCCTATGTCAAAATTTGTATTAGCTGAGGTAATAAACGCATATAAATATATTCCAATGCTTACAACGTGAATCCCACATTAACAACTTTTAACATATGTCATTCAATTCTATATGTAAAATGCAGCAGCAGCATATCTTATTATGTGTAGATAAAACAAAAATGAAAATAACCACAAGTTAACTGTATGTATAATCAATCCCAGTCCTCTGCAGATGTAAACTTCATACCTCTTTTATAGCAGAGATTGGACTTTCATAAGCGCAAGTTACTACATGGAACATATGGACATTTAACCCTACCAACATCACCAAATTAGAAGTGAGTTTTGGGCACCTTTTATTGTATGTGCAGCTATAAAATAGTTAGGTTTTCTCCCACATTTGTTACCAGAAAATTAGTGTTACTGTTGAGATGATACTCAAAATATAGTTTTTAGACTTCAACAATGTATAAAATTCAGACCCCTGTTGAGCGGACTTTTAACCAAGAATTAGTATATGAAAGTATGGAAAATTATTACCTTAAATCCCCAATTCTAAATTAACTTTTCTGACCCCTTTTTACTGTTTGTATACAGAGGAATTAGGGCAGCGATGGCTAGCAAAGGAGGTACGAAGAAGGAGAGGAAAGGAGGGATGAGAAGGGAGGTAGGAAGGAAGCAAGGGGATAAGAAAAGGGAAAAGGAAGTTGTTGTAGTTTTTGCTTTTCTGTAGTTAGGGTTTAGCATAAAATTAGGGTTTAAGTTTTAGTTTTGTAGAAGGTTTTTATGCAAAACAAAAGTAAAATACAGACCTAAACACAAAAGAAACTAATCTAAGATAATATATACAAAATATAAACTCAGAAAATTAGGTTTTGAGATTGAAGCAACCTAGGGTTTGCATGGAAAAATACCCTAACCCTAGGGCATCAAGGAGGCCTCCTCTTGAGATGGCACTTACCAAGTTTGGCAAATTAGGGCTTCTTCGACGACAACTACTAGGGTTGGTTGGAGAAAACCCTAGCTAAACAAACCTTGGAGACCTAAAACTCAAACTTTACAATGCTATGGTAACTAAAGGCTGAAAATGACTTAGCTAGGGAAAAATGCAACATCAATGGCTACCATTCAACCTTAGAAAAAGCACACATCCAACATTTAACAAAGAAAATATCAAGAGAAGAGACTTGGATACCTCATTGTGCATGTGTTAATCAAACAACTCCTAGCATCACCTTAGCAAAGTGCAAGAGCAAAGATACTTCAAAGAAATGTCCCCAAACTAGCAAGCATATCCATCCTCAAGAGGTGCACATCACTCCATGAGCCCAAGAAGGGTAAAAATCAGAAATTTAGTTTTATCCCATAAGTTGTTGTGTAAAAATGAAGTGAGGAAAAGTTATTTATACCTTTTCACACTCACTTTACAAAAATAAAATAAAATCCGAGCCGACATGCCTTTTTAAATGTCAATTTGAAATTATAAATGTCAACTTAAAATTAAAACAAAAATAACATAAAATAATCAAAGTAGTGAGTAAATTGGGGTGTTTTCCCCAGATTTGACCCATACATGAGCAAAATGACTAAAAATGAGCATATCGGTCTGTTTTGAAGGCCAGACTATGGAAGGGGGGGTCGTCATGCCCCAACTAACCCCAACAAAAAATATCCCTCAACGCCCCCCCTAATCAAGCATCACAACTTGGCTCCAAGGATGATGTCATCATCAAAAGGAGGCCCCACGAAGGGCACTGGTGAACTCGATAGCCAAGAGGGTGTTGGAGGTGACCTAGAGAAGAAAGAGATGCCTCAATGCTGAAAGAACCGTCACCAGAATGCTAAATCAAGGTTGGGGTCATGTGACCCAGTGATCCATCCTTGGAAGCCCTGGACACCAACCTCAAGGCTTCAAGCCCTTTCATGTGGCAGTCAACAATGCCACTAAGCCATCGTACTTCTTGTAATCAAATTTCTAACTCCTAGATTTTTTAGTTTTGTAGATTAAACACCTTAGATTTTTCATTTTTTAGGGTCCACCTCCCTTGGCTTCATTAGGAGTAAGCCTAGACAGAGGAGTCGAGTTTCAGGTGACAACACTTGACTCTGTCTTGGCCCAAAGGCCACACCGAGCGGCTTGAAGATTTTTTTCGCGTTTTCCTAGGTGTGATTCCAGGCGACAACAGTACTCATGAATCGTCAATGTTGAATGGTGAACATTGTAACAATGAGAAAACCTCAAATGATATTCATGACTATGTATTGTATATTAGCACTTAGATTTATAAGGTCAAATCCAATGTTACCACCCCCAAGTGATAAGTTCGCCCCTCCTAGGCTAATGCATCCTCGCAAAGGGGGCATTATTCAATGCAAGCCACCATGGTCATTAAATTGGGCCAAGGAGTCACATGCTATGACTGTGACACAACCTCCCGCTTCTTGGTAAGTGGTGGATGCTCAGTAATCAAAGTATTAAAGAAGCATCCTTGAAAATTTCCTTTGTATGCATCTATTCTTAGAGATTATGTTTCAACTTATTAAATTCATCATGCATCCTTAGGGTTAATTTCTATATCATATCTTCAAGTATCCCTTCATCTCATGTCCATAACATCAAGATTTGGAAACTCAAATAGTTCAAGCTCTAAGTAATTTGATTATGAATAAAAATATAGCTATAGTATATTCAAATTACCAACAACACCTCATGTGAGAAAAATGAACCCTGATTTAGGTCAAACCTAAACATCAAATTTTCTAGTCCAATACTCTATCAACCCTACTTCAAGATATACAAAATTATAAAATAAAAAATCTATTTTAGAATTTGAAGCTTCTAATAGAATCGGTATCACTTAGATTTGATGTCATTATAAAGGTATGAACTTCAAATGATAGGGCATTGAATTTTACAAAAATCTTAGGGCAAATCCTAAAATCCCACTTTACTATATTGTTATGAAATCAATTCTAAGACTCAAATTTTATATCAAGTGAAACCTCTTGATCTCTACTTTCCAACAAAAAATGTTGTAATCAATTTTCAAATACCTACAAAAGAATATGTCATCATGAAGACACCAACTACTTTTTACTATGGTTTGAGATCAACACCTAGCTTTAATAACAATTGTTATCGCCTCATGCCACTTTCTAGAGAATAAAATTGCAAAAACCCTAACATTAACAAATATTCAAATTATAGAAAAAAAATATAGAAGAAACATCAAATAATATATTATATTTATACAAGTATTTACACCAAAGATAACAATAAGGGAACTTGCACATCTAGGGTTGGAATGTACCCATAATTACAGGGTTAAAAGAAAGACCCTCCAAGAGAATATTGAAATTTAAATGATGATAAAAGAGAGATACGTATAAAAGTGGAAAAGACACCCCTGTTTATGCATAAGAAAGAAGTGAAACCCTTACTTCAGACCAAACTAGTTACTAAAATGTAATTAGGCCCTTATTCAGATTATTAATCTCTAGTAGGTCAAATAATATATTCTATTTATATAAGTATTTACACCAAAGATACCAACAAAGGAACTTGCACAATGAGGGTTGGAATGTACCCATAATTATAGGGTTAGAGGAAAGACTCTCCAAGATAAGATAATTTTATTTATGTCCAACAAATGACCACAAAAGTAGGTCAAAGGGATTGTGCAGTGTCCTAGTAACAATACACAGTGGGAGCCCAAAAATAGTAGCTCCTATAAAATGCTAAAAACAAAACACAAACCTAAACCTAACACCACCAATAGAGAGCCAATCTCGGATAGAGATATGAAGAGATTTAATCCAAAAAATGTACAAAGGGAGTGGATCTAAGAGACATGATAAAAAAATGGTAAAATTGTCATTGTCATAGGGAACTAGAAGCACTGAAAGCATTGGAAGCATCTCTCCTATTATCCGAGGCCAATTGAAGGAAGCTCAAAGAGTACTATGTCTGGAAGAAAAACTGGAAGAGGAGCTACAAGGGGTAGTGCACCGCTATTTGGACGAAGGAGCTTGCCGTTGTATCCTGGATGAGGTAATCCAATGCCCAGGGTGGGGCCAAGACTGGCCCTACAGCTGGTGATGGGAGGAGGTGGAGGTGGACTAGCGTGTCCTAACCGAGAGGTCAAGGTTAGTGCCACCATCTGTTTGTCTCTTGGTGCCCCTAGAGGAAGGAAGCACTGGAAACAAGAAAGTGATATACTGAGTGGACACTGGTCCCGACTGAGACTGAGACTGTTGCTGGAGGGTGAAGGAGCCAAGCTGAAGGGTCAAGGAGCCAAGCTGAAGGGCCTCTTACAAGTATAAGGCTAGACATCTCTGATCAGGGTATCTGAAGAATCTAGTCAAAGTATGAAGCTCTGTAAGAAAAAGGTCACTGAAAAGACAATGAAACCGTCCACAGATCTTGTAGTAAACAGGATACTGAAAGATGAGGTGCTCCTTGGTCTCAACCTCTCTAAGGTGACATACCTGGCCAATCCTCTTTAACTAGTCAAGATGGTGATATGTCTCTACTCGGAGATGATGAGAGCCCACTCTAAACTGACCGAAAGGACTACGAAGAACATGTTCCCAATGGCAAACTGTGTAAGGGGGGGAAATAATGAGACCGTCCCTCATATCCAAGAAGTGCGTAGCTTAGAAGGCCATCTAAAGATGTAACCCCCCTTGAGGGTTGATCCAAGTAACCTGCACAAATTGTCTATAAATGTCATCCCTAGTGATCATATTCAACTCTTGCCTAGTGGGTAAGAGGCAGGTAGGCGCATCCAAGAGAAGATTGGAATTTAATTGATAATAAAAGAGGAATACATAGAAAAGTGGAAAAGGCACTCCTATTTATGCATAAGAAAGAAGTGAAACCCTTACTACAGATCAAACTAGTTACTAAAATGTTACTAGGCTAGCATAGACTTCACGCTCTATTCTACTTTACTTTACTTTACTTTACTACCTTTTTCCCTTTATAGGAGACCTTTTGGTACTCTAGCTTTGTAATGGAATCATTGTACTCTGCAGTCCCATTGATCTAACTTGTGATCAGTAGTTGTACATTAATAAAATTAACTTATCTTATCTAGTCTTCATAGTCCATGTCGTCTTAATACAAATATTAATACTATAAACAATACATTAATTAAAAATTTATAAGCTTTTATACCAAAATAGATTATTTACATGAGATTAATATCGTTCCTATTGGTGTACAACACTATTATCATGTACACTTATATTGGGTTTCAATAATAGTCAACTAACATCATAGTTATTATAATCGATTAAACCATGCAAAAGGATTTTAGATTTTATTGAATTGCTAGAATAATCGAAGGTAAGAGTAAATTCACTAATTCATTGACAAGGCATCTTGTATACCAAGATAGTAGAGAAAACGCTAATGGGATATGACGCATGTATCTCTTAAAGAGAAACTTGAAACCAATCACATAAAATCTCCTAAGGAATTCTTTCAAAGACAAAAAAGAGAATTCAATGACCAAACCCGAGTTTTGAAGAAATGTTTGATTCAAGAGATGATCGACGGAAACAACTTGTAAAACACAAATTTATTATCCGGTTAAGAGATATAGGCATTACATGATAACAAATTAACATAAGTGGTATATATTATATAACACTATAATAAGTAGATTATATTTGCAACCTTAAAAAAACGTTTGGAATAAAAGCAAAAGCAAAGATTTGATCACCATGAATTGGTAAAAGATATATATTTATTTAAATCTCCCCTTATATGTTTTTGCACATGCATTAAAGAAATAAGAAATGAAGACAACAGAACAAGAAAAAGACTTTATAATAGAGAAAGAAATGGAATAAAAAGGAACTAGTGCACGTACTATCATTGCCTTACTTTCTTACCTTACAATCCCTTGAAATGCTCACTAAAAGAGATGAATTGTGCCTGAATACAAAGCAATAGAGGCCTACATAAATCTAACATGAATAGGTTTATATATGCTATTCAACAAACTAAAATATGTCAGCCATTGTATCTACAAGAAGCTACCTAGAATAATTCACATCTAATCTAAGCATTTCTTAACAAATAAAATAACTACCCAAAAATTATCTATAGTGCTTTGCGTACTCATTTAAATAAATTGAAAACTTTCACAAGCCATCTTGTGACATTGAAATGGGATTCTACAAAACCCAATGTATATAATTTTTTCTTCGACATACTGAATGAACAATATAAATATTGACCAACACCACCATAACACAATAAAGTAGATTAAAGAGAAGTCAGTTTGAATATGTTGTTAGAAAGGTATGAATTGCAGAAGATAGGGTATTGACTTAGTACATCTTGTACCCTCACAAAGGTAAGTGGGTTGCTTGTATTTACCCACATACCTAGCTCTATTCCAATATCAATCCCTCTTCATCTACCTAAATAATGGCTTATTGTTTATCGCATGGTGCAAAACTCCAACCATTCCTCCCCTTCTTCCCTATTCTCCTATTGCATGTGTTCATTTTCTTATTTTCTGATTTCTTGATACTTGCAATTGTTTGCACTCTATTGCTACCATGCTTTGTTTCCTTGCATGCTTGGCTTGGTCTTCATATCAAGTTTGAGCTCTTGCACTTCACTAGATCATTTCTCTTACCATGGTGGCAAAGCATACTGTATAGGGTTTGCAATCAAGATTCAAAATAGAGAAGTTTGATTTATCAGTAAATAAAATAGGGCTAACAAGTGGTCCAACTTATGACTCATGCACATTGCACTAGGTCACACCACCTATTGAGCACATGATTTGAGGTATACCACCCTTATACACATTAATCTAGAAAGCGTATCTTATTAGATTGAGTTTGGTATTGGTTTTGGCGTACATCCACATGGAGAAGCCCCTCTATATAAGTTTGAGATTAAACTCTATATAAGTGAAGCCCATCTTATTGTAATGGTTGTTTATTTTTCTTACAAAGGCTATTTAAATTCAAGGGATTTGCTATTATGTGTGGTTGTTCATTCATTCCATTCTGTTGATTATATGTGCTGGAAACTACATTTAATTATATTGCAACAAGGTCTTCAAACAAGTCAAATTGGTCATTGAAGAAGGGGATTAAACCAAAGTTGAAAAAACAGCATCAACAAAAAATCAGCAAGTGTTAGGAATACAACTTCTTGCCAACATCAGCATAAAAAACAGAAAAAAATTGGCAAACCACGGCAAGCATTAGAAAACACAAAAAATATTCATTTTATTTTTATTTTTGAAACATACAAACCAAGAACAACATCAAATAAACACATTGGCACATAAATATGGAAAAAACACTGATATATATGATGTAGCGGATGCCAAATAAAAAATGATACATCAAAGTTGACATTCAACACGGAATACTAATAGTTGTCCACTCAATGAATCAAAAGTGGACACCCAATACAAAATGGCATCAAATATATAAATCTATCTCACCATCATGAGGCAAAAGCATGGTGTACCACTTGGCATTTGTATAGGATGGTTGAGAGAAGAGGAGTCTAGATAGGTGTATAGCCAGCAGTCCATTAATTGGAAAAGTTTGTCCTCTTAGCTATGTTCATGACCCCTTTGGGATTCTCAAAGATCACATTGGAAGTATCAGAGCCATGCCATGAATAAAAACACAAAGCAGATGCAATCTAAACCCTAGATCCATGAGAATGAATGTATACATATATGCTAATGTTTTGGTGTGTTCATGTTGAATAGTAGTGTTGCAAAAGGTGAAGGTGGTGGCCAGTTAAAGTGTGCAAGACAATGATTGAAGTTACATCTCGAAGGTTTTCTTTGACATAAATCTATGCACGTCATATCAAAAGAAGCAAATCAATGGACAAAGCACAATTGAAAAACTCCCTTCAAGATGAAAACGCCATGCCCAAGGAGGATGTGGGAAGCCCCTGCAATATTTCCTAAAGGCAATTCACACACCTGCAGCAAATCAATTCGGCCTACCTCTGTAGTTGTTGAAATCACTTGCAAACAACCTAGATGTCTAAAGAAAAAGATGTATAATCATGTACAAGAGCATCCAACAAAGCATGAGAAGAAGATCTGTAAAATAATATTTTATTCCAGTATTTTCAGAGCCCAAAAGGTGCCTTTACAATAGGGGGGTCTCTTCCTTAAATAAGAATGAGAGAGACTAAAACCCTAAACCACTTTATGAACGAGTGGTCGAGATCAAAAGATAGATACAATATAATCAATGGCTATGATGAGCCGGAACAATATAACATGGATCAACTCACTAAGAGAGGTGCGCACTCACTAAAAGAGGCCCTAGGGGGAGCGCACCACATAAGAAGTGACTAGGAAAAGTGTAGGAGCACATGGTGGGGCTAGGAGGTATTAATGCCCTTCACTAGCATCACCCCATGGCACAATAACATAAGATATGACTCAATAACATGTCAAAGTGGCCAATTGACCAAATCGTGGCCCCCTCAATGAGAGAAAAATACATCAAATAACAACCCAGAGAGTGTGTGGACCCCATTGACTGTTGCAAATAGATCTGGAAGGAGTGGGATACATCACAAACGATCTCTGAACAAACCTCATGCCAAAACCTTGCCTCAATTACCCAAATCGATTTCCTCAATGACCTTTTTAACCTATTTTTATTCCACCTGAAAATCATCAAAATGCTTGTAGCTCATTGTCTGGTGTCTCAGACACAAAATCTGACTGCACCAACATGTATGGAGATGGGATAATATGGTAATAACAAGTGGCTGGACCCCCCATTTCCTCTGTAGTGCCATAGGAAAACGTGCTAGATCAATGCAACTGATGGACATGCCATTTCTGCATGGCAAAATTGGACAAAAGTGGAAATCTAACCATATCATCTGTAAGAGTTCCTGAAACTGATAATTGAGTGCCGCAATGGACTCAGATGGTCCAAATATACTAGAGGTGAGTACCCATACACCTTGTGGCAACTTGTATAATCATATGTAGCCCCAACCATACCCAGACAATATAAAAATAATGGTTTGGAAATAATAATAAACATAAAAAAATACATCAACCATCATATGAAACCTGTGTCCATTGTATGGAGTCATCAAAGGTGTATCAAAATACCATAAACCATCATCATATAACATCACTGGTCCAAATCATCATGGATCCCAAGGTTGACTTGGTCAAAATAGGTTTAACCAGGTCAAGATTTATCAAAATATGACCCAGGCTAGAAATGCCTGATGCTACAAGTGCAAATGGTTAAAACATGCTCTGTTAATCATTCTCATAGCAAGACTTAAAGTATTAAGCATCATTTCACTGGTAGTTAATAGATAATTATATCAAGTACAAGTTCAAATAATCATTTACTTAAAATAGAACCTCAGGAATATACTCATTCTGTAGACCAGAACATCTTGCTAGCAAAGGGTGAGGATGAAGAATGCAAGGCTAGGATAAGGGGATGACTTGGATGACTCAACACTATGATACTTTGGATAAGGGAAAGGGAAATACACACTTAAGCATATGTCGGATAATAAACACACAGGGAATGGCAGTGTCTCACAAATGGAATAAGTTGTTCAGAGAAGTGCTTATTCAACAATGGAAAATGTCTACAACTCACATCCAAGCTGAAACAGCTCCGTGAGGATCTTTTCTAGAACCGCCATGGTTGGATGCCCAACTAACCGTAACTTGAGGTTCTAGGGGACAGTTAGGATTATTTTTCCCTTACTCCATCTCACATCACAACCCATAGGCTCCATGAGGAATTAATCATTACATTTTAATTTTTGGTCAACAGTCTTTAGATTTAGCATATATTTAACCACTACGTTTTTTAGGCCTTTATGACCCTATTTGGATTTTTCATGTGCTTAGAAGCCCAACTAATCACAGCTCACATCCAGGGTGCTTTTTCATTTCAATTTCCATAGCCCTCTTTCATTGTGCTAAGAAGCACAGTTTTATTTGTTTCCATGGGATTGCACAAAAGATAATATAATAGTTTCCATATGCATGTAAAGATGGTAGTACAATTTGCTTCAGGTTTTAGCCAACACAACTCAAGCAACTAGGGGGATTATGCACAATCAAGATCAAACATTGGGCAACCGACTTGAGTGATCAAGGTATCAAATCCAACTCACCTAAGCTCAGGAACCAACACCAGCGGGTACTCTTGGCCCAAAAGGATCAAGGCTTCGGTAAGTTCTGTTTCCAACTCAGCCGAGACACAAACTAACAGGGATGCTATCCAACACAGAGGAAAATGTGGACAAGTCCTCCATATCACAGGCTGAGGTGTAAGTCAGGGTAAAAACCAATCAAGGGAGAGATAATGGATGGATGAGGAAAGTGAAGGTGAAGCCTAAGCTAGCAAGCCATAAAGGTGGGAATGATTATGTCCACACTGCTAAGAGGGTAAAACCAATGAGTATAAAACAAGAGCTTCAAATTATGAGTAATAAGACCATTTAGATAATCAATAATAACCATATCCATGTCATACATATATATACTGCCAGATCATGATCACTAGATACTAAGTCAAGCTACCAAAATGACCAAAAGAGCAAGATAATAAAAACCAATGCACACCATATACTTGTTGGGCCATATACCTATACCTGCTATCTAGAACATTTATGACCACTGAAAACACTATTGCTGAAACTCTGGGCACTACACTACTCTGTATGGGATAAAAGGTCATCTCAGTCATAAAATCTGAGGTCAAGAGGCTCAGTCTTGGCATAAGGTTCATTGCATGTCTGATCTGGGGCTGCTTTGACGTGTGAGTGATCATCAAAAATACTGCTCATCACAGGCTGATCTCACCAAAACTGTGTAAAGGCCAAGCTCAAAAATATACAATGAACTGCTCTACAATCATGGTAGCCCATCTACTATGGATGTGATAACAGGACTATCATCTTTCAAAGGGAGTCCATGCATCCCATGACATTGAGGGATGTCTTGTACGTCCTCGGGATGAAGAAGAACCTTGTTTCATTCTCCACTATTGAGGACAGGGGCTTTGCAGTGTATGTCCTGATGGGAAAGTGTGTGTTTTTCCCAGGGCAGTAGGACCATCTACTTCATATGCCATTGGAGTTAGATGTGGGAAACTGTACAAGCTTCTCTTCCAACCTCATCATGCATTGGCCCACACAAGCAGTAGTAGTGAGTTGTGTGAGTTATGGCACAGGAGGATGGCCCACCTTCATCATTCAGCTTTGAGATTGCTGAGGCAGATGTCTACAGGTTTACAATAGTTCAACACAGAGCAGAGTGGTGTGTGTAGAGGGTATGCTTTGGGAAAGTACTCCAAGACTACTTTTTCGAGCAGTGATAACAACTTAGGAGGAGTACTAGATTTGATGCATTTTGATTTATGTGGACCCATGTCTTCTGCTTCATTGACAGTTTTTTAGTACTATATCAGTTTCATTGATGATTACTCCAAGAAGACCTGGATCTAATTCCTGAAAACAAGAAGTCTGAGGAAGTCTTGAAGAGGTTCCAAGAGTTCAAAGCTCTTATGGAGAACCAAACAGGGAGGAAGATTCGGGTACTCAGGTCAGACAATGGGGGTGAGTATACCTCCGATTTTGATGAGTTTTGCAGACAGGAGGGGATCAGGAGGCAGTTAACCATTCTATATACTCCACAGTAGAATGGAGTTGCCGAAAGGAAGAACAGAGCTATAGTGGGACCAGCTAGAGCCATGCTGCATGATCAGAGTCTTCCTTTCTTTCTATGGGTTGAGGCATGTAGTACTGTTGTTTATGTGCAGAACAGGAGTCCACACCGTGCCTTGGGGTGTAAAAATCCTAACAAGATGTTCACCGGTAAGAGGCCTAAGATAGGCCACTTCCGCATATTTGGATGCCTTACATATTCTCATGCCCCTTCTGAGACGAGGACAAAGTTAGAGCCCACTGCAAAAGAAAGGCATCTTTGTTGGTTGTGAAGAGACTTTGAAGGCCTTCCGCTTATACCTTCCTGCACAGAGGAAAGTTGTGGTGAGGAGAGAGGTGAGATTTGAGGAGGAGTGGGCCTTCAGGAAGTCTTGTGAGTCAGAGATGGTGGAGCATCAGATTATTACTCCAAAGGTGACAACATATCAGAGTTCAGCTAGTCAAAGTGCAGTGTCACAAGTTTCAGGGGTGACTCGTCCACAGATTTCAGGATCTTCACGTTCAAGGACTCAGTCTACAGAGACTTCTGGTACAAGGACAGGTTCTTGAGTCACAGGTTCACAGGTTTCACCATCACGTGATTCGAGTTCACATGGCTTTGGTTCACCAAGTACAGGTTCTCAGACCACAGGTACTTCTTCAGGTAGATAGTTGTCAATTGAGGATGTTCATGAGGAGGGCCTACCATAGGATGCTACTTCCAGGAAGAGAAAACCAAGTTGGATTAAAGAGCTTGTGAAGGAAGCTGAAGAGTCTGTGGGGCCACCCAAGAGGGAGGTCAGAGAGAGTAGATCACCAGAGAGGTTTTCCAGTTATATGGCGATGGTGACCAGCTTGCATGAGTCAAAGCCTTCTACTTTTGAGGAAGATACAACACATCAAGTTTGGAGATATGCCATGATTGAAGAGTACAATTCCATCATGAAGAATGATGTGTGGGAGATTGTTCCGAGACTAGAGGGGAAGTCAGTTGTGACTTCCAAGTGGCTCTACAAGATCAAACATACTGCAGATGGCAGCATTGAGAAGTACAAGGGTCATTTTGTGGCACAAGGGTTCTCACAGGTAGAGGGAGTAGACTATGACAAGACCTTTCGTCAGTTGCTTGATATTCCTCGATCAGAGCAATGATCTCCATAGTAGCGGAGATGGGTTGGAAGATCCACCAGATGGATATGAAGATCGCATTTCTCAATGGTCTTTTACAGGAGGAGGTGTACTTAGATAAGCCACAGGGATTTAAGATTCATGGGAGAGATTCTCATGTGTGCAGGCTAAAAAAGGCCCTGTATGGACTGAAGCAAGCTCCTCGAGCTTGGTATTCGAGGATCGATTCTTACTTGTTGTCGATTGCATTCAAAAGAGTGAGGTTGATCCCAACCTATACTTCATTGTGGTTGGAGGTGATCAGCTCATTCTTCTGCTATATGTCGATGACTTGTTTATCACAGGGGAGGAGCATCTTATTGCAGCTTGCAAGAAGGATCCTACTTCAGAGTTTGAGATGACTGATCTTGGGATGATACACTATTATTTGGGGATGGAGATTTGGCAGGAGGATGGACATGTTTTCTCGGGGAAAGAAAAATATGCAGTTGATGTTTTGAGGAGATTTCAGATGGAGGACTGTAGACTGATGTCCACACCTATGATCACCAATTGGAAGAAGCTTCATGCTTCTGAGGAATAATTGGTTGTGTTAGTTTTTCATCATTTAATTCAATATGATCTAGGATCTTAACTGAGAGAACAACATGCACAGCATATCAAACATAAGAGACATGAGACACAAAGCATTTCACCGGGGAAACCATAAAGAAGAAAACCCCGCAACTTCCTCAGAGATAGAATGAGCAAAGAATACAAAACCCCAAAACAAGAAGACAGACTCCAGCAGCTTCCTCCTCCTCCACTTGTGTGAACTTCTCTCTCTCTCACTAATGTGCAATGAGTGAGTGAGTGAATGAGAGTGTGTGGATAAATAGAGAGCCTAGCTCTCTATTTATACTTTACCTTTACCACTTGACATGTCGGCCTCAACTAAAGTTGACTGGGCCGACTCCTTTAGGGGACTTAAACACCCCAATACAAATGAATCTAGGGGACTAATGCCCTGACTTACATGGAAGGATTAACCTCAATGACTTTACATGACCCAAGTACAATAATGAATTCTCCGACCGGAGGAATAAACATCTCCGTCGGAGGTACAATAATAAAATACAAATACAATATAAAATATACAAGTGAATACATTCCGAAGTTACAAATACATCAACACTCCCTCTTAACTAGGAAGGTATTCGCCTGACATAGTTCATCGGCACAAGTCTTCATCACTGGACCATCATCAAAGCTGGATCATCATCGTCACTGCTGCTGCTATCTCGAACATCAATATCCAATCTACTCGTCATAGGAAGTTCTACAGAGCCAACCCTTTTTCATGCTAGATGTAGGCCTATACTCCATGTAGGTCTTCATCATTTATGCGACCAAGCCATCAAGTAGGTACATCTCAGGACTTATTATATGCTATTGCAAAACCAACAATATCTCCCAGGACTGATTATATGCCACTACAAAACCTGAAGGAGCATCGCAGGACTAATTATATGCCTCTACAAAACCTACAAGATCTCCCAGGATTGATTATATGCCACTACGAAACCTGAAGGAGCATCTCATGACTGATTATATGCCTCTACAAAACTTGTGTACCCTACTATCACATCATCATCTTCAGATCATGTCATCGTCAATGGAGCACAGCTCAGATGCACACAACACAGCACTTACAATCACCGGCATGGAAGGAATTTCCTCTGAACATCCGAGAAAGGCTCAACAATTACATCAACGACCATGGAAGGACTTTCCTCTAACCATGTCAGAAAAGCTCGACAATTACATCAATGACCATGGAAGGACTTTCCTCTGACCATGTCGAAAAATCCTCGGCAATTACATCAACAACCATGGAAGGACTTTCCTCTGACCATATCAGAAAAGCCTCGGCAATTACATCAACGACCATGGAAGGACTAACCTCTGACCATGTCGGAAAAGCCACACCCAGCCCTTACATCTGCACCATGGTAGGACTTCCCTACCACCATGTGAGAATGGCCCAGCCCTTACATCGGCACCATGAAAGGACTTTCCTGCCACCATGTGAGAATGGCCCCAGCCCTTACATCTACACCATAGGAGGACTTTCCTACCACTATGTGAGAATGGCCCATGTGCATTTGCATCTTCCAGACTCATCACTTCCCCTTGGAAGGAACCTCAATCTGAAGTACACCAAGCTTCTCTCTGAAGTATTCAAACTTCACTCTTGCCAGCGACTTGGTTAATACATCAGTTATCTACTCGTTCGTCGCAACATACTGGAGCTTCACTGCTCCTCTCTGCACCATATCCTTGATATAGTGGAACTTTATCTCAATGTGCTTCGACTTGTCATGGAACACTAGGTTCTCCAACAACTTCACACAACTCTGGTTGTCGCAATATATACAAGTAGCATCCAACTGGAGATCAAACAAATCAAACAGTAGCTTCCTTATCCATAGTGCCTCAATTAGCCGAACAAGCTGCGACATACTCTGCTTCGGCTGTACTCAGTGCCACGCAGGACTACTTCCTGCTAAACCAATAGATCGCACCTGATCCCATACTGAAGCAGCACCCTGAAGTGCTCTTCCTCTCAATGGCACTGCCTGTTTAATCCGAATCAACATAACCCTCTAGGTTAATCTTCTAATTTGCATCATACTTGAGCCCATAATCAACCATACCCATCAGGTACCTCAGAATATGCTTTGCAGTAATCAGGTGAACATGTCTCGGATCCATCAGAAACTGGCTCAATGTGTTCACAGCAAAGCAGATATCTTGGTCTTGTATTCGTCAAGTACATCAAGGGCCCAATCATCTGACGATACATTGTGGCATCAACCAACTCTGATGAAGCATCACTCAATAGCTTCAAGTTCGACGCCATAGGTGTGGCCATGGCCTTGCAATCCATCATCTCAAAACGCTTTAGGATCTCTATTGCATACTTCCCTTGTCCAAGGAAGATTCCATCCATACTCTGCCACACCTTCATGCCTAGAAAATAGTGCATCATACCCAAGTCCTTCATCTCGAACTCGGCAGTAAGCTTCCTCTTCGTATCGGAAATCAATCCATCCTCACCTTTCATAAACAGGTCATCTACATACGGTAGGAATATCACTGGATTGCCTTCAACCTTGTAGTAAAGGTTAGAATCCGCTTTACTCTTGGTAAAGCCCAAACTAGTCAGGAAGCCATCAATCTTGTCGTACCACGTCCTAGGTGCTTGTTTCAAGCCGTACAAGGCTTTCTTCAATTTTCACATATGAGTCTCCCTGTCATGTGTCTCAAAACCGAGTGGATGCTCCACATATACTTACTCTTCCACTACACCATTCAAGAACGTTGTCTTGACATCCATCTAGTGTATCTTCTACTCCATCACTGCAGCCAGAGCAAGTACTGATCTAATGGAAGTATATCTGGCTACAGATGCAAATGTCTCCTCATAGTCTATTCCTTCTTTCTGGGAGAAGCCATGTGCCACAAATCTTGCCTTGTATTTCTCTATGCTTCCATTTGCAGCATGCTTGATCTTGTAGATCCATTTGGAAGTCACTACAGACTTTCCTCTTGGTCTCGGGACTACATCCCAGACATCATTCTTCATGATCGACTGGTACTCCTCGATCATGGCATCCTTCCATTCTTTCTTCTCAGCTACTTCCTCATAGTTGAAAGGTTCTTTGTCAATGATGTCACACAGCAGGGCTACATAACTGGAGAATGGTCTCGGTCTCTTGCTTTTTATATGCATTCCTTCTAGAGCACCATATCTCTTTGCATCTTGAAATGCTTCTCGTACCCATGCTGGTTTCCTCTTGTGGTGGAGCTATAGGTTCCTGTGGTTCTTCCACCTCGCATTCTCCATATTCTTCTGGAATCGCTTCTTCCATTACTGTATTTCTGATCCTGGGAACTTCAATTTCTTCAGTGTCTTCTTCATGACTTCATAAATCTTCTAGATGAATCATCATCACTCGTTTTTTGAAACAAGTCTCTCTTGTAGTACACGATCTTTCCTACAAGTCAATTTAGTTGCGTGATTAGAAACATTTCATAATTTTCAAAACAAATTCTTATGCATAAAGACATAGGTCACACAGTCATGCAACTATCTTAGCCAATGATTCAACACAGCATTAATCCATATCCCGCATTCATACGGTAACTTCATAGATGCCTTCCATCTCTACCAGAACATTGTTAAGAGTGTGCACTACTCCCAACATGTCAGCAAAGAGGTTTCATTCTAGATAAGTAGCAATGGAATGTTGTACAGTACCATAGTCCACTTACCCATTACTTGCATATTAGTAGTATCTTGTTCATTAATGCAAATTTTCTAACATGCATAATACACAACCTTAAATCTAGGAACATAACTATGTACATGACTAAACAATATCATTTAAATAATCAGATATATAAGGAATGACAATTCAAATACTTATCTTTGTTTGGTTGTTGGGTGGACTCCCTCTCAATCTTTGCTTCCTTGCAGGAACTACTGGACTGTGCTCCCTCTTGATCTCTATTTTCCCTTTGTGATAGCATCATGATTATATGTCTTTGAACATCTATCCATCCTGGACCACTATGCATGCTTACTAGTTTCATCATCGTGTCATCCTCAAGATCTCATACATAATCATACATTCATTAGTATAATCTCAATTATAATCCTATAATCTTAACATGTATGGTCATGATCATTTCATACACATGTAATTTATCACAAGCATTAGTATTCAAGGTTTTAGGGAGTACTTCTTTTACTCATGCATATTCTTATTTGACCATAGGACTCTTCTAGTTTGTCATATAATTAATCAAACTAAGAAGCATAATATGCATAAACCCATGACTACTCAAACTTATAACTTCATGAATAATCATTATCAATCATACAAAAGTATACTAACACAAGGTAGGATTCTAACTCATTATAGGAAAACATACCTAGATTATCATGCTTGCTAGTTATGGCTAACAGACCCAAACAATGTCTTCTTTGTTCTCTTCAATGATTTAGAGACCTTGTGCTAGTAACCTGCATATCTCATAAGTTAAACATTGTAGAACCAAATTATACATACCTCGTAAGTAGAGCTTCTATGTGATCCATGAATATGGATGAGTTTTTGTCTTCATGTCACCATGGTCATATATTCTTGATCTAGAACTTGATTTGTCTTTCTTGATGTACATTTCATGTTAGTGGACAACATCATCCTCACACAACACCACAGTGCATTAGTACAATCATAAGTGTCATAACCCTAATCAATGAATGTCTTCTATCATTCACATGCATTCATACTGTTACTAAGGTGATAAGACAAGTCTAAAATTAATCAAGATTGTACTAACCTCAATAATATGAAGACAAACATATCATAAACTTAATCATCAGATAAATGAAACAAATTTCAAAACATACCTGCATCTCCTCAAATCATACCTGTCGAGATTGCTTGCAGTCTTCTCTATAAGGGTAAAACCAAAATCATCCAAGGTATATCACTTGTAAACATATTATATAGGTTCATGGTGCTAGGATGATAGAATATCAATGCCATTTAAAACTCCTTCATTGCTGCCCTATGAGTATCCCAACTTTGCTAGGGTTTCTTCTTACTTGGAAACCCTAATTTTCAATCTCCTTCCTCCCACAACATTTTGATGAAGGATTAATATCTATGATGAATGGATTCCAAATCCATTTTCAAAGTTTCCAATGTTGCATCAGGTGTATCCAACATTGTATCAGGTCATGCCATACCTAAAAATTGAAAACCCTAAGTGAGAGCTTCTTCCTCCTCTTCTTTGATTTCCTTCGTTGAGCCATTTCATATGTGTCGTACTTTTTCTGGTGTATCTCTAAAATTTCGGATCTATAGGGTCTAAACCTTCGACCTGTGGTAGCTTGACCTGCCATATTTCCAATCCCACAGGTTTGAGCTTCATTGGATTCTCCATCAGAGAAATATGCTCAGTTTCCCAACATGACCTGTTTAAGGGATGAAATAGCACAGCGAACTTGTACGGAGTGCCACGTGTCCCTGTTTCAACTTTGGCTTCTGAAACTCGGACCTGTGAAACTATAGTCTGTGCCCTAACTGTCACTTTTTATAGAATTCCATTTGGAGCTTCTCAGCTCGAGATATGACCTTTTTACCTAGGTCACCTGTTTAGGGCTTCATTCTCGAAGAGGCAGAAACCCTAACTTGTACAGATCATATCTCAGAAAGTACAACGAATCTAAGGCTGAAACTTGGACACATGGTACAAGAAAATTTTATCTTCAGCCTGTCCAAGGTTCAAATCTTGAACCTTTGCCAAAATTGATTTATAGCGAAAGTTCCACGATGACTAGGTTTTTCTATACAAATCCCTAGCTTTCAAATTGTCGCAAGTGAAACAAGTGTCGTAAATGCCATACAATGCCTTCCTTTAGGCTAGCTCTCATACCATGTTAGTTTTTCATCATTTAATTCAATATGATCTAGGATCTTAATTGAGAGAACAACATGCACAACATATCAAACATAAGAGACATGAGACACAAAGCATTTCACCGGGGAAACCGTAAAGGAGAAAACCCCACAACTTCCTCAGAGATAGAATGAGCAAAGAATACAAAACCCAAAAACAAGAAGATAGACTCTAGCAGCTTCCTCCTCCTCCACTTGTGCAAACCTCTCTCTCTCACTAATGCGCAATGAGTGAGTGAGTGAATGAGAGTGTGTGGATAAATAGAGAGCCTAGCTCTCTATTTATACTTTACCTTTACCACTTGACATGTCGGCCTCAACTAAAGTTGACTGGGCCGACTCCTTTAGGGGACTTAAACACCCCAATACAAATGACTCTAGGGGACTAATGCCCCGAATTACATCGGAGGATTGACCTCAATGACTTTACATGACCCAAGTACAATAATGACTTCTCCGACCGGAGGAATAAACATCTCCGTCGAAGGTACAATAATAAAATAAAAATACAATATAAAATATCCAAGTAAATACATTCCGAAGTTACAAATACATCAATAGGTGAATCCTACCCTATATCGTCAGCTTATAGGTTCGTTGATGTATCTGGTCATCACTCGACCAGATTTATGTTTTCCGGTGAACAAACTTAGTAAGTTCATGATGGAGCCTAGGAGAATACATTGGATAGCCGCAAAACATGTACTGAGGTACCTTGCTGGGACAGTGGACTATGGTCTAGACTACAAGAGGTCAGATGGAGTTGGTTTGATTGGCTTCACAGATTTAGATTGAGCAAGCAGTGTGGCAGACCGGAGGAGCAATTCTGGTTGTTGCTTCAGTTTGGGCTCGGCAGTAGTGTCATGGTTCATTCAGAAGCAAAAGTTAGTTACATTGAGTTCTACAGAGGATAAGTATATGGTAGCTAGTCAGGCTAGTTGCAAGGCATTGTGGATTCGCAAGTTATTGATTGGTTTATTTGATCAGGAGCTGAGACCTACAGTTGTTTACTGTGACAATCAGAGTTTCATTACACTCTATGAGAATCCAGTATTCCATGACAGGTCAAAGCATATAAATATCAGATATCACTTCATCAGAGGCCATGTTCAGAGAGGAGTTGTTGAGTTACAGTACATTTCCACTGAGGAGCAGGTTACAGACATCCTAACAAAATCGTTGGGGAGAGGAAAGCATGTTCACTTTAGAGACAAGTTGGGGGTTGTGAAGAAAACCTTCCACGGTAACAGGGATTGTTGAAAAAGTATCAAGGAAGTGTTTTTCCACCTTGTGATGCCTAAGGGTGGATAAAACATTAAAAGTGGTCCCTAGTCACTTTATTAAAGTGAGAAACACTTTATAAATTTAAAGTCTCTTTATAAAGTTTGCTCATGGTTTAATTTTAAATTGACTTTATGAGAAATCAAGTGGGTGAGGAATTAAAATGGTCATTAATGTACTTAAGTGAAAAGTGCATTAAATTCATTTATTAAATTATTAATGAGCCTTTTATGTGAGCCTTAGATCTCATTAATCCAAGATCTAATCTTGGCCACTGAATCTCAAGAAGAAGTTACCATGAACAAAAAGGGGAGAAACTAGGCATTGAGGCATTCAATTCATCATTTGGATCTAAGAGATTTGGAGAGCAAGAGAGAAGAGGAGAAAAGAGAGAAACCTAGGGTTTGAAGAGATTTCATCCTAGAGAGAAAGAGACTGAAGATTGGTTCGATTCCCAAGGAGGGCACGAGTTCCAAGAAACAGGGCTCAAATTTCAAGGTCGTATAGGCATTTATTGTTGTTTGTAACAGCACCAAAATCGAGGAGGAGGCACAAATTTGGAGGATGAAAACTGGCATGATTTTCGAGGCAGTAGTACAGAAATTAATGTTGTCCGTACAGTGAGATTCTGACACAGAATTTGAGATAGAGAATTAGCACAGAAATCGAGGAAGAAAATTAGTCTTTTATGTCCACATGTGTGAGTCGTACAACACGTTTTTTCAAGGAGGTCATATAACTCCGTTTTCTAGAATTCCGTACAGCGGTTTTGTCAGTGGGATGCTCGCACTGTTTTCGAGATGAATTAAAGGAGATAAGTACTACTGTAATTTTTTTATAATTAGTCTCTGAAAAAAATAAAGTTTCTCTCTCCAATCAGGTTTTCCCTTCGGGGTTTTTCCTGAGCCTATTTGGCTAAAATTCTGAGTTTTGAATTTTATGTGTTTGGTTGTTATAAATTTTCCGAGTGTGAAAAAGTGAAAAGAAATTCCATGTGTTTCAAGAAAAGTTAAATTATTATGCATTGAAGCTAACATGCAGCCATGGAGTTTAGGCATTAAACTCTATGTGAAAAATAAAACTTGAAACCGGGCTGGGATTCCAAAATTTTCAATATCAAGTATTTTTGTTTATAATTTATGAGTATAAAAATTATTGCGAACATAAAACATAATTTGGTATTGAGTAGAATTTAACAGGTTGTTGTGCCATAAACTTTGGAGAGTCTCTCTGGCCTTCCTAAAAACTCATCCCCCTATTTCCTAACCTGACTCTTGAAAAATCGTGTAAAATAAATTAAATATAAGAACTTCTAATCAACAAACACAAATAGGCACACAAAGCATGTCTATAACATTGATTGTGTGAAAATAGAGCACAAACAAGTGTGTTATAATTTAT
This sequence comes from Larix kaempferi, assembly GCA_027924585.1. NCBI lineage: Eukaryota > Viridiplantae > Streptophyta > Pinopsida > Pinales > Pinaceae > Larix > Larix kaempferi. The sequence continues at coordinate 18,753,926 of BSBM01000073.1, forward strand.
ACCTTACCTTGTCCTCCTTGACAAGCCAAAGAAGGAAGGACATCAATAACATTACAAAAAATTTCATGTATGACCTAATTTGTTGTTTCAAAGTAAGATAATGTTTTTTTTTTTTAAAGCAAAATTCCTTAATATATGCTAAATGTTAGACTTTCAAGTTACTCCAAAAGTGCTTCCATCATGCTTGGGGTGCTTCATGAGATTTGGGGTACATTGTGTATGTTCAACCATTGGACGGTCTAAGATGGATTGTAGCATTAGTGATGGTCCATGATGGATATGTACAGTTGTGATAGTTTGTTTAGTGGATGCTAGACCTCAAACGATCATTGGATTACTGCTCTTTGCTAAGGTGTTGGAGATCTCTTTCCTAGATGTTGGACACCCTGCATGATGACCACATGGAGAATTCACCAAGTGGGAGAACACCCTACAGGATATGAGGAGTGTTATGCATTGTGGAGGAGGGCTACAAGCCCTAGACGGCATGTGGTAGCTTGGTTTCCTATTTAGAGGATTAGAGATGACTCGAGGACACCTAGGGCATCAACGATGTTATTGCAAGAGGTAATTGCCCTAGTGGAGAACTTGTCTTTGGAAGATGGATGGATTCCATGGAGGCTCGGGATGGATTGGTGTGGACTTGCCCTGCATAGCTACATCACCTTGGGTCATTATATTGTGAACAACATCATCATTGGAGCTTGGCATTTATACTCTAGGAGTGAAGGCACTTCACTTATGTGTGGCTTACTTATGTTTAGTAGACTTGCAAGGTGTAGGCCAACCTATGTTATATTGATGGCCTCCCTTACCTCTCATACAAATAGTGGAAAAAGTCTTTCCAAACAACATATCACATCATACATTCATTTGTATCTCTTCTTTGGAGTGCTCTCTTAGTGATGCACTAGAGTTCATGAGGAAACCCTAGTGGAGCATATGAGGAGGAGGTGGATGATTTCTCTCTTTTGAGGTTCTTCTTTGTACATTTGATCTCTCTCTCCTGGGTGCTAGGGTTTCTTGGTCTGTTGGAGAATCTTGGATTATAAACTAGGGTTCCATCCCTTAGAGGCTACAAATTAGGGCTTGAAAAGCCTTGTATGTATTTGGGAAAGAAGAGGAAGAGTACATCTTGCCTTGAAGATAGTGTTGGAGGGATTCTTACACTTGGTGGAGCTAAGGTTTGTTGACTAAACCTAGCTAGGGCATCTGGGGTTGTTGGATTTTCTCCTAGCCTTGAGAGGAGGCTATGGTATGCATGTATTTCCTTCATTGAGCATATATATGTGAGATTTCCAACTGTCCACATAATTTGTATATTGTAGATTTGATTTCATCATTGTATCTTCTTGGGATAGTTATTTCCAGCTCTTAATTGTCTTGCAGATCTAACACACTTAAGAGAAAAATGTCAAGGGACTTAATACCAAGATTGAAGATAATAGTAATACCATCTATTGTTGTTGTATTTGTTGTTATCTCTATTGTATAAGAGAAGTTTTCAGATCTAGTTTATGCATGTGAAGTTTCGCTAGATGGTTGTGTTACACCCCATTTTGCATGGGTGTCCAAATGTAATTTTCATCACAATTCTTTGTGGGGTTGACATGTTGATGATCCCTTGGATGCTGGCCCATGGACGAGTCTTTAAATTCCATGCCTTTTGTTCATGTTGGTTAATGAGGATTTGGCTGGTATGTTGATGATTTTCATGGTGGTGTTGAGCTCTTGGCATTTGATGACATTTTGCAGTTGGTTTTTCATGGTTATTCTAGGGAGAATTGAGCAAAACAAGACCCTACTTTCAAACCCTTGGTTCTCCAATGGCCTAGCTCAGATGAGGGCATATGATATATGGTCGAGAAGCTCTTTTTGAGACCTTTCCAAAGGTATAGAACCCTCAACCAGATTCCTAGTAATTTTGGATCCCTAGAGTCAGCTTTCAGGTTTTTTGCTAGCTTCTGGGCTGTTTTTCAGCAATTTGGTACCTTTTCTTTTGGAGGGTTGATCTCACTCATCCTAAATTTGTTTGGGAAGTGCCATATATGGTTGGAAATCTCTTTCTGAGACCTTTCCAAAGGTAGAGATCACTCAACAAGATTCCTAGGGGTTTGAGAGCATTGTGGTCATCGTTCAAGCCTTTTTTCACCTTTTTGGAGATATTTCCAGCACTTGGTTTGACCTTATTGGCACACGCTTCGACCATTGGCACGAATTAAGTAGAGGTGGTTACACATTGGACCTTTCCTTGTCATTATTGATGGGATTTCTCCCACATGTGGTGCATTTGAGGAGTTTGTTACATCTTTGATGGAGCGCTCTAAGGTTTTTGGCCCACATTGAACACTAGTAGCACATGGCACATGGTATTGATGGAGCTTTTGGTTTTGGACTGGTTTTCTTGGAGGGCGCCCCCACTTTTTGAGGTTTCCACATCATTTGGCACCACTTTTGAGGAGAGCATTGAGTTGTTAGAGGGATCTAAGTGGTCAAACCCTAGATCTAACATCTTATCATCATTGTTTGACCTAGATCTAGTAATGCGCCCTCTCTCTTCGATCTTATGTTTATATTTGGCATTGTACATGTGGCAATGACCACCTCATATCATGGTGTTTGTTAGAGTTAGTTAAATTTTAGAGGATTATTTTTATTTGTTTACCACTCCCTATGATAGATCTAGGATTTTGGTATATATATTATTATTTTATTGTAAAGGAAGTTGAACTCCTCTCCTATATAAGAGAGCCTCTTCCTCATTTGTACTCATGGTTGGATTTTGAGAGCTCCCTCTCTATTGGGGCCTAATAGACCCATCTTCAATGGAACAAATCGAAGTGCAAGGTTTTCCTTGTTCTCATCTGCAATGTTTCAAGTGATTTGTAGAATAACTAGACTTGTAATTAGGGCCATAGAAAGACAAAATTGTCTCACTGGAAGGGTTGTGAGAGAAAATCTCCTCCAATTCTTTGTTGATGTATGCATGATTTGTATTGTTATAGCATCATGTCATCTTTAAGAGTATTTGCTTTCTACTACTTCATTGCATTTGCTTTCTAGTTACAATGTTTGGAGATGACACTTTACGGGATCTCCTAATGATTTCTATTTATCATTTTGTAACATGTTGGGATTTATTTGTGAATTGTGAAAGCAACCATAATTTCCCTAACCCTTTATGAACTAACCCCTTTGTTGGACTAGCTTTCCTTAACCCCATTTTCCCTAGGGATTGGCACTAGTCTTCATGATCCTCCCATCACCCCTTTATCATATACAACAACACAAAAAACTGTTTTGTTGAATCTACTCTTCCAAATCACCTCATGCGTGATTGTCTAAGCTTTAGTAATTTTATCCTAGGGGAGCCTCCCTTGAGTTGGAGAAGAGAACCTAAAGTGTAGAGAGGTGGTCATTGAGGTGACAGTGGGTAACACCTCTAGCCTTCTAGGTTATAGTTGGGCAAGCCTTGTTCTTTGGGGATTTAATCATACATGCTAGTTCATGTTGTAACACAGAAGAAACTCAATGAAATGATTGGTATCTTTTCTCCTTGAATTGCTGTGAATTTGGGGGCTACTATAAGTGAATTATTGTGATTTCTCCACTGCTGTTTTACACATTAATTTACATAAGTCCTAAAGGCAGATAATTATAGGGTTCAGATCCGAGAAACCTTTTTAGAAGAAGGTGAATTTTCAGATTTGCATTAATTTCCCGGTGCAAATGAAATTTCAACACTAAATTATTCATGATAAAAATAAGTATATCAAAAATAAAAACACTCTTCTGACCACACTTTTCAGCAATTTGGTACCTTGTCTTCTGGAGGGTTGATCTCACTCATCCTAACTTTGTTTGGGAAGTGCCATATATGGTTGGAAATCTCTTTCTGAGAACTTTCCAAAGGCAGAGATCACTCAACAAGATTCCTAGGGCTTTGAGAGCGTTGTGGTCATCTTTCAAGCCTTTTTTTCACCTTTTTGAAGTTATTTCTAGCACTTGGTTTGACCTTATTGGCACATGCTTCGACCATTGGCACGAATTAAGTAGATGTGGTTACACATTCGACCTTTCCTTGTCATTATTGATGGGATTTATCCCACATGTGGTGCATTTGAGGAGTTTGTTACATCTTTGATGGAGCGCTCTACGGTTTTTGACCCACATTGAACACTAGTAGCACATGGCACATGGTATTGATGGAGCACTTTTGGTTTTGGACTGGTTTTCTTGGAGGGTGCCCACACCTTTTGAGGTTTCCACATCATTTGGCACCACTTTTGAGGAGAGCATTGAGTTGTTAGAGGGATCTAAGTGGTCAAACCCTAGATCTAACATCTTATCATCATTGTTTGACCTAGATCTAGTAGGGCGCCCTCTCTCTTCGATCTTATGTTTATATTTGGCATTGTACATGTGGCAATGACCACCTCATATCATGGTGTTTGTTAGAGTTAGTTAAATTTTAGAGGATTATTTTTATTTGTTTACCACTCCCTATGATAGATCTAGGATTTTGGTATATCTATTATTATTTTATTGTAAAGGAAGTTGAACTCCTCTCCTATATAAGAGAACCTCTTCCTCATTTGTACTCATGGTTGGATTTTGAGAGCTTCCTCTCTATTGGAGCCTAATAGACACATCTTTCATGGAACAAATCAAAGTGCAAGGTTTTCCTTGTTCTCATCTTCAATGTTTCAAGTGATTTGTAGAATAACTAGACTTGTAATTAGGGCCATAGAAAGACAAAATTGTCTCACTGGAAGGGTTGTGAGAGAAAATCTCCTCCAATTCTTTGTTGATGTATGCATGATTTGTATTGTTATAGCATCATGTCATCTTTAAGAGTATTTGCTTTCTACTACTTCATTGCATAATCACACCCTAGTTACAATGTTTTGAGATGACGCTTATGGGATCTCCTAGTGATTTCTATTTATCATTTTGTAGCATGTTGGGATTTATTTGTGAATTGTGAAAGCTGCCATAATTTCCCTAACCCTTTATGAACTAAACCCTTTGTTGGACTAGCTTTCCTTAACCCCATTTTCCCTAGGGATTGGCACTAGTCTTCATGATCCTCCCATCACCCCTTTATCATATACGAGAACACAAAAAACTGTTTTGCTGAATCTACTCTTCCAAATAACTTCATGTGTGATTGTCTAAGCTTTAGTAATCCTATCCTAGGGGAGCCTCCCTTGAGTTGGAGAAGAGCCAACCTATAGTGTAGAGAGGTGGTCATTGAGGTGACAGTGGGTAACACCTCTAGCCTTCTAGGTTATAGTTGGGCAAGCCTTGTTCTTTGGGGATTTAATCATACATGCTAGTTCATGTTGTAACACGGAAGAAACTCATTGGAATGATTGGTATCTTTTCTCCTTGAATTGCTGTGAATTTGACGGCTACTATAAGTGAATTATTGTGATTGCTCCACTGCTGTTATACACATTAATTTACGGCAGTCCTAAAGGCAGAAAATTATAGGGTTAAGATCCGAGAAACCTTTTCAGAAGAAGGTGAATTTTCAGATTTGCATTAATTTCCCAGTGCAAATGAAATTTCAACACTAAATTATTCATGATAAAAATAAGTATATCAAAAATAAAAACACTCTTCTGACCACATATTCAATATTTCCTTTTACCTATGACATGGAATCATAAGTATGTTAGCAAAAGGACAATGGTGAGCACAAGATCATACTCTGCAACAACCAAGTCTATCATGGATTGTTCATGTCCATGAAATGTACTTAATAGAGCAGAACGCCCTCGTAAATTATTTGACAACAGGGACCAGAGATGCACTGTGCCATCTGCACCTCCACTTGCTAGTATTGGTGCTCTAGGATCCCCCAGCAAACAATCTGCAAGAACAGTAACTGGACCAGAGTGACCCCTTAAGGTACGCTGAGGACGGCCCTGAATTATCAAACAGATATTCTAAATCAGTATATAGCTTCAAAAATATGTGTTAGTAATAAAATCAATATTCACATAACATGTTAGTTTACTGATTGAGTATCAAGAATGTTCTGAAATCCAAATTACATTATGATGTAAATCTCCGAAACATCAATTTCAGAGTGCACACAAGCAGGGGTAATTTGTTGAAGGCAAGGAATGGCTATCCTATGTTTACAATTTGATAACATAACAAAATCAATGGTTTTAAATTAAACCAAGTGTATAATTTCCAATCAGTCTACAATTAAGACCGAGGAAAATAACTTGCAAGCAAAACAAAGATGCAATTCATACAAATTTACAACTTGCAAGTATTTTGCAGGAGCTTAAAACAGCATAATGATCCCACATTTCAGTCACCTGTCTAGGCATGACCACTAGGCAGATAAGCCATCTCTATCAAAAGAAAGTTTTATGCCATGGTGTAACAGCTCCATAAAAGGAATTTTCATAATAACCATTTGACACACTTTAAATTCTTCTATTTACAAATACTTTTATTTATTGCTGGATGCTTAAATTATTGCCGCTCGAAGTTTAGGATTTTAAATTTTACCCCAATGACCTTTCCTATGGGATTAAGAAATGACTGTGACTCAGACTAGGTATAACCTCAAACAAGCATAGTTCATCCTAATCTAATGAGTTAAAGTATGCTTCACTCAACAGATTTAGATTGTACACATTTGACAGAAATTTCTTTAACTTGATTTGAACACTATTTATGGCAATTGCCATCAAAGACTATTGACAATTTCTAGGATCAAGGACGTGAAAAAAATGAAGTTTATATGTAGTGTGTGTACTCTGAAATAAAATGAGGCGGATAAAAGTGCACAATAAATAAAAGGAAAGATTACATGAAAAAATACAAGGATCACTACTTTTAGGTTTTAGATACGATTATAAAATCTATACTCAGTAGACATATTACTGGAAACATAATTCAGTATGTGGACAGATGCAATTGAGTTCCTTTTAGTGAGTAACAACTTACAGATTCAGTTGATGAAGTAGTTGCCATACCCTATGACAAGATCCCTTTCCAGGTCAACAACTAAGTGGAGAAGGATAAAGTCTGTCATGTACAACAGAATAACTACATCAATTTGGGTATTTATACTCTGTTCTCCAGCTTTTGTTCTTAATCTTATGGTTGCCCAAATCGGTTGGCATATTTTTGAAACAGAGAGCTTTTGTCTAAAGAAGAAAAAAATATATCTCATGCATAAACAGGAATTCATGCTAGCACACACTGACAGTGAGCACAATGCACCACATCATGGCAGGAGAGGCATAGAGATTAGCCACTCGTACACAAATTCAGTTGGGTTAAAACATATCAAAGGTTGAGCCGGCTAATATGGAGGTAAGCCAGCACAAGGAGATAGACAAACCAAAGGGACGTTGCACGGTGCACCAGAGTGGACAAACTACACAAGCATTAAACATGACAGACAAATGGCAGAGAAAAACTCGCACATATTATGTACAACAGGCCAGCATAACCAGACATAAATTAACATCACAGAGGTGTAGACAGAATTACACAGAAGATAGACCATAAATGGCAGATTAAAACATGTCACACAGATACTAGACCAAGGGAATTAAACTGAGTACTAGCTATGTTAGACCAAGGGAGTTTAACTAAGGCCTAGCTATGTTAGCCAAGGGAGAAACATCTTAACCAATATGTTGATGACAATTTATAGTTTTATCAAGAGCAAATGACCATGAGAATCTGAAAAGTCGTAAGCCATAGTATGTTTGTTTGTAATCCATAGGGGACAAACATACATGGCATACCTAAACATTAGAGGAAATATGGTTTTAAACTTTAAACCTCAAACCCTAAAACCAATTTCTTGTCAAAATCCTTTAAAATTCAAAAGAGGTCAGTCAAAGCCTATGTTGTTGGGAGCGCGGAGCGGGAGCGGAGCGAAAAGTGAAAATTTCAAAAGCTCAATTTTTGGGAGCGTTTCAGGAGGCTTTTTTATATAGTATATATTTTAATCAATTTTGATGGATTTATAATTAAAAAACATGTAGGATATTCAATTAATTATAGAAAAAATGGATTAAACCATATAACATCAATCATCTAGTAGTTATAACTTATAACATTATCATCAAATGATCAACCATAACAACTTTTATAGGAGCTTGGCAAAGAAGGGAGGTACCATAACATTGTCACCAGATGATCAACCTAGTAAAGGAGCTTTTAGTATAGGAGAAGTAGGGAGCGCCTTGGGAGCGTGCTCCCAAAACTGTGAGCGTTTTAAGAGTAAACTTCCAAAGAAAATGAGGTTCAAGAATGAGAGTGAGGGGGTAGGGGGCGCTCCCACACAGCAGAGGTCAAAGCATTCTTAAGTAGCAATATTTTTAATATAATTCTAGTCAAAATGGAAATGGATTTAACTATATATTATAACTACTTATATAATAACAACTAACAATCTAACAAACTATATGTAATATATAATAAAATAACAGTATCTTATATGTAATACACTAACAAACAATAAATATAACTAACAAACAAACTATAATATAACAGCTAACATATAATATTTAATATAATCTAATATATATGATATCCTAACAAACTACATATAACAACTAACGTATATTAAATAGTAACCCATAATGTGGCATATCATAAAAGGGGGCGACATAAAAAGGGTGGCATATTGGGAGGCATAAACCAATGAGTTTGACCATGAAATATATAATCATATGACAAGTAATGTACTATATAATATTACAACTATATAGAGAGAGAGTGTATAATAATAACATACATATAATCTAAGTAACATGAAACTTCAAAAGAGGGCTCGTGTCACGTATTCAACGTGTTGGACATGACACGTGCCTAATACGAGTCTGACACGAAAATTTACGTGTCCAAAAATCGTTACACGATCCGGCACATGTCGCACACGTGTCATGATCGTGTCACGATTTCTGGACACGTGTCCTATCAAAAGTTCACTCCTGCGGATTAAAACATGGGCTTTCTTCTTTTCAAGCCCCTTCTTTGTTGCCAATTTGAGAGAGCTTTAGTTCCCATGGAGAATAGAGCTTGTGGTTGCCCAGATCATAATTGTTTCCGAGATAGTGACTTGTGGTTGCTTGCTGAGAGCTTGTCGGTGGAGTGGAGAAGTGAGGTCGTGAGGGTGTAACTGCCCATTTGTTGAAGACACGCAGCAGCTATAGCAGTTGTTGCATCAACAAATAGCTCGAGGCCGAGGCACATTAGGGTAGAGGCACGTGAATAGAGCAGTCTAGGGCAGAGGCATGTGAATAGAGCACACACAGCAGCTACGCCCGCAACTCTGTGTAGCAGCAACGAACAGAGATTCGACAACAAATAGAGTAGCTACTGTACACGTGACAAAGTGTTAAGTTTTTAACTTTTAAACTTTTATAATTGATCTTTTTTCAATAAATGTAAAAAATCAACAAGTTAAGATTTCTATTTACTAGATTTCAAGCAGCCATTATGTGAAGGAAACTTGAAAGGAATAGCTCAATCTTCCAAGACAGTAGGCAGAGGTCAAACTCAAAGAAAGAGAAGAAATGTATCTATAAGTTCCTCCTGTTGCCGCCTGGTTCCACACCTCGGGAAAACACAGCAGGAGTCTTCAACCTGCTAGTGTGGCCTTGGGGGCAAGTCAGAGTCAAGTGCTGTCACTTGGGACTCAACTCCTCCATCTAGGCTTTCCTAGCGAAGAAAAGGGGGATGGACCCTAAAAATAAAAACTAAGGTGTCTAATCTAGGAGTTAGAAAAAATATTTTTTGATAACCAAGATAAAAGCAACATATACTTATATAAAGCAAAACAATCATTCATCAATACATCATTTGCTCCCATTCACTATTATCATCATTCATTCGCAACATTTGTCAATAACATGAAATAATATCAATATAGACTAGTGCCTTATAATGGAGTCGAAATAGATGCATGAGCAGAAAAGTAAATGTTGTGCAAGTGTTATTGGTTTATTTTAGAATTAATGTGAAAGTGATCTTTTTATTATGGCTGGTGGGTTCCCAATATACGCAAAGGTATGGGGAACATGTCCGGAATTTTGATGTGTGGCTTCCCTCTCAGACTTGGGCTGAATCAGAGTCTCAAGGAGGTGTTCAGACGCTGTACCAACGAGGGCAAGCATAATGGTTTCCAAGAGGTCACTACTCAGTTTTGTCCCAAGCCTTCTGAGAAATTTTCCCACGACAACAAAATGCTCGCGATGTGCCGGATTTTCACATAAAGGTTTTTTTTTATTCGGGGCGGTGTTAGATCCTATTACTAGCCATCTCCCCCTTTCTGATGCGTACCAACTGGATTAGACTGAGCTGCAAGTTGGCCACAGAGCATACGGGAGAAGACCTTGGTATTTTTAGAAGATTTTATGAACCAAAATTTTATCTTTTTAAACCCCAAGAGTCTCTTTTCAGGCACGTACTCGGGAAATCCCTTGCACAGAAACTCTACTTCGGGAAAGCAAGGGGGGCGTTTTAGTTTGTAAAAAAATGATAAAACTATGTTTTGAGTGAACTTGTGGCCCACTAGTGGAATGGACCAACAAGGTTAATTTTAAGCCTAGTTTGATTTTATTAATTGCAAAAAAAGAAATCTAAACTAAAAGAATGCAAACCACGAAATTTGAGTCGACAAAGTTTCCCCCTTGGGGGGATGGGGTGTGGGCGCTTGACTAGCCCACTTGCTCTCATTTGATACTTTAGTTACAATGCAATAGAAATGCCCCAGCCTTAATTGACTCAGTGGCTTACAAAAATTGGAGAGAAGTATCCGGTTTGCAAAATAATCAATATTGGTCCTTCGGATTGCCTGGATCTTTGAAATTTTGGCAGCACCTCGTCCTACCTGTTTGTCTCTTGCTGCAAACCAGCAAGTAAACGTCAGTATAAGATCCCCAAAAAAACTTTAAGAGTGTCTTTGGAACACCTCCTAAAAAACCCAGTAAAATTTAAGTGTTAAAACTAGTTAAAATTACAAAATTTAACCAAATAAAACAAGCGATGGTGCTTTTTTACTTGGGATCTTTACAAGATTTTAAGGGCTACAAATTATCAGCTCTTTAAATCGGCCAAATACACATGATGTTTAGCCAAACATACTACTTGCTTAATCCCTTAAAATATTCGGAAAAGTACACTTAAACAAGAAGCATGCATTAACTAGATCTAGATAAAGATTTTACTTGAAGATGGGCTTAAGATCTAAAACAAAAATCAGACCTACTTATGATTTTTTTAAACAAGAATGAGGTCTGAAATATGCAAAGCAAAGTAACCAAGAAAGATTTGAAGATTTTTTTATGTTGATGAGATGAAGAAGAAATGTCTTGAATTTGGGCTATGGAGTCCTCCACCGTGGGGATCAATGGGACTAGTTCTCATTGAATCAATTTCGAAGACCAATGGATGCAAGCAAGCTCCACCAACTCTTCGGATCGGCAACCTGTAGACACAAAAGACAACTCACACAAGCAAGATCAAATGCACTAGTGTAGACTAAAATAGAGAACTAGATTCAAGCATTTAAACAAAAATGACATTGAACTCTAAGCACTCTATGATAACCAACAGTAAAAATAATGAAATAGATTACACTATCTTTACCTTACTATGCTCAACATCTCCTTCAAAAGCTAGTGATTGATCAATAAACAAGCATGAATAAACATGTAAAGACACAGATTACCTCATATGTTAAAATAGAACATGATCATCCACACCATGAGAGTCCACACATAGAATTGTCTCCAAAGCCTTTTATTCATAAACAAATGCAAAAATATTACAAATATAGGAGCAGAGGTTCCACCTTCTCATGAGAAAACAATAAGAGTGAACTTGCTTATATAGAAAAAATCAAGGAGAGGGGGTGCCCAAGTTGAGGAGGAATGGGTGGAGTGAGTGGCATAATTCGTGGAGCAAATGGGGATGCCCACTCCCATGTAATGGGCTGCCAAAATCAGCTCCAAATCAGCTAAAAATCAGCCATGTGACAGCCCATAAACATAGCTGCAAATTCCATGATTGTAGGTGCCCAATTTTGGGAAATATGCCCCCCTTAAATGGGGAAGTAATCCCACTAATATAGCTGCTTGAAATCTTTCCAAAATCAACTCTTACAATACAGAGCTGAAATATTTCAGATCTCTAACTCCTCCAAAATTGGAAATATTTTTTAAGTCATTTTTCACTTTTTTTTATTTTTTTTATAACTTTTTTTTTTTGGTTTTTTGGCCATAGGTTAAAATTTAAGCACCCAAACATTATAAAAAGTGGGTTTAGGGGTTAAGGGGGTGCTCTGAGTTAGAAAACGAGCACCCCTAAGGCAAAAAAGACCTCCAAACACCCTTTCTAGGCCAATTACAATATATTTAATTGAACTATTAAAAAATGGCCCAATTTATGGAAAAAACAAACTTCGCCGAAAATTTAAAAAACTACCTAGGAGGACTTAGCACATGTCCATATGACTCCAAAATAATGTCTAGCATGTTCATATACATTGACCCATAGACTTTAACAATCCCCTAAGACCCGTCAGCCTCCCCAGACATTCCAGCTTTGGAGGAGCAAGAGAAAAACCAAAACATTATGTTATGCACTAATGCAAGACATAATAAATAGGTGAAAAAACTCCTTGGAATACCTAACTTAGCCAAAAAGTCCTAGGGAACAAAGTCTTTTACAAAACACCATGCTAGCGCATTTTATTACAAACCCCGCAGGGCCATGGACATGTGGAAAAATAAAAAAAAACGCGGCCCTTTAAAAGGCCTGCTAGACATCAATTCATCGAAAATGAACATGTAACATGTTCAACTTTACCTGCTCACTTGATAGTCCAACTAAGTATAACTTAGCTGGTAACACCTCCCATGGTAGTGGCAATATTTCTGTGTCTGTTGGTGGCAGTGCTCCAACTGTTTCAAGTGAGGTTTTGGGAGCTGCTATGCCCTCAGGGCCCTCACATAACCTTGCTGCAATAGAAAAACAACAAGCACAGGAAAAAGATACCCCCTATGGAAGTATGAAACAAAGAAAGAAGGGCCCGGAAGTGGAACAAAGAAAGAAGGGCAAGAAAGTAAAAGATGCCAAACTGCAAATATACAAGTTGAAATTTGAATTTTGAACAACTAAAGATGAATGAGGACAAGACTGTTAGTAAATATTTCCTAAGAGTTTTAGAGCTTGTGAATGCTATGAAAGGTCTTGGTGAAAAGATTGAAGAAGCATCCTTAGTTCATAAAATTTTAAGATCTATGCTTGATAGATTTAATCCCAAAGTTTCAGCAATAGAAGAATTAAATGATCTTAAAACTTTGCCTATTGACCAACTCCTAGGAACTTTAACTGCTAATGAAATGAGGATTGGTAAAAATAAACCCACCACTAGAGAAGCATCCTTTAAAGCAGATAAGAACACGATTCTGAAATGGATGAGATTGAGGCAAAACATGTAAGCAGGTTGAACAAAGGATCAGGTAAATATAAAGGCAAGTTGCCCTTTAAATGTTTCAATTGTGGTAAGATAGGTCATTTTCCATTTAAATGTCTCCACAAGAAAAAGGGCCAGACTTCTGATGATGAAGAGAAGCATGCATTCAAGAAGTAAGATAAAGAGAATAAATATAAAAAGACAAGCTTATGTGTAAATGATGTTGATTCTTCAGAAGAGATAGACAGTGATTCATCCTGTGAAGATAAAGTGAATGATTTTATGCTTATGGCCTTAGAAGACCTTGATGATGAATATACAGGAAGTGACATGATTGATGAAGAAGCAGTAGTTGATATGGAAGGTGAACTAATCAGCGCTTTGGAAGAGATTGAGAAACTCAGACTAAAGAAGAGGAAACAAAACCAATTGTTGATGCAGTATGAAAAGAATGGTAAAGAACCAAGTGAAGTTGTTGCTTTGTTAAAAGTAGAATTAGAAGAAGCAAAGAAAATAAAGGATACTCTAAAATAGCAACTAGCAGAGAAGAAAATGGAATGTCAAGCATTGCAAGAAGAAGTACTGAAAGCTAGAAAAGAATTGGAGAAATTTCAAGCTTTGTATCACCAAAATCTGTCAAGTATAAAAGCTTCAGGAGAGCTTAATAGCATTCTGAGTAAGCAAAGATCCCCATTGATAAAAACTGGTCTAGGATATGAAGAAGGTTCAAGTAGCAGCTAGTCAGAAAAAAAGAACCAACCAAGTTGATCAAATTTGAAATCAACAGACAGTTAAAATATGATCATGCTCTGCAAACAAAAGATAATGAAGAAGAATTAAGCACCAGGTTCAAGAATTCAGACCAGAAATACCAATGAAAATCTTCCCAACAACAAAGCCAACAAAAGATCAAGCAATCAAATTCAAGAAGACTGCCAACATCCAGGTACCAAAAAAAATTCTATGGTTATTGCTATTGTTGTTCTATTTTTGGTCATAAAGCTGCAAATTGTGCAATTAATTTTAGAAGTATGCAACTGAGATTGTCAAGTAATCAACTGTTGCAAAATAGAACTGGACAGTCAGTGAGGAAACAAGAATATCATACAACTCAGTTCACAACTAAAAGAATAACTCATGATAAACATATCAATCCTTTTGATTTATTAAACAATGAGCCAGAATGTTATGTGTGTCATAATTTTGGACACAAGGTTCCAGACTGTCATATGAAGATATACAAAACAGATCAGAGAATGAATTACACAGTTGAAAATGCAAAGGTTTGGAAGAAGAAAGAACGCAATAAGTATGGTTTAGTGCTTTCTGCTCAAAGGCAAAAGGACCCCTGGTATATTGACAGTGGTTGTTCTAAACATATGACTGTTGATAAAAATAAATTTATGTCTCTAAATGAAAGTAAATCTGGAAATGTGACCTTTGGAAATGATGCTCTAGGGAAAATCGAAAGAAAAGGGATGGTAAGTTTGAGTAATGGCAAAGGAAAAGCCCAAGATGTGTTGTTTGTAGATGGTTTGAAGCATAAACCTCTTAGTGTGAGTCAGGTCTGTGACAGAGGATGTGAAGTTGTCCTTACTTCTAAAGATTGCAAGATAAAATCAGTACCCTCAGGACAATTGGTTGCAAAAGGCATAAGGACAGAAAATAATGTCTATGTTTTGAATGAAGAAAACGAAGAATGCCATCTAAGCAAGTATGATGAGAGTTAGTTGTGGCATAGGGGACTTGGACATTTGAATCTTGATCACATAATCAAGCTTAGCAACAATAGGGCAGTAAAAGATCTTCCAAAGATATCAAAGCCATATGACTATGTTTGTAAACCGTGTCAAATGGGAACGCTACCCTGCACTCAGTTTAAATACAAGAGTTTTACATCAACAGATAAACCTCTTCACTTAGTGCATATAGATTTGTGTGGACCATCAAGAAAGGAAGGCACATGAAGAGAAAGACATTTTATGCTAGTCATTGATGATTACTCTAGACTCACATGGGTGGCCTTTCTGAAGGAAAAATATGAAGCATTTGAAAAGTTCAAAGTTTTTAAGGCTCTGACTGAGAATCAGAGAGGAAAAAGACTGAAGGCAATAAGGTCTAATAGAGGAGGAGAGTTTAGTTCAGGAGACTTTAAATAATTTTGTGAACATCATGCAAAAAAAAAGAGAATATACCATTCCAGGTACTCCACAGCAAAATGGAGTAGTGGAAAGACAGAATAGATCAGTGCAGCAAATGGCAAGATCAATGATGAATGAAAGAAATATTTCTCAGACATATCGAGTAGAAGCAATTCACACAGCTGCCCATATTCTTAAAAAAGCTCACCTAAGACCAAATAGTGATAACACTCCTTATGAACTGTGGTTTGGAAGACCTGCTTCTATTAAGCATTTTAAAAATCTTTGGAAGTAAATGCTATATTAAACACAATGATGAACATCTTGGCAAATATGATGATCGAGTTGATGAAGGTACCTTTTTGGTATATGCAACAAACAACAAAGGATATAGATGCTATAATAAGACACTGCATAAATTGGTTGATTGTATTGACATTAAAATTGATGAAGGAATCTTTGTTAAAAACAATCAGATAAGCAGTGTTGAACCAGATACAAATAATACAGTTGAAATTGAAGAAGAACAAAACCAAGAATTAGAAAAAGAAAATTCAGATTCATATGATGAGAATGCAAACTTTCAGGCAGATTCAAAACAACAAACAGAAATAAAACCACCTTCCAGAATTATTCAAAAGAACCATCCTGAAGATCAGATAATTGGTGACAAGAATAAAGGAGTTTAGGCAAGAAGGAATTTGATTAAAGCCACAAAGAAATCTCAGATTGTTTTTCTATATATGATTGAACCTAAGAACTTTGATGAAGCCAGCAAAGATGAAGATTGGATTAGAGCCATGAATGAAGAGCTTGATCAGATTGAGAAGAATAATACTTGGGAGTTTGCTCCTAGACCTACTGATAAGAATGTAATAGGTTCCAAATGGGTGTTTAAAAATAATATGAATGAACAAGGATAGGTTGTGCAGAATAAAGCTAGATTGGTCTGTAAAGGTATGCACAAGTTGGGGGTCGGGATTTACATGATGCAGATAGATGATATATGGTCTATTTGAGACCACCAGATGGTTCCATGCATGGGTTATGATGATGATCTGGCAGTTTTTATTTTTTATCATTTACAAATTATTATTATTTTTATATATATGATCATGCAGAGATCCATTAGTAGATTTGGGCTCTCTGAGTCCATTGGGACAGTCAGTTTTCCATTCCAGGCAGTTACAATTGATATTTTCCTCAGTTTATCATTCTGGTGCATATTTGCCATTAAAAATGGCCTGTCAAAGCAGTTCCATTATCTATTTGGTTCACCTAGGGCGCTATAGAGGGAGTATGGGGTCCAACCACTTGTTTTAACTATTATACCCTACTACCAGACATTATGGTGTAGTTAGATTTAGCCCCAGATGAGCAGGCAGAGAGTTACAAGCATTTTTATACTTTACAGAGGATAAAAAATGGTGAAAATGGCTACTGAAGAAATCGATTTGGGCTATGGATGCAAGAAAATGGCATAGGAATGGTTTTGATGATGTCTATGATGTCTCCAACACCCTCCAGAGCAGTTGCATCAGTCAGTGGGGCCCACACATCACTCTTCGACACAGTTTATGGTTTTCTCGAGCCTTTGGAGGCTCACGACTTTCCCAGAGAGAGCATGATTTGGTGTTTGGTTGGTCATTTGTTATTATTGCGCAATGGGGACACACTAGGGAGGTTAGACATTACCCCCTAGACCCACCATGTGCGATTTGTCATGTTTTATTAGTCACATTGAGTGGGATGCCCTCCTATGGCGATTATGTCCATGTATATGTTATATTATTGAGTTGATCCATGTACTTTATGTTGAGCTCATCTCAACCATTGATTAGAACTTTTGTATATTTTAATCTTAGCCATCCATTCAAAAGGTGGTTAGGGTTTTGGTATCTCTTCTTCCTATTTAAAGGAGAGAGCTTCCCATTGTAAAGGGACTTTTGGCTCTTGGCTTCTGGAATAAAATAATATTTTGCAAACCCTTGTCTTATGGTTTTGGATGTCAATGGTGTTGATTGAAACTGTTGCAGAGGATCTTGGTGAATGTTTTGCACATCTTTTTCTCCACGTTTTCATCTATAGGTGAGGAGGCTGAATTGGTGAGGAAGGCACATTGGCTGGGGAATACTGTCCTTGCTTCTTTCTCTTCGCTTCGTCAGTTACATGGAGTATTACTGTCTTTGTACCTTTTACTCTTTGTGATTATGCTCGTCAGTTGTATTTCATCCATTCTTGCTTGAACTAATTGATTCTATTTCTCCTTGGTTCGACAAGAAGAGGAGGGAGCACATGTGGAGCTGGGCATTTCGTGTGGGCAAGACAAATCAACAAATTCTCATTTGATCTTTGCGGGAACAATACTCAACATCTTGGCAAACATCTCCATCATTCAGGTACGTGTTATCACCAAAATTGTGGATGCCCCAAGTGACAAATCCAATACTGGATGGTAGAGGGATGGGAAACCAAAGAGGTGAACCACGAGAACCTCGATTCCCAAAGGAGGGGTTTTCATGCCAATTGAGGCACCCTTCACTTTAAGTTGTCTTAACCCAAGACAACTATGGGGGAGACCCAGATCAACTCTCGATAGGAGATATCAACCCAAGACACCAGATCAAATCAATAAGAATGAAATACGTAAGGTGTTAGGTGAAATAAACCCTAGATCTATAGATGAAGTCACCAAATTAGTTACGGGTCGGATAAAAAAGGCTTTAAAAGATGTAAATTTGATCCAACATAGGATTACAAGTGACTTATGGGATTATGAAACAGATCCAGGATCACAGTACTAGCAAATGATGAGAAAATCCACTGCCTTGGGAACCTTATCCAATGCAGATAGGTTAGGAACAGGATTGGGGCTATTTAGTACTTTTAGATTAGACTTGATTAAGAGTATGACAGTGTTTATGGATCACAAGTAAAAATGGTGGTCAAACGAACCAAAATTTGGCTAAGTCTTGGGAATGCGCATAGGTTAGGAGAACAGTGCCTAGGGAATTGGGCCACGAGGAGTCCTCCAAGAATGACGCCTTGGAGAACCCATCTAGGGTTAGGCTTGATACAGAAAACCTTGAAATCTTATGCCAAGATTCCAACCAGTTTGAGCTTAGGATTTTGAAAGAAACTAACAGTAGACAATTGGAATAGAAGAATAACACAAGAAAATTCAAAGTACTTACCTCCTGTGACTTGCAGATGTCAAATGCAATGATGTTCCAACTCCCTCGATGCACCTTCAATGTAATTTCATAATACCCAAGATGAAATCGGCCTCCTCAGAGCAAGTGCGCCCTCCCTCCTACAACACGTCAATCTCTATGAGAATTGGTTTACAAAAGTGAAAGTAAATGATGCAAGAAGAATCAATAAGCATAAATATTGATCAAAGATATAATAAGAACTACTCCCTGATTATTTTACTCCCTTAGTGAAATGATCCAGAGAAACCCCACAAAATCCCTTCAACAAAGTTGGCCTCCTGTAGAGCACACATCAAGCAAAAACGTATGGCATGGAAGATCATCAAATAATAAAGATGGGACAGGTTATCAGAGCTACAATGAAGCATGAGAACAATCTATAACAAAGGCACAAGAGTTTTCCCAAAAATATTTCTTTATTGCCAAAAATACAGAGCCAAAAGTCCCTTTACAATGAGAATCTCTCTCCTTTAAATAGGAAGAAGAGATACCAAAACCCTAACCACCTTTTGAATGGATGGCTAAGATTAAAAGATACAAAATTTCTAATCAATGGTTGAGATGAGCTCAATATAAAGTACATGCATCAACTAAAAAATATAACATATACATGGACAAAATCGCTCTAGGAAGGGAGTCCCACTCAATGTGACTAGAAAGACATGATATAACGCACATGGTGGGTCTAGGGGGTGATATCCAACCTCCCTAGTGTGTCCCCATGGCACAAACATAACAAATGACCAACACAAACACCAAATCGTGCTCCTCTGGGAAAGTCGTGAGCCTCCAAAGGCTCCAGAAAACCATAAAATGTGTCAAAGAGTGATATGTGGGCCCCACTAGCTGATGTTGCTGCTCTGGAGGGTGTGGGAGACATCATACACATCATCACAACCATTCCTATGCCATTTCCTCTCCTTAGTATCCCAAATCGATTTCTTCAGTAGCCATTTTCACCATTTTTTATCCTTTGTAAATCCTATGTAAAGTATAAAAATGACTGTAACTCTCTGCCAGCTCATCCGAGGCCAAATCTGACTGTACCAACATGTTAGGGAACATAGCAACGTATTAAAAACAAGTGGCTACACTTTGTATCCCCTCTGTAGTGCCATAAGTGAACCAATCACATCATAGAACTGCTCTGATAGGCCATTTTTAATGGAAAATATGCACCAAAATGATAAACTGAAGAAAATACCAACTGTTGTCATGGCATAGGAATATACTGTTGTCCATAAACATAATAGTTATCCAAAATAGATGCTCATCTCAGCATCTCAATGTAAGGGACTAGAATATCATTCGTAAGGCTCCTTCACAGTTTCCCAATGCTCCTCTTAAGGGTATCTTAAAGAATAATGACCAGTCTCGAAAGATAACATCTCAAGAGACTAAAAAGATAATGAGTCCTAGTCCTACTAGGCCTCAAAACAAAGAACCAATGCAGTGAAAACAAGTAAGTCTGCCTAGCAAAGAAACCTCTCCTATAGTGCAAGAAAGTCTGAATACGAACATATTAGGAAAGCTTTCTAGATCATCAATCATGGTGTCTCTAAAAGAACTAATAGTTATCCCTTCTATTAAAGCGCAAGTAATGAGTTTGTTGGGATTAAAAACAAATGATAAGGACCAAGGAAAATCTTGTAATCTAAAGGTCGATCTAAGCATTTTTTTCTCCAAACCCAACATTCCTGTGCCTCTTAATGAGCTGTTAAAAATCCCTTCGTTATCTGACCAAGCTACTCAATTTCTGGGAATCAAACCTAAAACTAAATCTCCTAAACAATTAACAATAGAGGAAGACCCTCCCATCATGATTCAAAGTGTAACTGATAATGTTAGTGGTCATCCACCTTTCTATATAGCTTTAGAAATAAGCCAGTTGATTTTACACAATTGCATGTTAGACTCGGGAACAGAGGTTAATACCATGCCTCTTAAGGTAATGGAACAACTAGAGCTAAAGCCATCTCGGTAGTTTAAGAACGTGTGTGGGATGGACTCTAGACTTGTACGATCAAAGGGGGTAATTGAAAATTTGAAGATGAAACTAGCAGCATACCCGGAAATTGAAATAAGCATGAATGTTTTGGTCTTAGATATACCTGATGAATGGGGGATGTTGTTATCAAGAGAATGGGCTACTAAGTTGGGAGGAAGCATCCAAATGGACCTTTCATATGCAACCATCCCTATCGAAGGAAATGTATTTTACAAATTAATGAATGAAAAACCTATGACAGAACATGTAGAGACTCCCAAGCATCTTTTTGAAGAAGCCATGTGTCCCACGGATGAAGTTGGAAATTATTTGGTGCTGGAAAATTATTGGGAAGAACCTCGACAACATCCTTTTCCTCCTAGCCAAGTTTGGAAAATGCATTTTGATGGAGCTAAATCTCGGCATGCTGCAGGAGTTGGGGTTGTTTTCACCTCTCCTTCTAGAGAAGAGAAGTTATTCTCTTTCTGCCTTGAGTTTGAATGCACAAATAATGTGGCCAAGTATGAGGCGTTGGTTTTAGGATTGGAGGTCGCCCGAGATCAGAAAATTAAATGCCTAAGTGTTATAGGTGATTCGGATTTAATCATATCGCAGGTTAAAAATCAATTTGCAACTAAGAACAATAGACTTAGGGATTACAGGAATGTTGTGTGGGACACAATTGAAATGTTTGATGCCTTTGCAATTAGAATAGTTCCAAGGGAGGAGAATGCTTTGGCTGATGCGTTATCAGTAATAGCATGTACTTTTGAAATCCCGGATTATCTTAAAAAAAGGAGTGTAAAGTTGAAGTGTTGCTTAGACCATCGATTCCTGATAACCAAGACCATTGGAAAATCTTTAATGATGATGCTCAAATCATTTCATTTTTGCAATGTGTTGATGATTTTAAAAACTGCAATGTTGATTTGGATGATAAGATGAATAGCTTGTCTCTTCAAGATGTTGATGTTATGAAGTTAGCAATTCCTCTAGAGAAAAATTTCAACATACATGATGAGTATAAAGGAAAAAGATCTGAACCAGTAGATGAGGTTGTAGAGATCAACATTGGATCCCCAGTTTCTCCCAAAATTATTAAGAATGGAAAGAATGCCTCCCCAAAGGAGAGAAAATCCATTGAAAATCTAACCAACATAGATCCATCTTAAACCCGTATCTATCAAGCACCAAGAGGGATCCAATTTCTTGAGGTGTATTTCTTTTTTTAAATTTAAACTCAAGAAATTTGATCTCTCTTGATTGATAGATCCGGGTTTAAGTTTTAAGTTTTTATTTTATAAACGAACATCTATTTTTTAATTACTTTTCATAATATTTTATTTTATGAACCAACATGGATTTTTTTTAAATACTTTCCATAATTTATTTTATTTTATTTTATGAGCCAACATGAAATTTTTTAATTATTTTGTTAGTAACAAACGTTACATCACAATGTAATGTTACATCACACACGTTACAACATCTTCCCCATACTGGGTTGTAGAGCACCTAGTTTCACTCGGTGCAATTAGAGAATACAAGGATGTTTTTGCTTGGACGTATGATGACCTTGAAAATTTTGATCCTTCTATTATTGAGCATACTATCCCATTGAATGAAGGAGCGAAACCTTATAGGAAAAAGTTTCCAAATGTTAATCCTAAACTAGCTCCTTTGGTTAAGAAAGAACTTGAAAAGATGCTAGTTGCTAGAATCATCCGACCAGTTCGACACACAACTTGGGTATCCAATCTGGTGATTGTGAGAAAGAAAAGTGGGGAAATACAGATATGCATAGATTTTAGAAATTTAAATCAGGCATCTCTAAAAGATAACTACCCTTTGCCAAATATGGAAAATCTCTTGAAAAGTGTTACTGGGGCTGGAATGTTGTCAATGTTAGATGGTTTTTCAGGATATAATCAAGTGCGTATTAAAAAGGAAGATAGAGAAAAAACTACTTTTACAACTCCATGGGAAACTTACTAATATATAAGAATGCCTTTTGGATTATTAAATGCTGGATCAACTTTTCAAAGAGAAATGGATCAAGCTTTTAACAGCCTCATTGGAAAGATCATGCTATTTATCAAGATGATCTAACAGTTTTTTTCAAAGAACGAGATGATCACGTAAAGCATTTAAGAAAAGTTTTTGATCGGTGTAGGAAGTTCGGTATATCTCTGAATCCGAAAAAATCCACATTTGGAATTGATGAAGGGAAATTATTAGGACATATTGTGTCGAAAGAAGGAATTAGAATTGATCTTGAACGTGTCCAAGCCATTAATGCCATTGTTGTACCCCATAATGTGGCTTCCCTTCAATCTTTCTTTGGAAAAATAAACTTTGTTCGAAGGTTTATCCCAAACTTGGCAGAGTTAGCCAAACCTCTAAATGCTCTTTTAAAGAAGGACGTGAAATTTGTTTGGGTTAAAACTTGCGAATTATCTTTCACCAAGCTAAAGAAAGCCATCTCAACTGCTCCTGTCTTAGCATGCCTTGATTATAGCAATGAATTCTTGATCTATTCGTATGCTTCTGAAGATACCATCGTCGAAGTTTTGCTGCAAAAGAACAATGAAAATCATGAACAATCTATAGCTTTTATGAGTAAAAATTTGCGAGATGCTGGGTTGAAATATACCACTACTGAAAAATAAGCTTATGCCTTAGTCAAATCCCTAAAACATTTTAGAATCTATGTGGGATATTAAAAAATTAAAGCATATATGCCATACCAAGCAGTGAAGGATGTCTTATCACAAGTAGATGGTATAGGTGTTAGAGGGAACTGGATTTCACGAATCCAAGAATATGATTTGGAGATCAAACCCATCAAGATTGTGAAAGAACAAGGTTTGGCTCAACTTCTAACTGAGAAAGGGGGTAGTAGTGCGATTAACATTGTGAGTGAACAGAGGCCTTCTATTCTAAATATTGATGAAGAGCATGAATGGTATAAATACATTGTACATTTTTTGAGAAACTTATCCTGCCCTAATTACCTTGTAGATCGTCAAAGGAGAGCATTAAGATTGAAGGTTGAGAAGTATGTTTTAACTCAAGATGACCTTGGGTGGAGAAATCCTGATGGGATAATTTTGAAGTGTGTCAATCTTGAAGAATAAAAAACCATCATAAAGGAAATGCATTCAAGGTTATGTGGTGGACATTATGCTCCAAGAACAACTGCTGCAAAAATCATGAGAGCAAGATATTATTGGCCAACATTATTCAAAGATGTGTATGCATATGTTAGGATTTGCCAGGAATGTCAATTCTTCTCTGGAAAACCAAGATTGCCTGCTTTACCTTTGACTCTGGTTGTAAACTCCTTTCCAGCAATGGGACATGGATTTTGTAGGGACATTCAACGAAAACTCAAGTAATCGATACAAATACATTCTAACTTGCAATGATTTTTTCACTCATTGGGTTGAGGATATTCCAACTAAGAAGGCCATGATAGAAGTAGTGGTAAAGTTCCTGGAAGAAAACATTGTGTCCCGATATGGTTGTCCTTTAAAACTAACCATCGATAACGCTAAGGATTTTAGTAAATCGGAAATGTCAACTTTCTGCATGAATCATGGAATTACTTTATCTCATTCCTCGAACTATTATCCTCAAGGAAATGGTCTTGCTGAATCTAGTAATAACAATTTGATTAGATTGTTAAAAAGGATGGTGGGTGAGAATAAAGAAGTTGGGATAATAAGTTGAAATATGCGTTGGGGATGATAGCACAACACTTAAGAGGATCACAGGGAAATCTCCTTTCGAGTTAGTATATGGCCAGGACTGTAGGCTTCCAATCAATTTATAGATACCAATTTAAGATTTACTACAGCAATGTACCATAGAAAAAGAAGCCATTTAGGCTAGAATTGATATATTGGTCGAGTTTGATGAGAAGAGAAGGGATGCATTTGATAAAATGCCCATTGAGCAAGAAAGAGTAAAAGGCACTTTTGATCAAAGTACTCGAAATGAGACTTTCGGTATTGGAGATGTGGTACTTTTATGGGATAAGTTTAAAGAAAAACCAGGAAACCACGCAAAGCTGGAAAGCTTATGGATGGGGCCTTATAGAATAAACGAGTTAGCCGGAAAAGGGTCATTTGTTCTTGAAACATTGGATGGTGATCAAGTTGAATTGCCTGTAAATGGGAGGATGTTGAAACATTATTTCCCTCGTATTATTGTTGAATGACTTTCCTGGTAGGTTAGAGTAGGTAGGAACTGAATAAGCCCACTTGGGCAGTAGTTTAGTTTTTTTTCAGCCATTGAGTCTAGCACCTTTGTCTTTTCCTAAGCTCGCCTTTTGAAGCTCTTAGATAGACTTGAGTACTTCTCATTTTCTTTTCCTACATAATAAAACTAGAAGTTACGTTAGTAGATTAGTCTTTATTTTTTCCATTTTATTTTAGTACTGTTTACTTTTTGAGTTTCATGTATATACATGCATTGTTTTGACGACCGGTCTGTGAGTTTGGTATAGCTCTGGACATTTTGTAGATAGCAGGTGTTATTTTGGTAGTTGTTGCAGAGCTAGAGTGTTGGATTGAGGATACGAGTAGAAGAGTGATGAGGACTAGAGATTCTGAGGTTCTCAAGTGCTCTATTCAGCAGAGCACTTGTCCCAACTGGAGCAAGATGTTATCACATATATAGTAGCTGGGCTACCATATGTTTTATTCCATATTCCAATACATTTTTCACCCAGTCCCTTACATTGAGATGCTTAAGATGAGCATCTATATTGGATGACTATTATGTTTATGGACAACAGTATATTCCTATGCCATGACTGAGTCTCAAGAAACTCAGGTTTGATGACCGATGTAGCCATTTAGCCATTACATAGTATTTTGTATTTCCCAGAGTTGCAGCAACAGGTTCTTAGTGGACAAATGATGGTTCAGATTGTTTGTGCACAGGTATATGACCCAGCAAGTATTATCATGTGTTTATGGTTATTGTTGCTTTCATACTCATTCTTGTGGCATGTTTTAGCACTTGGTGTCATGATCTGGCAATCATATAGATATGTGGACTTGGTTGTATTATTTATTTCTCTATGACCTTGCGCAGACTTGGAAGTTCCTGGTTATACTTGTTGGTTTTACCCTCCTTAGGAGAGTGGAGGTGATCATTCCCACCATCTGATGGCTTGCTAGTGTTGGTCTCATTATTCACTTTCTCCACTCATCCATTACCTTCCAGTTATTGTTGTTACCCTGACTTACTACTTGACTAGTGACATGGAGGACCTTCCCCCACTCTAGCCTCTTTGTTGGATGAGCTTCTCTGTTTTGTTTTGTCTCAGCTCTGAGTTGCCTAAGTTGTGTTGGCTAGACCTGAAACAGATAGTGCTACCATCATTACACTATATCTGGAAACTATATTGTATATCTAAATGAAAAGCTCATTCGTGGAATCATGTTTCTAAACACAAATGAATGAAAGGAAAGCCTAATGAAATTGGCTTTGAAGTTAAATGTGAAATGTAAATCCCTTTGAAGGGATATCTGAAAAGCCTAATGAAATGTAAATACAAGAATGTGTTTTTTAACACGCATGGATAAAGGCTATATAAATTAAAAAGTCTTATAAAAGCAATGGTTTAATAAATGCTATATCTAATGATTGCTGACCTTATATACATGTTGATGTAATGATTATTCTTCATTAGCTTGCTGGTTATCACATGAGATGGAGTAAGGGTCAGGTAATTATAAGTGTCCCCTAGAGTCTTGAGTTATGATTTGTCGGGCACCGAGTCATGGCGGCTCTAAAAAGATCCTCACGGAGCTGTATCAACTTGGATGTGAGTTGTAGGCATCTATCAAGGTTGAATAAGCACTTCCCAAACAGCTTACCCATTTGTGAGACACTACCCTCCCCTATGTTACTGCTTGTCTAGCATATGCTTTAGTGTCTATCCCCTTTCCATTTCCAAAGTGTCACAGTGTCAAGTCAGTGTGGTCATCCCTTAGCCTAGCCTTATAGTTTTCAGCCTTCACACATCACTAGCAAATTGATCACAGCTATGAAGTGAGTATAGTCTTGAGGTTCTAGTCTTAGCCATAATAATAATAAAAAACATTGAACATTTGGTTGTAGATCGCCAGAGAAATTATTACTATATGTTATATTGCTACTTGAATGATTTGTAAAGCATGTCTTAACCTTTTAACACTTGCAGTAGCTTGTTTTCAGCCTGGGTCATTTTATTGGTCATGTTGACTTGGTCAAACCTAGTTTGACCAAGGTCAACTACAGGACATGAGGTGAGATAGGCCTTGGATGATGCAGATAGATGATGTATGGTCTATTTGAGACCACCAGATGGTTCCATGCATGGTTTACAGGTTTATGATGATGATCTGGCAGTTTTTATTTTTTATCATTTACAGATTATTATTATTTTTATCTGTTCGGGTATATTTGAGATATTATATGATCAGCCTTCACACATCACTAGCAAATTGATCACAGCTATGAAGTGAGTATAGTCTTGAGGTTCTAGTCTTCGCCATAATAATAATAAAAAACATTGAACATTTGGTTATAGATCGCCAGAGAAATTAATACTATATGTTATATTGCTACTTGAATGATTTGTAAAGCATGTCTTAACCTTTTAACACTGGCAGCAGCTTGTTTTCAGCCTGGGTCATTTTATTGGTCATGTTGACTTGGTCAAACCTAGTTTGACCAAGGTCAATTATAGGACATGAGGTGAGATAGGCCTTGGATGATGCAGATAGATGATGTATGGTCTATTTGAGACCACCAGATGGTTCCATGCATGGGTTACAGGTTTATGATGATGATCTGGCAGTTTTTATTTTTTATCATTCACAGATTATTATTATTTTTATTTGTTCGGGTATATTTGAGATATTATATGATCATGCAGAGATCCATATGGTGTATGAGTACACACCTCTAGTAGATTTGGGCTCTCTGAGTCCATTGGGATAGTCATTTTTCAGTTTCGGGCAGTTACAGTTGATATTTTCCTCAGTTTATCATTTTGTTGCATATTTGCCATTAAAAATGGTCTGTCAAAGCAGTTCCATGCTCTATTTGGTTCACCTAGGGCGCTACAGAGGGAGTATGGGTTCTAGCCACTTGTTTTTACTATAATAACATACTCCTGGACATTATGGTGTAGTCAAATTTGGCCCCGGATGAGTAGGCAGAGAGTTACATGAATTTTTATACTTTACAGAGGATTTATAGAGGATAAAAAATGGTGAAAATGGCTACTGAAGAAATCGATTTGGGCTACTTGTTATCACACAACTTGTAGTTGTCCCTAGTGGTATCCCATCCGGGACGGTAGAGGAGATGGACAACTAAAGAGGTGACCCAAGAGATGCCACGGTTCCCAATGCAAGGTGGGAGTCACGTCAACCGAGGCACTCTTCACTTTAGATCTAGATAAATCAAGACCTAGGGGGATACCCTACTACCAATCAAAGATGATTGGACCCAAACAAAGGTTCCTAGGGATGAGTTAATGGTAATTTACGGAAACCAATGCAAGGTAAACTGGACCTAGAGATTAAAGTATGGTTGAAGGTGGTTTGAGAGATGATTAGTGTTTCAACTAATGTATGATTTAGGCCACATGATGAGATAAAAGGACAAGATATAGTACCATGTGTTACACAAGTGGGACCCACTTCCTTGGGATATGTGAATGACTCAAATGGGACCCAAACAAAGTGGAGTTTAAGGGATGAAATTGGTACTAAGGGGTATGTAGCGAGTAGATCTATGGATCTAAGTTGAAATTAGGAATACCCACATATGGGATCTAAGGTTTGACACAATTCCCAAGGAGTGCGACTTGCCTAAGGAAGACTAGTGCCTTGTTGGATGGGTTAATGGAGTCAAAAGGTATGTCAAAATGTAGATCGGGACACCATGTATGCAAATCAAGTGGGTTAATTGGGATGTAATGGTTGGATTTTGCTAGATCTATGGTTTCATGGTATGACCCAAGTGTACCACAATCCCTTAAATTAAGGAATGCTACCCCCAAGGCAGATCATCACAAAATGATACTCTAGACCTAGGTTTCAAGGTATGCTCGTTCCAAATCCACGAAAATCTCAACTATCCACGTCCTCAAAGTGGGCAAACTCAATCACCCAAGGAAGTGCGACCTTGCTCAAGGAGGGCTAAAAGGTGGGAAAGGTGTGTCAAAACAAGTCCAATGGCCACCAAATTGTAGATCCAAGTAGTTTAGGCAATGATCTATGTGGATCTAGAAAATGAAGACAATCCAAGGGTTAGATCTTACTAGATCTAAGTTTTAAGATGCCAAATGGTCCAAAATGGGGTTTTAGTCCCATAAAATGTGGATTGGTGCCCACAAGGTAGAAATCACCAAAGCAAGAGTCTAGGGGTAGGTTATCAAATATGTATATTGCAAATCAAGTGGGATCTCACCTACCCATATGCTAGATCTAACCAAACAAGCCTCTCCCAAGGAAGTGCGATTTGCCTCAAGAGGGCTATATTGTCTTGAAAAGTGTGTCAATTTTAACCCAATCACCACCAAACTATAGATCCAACTAGGGGTGGATGCTATAGAGGTGGGTTTTTAATATCTTTTCAAAAGCAAGGATAGATCTAAGTAGATCTAAGAAAAACCAAAATGAGGGTTTTAATGAATTAGGGTTTGTGACCAATGAAAAAGAATGGATGGAAATAGGCACATACCTTGTAGATCTTACCTCAATTGCTTATGGACACCTTGCAAATTGATAGCATTCTCCTATGTGTATATTCAAGAGTGAGATCCAAGAGCTCCAACCAAAACATCTTCCTCCAAGATAGCCAAATCGTCCTCCTCCTACAAGACAAGATCACATGAAACAAGCCAAGTAAGATGATTATGAAAATGATGGAAAGATGTAATAGAAAGCATCAACTATGTCACAAAGATACAATAATGATATTCCCTTTCACCAAGATCAACCCAAGAGAGACTATGTGGATCCCTCCAACAATAACCCTCAAGAAATCTCCCTCCTCTCCACCAATTCGACTTTCTTGCAAGAAAACTAGTAGAAGCACCAAAATCCACAATGATACATAGAAGAGATACTGTATACTCAAGATGCAAGAGAATCCACAAGACAAGAGAGATATGCTCCACAAAGAAGTGTTCTATTCCAATATTCCTGAGCTCCAAAGGTGAGCTATACAATAGGGGGTCTCCTCCTTATATAGGATAATAAAGACCAAAACCCTATACCACTTTACAATACTACATCAAATGAGTGGTTGAGGTTAAAAGATGTCATCATACAATCAATGGTTAAGATGAACCATAATAACATAACACATGGATCACTCATAAAGTGATGACGTCATAGTCTAAAAATAATCATGGAGGGTGATGTCATCCACTAGAGGGGCTAAAAGTACCAAAATCCACCTCATAATGACTAGGAAATGACATAAAGAGCACATGGTGGGGCTAGGAGGCATCAATCCTTACTAGCTGATCCCCAAGGCACAATAAAATAATAAAATATGTCCAATATAATATAAATGATCAAATCTATCCTCAAAATCTGTGATAGACAAGCAGTAAAAGACCTCCTGTGATCTCTATGGGCCTACCCACATGGTGAAAACTGGCTGGAAGATAGTGGGATCACCCTGGAAGACCTCTGTGAAAACCAAGTACCAAAACCTTGCCTCAATTGCCCAAATCGAATTCCTCAGTGACCACTTTATCCCATTTTTTAACTGCCTCGATAACTGTGAAAGTGCCAAAACTGCCTCCTAGGGCATCTGCGCTATCCAACTGAGCCCACCAAGCTCTCCAGAAGGGGGGGTAAATTGTAAAAACAAGTGGCTGGAACACCCCCTCCTCATGCAGCGCCCTAGGTGAATTGGCCTCTCATGGCCCTTGCTGCTCAGGCTGGGAAATCAGCCCCAAATCTGGTCAACAAGTGAAAAAACTGCATCAATCACTGTCAGAACTGCCTGGAACTGAAAGATAAGTGTCTCATTGGATCCAGAAGACCCAAATCCACTAGGAATGTGTACTCATACACCATGGTTTTCCCTAATGGGCTAGTTGTAGGGTTCACCATATATGGACAATGTATAATTTGATGATCTGGAGTAATAAATAAAACTACTGAACTGCATCAATCATCATCTGTATCATATATCCATCATATGGCATCATCATCAAGAGTATGTGGGTCCATCAATCATCATCTATAAACATATGTGGCCCACATCATCACGGCTCCCAAGAAATGACCATAGTCAAACTAGGTTTGACTAGGTCCACATATAACCAAGGAAAAATCATATCAGTAGACTAAGACATGTTCCTCTAACCATTCTCACAGCTTATCTCAAAGTATAACATCCATTCAGTGGCATTAATCAAGTTAGTATATCCTTTATTATATGAAATTACTTGCACAATAGTTCAAATGACAAACTCACCCATTGGACATGGTCAAACTGCTAGTGAAGGATGAAAGCTAGGAACAAGGTTGGGCCAAGGGGTTGACTTGTCTAACTTAACTCAAAAATACTTTGGACTGGGAAAATGGGAAAGCTACAAACTCTATGCTGGACAAAAATAACACGGGGAATGGTTGTGCCTCACAAATGGATAAGTTGTTTAGAGAGTGCTTAATCAACTTAGGCATCATGTCTACATCAAGTTGATCTAGGTTCATTAGGATCATTCAATTTCATTTCATGGCCCTTTTGGCCTACATAACCCTTCGGATCTTAGGTGTGCTGATAAGCACAACTAGGGCATGCTTTCATATACATATGAGGTCAGCAATTGTTTAGATATAACTTTTAAGAACCATTGCTTTTTGGACCTTTCTTATACTCTTCGAGGAGTATTTTTAGCAGTTCATCGCTCTTGCCCTTTTTAGTTTCCATGGGTGAATTTATAAGTTTCCATAAGTAGTACATGAGCTTTCAGTTTTAGCCAACAACATCTCAAGTGACTAGGGGGAGTTTGAGCCAATGCCAAACATCGGGACAACCAACCAGAATGATTTAGGCCTACAATCCAACTCACCAAAGGCAAGTTTTGTCACCAACTTAGAGCCGAGACACTGAACATATAGGGATGCGGTCCAAACACAGAGGTAGAAAATGGGTAAGTCCTCAATATCAGAAAGTCAAATAAGACAGGTCAAGGTTTAAAGTCAAATAAGGAAAGTCATGTATGGATGGAGTCAAGTGAATTTGGAGCCTAAGCTAGCAGACAATTGGTGTCAGGAAAGACCATATCTATGTAAGGTGGTAAACCAGTGAGTTTTGTCAAACAACCTAAATGTGCAAGTAATTGTCCATTTTATGATTTATAGTTCATTTTAAACAGTTTGCCACATTAGGAATAATATACCAAGCAGATGCTATGAACATGACTAAATCAACAAGATAATAATCCATAGTCAATGATAAAACATCCATAGGTCATATAACATCATCACAATAATAATCATCATATATCATCTGAAACATTGTTGCAATACATCTCTAAGCACTGAACTGAAACTGCATGGGATAAAGGGTCACATCGGTCATCAAATCTGAACTCTCAAGGCTCAGCCTTGACACAAGGTCTAACATAAGTCTAAATAATACACTGCTCTGATCATGAGTGATCTCAAAATATACAATCATCATAGCCAAGCTCTAAATAATGGAAGCTCTGGAATGTGCATATATCTGCTAAGCAAGAATAGTAGCCCTGCTACTATGGTGTGATAACACTACTGAGGCAAGGAAATGGCATAGGAATGCTTTTGATGATGTCTATTATGTCTCCCATACCCTCCAAAGCAGTTGCATCAGTCAGTGGAGCCCACACATCACTCTCCCGCACATTTTATGGTTTTCTGGAGCCTTTGGAGGCTCACGACTTTCCCAGAGAGAGCACGATTTGGTGTTTGGTTGGTCATTTGTTATTATTGTGCAATGGGGACACACTAGGGAGGTTAAACATTACCCCCTAGACCCACCATTTGCGATTTGTCATGTTTTATTAGTCACATTGAGTGGGATGCCCTCCTAGGGCAATTTTGTCCATGTATACGTTATATTATTGAGTTGATCCATGTACTTTATGTTGAGCTCATCTCAACCATTGATTAGAACTTTTGTATCTTTTAATCTTAGCCATCCATTCAAAAGGTGGTTAGGGTTTTGGTATCTCTTCTTCCCGTTTAAAGGAGAGAGCTTCTCATTGTAAAGGGACTTTTGGCTCTTGGCTTCTGGAATAAAATAATATTTTGCAAACCCTTGTCTTATGGTTTTGGATGTAAATGGTGTTGATTGAAATTGTTCTTCCTCTGCACTGAGGATCTTGGTGAATGTTTTGCACATCTTTTTCCCCATGTTTTTATCTACAGGTGAGGAGGCTGAATTGGTGAGGAAGGCGCACTGGCTGGGGAAGAATCTCCTTGCTTATTTCTCGCTTCGTCGGTTACAGGGAGTATTACTGTCTTTGTACCTTTTACACTTTGTGATTATGCTCGTCAGTTGTATTTCTTCCATTCTTGCCTGAACTAATTGATTCTATTTGTCCTTGATTCAACAGGAAGAGGAGGGAGCACATGTGGAGCTGGGCATTTCGTGTGGGCAAGACAAATCAACAAATTCTCATTTGATCTTTTTGCCAACAATCCTCAACATATTAGCAAACATCTCCATCATTCAGGTATGCTTGCAAGGTAATATTTCTATTCTTCTATCCTACCCATCTATCATTTCTTCTTCAAACCCTAAGTTAAATCCTTCGAAATATTCTCTAGATCAAACGGCTTGGTTAACAACATAACCTTTTCTGGGTTTTTAGGCTCTTGCATATCCATAGGTGGGTTCTCCTAGGCGTCATCATTGGAGGACTCTACAGGCCCATTTTCCAAGGCACTAGTCTCCTTGAACCCTCACGACTTTCCTGAGAATGTTTGTTTACCTTTTGTTTGGTCCTATTTGTTGAGCTTGCATGCTTTGATACTGTCACATCCACTTGCCAAGCTGTGCTAGAAATCCCTAATCCACAAATCCACTCTTTGGGTAACTTTCCCTGTTTTAGGGGTCACGTTTCCCAAGGGAGCTGAATTTGTCATTTTAAACTAGCACCTGAATCCTGGAATCATACCTAATTGTTAAGTCACTGTGTATAATTAATCTTTATCAATTCATATCTTTCCTAAGCCTCCACAGTGGTCTTGTTTCCTTAAATCTAGGGTTCCATACCTGTCACCTTACATACCCTATCTAATTAGCTTGATCTGGTGATTGGGTTGGATCTCTCCTATCAGGAGTAGATCAGGGTCTCCCCCTTGTTATCTTGGCTTTGATAACTCAAGTGAAGGGTGCCTCGATTGGCGTGACAACCAATCCTTTGGAGATCGAGGTTCTCGAGGTTCACCACTTTAGTTGCCTATCCCCTCTACCATCCTTATGGATCTATGATTAGGGACAACTACAAGATTGGTGATAACAGTAACAAAGTTCTAAAAGTCTGAAATTGTTTAAGCATAGTAATAACTGATTCACCCCCTCCCCCTCTCAGTTATTAGAATAATTTCAACAATTGGTATCAGAGTATAGGTTCCTTTACTCAAATGTAGATCTATAAAGTTTAAACATGACTAGTCAAGAAGGAACTTCAACCAATAAAGCTCTTATGTCTGATGGAATAAATTTTTCCTTCTGGAAAGTTAGAATGAGAACATAGCTTAAGTCCTTAGGTGTTGATGTATGGGATGTAGTTGAAACTGGGTATGTAAAGCCTATTGTACTAGCCCCCACAGATGATAAACTGGAGTTTACTTTTAATGCAAAGGCAATGAATGCTATCCTCAGTGGTCTTGCAGAAGCTGAATTTATAAAAGTCATGCATTTTGAATCTGCCAAAGAGATGTGAGACAAACTTATGAGCAGTTATGAAGTGAATCAAAAAGTAAAAGATGCCAAACTGCAAACATACAGGTTGAAATTTGAATTTTGAACAGCTAAAGATGAATCAGGATGAGACTGTTAGTAAATATTTCCTAAGAGTTGAAGAGCTTGTGAATGCTATGAAAGGTCTTGGTGAAAAGATTGAAGAAGCATCCTTAGTTCATAAAATTTTAAGATTTATGCCTGATAGATTTAATCCCAAAGTTTCAGCAAGAGAAGAATTAAATGATCTTAAAACTCTGCCTATTGACCAACACCTAGGAACTCTAACTGCTTATGAAATGAGGATTGGTAAAAGTAAACCCACCACTAGAGAAGCATCCTTTAAAACAAATAAGAACACTGTTTCTGAAATGGATGAGATTGAGGCAAGACTTGTAAGAAGGTTGAAGAAAGGATCAGGTAAATATAAAGGCAAGCTGCCCTTTAAATGTTTCAACTGTGGTAAGATAGGTCATTTTGTATCTAAATGTCCCCACAAGGAAAAGGGCCAGACTTTTGATGATGAAGAGAAGCACGCATTCAAGAAGTAAGATAAAGAGAATAAATATAAAAAGAAAAGCTTATGTGTAAATGATGTTGATTCTTCAGAAAAGATAGACAATGATTCATCCTGTGAAGATAAAGTGAATGATTTTATGCTTGTGGCCTTAGAAGACCTTGATGATGAATATACAGGAAGTGACATGATTGATGAAGAAGCAGTAATTGATATGGAAGGTGAGCTAATTAGCGCTTTGGAAGAGATTCGCATACTCAGACAAAAGAAGAGGAAACAAAAACAATTGTTGATGCAGTATGAAAAGAATGGTAAAGAACCAAGTGAAGTTGTTGCTTTGTTAAAAGTAGAATTAGAAGAAGCAAAGAAAATAGAGGATACTCTAAAACAACAACTAGCGGAGAAGAAAATGAGATGTGAAGCATTGGAAGAAGAAGTAGTGAAAGCTAGAAAAGAATTGGAGAAATTTCAAGCTTTGTAACACCAAAATTTGTCAAGTATAAAAGCTTCGGGAGAACTTAATAGCATTCTAAGTAAGCAAAGATCCCCATTGAGAAAAACCGGTCTAGGATATGAAGAAGGTTCAAGTAGAAGCCAGTCAGAAAAGAAAAAGAAAAAAAAAAACAACCAAGTTGATCAAATTTCAAATCAGCAGACAGTCAGAATATGATCATACTCTGCAAAAAAAAGATAATGAAGATGAATTAAGCACCAGGTTCAAGAATTCAAATCAGAAATACCAATCAAACTCTTCCCAGGAACAAAGCCAACAAAAGATGAAGCAATCAAATTCAAGAAGACTTCCAACATTCAGGTACCCAAAAATTTTCTATGGTTATGGCTATTGTTTTTCTAATTTTGGTCATAAAGCTGCAAATTGTGCAATTAATTTGATAAGTATGCAACTGAGATTGTCAAGTAATCAACTGCGGCAAAATAGAACTAGACAGTCAATGAGGAAACAATAATATCATACAACTTAGTTCGCAACTAAGAGAAGAACTCATGATAAACATATCAATCCTTTTGATCTATTAAACAATGAGCCAGAATGTTATGTGTGTCATAATTTTGGACACAAGGTTCCAGAATGTAATCTGAATAATTACAAAACAGATCACAGAATGAATTATACAGTAAAAAATGCCAAGGTTTGGAAGAAGAAAGAAAGTAACAAGTGTGGTTTAGTGCTTTCTGCTCAAAGGCAAAAGGACCCCTGGTATATTCACAGCGATTGTTCTAAACATATGACTGTTGATAAAAATAAATTTATGTCTCTAAATGAAAGTAAATCAGGAAATGTGACTTTTGGAAATGATGCTCCAGGGAAAATCGAAGGAAAAGGGATGGTAAGTTTGAGTAATGGAAAAGGAAAATCCCAAGATGTGTTGTTTGTAGAAGGTTTGAAAAATAATCTTCTTAGTGCCAGTCATGTCTATGATAGAGGATGTGAAGTTGTCTTTACTTCTAAAGATTGCAAGATAAAATCAGTACCCTCAACACAATTGGTTGCAAAAGGAATAAGGACAGAAAATAATGTCTATGTTTTGAATGAAGAAAAGGAAGAATGTCATCTAAGCAAGTGTGATGAGAGTTGGTTGTGGCATAGGAGACTTGGACATTTGAATTTTGATCACATAATCAAGCTTAGCAACAATAGGGCAGTAAAAGATCTTCCAAAGATATCAAAGCCATATGATTTTGATTTATGCATTGATATAGAGAGGTGGCACTAGGCACAAAATATGGAGAAACAATGAGTTAGGAAAAACATTTGGACCAAAGTACCACAATGGTTATTAATAAAATTTAAAAAAACAATTTTTGGCTCAGGAATTGTCTTCAATTTGATGGGTGGCATGATCATGATCATGTAATCTCCCTCCGTCCTTCCAAACATATGTGATTTCTCACCACGTTTGTCTTCGACACTCGCCACCAAAATACGTATAAAAATTACATGTCTTAACATGCTCTTCCATTTAAATCCTCATCGCATAGTCATAAATAAGGATTATTATGCATGCACATCCTCACCTTATAATATCAATTGGGTCACGGTGCAAAGACAACCATAAATTATCAAATGTGTCAAGACGCAAAGAGTAAGAGACAACTATAAGTAAGTCTTATATTAAATTTACCATATAAGTCTTTAATTGGCACTATCATCTGAGATTTGACACGTTGGATTGTTGTGATCTTCTTATCACTCCTTACCAATGTGATTGTAAGGCTTCTATAATGGTGAAGTCCATAATTTCAAGTCTTCTTCCTCATTCTCATGCCTTTTGGTAAGACAATAAGGAGGGCAGT
Source organism: Larix kaempferi (assembly GCA_027924585.1). Taxonomy (NCBI): domain Eukaryota; kingdom Viridiplantae; phylum Streptophyta; class Pinopsida; order Pinales; family Pinaceae; genus Larix; species Larix kaempferi. The sequence continues at coordinate 18,791,556 of BSBM01000073.1, forward strand.
GGCCCACATCAACATGGAAAATGGTTTCGACATAGAGGTAGATACATTAATTATTTCATTAAGTAACTTAAATTCCATGCCAGTGACTACAAATTCACGAAATCGTGGATTGGTAAAAAACACATCAAATTTTAGAACCTCGAGCTCTTAATTACTCATGTATCTAGAATTTTCACAAATGGAGCCATTATCAAACTTCTTTTGTTGTTCTGGTTCAATTTAAAGGGTAGATTGTCGAGACTCAAACATGCAGGGAGTCACAAGGCTCCAGTTGACTTAGGCTTGATTCCATTTCCCCTCCATCCCATACTGGTATGTTGTGGCGACAAGTGTTGAACAACAAAATTTGATGCCCAGGTCCCTATGATGCTAGCGTTGCTAACTTACTTGGTATGGAGGATTTTCTTTTAGTGTTTTTTTGAGCTATGCATTATTTTTTCTTAGGCGCCTAATGTCCATCATTCTAACATCTCTCAATCTTGGATGGCTGACCTATCTCCGGTTTGAATTAAGGTTTTGATTGGTTTTATATGTATATTTTGGTTGTAGGTTTATTATAGCCTCGTTTTGCTTAGTGGCTTTTGTTTGTACATAGTTAACAGTAAGTAATTTTCTCATGGTTCTAGTTTTATTTTAAGACTATATCTAGTTACAACGTCTTGCACTATGCATAAGATCATGCAAATGCCCCAATATGGTTATTGCATAGTCTAAGTAGTTTTTCTGTATAATGAAGTGTGGTCTAACCAGAAAAATACAACAAAATAGTTGTTATTTTAATGAACTGTAAAATTAATGTTACATATATGTCAAATTAATGTGTTCAGATTCGGTTTTATTGAAAAGATACCATTTTATCATGTAGATATTAAGGAGTGCTCAATTGTTTAAGATTGTAAAAATTTAGATGGGCAATATTTGTTTTTTGCATTTTTTTTTTGGAAAGGTTTAGTTAATTTATACTTGTCAATTGAAATACAATTATTTAAATTTCCCTTCATCTTTGAAGGGCTCCCATAACAAATTCCCTTCCAATAAAAATTAAGGCCCACCCTTCAAATTTGATCACTGATAGCCGGCTGACGTCAGCAATTTTTCCCATTTTGAAATTTGAGAAAGTCAAGGCAATTTGGAGTAGGGATTTGTTTGTTTCCAATTACGTAGGGGCAATAATTTATTTGAAAAGTAAAGGCAGAAATTATTGTTTTATGGTGATCATCTTGTTGACCCCCAAGAATTCTATGTGACTCTCAATCCCTCGTGCACGATCGTGACTTCTAACGTGGGGACAATACTTAGGGAGTACCTGCAATTGAATTGGTATGCATCTAAATAGCTAGTCAATTTAAAATTTATCATGGAAATTGAAATAAAAGTTATGTTTTACTCTTTGGATGTGTTGGTTACTAAGAAGGATGATGGGTCTTTGGGTCATGTCATCTTGTATATGATAAAAAGAAGATGTCTAAAAAAATGACGATTTGGATCGGACGGCCATTTTTAGCCAGAATTCAAAGTTTTTTTATTTTACAAAATTGGAATTTAGTTTAGTTTTATCAAGATTTTGATGGTAGAAATCGATTCAACACCCTTAAAAACATCTGGAGCACCCAAAATTCTAGAATTCAAATTTTTAGACTAAGCATCATAAAAATATGCATACAACTAAGTTGTTGCATGAAAATTCACATACCATTATGCACATAAGTTCATTGTTATTAACATATCTATTACTTAAGGTGTGAGAGTATCTAATGAAGAATGAATTTAACATGAAATATAACATCTATTTAGTGTCATCAAGAATAATGGTTATCATAAAACACAAATAAAAAAGGCTTTTCATAAAGCTTGTAGGACAATGTAATAGGCAAATAGTGGAGTATATGGATATACCCATAATCACATTATGACCATATATCAAAGGTGTCTCTAATAAAACCATGAAGATCCTTGGAAAGAGAAAAATCAAGGTCGTGAACTTGTTCCACCTAACACCATTGGAGGTATATGGGATATCGTGAAAGATTCAATGGATCATAAACAAATGAAGGGTGTCTACTCAATCTCTTGCTAGTGTAGGAGGAAATATGTTGAGAAACTAGATGCTTGGTTCAAGGTTAAAAGAGTACACTACATATATCATTGATTACTACATTGGAAAGCGATCTCTTGCAAAACACTAACATGACCATACATGTATTGTAGAAGCAAAGGTAGTCACCAAAGCTGATTGTTTTCTAAATGTTGAATAAGAGAGGCAATCAAAATTTAAAAACTTAGTAATGCCTTGAATACTAATGATGGGTCGAGACTACGTGAAACCTTGAAGTTGCTCGGAAAATTAAACACACTCCATCCTCTAAAGGTTCATATGCTTGATGAGTTAGAGGATATAGAATACTTATCTATGATTTTGTAGTGCCTCCTCTCTATTTTGTCTAAATAAAATTGGACTTCCATTATGAATGCGATTATTGGTCTTGTAGGTTTCCATGCTAACTTTCTTGCATAGTTTGGCCTCTTATACCATTTGGTTGGTTTGATTGTACTCACAAATGATTTGTCCTCCATTCATGTGCTCTTCTTCAAGATTTTTGTCTCATAAAATGATTGTTCCCTAAGATGTACCTCACATAAGAGGGTCAAAAATTTCAAACAAGGACATGATATTGAATGTAGGTTTCCACAAGCCTCTATTACACTACTTTTAAGATAAGAATGGTGTGAGCGGAAAACATCTGCACATACATTAAGTCAACCTTGAATAAAAGAAAATGTTTTTTTTTTTCTATAAGGAAAAATATCGTTTTGTATTGTCGATATAGAATTTTTAAACCCTGAGATCTCCTAATCAAGGCATCAGATCTATTCCTTGGGTCTCATGTGGAAAAACTAAACATAAATCCATACAAATTTCTAAACCTATGAAAGATGTATATTTGACAAAATGACTATCAAGTGCTTGCCTAGATGGTGATAATTAGTGCCAGTATTATAGTTGATCTTTTTGAAAGAAAAAATGTAATAGAAATTCATGTTTATTTGATTATTATACATATAGCCATTATTAAAATGTAAACTTGAATAATTAGGGCTATGACAACAAAATGGTCCCATTAGTTCCTCCTTCTTAACCTATAGTATAACAATTTAAGTCTTCATAGATTGATAATCCTATGACTAAAAGGATACAAAACCCAATTTAATCATCTTGATCTTGAAGCTCCCTTTGGGCAAAAGATTATAAAAAATGTAAATCGTCCTTTTGTTGATTGGTTGGATGCCACCCAAGAGCAATGATGTTCTTCTCCACTTTGTCTCTAGGAAAAGGAGGTCTTTCTTATTTTCCAAACAAACCTTTTATTTCAATTGTTTGTTCCTTCTTGAAGCTGGATTGTTCCTGAAATAAATGAAACATTGTACTTTCAAAATTGATCTTGAATATGAGATGAGAGGATTGTCCAATGTCAAACTATTGATAACCAAGGTTTTAGAGTTGAAACTAATAGAAAAACTATAGGTTCTTGACAAAATCTAAAACCAAATCACTTTTTTCATAGATAATATCCATTATAATTTTTGTGTTAGTTTTCACACATATGTTATCTTCTATAAACATTGAGTTATATATATATATATATATATATATATATATATATATGGAATAAAGAGTAAAGCAATAACATAAGAAGCTAGATGACAAAATATCTGAAACAACTTACAAGGGATTGCGTTCAAAGATATTGAGATTGGCACCAACTTTTGGACAAATAAACAACAATCATTCCAATGACATAAGGCCTTTGACTTCTTAATCTCAAATATAAAAAATAAGAGCTTCGTGCAGCTTGGTCCCTACCTTCTAGGTGAAGAAATAAATATCTTTGGTTGTGAAGGATAAGTATCTACATGGCCTTTCGGTATAGGATTGGATTAGATCGGGTGCACTAGAATGAAAGGTGTTTCAAACACATGGGGTGGCCTTCTATCTGCCTTACTGATTTTAGTGAATTGGTTGGCATGGAAGGTGGGTAATGGCCGTCGGATTTTATTGGGTCTTCATCCACTTATTGGTGGTCCTTCTAACTATAATTTTTCGTGGGAATTAAAATCATTTCTCAAATCTCGGGGGTATATTACTCTTCAACATGCTTCTCCCTCGATGTTCTCAGATTCTCCTATGCAGGTGTGGCTCAATGTAGATCAATTGGGCTTGAGGGGCTCTATGGCCGATGAATGGTCTTGTTATATCTTGGCTCTGTACATAAGGAATATCCGGCTATCATTCGAAGAAGATTCACTGGTTTGGTCACATTCTCACAGCCTGTATTGCTTATGACACGTTTTTTCCTTCTGTTGACTCGGGTCATTGGTGGCATAAGGCTGTTTGGGGATGGAATATTGAACAGAAGGTGAAAGTATTTATCTGGTTAGCGTTGGTAGGAAAACTATTATTTTGGCAAAACATTCAGTTTCGTGGTATCTTGGGTCTCAATATTTGCTCATTATGCCACTCACGGGAGGATTTAGATTATCATGTTTTCTTCAAGTGCATGTTCAGCAGTCATGTGTGGTTTATTATTCGTGCCACTTTTCAAGACCTCCCTACTTGGTCCGAATTATCTCTGGTGGAGGGTCTTTTGGTATGTTTATGGGCAAATCAAAGGATGGTGGCTATTGTTACTGTGGTCATGTGGGAGCTATGGAAGGCTAGGAACTTGGCCATATTTGAAGATAAACACATTACATCTTCCTGGGTTGCAGGGAGGGTGTTGGCGGCGCATTTGGAGCAGTGGGAATCTTCATTGGTTGGTCTCTCTTCTCAGATTTGCAGGGGTCCTTCTGTTTCATTATGGTGGTCTTTTGGGAAGTTTGATGGTGCTTCTCAGAACTCAGCCTCTTCTTGTGGATCCGGTGCAATTATTCAACTTAATGATCAGGCTTATTATAACATTTGGCTGAATGTGGGCATTGGTACAAATACACGTAGCGAGGTCTGTGCCCTGTGGTGTCTCTTATATTTTGCTAATGTCAGGCAGTTGCAACTATCCCAGATTGTTGGGGACACACTTGTGGTGGTGAATTGGGTTAATGGTTGGGGTCCAATTAATGTTATCTCTCTTAGGCCCTGGTTGGAGAAGATTCAAGCTCTCCGTGAGGTTTTTAATGACATTCACTTCATCCATATTCTCAGGGAGGATAACTCTCAAGCGGATTCTCTGTCGAAGCATGCTCTTTCAGCTTTGGAAGGCCGCTTATTTTTTGAATTTTGGGCGGATGATGTTCTCCGGGAGTATGGCAGCCTTTTTTTTTATAGTGTTTGATAGTTGTGGTTGGATTCCTGGTTTTTTTGTTGCTCTCTGCATTGGCTATTTGCTGGTGATAGTCGTTATGTGGTGGTAGGTTGTATTTCAGACTCTTGGTCTATTGGTTGTAGACTTTTTTCTCTATTGGTGGTATTTTCTCTCTTGCCCTGGTGGTTGTTTTCACTATCTTGCCATTGGTTGGCGTATGTATTCCTCGTTCTATGTCATGGTTGGCATCTATCGGTTGTAATTTTCATCATATACTTAATAGTAAAGTATAGCATATTTATCGTGTGAAAAAAAGAAGAAATAAATAGATTGAAAAGAACAAATTATTGCATACCAAATCATTGTTAAAGAGTTACAAATTATTTAAAAGAAGAAATTCATTATTTAAGGACACATTTTCTATGTGTAATACTTGGCTTCATCATGGTTCTTATGAACGAGAAATTAATTATGATAAATCTAGTAAGATTGTTTAAGAGACCTATATTTTAAGAACATTTCTATCATTAAAACCAATTTATTAAAAAGTTGGAAAGAATGAATGCATTAGCTATCACATGGAGTAGCTGTGGCTTTCTAGTTGTCGCTTGAATAAAACAATATATGTGAATTTTGAGCTTCAATTGATTAGTAATGTTCAAATAAGATTAGATCACATCACAAACCAAATTATACTCATTTTATGAAGATATCTCTACATATCTCCAATCTTTCAAATTAGTCAATAATGTCCATAAAATGTGTACTAGTCAATAATGTCCATAAAATGTGTATTGGAACCAATATGCTTGATTATAGTTTCCATTGTGAAATCCAAAACCAAAAACTTCAACTTGCATATTGCCAAAGCATGCCCTGCATATGACTAATAGTGATTTATGATTCCCAGTGAAAGCACCTTGAGTCCCTTGTGTGACATACTCGACTCCATATCCACTTTGTGATGCCTATAAAATGTCAAAAAGTGAGGGTTTGCTTCCAAATATATCTTCACCAAGTTAGAAAACCACCAAATATTGTTAATCAAAAATAAATATTTACTTGAGTAGAATATTCTGCTACATTGTAAGCCACATGCGATCCTTGACTCTTGAAATCTTACCAAGAAAGCCCTAAATAAGATTATTTCATGTCAATTTTATGCAACCACGTTGTAAAATATCTTACAATTTTCAGATCATCCATCGGTCTAAGACATTAAAGAAATGGTGTTGAAATCATACCTAAGACATTTCCTCGAGAGAAAAGTTATCCCCTAGGCTTTGGCTTAGTCCTTGATTTTTAAACTAAATGTAATCAAAAGTGACAATTTAAATCCCATATTCAACTAAATAAGCCTGTTACAACATGACAAAATTTCAACATCTTATAAAAATTGTAATATGCCTGAGTGAAAATATTATTATTTTATTTTAAAAATAATAATAATTTTTAATATTTGATTGTATTAAAAGTATTATAATGATTTTATTTTAAAAATAATATTAATTATTTAGTCTATTAAAAATTATTATTATTATGATTTTATTTTAAAAATAGTAATAATTTTTTATATTTGATTGCTTAGATCATGGAGTCAAATTAAAAATTATTATTATTATGATTTTATTTTAAAAATAATAATAATAAATTTCAATATTTGATTTTATTTAAAGTTTGGTCAATTATACTATATTATTATTATTATTTTATTTTAAAAATAATAATATTTTTTAATATTTGATTTTATTATAAGTTCAGAACTTTTAATATTTGATTTTATTAAAAGTTCGGTCAGTTAAAAATATATTGGGCTTTCCCCAATATCTAATTTTAACCTAAGCTCAAGTCAAATGTCATCTCCAAGTCTAAGTCAAAATTTTGAAAAATATATTGGGCTTTCCCCAATATCTAATTTTAACTTGAGCTCAAGTCAAATGTCATCTCCAAGTCTAAGTCAAAATTATGAACCACAAAGCGATCTCACAATCACATCATCCTTGTGCACCATGGCATGAGACTACAATGGGGAGCATAATGATATACAACACGATGAGAAGGAGTGGAGACAGTTGTGTATATAATGACTTCAATACTCTTTTTCCTTTTACATGTGGGATATGTCTCAGGTGTTACAAAGCGATCTCACAATCACATCATCCTTGTGCACCATGGGAGGAGACTACGATGGGGAGCATAATGATATAAAACACGATGAGAAGGAGTGGAGACAATTGTGTATATAATGACTTCAATACTCTTTTGCCTTTTACATGTGGGATATGTCTCAAGTGTCAAAGAAAAAAGTGCCCAAGCACCACTAAATTCACACCAGTCCAAATGTTAGACTCTTCATATTGTAGGTGGATATATGTCTTGGACATATCAAGCACCGAGGAGTATAACCGCTCGAGGATTGATTCACTTAATGCTGGTAATATTTCCCACTGGTCAGTGATACACTTTCACAATTTATTCAACTCTGCCATTTGAATATTGATTGAGTGGAGCCCGAACATGTGATATTTATCCTCACTATCAACCCTCCCATCACATATAGATATAATACATTTCATGGAGGAGTGATAGCAACAGTTGCAAGCAATATAGCAATGGTTGTTTTAAAAACACTTAGTGGGGATAAAACATTTTTACTTTCTGAAATGTGCATATCTTATATCTATACAACATATATTGATGTGGAATTAGAAGTTGAGGCAAAAGTGTTGAGGTTTGGTAAGAGCATTACAATCTCTTCTATTGACATTAAAAACAAGACGACGAAGCAAATAACTTTCCAAGTCCATGCCACATTTTATCATATGCCAACATCAAGTCTATGATAACCTTCATGTTCTATATAAATATGAGAGTTGTTGGCTAATAAAAATGAAAGTTTCCCTCAGTAATTGGCTCTGAAGGTGGTAGTGAATGTGTATACAAATTGAACTGTGGGATTGGGAGACAACATAGAATGCCAAGTCATTAGAAGTTGCTATAATGGACCTATCTTTGGTCACTAATCAGAGGCCTTTGAAGACTCATGCTAAGAAAGCTATTACAGGTTTCAAAATCGAGGAGGGTGTATTTATAGGCCTCATAGTCACCTTGAAAGGAGATATAATATATAATTTCTTGGACCAAGTCATCAATCTCAGACTTCCCAGTACTAGATATTTTCAAGGTGTAAATCCAAATAGCTTTGATTGATATGGAAATTATAATATTGGTGTTCATGCACAAAGTGAATTTTCAGAAATCCAGTTTGGTAAAACTTTAGTATTCAAAGGAAATTCAACCTCAAATAAGACAAGCAACAAGTGGCAGAGTATTTGAAGACAAAGCTATCCCAATTTCAATGCACAAAATTAGTAGTCAATCAATATTCAGATCACTTTCAGATTTCAAATCGACAATTGCATATTCAGATCCACCTTTTCAGGCAGAGGATCAGAATGAACTCCATATTTTAGCAGCAGAGAATTAGCTTTGAAGATATTTTCCGAATTTAATAGCATTAGTTAAGCACTTAAAACATAATCCCGGTAAAAGAAATCGAATAGCTCCATATCTTACAAGTATTGAAAGGCTTCATCGAGACTTAAGAGGGAGAGGATTTACCAATTCTAGAAAAGGAATGAAGATCAACACTCACATCATTTTCAAATTATAAGACAGATTTCTAGGAAGCAACTTTAGTTGTCCGAACTTCATGCAGAGATTTGTTTTTATTTATAGGTGTGGATGAATTTAATTTCCTAAATGGTTGCTCTTGATTTCCTTTTCAGATGACCTTGTAAATTTGTTATCGACATTTAATAGGAGTCAGATTCTAGACTAGCTAAAACATCTTAGTCATTGTCAGAAAATAATGGAATATACAAATGTCAACATATGATGCAGAATTTAGCTGAAATCACCTTAGAACTATGAATGTAGTTAGCAGGTTGAACCATTTCGTCATTTGAAACATATGTGTCCGATGTTAGAGACAAGTTGCTCCTTAAAGATTCTTAAAAAACAGAACATGTATTTTATAATTTTTCATGATTAATTGATCTGCAAAAGCAAAAAAACACATAAAATCAACACAACAGTAACTTAATAAGCACCTAGTTGTGTTCACTGACAATAAGTTTAGGTCAAGAGATTAAGACATGACATAAGGAACTACGGTTTACAAGGTTTCCATACACCAAATATGGAACATACACAAGCATTGCACAAATTATATCAACCACCTTAAAAAATGAACAATCATATGCAATGATATTGCTGATGGTAAGAGAAATAAAGAAAACAATACCAACAAATCAAATATAATATATGATCAAGATTCCATGACAACGATGTTTGAAATTTAACATATCAAATATTTGGCTTGGTTTCATGCCTCCAGCATTACATAATGGATTAAAATGAGATGCACCATGCAACGCTTAAAGTTATATGGTGTAAGCCAACATTCATCAATACATAAGTCAAATAGCATAGCAAATGGAAAAGAAAAACCTCCAATTTATGAAAAAAAACCTCTTATACTACATACCATATCTTCCACATGTAAAGGTTGTGCCATATATTCCACAGGATAAGGATGTATACCAAGTAGACAAATGCAGGAACTCTTAACAACGTTCATCACATAGTATTGCACCATATTATTATCCAAGTCACTGACAAACACCAAGACATGGAGTAGTAATTCGCATAGAGCTATATCATGCTTCATGTTTTGGGGAGATGGCAAAAGTGTCCTCTCAAGTTCCAAAGACCATGAAAATGCATGGAGGAGTTGAGAGTGCACTCCTTTCTTTACAAATCATCAAAAGTAGTTTCTTTTAACATATCAAAGATGCTTATCAAACTAAAAGATCTTATAACCAAAATGAAAAAGTCATTGGAAAAACAGAAAGACACCAAGACTAATCTGGTGCAGCACTACAAACTAGTAATATTGAATATCCATAGGTGTCTGGTGATCAAATACTCTCTTTGCACAGACCACCAACAAACACAAAGATAAGGCATCGATCATCTTGCAGATATGTAAGGCATCCTAGCAAATCCAAAACAGAGAATCCAAAATCTTTCTCAGAATATAATGCAACATGACCTCATAGATAAAAGAAATCTATTGTCAAAGTAGCAGAACCATCCATAGAAAAGTAAAGCCAACATTTAAGTAAAAAGCCATCAGATAAATTTGCATTTTGCCCAGCAGCACCTCAAAAATGTCAACCAATTGCATAAATCTCAGATCCGTAGATCTTTTCATCTACATATGCTTGAAATCCATGACAACGGTACCAACTCCAAATACTTTTATGAAAATATGCCCATGATTTCATGCAACCATCCTTTTTTTAGGCTCCTCGAAAGCCAGCCGCCCTTTGCAATAATCAAAATATACAAGCGGTTATATTTCTGCTCAAGCTCATTAAAGCAAATGAAATCATCTAACAGCTACAACACCTATACTTAAAGACCGAATGAATTAATGTTAAATAACTTACTACAACATTAATGCTCTATTCCTTTGACCTGGTTCAAACATTCTTCATCCACCAAAGCCTGAATAGGATCAAATATGCAACGGATGGCATCCTCTTGCCTCAAAAATACCTAAACACTATGTATAACTGAAATCTTATTAGATCAAGGCACTTTCAGCACAACACTGATAAAGTTGGAAGCTTTGCATAGGAGAAATTCAAAGATCTAATCGATAAGTGGTTCATGTACAGGGAATGGTTTCACAATTAAAACAACCCAAATCCTCTTCTCTTGGTAGAAATATTCCAGAAAAAGGGTCCGCCCTAAACAATATCCTCTGCAGCATAAGCAAAGCCAAAACTTTTAACAGTTACCTAGGGGATCGGTTCCTTGCATAATTTATTGAAAAAGAGCTTGTTTAACAGGGGAAAGTTAAATAGTACACCAGTGAAGAAAATCATAGATTTCAGTCCATATGTTAGTCATGCAATGAAGTACACTAAAATGGGACAGGTGTTTCTTTTGTCAATGGACAGGTGAAAATTATTTTTACATTATATTAGCAAAGGTATGATGGCATTTTAGTTTATTTTCATATTTATTTTAATAGAATCCAATGATAAAATTAGTCAATTCAAAACTTCTAATCCAATCATATTGCAAGAAATTTTAATAAAAAATTAAAAATAAATAAGAAAAATATTTAAACTTTAGTGTACATGACATATATTCAATATGCTCATATGAATTAATATGAAAACATGGAACATATAGTCTTTGTCTACGGCAAGAACTAATAAAGACTTATTAATGAATTGAAACTTTTGAGGCACAACTCATTATGGAATTAGTAAAAAAGTTCATAATCAAACCTGCCATGAGTAGAAACCTTTCCCATCTTTGCACAAAATCCCCATGTCCATAATAAAAAACATTGATAATGAATTTGTCATTTTAAAAGTAGGTGATCAAGTTATTGTGAGCAAAAAACAATGTGAATAAACACAAGTAGAGATTGAGCATGCAAATCGAGAGAGGATATTATTGCAATGTACATATATGGTACATTTGTCATTGTATTATCTATTTATATAAGTACAAAATGGTGGACAATGATCATTTTTTAACAACTTTTCAAGGATTATGATTAATCTATACATATGTAGGTGGGTGATCAAGTAGGGTCAACTCCTTTCTTAATTATGTACAATTAGATAGGAAAAACAAAGTGAAAAGTGTAAAATACAATTATAATACACAAATTTCACTAGACTAAATATGATCAATTCTTCCATAGTGAATGGAAATAATTTTTTATTTCTAGTGATGGTGTTTGTAAAACAATAAACGATATAATATGTTGTAGGATCTATGTGTTGGCTAGAATGTCCTCACAAAATACTACAAGACAAACATGACACTAGTACAAAATAACAAATTTGTGACTAGGTGACAAAAACAGTTAGCCATGACATTTCTTATAAGATAAATACTACCAAATTTGAGCAATTTTAAGGGACAAGGCTATAAATGACAAATAGAAACTACTAATATAGTCGGGAATAAATATATACAACTAGTTAATGATTACATGAATATAAATTAATAGTATTTATAACTTATTAATCATAAATTATAACTTATAAATGTAGGAATGAAAGTTAAAGTTACTTACCTATTCGCAATTCCATCCACCTCTCCTAAATATATTATATAAATAAAAGCAATATGGGAATATAAAACCCTCCACTCTCTTCATTCCATTCATATCCACTCTTGAATCTTTCTGTCCTAGTCTCTCTGCAAGAGTTTCGAGGGTTTCATGGCTTCAAGCTATGGCCCCAGTTATCCCTTACTTTCTTCATTTCTCCTCAAGTTTATGATGATGGTTTTCTCTTTGATTGGTAGGTGTAGAGGTTTGAAGTTTCAAGGGAATCTCCCTTCTTTTGCTTTGCCATTTTGCAATGGACTTTGCAAATATATTTGTAATATTGTTTTATAATAATTGATGATGATAAATTACATTGGGAGACTAGCAATATATATGCTAGCCTACAAAAGGTTATAACCTTTCACATGGAACCTATGACTATTAAACTACTAACTATTAAACAATAAATTAATATGTATAATAGTTGAAATATACAATTAAGTATATTACAAGTCATCTTGCCTTGAAAATATTCGTCCACGACTCTTGTGTAAAAGGTGCCCAACTTGAACTTCATAATTGCTTGATTAGTTGTAACTTCAGTAGGGGTGCTGGGCTTGACAGAATTTCTTTTGAGAAAAACATCTAGGTGTTATTGACGTTGAAAAAGGAACTCTTTTCTTGAATAATACAACCACAATTCAATCATTCTTGGAACAAATTTTCACATTTCCATTCAAATCTCTTCATGTATATGATTCTGTAGATAAAAACATAATGATTTAAAAAGGGGGTATTCTTCTGAGTTCCCAATCTGATGTCTTCATGAAGAACTTGCTTTGTCATATTAATCTCCGATATTTTTGCATGCTTTGGCATGACACTGATTTCTATCTTACATATAGCTTCTTTAGTGTTGATCAATGGATCTTCAAATATAGTTGGATCTTCGGTTACATTTGTTATGGTCTTCTTATCTATAGTGGAAACTACTAACAACTTACTTAATTCAATCCGACTGGTTTTAAGGTGTCTTCATTTGCAGTTTCATCCTCTACTTTTAAGGTTGAAGCACAGTGGATTCACCTAGTTGACCAATATCTTATTGCGTTCATTCATAAAGGGGGGTTTTTAAATTGTGAAAAATAAGGTCCATGTATTGTAGGTATTGGGGGGGGGGGGTTGGAGTAGGGTATGGGGGGTTTATAGGTATTGGGGGGTTATAAAAAGGGGTATCTAGTAAAAATAGGGAATATATCATAAAAATAAGGGTTTTTTAATTGGAAATATGTATTAGGAGGGGGGTTCAACAAAAAGATTTTGTTAGGTATTTGTCAATATCTATTGAAATTAGGGGTATTTTTTAATATCCCATGAATGAAGGTGTTATGGAATAATTTAATTGAGTGAAGTCCACATGGGTTGAAGCACCCTTTAATGTTTTTGTTTCATTAATTTGAATTTGATTAAAAAAATTCAAATGATTTTTTTCCTTGTCTTTATCTGACGAGCTTGTCTCCAGTTGTTCCTTGGGAACCAATTGATCTTGAGATTCTTGAACGTATTGAGTTGCAACAACTTGTAGAATGTTTATCTCTTCGAGTGTTGAAGAATCTTTCGGGTTTTCTTCTTCTATGTTATCATGATTAGGACCATCTTCAATGCTTTTATTTGCATCGTTGTATCCTTCTACAACTTCAATTCTTTCATAATTGTCATTAACACCAACTTTGTATTCATCAGTATTTGGCGCTACATTATTACAATCTATGAGATCATCATTTTATTTACAATTGATATTGGCAACGTGATTGTCAATATCTGATACGTCTATCTCTTTGTCATTGTTATTCTCAACTGATTTTTCTTCAGGTTCATCTTGATCTTCCATACTTTGGACTTTATCCTTGTCCTCTACATATTTCATCTCATTGTCCTTGTTATCATCTTCTTTATCATGTCCTTCGCTTTGGTTTGGGTTTTGAGCAAGGTCACCAATTTGACTTTCTTCTGGAGTTTCACAAGCCAATTTTATTGATTTTGTAGTTGTGTAGACTCGACCATTCATACGATTATTTTTTGTTCCTTGAAGGAAGCTGCAACAAATTCCTGGCATATGTGTATGTTTATGGCTAGGCATTGCTTTTTGCGTCTTGTATTTTCGAATGGTGGTTCATTTATGGCATATGTGTATGTTTATGGCTAGGCATTGTTTTTTGTGCCTTGTATTTCGAACAATGATTCTTATCCTTTCTTGCATCTGATGGCCCGAACCTTTTGTGAGGGGGAATGTAAGGTGTCGATGTATGTAATTTCATACTTCTTATGTCTTGGGTGCAAGAACAGTTTCCAACTCCTCCTTACTTGAAAATTCAAGGGTCATAATCGCTTCTTTTATCGTAGGTACAATAGCAGTTTCCTGCTCTTCTTTACTTGAGGCGTCGCAGATCGTAACCACTTCTTCTTATTCTTTTCTCTTAGATAGTTCTTCTTTTAGTTGCATTACTAATGCTTTCACTTCTTCCATTATTTTCCTTTCTTCACTCTCTCCTTTTAATTTTTTTTTTTTTTTTTTGAGTTATTTTAGCTCTTTTAAAAATTGCATTAATGCCTACATCTAAGACCATTTTTCTTTTTTCATAAATGATGAAGTTTTTTTTTAATTAACTATTATAAAAACTATTATTATTATTAAATAATAATAATAATATTGTTATTCATATATTCTTTCATATAGTTTTAATAGTTTTGGGGGAAAGGTTTTAAATTATAATAATAATTATTATTAACGAAAATAATTATTAATATATTTAGGGTTTCAAACCCTAGGCGTGGGAATGGAGGAATGGTCGGAATGGACTGTAAGAATGTGGGAAGGAAGGAGTACGGTTGGAAGAGAGAGCGATGGGAGGAGGGACGGGTGGTTGGAAGGTGGAGGAGGAGTGGCTGGAAGGTGGAGGCAGACCGCCGGAGGAGCGTGTAAGAGGAGAGGCGCGAGTTGGGAGTGCGGGAAGGAGCTGGCGCGATAAGGCGCGGAGATGGGGGGGGGGGGGGGAAGGAGCTTGGGAAGTCAAGGTGGCTAGGAGAGGAGGTGATTGGGGAGCGCAGTTGGTGGAGTGAGAGCGGTGAGGACTGTGAGGAAACGCGTGAGGGAGGGGGGGTGTAAGCACGGAGGCGCAGTGGGAGAAGGGTGCGGGCAGTTGGATGGAGGGCGAGCTGCGATGGATGGAAGCATGATTATGCAGGAAGGAGTGATGTGGGAAGCGCGGAACTGATGGGAAGGTGGCAGGTCCTGGGAGAGTGAGTGTGCAGTTGGACGTGGAGGGTGGATGGGGAGGAAGGATTTGGGGGAGGATGGGTGCAATGGAAAGGGCGATGGGAATGCGTGGAGATGTTGTAGTGAGCGGGCGGGTGATGCATGGGGAATAGGAGCAGGGAAATGGAGGATGAGGCGTGTGGTTAGAGATGGGAGTGTGAGCAGAACTGGAGATGGTATGGAATGGAATGGAGATAAGGATCGATGGAATGGTAATGAAGGTGTAATGAAGGGAGATTTTTTTTTTTCCAGAAAAAAAATATGTAACTTAGTTATTATAAGAAATAAAAAAATATTTAACTTAGTTATTATAAGAAATAAAACTTGGTTACATATGGAGTATCAACAATTTGATAGATTTAGCTTTAATTTAAACTATATTCAAGGCCATTCAAAACAGTAAGATTGCAAAGCCATCTTTTACAAAACTATAATGCCGAGATATCGATGTTCGAGATAGAAGACTGACAGAAAGCCAAAACTCTACATAACACGAACTCCAACAGAACCTTTAGAAAGAGAGGATGTTCCCTTGATCGACAATGGCCTCGTCCATACTTTCACTGAGGTGCAAATAACAGTCCATCGGCCCCAACGCCAGCTTGGATAGGTGATCTGCTGGCATATTAGCTTCACGATAAATGTGTTGGCACCGCAGCATGTCAAAAGAAGCTCTGAGACGAGTGACCTCCTCCATCCAGGGCTCAAGGAGCATGGCTTTGATCATATGTCTACCGTTGAACCAGTTGACCACCACCTGCAAGTCTCCATAAATGGTCAAGGAAGAGTAGCCCCTCCTAAGAGAAAACCATAACAGAAATCGTAATGCCAAAAGTTCTTCCTTAAGACTGTCTCCGTCAATGCCAACCTGAATATTGATGAGATGATTTCAACGAACATGTAGCACGATCCCAGCTCCACACACACCCCGTTGGGAGGCCCCATCAAAGAACCCATGGACAGAGCCTTCGTCCAGCATTGGGAAAGAGATCCAACAAACCTTAACCCTGTTGTCAAATTCCAGACACCCTTTCCACTGATAGATAATTCTTAAAGTCATGGCTTGCGCCGAAGGAAGGGAATTATCAAAGATTCCAGCACTACGAGCTTTCCAGATGCCTCCAATCAGAAAAAGAGGGAGGGTGCTTTTGTTCCCAAAGAGTTCAAACCAGCAATGAACATATTCAACCAAGTCAGGCCCCTTCCACTCAGCAGGAAGTGAGATCCAGCCGCGAAGTGCCTGCCAGAATTCTTGGACATAACGACAGTGCATGAAAGTGTGTTGTAGTCCCTCATCCGCCGATCTACACAAGTGGCATAAGCCCGGTCCAAAGAAGCCCCTTTTCTATATGTTAGGCCAGACAAGAATTTTGTCCTGGAAGCATAGCCATAGAAAGCATCGCAGCTTAAGAGGGATTTTCCATCCCCACAGAGGTATATGCCACCAATGAGAAAGCGGGGGATTCTGTGCATTCTCAACCAACATATTGTATACATTTGCCACCGTCATTACTCCCTTCAAACCAGGTCCATCCCATGTCAGAAGATTAGTCTTATGGTTGAGCGTGATCCTCGCACATGCAAGGCTAGATATGTAAGACTCCCAAACAAAGTGTCATTGAGGAGGTAGGTTAAGTTCCTCACTTGTCAGCCAACACCCACTAGGGATATTGCTTTGATTAATGAAGAATTGTGAAAGCACCACGATTTTTCGATCGTAGAGTTCCTTAATGAGATCAGGTGGAAGCCGAAACACCTCCTCATCACCAATAAAGGGATCCACCCCCACAAAAAGATCAGAACCATTCCCAATCTTCCATTTAATCCGCGGACCACTGTAGCAAAAGGTTTTGTTGATGCTATTCCAAATAGCCGAGGCCTGTGTAGATCCAGTCTGATAATTCCGCAGCCATTGAGTAGTGTTGTAGGTTTTAAGGTACTTAGTGCGGATTATCTTGCTCCATAATCCACCATCGTTCAAAACCCTCCGAAGACTTTTTTCCAGCATAGCCAAATTAAACCAGTACAAATTCTTTAAACCCCAGCCCACACGACCCTTGGGCCAACAGAGACTGTGCCAAGAGCACAAATGCCACTTTCTTACCGAAGGTTTCCCCGACCAAATGAAACGGAATAATCTCTAACCTCAATGAGGATAGAAATGGGAAGCCTCATTAACCCAAACTAGTAAATGGGGATGCTTTGTAGCACGGATTGAGCTAAAACCAGCCTCCCCCCGAGCAAGAGCCATCTGATAGCCCAACTATTAATCCGGTGGTCGATCCTCTGGAGCAGCCACTCCCAATCCGCCTTTCCGTAGCAGTTATGTTTTAGAAGGAATCCCAAGTATTTGATTCCAGAGTCAATGTGAGAAAAAGCATAGGGAAATAATTCCTTCATTTCATCAATGACATGCTCCTCAACCTTATTAAACATGAAAGAAGATTTTCCCAAGCTAATGGCCATCCCTGAATCCGAGCAGAAGATTTCAAAAATGTCCTTGTATGTTCTCCATTCTTCAGTAGACAGTACCGAAGATCATAATATCATCAACGAAAAGCAGGTGCGTAATACACAAAGCACGTGAAACTCTTACCCCTTTGATGCTACAACTGTCCTTAGCCTCTTGAATCATTTTGCTTAACGTGTCGATAGCTAAGATGAAGAGTAGAGGAGATAGCGGGAAACCCTAACGTATTCCTCTGCTGCATGAGAACATGTCTGTAAGGCTCACCATTGACAAGAACCCCATAAGTGGTAGTAGTGATGTAGGTCATAATCCACTGAACCATATTGAGAGGAATACCAATCTGTAAAAGAATAAGACGAATATAGGACTAGTCCAATCTATCATAGGCTTTCACCAAATCCAGTTTGAGGATAAAGGCACTGAGATTCTTGAGCTTTATAGAGTGTAGGCATTCTTGAGTTGTTCCCACGGCGTTGAGAATTTGACGATTGAAAAGAAAGCCAAATTGTTCAAGCGTTATGAATTTGGCCAGAAAAGGTTTAATGCGATTTCCAATGACTTTAGACACCAACTTATTCAAAGTGTTACACAAAGATATCAGTCAATAGTCTGAGAACTCTTCCGGTCTATCCGACTTCAGGATCAAAGCTATATAAGTTGTGTTGAGTCTTTTAGGTACTGTGGCTTTGTGACGAGATTCTTCCACCGCCCTCAAAATGTCATCGCCCATGTGGTCAAAGAAATACATGAAAAACTCCACCGTCCAGCTATCGGGGCCTAGACTTTTTTCTTTAACTAACGAACCTAACCCAGACCTTAGTTCTTCCTTAGATATAGCCGCCTCAATCCCCATTGCATCCTCTGCACTAAGAAAGCATGGAAAAATATTTATGAAATTTAACTGGTCAACAAGATTGCTCACCTGCGGTTGTTTGTAAGCTTCCTGAAAATGATTAGCAACATTATCCATGATGAAAGCCTGGTCCGATCTAAAGATGCCATCCTCCCCTTTTACTTCCCATATAGAGTTCTTGTTACAACGCATGTTAGCGTAATTCAGGAAAAACCTCATGTTGCAATACCCCTTAGCTAACCATAGCGCCCGACTCTTCAGATGCCAGGTGCTCTCCTTTTGCACCAATAAAACCTCCTTTCTATTGAAAAGGTCCCGAAGATCACGATGGTTCCTTTGTCGAAGAAAACCCCATCAGACTCCCAATTTGAGATCAACTCTTGAATTTCAATAAGTTCCTTAACATCCTCCATCTTCTTATGTCGTTCCCGCCGTTTTATCACATGTCTTAAGGCATCCAATTTGTTATTGAGATTTGACAAATGTGAGAGGTTCTCATCATCCATCATGATAGACTACCATTTATGAATAACTAGATTGCAGAAGCCCTTATCCTCCAACCAAGTGTTATTGAACTTGAATGGATAGGATGACCTCTTAACCTGTAACTCCACCTCAAGACAGATAGCTTTGTGGTCGGAGACGCTGGTAGCCACACCCCATGACCAAAACTTTTCAAAGCCAAGGAGCATGTAATTTTTTATGAGAAAATGATACAATCTCTTCGCTAACCTGTGATTCCAGAGTGCCCATTGTTCGAGGTTGGAACCAAATGGGCCGGCATGACATCCATCATCCCTGCTGATTTGAAATGATCCTTGAGAAAACCAGCCAAGGGATCATCCCTTCAACCTGACCCCCAGACATCGCAGGATGACAAGGTGAAGTTCAAGTCCCCGCAAATGATCAGATTACATTTTTCCATGAGCCGATTAGCAAACACCCTTTCCCAAAAAGGCTGTCGGTCAAGGCAAGGGCCATAAAGATTAAGGACGCACAGCTCCTGGCAAGATCCTTTTAGCTTTCCAATTAATGTGATTCCTGCACAAACATTGAAAGGGACCATGTCAGTCGATAAGGGATCCCATGCCGCAAGGATCTCCCTAGATAAGCCGCATGCATCAATAGCACAACATTTTCAACTAGGGCGAATTCCCAGAAAAATAGAAATAGCTTCCTCCCCTGAGTGCATGGTCTCTTGTAGGAAGAAAATCGAGGGTTTTACAGAGTCCAAAAAATGTCGAATAGCAACCTTTTTAGGCTGTCTTCCCAACCCTCGAGCGTTGAAGGTGGATAGGATCATCGAGGAATCGATGAAGGGTCGTTTCCTGCTCTAAGAGACCCAGAAGAGGTGCTAGGAATAAAGGCCCTAGAAAGCCCCGAGACCGGTTAGATTTAAGGGTTTATCCACTTTGAATTCGACCCCCCATCCTGACAGGCTTCTTTAATTTTTTTCTCGATTTCTTTCTATAGATGGTGACATTTGAACAGAGTATAGACCCCATATCAGCTCCCGGTCCAGGAACCACCACAGGGCTCTGACCCCCAAAAACGAGCAGTGGTACCATGTCAAGATCAGGAGTGAGCTGAAACTCAGAGTCCATAGTGCCGAATCTGAGCGGCGAGGAAGTTGACAGACCCCCCTCTACAACTAGAGACGAACCTGAAAGCCTCCCACCAACACCGCAAGCATTGTCCTCTGTATCAGAAATGGAATTGTGGGATAAGCAGATGTCCAATCCCCCTCTACCCATAGAGCCACCATGCAGAGCGGAGGTCCCCACATATCCCGTCCCCAAAGCCAAAGAATCACCCACCCGGGTCGTGAATAGTGCACAAGGTTTCATGGCACAGAGGTGTTCCTTAGTCGGCTTGGGCAAGGGTCGAAGTTATATCATCCAAAGACAAAGATTCTAACAATAGAGGTAGGAAAAGTTTAAACTTACCCAGACAATCTAGAGCTGCACCTTCGTCGAAAGGAATGGGAAGGGTGAAAGACTGAGCTGGATCCTCAAAATCCTCCTTTGTAGCAGGCGCCTCGTGCCCTCCGCCCAGGTGCCCCTTGCAGTCACGGCTCAAATGTCTAGGCTTCCGACACGTGAAACACCGAAAGGGTATGCGCCAACAGTCCAACTATTGGATGAAGGTGTTGTGCTCCCATTCAACATCGACCTCGACCGAAAAACTGTAAGAAACATCCACCTCAATGAGGAACCTGGGACAAACCCGTTCCGAAGCCAATAGAGTGCTTTCCTCGATGAGAATGAAGCGCCCAACGACGTTAGCAACTGCAAGGAATTCCTGGAAACTCCAGCAGACTAGAGGGAAGTCGGGGAAAATAACACCCATAGATGTCGTTTCAGTAACTTTTCCTTTCTGGGGTCAAAAGCCGGGTGCCATCTTATCAGCACCAACGAACCCAACCACAAGACCCAAAACTTCTCAATAATATGTTGCAGGGATTCCTCCGAGAGGAAGTGGAAATAGATCCATCCGTTCTCGAGCATGATAACTCGAGGAACGTAACGGATAAGTGGCTTCCAAGCCTTCGTGATCCACTCCACTACCTCCCCTCGGCTTAAACGCGTATGCTCCATCTGACCGACCAGGGCCCGAGAGGCCAGGTTTGAAACCATATCCATGGTTATATCACATCCAAAGGTGCAATGAAAATGCTTCTTCGAATCCGGTTCGACAGTGAAACCCCCTTTTCAAATTTTGCGAGGACATCGTCTGGCCCCAGAGGCAGAGTCCACCACCTTTTGTGGAGCCGTGGGCAAGTGTCGGTCAAAAGATGTCCCATCCGAACTGCTAGAAAATTGCCTGAGAATAGAAGAGCCCGCTGGTACCTTAGACTTCCCTGCAGGTTGTGAAGAAGGAGGCATAAAAACCACAGGCGTTGGTTTTTTTAAGAATTTTTTTGTCATGGCTAGTGGTGAGGAGCCTGGCCATGGTTGGTCATGGGTTTTCATGGACATGGTTGCAACTCCCATAGCCACTCAGGCCATGGCCATGGCTACGACTACGACAACCATCCAGGCCATGACCATGGCCACAACTACCACAACCACCTAGGCCATGGCCATGGCAGCAACGACCAAGCCCTCCAAGCTATGGCAGTAGTGGTCAAGCCCCCCAAGCCATGGCAACAACGACCAAGCCCTCCAAGCCATGGACGTGGTCAACAAGCCTACACGACCATGGTTCCCAAGCCAACAACCTTTTTTTTATTATTAAATAGATTTTATTTATTTATTTTATTTTATTTTATTTATTTATTTAAGGAATATTTTGTTTTGAACTTTTTTATTAGATTTTTTTAGTACGTTAATAAAAAATTAAAATATAATTTGTTATATATTTTTTGTTTTTTCAAATAATATGTGAAAAAATTATACTTGCAAGTTGTATGGTTGAAGAGGTTAGGTCGATCTAGGCACTACCCGTCAATCTACATGTGTTATGGGGCAATTCTATTTTATGTACTTTGAATAAATACCATAGTGATAATTCTTATGAATATAAACATGTTTTCATAGTTTAATGGAGTAAAATCCATAGCCATATCACTCAATTTCAAGAGTAAAGCTATAGCCTTCTTAAACGCCCAAAAATAACAAAGAATTATGACATAAAGAGAGCACAAAATGGATGCAAACATGACACATGAAGTTAATAATTCATTAAATGAGCAAATATACTACCAATTGACGGTAATTATCATCTAAATATGCTAACAATTGATATCAATTAATGACTTGATATACTACCAATTGACATCAATTAATGACAGATTAGAAGACCAAATATACTACAAGTTAGCAAATCATGTCAACCAATAAGTGACTAAGCTAAATACAACTACATTTTAGTATTGCAAAGGACTACAAATATGACACTTGTAGTAGCATCCCCAAATTAATCATTTATATACATGTTTCAGTTGTTTTTTAAGTTGCAAATTTGTCATTTTGTACTAGTGTTTTTTGAAATATGTATTTGTGCAACCATTAGTGTTTGGAAAGAAGAAGAAATGTCCTCCTCATGAAGAGTTTTGCTTTCCTAGGTTGTTAAAGGGTGAGATCATAAGTGATAACTATACATTCATGTAAGTGATAACCATGAATAAGTGGCACATACAGAAAGTATATAATTATTTTCTACTAGAAATAAAATGCCCCCCGTACCACATGTACCTAAGGTTCCTTGACAAGTCTCATCAATGAAACTGCTTGGTTTTGAAAATTTTATTTCAATCCTTCGAGGTTTAATATTTTTAAGCATCCACAGAGAAGCGTAGGAAAAACCAATTCGATGAGAAACTTACATATGATTGATTTCTTTTCCTTGAATATCATATTATTTCTTGATTTCTACATACCCCAAATAACAAAGCAAGGAAATGCTTTGTGTGTTTTTACAAATTTCTAAAAAATAGATTTTAAAACACTCTATCAAAGAGTCTTTATCCCGCCTTTTTTTGTCACTTGCAAACTAGATAGATTAAGTTTAAACCTCTCTAGAGTATGGACATTTGACAAAGAGATGGTCAACATTTTATTCGCTAGCTTTACACATTTCCAAGCCCTTGCAAATTTATTTTTGGTTTGTTGTCCCATGCTAATATTTTATTTGACAATGCTATCCACATAAATATTATTGTCTTCAACGGGCTATTAAGTTTCCAAAACATCTTCCATCACCATTTAAGTTCCCCACCTCTACTTCTTCCATATTTCCTAATCACGACTTAATTTAGTATATATACACCTAAGCCTTTATTTTCTGACCATTTAATCTCGTTTTCTCACTCATTAAGCTTTAATGCACTACCATTTAACTATGCCATAAATTGTGACCATATAACATCTAGTTAATTATGCAAGTTTAAATTCCTTGTGGATTTCCATCCTTATGTCCAGTCCTTTGTCTCGATATGAGAGAAAACATCCTTGAAGCTTGAAGTGCCTTATTCATGTAGAAATTCCAAAAGAGGGCAAAAAATAATGTAATTACCCAAGTATCTTATCGAGGGATATTCTCCAATTCCAACCTCGTTATTGCTTACTACTTTCCATATTAAGCATTTTCTAATTACAGGAAAATATTTAACCAAAGCTTTATGTATTATAGATTCTCCTAGTTTTAAGGATTTATTTTCATGCCTTATCCAATCCTCAATACTACCTTCTACCATATATTTACTTTAATAAATTACCTCCACAAGCCTTCATAAGTATTATGGAAAGTTTGATGTACTATGAAATGGGGAATTAAAGCATGGAGGAGATGATGAAACAAAGGTTAGGGTTTGTATTCATCTCATTGGTTTATTGTAGATTTTGTCAATGGAGATTAAACAAGTACTCTTGGATCCTCATGAGGGAGGTTCTACTTGGGGTTATCCTCATTTGAATGCCTTTCCTAGTCTCTTTCAAAGTGTGAACACAAGGTCAGAGAGGAGGATACTATAGAAACCATGGTGAAAGTGGTTAAATATTTGGGTGGTAGTGAGGTGTCAGAACCAAACAATCTTCTTAATTTCATTTTTTGGAAGGAAGGACAACTCTGTTTCATGGGCTAGATATTTTTATAATGACTTGAGTTCAATAAATTTGGTGAATTTTTGGGTTCTATGGAAGGCTAGGTTGTCAATTTGTAGGATGTGGATATTCAAGTCACAAAGAAAAATGATGATAAATACTCAAAATTAGAGACTACATCCCTTCCCTTCGAACCATGTTCCATTCCATTCTCATAGTGTTCTGAGTTTGGGGGTAATGGTGAGTCTAGTATAGGCTTTATTGGGAAATTGCTTAGTTTTGCATGGATATGTGGCATTATTGTTGCTAGAGGGAATACACAAAACCTTGATTAGGTGAATGTTGGTTCCCATGAGGATATTGGTTCGCATGGTGGTGAAGGATCTAGTGTTTCATCCAAAAAATGAAAGAAGTGTATCAAGAAATATATAGGACCATTGAACCTAGTTCTTGGTGAAGGAGGGGAAAATGAATGAGGTTGGGGATTTCATGGGGATATTGTGGGATGGTTTTAAGGAAATAGGGTGGGTGATAAATTGTTAAAAGAGTGGATAACAGTTCAATGGAAACCTAAATTTGGTTACTCTTCGACATTTTATATTCTTTGCAGAGGATGGATGGTGTTTCTTTTGCTCTTAGTTGAAGATGTGGAAAAAATCATGTGGACTTTTTGGTGGTCAAACTCAATAGTTATGTCCTTACAACCCTAGATGCATTTTTTCAATTCTTAGATGGAAAAGAATGAGATTACTCTAACATAGGTGAAACTTCCCAGACTTCCCAATGATTTTTGGTCCTTTGAAGTGTCCATGGTGCTTGGAAACTCCTCGAGGAATTTTTATGATGTGGATATTTCCTTTTGAGAAACTGGAATTACGACTATCACCTAATTTCTTATGGGTCTGGACTTAACAAAAGGTTTAGTTGACTGCGTGGCACTTTTTCAGGGGTTAATGACAATTGAAAAAACTCTATATTATGCAAGCTTACCTTTCAAATGCATTTGATGCCACAAATATGGTCATTTGATTAATGATTGTAATGTCCCTTTTAAGAATAAAATATGGATGATTGAAAAGCATATATAAGATCAATAAAATGGGACTAGAGGAGCAAACAATGGTGGGCCTAATATTTCCAAACATGTTTGTAAGAAATCCCCAAAGAAACATCCAAAGAAGGCACGAGTCTCATATTTTTCTCAGGAAAAAGGATCTCTAAAAGAGGCAAAAAATTTTGAGCATTAAGTGGTCATTGATTCGACATTCATGTAGCTCAATACAAAGATCACAACTAAAGATATGGAATGGACAACCTTATGAAACTCTCATCTACTAGAATCTAGTAAGGAAATCAATTCTTATGCCCCTTTAAAGTATTCCCTTATAAATAGATTAGTTGTTTTGGGGTCATGGTCTTCGGTGAATATTGGTTATGATTGTGATAGGGGTAGGGGAAGGGGTATTCTTGATGGATTCTCGGGTATATAAGGAAATCCACCATCCCTTTTAAGGGGGGTATATATCCATTCAGGTAGGGTGGAGTAAAATATGAATGATGGGAATTCAACACAATTAAAGAATGACCAAGGTTTAGTTGAGGGAAGGGAGAGTTCGTATAGGTATAACCTTAGATCTAGAAAGGAGTTTATTTTAGTTTTAAAGTTGGGACAACATGGGGGTTGGGAGGAATGAAAATAAGGGATCAATGATTATGGGTAAGGGGAAAATCAAATATTGGGGAGGTAGGCACGCGAGGGGGAGGGGGTGTTAGTTTTGAACCCAGAGGAACTATTGTTTCAAAGTTCATGTGTGGGCTAAGAAGAAGCACTAATAATCAAGCAGAGCAATATGCTATATATCTAGGATTGAAAGAAACTATAAATTTAGGAATTAGATAGCTAGTGGTGATAGGAGACCCTCTCCTTATCATTTTCCAAACTAAACATCGACATGATATTTCAGATCAAATACCTAGTAGGCCTCACAAGCATATTCTTGGTCTTCTCGGCAAATTACGAATGCTCAGTTCTATCATGTGAGGAGAGAACATAATGTTATTGCAGACAAAATAACTAATGAAGCCTCACAATTGCCTTGTGCGGGTTTAAAAAAATAATGGGGGCCAAAACTATATGTGTGTGTGTGTGTGTATCCACACCTACCTCTACACATACATATATATCATCATCATGTATCATAAGTTGATAGCCATTCGCATCGTAGAAGTTAGTGTCTACTACTACACATGCTTCACATCAACATATAGACAACATGAAACCACACATCACAATCAACAACATACATATACACATCATAATCACAGGAAGTATGTCACATATGCCACAAAAATGGTTGGTATATATATATATATATATATCATCAAAAAATAACCGTCATGTACAAAATGGCCCTCCACGGGCATATACAAAATAGCCTTATGGGGGATATATCATACAACCCACCTCCCATAGGATCCGTCAAGAAAATATACAAAATTGGTCCCACCACCCTATACAACACACTCAAGCTACCCCACCATCTAGTGGATCGTGTGACCCCATAATAGCCAAATGTCATATGGCCTAACCTCTCGCTAACTCGGGGTCCAATCCCAGAGCTGGTCCTGGTCTAGGTCGCGGCCTTTGTATCGATGAAGGACCCACTCCTCCCTACACATCCCTTGCCACATGGAATTCCATCACCAACCTCCGCATAACCAGACATCACACCATCCCACACCCTGCTGACAGCTATAGAGTCAAATACAGCTCCTCATCATCAAGGTTAGCGACACCTTTGTCATTGATCCCAGAAATATCATGCTCAACCGCCTCTCCAAGTCATCTAAAAGGATGGCCATGCGCTATTTTGAGACAACTCCCCCAGCAGGATATCCTCCCACTGTTGTGCCCCCAGCTAGAGCCACACCCGCAATATACAGACCCACTCCTGCCACCGGTCTGGCCCCCCTATCTCATCGCTGACGTTCCCCCGCTTGATGGGATGGTCCTACCAGACCAATATCTACATCACAAAAGGGGAACTGCTATCAGTATATGATAAAAATATATACAAAAATGTTGAAGAACAAATCATGTACAAAAATATATGTAAAATATCAGTGATAACAAAGCATACCTATAGTATCAAAACCCCATGCAGGAGGTGGTAACTCTACATCCCCCCAGTAATCCATGCCACTCTAGGGGTATCTCTCCATCGGCCTAATGTGCTTCTCTCACACATCCAAAATGTGTGGTGTGTAATAGGCCCCCACCTCCCCACCACTAGCGCGGGGCATCACTCACCCCAAGTTCATCATCCAAGGCTCCTGAGGTCCCCTCAAAGGCACCACTACCGATGGCCTCAACATCAGATAATGCCCTAAAATGTAGGAGCATAACACACTCCCATTAAAAAAGGTCCTCCTTGGACCTCTCCTTTGTAAATAAATCATATGCTATGTCATAATATGGAGCAACATGGATGCCCAGGCCACTAGCTGACCGAATCACCCGTTCCACAAGTGTTAATTGCCCCCTTATAATCCGATTGGGGACACAACCCCTAACACCCTCACTACAGCTGTCACCACAACCCTCGCTAATAGAGCCCTAAGATGACTCATTAGAATCTAACTAGAGCTCAGGGCACTTTGGTCACCATCACAACATTGATCCACTAATCCATGGATCGTCAGTCCCTCCATATGTGGGGGGACCAACTCCCACACAACTCAGTGAGGTAACCCGGTCAAGAAGTAGATATCCTGAGCCATAATTCTCAGGTCCTCCCCACCAACTCTGAATACCCCCCTATCAGGGTCACACATGTCCGGTAGCCTCCACAATAAGTACATAGACGATCGGGGCACTTGAAGAAATTCAAGAGCCTCACGTCTCATAGTGTCTGGGTTGCTACCATGTCCCCAACTACTAGCGGCATAAGATCATCGTAGTTTCGATCCCGCCACTCTATGGCACCCACAACAACCATGATGAACTAAAAAATCACCCGCAAAGAGAAAATTTTCACCCATAAGAATCTCTATCAAATCAAACCACATATATGCGCACCCTTCCTATAGGAAGCCCGCACATAGCACGTCCTCACCTAAGAACAGTCGCGCAGGGCGCAACTGTATTGGCATGAACCGCATGACACCAACGCGTAGGATATAAATGGTTAATCCGCCCTATGTAGCGCAGTTGTCCGATGAACAGTTTCACTACATTAGCATGCGGTTGATTCCCTCATATCCTACAATACGCATGGAACAATACATTTTTTCCGGGCGAGGTGCCTGCGCTACCACCATGCATGATTTTGGGAAAATCTTGTACTATCACCTCGCATGATTTTCCCACTATGCTGCACCATCACACTGCCCCGCAGGATTCCTTCAAAACCTACATGGTCTCCACTTATGGGCTAAAATAGGTCCTTGACACCCTTGGGACCCCTTTTTTCCTATAACTACCCGGGCCCAAATAAAAAACATAGGGTAACGACATACGTGTAACTCGTGGATCGTGCAAAGGATGCACATATCTCCCAGAATCACCACAAAATCTCTCTAGGAGGTTGCCAAGGAATAGTACAAATGATTTTGAAATGTAGGCCCCACCACCTATTTATATTCATTTGACCCGAATTTCTAATTGACCCTACAGACAAACCATAGCTCCATTTCGCAAACCGTTCACACCATCGCGATCAACGCCTTGAGGTCTTCAACATAGATCCAACCATTCCCTATTTTGAAATGTTTCATTTGGGCCCTATTCTTCACAGGAAACCCCCAAGTGTGACATGTTTTGGTTTTATATTTCTGCATTGTCAAGACCTTGGTCATGTTTTTTACTACACTTGGGTATGTGCGCTGCATGTGCAGGATTGCAACCAAGACATGCTGGAGAATCTTGTTTTTCCAATATAAGAACAAGACTCCAACCCTCTGCAATGGTCTTGGGATTCTATCATAGGTATCATTTTGAAACTAACATATAGGCAATGTTTTCCCTTTGCTTACAATGCATTTACCAGTATTCCCACTGATAACCATAGGGACTTCCTTCCCAGCCTTGATGTTCCATCAACGTCATCATTCTAAATAGCATGTTCCTCCATGGGTGTGCACTCCATTTCCAACCTTGTTGTAAATTGACACCCGTGATGTCGAACCCCCACAAGTTCGAGGAATTTGATACAACTTAAAAACATCACCCCTAGTTCATCATTTTATAGTTGTGCATTTAATCCCCCACTTCTCACAGTTTATGCCATCTGATTCCTCGGCATATGCTACAATCAAGATTCACCACTTACCACTCATACCTCCACGAGCATTCTACCCGCAACAATCTTCATCGTATCATCACCCCCATGAAGACACCAATGGGACCCCCACCCTCAGAAGTAACTAATGAACACTTATCTTTTAATAGAAGAATATCCAAGCAACTGGCTATGTAAGAGTGATTCTCCACCCAACCATAGGTATTGGTAGAAGATACCACCCCTAAGCTAGGCTATGAGGCCACTTGGCTGAAGGAAATACCTAAAGGATTCACTCACTCTCATCCCAACCCATTTGCTCTCATCATTAGCCAACTTTCTCATCATAGTGCACTAAATGCATCTCATCTATCAATTTGTCAATTTTCAGAGCACTAATCCATCATTCATTAATATGTCAACCAGAGTAAGTCTTTTCATTTAAAGGTTGTCATGCACTGTCTATGCAGGTAACAAAGCCTAATTTGAAATTGATTTCTTAAAGCTAATTGCAATAACAAGAAACTCACTCTAACAAATAAAAGCAAAGTAAATGTACTGAGTCACATCAAATTGATTTCAGTATCTATCCTTTTCCAACAAGATTGCACATAAAAATGTCCTCCAGTTAATTATGATATTTTTTCTAATCTAAGCACCAAAAGTCAAACAACTTAATCACATGGTTAAGGAATAATCTCTAGGTTTTCCTAGGTTAAACACAGAACCCATGCCTTAACTCACTATGAAAGCCTCTTCTAAATCACACTTTAGGAAATTAAAGAAATCCACACTACATAATTAAAATACTTATCTATTGTCGGCAATAAAAGAAACTAACTTATCTTGCAAGAGTAAAAGACTGTTCATAAAATCAAATTGTAGAAATAAAGAAACACACACATAAAAATAATTAAAATTCATTAAATCACACCTGCATAAATAAATAGATCATATCTATGAAAATAAATTAGAAAACACAATATAAACAAAATAATACTATTTTTCATAATGCTCTATTCTTATGGAGCGAGCTCTTTCTCTTAAGAAGAGAGCAACAAACCAAGATCTACAACATCATAAAATAAATTGAATTAAGCTACATAGAAAATAAGAAAACTACAATCTACATCAACACAACATCTTGAGAAAAGTAATCTATTCCATCATGAATTGGATAATTTCTCTAAGAATCCCTCTCATAGAATGGAGAAGGCACTCTTATTTATACATGAGTTTGCCATAACAAGTAATAAATGAAGATCCAAAATATGCTCAACAAATTACTAATAATTTGGATTTCAAAACCAATTCAAAACTAATCCCAAGATCTTTGACTCCCATGCTATTTGGGATGCATTTGAAGTCAAATTATAATTTGGGGATGTGAGCCATAACAACAAGCCCAAAACTCATCTCAAATGACTCTTAGTAGCATTTGACTTCTTAGGTCTATCATATATTACATGGAGGTCTTCAAATCTTTGTAAATAAATCAAATATGCACCACCATTTTGTCCCTTTATCTTGAAATAATTTAAAATCATAATTTGAGACATATAAGAATGACAGAAATAATGGATTTTTAAAAATCCATCAACCCTAATGAATATCTTTCTCCAAAGTGGATTCATGGTTGGTGGTGGTCGACTCCCGCTTCTATAATACATGAATTTAAATAAGTTCCCACATTGAGTTATTATTCAAAGTTAAATACAAAGTACACTAATATTTTCTAATGCTAATCATAATTCAACAAAATACTAAGAGATGCAATGGAAATTATCACTTTAAAACAAAGTCCCGTAGATAGGCATTAAAAAGGATTAATAAAGCGTCACGAGAAAGTGAAATAGGATTAAAAATAGGGAAGAGAAGATGTAAAAACATTACATTTATGCGACCCAACATCTCCCACAAATTGAATATGCTGCATGTCCTCATGCAACCCTGTATCAACCAAGATGAATGAATGATGATATTTTTTCAATGCATACCCCCAAATTCACTATCAACAAGCCACCTCCATTGTATCTAATCATCAAGAAGTGTAAAATATCATCCTAAACAATTTTTTTGTGACAACATACCTTCAAAAATAACATTCTCACAGCAAAAATGCAAGAAAAATAGGATTTGTAGCCAATGGATTGGTGATCCATAGCCTCAAAATGCACAAGTGTTGTAGGTGTTTTTCAACTTCCAAATCAATTTCAAAAAATACCAATTGGGTTTTGGGAAAACTTTGTACGACCATTATGAATACATTTATGTTTCTCCCGACCAAAATTGGAGATACCCACATCACAAATTTCAAGAGAAAGAAAAAATGCATATAGGTGACTATGCTTGATTTCTCGAAATTTAATGATTGGGCTTGCATCAAAATCAATGGGTATATTCTCCTTACCATAATTCTTCACTCCAAGTTTCACGAATACCTAGTTCACCATTTGGAAGATATGATCAGTTCAATTTCTGCACTTTTTTCTAAAAACATGGGTAAATGAGAAGAGCTGTGAACTGTGTGAAGGCTTGAAATGATGATGAATGGTTATGAAAATACCAACAAACCTTCCTCCATATTTTCTTGACTAGGTTGACAACATAATTCTTTAAATATTCCATTGTCAATGCAAATAAATTCCATGTAGTGCCCAATAGATAATCTCCATTCAATTACCAGTTTTGGGTTTAAGGCCGTTGCGAATTGTGACCACTCAAGATGCATAATATCATCACACAAACAATGGCAATCTAATCATTCATAATTTTTCAAACTAAAGGATTGTTGGTTGAATTCACCATGCCACAAATTTCCTTCAAGCTGTTGCATTGCTTGGTTATCCCCACAATCTCCCCCAAACTGAAGACTTTTTTAGTCCTTGAAAAAATCATAGTAGGAGGAGAGGGCTCAAAATACCCAAAATGACCCTTTCAACCTTAATTATCCTCTAAACACATGATGAACAACAAGCTTTTGCTAGCAATCCATAGTAATTCCTTGAGTGATAATTGGAGTAGCAAAAAGAAGATTAGAAAACAAAGTCTTTGTACTGAAGGTGAGGTTGGTCATGTTTCCATTGGATTTCTCAATCAATTAGTACATAGATTGATTTATGGGACAGTGTAGGTTGCTTGTAATACCCCCATTTTGACCATTAGGATATATCAGTTTTAATGTAAATATTGTATGTATGTGATGTATGATTCCTAGCGTGGAGCTCAAGGCCAAGGACCCACTAGTGAATGCTCCACCTTGAAGGGTTGGTAATTTATGTTGTGCTATCCATGTGCTAGTAAGCCGTGGGGAAATTGTAAAAATGATGTAAATGATATAATGCAAATAGAATACCAACGGGATGGATATGGATGCAACTAAATGAGGGGGTTATGTGTATCCACTAGGGAGAGGTGAGGGGGTTGTGGGATTGAACCCTAGGTTGCCATATGTCATCTTGAGAACCCCTTTGACTATTCTAACTGTCATTTAATTATGTGTAAGGAAGTGGTTGAAGAAATCAATTCATGGATTGATGGAGGATGGGAAACTTGAAATTCGTAAGGCAGGGGTATGGGATCTATTTTGCTTGTCCCATAAGCCACCCTACCTGAGGGGAGGACGTTTTCCTCATTCCCCATTCCATGGTGGAGGAGTAGGAATCAGTATGGAGGGAGGACACATTCCCATCTGTGGAAGAACCGAGAAATGGTGACTTGGAGAGAAGCTGCGTTTTGGAGAGAGAAGATCGCTCAGGAAATTCGTGTGGAAAGTGAAATCCAATGGGGGACCCATTACACAAACGCAACAATGAGGAAGTTTGAATTTTTGTGATGGAGGACGCAGCCCAACAATGAAGAAAACCGAAAATTGTGATTATGAGTGAATCCACGTTTGGAAGTGCCAAAATCGCCTATAAATTCGTGTGGGAAGTTAAATCCCACGGGGAACCCATCAACCTGAACCTGGGGGAGAATTTGAGACAG
The DNA here is from genome assembly GCA_027924585.1 of Larix kaempferi. Lineage (NCBI taxonomy): Eukaryota > Viridiplantae > Streptophyta > Pinopsida > Pinales > Pinaceae > Larix > Larix kaempferi. The sequence goes on from BSBM01000073.1 coordinate 18,825,448, forward strand.
TGAGATGCCCTGAAACCCATAGGGAAGCCCAATCTTGGAATCCCGAAAGGGTAGCGGTGGGACAGAGCCATTCAACCGCAACCCTGAGAAGATCCAAGAGCGAATCGCAGAGATCCATAGGGAAACCCTAATTTGGAAGCCCAAAAGGGCGACGGAGGAACAAAGCCTTAGACCACAACTCAAAGGAGATCCCAGAATAGATTGGAGTGGGAGTAATCACCTAAAAATCAGGTTGCAGGACAGAGCTTCCGACCACAACGCTGAGGATATCCCAGAGCATATCGCAGTGGGAGAGAGACCGAAAGGGTTAGACTTCACGATAGAGCCATTGAAGGCTCATTTATCCATGGTTTAGCAGTTAGGACCAGCCATACCTTCCTAGGTCAACACTAAGGGAAGGGGCGCCCGAGGGACTGTGCAGCAGAGAAGGGGACCTTACTTAGGTTGAGAGTGGAGGTGATGGTGGTTCCTAGACTATCTATAGTCAATTGGATATACCTATAGCTTTGTGGTTGAGTTCATTGACTTATAAAACCCCTACCCTGTCCCCCCACTTACTTGACAGAGCGAGCTGTGTGTTGGATGACCCTGATTGACTATGCCTAAGGCTGTGAGTGGACCTGAGTAGTTCCTCCTTAGTGGATACATAGCCCCAGCTCGGGGGTGGTCTCTAAGTGCTGAAATAATATAGGCTGGGAAAAGACCCATGGTTGGGTTGGAGCGTTGCAATCCATAGCCAGTTGCTTGTAGATTTGAATGGAAGAATAAGTGTTCTTTGTGATTCATATAATGTTTATTCCATGTTTTTTACTTCTGCAATGATTTAATTATAAATGACTATTATTGATATGTTGAATGAATGGTAGATATGTGTGTGGCTATTGTTTCATTCAGCTGTGTTTATTTGAGTATGCATATGCATCCATGTGTTTTAATGAATTTGTTCATTGATGAATAAGGCTAGGTCTTGTTGAGGCCCAAGAGGTTCAGAATGTTCAGTCGGGGCTTTGGGGGAGAAATAGACACCCCTGTCGTGTTCATGTTCCCTCTGAGGGTCTGGATTGATGAAGGGAGGGTCCATGAAAGAGTGGAGTATAGCTCTTTACACAGTGGTAAATAGACCATGATGAATTTTGGGACCACATTTTGGGTTGGAAGAAGGACATGATAAGAGTCATCAGATGTGGCAGAGGATCATACAGTTACATGGGGCTCATCGAGAGCAGGGTTCCCAATGGTACCAAGTTTTCCAAAAATTGACTTAGGATGAGGATGTTATCATCCTGAGGAGTTGGCAGTAATATGGGTATGTGGCCGACTTCCTACTTTCTGAACCCACAGTGTGGATTGCAGAATTCAGAGGCGTGGTGCTTTGGAGTTCCGACTTCTGACTCCCGCAAGCTGAATTGCGGACTGCGGAAGTCAGAGGAGTAATCTTCTCCATAGTCATGAATTTGGAGTTCCGACTTCCAAATCCCGCAAGCTAGATTGCGGAGTGCGGAAGTCAGAGGAGTAATTTTCTCCGGAGTCATGAATTTGGATTTTCGACTTCCGACTCCCACAAGCCAGATTGCAAAGTGTGGAATTCAGAGGAGTAATTTTCCCAAAGCTGTGATTTTGGAGTTCCGACTTCCGCATCGCGGATTGTGGAGGTAAGAGGCGTGATTCGACGAAGTAGAGAATTGGGTGTTCTGACTTTCCGACTCCCACATCGTGAAATGCGGAAGTCAAAGGTGTATTTATTTGACGCCGTGTATTTTTCGTTCCGAATTTCCGACTCCCGCATCGTAGAATGCGGAAGTCAGAGGCGTTTTTCTTCAACGCTGTGTATTTGCCATTCCGACTTTTCGACTCCCGCATTGCGGATTGTGGAAGTCAGAGGTGTAATTATTGAAGTGGCGCGTTGGGGTGTTGACTTTCAACTTCCGAATTGTGGATCGCGGATTGCGGACTGAAGATATTGCTGCTATGTAAAAGGGCATAGTTGAGGATAAGTTTGAAAAAAAATTAGCAGGTTGTTCTAAGGAGCTCCCCCATCACCTCTAAAGGGAACCTAGGGGACTGGGGACGTGACAGATTGTATCAGAGCCCAAGGTTGCAGCACTTGGGATGCTTGGGCCAAAGCAAGAGCTTATGGGCTTGTTAGAGCTGCGGAACGAATAGAGATCGAGAAGGATCGACGACCGCATAGCATTTCGCTTAGTGAATCATCCTTGTGGCCAAGTGTATGCATGATCAGATAAGTCGAAAGATATGACTAAGTAAGGAGAATGGGTAAGGAAATTCCATTCTCCCAAAATTTGTCACTCATAGGAATAAGACATCCCAGTATGTGGAATTGGCATGTGGAACATGATATTGACATGGTGGCCATGCAAAGGATGCTAATAGGGGAATGAGGCATTCCCATGTGTTAATCAATTGTGTGGCTCATAATTGTGGCAAATATTTCCATGAGAATGGAATGAAAGTATCACATTTGAATGAGGTGCAAGGGCATACAATGTGCCTTGAAGGACTCCATATGGAGTTGGAATTGAACAAATTGCAGTGCTGATAAGTGCAGGGAAGTCCAAGAAAGGTCAAGTTGAACTTGGCCATAATTCCGGAAAACAATTGGAGCAAGAGGCCATGAAAGTGGATCAGCTATGATGTGGAAGGGAGAATTCCTTAACCCCTATATTTCTCTTGTATTTATATTTTATGAGCTTTACATATAGAAAATTATGGCATAGGAATGTTGAAAATGCAAGAGACTAGATAGTTGAAATGCATATGCACTAGTGGGCATATTAAGATATAATGCATAGTGCATGTGAACTTGCTTATGCATGAATATGATATTGCATATTGATAAAAGTAGTGAGGTTTTACATATGCAATGAGTCACTTTTAACAATTATTGTGATTGATAATAATTAATGTTGTTGGTATTGGTTGTAAGGCCAAAGACAACATAAACATGGCTGAAGATGTTGATGATGATATTGCATATGACTAGCATCCTTGTGAAGAAAGGATGGAGCACAAATCCATGATCAAGAGGTTGGTGGAAGCACTGTGTGGTCCTTGGTAAGAGGCAAACTGACTAGGTAGCATCAAATACGTTAATGGAATCCATGCAGGTAATGTTTATTATACTAATTGTATAAATGTTGAGAAAGGATGTGTAAGAATCCCTTTAACCATGTTTTAATCATCATAAAATGGTATGCATGTAATATTGAATGCATTATTGGAATGACATCCCACAGGGTATGGTGAGGTATGTGGTAGTAAAGGAAATGAGCATTATACCACGTGACTATTTAAAATTTTGAATGCATCCATAAGAAATAAGAGGATGTGGGTTGTGAAGCTTGTAGTGCTCAACAAGTATGCCATGAACTCCCTATTGGTGTTAATATGGGATGAAACCTCTTTTCCAACACACAGGAAGTGAGTGAGCTCCCAGTGTTGTGTTTAGATGAAGAAGGAAGGCACCTAGCTAGTTAACCAAGTAATTGGGGAGATGGCCACGTATGGTGTTGAAGCATTGACTAAGATGCCCAACTTACCATGGCATGACACATGTAAAGGCACAAACATTTTTTTGAGCAATGTCATAGTGCATTGGGTGCATTGAGTAAAAGTACATTGAAAGATTTTATAAATCTTGTGGTTATGCATAAATATACGTGAGTACATATGTTAATATGCATTGTGTGAATGCATGATTGTGGTGTATACTTCATTACAGTTTATTGATAGATGAAATGGTAGAATTATTGAAAATTCTAAGATCCTTTAATGAGATTCTATGGGGAAATAATTGCATGAAGAAGGTAGTTGTTTTTGATGGGATATGAGAGTGCTCTATTGGGAGGATAGAGTTGCATGAATGGATATGATTGTGTAATCATAAGTATTGGAAATTTTGTTTAATTGCATAGACAATGTGACTGTACCTTGGAATCTAATTGTGAATAAAATGCTTATAAAGTAATTGTATTTCATTGCATTTAAGATATTAACAACTGATAGTGAGATATTAACAACTGATATTGTTTGAATTATTGTTTGATTATAATTCTGATATCACTTCGGTGGTTGCTATAAATGCTGCAATGGGAATATTATATATGTGGGTACTCACAACTAATTTGGATGAGTTGCCTTGCATATGGAAATGCATGTAAGTCCATAATAAAGGATGGGATCTACCGTGTGCGAGCCAAATATTGTGAGGATGATCTCATCGTTGTGAAATATGATTTCTGTACTAAACCTATTTGAATTTTTCTAAGAAGGATCTCATGGTTGCAAAAAAAAAAATCTAATTTCTGTAGAAAAACAGATTTGTAAATTTCAGAATTGAAATTTTGCTAATAATTGTTAATGATGGTTTGTCTAACCCATAACTATGTCAAGAGGACATGTTGTAGGTGGATTTTGAGGTTATGGAAACAAATGTAAAACCACGAGGGACCGAATGTTACCACTTACAAGATCCAAACAATATGAGGATGACCTCATGGTTAAACAAATCTAATTTATGTAGTGAACATAATTGTAAATTCAGATTTGAATTTGATTGATAATGTTGCTGACTGTTTGGTTGTTTTTGAAGTGTGTGAGGAAGACAAATTGCATGAATACCATGTGCTATGGCCTGTAAAAGCCAAAATCCATGGGAAGTTTCCCATGCTTTGGAAATGGGTTTCGGGTGAAACGCCATTGTAAATTTTGATAATATCTCATCTAAACTACTTGTTGGTAAACAACGCGGGTGAGATGGTGAAGTTATGCCAATAGGGAATATGTTGTTTATGAAATGAAAAGGGATTGGGGTAACAATCCCAAGGGACTGTTAACTCAAAGAAGGGAGCCGCATTCCTTGCGAAAGGAAGATAAAATACATCTGCAAAACATATAATTATTTTTTAACCCTTGTTAAAAATATGCATGTTTGATTATTATAATTAATATCTACAGCATGATTTTATTTCAGACTGCTTGAGTGTGATTATGTGTTTTTATTTCAGACTGCTTGAGTGTGATTATGTGTTTTTATTTCAGACTGCTTGAGTGTGATTATGGCCTACATGGCTCAAATCGGAAAGGGGTGCACACCTTTCGGGTGTTGTGTCGTGTTATGGTTGTCAACATTGACTACACCCTAAGGGAATGGACGCATTCCTGGTGTTTCAATATTAGAGAGTGAATTTTTATGAAATATGTTACAATTTTATATCATGCCATTTGGTGCTACATACTAAGAAGCAAAGTGAAGAAGGGGTACCATCCCTATGTGTGTGAATGGTTTTTGTATGCTTGATAAACCCAGTCAGAGAATTGGCTTAGCATACTGGTTAATGGAATGCTTGATAAACCCAGTCAACGTACTGGCTTGGCATTGGTTATTTGAATGTTGTGGAGCAGCTTGCATGCTAACCAAACATTCGTTATTGTATGCACATGTGATCCGAGGCTTGCAGAAACTTGGTTGCCTTTTGATGCACACCCTGAAGAGCACTAGAAGGGGTGGGTACGCTCGAGAGGCCGTGTAGTAGAGAAGAGGTACCATCCTTGTGTTGGGTGGGGCAGGTCTTATGGGTGCTATAGTTGTCTGAAGTCAATGTTGGATACCTTTGGAGCTAAAGGAAGACGTCCAATACAGATAAGTATTTGGTTAATCTTGCATCTTCTTCCTTACTTAATATGAATATACATGTGTATATGATTTGGTTATGATTTTTAAACTCTTGTTAGAGATAAATCCTATGAAAATGAATTTGACATGTGAATTGACTCAATGTTTGAGTGTAGGTATTGCTGGATGCAAGGACCTTGAGGAAATCTTAACAATGCATTGGGACATGTGTCTATCCTAGAAATATCAGTATGAGTATCAATGGAAATGATTCTAGTGAACTTGTGTGGGTCCTAGAAGCCAAAGGTTATGTAGGAAACCATGGGGAGGGGTTTCCTGATTGAGAAGCCTTGTGATAGACCTTAGACACCAAGTGTCATCGCCAAAACAAGGAAAAGGCGAGTCAAGCATTCACATTTGAAGTGAAAGAGACCAAGGAGCATGGAACCACAGTTGTGGTGGTGCTCTGGATTGGAACAAGATTAAGAGGGGGAAACTCTTACTCTTCTCTTTCCTTTTTGATTGATGCATTTTAGAAACAGAAAATGGTTGAATGCATGTTATGGCTGAAAGTTGTCTGTGTTTATTTTGCTTGGAATAAAGTGTGAATGTTGAATTAGTTAATTTCCTGTGAAAGGATGAACATGAATGAGTTCATTTGTATGACTGGAAAAGCATGAAATGTGTGGAAGTCTTGTGGATAAAGCATGAAATTTCCATGTCAATTGGGCAAGTAATTGACTGATCTTAATACTTATGCTATGCTTGGTCTAACAAGATTTGCAATGGTGAATTTCACAGGTGAAATTAAATGAATTGATTGCAGTTGTTACAAGACAAGTGTTGCAAGTAAGCAAAGTGTGGGCAGCTGTGCACATTGACCATGGAAGCAGACCAAAAGATATCAGCAGTAGAAAGGATAGCAAGAAGAATTGTAGCCATAAAGTTTCAATACTTGTGGATCGGCTGGAAGGTAAAAAAAAGGAAGGGATTGCAGTGGAGCAATGCCCACATGTGGAGCAAGAAGGTCAAAGCCTACAGGAGCAGCTTGTATAAGCTAAAGGACTTGGTCCTGAAAACTCAAATTAAAAGATGAAATGCGGGACAAAACTGCCACATTTTGTGAATTTTAAGGTGTAAACAATGTGTAAGTATTCCTAAGTATTGGAACACCGAGGACAGTGTTATTCTAAGGGGGAGGGAATTGTAATTACCCCATTATGACCCTTAGGATATATTGGATTTTAATGTAAATATTGTATGTATGTGATGTATGATTCCTAGAGTGGAGCTCAAGGCCAAGGCCTCGCTAGTGAATTCTCAGCCTTGAAGGGCTAGTAATTTATGTTGTGCTATCCATGTGCTAGTAAGCCATGGGGAAATTGTAAAAATGATGTTAATGATATAATGCAAATAAAATACCAAGGGGATGGATATGGATGCAACTAAATGAGGGGGTTGTGTGTATCCACTAGGGAGAGGTGGGGGGGTTGTGGGATTGAAACCTAGGCTGCCATATGCCATCTTGAGAACCCCTTTGACTATTCCAACTGTCATTTAATTCTGTGTAAGGAAGTGGTTGAAGAAATCAGTTCATGGATTGATGGAGGATGGGCAACCTCAAATTCATAAGGCAGGGGTATGTGCTCTGTTTTTCTTGTCCCATAAGCCACCCTACTTGAGGGGAGGAAATTTTCCTCATTCCCCATTCTAGGGTGGAGGAATAGGCATCAGTTTGGAGGGAGGATGTATTCCTAGCCGTGGAAGAACCAAGAAATGGAAACTTGGAGAGAAGCCGTGTTTTGAAGTGCCAAGACCGCTCAGGAAACTCGTGTAGAAAGTGAAATCCAACTGGGGACCCATTACACAGATGCAACAGTGATGAAGTTTGAATTTTTGGGATGTGGGACGCAGCCCAGCAATGAAGAAAACCAGAAATTGCGATTCTGAGTGAAGCTGTGTTTGGAAGTGCCATGGTCATTGAGTAATTCATGTAGGAAGTTAAATCCCATGAGGAACCCATCAAACTGAACCCATGGGTGCATTTGAGAGAGTGAGGCGCCCTGAAACCCATACAGAATCCTGAAAGGGAAGCGGTGGGATAGAGCCATTCAAACACAACCCTAAGAAGATCCAAGAGTGGATCACAGATATACATAGGGAAACCTTGATTTGGAAGCCCGGAACAGCAGCGACGGAACAAATCCTTCGACCGTAACACGGAGGAGATTCCAGAGTGGATTGGAGTGGGATTGATCGCCCAAAAATCGGGTTGCAGGATAGACCTTTCGGCTACAACGCTGAGGAGATACCAAAGCGGATCACAGTGAGAGAGAGAGAGAGAGACCAGGGGAGGTTAGACTTCACGGTAGAGCCATTGAAGGCTCATTTATCCATGGTTTAGAAGTCAGGACCGTCCATACCTTCCCGAGTCAGTGCTGAGGGAAGGGGCGCTCAAGGGACTGTGCAACAGAGAAGGGGTCCTTACTTAGGCTGAGAGTGGAGGTGATGGGGGTTCCTAGACTATCTGTAGTCAATTAGATACACTTGTATCTTTGTGGTTGATCTCATTGAATTAGAAAACCCATACCCTATCCACCCACTTACTTGATAGATCCAACTATGTGTTGCATGACCCTGATTGACTGTTTCTAAGGCTATGAGTGGAACTAAGTAGTTCCTCTTTAGTGGATACATAGCCCCAACATGGGGGGCGTATCTAAGTGCTGAAATAATACAGGATGGGAAGAGACCTATAGTTGGGTTGGAATGTTGCAGTCCATAGCTAGTTGTTTGGAGATTTCAATGGAAGAATATGTGTTCTCTGTGATTCATATCATTTTTATTCTATGTGTTTTACTTCCATGATGATTTAATTATTGATGAATGTTAGGGATATGCTGAATGCATGATAGATATGTGTGTGGTTATTGTTTCATTCAGCTGTGTTTATTTGAGTATGCATATGCATCCATGTGTTTTAATGAATTTGTTCATTGATGAATAGGGATAGGTCTTGTTGAGGCCCAGGAGGTTTAGATTGTTCAGTCAGGGATTTGGGGGAGAAATAGACACCCATGCTATGTTCATGTTCCCTCTGAGGGTCTAGAGTGATGAAGGGAGGCGCCATGACAGAGTGGAGAAGGGCTCTTTACAGATTGGTAAAGAGAACTTGATGAATTTTGGGACCACATTTTGGGTTGGAATAAGGACAGGATCAGAGTAATCATATGTGGAAGAGGATCATACAGTTAGATGGGGCTTGCCGAGAGCTTTTGAACAGTACCAAGTTTTCCAAAAATGGACTTAGGATGAGGAAGTTATTAGCCGGAGGAGTTGGCAGTAACATGGGTATGTGGTTGACTTCCGACTTTCTGAACCCGCAGTGTGGATTGCGGATTGTGGAATTCTAAGGCGTGATTTCTCGGTGTGGTACTTTGTAGTTCTGACTTCCAACTCCTGCAAGCCAGATTGCGGAGTGCAAAAGTCAGAGGAGTAATTTTCTCTGGAGTCATGAATTTAGAGTTCCGACTTCCGACTCCCGCAAGCCGGATTGCGGAGTGCAGAAATCGGAGGAGCAATTTTCTTCGGAGTCGTGAATTTAGAGTTCCGACTTCCGAATCCCACAAGTAAAATTGCAAAGTGCGGAAGTCGGAGGAGTAATATTCCCGAAGTTGTGATTTCGGAGTTCCGACTTCCGACTTCCGCATTGTGGATTGCAGAATTCGGAGGCGTGATTCAGCAAAGCAGAGAATTGGATGTTCCTACTTTTCAGTTCTCGCATCATGGATTGCGGAATGCAAAATTCGGAGGTGTATTTCTTTGACTCCGTGTATTTTCCATTCCGACTTTCCGACTCCTGCATCGCGGATTGCAGAATGCGAAAGTTGGAGGCGTATTTCTTCGACGCTGTGTATTTTCCATTCTGACTTTCTGACTCCAGCATTGCGCATTGCGGAAGTCGGAGGTGTAATTCTTGAAGTGGTGCATTGGGGTGCCGAATTCCAAATTCTGACTTACGGATCACAGATTGCGGATTGCAGACTGAAGATATTGCGCCTATGTAAAAGGGTAGAGTTGCAGATAAGTTTGAAAAAAAATTAGCAGGTTGTTCTAAGGATCTCCCCCATCACCTCTAAAGGGAACTGAGGGGACTGGGGATGTGACATAGATTCCATGAGTGTGTTTCTTAGATCCAATAATGTGTTATGAAAAACCGTGAGAAATAATTCCAAATGAAATAAGAATGGAAGACTATCACAAACGTTTTGTATATGTAAACACCATGAATATGTAGATTTTGTTTCCTCACAAAAGAATCAGTATAGTCCTTGCATATTTGAGTGTTGAGGAGTCATTACCCAAACTGGAATTGTTATAGGATGGTTGGAATCATACCTTGAAAACCTTTGCAAACATCATCTAGAGGTATGTGCTGCTAGAGTTCCCATCATCTTTGATGGTGTAAGACTGCTAAATACCATGCCTTTATTCTACTGAAGTGTTTCTACAAAGATGGCATTTGGCCATGGTAACATGAATTCTTAAAACTATCAATAGTGCATATAATCTTCCAAAATAAATCATAAAAGGCCTCTTCTATTGTTGATTCCATATAATCTCGTTGACACAAAAATTAATGTAGTCTCCACAAAATCTAGACACTTATGAAATTTCCCAAATGCACAAAAATTTATGGCATGGGCTCATTTTAAGGTCAATTCAGTGCTTCAAAAGGGGGATGGTGTATTTCATCATTTACCTTCTTGCCACATTTCCATATTTTCCTTTTCATGAGACAAATTATACTATTGTTAAATACTCAAATTCTATCTTTCTCTTACACAATGACAAAAGTTTGAAATCTTCCTTAAAAACATGCTTGTACAACCTTCCTTATGCACTTTTTGAAAATTACACCCACATATTACTCAAATTTATATATGGGGCACAAAACCCATGTCTTAGTTTTTCTCGATTCAACCTCATCTGCATAAAAACAATGTGCAAAATGTGCCCTCCAAGCATATTTGACTTTTTTTAATAAATTTATTGGTTTGTCTTTTATTTTGACTAGTTTGGTTGGATTTGAGATCGGGCCTAGGTTGAGGCATACCACATTTCAAAATCAACACATGAGGACCCAATATTCATTGCCAGAACACAAGTAATCATAATGATGTGGAAGTGGGAGAGCTTGGAATACTCAATTTCCTAGGAACTACAAGTCTTGCCATCAAATATCATCTTGACTTTGGAAGATGTAAACCAACATATGCATCAAGTGAACCATGAAAATGAATCATATACCTCTGTTTTATACCCACGTGCTTAAGAGAAATTAGCTTCTACAATAGTTTCTTCTATTGTAGGTTCTTGTGTAGCAACAAGAACATTCCCTCACTAATAGTTCTTGTGTGGAAGTAGCAAGGCCTTTTCATGCATGGACAATTAGAGGGTATGGGAATGGGCTTTGGAATATATAAGTAGAGTAAGAGGATGACAAAATGGAGCAAAGAGAGTAGTGAATAGTTGAAATAAATGAAGGGTAATGGAAAATGTAAGAGTAATGATGGTCTGATGTAGTAATAACATGGTTATGATAGGAAATGGTGTGACCCACTATTGGGCCCCAAAATAGCCCCTTTTTGCCTACACTTATCTACACCTTTTTCCCTGTTTTGGCTCACCATTCCATAACCTAAGCAAATATCTTCCTAAGTAGAGCATGGATTGCAACAGGTATAATCTATTATTGCTTCATTTCATTAATGCTTAATTTGTTTATGGTTATGAACTCTATCTTTTAATTTATGCTAATATGAATTGACTTGACATAAATAGTTTAGAAGCCTTGCAAAGACCACAGGTGTAGCAACTCGCTGAACCTTTGGAGAAGAGGCATACATGGCATCAATTGTCCCTTGCTATGTACGGTTCCACATATTGTTGTGACAGTTCAAGTGTTCCTCCATGAGGTCAGATGTGACTAGGTCATGAGAAAGAATCCAAGTATCATCTAGTCCGATCAGTTAGAATCTATTTCATTCTGCTAACAGCATGTAACAGCTCAGGCCTGAACGCAACGATCTCATTCAAGTTCATTTATGGCTGCAACTGTTCTATTGTAATTCGGCCCCTAAATATCGTAGATCTTCATGGCTTCTCGATATTTGTGGAATGAATTCATGTCATTTTTGTATAAATGTAAAGAGGCGTTCTGAGCCTGGGGTTGGCTAATAAAAATTGTATCGTGAGAGTTGTAACATAATATTCTGATTGTGATTCACCATTTTAATATAAAGAGTAGAATTCTTCATATCTTTGCATTTTAATTTGTGTTAGTTCCCGACATCTCTGTTAGAAGGCCAGGGCCCACCTTCTCACAGAGATCGCCGAGTTAGGTAGATGTTGTAGTTTCATTTTAGTTATTTTTAGTGTGGAATTACAGTAGGCATATTTCCAGTTAGCTGCAATAGTAGATTGTTTATGAATTGCATTTCCTTTGGTGTGCTGCAACGATGTGGTGTGACAGTCGACTGTGTAGGATCAAGCTCAACTTTGATTTCTTTCAATCATTTATCTTTCTTAGGATTTCCAACTTAGTCAAATTATGGTTCAAGTTTAATTCTAGTTCTTTACTACTGTTTATCTTTCTTAGAATTTATTAGATTAGACATGCTATGATTGAGTTACAGTAGCTGTTAATTGAATTAGATAGGTTGTGATTGAGTACTATAGTTTGATATTTTTAGGATTTAACTTCTTGCAAAATTAAGTCTAGTTTATTTATTCCTAGATCAGTAAGTGCTGGATTGATATTGTAGGAAGGTATAAGTCCCTTGAAGTTCTTAGATGGATAATTTAGATTAAGTTTTAGAAATTAGTTGAGCCGACTAAGCAGTTAGGTAGGATAATTGATCTTCACTTTTATTTCAATCAGCTACTTGAGTGTTTATGCATAGATTGTGCTAATTGCCTTTGAGATAAAATACCTACATGGGTTGACAATTCATATTTAGCATTCTGTCTATTAATTAGAATTGATTAGCATATAGAGTGACCAACATTTTGGTGCCGTTGCCGGGGATGGTAATTGATAGACATAGATAGTAGTTGATTATTTGATTTCATTTTAGCTATGATTATTTGAAGCATGCATGAATACGAGAAGAAAAACTCGGGAACCCCCTCAAAATACTAACCCTGCAGGTGGAAGAGGTCGTGGCGGTAACCAAGGTTTGGAAAGATAGATATTCATTGATAAAATAATTGCCAAAGTTGATTCCTCTACCAGACTACCATGGACAAATTTAGGAAGAGGAAACTCTGTTCCTCCTAATCTTGAAACATCTAAATCAACCGTGGAGAACGCAACGAGACCTTCAACTCCCATTCCTGAGAAGAAACCTCATGAAGATAAAGTAAGTGTTGTGGGTAGAGAGGATATCTATCATATTATCGGGCACAGAGTCACTAAAGAAGAGTGGTTGGAACATCGCCAAGAATAAGATGAAGAAAGAAGGTGAGAAGAAGAAAGGAGGAGAGAAGAAGAAGCAAGGGCAGAGGAAGAAAGAGTGAAAGAAGCATTAAAATTTTGGCGAAACATGGAAAACGAAGAATGTGAAGGAAATAATGAACATCCCAATGGCCACGGAGAAGAAACATGTGATAACCATCAAGACACGGTTGTCATGCTCGAATTCCCAATTCGACAAGTACTTGGGGATGCTCCTATGAAAAATATCTCACCCTCAGTATTGCTGAATTTCCATGGCAAGTCCAGTGAAGAACCAGACGAATTCCTTTTTGAATTCGACATCCTCTGTCGTAGTTACGACTACACCTCTAGTGTGTAGAAACTGAAATTATTCCCAGCCACCCTGAAAGGAAACACTCTACATTGGTTCATGATCTTGGGACGTGAAACCATTACTACCTGGGAACAGATGAAACATACCTTTCTTTCCAAATACCAAGATGATTGTAGAACCAAAGATAGGAGAGAAGAACTGTTTAAAATGGTCTAGAAAGAAGAAGAGAGCTTGGAAGATTTTGTTGAGAGATTGTTGTATAATTTACAGAGGTCTAGTCATGCCAACATTGGGAAAGATGTACTGAAGATTATCTTGCTGCGTGGGATCAAAGAAGATTGCCTAGACATGCTGAATTTGTTGGGGAAGGGGGACATTTCAAAAGAACCCTTTGAAAATATCATTGACTTATGTCGAAGATATTCGAGGGGATCCTCCAGAACCAACAATCGAGACAGAGACCGAGATCGAGATGTCCTCACTAGGACACAGAAGTCAACCAGTGGAGGGGAAACTCGGGCAAAAATAGGAAACCTGCTTGAGAACTTTAAAACATATATGATGAGCTCCATCTCCTCACAGTTGGATGTCTTGAGAGAAAAATAGAGGCAAGTAGAAGAAGACCTAGCACTTGGTGTATTCTGTGCTAAATGCAGGAAAAAGCACCCCCTAAAGGAATTCCCTCTCGACAAAGTGGAGATATGTTGGATTTGTGAATTGGATCATGACACTAAAGAATGTCCTTCACTGCCCAAAGTCAAAGCAGTCCTGCAGGAATCTACTTCAGATGTGGAGAAATCTTATTTTATTGCTCAGAAGAAGCCTTGGGAGCCTCAAAATCAAGGTATGAACTCAGACCCATCACCTTTTTGGAATAATATGAATAATTTGAATACTCAATTTCCTTCACATTATTCTTACTCCAATAACCAATGGCACCCACCTCAAAATTCAATGCAAAATCCTAACTGGATTCCATGGGCACAACAATCAAACCAGCAAGCTCCCCGGTCTCTTGGTTGGAGAAAATATTACCCAGGGAATCAGTTCCCTCACAACCAAACTCCTCATCAACAGTATCCTCACCAACAGTACCAGTAGCCGTAGCTGCAACTCCAAAATAATGTTGCACCTATGAATGCACCACTATGACCACAACTGCTTGCACAACCTAACCCCAACCCGAATAAAAGGGTAGTACATCAGTTTGAAAATGCCAACATGCCAGCTTATTCCATTTCCCAAATTCCTTGCAATGACATACATTTACGATCAGGGAGGGTAGTGGAACCCATCATCATTGAGGATGTTCCATCCTCAGTGACTGAAGCAAGAATGAATCAACAATTCGAGAATTTAGTTAACACAGCAATCCCCATCATCGAGGATGCTGTCACTCCTACTGAAACACCAACTAAAACACAGGAAGAAACACACGTTGAAACACAGCCTACACAACTGACAAGAGAAACACCATATCCTAAATGATTGGCCTTACAAAAGAAAGTGGAACAACCTCGGTTCAATCTCTTAGGATAATTGAAGAATCTGTATGTCAATATTCCACTGTTACAAGCCCTTCATGATGTACCTATCTATGCCAAGACCATTAGAGATCTGTGTGTTAAAAATCTAGGAAGGAAACCTAGAGACCCTCCTACAGTCCATGTAATGGGAAAATTGTCCGAATTGATAATGGGAAGGGATCCACTGGATAAGTATGATGACCTAGGTAATCCAACTGTTACAATTTACATAGGGCATACACAGATACCCAACATCTTGGTAGATTTAGGTGCAGTTATAAATGTCATGACCATATAGACTGTAAGAAAGCTGGGACTCACCAATCTCAGGCCTACCCCTACCATACTAGAACTGGATGATAGGTCGACTATTAAACCTGAAGGAATCTTAGATGACCTGGTGGTCACCATCGATTCATGGGAATACCCTATAGAATTCTTGGTGTTACAACCTAAGTCGCGGCTGGGGGGACACCCGTTATTCCTAGGACGACCATGGTTAGCTACAGCTGACGCATGTATCAGCTGTAGATTAGGTTCCATGACTATTTCTAATGGGACTGACATTAAAAACCTAACCCTGTATCCTCCATCCAGACCAAGTTCTGATGCTGAAACTCCAATGTGGATGGATTTGGAGGAAGAGGAAGGTATTCATCCATTATTAACAATCGGGAAGGCCCTTACTTTTAAGACTGAAACTGAAGACGATGCCATTTGTAGTTTCATTAGTGAGCCCACATTTGTCACTAAACACGCGTATCATATTCTTGACAATACCTTAAGTGAAAAAGAATAAGAAGATCTTACAGCAGAGACCTTAGTAAGTGATGTTGAAACGATACCAGTGATTAAGAACTCGAAAAGTGTTCTTGTAGAAATCGAGCCTGGAAAGACTTTGAACATTAATCTGAATTTGGCACCCGATGAACTGGAATGTCTAATCACACTTCTAGAAAAACATAAGGGGGCATTCACATGGGAATATACAGATATGAGGGGTATTCCCTCAAACCTGTGTACCCACCATATTTACATCAAAAGTGACTCCCAGCCAGTGTTCCAACCTCAACGTCGAATGAACCTGAATTTAAGGGATATCGTGAAGGAAGAAATCCAAAAAAATTTGGAAGTAGGATTTATATACCCAATTTCAGACAGTGAGTGGGTTTCCCCACTTGTGATTGTACCTAAAAAGAATGGGAAATGGAGAGTCTGCGTAGATTGCAGAGAACTGAATAAAGCAGCGTAGAAAGACCACTTTCCCTTACCTTTTATTTATCAGGTTCTTGACACCTTGTCTGGAAAGAAGTTTTTTTCATTTCGGGATGGATTCAGTGGCTATAATGAGATCTAGATTACCCCCGAAGACCAAGATAAAACTACCTTCACTTGTCCCTGGGGCACCTTTGCATACAAGGTACTTCCTTTTGGGTTGTGTGATGCACCGGCCACATTTCAGAGAGTTTTGATTGGGATATTTTTTGAGATGGTAAACGATTGCATGGAAATTTTTATGGATGACTTCACTCCATACGGTAGTAGTTTTGATGAAGCAATGAAGAATTTGGAAAGAGTTCTGGAACGCCGTGAACAAACCCATCTGTCTCTGAGCACTGAAAAGTGCCACATGATGATGGACGAGGGCATAGTTCTAGGACACTTTATCTCTGCTGTGAGTATCCAGGTAGATCCAACAAAAATTAAGGTAATCAATAATATTCCCACTCCTGGAACATAGAAAGAGGTATGTAGCTTCCTCAGGGATGCTGGTTATTACAGAATATTTATAGAAACATTTTCCAAGCTAGCTTCTCCTTTATTTTATTTACTGTTGAAGGATGTACAGTTTGTTTGGACAAATGCATGTCAAGCAGCATTTGCAGAGCTCAAGAAAAGGTTGTCCACAACGCCTATTCTATGAGGACCTAACTTGGATTTTCATTTTCATATCTCCTCAGATGCTTCAGATATTTCCCTTGGAGCAGTGTTGGGACAACAGGAAGGTAACAATCCATATGTTGTTTATTACATCAGTAAGAATTTAGCCCCTGCTGAAATGAACTACACTGTTACAGAGAAAGAATTCGTTGCCATCGTCTATCATATTAACAAGCTTAGACACTACATTACTGGGTATCCTACTTGTGAAAATGCTCACAGTAGATCCAAGAGATGGTGTAAACCTCACAATGAAAGAATTTAGGAATAATAGAAAAAGAATAGAGCAGTTGAACATAGATCCAAAGGAGCTCAGATAGAGGCAGAATAATTACAAATGTTACATTAATATGAATAGTAAAACAATAATTATGCAATGCTCAGGATTCGAATACACTAGGTGTGATTCGAATTAGCCTACATGGATAGATCCAAAATCAGTGGAGTGTCATCAAAGCACAACTAGAAGTCTATCTCATCATCGGAGGAGTCATCAATGCACAAGTAACTGTCAACCATCAGTCAAACTGAATCTAACTGAGTGTGGTAGGTGTAACTGGCACATGGAGGCACTAACTGAATGAAGGAGGCTCAGTGGAGGGCGCATGAGGAGCTATCTAGAGTCAAAATGGACAGTCTAGTCTCATCGGAGGTCCATCGGAGTGATACAATCAATTGAGAGTCAGTCTATCCTTAAATCAAGGAGAGAACTAAGGATAACTCAACTAACTAAAGTACAACTAGACTGGTAGGTGAGAAAAGGATCCCTTCTCAAGTGGTGGGTGAGAAGTGGGCACCTCCCTGTCTGGGAGGGCTAAAACTAATCTGAGAGAAGCTCTCGAGGCTAGATAACTGAGGGCTAGTTGCTGGGACTGATGACTGGGATGCATGCATGCAGAAATGCATGCAGGACTGACAATGAAAATAACTGAGATGCTGGTAGGACTAGGATGGAGTATAGGAATATCCTAACACTCCCCCTTAATCCATCCTGGGCCCTGGTAACTAGGACCAAAGATCACCCATACAATCAAAATAAATGATAGAAAAATAAAGAATTGTCCATAAACCAAGGAAATGGGGAAAACCTCATGGGAAAAGTATCCCCCCTCAAAAGAACAGTAAAATAACTCAAAGAACCATCATACTAAGCATAAAAGAAACAAGCTTTCATCAGTGAAAACTTTTGCAAAAAACTTGGCAAGCTGATCGTCTGTAGGATGTCAAAACAGGTGCTAGATTTGGATCTGGTCTTCTGATGTGCCTCCCACTGTGTAGAGGGTGTATTGGATGAAGCAAGTCTTTCAGGAATTCTTTCTGCAACTGGAACGAATGGATCATGATGAGTCTTCCCAATAGATGGAAGAGAGAACCCCACCATCATGCTGCATCTCTCATGGAGAGGTAGATGGCATAATGCAAGGTTGGCATGATGTTGAAGTCTTGTAGTTCTGTGATCAAACGAATCCTCAACTATGTTCTCAGTGGCAGCAAGGAGTGTGTGATCCCATATTGGCCTTGGCTTTGGATTGAGAACATCTATTGGTTCTGGATCTAAAACTAAATGTTCTTGAACTTTGATCTCAACATCAAGATCTTGTTCTATATCTTCATCAGAAGAAGAGTCACTCGAATCTTCATCAAATTCTGAGGAAGTTGGAAGAGAGAAGGGTAGAAAATGAGAGAACTCATATGCCTTGGAGGCATGATTTGCAAACCCTTTTTCTATAGTCTTCCCAGTGGAGATCTCTGTAATCTCAACTGCGTCAGGGCCAAAATTCACCTTCTTAGGTGATCCGGTGTGAGTCATCTAATATACAGACAACAAATTTGCTGTCAAGGAGGGAATGAATAGAACATTCTTGAACTTGCCATGCTCCATATGTACTATACCCAACCCTTTGGCAGAGATCTAAGAGTTGTCTCCCATGTGAATAGTAGGCCCATCATTTATATCTAAAGAGGAAAATGATTCTTTAGAGGAAACCATGTGGTTGGAGGCTCCAAAATCTATGAGGTGGGCCTTTGATTTTGAAAAACCAGCCATCAATGCATGGAAATCCTCATGACCATCAAATCCACTTCCAGAATCAGACATCTTTGCATATTTTGGAATAGCAATTTTGTTATGTTCAAGAAGCTTGGTTACTAGGTCTATTTTCTTGTGCATGCAAGCTTCCTCAGGATGGTTTCCTCTCTTGCAGTAGGGACATGTAGATCTCTTATGTTTGTCCTTCTTGGAGCTAGAGGCTCCTTTTGATGGACTTGACTTATTATTCAGCTTGGCTTTAGATGACTTCTTATCTTTGTCCTTTTTCCTCCCTTTTACATTCATCCCACTTGCTTCTCCAGCTAGAAGAGATAGATCTTTGGAGGCCTTGATGGCACCCATTTGAATCAATTTGTCCTCTTCTTGAATGAGAGCTTCAGTGAAGACATCTAAGGTTGGAAACTTCCATCCAAGGATTGACATTCATCCAGAATAGAAGGTAGATACAAAGACTTAAAACTGAGATCCTAGTTTGCTTAGAATGGAGAACACCAATTGTTCATCAGTTTTAGTGATGCCACAATGCTTGCATTGCAAAACCAAGTTCTTAAATTTTGAGAAGAATTCTTGAATGCTCTCAAAATTGCTAGGTTATAGGGCAACCAATTCATTTTCGAGAATGTGGCCTCTTAGCCCTTCCTGTTTGCCAAAAAGACTCTCCAATTTTGTCCATAACTCATTAGGAGACTTCACTTCTTCAACATGAAACAACAGATCTTTATACATATGAAGGCACATGAAACCAAAGGCTTCATCCATTTTATTTAGATGCTTGGTTTTCTCCACAATGGCATGTGGTATGGGATCTTTTTCAAATACCAATCTAGATAGTTGTGTGTTACACAAGTGCATTTTCATCTCAAGCTTCCATTCAAAGTAATTGAAGGGAGTGAGGATCATAGGAGAGGAAGGAGCATTCGAATTGCTCATCTTGATTGCTGGAACGAGTGCAAAGGTGAAACTGCTGATACTACTGCTACAACTGTTGGAACTTCGAAATACCTGCAAAAAACTCTCAAGAATGGAGGTAGAATATACTCTCAAATGGCTCTGATACCATGTGAAAATGATCACAATAGATCCAAGAGATGATGTAAACCTCACAATGAAAGAATTTAGGAATAATAGAAGAAGAATAGGGTAGTTGAACATATATCCAAAGGAGCTCAAATAGAGGTATAATAATTACACATGTTACATTAATCTAAATAGTAAAACAATAATTATACAATGCTCAGGATTCGAATACACTAGGTGTGATTCTAATTAGCCTGCATGGATAGATCCAGAATCAGTGGAGTGTCATCAAAGCACAACTAGAAGTCTATCTCATCATCGGTGGAGTCATCAATACACAAGTAACTGTCAACCATCAGTCAAACTGAGTCTAAATGAGTGTGGTAGGTGTAACTGGCACATGGAGGCACTAACTGAATGAAGGAGGCTCAGTGGAGGGCGCATGAGGAGCTATCTGGAGTCAGAATGGGCAGTCTAGTCTCATAGGAGGTCCATCGAAGTGATGCAGTCAGATGAGAGTCAGTCTATCCTTAAATCAAGGAGAGAACTAAGGATAACTCAACTAATTGAAGTGCAACTGGACTGGTAGGTGAGAAAGGCGCCCTTCTCAAGTGGTGGGTGAGAAGTGGGTGCCTCCCTGTCTAGGAGGGCTAAAAATGATCTGAGAGAATCTCCCGGGGCTAGCTAACTGAGGGCTAGGTGCTGGGACTGATGACTGGCATGCATGTAGAATGCATGCTGCATGCAAAAATGCATGCATGACTGACAATGAAAATAACTAAGATGCTGGTAGGACTAAGATGGAGTATAGGAATATCCTAACACTACTTTCGTACACAATGATCACTCAGCCATTAAGTACTTAATGAATAAACCTATCACTAATGCTAGAGTAACTAGATGGTTGTTACTGTTACAGGAATTTGACATTACAATTGTAGACAGAGTAGGAAAAGAAAAAGTTGTAGCTGATTTTCTTTCTTGACTTACTAACAATATTCATGATACACCAGTTGAAGACTCTTTTCCTGATGAACATTTGTTTGCAGTCTCAGCTCATTCCCCATGGTATGCAGATCTTGCTAACTATTTGGCTCCAGGAAAGCTTCCAGCACATCTATCGAAAAGAGAAAAAAGGAAAATCATACACCAGAGTGCTAGATACTGTTCGATAGATGGGTAGCTCTTCTACACAGGTCCATATTTGGATATCAGAAGATGTGTAAGAGAGGATGAAATTTACAGTACCTTGAAGGCTTTCCATGATGATCCATGTGGGGGACATTTTGCTGACAAAACAACTGGTCATAAAGTATTAAGGATGGGGTATTTTTGGCCAACAATATTCAGAGATGTGAAGAAATATGTTCAGGCTTGTGACAACTGTCAAATAATGGGCCAACCAAACATATTAGATGAAATGCCTCTTCATCCATAGCTGGTGGTTGAACCTTTTGATATATGGGCTCTTGATTTTGTAGGGCCTATCAACCCTCCTTCGAAGCAAAAAACCTATATCCTCATTTGCACAGATTATATGACAAGTGCATGGAGGATGTAGCTTTGGTCAAGGCCAATGATCAAGCTATAATGGATTTCTTATATGAAGAAATCTTCACTCGCTTTCGAGTACCCAAAGAGATAGTTACAGATGGAGGACCACAGTTTGTGTCCCACAAATTGGGATCCCTGTTGCAGAAGTATCACATCTAGCAGAAGATAACCTCACCATATCATCCATAGGCCAATGGCCAAGTGGAAAGCATGAATAAGGTAATTGAGGCTATTTTGACAAAAACGGTGAAGAGTCACCGTAAGGATTGGGATGAAAGACTCCTAGAGGCATTATGGGCTTACCCTACCACATGGCGCAACACTACTGGTTTTTCCCCATATGAATTGGTGTACGAAAAAAATGTTGTCTTCCCTATTGAATTCAAAATCAGAACTTTGAAGACAACTATAGAAGCAAACCTTGATTTAATAGAAGCTCAGAGGAACCGACTGAATCAACTAAATGAATTGGATGATAAGCGTACAATTGCAGTACATCATACAGCCTTAATTCAACAACAACACTCCAAATGGAACGATAGATTTATAAAGAAGAAAGTCTTCTGCGAAGGAGACTGGGCTCTGTTGTATGATTCACTGTTTAAAAGGGATTTTAAGAGCAAACAGCATACGAGATGGCTAGGACCCTACCAGATAGACAGAGTGTTTGACAATGGAACAGTTCGATTGATCACCATCGATGAAAACAAAACACCATTATTTTCCAATGGTCATCGGCTGCGACTGTATCATAAACCGATTTCAAAGAATGCATTCATTTCGCATGTTGCAGCTAATTCAAATTATCAACTTATTCAGGAGCAAGGATTTTTCCCTATCCCTGATAATTCTTAAAGAAACTACTGCAATTCTACACAAAATTTTCTTTACATAAATAAACATTGTTTTCTTTTATTTTGTTTTATTTTTTAGCTTTGATGGGTTTGTTGTTTTTTTTAGAATTCTGTACAGGAATATGCGGGAAGGTTCACTCGAATGGAGGCATTCGCAATTCGGGCCAAGCAATTGCGGGATTCTAGTTGATCTTCCTCCCTTTGGATGACTCCTTGAAAGAAAAGTGAACAATGTTGCAGCACCAATTACTCAGTCAAAATTTTTTCCAACCATTTATGCAGCTGCAACTCTGCTAAATCCCACGCATTTCTTTATTTTTGCTGCTGCAACACGACCAAATCCTGTCAAATTTCCCCTCTTTCTGCAGCTGCAACTCTGCTAAATCCCACCCATTTATTTATTTTTGCAGCTGCAACACGGACAAATCCTGTCAAATTTCCCCTCTTTCTGCAACTGTAACTCTGGTAAATCCCTCCCATTTCTTTATTTTTGCAGCTGCAACACGGCCAAATATTGCAAATTTCCCTTCTTTCCGCAGCTGCAACTCTGCTAAATCCCACCCATTTCTTTATTATTGCAGCTGCAACATGGCCAAATCCTGTCAAATTTCCCCTCTTTCTGCAGCTGCAACACGACTAAATCCTACCCATTCCTCTATTTTTGTAGCTGCAACACCGCTAAACCCTGTCGATTTTCCTTTTTCTACAGCTGCGACTCCGCTATATCTTGATGAATTTCCCCATTTTTGCAGTTGTGACTCCGCTAATCTTTCCAATTTGTAGCTGCAAATCCGCTAATTCCTGCCAACTTTTTATCTTACTGCAGCTGTGACTCCGCTATATGTTGCTGAATTTCCCTATTTTTCATAGCCCACCAGATCTTTTTGATTTGTAGCTGTGACTCCGCTAACTCCTCATTTAAAAGATTACTCTATTTTCTGCCAGTCTAATCAATCTGGTCCACGTATAACCATTACACACTCGGCTATTTGCCACAAATCCATATGATTCCTGTCAGCATAAATGTACTTTACCTACTCAGTCGAGGACAACCACCTCATGGAAGCATTTGCGCATTCATTTCTTCACCATTGATGCAACCATAAAGTGACACAACCATGGCCGAATGAGGGCTCAACATTATATTTCAAGGTGTGGGTTTTTAACCATAATCATAATTAGGCATGACATGATGCAACAAGTGATAATGATTGTATTTTTTCATTAGTCCATGTCAGCAAACCGCAGCTAATCAACCGAAACAGAAAACATGCCCGAAATGTCACCCGTACTGATGATACAACCGTCATTTTTCTCGATTTGTGCGATATTCTGTCAACACTTTTATCCCATAACCGTGTCAACTTTCCAAAAATACCCAAATCAACTCCGGCTATTTGTCGACTGTTTCTGCATGCAATTCCAACGTATGAGACTGGTACTCTTGCATTTGCTAACAGAACTCGCAGAAGATAACTAGCATGGGTATCTCGATAAGACACGAACCTTTAAATATAGAGTCTCTACTCGTGAATAGAGAATTTTTTGCTATCTTTTAGGAAGCGGGGTGGACGGAATATTTCCAAAGATTAAACGGTTTTCATGAAGACAATGCACTGGAATTTCCCCATAACCTGACCAATACTCACTCCGAAGTTACAGGGCTCCGGATAGATGTTACAGAAGTAACCGTGGCAAAAGTTACAGGATTACCCAGGAGTGGGAGGCGATGGTTTGGTCGAAAATGCCACATTTCCACAGAAGCTAAGGATTTTCTAGCAACATGAGAACGTGTTCAACCAAGAGTCAGAGGCACATCATCAGAGATGCGAAAATCCTCACAACAGATCTAAGAGATGATGTATACCTCACAAGAGTAATTATGATTAAGCATGAAGATAGAAGAAGAGTGGTCAATGCAGTGTAATGAGCAACATAATAATAATACAATAGAACTCGGATAGAAGCAAAAATACTTCACACACACTAATTAATTAATCACAATATGGACAATAAGTAGTACAATGCATGAGGATTCAAATGCCAAGGTGGCAATTCGAAATAGCCTTCATGGAGTGATCAAAGGATCACTGGAGTGTCATCGGAGCAAAACTAGTAGTCTATCTCATCATCGGTGGAGTCATCAATGCACAAGTAACTGTCAATCGTCAGTCAAACTGAGTCAAACTGAGTGTGGTAGGTGTAACTGAATGTAACTGGCACATGGAGACACTAACTGAATGAAGGACGCTCAGTGGAGAGCACATGAGCAGCTAACTGGAGTCAGAATAGGTAGTCATGTCTCATCAGAGGTCAATCGGAGTGATAACAGTAGTGAGGAGTCATTCTGGCCTCAAATCAAGGAAAGACTGGTGGATAACTGAAGTAAATTGGACTGGTAGGTGAGAAAGGATGAGTGGCTTCCTTAAATCAAGGAGGAAGGGCTCACTAATCTCTAGGAGGGCTAAAAATGATCTGAGAGAAGCTCTCGGGGGCTGGCTAACTGAGGGCTAGGTGCTGGATTGATGACTGGAATGCATGCAAACCCTAAATGATGCATACAAACCCTAAAAGTGCATGCATGACTGAAAATGTAAATGATCAAAATACTGGTGGGACTAGGATGGAGTATAGGAATATCCTAATAGGAGACACTACCATGGCCTTGGGACTAGGTTGAAATCTTTCTAAAGAAGTACATTACTTGTGAGGGTAGGTACCGAGTCGTTTACATATATGAATTTTTCCTACTTTCACATTTACTCCATCGCACATTTCTAAATATGCCATTCTATATTCTAAGAACCCTGCAAAGTATGGCTCACTATGTCAGAGGTGCTCGAAATCCCTTATCTTCCCTCACAAATCATGGGTTAATCAAACTGCTAGTTTTAAGGGCCCTCGCACGCCATAATTTAACATTGGAACACTTTATTGTTGGGCCAAGGCTACCCCGAGAACCAAGGCTACCCCAAGAACCTGCATTGGAAGTGGGGGGTATTGAAACAGGGGATTAGGACTGGTGCTCCTCAGATTTAGCTGAGGGGAGGGATGGAGTATAAGAAGACCAATTGGAGGATGAAGAGGAGGTAGATATGGGGGAAGCTGCGACATCAACAAACCTTGTTGCAGAAGAAGACACAATGGAAGCTGTGGCAAATGAGGTTGTGGTATTAGAAACTACAACAACAAAAGACCCTATAGAAGAAGCAATAGACCCGATAGAAATATCAGTTAGGGTGGAAGCTGAAGTAGTAGAGATGGCATCATTAGCAGTTGCAGTAGAGGAAGCTGAAACTGGAGCAGTTGTAGAAGCTGCAACAATGGAAGTTGTAGCTGCGGAAGTTGCAATGGCAGAGGAAGAACATCAAACAGAGGTAGTGGAAGGAGGAGACATGGAGGTTCTGGATGTTGAATCCTCCTCTGAAAAAAGGGGAACTATAATTCAAGAGGAGGAATTCATCCCTGTTTATGAAAATATAGACTTTTGGGTCACAGAAAGGAAGGAAAAGACCAAGGAATAAGGGCCATACATCCAGTCTGGCGAAGAAGAGAAGAACCATAGATGTTACTACAACAGAAGCAGTGCATTCGATTGGGGCAGATATTGAAATTCCCATTTTAAAACCCCGATCACCCATTGTTACATAAGAACCTGCTGCAGGAGAACCCCAAGTTGAAAATCTACTTATTGAGAATGAAATGTTAAAGGAGGAAGTGCAAATGCTTTGGGGTGAATTGCAGAAATGGAAAGAAGCATGTAGGAAGCAGGCATAGAAGAGCTTGAACACATTAGTGGAGGCTGCAGATCAATTGGAGAATTCACCTCCTGTTTTGGGGGATGAAGAACATGAAGAAGTGGTATGCCCAGAATGTGGGATATATTCAAATTGGCAGGGTGTAAATTCACAATGCTAGAATTAGCAGCATGAAAATATGCAAAAGGAAGGAAAGAAAGGGAGGAAGTACCTACAATGGACCCAATGGAAGGAAATGATCCTGAAATAGACATAATCCTTGATCTGGATCTAGGAGAAGACGAAGAAATGCAATCCCAACCATCATGGGATACTAAATTTCCTGGGTTAGCCTCATCATTCAGAAAACATTGGAGTGATCCAAGATCAATCTCAGTGGTCTGAAGACATTGGAATTTTAGAACAGGAGGCTTTTACACAAGAACCAACACTCCAGGAATCTGTTATGGAGGTAGCAACTCAGACAATATGCACTTTGAGCGAATCACATAAATTGGACATTGTTACACAAGAACCAGTGTCTTCAAAACTGTTTGTTGAAGCTGCGACTCAAATAGAGGATGTTGAGATTGAGACAGAAGGGAAGAATGTTGTTACACAAGAACCAACATTCTTAAAACTGTTTGTTGAGGTTTCAACTCAGACTGAAGTTTCCAGGATTGAATTACAGAGAAGGGATGCTACCACACAAGAACCAGCATCCCCAAAAGTACTTGTTGAGAATGCAACACAGACTGAAGCTGTTGAGGATGGGATTCAGAAAGGGAATGCTTCCACACAAGAACCAACATTCCCAAAATTATTTGTTGAGGCTGTAACACAGACAGAGGACACTGCAACACTGATGGAAGAGGAATTTGTTACACTGCCAATACAAAATGAGAAGGCTAATACATTTGGCGACAAGGTAGGAATGCAATTATCTCAAGAAAGTATTAATTTAGATTCTCATGATGAGAAAGATGCAAATGAGAAGGAAGATGCAGATGATAGAAGGGTTCAGGGCCTGGTAAAAGAGCTTTCACTGTTGAAACTGGAAGTGAAGAAGTGGTAAAATCATGCTAATCAGTGTCAGGAAGGGATGGTTACCCTTATTGAATATAGAAAGACTATCAAAGAATTAAGGGAGAAATGGGCAGAGGAATTAACTTTTTCAGATATTTCGGTGGGAAGAGGTGCAAAAAGAATTGGAGGAGTTGAAGGAATTCAAATCTATGCAGAAAGAAAAAGACCAAATGTACGCCCTCTCTCAGGAATTGCTGAGCTTTAGAGCCCCATCCCCTTCCTATCTGGTGTTTCTGTATGAACAAATGACCCTGTTTAAATTGAAAGATTTAAATGAGGGAAGACCTTATCAATTGGTATCCTCTCTTCAGTTCATAGAGACCTTTATGGGGAGCAGTTTCCTTGAGCATAATCTGTTGTGTGAATTATATTTGCATGATATAGCTTGTTTCATGGATTCTCACTCTAATCCCGTTCCCTACTTGGGAGATGTTCAGTTGAGGGCCTTTGCCTCTTTTTTTAATAATCATGTGCAGTGGGAAAATGCCTTTCATACAATTTCTAAGAATGAGTCCAGCTCCAATATTTGGATTAGGAGTGAACCTCAATCTCCTCGAGTGCTCATTGCAAAACACAAAAGGAGTCTTTCATCTCCTATGAAGACTCAGCATCTGAAGAAGTTGCAAGAAAAGGTTATTTCCACCTGTGTTGGCCTGATCTCCAAAAAACAACATCTTGCCCTAGAAGGTAGTAAGCACAGGTGGCAAACCTCTTCTTCATCTTTGAAGAAAAGGGACCCTTACTGCTTCAAGAATTTTAAACAGGCTCTTCCGAGAGTAGAAGGATATGTCAATTGCATGAAGATGTGTGGAACTCACTGGTTGGGACTCAAGTTCAAATTTACACTCATATGGTGGCTAGCAAGGCAATACAGAGATAATTTTACACTGAACAAGGCACAAGAGAAACAATGCTGGGAACATTGGGCTTCTTGTAATGTATTTCTGGATGTAGGTGAGAAACCTGAAATTTCCTTCAATTTTTCTTCTCAACACGAACAAGGACTAGACTCAGATTCAGATTAGTTGGCTGTTGAATGAGGACATGAAATTGGATAGCTAGGGGGAGATGTTGGGCCCTAAAATAGCCCCTTTTTTCCTATACTTATCTACACCTTTTTCTCTATTTTGGCTCACCATTCCATAACCTAAGCAAATATCTTCCTAAGTAGAGCATGGATTGCAAGAGGTATAATCTATTATTGCTTCATTTCATTAATGCCTAATTTGTTTATGGTTATGAAATATATATTTTAATTTATGCTAATATGAATTGACTTGACAAAGATAGTTCAGAAGCCTTGGAAAGACCGCAGGTGTAGCAACTCATTGAACCTTTGGAGAAGAGGCATACGTGGTGCCAACTGTCCCTTCCTGAGTACGGTTCCACATATTGCTGTGACAGTTCAAGTGTTCCTTCGTGAGGTCAGCTGTGACTGGGTCACAACAAAGCATCCGAGTATCATCCAGTTCGATCAGTTAGACTCTATTTCAGTCTGCTAACGGGATGTAATGGCTCAGGCCTGAACGCAACGATCTCATTCAAGTTCATTTATGGCTGCAACTGTTCTATTGTAATTCGGCAGCCTGAAGATTGTAGATTTTCATGGATGCTTGATATTTGTGGAACGAATTCATGTCATTTTTGTATAAATGTAAAGAGGGGTTCTGAGCCTAGGGTTGGATAATAAACATTGTATCGTGAGAGTTGTAATAGAGTATTGTGATTGTGATTCACCATTTTAATATAAGGAGCATAATTATTCATATATTTGCGTTTTAATTTGTGTTAGTTCCCGACATCTCTGTTAGAAGGCCAGGGACCACCTTCTCATAGAGATCGTCGAGTTAGGTAGATGTTGTAGTTTCATTTCAGTTATTTTCAGTGTGGAATTACAATAGGCATATTTCTAGTTAGTTGCAACAGTAGATTATTTATGAATTGATTTTCCTTTGGTGTGTTGCAACAATGTGGTGTGACAGTCGACTGTGTAGGATAGTTTTCCTTTGATGCAAAGTGTGTTAGTTAGCTGTTACAGTCAAGCTCAGCTCTGATTCCTTTCAGTCATTTATCTTTCTTAGGATTTCCAACTTAGTCAAATTATGGTTCAAGTTTAATTCTAGTTCTTTACTGTTGTTTATCTTTCTTAGAATTTATTAGATTAGACATATTATGATTGAATTACAGTAGCTGCTAATTGAATTAGATAAGTTGTGTGTTAAATTTTCTCAGAATTTACATCAATCTGATCTAGGATCTTAACTGAGAGAACAACATGTACAGCATATCTACAGCATATCAATCATGGAGACAATAATGCAAGCACACAAGATACACAAAGATTTACTTGGGGAAAACAATAAAGGTGAAAAACCCCAATAACTTCCTCAGAGATAGATAGAGCAATGATACAACCAACCAATAGAGATAGTCATAACCTAGAAGCAATCCTCCTCCTCCATAAGTTCGCCTCTCCTCCTTGAGAGCATGTGTGAGAAGTGAGTGAGTAAATAGAGTGCCTCCTGCACTCTATTTATACTTGACTTGACTTGCCTTTTTTTACCTAACTCATGTAGGCTCGAACTTAACCACATAACATAATGCTGAGTGGGCCGACCCCCAATAGGGTGGTCTAATAACCCTTTGAACCACATGGCCGACCCCCAATAGGGTGGTCTAATAACCCTTTGACCCACATGACTTATACAGGGCCGACCCCAAATAAGGTGGTCTAATAACCCATCAAGTATAAGTTACGACACTTACAATATAAATGACGACACTTCCTTATAGAGGAATAATACCATCTCTATAGGAATACAATATACATATATGTGAAATACATTCTGAAGTTACATATACATCAACACTCCCTCTTAACTAGGAAGGTATTTCTCAGCACAGTTCTTCTAGCACAAGTCATCTTCTCTGGATCATCGTCACTGGATAATCATCATCGATTCATCATCATCGTCACTGCTGCTGCTATCTCAATCAATCTCTGAATCTACTCGTCATAGGAAGTTCTACAGAGCCAGTCCTTTTTCATACTGGATGTAGGCCCACCACCTGCAGGTCTTCATCATCACTAGCCATACTGTGGAATCCTCAGGACTTATTACGTGCGTCACAAAACCTGGCTGCAGCATCCCAGGCTATTACGAGCACACAGCTCTACCTGTAGGATCTCCCAGGAGCACATTACATGTGACCCATCACAAAACCTGGCTGAAGCATCCCAGGCTGTTACGAGCACGCGGCTCTACCTATCGGATCTCCCAGGAGCACATTACATGTGATCTCACCACAAAACCTGGCTGAAGCATCTGAGGCCTTTTTCATCCTGTCCAGATCTCCCAGGAGCAAATTACATGTGGTCCACCACAAAACCTGGCTGAAGCATCTGAGGCCTTTTTCATCCTGTCCAGATCTCCCAGGAGCAAATTACATGCCATAGGAAAAAACCTCGCAAGAGCATCTCAGGATGTTACGGGTACACAACTCCGACCTGAAATCTCCCAGGGCACAAATTACATGTCCTCCCAAGCAAAACCTCGCAAGAGCATTTGCCAGATGTCCCAGGGCACCGAATTACATGCCATAGGCAAAACCTCGAAAGACCATCTGCAAATCTCCCAGGGCACAAATTACATGCTTTCCTGCACAACCTGATCCACGGCCACAAAGTATCATCTGATACTCATCAAACATCATCCTGATGTACACATGATCATCCTGATCATCATCACTGCAACATCCTGCTGCATGTCATCTGGAGAAGCTTGTCATCCACGATCATCCAAGTATCCACCTGATACATACATAGATACATGATCCACACAATGTATCCATCAACATACATGATCCACCTGATCATACAAAGATACATGATCCACACAATGTATCCATCAGCATACATGATCTACCTGATCATACAAAGATACATGATCCACACAATGTATCCATCAGTATGCATGATCTACCTGATCATACAAAGATACATAATCCACACAATGTATCCAACAGCATCCAACATGATGCGTTCATACAAAATACATACACATGATCCAACCGATCATATCCAGCATCCAACATGATGCGTACATACATAAATGATCCAACTGATCATATCCAGGCAGAAACCAGAACATCATCCTGATGCTCATCATCCAGCGCTTACATCCACAGCCATGTGAAGGATCCTCCTTCCCACATGCTTGGAATGGCTTCAGCAAATGTGTCCATCACTTCTTCCTCGAAGTGTCCTCGATCTGAAGAACGCCAAGCCTCTCTCTGAAGTACTCAAACTTCACCCTGGCTAGTGGCTTCGTCAGCACATCTGCAATCTGCTCATCCGTCGCAACATACAGGAGCTTCACAGCTCCTCTCTATACCATATTCCTGATATAGTGATATTTGATCTCTATGTGTTTCGACCTGTCATGAAACACTGGATTCTCGGATAGCTTCACACAACTCTGGTTATCACAGAAGATATCAGTAGCTTCCAATGGAGATCAAATAACTCAGACAGTAGCTTCCGTAGCCATACTGCCTCACAACTAGCTGAACAGGATGCAACATACTCTGCCTCAGCTGTACTCAGTGCTACGCAGGACGGCTTCCTGCTAAACCAAGAGATCACACCTGATCCCATACTGAAGCAGCACCCAGATGTGCTCTTCCTATCTGCATCACTGCCAGCCCAATCTGAATCAACATAACCCTGCAGGTTAAACTTTTGATTCGCCTCATACCTGATCCCATAATCCACTGTACCTTTCAGGTACCTCAGAACATGCTTTACAGCAACCAGGTGAACACTCCTCGGATCCGTCAGCAACTGGCTCAATGTGCTCACAGCAAATCAAATGTCTGGTCTCGTGTTCGTCAGGTACATCAAGGACCCAATCATCTGACGATACAAAGAGACATCAACCGGCTCAGATGAAGCATCACATAGAAGCTTCAGATTCGATGCCATAGGTGTGGCCATAGCTTGCAGTCCATCATCCCGAACCTCTTCAGGATCTCTACTGCATACTTCCCTTGTCCAAGAAAGATTCCATCACTCTGCCACACCTCCATGCCAAAAACAAATAGTGCATCATCTCGAACTTGGAAGAAAGCTTCCGCTGCATGTCGGCAATCAATCTATCTTTACTTGTAACAAACAGGTTATCTGCATAAAAAAATAGTATCACTGGATTGCCTTCTTCAACCTTGTAGAAAAGGTTGGAATCTGCTTTACTCTTGGTAACGCCCAAACTGGATAGAAATCTGTCTATCCTACCATACCAAGTTCTGCACACATATATGACTACACCATGCTGTCTTGAGATCCATCTGGTGCATCTTCTATTTTATCACTTTTATATTTCTCAATGCTGCCATCTGCAACATGCTTGATCTGATAGTTCCATTTGGAAGTCATAAAAAACTTCCCTTCACATCTTGGGACTACATCCCAAACATCATTCTTCATGATCGACGGATCATGGCATTCCATTTCTTCATCCCAGATCCTGGGAACTTCAATATCTTCAATAGATATCTTTGTTGCTGGAACAAAATGTTGTAGTTCTTCTTTTGTAGGAGATGGCATACGATCTTTCCTACACAACAAGTTAAATTGCATGATTAGAAAACATCTCATAGTTTTCAGAACAAATTCTTACACATAAAGAAATATGTCATACAGTCATGCAATTATCTTAGCCAATGCTTCAATACAACATTTAT
Organism: Larix kaempferi; assembly: GCA_027924585.1. Classification (NCBI taxonomy): domain Eukaryota; kingdom Viridiplantae; phylum Streptophyta; class Pinopsida; order Pinales; family Pinaceae; genus Larix; species Larix kaempferi. The sequence goes on from BSBM01000073.1 coordinate 18,858,401, forward strand.
CCATATCCCGTAACTTTCTAGATGCCTTCCAATCTCTACCAGAACATTGTTAAGAGTGTGCACAACTCCCAACATGTCAGCAAAGAGGTTTCATTCTAGATAAGTAGCAATGGAATGTTGTACAGTGCCATAGGCCACTTACCCATGCATATTAGGAGTATACTGTTCATCAATGCAATTATTCTAATATGCATAATACACAACCTAATTCTAGGAACATCAGTATATACATTATTGAACAGTATTATTTAAGAAATGACAATTCAAATACTTATCTTTGTTTGTTCGTTGGGTGGACTCCCTTTGAGTCTTCGCTTCCTTGCAGGAGCTGCTGGAGTCCTAATCTGAAGTAGCTTCTTCTACACCTTTCTGTTGTGGGATGTAGAGAGATGGTCAACTCCCTCTGAATATCTGCATCCTTGCATAAACCACTGGAGTGTACTCCCTCTTGATCTTTGCTCCCTGGATTACCTGTCCTTGAACTTATATACATTCTCGATCCCTATGCATGCTTGTTAGTATCATCATTGTGTTATCCTCTAGGTCTAATATAAAATCATACATTCATTAGTATACTATTAAAACACAATAATCTCAAGCATGTATAGTCATGATCATTTCAAACAGAAATAGTAAGCATTATTATTCAAGGTTTATGTAGGATTCTTATGGTTAGTCAAATCATAAGAAACATAACATGTCTAAACCGGTAATTACTCAAACCTATGACTCTTCAGGTTAGTTGAATCATCAATCAAGATAAGAGATATAAAATGCATAAAACCTGTGATTATTCAAACCTATACCATCATGATTCTTCTGGTTAGTCATATCATTAAACAAAGTAAAAAGCATAATATGCCTAAACCCATGATTACTAACTTCAATGAATAATCATAATCAATCATGCCAAGTATACTTATATAAAGGATCTTATCACAAGATGAGATTGTAACTTGATATAAGAAAAACATACCTGGATTAGCATGCTAGCTAGTTATGTCTAACATACTCACATGATGTCTTCTTGTTCTTCTTCAATGACTCGTGCTAGTAACCTGTATATCTCATAGGTTAGCCATTATAAAACCAAGTTATACATACCTTGTAAATGGATCTTCTATGAGATCCATGATAATGGATGAATCTTTGTCCTCATGTTATCATGATCATATGTTCTTGGACCAGAACATGATTTGTCTTTCTTGGTGTACCTTTCATGTTAGTAGACAACATAAATCTCATACAACACCATAATGCATTAGTATAATCATAAGTGTCAACACCCTAATCAATGAATATCTTCTATCATGCATTCATAATTTTGTTAAGGTGATACGACAAATCTAAAATCAAAATTGTACTAACCATAATAACATGAAGACAAACATACCATAAAATTAATCATGGACAAATATCGAAACATACCTCGATGAGTCATACCTGTTAAGGTCGCTTGTAATCTTCTTATGTAAGGCCTTAGCCTCATCTCCCTCTGAAACAGGAACTTCTTTACTCATGCAGATGATCAATCCATCTTCTTCTAGGATTAACCCAATCCACTTGATTTGCAAGAACTGGACCTTGAGATGGATATGGGTTTGTCAGAGAAACCCCAAAAATTCAAACTTTGAATTTCAAACTTCTGACAGGATAGAAATATGCGCCTTGATGAGCTGATCAAACTGGTATATTCAGAATTTGAAAACTGCAAAGTTTCACTCCTCAATTTTGCCTTTGAAACTTCCAAATTCACTGGATGTGACCCTGAACTGGGGTTTGATGAAGCCCACTCTTTTGCCCCATCAAAAAGTTTGATCCAAAGCTCTAAGCTTCTATTTTTCTGAGGAGCTTTCAGCCGTGGTCACAGATTGCAAAAATTCCCATTTTTACAGAAGCCCTAATTTTCCACTTTTTTGATCAAAGTCCTGAACTAGGGTCTAATCAAGCCCGGCCTTCTGCCCAACCAAAAATTCTGATCTTGGTCTCTAAATTTCTATTTTGATGAGTAGCATCCAGCCGTGGTCTCCGATTACAAAAATTCCAACTTTCTCCAAAGCCCTAAATTCCGGAAGCCATGAATGAAGGTACTCAAAAATAATTCTGTTTTGACATAAATATGTACCTGATTGTTTCTGGTGTAACTCTGAAATTTTTGATCCACAGGGTCTGCAAAAGTTTCCTGAGATAGCCTGACCTGTCATCTTTCCATCCTGACAGGTCTGACCTCAATTGGATTCTCTGAGAGAGAGTTATGCCAAATGTCGCAACGTGACCTGTTTTGGGATAAAACAGGAGAGCGAACTTGTATGGCGTGCCACGTGTCACTGTTTTAACTTCGGCCTCTGAAAAAGTTTTCTGCGATAGCTCGGCCTGGTACCTTTCCATCCTGACAGGTCTGACCTCAATTGGACTCTCTGAGAGAGAGTTATGCCAAATGTCGCAACGTGACCTGTTTATGGGATAATACAGGAGAGCGAACTTGTACGGCGTGCCACGTGTCTCTGTTTGACCTTCGGCCTCTGAAAAAGTTTTCTGAGATAGCTCGGCCTGTGTACTACCTTTCACTTTTCACGAAATTTCATTTGGAGCTTCCTAGCCCAAGTTATGACCTTTTTCCCAAGGTCACCTGATTTTGACTCAGATCTGGAAGAGGCAGAAACCCTATATTGTACAGATCATAAATCACAAAGTACAACGAATTAGAGGTTGTCCTTTGGACACAAGATACTTGAAGATCTTAGCTTCGTCCTGTAACAATTTCAGATCCGAAAACGTCTCCAAAACGGATTTATAGCGAAAGTGCTACGATGACTGGTTTTTTCTATATCAAGCCCTAGCATCGTAAGTGCAACAAGTGTCATACATGCCATATCATGCCTTCTTTCAGGCTAGCTCTGATCCCATGTTAAATTTTCAGAATTTACATCAATCTGATCTAGGATCTTAACTGAGAGAACAACATGTACAGCATATCTACAGCATATCAATCATGGAGACAATAATGCAAGCACACAAGAGACACAAAGATTTACTTGGGGAAAACCATAAAGGTGAAAAACCCCAATAACTTCCTCAGAGATAGATAGAGCAATGATACAACCAACCAATAGAGATAGTCATAACCTAGAAGCAATCCTCCTCCTCCATAAGTTCGCCTCTCCTCCTTGAGAGCATGTGTGAGAAGTGAGTGAGTAAATAGAGTGCCTCCCGCACTCTATTTATACTTGACTTGACTTGCCTTTTTTTACCTAACTCATGTAGGCTCGAACTTAACCACATAACATAATGCTGAGTGGGCCGACCCCCAATAGGGTGGTCTAATAACCCTTTGAACCACATGGCCGACCCCCAATAGGGTGGTCTAATAACCCTTTGACCCACATGACTTATACAGGGCCGACCCCAAATAAGGTGGTCTAATAACCCATCAAGTATAAGTTACGACACTTACAATATAAATGACGACACTTCCTTATAGAGGAATAATACCATCTCTATAGGAATACAATATACATATATGTGAAATACATTCCGAAGTTACATATACATCAACATTGTGATTGAGTACTGTAGTTTGATATTTTTAGGATTTAAATTATTGCAAAAGTAAGTCTAGTTTATTTATTCCTAGATCAGTAACTGCTGGATTGATATTGTAGGAAGGTATAAGTCCCTTGAAGTTCTTAGATGGATAATTTAGATTAAGTTTTAATAATGAGTTGAGTTGACTGAGTAGTTAGGTAGGATAAATGATCTTCACTTTTATTTCAATCATCTACTTGAGTGTTTATGCATATATTGCGCTAATTGCCTTTGAGATAAAAGACCTGCCTGGGTTGACAATTCATATTGAGCATTCTATCTGTTAATTAGAATTGATTAGCATATAGAGTGACCAACACCCACCCCCCAAATTGAAAAAACTTGTGTGTCCATGGAAACATAGCAAATTATAAGGAAGTGGGACAAAGGCTCAAGTGTGTTTCCAAATACAAATCCATAACATTCAATGAACTTGATTAATAATAAGGAAAAGTAAGCATACCTGCACATACCTAAGAATGCCATGAAATGTGCAGCAACATCCTAAGAAGCATGAGATATAATGTGGTCCAAAATGATGTAAAAACTTGCAAGAAAGCACATTGTGGAATTTAGAGCTCGTAGCATGATGGATTGCAACTGATATCTCAAGATGAAAGTGATCTTTTGATGGAGTAGCAAATCCTGGAAATATTTATTTGGAGAGAAACTGAGATGAAATCATTTTTTTCATAGTTTATTTGCAAACCTTTTCTACCAACAAGCTGGTTTTCAAACAAGATATGTCTAATCGTGTCCACGGTTTTTATAATCAGAATTTTTTTATTTGCAAGGAATTCCCAGCAACAAGCTAGTTTTGAAGCATTCCAAGGTCTAATGGTTCATGAGACAGGTTCTCACCATCAAATTTTATCTGGACATGGGGTAGGACAATGGGGAATCTTGGCATTATAAGTGATTCAAGTTGAGTTTAATGTGTGGATTAGGGGTGGGTGGAGTAGAAAGTCATGGAAGTGATAGAGTGGCAGAGGATGAAATTAATATGATGACAGTGGTGACATAAATGATGTTCATGAGAAAATTTTATTGGCCTTCAAGGTCAATCGCATAATAAAATGAAAGATTTATTTACTTCAACGTGCATGTATATCGAAATGGGAAGAAGGAAATGCATATGCATACCATGGCATTGGTGAATGAGCATGATGAACCTTAAGTTTTCTGGAAGATTTATTTTGTAGAAATGCAATATTAGATATAGAAATGGGGAATGTGGCAATGTGACTTGACTTATGGAACATTTGTCCTCAATTTATTCATCCTCATTCCAGATCCATCTTCAACTTTGATGAAAAATTCTTCTTGTTGAGACATTGTTGGGACAAGATCCTAAGAATTTCAACTTAAAACATGCACAACATCACATGGAATTGAATCTTCATTGTTGTATGACTAGACGGCATGCCCATTTGGAATGAAACTTTTTCTTCAAGAATTACTCGTACATGGATTAGCCTTCTTTGATCTTCTCGGGACTTGCAAAAAAAATACACTTACCTACAATAAAATGTGAGATCATGGAAGAAGAGAGGTGATCAGTCTCTCTTAATCCCATAAAAATGCAAAAAAACTACAAACAATTTATTATAAAATAAATCCAAGGAATATAAACAAAACAAAATTCATTTATTATGTGCAGGAGAGTGGTGGCCACCTAGACTACCCAACAGTGTTTCGTTGATAACTTTTTCTTTTTGTGTCTTATTTGAGTGATTACAAATCCAAGAGAAAGTACATTCAAAGGGACATTTCTAGTAGAAACATGTTTTTAAAATTCATTAATATGATATGCCAAATATTCTAAAGAACATCCTGCATGACATAGGTGTTTGCAAATTCCCACACAGACCAACAATTACTCATTTACACATAAATTTTTTATTTGATGACAAATGGATTTGATTCAAATTGGAGGTGAAACTAGATTCAAATAAGTATCTCCAATAGAAATATGTTTTAAATCCAAGAATAATTGATGGTTCAAATATGCCAATGAACAACCTAGGAGACAAAGCTCTTGGAGTGTTGATTTAGGATAGGAAGTTAGTATTTTGGGTATAACTTTCTCTTAGGATATCAAAATTGAGTGATTCAGATTGAGTTATAAACTATATTCATAGGAGAATATTCTTTAGAAACAAGTTTACAAGAGGAAACTGTGTAGAAAGTGCAATCCAACGGGGGACCCATTACACAAACACACCAGTCAGGAAGTTTGAAGTTTTGGGATGGAGGACGCATCCCAGCAGTGAATAAAATGAAAAATCACGATTCTGAGTGAAGCCATGTTTGGAAGTGCCAAGATCGCCGAGAAATTCATGTGGGAAGTTAAATCCCACAGGGAACCCAGCAACCTGAACCCGAGGGTGAATTTGAGAGAGTGAGATGCCCTAAAACCCATAGGGAAGTCCGAAAGGGAAATGGTGGGATAAAGCCATTCAACCGCAACCCTGAGAAGATCCAAGAGAGGATCACAGAGATCCATAGGGAAACTTTGATTTGGAAGCCCGAAAGGGAAGCGATGGAACAAATCCTTTGACCCCAATGCAGAGGAGATCCCAGAGTGGATTGGAGTGGGACCGATCGCCCGAAAATTGGGTTGCGGGACAGAGATTCCGACCGCAACGTTGAGGAGATACCAGAGTGAATCATAGTGGGAGAGAGACCGGGGGGGGTTAGACTTCAAGGTAGAGCCATTGAAGGCTCATTTATCCATGGTTTAGCAGTCGGGACCAACCATACCTTCCTAGGTCAACGCTGAGGAAAGGGGCACTCGAGGGACTGTGCAATAGGTAAGGGGGCCTTACTTAGGCTAAGAGTGGAGGTGATAGGGGTTCCTATACTATATGTAGTCAATTGGATATACTTGTAGCTCTATGGTTGATCTCATTGAATTAGAAAACCCCTACCCTATCCCCCCACTTACTTGATAGAGCCAGCTGTGTGTTGGATGACCCTCATTGACTGTGCCTAAGGCTATGAGTGGAGCTGAGTAGTTCCTCCTTAGTGAATACATAGACCCAGCTCGGGGGTCATATTTGAGTGCTGAAATAATACAGGATGGGTAGATACCTATGGTTGGGTTGGAACGTTGCAGTCCATAGCCAGTTGCTTGGAGATTCCAATGGAAGAATAAGTGTTCTCTGTGATTCATATCATGTTTATTCTATGTGTTTCACTTCCCCAATGATTTAATTATTGATGATTGTTATTGATATGCTGAATGATGATAGATATGTGTGTGGCTATTGTTTCATTCAGCTGTGTTTATTTGAGTATGCATATGCATCCATGTGTTTTAATGAATTTTTTCATTGATGAATAGGGATAGGTCTTGTTGAGGCCCAGGAGGTTCAGAATGTTCAGTCAGGGCTTTGGGGGAAAAATAGACACCCTTGGTGTGTTCATGTTCCCTCTGAGAGTCTGGATTGATGAAGGGAGGTGCCATTAAAGAGTGGAGCAGAAATGTTGGTGAAATTATTTGACCCTTTTCAAATCACTAATCCATCAATCATTAATATGTTAACCAGGGTAAGTATTTTCAATTAAAGGTTGTCATGCATTGTCTATGCAGGTAACACAACCTAATTTGATATTGATTTCTGAAAGCTAATTGCAATAACAAGAAAATCACTATAACAAATAAAAGAAAAGTAAATGTAGTCAGTCACATTAACTTGATTTCAATATCTATCTTTTCCAACAAGGTTGCACATAGAACAGTCCATGAGTTAATTATGAGAGTTTTTCTAATCTAAGCATCAAAAGAAAAAACAATTTAATCATGTGGTTAAGGAATAATCTTCGGGTTTTCCTAGGTTAAACACAAAACCTATGCCTTAACTCAATGCGAAAGCCTATGTTAAAGCACACTTTAGGAAATCAAAAGAAATCCACACTACATATTTAAAAGACTAATCTATTGTCAGCAGTAAAAGAAACTAACTTACCTTGAAAAAGTAAAAGACTGTTTATAAAATAAAATTGTAGAAATAAAAAACACACACATAAAAATAATTAAAAGTCCTTAAATTACATCTGCATAAATAAATAGATCATACCTATGAAAATAAATTAGAACACATACTATAAAAAAAATACTACTTTGCATAATGCTCTATTCTCATGGAGAGAGATCTTTCTCCCAAGAAGAGAGAAACAAGCTAAAATCTACAACATCATAAAATAAATTGAATTACACTACATAGAAAATAAGAAAACTACAATCTACTTCAACAAAAGATCTTGAAAAAAGTAATCCATTTCATCATGAATTGGATAATTTCTTTAAGGATCCCTCTCATCGAATGGAGGACACCCTTATTTATACATGTGTTTGCTATAACTAATAAAAATGAAGATCCAAAATATCCTCAATAAATTGCTAATAATTTGGACCTCAAAAACAATTCAAAGCTAATCCTAAGATCTTTGCTAACTCCCATGCTATTTGAGATTCCTTTGAAGTCAAATTCAAATTTGTGTATGCGAGCCATAACAACATGCCCAAAACTCATCCTAAATGACTCTTAGTAGCATTTGGATTCTTAGGTCCATCATATATTACATGGAGGTCTTCAAATCTTTGTAAATAAACCAAACATGCACCACCATTTTGTCCCTTTTATCTTCAAATAATTTAACATCATAATTTGATACATATAAGAAGGATATAAATAATTGATTTATAAAAAACCATCACCCCTAACGAATATAAAGAGGTTCCCATATTAATTTATTGTTCAAAGATAAATTCAAAGTACACTAATCTTTCCTAATGCTAATCATAATTCATTGAAATACTAAGAGATGCAATGGAAATCCCTTTAATCCAAAGTTTGACAAATATGCATTAAAATGATTAATAAAGTGTCATGGGCAAGTAAAATAGGATTAAAAATAGGGAAGAGAGGATGTAAAAAGATGACATTTATGCGACCCAACATAGAAATCTCTTCCACTTCCCCAGACAACACAAGGAAGGTCTGAGTTTTTCTCTACTCAATAGTCCTTTAGAGTACAAAACCCTTACAATGCTCTTCAGTGTGTGTAATAAGAGTCCAACTTGCTATATGCTTTCATACAATTGCCTGCAATTAAATTCATGGCTTATCAATAATTCAAGGAGAAACAAATATATAGTGGGTGAAGGTTCCCTAACTTTCCCAACCTCTATGCTTGTCTACAACCATCTTCTTCACTCTAATGTATGCTTCTTCATAGTGCTAATTTCTGGTTAATTTCACAATGGTTATTGGCAATGGATAAAATGACAGGAAGGGAACATAGTGTATGAATTATGCATGGAAAATGAGGAAATGGATATGAGAGGATTAATGAAAATACAATAGACATTAATTTTGACCATAGAAGGAAAGAGTCTTATCATTGTCATAAAAGTATATCCCTCCCATGCTTCCATAACTTAATAAGAATACTTTCCCACCAACGTCACACATGCATCCAATGATTGGATTTTATAATTCAAATAAAGTAAATGGCTCATTTAAGGCACATGGAAGAAAATTGATGAGTTCTAAGACTGCCACTATAAAATAGGATTTACTCCCATAAGCCCCTTTTCCTCTTCCTCTCTAGTGGAATCATAAACCCTCTACTACTCTTTGCACAATCATCTTGGACCATTTTATTATTTTCAAACATATTATTTACATAGATTTTGAGTCATCCTGATAAGCCAATCACATGGCCCATATGAAAATGTTTACATCATACATCCCTAGCCATTCAATAATTAGTCCTTGGCAATGAGCTCTACACTAAAATATTTACTAGCATATTTACATCATTTACACAATTTGATTTAATACATTCCAATGGTCAAAATTGGGGTTATTGTAGTCCCCTCCCCCTTGGAATAACACCATCCTTGGTGTTTCCTCAAAATCATAACAAAAATGGGTATGCCTCTCTTATGGCATCCTCTAGCTCCCATGTAGCCCGAATGGAACCAAAGTGCTTCCCTTACACCTTTACATATCTGATGGCTTAGTTTTGTACCAATGTTACTTTCTTATCTACGATGCACATTGAATATATTTGGAACTTTCCCTTGGGTTCCACCTGGATCACATACCAATCAATCACATGGTTAGGATCATGTACATATTTCTTAAGTAAAGAAACGTGAAAAACATTATGATATCTAATGTTAGAAGGAAATGAAATTCTATATAAAACTAGTCCTATCCTCTTAAGTACTTCAAATGGCCCACAATATCTCAGTGACAACTTGAAACAAATTCCAAGCTTTAATGAACTCTTCATTGGTCTCACTCGTAGGTAACATGATCCCAACTTGAACTTCCCTATGCACTCTATTCTTATATGCATAGCTTTTCTTCCTGTATTTGAATACCTTCAAATTTTACCTAATTGTTGCAACTTCTTGCAACATTTCCTCAAGTATTTTTGACCCAATCATAATTATGTTCACTAGATTATCCCAACTTATTGGTTTCCTACACCTTCTACCATATAGAGTTTCAAATGGACTCGTTCAATGATGCTCGATGCTAATTATTATATGCAAACTATACCAAGTGTAGATAATCCTCCCACTTGGATGATTTTTCCATCACGTACATGTGAAGCATGTTTTCAATCATTTGATTTATTTTTTTGTTTTCCCATTTGTTTGTGGGTGGTAGGAAATTCTAAAATTCAACTATGTTCCCAAATATGCAAAAATACTTTTTCAAAAGTTCGGTGTAAACTTTGCATCTCGATCAAATACAAATGACTTGGGTAAACTATTCAATTTGAATATTTATTTCATTAATATTCTTGCTATATCATAATCCTTGTTGGTGGGTTTAACAAGAATAAAATGTGCCGCCTTATATAATTTATCCACTAGAACCATTATAAAATCATGTTTATTAAAGTAGTTAGTAATATGGTAATAAAATCCATAGTTACCACTTCCCATTTCCATTCCAGAATCGACAAAGGTTGTAATAAACCTATTGGGTGTTGATGTTCAACCTTTAATTGCTTCCATTTCATAAATCTAGAAATATACTTAACAACATCTTTCTTCATTCCATGCCAAATGTATTGTTTCTTTTCTATAGCAATTGTTTTCAAGTTGCTTGGATGTCCATAATATAGCATTTTATGGATTTCAACCATAATAATTCTTCTCAAATTTGAAGAATTATGAATATACATTCTATTCTTGTATGTGAGAAGTCCATCATCTTCTATTTGGTAACCTTCATACCTATTTTCCAAATTCTCTTGTTGTAATTTATCTTTCACTTGAACATAGTATTCATGTTCAGTAAGGGAATTAACAATCCTTTGTCTTAATTCATTTAGGAAAATAGTAATGGTTGCCACATGCATTACACACGCTTTTTTTGTTGATTGCATCAAACACTTTATTTTATTTCCCTTTAATGTGTTTGATTTCAAAATCAAATTTCTCATAAAAAATCCATCCATCTAGCTTGTCTTTCATTTAATGTGTGTTACTCAAACACATATTTTAGACCACAATTCTTAGTTCTAAGTTTGAATTTTCTACCCATCATATAGTGCCTCCACATTTTCAAACCATGGGTAACATGATTTCTTTCATGCTCTTTAACCTTTCTTGACTCATAACATACCACATGATTGTTTCATAAGAACTCCTCCAATTTGTTGTTTACATACATTAATACACACCACCAAATATTTTTCCAAACCCGTACTTTTCAAAATTGGAGCGCAAGCAAGAAGCTTCTTTAATAACTGGAAACTTTCCTCACATTCTCGTGTCCATTACTTCTTTTTAAAGAAGTAATGGGGTGTGAAACATTGGAAAATCCTTAAATGAACCTTCTATTAAAACTATCAAAACTATCAAAACCCATAAAATATCTCACATTTATTACAATCTTTGGAGTTGGCCAATTCTCAATGGCCTCAATATTTCATGGATCCACAAATATTTCCTCTACTGAAATAATGTGACCCAAATAATGAATTTTCATTTAATAGAAATCACATTTGATTAGTGTTACATACAATTTATGCTCTCTTAGCACTTTCAACCTCAACCAAAATTGGTTGATGGTTTGTTTGGAAGTACTCTAGGGAAGCATAGATTCTAAGGACAGTCCTTGCTACACCCCCAACAAAATCAACGTCTAAAATGTTGTGAACATGCGTGACACTCCCATTTCGATACAAACAATTTCGAAGCTAGTGGTCCTCTCCACATCCCAACATTGAAGGGGTTCCCTTGACTTATCTCCCATCATCTTAGTTGGCTTAGCATCACCATGCGCTGGATGGATTTGCTAATTTCTGAAATGAGGAGGCTTGAGTCCTTTCTTCCTTTCGTCAAAGTTCTCCTTCTTCTTGTCCTTCCACACCTTATGGAATTCTGTATTTCTTTTATTTTGATCATACAAATAATTAACCTTCCTTATAGTTTCATCTAGAGTCTAAGGTTCATCAAACCCAATTCGATCCATATATGAATGAGATAATCCACTTAGAAAATGCCAGTTGTTTACCTTTTCATCTCTCATATACTTAACATTTCTTAACATATCCAATAATTTATTTGCATACTTGTCCATAGTCATTTTCTCCAACTTTATAAACTCATGGAATTCTTTGATTTTATAATCATAGTAGCTATTAGAATGATACTTTCTCTTGAAGTACTTCTTAAATTGATTCCAAACAATCTTTCTTTCGTTGCTATTCTTAACTTGCCTAAGATGATCCCACCAAATTGATGCTCTTCCATTTCAATTGAATTTGGCCACTCTTGCCTTCATGCTTCTAGAGTATTCAAGGACTCAGAAGTATTTTCTCATCCCAAGAAGCCAAGCCTCAACTTCTTGCTCGGATTTTACTTCACTATCAAAGGTAGGGGATTTAGCCTTCCGAAATTCCCCATGTGAGTTTTCCTTTAAAGGCCTCTTATTCTTTTGAGATGTAGATCTAGAATTGTTGGTGGATTCCTTAGAGGTAGATAACATACTATCGGAAAATTCTAGTGGTGTATATTTCCTATCTCTAAAATCCTTCTTGAGCTATGGGGCCTCTTGTGAGCATGCCTCCTAGAGATATTCCCACTACTAACAAAATTATTTTAATTTTTTCCATCATGAATTCTCTTTTTTTTTATGTGGGTTAATATTTGAAGCATGGCTGCATTCGATTGGTTCTATTCCCATTGAGCTTTAATGAACCTTTCATTATCTGCTCTACTACTTTGCAATTCCACTCTTAAACTTCTTATGTTATTTTCAAATATGAAGGAGTTACTTGATTTCCACCACCATTGGATTATGTCTCTACATTTTCAACATGTATATTTTCTCCCATAGCATCTATTTGAATTTTATAAGGATCATGTGCATCATTCATGGTGATAATCTTCTTGGCCCAACCAAGATCAAATTCTTTCTATTTGAACTATTTTGAATGTTGACCACAAATTGTCCTTGATTTGGAAGTGCATCTACAATTTTTATTATATAAGTACACTTGTTAGCCACATTACAACTTCAAAAAATTATGAAATTAATTTTCATGCATTATGAAAACTACACATTGATTTGGAAGTGCAACTACAATTTTTATTATATAAGTACACTTGTTAGCCACATTACAACCTCAAAAAATTATGAAATTAATTTTCATGCATTATGGAAACTACACATATTGACAATTTTTTGTCAAATCAAGGTTATTGGCTCTTTTTGGTTCAATTTATGGAAATTTCTAAAGCACTTCTTCAGAATCTAATCCCGTTCATTCATTTTCTTATTGATTATCCTTCCAATGATTATAACCATGTTCAATTATAATTTGGAAGCTAAATTTCACAACTCTCAAAATACCATTTTTTCCCAATTCAACACTTTTCAAACATTGGTCTTACAAAACTAAGTTTATGCATGGAAACATTGGTCTTACAGACTAATACGAGCTTTCTTAGGTAATGAGCATATAAAGGTAAGTTATAAACCGAATTATAATAGTAAAAAGGACCATGATATATGGTTAACTCAATAATGCTATATTATCAGTAATGAGCATATAAAGGTAAGTTATAAGCCGAATTATAATGGTAAAAAGGACCATGATATGTGGTTAATTCAATAATGCTATATTATCATATATATTGTGTATTAGTTAATGCTAGTTAAGCTAGCTAATGCCTAGACCTTTATTATTAAAGGTTTATGATTGATAATTAAAGACATGATAAGAGATGTAGAGAATTTATATCTCTAAGATTTAAATGTTTAAAATCTTGAAAAAAAAAATTTTATCAAGGAAGCTAAATCAAACAGTTTACAAAGGACTATATATACACAGAGTTAGATTTTAGGATTTGCTGGCACTTCAAGTGCAGAAACAATGTAGAACTACAAGCTAGTTCGTCAATTATCAACGAAGTATACAAATCTACATGCACAACCATACACAAAAATGGTTTGATGATTACATACAGAATGAATAAAAGACTATGGACATATATATTGTATATTTTTTTTCTATGCGTAATTTTGGGTAAATTTTTCGAGATGTTACAATGTTCCCTGGTGTATAACCCCCATTCGCAATTTCCACTTGTTCACCCATTCCATGTGGCTCCTCCACATTATACCTCTTGTCCATGTTGGACTTATGGGGAACACATTAAATTTTCATAAATATGCAATTTTTTTTCATAACATGTAGTTATCATGAAATTTACACTTAGCCCCTTCTCTCAATTGTACTTTTTTTGTTGATCAATAAAAATTGGTATTTTGATAGTGTTTTGAATTTTTCCTAAATTTTCTCAAACCCAAATTTTCTTTTACAAATTTTTACCAAATTAAAAAAATTCACTCAAATCCCTGAGATGAATTTCAACATTCCTATCCATAAAAAAATAGATATACTCATGGGATCCATCAAAACACCATTTGAGGAATAAAACCATGGATTTCTCATAGGCATTTATCAAACACTTCATATGTAAGCTCAAGTTTTTGCCTATAAACATGGATTCCAACAATACAACCCAACTATTGTAACCAAGATCTCTGGTACCACTTTGTCGCATTCCCATCCATCATTTTGACTATAGGAGGGCTTAATTATGAATTTCACATCTCAAAATTTATCCCCATGGAGGTCATTATTCGAGTTCAAAACTAATTTAAGCCTCCCATGGGAAACATGAACTAACAAAGGCATGCACAAAGGAATGGGTATAAAACATAATGAAATTAAAACTATATTCACACACAGGTAAAGCCGTGAATATTGCAGAATTTTTCATGAGAGAATTTTTCAGATTTCCTGGGATGGCTACTACAATCATATCAAATAGAGATCCAAAGTTTACTTCCAAATTTTGGAATGGGTTGTTTGAAGGGTTGGGTAGAAAGTTAATGTTTTGTACTGCTTATCATCCATAAATAGATGGAAAAATTAAGAGGACTAATCAGATACATGAGGACATTGTTCGTATGTTTGTTATGATACAAATAGCTAAGTGGGAGGAATACTTACATATTGTGGAGTTTTCTTATAACAATGGATATCATGCATCATTGAAAATGAGTCCATTTTAAGTTCTTTCCGGTAGAAGATGTAATATTCTAGTAAGATGGGATAATCTGATAAACAAAGTTTGCTTGGGCCTGATATGCTCAAGGAGATGGAACAAGAAGTGGTTAAACCAAGCAAAATTAAGCATCTCAAGAGATATATAAGAGTAATCAGACATGAAAAATTCCATAGAGAATTTACATTTGGGTAACATGTCTATCTCAAAGTTAAACCCAAAATTAATTCCCTAAAACTTGGAAACTATTCCAAGCTTGCAACTAGATATTGTGGGTCATTTGGAATCCTAGATAGGATAGGGCTAGTAGCATATAAGCTTGCATTGCATGATAAGATTACAACACATAATGTATTTCACGTTTAATTTCTTTAGAAGTATGTTCATGATCCTAACCATGTAGTCGATTGGGTTGTCATCCAGGTGGAACCAAAGGGAGAGTTCTAGCTAGATAGGACAATAAAACAACTCTGAAACCAAGCCATTTCATAGGTAAAGGTTAAATATAAGCATTTCTGTCCAGATGAGGCCACATGGGAAATGGAGGATTCCATGAAAGAGGCATACACTTTTGTTCCAAGCATGAAACACTACTGAGGAAGAAAAGAACATCGAGGATGGTGTTGAGTCCAAGGAGGAGGGGAATTTGATACCCCAATTTTGATCCTATGTAAACTCTTATTTTTGAATTTCTGTATATGTTGTAAATAAGTTTCATTACTATGTTGGTTTTAGATTTCATGTTTTAAGGATAGCTTTAGGGCCCAATCAAATTAAATTATGAACATGCATAGCTATCAATTTTGATCCTTACTTGTAAATTAGTGGAATCCTTGGTATTAGTTACCATTTTTTATTTGGTGCCACACCATATTGTCTTCATAGCAATTTCAGACTCAAACGTTTGTGCATTGCTTGCTCCAAATTTATCCAATCTTGAATGGGAGGGCATATAAGATATTACATATTTGGTCCACTTTGTTGGGGCAGAAGTTTGGATTTTGTAACTGTTTTCTGGAGTACATTGAGAATCATATATTACTCCCCAGTTTTATTTCTAGTCTCATGGTACGCTTGTCTTTGTTATATCAAATTGGTAAATGTTGATTTATTGTTGGTTGATTCATGACATTCATTTTGAAATTTGCATATTTTTAATGTGATGTGAAATTGAAGAATTAAATACTCGTTTTTTCTATTTAGGTCCATAAGAGACTCAAGTCCAAGTATGCATAACTTAGAATTGAAATAGTGTTATTTTCATTTATAGAATTCAAGACTAGACTTGAAAAGCATTTGAAATCACCAATGCAAAAATGAATATTAGTTGAGAATATGGATGAGTTCATTCATTATTTATTACATTATAAAATATAGGTATATGACTAAGAATACAAAAGGGGTAGTCATGAAACGGTAAGGGTTGACAACATGAAATAGAGGAGAGCAACAATATGCTATTATTGGCCTATCAAGTACAAGTGAAGACTAGGATTGAAGAGGAAATCCTAAATAATAGTAAGAAAAAACTTAACCAACACAAGGCACAAGATACGGGAGGCACCCCAACTAGGTGTGCCAAAATTTTATACTTAGAATATTTACAGAAATACAATAGTTACATGGAATAGGGGGTTTCTGCAGGCCAAACCCTCATGTGGAGGCGCCCAACTGGCTGCCACTAGAAACCCAAAGTTTTTCGCCACTTCCAACAAAGTCACCGAACTCCTCAACTAAGCTTCTTCCTTCATTGTAGTGAGCCTCCCACCTTTATCCTGCAGCGTGTTGTGCCCCTGCCATGCCCTTCCTGACACATGCTTCTCCTGTGGCCAAGATTCATCTAATTGTTGTTTCCTAGAGAGGCTCCCAAGCTAAGCTACCTCTCTGTCAACTGATCCTTGACAAGGATCTTCCCAAGAGCTCCCAAAATGAAATCCCAAGTGTGATAGGAGTGCCCCTCCTGTGACCTGCACACCCCTTGTTGGGCCCTGGAAATGCCCCTTTTTGACCATACCTATTACATCATTTTGCCCAATTACACCTTACTTTCATAAACCATATACATGCCTTTTTCTAGATTAATCAGCAGTCCTTACAAGGTATACATCATTATTGTTTCATTTAATTAAATGCCTAAGATTGTTATGGTTATGAATTCTATCCTTCGATTTGTGCTAACTTGTGTTGATTTCATTAAGTTAAGATCAAAGCACAGGTGTATCAGTCGCCATGCCTTGGGAAAGAATCATATGTGGTGCCAGCTATTACTCTTCTGATTTGATTCCTCATATTTTCGAGGGACAATGCATCTCCCCACGTGAAGCTGTAACAAGTCGCTGAAACAGATCATAGTTGCAATAGACAGGACGCCTCCCGATTGGTTGAACCGTTGATCCATTGACTGTGAGTGTAACAACATCCTTCATGATTAACGACCTCATTCATTATGGTTGTAACAGTTTAGCTGTAACTTTGTAGCATGAAGATCACAAATCTTCATTGTTGTACGAAATTAGTGGATCACGAACTATATTCCTCATGTATAAATTCGGGAAGGCTCTCAGAGTTTGGGGTTGGATAATTATTATTTTTGTACGGGTTGTAATAGAGGCTGATACTATGGATTACCATCTTTTAATGAAGAGCAGAGTTATTTCCATTTCTGTGTTTTAATTTGTGGTAGTTTACGGTGTCTCTGTTAGAAGGCCAGGGCCTGCTTTCTCATAGAGATTGCCGAGTTAAGTAGGTAGTTAGATTTATTCATTTCTTGTTGTGTGTTTTGTAATTGCATTAGGTGTATTTCTAATAGCTGCAACAAAGAGTTTATGATTGCATTCTTTATTGGTAGTTTATTCTTTGCATTATGAATTGCTGCAACTGCGTGGTGTGACAATCGACTGTGTAGGTTAGTTTGATTAATGCATGTGTGTTCAATAGCAGTTACAGCCAAGCTCAACTCCAATTCCTTCCAGTCATTTATGATTTCTAGGATTTCCAATAGTTGTCAATTTAGAGTTCAAGCTTATGTTTATTTTCTAGTTGATGTTGTACCTTCAATTGATTCATTAGAATAAGCAGATTGTGATTGAGTAACAATAGCTACTAGATGGATCATTTTGGTAAAGATTGAATACTGTAATTTGATAATTATAGGATTTAACTTCTTGCAAAAGTAATCTAGTTCATTTCTATTCTTAGATCAGTAACTGCTAGGTTGATTTCTGTAGGAAGGTAGCTGCACTTTGAATTCCTAGATGTATGAGTTAGATTAGTTTTATTTATGGAATGAGTTTGGCTGAGCAGATAGGTAGGATTATTATCTCTATTCACTTGATCAACTACTGGAAATGTTTATGCAAATTGTGCTTATTGCCATTGAAATAAAAGACCTCCCCGGGTTTGACAATTTATATTGAGCATCCCATGTGTTGGTTGTAATTAATTGACATATAGGGTGACCAACATTTTGGCACCGTTGTCGGGGATGGTAATAGATAGACATAGTTAGTAGTTGGTTTTATTCGATTTCATTTTAGTTTAATCATTTACAGCATGCATGAATACAAGAAAAACAAATCGAGAACCCCCTTTGAATACTAACACTACAGGTGGAAGAGGTCGAGGTCGTAATACAGGTCTGGGAAGATCAACATTCATCGATGATATAATTGCTAAAGCTGATTCTTCTACCAGACCACCGCGGACGTCTACAGGAAGAGGAAATTATGTTCCTCCCAATCTTGAGAATTCAACATCAACTATGGAGAATACAACGGGACCATCCACTCCCAGCACAGAAAATAAACCTCTTGAAGAAAAGGGAAGCGTTGTGGGTGCATCGGATAGAGAGGAGATTTATCATATCAACAGAACCAGAGTTACTAAATAAGTGTGGTTGGAGACTCGCCGAGAAGCAAAGGAAGAGAGAAGGCGAGAAGAAGAGAGGAGGAGAGAAGAAGAAGCAAGGGTAGAGGAAGAACGCACAAAGGAAGCCATCAAATTTTGGACTAACAACATGGATGATAGATAACAGGAAGGCGAGAATGAACATAGGGAGAACCAAGAAGAATAAGTGGAAGATAATCAGCTTGGTAATACTGTGGCTACATTAGAATTCCCTATCCTCCAGACACTTGGAGCAGCTCCTATGAAAAACATCTCACCATTAGTTCTCCCGAATTTCCATGGTAAATCTTCTGAATATCCTGATGAATTTCTTTTTGATTTTGATATCCTCTGTCGCAGCCGATGATTACACCTCTAGTGCTCAGAAGCTGAAACTATTCCCAGCCACCTTGAAAGGGAATGCTCTGCGCTAGTTCATGAGTCTAGGTCGTGAGACCATTACTACTTGGGACCAAATGAAAAACACCTTTCTCTCTAAATATCAAGAATATTGTAGAACCAGGGATAGAAAGGAAGAGTTGTTTAAAATGGTTCAAAGGAAGAAGAGAGCTTGGAAGACTTTGTGGAAAGATTGCTGTACAATTTACAAAGGTCTGGACACACTGAGATTGGAAAAGATGTACTTAAGATTATTTTTCTACGAGGAATTAGGGAGGATTGCCTTGATATGTTGAATTTGTTGGGGAAAGAGGACATCTCAAAAGAAACCTTCGAGAAGATCGTTGAATTATGTCGAAGGTACTCAAGGGGATCCTCTAGAACTAACAAATGAGACAAGGATTGAGATCAGGATGTCTTCACTAGGACACATAACTCAACTAGTGGAGGAGCCACTCGAGCAGAGATAGAAAACTTCCTGGAGAATTTTAAAACTGATATGATGAGATCCATTTCCTCAGATTTAGATTTCTTGAGAGAAAAATAGATGCAAGTAGTGGAAGATCTTACACTTGGTGTATTCTTTCCCAAATGTAGGAAAAAGCACCCACTGAAGGAATGCCCACTGGACAAAGCATAAATATGTAGGATATGTGAGTTGGAGCATGACACCAAGGAATGTCCCTCACTACCTAAGGTCAAAGCAGTTCTGCAGGAATCCAATTCAGAAGTGGAACAAGCTTACTTCATTGCACACAAGAAACCATGGTAGCCTCGCAATCAAGGTATGAATCAAGACCCATCATTTTTTCTGAATAATATGAATGGTATGAACAATATGAATAATATGAATATACAATTCCCTTCACATTATTCTGGTAACCAGTGGCATCCATCTCAGAACCCAATGCAAAATTCTAATTCTTGGACACCATGGTCACAACAGTCAAACAATCAAGCTCCTTGGAATTCCAACTAGAGAAATTCTTACCAAGGAAATAACTTTCCCCATCACCAAACTCGGTATCAATAGTATCCTCACCAACAATACCAACAACCATGACTGCAATTCCAAAACAATGCCGCACCTGTGAATGCACCACTTCGACCACAACTACGTGCACAACCTAACCCAAACCCGAACAATAAAGCAATCCATCAGTTTGAGATTGCCAACATGCCTGCGCATTCCATTTCCCAAGTTCCCTGCAATGATATACGATCAGGGAGGGTAGTGGAACCCATCATCACTGAGGATGTTCCATCCCCAGTGACTGAAACTGGAGTGAATAAACACTATGAGAATATTGTTCATTCAATAATCCCCATTATTGAGGATGTTGACATTCCTACTGAAACAGTGGCTGAAACTCAGGAAGTAACACATGATGAAGCACAACCTACACATTTGATGAGAGAACCACCATACCCTGAACGGTTGGCCCTGCATAAAATAGTGGAGTAGCCTCAATTCAATCTCTTAGGGGAATTGAAAAATTTGTATGTCAAAATTCCATTGTTACAAGCCCTCCATGACATGCCCATTTATGCTAACACTGTTAGATAATTATGTGTTAAGCAACCAGGAAGAAAGCCTAGGGATACTCCCACTGTCCATGTATTGGGAAAAATTTCTAAATTGATAATGGGGAAGACTCTTATGGTGAAATATGGTGACCTTGGAAATCCTACTGTGACAGTGCACATAGGAACATTCAAATCCCCAACGTCTTGGTAGACTTGGGCACGACTATTAACGTTGTGACCATAGAAACTATGAATAAAATTGGACTTACTAACCTTCGCCCAACTCCTACCATCTTAGAACTTGCTGACAGATCGACAATCAAGCCTAAGGGGATCCTAAACAACCTTGTAATCTCTGTTGACTCTTGGGAATATCCTGCAGATTTCTTGGTGTTACAGCCAAAATCTTAGTTGGGGGGACACCCACTGATCCAGGGAAGACCGTGGTTGGCCACAGCAGATGCGTGTATCAGCTGTCGGTCGGGATCTATGACCATCTCAAACGGGACTGAGATCAAAATCCTAACCTTATATCCTCCATCTCGACGAAGCACAAAAGCTGAAACTCCACTTTGGGTTGATTTGGAGGAGGAGGAAGGTGTTTATCCGTTATTAATGATAGGGAGAGCCTTAATGTTTAAGGATGAAACAGAGGACGATGCCATTAACAGTTTCATTAGTGAGCCCACGTCCGTCAATAAGCATGTTTACCAGATTCTTAACAGTACATTAGATGAAGCAGAACAAGAAAATATTATAGAAGAAACTCTAGTCAGTGATGCCAGTATAATTCCAGTACTCCATAATTTGAAAAGTGTACTAGTAGAAATTGAGCCAGGGAAAACATTGAACATCAATCCAAACCTTGCGCCTAGTGAGTTGGAATAGCTAGTCGCTTTGTTGAAACAACGTAGAGGAGCTTTCGCTTGGGAGTATATAGACATGAAAGGGATTCCTTCTAATCTGCGTACCCATCACATTTATATTAAGAGCGACTCCAAGCCTGTGTGTCAACCACAATGAAGGATGAACCCGAACCTAAGAGACATAGTGAAAGAGGAGATCCAAAAATTTTTGGAAGCAGGATTTATATACCCGATTTCAGACAGTGAGTGGGTTTCTCCACTCGTGATTGTGCCAAAGAAGAATGGGAAATGGGGGCTCTACGTGGATTACAAATAATTGAATAAGGCAACATAGAAGGACCACTTTCCCTTACCTTTTATCGATCAGGTCCTTGATACCTTGTCTAGGAAGAAGTATTTTTCCTTTCTGGATGGCTTTAGTGGCTATAACCAAATCCAGATTGCTCTAGAAGACCAAGACAAAACCACTTTCACCTGTCCCTGGGGCACTTTTGCATACATGGTACTTCTTTTTGGGTTGTGCAATGCACCAACCACATTTTAGAGAGCAGTGATTGGAATCTTTTCAGAGATGGTAAATGATTGCATGGATATTTTTATGGATGACTTTACTCCATATGGTGATAGTTATGAAGAAGCACTGAAAAATTTAGAAAAGGTCTTGAAACGCTGTGAACAAGGCCAGCTCTCTTTAAGCACTGAAAAGTGCCATATGATGACCAGCGAGGGCATAGTTCTGGGGCACTTCATCTCTTCTGATGGTATCCAGGTAGATCCATCCAAAATCAAGGTAATTTAAAATATACCAACTCCTGCAACACAAAAAGATGTACGTAGCTTCTTGGGGCATGCTGGCTATTATAGAAGGTTCATAGAATTTTTTTCCAAATTAGCTTCTCCTTTGTTTACTTTGTTGATGAAGGATGCACAATTTGTATGGAATGATGCATGCCAAACAATGTTTACTGAGCTAAAGAAAAGGATGTCTACAGCACCCATCTTACGAGGGCCCAACTGGGCTCTGCCTTTTCATATTTCATCAGATGCTTCAGACACTGCCATTGGGGCAGTTTTAGGACAACAGGAAGGTAACTCTCCTTATGCAATTTATTACATTAGTAAGAACTTATCCCCTGCTGAACTAAACTATACTATCACAGAAAAGGAATTCCTTGCCATAGTTTATGCCATCAACAAATTTAGACACTACATTACTGGATACTCCACTTTTGTGCACACTGATCATTCTTTCATCAAATATTTAATGAATAAACCAATCACGAATGCTAGAGTTACTAGATGGCTGTTACTGTTACAAGAATTTGATATCAGAATTATTGATAGACTAGGGAAGGAAAATGTTGTTGCAGATTTCTTATCTCAACTTACTAACAGTGATGACAATTTACCAGTCGAAGATTCCTTCCTTGATGAACATTTGTTTGCAGTATCAGCTCATTCCCCATGGTATGCAGATATTGCTAAATTTTTGGCTGCAGGTAAGCTTCCAGCACATCTATCGAAGAGAGAAAAAAGAAAGATCATACAACAGAGTGCTAGGTATTGCTGGATTGATGGACATCTTTTCTACACTGGGCTTGATTTAGAGATCAGAAGATGTGTTAGATAAGATGAAATTTTTAGTATCCTTAAAGCTTGCCATGATGAGCCTATGGGGGACACTTTGTTGACAAAAGGACAAGTCATAAGGTCTTGAGAATGGGTTATTTCTGGCCCACATTGTTCAGGGATGCAAAGAAGTATGTTCAGGCATGTGATAGCTGCCAAAGAATGGGCCAACCCAACAGATTAGATGAAATTCCTTTACAGCCACAGCTCGTGGTTGAACCATTTGATAGATGGGATCTGGATTTCGTAGGGCCTATCAACCCTTCCTCAAAATAGAAATTTCACATCTTGGTTTGCACATATTACATGACCAAATGGGTGGAAGATGTAGCCTTGGTTAAGGCTAATGATCAGGCTGTGATTGATTTTCTATATGAAGAAATTTTTACTAGGTTTGGAGTACCTAAGGAAATCATCACAGATGGTGGACCACAGTTTGTGTCTCACAAAATTGAAGCATTGGTACAGAAATTTCATATTCAACACAAAATAACCTCTCCATATCACCCACAGGCCAATGGCCAAGTGGAGAGTTCAAACAAGGTCATCAAGGCTATTTTGACAAAGACAGTGAAAAACCATCGTAAAGATTGGGCTTAGAGACTTCTAGAGGCACTATGGGCTTATCGCACTACATGGCGTAGCACCACTGGTTTTTCCCCATATGAGTTAGTGTATGGTAAGAATGCTATTTTCCCAATTGAATTCGAAATCAGAACTTTGAAGACAGCTATAGAAGCAAACCTCGATTTATCAGAAGAACAGAGGAACTGACTAAATCAACTAAACAAATTGGATGAAAAACGCACAGCAGCAGTAAACCATACAACTTTAATCCAACAACAACGCTCTAAATGGCATGATAGATTCATAAAAAAGAAAGACTTCCAGGAAGGAGACTGGGCTCTGTTATATGATTCACGGTTTAAGAGGGATTTCAAAGGCAAGCTATGCACTCTTTGGTTGGGACCTTATCAAATAGATCGATTATTTGACAACGGAACAATCCGGTTAATCACCATTGATGAAAACAAGACACCATTATTCACAAATGGTCATCGGCTGCGACTATATCACAAACCGATCTCAAGGGATGCTTTCGTTTCATAGGTTGTAGCAGATCCAAATTATCAGTTAATGCCAGGGCAGGGATTTTTCTCAACCCCTGTAAATTTTTAAGAACTGCAATATCCACACAATAATTTGTACATAAATAATTTATTTTCATTCTGTATTTTATCTATTTTTTTCATTTTGCACTTGATCGGGTTTGTTTTGAAGAATTGTGTGCAGGAATTAATTAGAGGAACAACAATCGTGACTGGGCCAGATGATTGCAGGCACCTTACATTGTTTTCCTGATTTAATAAAGCTCTTTGAAGAAGATGGATGATTCGTTAGCTTTCAACAACTAGCTGAAAATTTGCCTGTTACTTCATTTTGCACAGCTGCGACTCCTTGCCTTGATCATTCTTCCTATTTTCGCAGTTGTAACTCCGCCATTTTCCATTCACTTCACTTTTTCAGCAGCTGCGACTCCACTACTTTTGCTTATTTTGCCAAGTTTCGAAGTTGCAACTCCACTATTTTCATTCGTTTCGTTTTTCCAGCAGCTGCGACTCCGCCATTTTTTCCCATTCTACCAAGTCTAGCAGCTACGACTCTGCTATTCTCATTTCATTTTCCCTTTTGCCAGCAACTGCGACTCCACTATTTTTGCCTATTCTACCAAGTCTAACAGTTGAGACTCCACTATTTTTGCCTATTGTGCCAAGTCTAGCAGCTGCTATTCTGCTATTTTTTTCCTTTTCTCTAAATTTTTGCAACTGGAACTCTGCCATGTTTAGCCGAACTCTACTCAAATCCTCTTATTCATCATTTTCAACCCCGCTAGATTGTCTGTCCTTTGGAACAGTCTCGCAGCTAATGACCTGACCTGGCTCGAATTTAAATGATGACTCCACAGTTTCAATCACAGTCTTCCAAGAATGAAGGAAATTATTGGGTCGTCTTGTTTTCCTATCAGTGTGAATGTACTTATCATCTTGGATGGCGGTGTCCAACTCATATTGGCACATGCGTATTCTACCGGGGATGCGATTGTGAAATATCATGCCATGACAGAATGGCGACTTAAGCATTAATGTCGAAGGTACGTGTTCTAACTATAATCATGATTAGGCATCTATTGACATCATAAGCAATAATGGTTATACTTGTTATTTATCCCTGTCATCGATCCAAAGCAAATCAACTGAAACAAAATCACATTGAAGCTATTACCCATACTTATGATTTGACTGTCGTTCTACCTGACTTGTGTGATAATCCTACCACAAGTTTAATCCCAAAACTAACTATGCCACCTTTCCAACAATGCTCAATTCAAACTTCGACTATCCATCAACCATGTCTGCATGCAATAAGTTCGATGTTCGAAATTGTAACTGGTGTATTCGTTACGATATTTCACAAAAATCTCAGTGGTATGGGTATCCCTGCGAGGTATGAGCCTTTAACAATAGAATCTCTGTATAAGAATAGAGATGTCTTTGCTATCTTCCAAGAAGCAGGGTGGACAGATTATTTTCAATGCTTGAATGGTTTTCATGATGAAACAGCCCTTGAATTTGCTCAAAACTTGAAAAGCACTCATTCATCGGTTCGAGGCATAAGGGTAGATGTTTCAGAGGTAATCCCGGCGGAGGTAACGGGACTTCCCAGAATCGGGTAGCGCTGGTTTAGTCGGAAAAGCCATCACCCCACTGCAACTGAGGATTTCATGGCGGTAGGGGAGAGTGTTCGACCACGGGGCATAGGAACAATGCTGGAGACTCTTCCGAGTCCTTAGGATCAAGTTTCACTCTTCTTAAATAAATATATTCCATGTGAAGGGAGGTACAGTGTTGTTTACATTTATGAATTTTTCCTCTTATCACATTTGCGTTATCGCAAGCTGTTAAACATGCCATACTATCTTCTTAGATCCTTGCAATGCATGCCTTATTACGCTAAAAGAGATCAACACCCCTTATCATCTCTCTCAAATCATGGGCTAATTAAACTATTAATCTTACGGGCCCTGGCACATAACAAACTGACCTTGCGGCAATTTCGGGTTCGTCCAGAAGCACCCCGTGAATTCTCTGCAAGGTTAGTGGATGAGGACTGGAGTTCCTCAAACTCAGTTGGGGGGAGGACTGGAACACGAGAATTTCAATCTGAGGATGAAGAGGTGGTAGAAAAAGAGGATATTGAAACTGGGGCAGCTAAAAATGGAATAGCAGAAGAGGAACATTACGCGAAAGTAGTAGCAGAAAGCGATCTAGAAGTCCTGAATGTGGAAACCTCCCCTAAAATAAGAAGGACTTGAATTCAAAAGAAAGGATTTGGCCCTTTTCTTCCCTAGAGGAGAAAAGAAGGGCTAATGAGCGAGGACCAGACATCCAGCCCAACAAAAAGGAGAAAAATCAAAATGGCTACTACAGTAGAAGTAGGTCAATTTATTGCGGTAAAAACTGGGATTCCCATCTTAAAACCCCGACCACTTGCTGATACAGAAGAACCTGCTGTAGAAGACCCTCAATTAGAGAATATTCTATTTGAAAATGAGCTGTTAATGGAGGAGGTGCAAGTGCTTCATGAAGAACTAGAAAAATGGAGGGAGACATGCCGAAAACATGCAAGGAAATATGCGAGTTCAAGGGTGGAAGCTACAGACCAATTGGGGATTTTATCGTCCATTCAGGGGAATGAAGGACAACCAGAACTGATATGCCCATAATGTGGAGATATTTTTAATATGGCAGGGCATAAAGTTACAATAGTGGACCTAGCATTACAGAAATCCTCAAGAGCAAGACAGTCAAAGGAATTATCCCAAGACACAGCCCCATTGTTTCAGAAACATTGAACCGATTCAGCAGGCCAAAAGAATCAAGAAACAGGACGTTGTTACACAAGAACCATCGCCCTCAAAATTTCTTTTTGTTGGAATTACAATTCAGGAAAAAGATGCGAAGATAGGGACATAAGAAAAAGATATTGTTTCAGAAGGACCAACACAATTGAAAATCTGGTGAGTTTCAATATAAGACGAAGCTGCTAAGTGTAAAGCGAGGCTATCACACAAGAACCAGGGTTTCCAATGGCTAATCGTCAAAACTGATTCCTTCAACTCACTTGCATAATATGAATGAGGAGCAGAGTCAGGATCGAACTAATCGGCTGTTGCATGAGGACATGCAAATGGATAGTTGGGGGGAGATGTTGGGCCCTGGAAATGCCCCTTTTTGACCATACCTATTACATCATTTTTCCCAGTTACACCTTACTTTCATAAACCATATACATGCATTTTTCCAGATTAATCAGTATTCCTAACAAGGTATACATCATTATTGTTTCATTTAATTAAATGCCTAAGATTGTTATGGTTATGAATTCTATCATTCGATTTGTGCTAACTTGTGTTGATTTCATTAAGTTAAGATCAAAGCACATGTGTATCAGTCGCCATGCCTTGGGAAAGAATCATACGTAGTGCCAGTTGTTACTCTTCTGGTTTGATTCCTCATATTTTCAAGGGACAACGCATCTCCCCACGTGAAGCTATAACAGGTCACTCAAATAGAGCATAGCTACAACAGACAGGACGCCTCCTGATTGGTTGAACCGTTGATCCATTGACTGTCAGTGTAACAACATCCTTCATGATTAACGACCTCATTCATTATGGCTACAACAGTTTAGCTGTAACTATGCAGCATGAAGATCGTAGATCTTCATTGCTGTACGAAATTAGTGGATCACGAACTATATTCCTCATGTATAAATTTGGGAAGGCTCTTAGAGTCTGGGGTTGGATAATTATTATTTTTGTACGGGCTGTAATAGAGGCTGATACTGTGGATTACCATCTTTTAATCAAGAGCAGAGTTCTTTCCATTTCTGTGTTTTCATTTGTGGTAGTTCATGGCGTCTCTGTTAGAAGGCCAGGGCCCTCCTTCTCACAGAGATTGTCGAGTTAAGTAGGTAGTTAGATTTATTCATTTCCTATTGTGTGTTGTGGAATTGCATTAGGTGTATTTCTGATAGTTGTAGCAGAGAGTTTATGATTGCATTCTTTATTGGTAGTTTATTCTTTGCATTACGAATAGCTGCAACTGCGTGGTGTGACAGTCGACTATGTAGGTTAGTTTGATTAATGCATGTGTGTTCAATAGCTGTTACATCCAAACTCAGCTCCAATTCCTTCCAGTCATTTATGCTTTCTAGGATTTCTAATAGTTGTCAATTTAGAGTTCAAGCTTATGTTTAATTTTTGGTTGTTGTTGTATCTTCAATTGATTCATTAGAATAGGCATATTTTGATTGAGTAACAATAGCTACTAGATCGATCATTTTGGTAAAGATTGAATTCTGTAGTTTGATAATTATAGGATTTAACTTCTTGCAAAAGTAATCTAGTTCATTTCTATTCTTAGATCAATAACTGCTAGGTTGATTTTTGTAGGAAGGTAGCTGCACGTTTAATTCCTAGATGTATGAGTTAGATCAGTTTTCTTTATGGAATGAGTTTGGCTGACCAGATAGGTAGGATTATTATCTCTATTCACTTGATCAACTACTGGAAATGTTTATGCATAGATTGTGCTTATTGCCATTGAAATAAAAGACCTCCCTAGGTTTGACAATTTATATTGAGCATCTTGTGTGTTGGTTGTAATTAATTGACATATAGGGTGACC
Source organism: Larix kaempferi (assembly GCA_027924585.1). NCBI lineage: Eukaryota > Viridiplantae > Streptophyta > Pinopsida > Pinales > Pinaceae > Larix > Larix kaempferi. Next base: position 18,887,659 of record BSBM01000073.1, read on the forward strand.
AACACCCCTTGGCGACCAGATTCAGAGCTCCTTGGATGTCTTCCAAATCTTGGATAACTCCCATTAGAGGAAATTTGGGGTCTAAAATGAGCCTTATAAGAAAACGATCCATTGATGCACTGGGATTCAAGAACCAATAGAATTTCAAGAAAATGAGTCAACCATAATGGTTGACTTAACATATTTTTCATAAAAATACTACTTTTTGTTTTCATATTTTCAACTTATCTCCCTATGGTTTTACTCAAATTTCAAGCGGGAGCACTAGTCGGTGGATGCATAATTCAATTCGGCATCCAAACGTATGTAGTGTGGGCACTTGTTGGATGCATACTTGAATTTTGCATCCAATGACTGCTCCTGCTCGAAATTAGAGTTAAACCATAGAGAGATAAGTTGAAAATATGAAAACAACAAGTAGTTTTTGTGTCTTTTCCTTCAAAATTTATAAGATTATTTTATTATTTTAACTATTATTTTATTATTTTCCACACTGCATAATTAAAAGACTAATCTATTGTCAACAGTAAAAGAAACTAACTTACCTTGCAAAAGTAAAAGACTATTTACAAAATCTATTATTTTCCACACTGCATAATTAAAAGACTAATCTATTGTCAACAGTAAAAGAAACTAACTTACCTTGCAAAAGTAAAAGACTGTTTACAAAATAAAATTGTAGAAATAAAAAACACACACATAAAAATAATTAAAAGTCCTTAAATTACAACTGCATAAATAAATAGATCATACCTATGAAAATAAATTAGAACACATACTATAAAAAAAAAATACTACTTTGTATAATGCTCTATTGTCACAGAGAGAGCTCTTTCTCCCCATCAGAGAGCAACAAGCTAAAATCTACAACATCATAAAATAAATTGAATTACACTACATAGAAAATAAGAAAACTACAATCTACTTCAACATAAGATCTTGAAAAAAGTAATCCTTTTCATCATGAATTTGATAATTGCTTTAAGGATCCCTCTCATAGAATGGAGAAGACACCCTTATGTATACACGTGTTTTCTATAACTAATAAAAATGAAGATCCAAAATATCCTCAATAAATTGCTAATAATTTGGACCTAAAAAACAATTCAAAGCTAATCCTAAGATCTTTGCTAACTCCCATTCTATTTGAGATTCCTTTGAAGTCAAATTCAAATTTGTGTATGCGAGCCATAAAAACATCCCCAAAACTCATCCTAAATGACTCTTAGTAGCATTTGGCTTCTTAGGTCAAACATATATTACATGGAGGTCTTCAAATATTTGTAAATAAACCAAATATGCACCACCATTTTGTCCCTTTTATCTTCAAATAATTTATCATAATTTGATACATATAAGAAGGATATAAATAATTGATTTATAAAAAACCATCACCCCTAATGAATATAAAGAAGTTCTCATATTGATTTATTATTCAAAGATAAATACAAAGTACACTAATCTTTCATAATGCTAATCATAATTTAATGGAATACTAAGAGATGCAATGGAAATCCCTTTAAGCCAAAGTCCGACAAATATGCATTAAAAATGATTAATAAAGTGTCATGGGAAAGTAAAATAGGATTAACAATAGGGAAGAGAGGATGTAAAAAGATGACATTTATGCGACCCAACATAGAAATCTCTTCCACTTCCCCACACAACACAAGGAAGGCCTACTCTTTCTCTACTCAATAGTCCCTTAGAGTACCCAACCCTTACAATGCTCTTCAGTGTGTGCAATAAGAGTCCAACTTGCTATATGCTTTCATACGATTGCCTCCAGTTAAATTCATGGCTTATCAATAATTCAAGGAGAAACAAATATATAGTGGGTAAAGGCTCCCTAACTTTCCCAACCTCTATGCTTGTCTACAACCATCTTCTTCACTCTAATATCTGCTTCTTCATAGTGCTAATTTCTGGTTAATTTCACAATATGGTTATTGGAAATGGATAAAATGAGACAAAGGGAACATAGTGTATGAATTATGCATGGAAAATGAGGGATAAAATCAAATGGATATGAGAGGATTAGTGAAAAGACAATAGACATTAATTTTGACCATATAAGGAAGGAGTCTTATCATTGTCATAAAGTATATCCCTCCCATGCTTCCATAACTTAATAAGAATACTTTCCCACCAATGTCACACATGCATCCAATGATTGGATTTTATAATTCAAATGAAGTAAATGTCTCATTTAAGGCACACGGAAGAAAATTGATGAGTTCTAAGACTGTTACTTATAAAATAGGATTTACTCCCATAAGCCCCTTTTCCTCTTCCTCTCTAGTGGAATCATAAACCCTCTACTACTCTTTGCACAATCATCTTGGACCATTTTATTATTTTCCAACATATTATTTAAATAGATTTTGAGTCATCCTGATAAGCCAATCACATGGCCCATATGAAAATATTTACATCATACATCCCTAGTCATTCATTAATTAGGCCTTGGCATTGAGCTCTACACTAAAATATTTACTAGCATATTTACATCATTTACACAATTTGATTTAATAAATCCCAATGGTAAAAATTGGGGTTATTATAGTCGCCTCCCCCTTGGAATAACACCATCCTTGGTGTTTCATCAAAATCATAACAAAAATGGGTATGCCATCCTCTAGCTCCCATGTAGCCCGAATGGAACCAAAGTGCTTCCATTGCACCTTTACATATCTGATGGCTTAGTTTTGTACCAATGTTACTTTCCTATCTACGATGCACATTGAATATATTTGGAACTTTGCCTTGGGTTCCACCTGGATCACATACCAATCAATCACATGGTTAGGATCATGTACATATTTCTTAAGCAAAGAAACGTGAAAAACATTATGATATCTAATGTTAGTAGGAAATGAAATTCTATATTAAAATAGTCCTATACTCTTAAGTACTTCAAATGGCCCATAATATATCGGTGACAACTTGACACAAATTCTTAGCTTTAATGCACTCTTCCTTGGCCTCACTCGTAGGTAAACATAATCCCAACTTGAAATTCCCTATGCACTCTATTCTTATATGCATAGATTTTCTTCCTGTCTTGGAATACCTTTTCCCTTCTCATTTGATCGAGGTCATCAATTCAAGGTAAATGGTACTTTTTCTTCACTATAAATTTATTGAACTTCCTATAATGAATGTATTAGCCAAGGTTTCCATCTTTCTTTTTAAAAACTAACATTGGTTCTCCCCATGCATACACACTTGGTTTAGTGTATTTCTTCTCCAATAATTCTTGCAATTGAATTTTCAACAACAATTCTGGGGCACTCATTCTATAAGGAGGCTTGGACATTGGTGCCACTCTTGGCACAAGATCAGTTGTGAAATCAATATCCCTCTTTGGACGAAGTCCCAACACTTCAACATGGAACACATCACTGAGTTCTTGCAAGACTTGATAGTCACACAAGTTGGCACCTTTAGCTTCTGGTATATATAATATGGGGCTACATATAGTTGTAAACCTTTTCTAAAACATTTCTTCAACTACAAGGCTAAAACATTTCTAATAGAAAATGATTTTGGAATTCCTCTAACACTTCTTGAGTTTCCTTTTTAATTTATTAAATTTTTTTACTATAGCAATCAAGTTTAACTGATGTGCTTTCAACGATTCATTCCAATGAGTACCTGATAAGAACCAAGTGGAAAAATATTTAGATTTTCCTATGTGAAGAATCCATCCATATTTAATAGAAATTTCTTCACCACTTCACTAACTTTTCTCTTGGTTTCAGTGGCTAGTTGGACTAGCCATGTAGATTTTATATGCTTTCTTTTCTCAAAATCACAAATCTCCACGATTCTAGGAGAAACATAACTCTGAGTAGATTTGGGGTCAATTAAAATATAAATAGATTTTTCAACAATCTTACTTTCAACCTCAACCACAACTGGTTGATGGTTTGTTTCGAATTCCTCTAGGGAAGCATAGATTCTAAGGACAGTCCTTGCTACACCCCCAACACAATCAACGTCTTGAATGTTGTCAACATGCCTGCCACTCCCATTTCGATACAAACAATTTTTAATCTAGTGGCACTCTCCAAATCCCAACATTGAAGGGGTTCCCTTGACTTATCTCCCATCATCTTAGTTGGCTTAGCATCACCATGTGCTGGATGGATTCACTAATTTCTGAAATGAGGAGGCTTGAGTCCTTTCTTCCTTTCGTCAAAGTTCTCCTTCTTCTTGTCCTTCCACACCTTATGGAATTCTAGATTGCTTTTATGTTGATCATAAAAATACTTAACCTTCCTTATAGTTTCATCTAGAGTCTAAGGTTAATCAAACTCAATTTGATCCATGTATGAATGAGATAATACACTTAGAAAATGCGAATTGTTTACCTTTTAATCTCTCATATACTTAACATTTCTTAACATATCCAATAATTTATTTGCATACTTTTCCATGGTCATTTTCCCCAACTTTATAAACTCATGGAATTCTTTGATTTTATCATCATAGTACCTATTAGAACGATACTTTCTCTTGAAGTACTTCTTAAATTGATTCCAAACAATCTTTCTTTTGTTGATATTCTTAACTTGCCTAAGATGATCCCACCTAATTGATGCTCTTCCATTTAAATTGAATTTGGCCACTCTTGCCTTCATGTTTCTAGAGTATTCAAGGACTCAGAAGTATTTTCTCATCCCAAGAAGCCAATCCTCGACTTCTTGCTCGGATTTTACTTCACTATCAAAGGTAGGGGGTTTAGCCTTCCAAAATTCCCCATGTGAGTTGTCCTTTAAAGGCCTCTTATTCTTTTGAGATGTAGATCTAGAATTGTTGGTGGATTCCTTAGAGACAGATAACATACTATCAAAAACTTCTAGTGGTGTATATTTCTTATCTCTAAAATCCTTCTTGAGCTATGGGGCCTCTTGTGAGCATACCTCCTAGAGATATTCCCACTACTATCAAAATTATTTTAATTCTATCCATCGTGAATTCTCTTTTTTTTATGTGGGTTAATATTTGAAGCATGGCTGCATTCAACTGGTTCTATTCCCATTGAGCTTTAATGAGTCTTTCATTATCTACTCTATTACTTTGCAATTCCACTCTTAAACTTCTCATGGTATTTGCAAATATGAAGGAGTTACTTGATTTCCACCACCATTGGATTATGTCTCTACATTTTTAAAATGTATATTTTCTCCCATAGCATCTTTTTGAATTTTATAAGGATCATGTGCATCATTCATGGTGATAATCCTCTTGGCCCAACCAAGATCAAAACCTTTCTAATTGAACTATTTTGAATGTTGACCACAAATTTTCCTTGATTTGGTAGTGCATCTACAATTTTTTATTTATATAAGTACACCTGATAGCCACATTACAACCTCAAAAAATTATGAAATTAATTTTCACGCATTATGGAAACTACACATATTGACAATTTTTTGTCAAATCAAGGTTATTGGCTCTTTTTGGTTCAATTTAGGGAAATATCTAAAGCACTTCTTCAGAATCTAATCCCGTTCATTCATTTTCTTATTGATTATCCTTCCAATGATTATAACCATGTTCAATTATGATTTGGAAGCTAAAATTCACAGCTCTCCAAAAATACCATTTTTTTCCCAATTCAACACTTTTCAATAGGAAAATTTAGTTTTAGAGACCAACTTCAACCACCGGTATAAGAAAATCGAGGGATAACCAAAAATATTTTTGTGTTGGGCATTGATAATAATTATTTCATCTCATTAATCTAATGCTCCTGTCAATTTCTATAATTTTTTGTAATTTACTGCTTTTTACTTTTTACCATTTTTTAGACTGTAGTAGCATATTTTCCCAAAGCTTCTATCTCCCAAACATAACATTTCTTGGAAATATTCAGTCGAACAAATTTTTTCATATTTATGACGAGCTAAAATGTCGAGTATATATATATATATATATATACTCACTTTTGAGATCCCGGGTCAGTCTTACCTCCTCCAAGTTTTCCAAAATTGCCAAAGTGTTTCCCTAATAGTGAATTTTGGCCTATGTATACATTTCCACTCCACACGTCTTGGAATTTGGCCAAAATATCCTAAGGTTATCTCTATTCTTGATCAAGTACTACATTATCAAAATCTCATCCCCAATAGGCCCTTGTCAAACAACTGCATATGAGCCTTCAAGAGTCGTTGTTCACCATTTCTAAAAAATGGACTTGAACTAGTCCACCCCTCTTTGGCATTTTTTCATTCGTCCTCATTGTAGAAAAATGTATGAAATTTCATAAAATTATGAGTTAATCTGCTCCTTTTATGGCCAAAACAATATTTTGGCTCTAAACTTGTTTTTTTATTAATATTTTTCATACACTAACATGGGATCTACCGATGTGGCATGTCACATGACATATGGTGATGTGGCACCATAACCCACCTTGACCATATGTGGGATCCTTTGATTTTGCAATGTCATATTCCTTTTGGCCTATGTCCATGCCAATGTGATCCTCTAAGATTCTCGTGTCACAATATTTAACCCTCATAAAAGGAATCATATGATTCAACCTAAGTTGTAGATCTTAGATTCTGAATATGATCTAGATTATTTGCGATAGACTTCCCCATGGTATGTCGTGATCACCTTGTTTTGCGTGAATGGACATGATCAACTTATATGACATGCACAATATGATCTCATTCATTCACGATGACATCGCCCATGTTATGGCCCAATCATCTCATCTTGCGTGAATGGATAAGATCAACCAATCTAATCTACCCAATCGAATATGGAACATTTGCGACATGAACCCTCCTTTTATGTCGATATTATGTCTCTTTGAGGGAATTTTCATGATTTAAATATATGATGTCCTTGATCAAATCTCAGTTGTTTGGTACATTACCTAATTTTCCCCCATTCAAAGTGGATGTTTGTAGCATCCCAATAGTTTTACCTCTATGTAAATAAATAAATAAACTTGGATGTAAGTATGTTTTAAGACTTGGACCTATGAATGATGCAAGACATCATGGAAAAATAACACTTTATTATGAGAATAAAGTGATTTATTATTTTTAAGAGTTCTACCTACTTATTATGGGACAACTTGTTGAAAGAGAGACCAAGCTTACTAGGGAATTAGGACTTGAGTGAGTAATTAAATTTTAAAAAGAGAAAAGATAAATAAGATGAGAGAAATAATAATTATGATTTTCAAGAATTGTGAGGAAATAAAATGAACCATAACTAATCCTTCTTAAAGCAAGAAAAGATAAAAAGGGAAAGAAATAAAGGGAGATGATGCTCTTTACTTCCTTTTTCCTTGAGTATTTTCTCAGCTACTAGCATTTTCTTAAAGCCAAAAAGAGAGAATAAATCCATTCTTGAAAAATGGATTAAGAAGATGAAAAATGAATAGTAGATAAGGAATATTGCAAAGACAAGTCTTCCCATTGCCACAGTACAGGTCTAGCCTAGTTTCCTATTGAGCGCTCAATGATTTTGGTCCAATCTTAAGAGTTTTGGAGTGTGCACTCCTTGAAAAAGAAGGAAATATTTGCAAGAACCACAAAATTGATTAAAGGAATCCTATTGGAAAGTCTACTTAAAGAATATTTCACACAAAACATCCCTAGGTTCAAGTTTCTTAGTAAGCTGGGTATGGATCGGGGGTGATTCTCTGCACAAGTTGAGAGGTTATGAACTGATGCATAAATCTATGATAGGGTGGAATAGGACTATTCCATAGCAAGTTGGCAGAAGGAGAGTTCAAATAAGTTATTTGAGTTTTCTGTTTTTAGTATATTTAATTTTGTATCTTTTAATAAATGGTTGGTTGAGTGAGGGTTTAGAACTGAAAAATTGTTATTCTTCTTAATTCTTAGTTGATGTATTTACTTAGGACTGTTTATAATTTTTATTCTTCAAGAAAATAATTCTGTTTAGTTCCTTTTGTTATTACAGTAAGGTTAATCTCATAAATATGTTTAGAAATGCTAAGTTTAGAATAGAATTCTTTTTACAGTTTAAACCGTAGAATTATAAGACTATTTCTCATTAAAAATTAGAGCATAATTTCTTTTGTAAATCGTAGCAGAGATATTATATTTATAAGTAATAATATTATAAATTATAATAATTAAACAATATGGAGAAACCTCCTAAATTCATCCCAACCACAATAGGGTAAGAGAGTAAACCCTTGGAAAGACCATTAAATCCTATGTTCATGGTGGATAAACTTATAAAAAAATAATATTAATAACATATAACCGTAGGAAATTATTGTAAATCCATGATGGGAGTTGAATAACCATAAGACAAAGCTATATTACTTTGAGTGAAAGTAAAACAAACAAATAATATAATATAAATTATAATCAAAGCCATTATATGCCATAATGTTCACTTGAGAGGAGGTCGAATCCTCTTAAAACCACAACCTGTATACATATTAAAAGAAGGGTAAAAAACAAAGTATAGTGTGTATTGATATGGGAACGATACTCTACAGGAAAGCCATCGAACTCATAGAATGAAAAGTAAAGTCTAAGCATGGTCAACTAGTTATCCTTGAGGGAGTAGGGAGAATGGATTATCTGGTATGAGGCGTTCTATCCACTGCATGAACCTTGGAATGCCTAGGACATAGATTTGAATATAGGCAGTCTGCTTATTAGTTGATACTTATACTGGAAGTAAGCATGCATCAATTATTGAGAATTAGGCCAATTGAATGCTACAGTGGTTATTGAGGCAGATCATCTCAAAGAAAGAATGTTATTACATTGCGGGGAAGCGACTCCCAGGGAACGTGGGAGATAACCATAAGAGTCTGGGCAGTGGATACACATCGATACTCTACAGGAAAGCCATCGAAGTCATAGAACGAAAAGTAAAGACTAAGCATGGTCAACTATAGTTAAGCATGGTCAACTAAAGTCAACCAAGGTCAACAATAAACAACCATGGTAAACAGTTATATTTACTTTATATATTTATTATTATTTAATTAATATTATTAATTGTTTGGCCATAATATTATTTTTAATTATTATATTAACAAAATAATTCACCAAACCTAACGAGTAGGTCGGCCGTAAACTAGCAAGCCATATTAATAATTAATATGGCGTATATACATCGATCGACGTTTATCAACCACATTTAAATATGTGGCCATGGTTGATATATGCCGATCGGCGTATATAAGCCATATTAATTATTAATATGGCTTGCTAGTTCATAAATACTTTGAATTAAATAGAGGGTTTCTAAGAACTCTTAGAGGCCACGATTTTATATTTACATCGTAGGCGTTTCACCATGGAGGTGCATAACCTCCACGTCGGCTAGATTCCTCGCTCATAGAGCGAATGGAATACTGCCACATGGATGGTGTTGCCAACGGACACCTTACATCTACCTTGCTGCAACCTCCACGCCATGCCACTACACTTCACTTTCCCTCCATCACCACGCTCGCACTCTCCCTCCACTTCGCCACTCCAACCACTGCTCCTGCGCCTACTCCACCCTCCTCTTCTATCCCGCCGCCTCCTCTTCTTTGCGTTGCTACCGCCCCGGCAGCTCCCCGACCTTCCTCCCTCCACACCTGGCCATCACACTCTGAGTAACCCTCACGCCCAACCACACGGCCACCCTTGGCTCCTCTCCCATCTGCGCATGCATTCCACCTCCCGCACTTCATCTCCTCTATCTGTGACACCCCTCTGCATGGCTCTCCTCCTGAGTTCTCCCACCTCTGCACCACCGTCCCTCCTCTATTGCTCACGCTACAGTCCTTCTCCACCACTCTCTTGTATAGCAGCATCCACCTGCTCCACACCTCATACCCCTCACATCGCAATTAACCGAACCCTTCGTGACCTGCGCCACATCCTCCTCGGCTTCCACATCCAAAATTTGCAACAATGCACATGTAGATGTTAACTTTTCAATAAATAAATGATAATCAGTTCACAAATAGTTTGCAACGATGCACATGTTCACTGTTCAGTAGATAAATGATAAATCAGTTCACAAATTTACTGTTCAGTAGATAAATGGTAAATCAGTTCCCGAATAGATCAAAAAATACAAATATGAAAATGTTGAATAATACATCAGTTTACCATCTCATCCCTCGTTCTTTCAACAAGATAAAGATTTATGTAAACAAGAGACTTATGGGGAAAAACCAACTCTTGAGCCTTAAAAGGGAAGTCCCAAAACAAGTTAATTTCAGTTAGAATTTAATAATAGAAACTTTAACTAGTGTCCTTTCTATTGATTTCAAGCCAGAAACCTGGGAGAAATGGCCAGCAAAAATGCTATTTCTAGTATTTCTCAAACAACAGACCCATGTAGAAATGGGAAATGGACATCATAAATAGGTTTTTGGGATATCTATCCCTTCCCTATAAAGGAGGCTTCTGGTAACATAACAAAGCCCTGTCGCTGGCCTTAATTTGGTGCAAAAAACTTATCCAAAACCAAATTATGAATTCATATAAGCCCAACTAGATATAAGTATTTTTGTTATATTGTCAAACAAAAACATATGATACAGTAAGTAGTAATACTACCTCATAATTATTTAATCGAATGCGCACCTCCTGGTTTTTTGGGGGGAAAGCATTACGGGGGCACCTTCACTCCTTAGCTCGTGTAACCATGCTATGTTCTTTGCCTGAGACTTTCCTCAATGATCTGCTGCATCTATGTTAGGGAAATGAGGCTTACCTTATGAAGTAAACTAATGAAATAAGAATTACTATTGATTTATTTTTACTATTACTGAAACGATGAAGAAGACAAAAAAATCATCCAAATACAGTTTCATAGATTTCCAACGTTTAAGAGATTGCAGCATTTACAAATACCTTTCTAAGCTTCCCCTCGCCGTCGCCACTGCACATCAGACGAAGACTCTAAAGAAAAAAATAAATATGCATTGAAGAAACCCTAATGAAACACAAGGAGCGTGATTTTCTTATCCTTTCTCAGGGCTTGCTAAAGCTCCACTCCCAAATTATAGATGTTCGTTGCAATAGGGGCAAGGGCGGTAGTTTTCCAGCTGCAAGTGCTTTAGGCAGTACCTTTGAATTTAACACTATACCAAGCTTCTCTTTAGCCTACTGAAAGATGTTCAAACTTACATTTTATTGACATTTTTATCTTCTTCCCTGGATAGATTTATTGGGCCAAGAGCGTTGATTCCTTGATACATGCTCTAGTGTATAGCCCTTGCTCTGCAACAAAGGGTAGCAAGAGAATAAGCTATCGATATAGGCTATGTCTACACTCTACTAAGACCACATGCAGTTGACATTGACGCATGCATGGACATGGACACCAGGCATTGAGGTTCTAAGATAATCCTAAGGTGAAGTGTAGAGGGACCGAATGAAAATGAAAGTGTAGGGGGCGATGACAAGTTGAATCCCTAAGTGGATATTGAGTGCACAACTGGAAAGCTAACAAATGCATGAACTACCACCTACATCCACTAGATGAGATCGAGGCATTTCAAACTTTGGACATTTTTTCTGTCTATGGCTGCGCAATCTATACTCATGCCAATATTGACATGTCGTGATGTGTTAAATGGACACGGAATCATAGATGCATAATACCATGCATATATTGATTCCCCGATATATATATATATATAGTGAATCATATATGAAGTATTGCATGGTATTGCAAATCTCATCTCGTGGTTTAAATCCACTTAAAATCAATCTTAATTAAGACCGGAAAACACTTATGTGCAATGCAGCTTCCTCTGCAACGTCCCATAATGAACATGTGAATAGGCTGGTGTGTAAAAGCTCCATTTTGTAAAAGTTGCATCCAGTCTACATCTGAGGAACTAGGAACCAGATATCGAGAGCATGGATTACTATTGAATAGAGGTATTATGCATGGATGCCAGATGTAGAGTGCATTGAAATGATTGCAATGCATTACCTAAACAAAAATTATGTTGAAGAAACATTGTTTAATTTGAATTATATTAATAATGGAAGCAAATTTTAGTATTACATAAGTGTTTGATAACATGTGCATTGAATCATGAATCTGATCAACTTGTTTGGGGAGGGAATCCATCTACTGGCATTGTGACAGCCAAGACTGCTTACAGGAGAATTATTCAAGACAAATTTATTTCCCCCCCAGATTGGTGGTATAAGAGATTATGGAATTGGTCAATTCCATTAAAATTAAAATGTTTTTTATGGTTAGCCTTGCAGGAAAAACTGAAGACTTGGGAAAATCTGAGCAAGCGTGGATGGATTGGCCCTAGTTGCTGTATTCTTTGCTTTAATGCAGCTGAAACAAAACAACACTTATTTGTCTCTTGTAATTTCACATAAAAAATCTGGGAATTTGTATCCAAAAACCTGAATATTACTCATCAATGGGATGTGGGTGAGTTCAATCTTTGTCTTCTGAATTGGTTCAGGAATTGCAAACATTTCTTTAATATTGCCATCTGCATTACTTGGGCAATTTGGTACACACGAAATTGTGCTATATTTCAGAATGTGCCTCCAGATATTATGAAATGCAGCCTGACAACACAGAAGATGTTTTCATCATATGAGGATGATGACCATAGATAGAAAATTGTCAAAGTTAGTCAATTTTCTCTTAAAGTTGAATAGCCTGTTCTCTTCTTTGATGGAGCTGCTCAAAATGGGTTATGTGCAGTAGGGGGTATTCTATATCTGAATGATTCTCATTATTTCACAGTCAGGCTCAATTGTGTTGTTGGTAGTAATATGAAAGCTGAGCTTATGGCTCTCTGGTGTGTATTGAAAGTGGCAAATATCTTTGGCTTGGTCAATATCAAAGTTTATGATGACTCCAGGGTTACAACCAAGTGGGAAGCTGGCAAATTCAAGTTGAATGTGATGAATCTAAGACATTGGGTTATCGGGCACATAATGAAATATCAAAGCAGCAAAATATTATGTTTGAGCATATAGAGAGAGAGCACAATTCGCTTGCGGATAAGTTATCAAAGCAGGCTCTGTCAGACCTGGAAGGTATTCTAGCATGGGAGGAATGGTGTGAAAGCTGCATGCTGGATAGTGGTTCCATTTACTTTTTTGATTAAGGTCTCGAGGGATCATGCTTCAGTTGGCTATTGACATCTGATTGTCTGTTATTTTGTAATATGGTTAGTTTTGGAGGTCTGAATTTTTTTTAGGTATTTTTTGGTTATCGGATGGGTCATTGTTGACTATAATGTATATCTGATCAAACTTGAAATTTTTGTGATTGATTCGGTCGCAGAATGACCAACTTCTTTGTACTACTTGATTCACTTGAATATCAATAGTAGGCTTTTTTCACTGGAAAAAAAATGTGCATTGTTTTCATTAATTTAGTAGTGGATGCTACGCCTTCATCCACATCAAGAAAATTTTAGTATAACACGACATCATTGTTTTTTCAAACCTTCGAGGTAGAATCCCTTTCAACCTTCGAGGTAGCATCTCTTTTGAGAAATTTTAATTTTTAGTCCATTTTATATAAGATACAAATACTCTATCGTATAAATTTTACATAATATGATATTATGATTGTGATTATAATATAAATTCAATGCAATTTTTTAGAATCTTTTACATTAACCTCATGCAGCTTTGTTGGTGATCTTATTATGGTCATTTAACCTTAAAAATCAGGATACATACAATAGCAACCATTAATATGAGCTGGCAGCGGAGCTCAGGCTTTGGCAACTCATCTTTTATATGATCTCAAGAAATATTAAAGAAAACCAGCGTACAATCATATGTTGAACCATGGCTTCAATTAGGAAAATGTTTTAACAACTCTTCCCAATAAATATTAATATAAAAAACTATTTTTCTCTTCTTTGAAGTGGAAAAAGACTTTTTGGACGAACTGTAAAACCTATTCCATATTTGGCAGTAAAAAGTATTTTAAAAGGAATGTGAACATTTTTATTATGGTTATGAAGAGATTTCCCTGCTAAACTATAAAAAGCTTATTAAATTATTGTTACAATCTCTTCTATCTTATAAAGGAAAAAATCCTTTTAAAAATAATAATAAAATAAAAAGATGAGAGCAAATAAAATAAAATACAATACAATACACTACACAAAGAATTGAAAAAAATTAAATATCTTTAACATAAAAAAAACACTCTTTCCGGGCATATATTAACGGGGAGAAGCAAACTCTAAAGAATTTTTCCAAAGAAGAGTACAATCGTCTTGGGTCTTGCAGCCTATGCTGTATTTCACTGGCTACAACTTCTTTACTCTCTTCCATGTAATAGTTGCTTCTATTCCTCAAGTAAGCTCCTTGTTGCTCAATAATCAGTTTATTGACCAACTGCGTAATTGTTGGAATGCATTACATTCTGTAATGCATTTGAGTCACACATGGTCACTACTTGGTTATTTGATTTAGTATGTTTCAAAAATCCATATATGTTAAAATTTTCAAAACAATTTCCTACATTACATAAAATATATTATAAAGTATTTTTTTTTAATTCTACATTTCATAAAATAGATTATAAAGTATTTTTTATAATCTATAATCTATAAATTGAGATGAGAAATTGCAAATCTAAGTGGGTATTTACTTTTAGAAAAAGCATTTTTTAACAATATAATTTTGAAAAAAAACTATTGACCACGTTCCAGTATCCTTCTATTTCCAGTTATGTTATATGACTATTTTCAAATTGTTTTCAGAATTTACTAATTGTGTTTCAAGGAAATCCTATTTCCAATTCAAATTTATTTGCAAATCTAAGATTTTAATTAAAATGGTTGAAAGTCACGATCAAGATCTCCCTACCCAGTGATTCAAGTTGGCTAAGTTGGGTAGCCCTAGTAATTATTGCGAATGTGCTAGCTACTCTATGTGGACATGCTTTTGGGGCAAAGAAACACCGCATGCTTGGAATATATCTACAACGCTCTTGGATTGTACTATTTGGACTTGTAGGGCTTCTTCTTCCCAGTTTTATCTTTACCATCCCAATTCTTAGGTACTTAGGATAGCCTGAAGATATAGCTGAATTATCAGGGAGAGCAACACTATGGTGCATTCCTTATTATCTTTCGTTTCCTTTCAATTGTACAATGGGGGGATATTTAAGTTCGCAATCAAAGAATATGATAGTCGCGGGGTGAAGTTGGAACAGTAATCATTGTTCTATTAAATTGGATGTTGGTCATGAATGGAATATGGGCCTCTGGGGTGCACTTGTTTCATTAAACATTGGCAGTTGGGTGCCTCCCATTTTGAGACTCTTCTATGTTATCTCCGGCGGGTGTCCATCCACATGGACAGTTTTTTTCCACGGAAGCTTTTTGCGAACTTTGGCCATTTCTAAAGCTGTCTGTAGCATCTGGTGCTATGTTATGGTTAGTTTAACAAATTCTAGAGAAATTAAATGCAAAAAAGCTCCTGTAGAAGAGTACAATTTGCAATACTTGTGGGGATTATAAATAGTTGAGAAGTTATAATATTTTGCCTTGTGTCGAGAGCTTGGACTTTTTGTATTACAGGGTTTTGGTTCTGATGACAGGACGAGTAAAAGACACTGAGATTATACTTAATTCACTCTTTATTTGGTAAGAAAATGGGCTTTTGCTTTGCTAGCTTAGTGATAGACATGACAAAGTAGGACAAAGTAAAAGGAACAAAAATTGCACTGGTTTCACTTTCTATTTGGTAAGAAATTGCGTTTCAAATTTTTTTCTAATTACTAAGTTGTAAATTTTATCAAAATTTAGTTGTCAATGAGTGGAGAAGTTGGATGATTCAGTTATTGAAAAAAAACCTTTATTTCCTTATAACAATCTCTAAACTATTCAAAAGTGATTTTGAGACTTACTCTAAACCTAACCAAGACAAACAATATTCTCTCTTTTTTGTAATCAAGTTTTCTTATCCATTAAAGTTTAACTTATATAAAAAAACTAAAATTACAATTTTAATTAAATTATGCTGTATTCAATATCATATTTATATTACTATAATTCATTTTAATTAAATATATTACCTTATATTCATGTAAACCCTATAATATATATATATATATATATATATATATATAAAATTTCTTTTACATTATGTTATTTTTATATACATTTTGATTTTTTTTTAAATGCCACATTTTTGTTATGAGTTATTATATATTTAGTATCGAGTTTCAACTTATATGTTATTCAATTATTTGAACTATGAAATAGAACTAAAGCGGTATAAATATACATCCCTTCTTTCCATACAATAAAATACCAATAAACAGATAATAAAATTCCCTTTGTAAAATTCTTGCTATTTAAAAGATCTAAAATCAAAATGAATCTATGCCAGATTTCACATCTGTTCGATAGTTGGCAGCTAATAACATAAATGGGATTTTAAACGCTTATGGAAAGTAGCGCTGAGACAGCCAGACGACGTCAGGATCACCTGCAAATACAATAATCATAGTATTTGGTTTTTAAATATTTAATAATCTAATATACATGTGAAACAACAATGGCCTTTCTTAAGCTCACTTGTCAACTCTTCTTCTTCTTTGGTTTGAATGCCTTTTTATATTTCAGGCAAAATAAGTTCACTGTTTTTGCATGCAATTGATTGCCATAGTTTTTCTTTTTAATTTTATAGTGTCTTTTTCATTGCCCAATTTCAATACATCTCACATTATAAAACCAACTATAAATCACAACTTGAGATAAGTTCTCAAAGTAGCATCATGCAACAGTGGTAAGCAACATGTCAATTTGCAATAAGTTCTCAAAACAAGTTGTCAAAGTAGCATCATGTAATATGGTAAGTCACATGCCAATTTTCAACGTGGACAATCACATGCAATGCCACTACCGAATTACAATTTATTTAATTTGTACCAAAGCCAAACTATATCTCTTCAATAATTTTCACAGCTTCCAAACTTTTAAGTAAAACATTCATCAAAGTGCACATTAAACAAAATATTTGCAGAGGTTAAATGTTGTCTCTTCACTGGTTCATTTCGGAGGAGGATGTGACCGTAAATCACAATGATTTAATGTTTGTTTTGTAGGCTGTTGTTTTATGGATCACCTCGTTGTAGGAAGACTCTACTTGCAAAAGCAATTGCTAATGAGTGTCAAGCTGATTTCATCAGTGTAAAAGGCCTAAAATTTTTGACAATGTGGTTTGGAAAAACTTAGGTTTATGTATAAAAGATTTTTGACTTGGCGTGATACTTGAGCATAGATTTACCCCTATCTTTGTTTCTTCTACCTTTCTTCTTTTCCTACCAACATTCACTTTATCCCTCCAAGAACAAATGCTAGTATAACTCATATAAAACCCTGTACATGTCGTCTTATGACATAGTTTTTATAAACATACATATTCATGTGTGCTTAAGCGAGCTTGAGGATCAAGCTATGAATGAGCTACGACCTCAATATAGATCGTAGCCTGGGTTTGATAAACCAATAATCCAACACTAAATATAAAATATGCTAATTGTTCTTTTAAACCAAGACATTAAAGTCTGTTGGGCAAGTCGTAATGCAAAAGAATGACTGTATATCAATATTTATGCAAAGAGCACGAGACCACAGAGGGAGTTTAACCATTAAATAACAAGAAGACTAAACGTTAATACATAAAAACTATGTTTAAGCAATTTGTTTTCTCTGTAAAGATTCAAAAACAATTTACATAATAAAATATGAAAGGTCGTAACAAATCCCAAAGGATAGGGCCAACACATATGAACAACCAGATAGATGGCAGTATTAATTGCCAACGAGAGTTAGAGCTCCACGATGGCCTACATTATTGTTTGTACCATAAACAAGTCATGTGGCGTGGAATTTCAATATCCAAGTTTAAGCATGGTTATGTCTAATAGGGACGTCTTCATATTCATAACTCCACGATACCTGCAAAACACATTCGTTATGCATTAGCAAGGCACTAAGTAAGCCACCCTACGTGGCCACCATATTCAAAGGAGAAAACAAAACGAATGACATGCCAAGCATATAACATTAAACATTTAATACAAGCATGATGTGGCAGGTCTGACCCACCAACGTGGGATAAGATAGAAAACAAGAGCAATATAAATATAAGTTGTGCATGCCAAACGATGATCAAGCATACCTCCACGAGGTCTCCCATGTGAACATAATCGTGGAGTTAAAGGTTATAAGATGTATATGATTATGCATGAAAACATTGGTCTTACAAACTTATACGAGCTTGCTTAGGTAATGAGCATATAATGGTAAGTTATAAACCCAATTATAATGGTAAAAAGGACCATGATATATGGTTAATTCAATAATGTTATATTATCATATATATTGGGTATTAGTTAATGCTAGCTAATGCCCGGACCTTTATTATTAAAGGTTTATGACTAATAATTAAAGACATGATAAGAGATGTAGAAAATTTATATCTCTAGGATTTAAATGTTTAAAATCCTGAAAAATATATTTTTATCAAGGAAGCTAAATCAAACAGTTTACAAATGATTATATATACACAGAGTTAGATATTAGGATCTATTAGCACTTCAAGTGCAGAAACAATGTAGAACTACAAGCTAGTTCGTCAATTATCAACGAAGTGTACAAATCCACATGCGCAACCATACACGCAAATGGTTTGATGATTACAAACAAAATGAATAAAAGACTGTGGACATATATATTGTATAATTTTTTTCTATGCGTAATTTTGGGTAAATTGTTCGAGATGTTACAATCTTGCCTCACATATAACCCCCACTTGGCATTTCCACTTGTTCACCCATTCCATGTGGCTCCTCCACATTATACCTCTTGTCCACGTTGGATTTATGGGGTCCACATTAAATTTTCATAAATATGCAATTTTGTTTCATAACATGTAGTTATCATGAAATTTACACTTAGCCCCTTCTCTCAATTGTAATCTTTTTGTTGATAAATAAAAATTGGTATTTTGATAGTGTTTTGAATTTTGCCTAAATTTTCTCAAACCCATTTTATTTTACAATTTTTTACCAAATTATAAATTTTCACTTAATTCCCTGAGATGAATTTCAACATTCCTATCCATAAGCAACTAGATCTACTCATGGGCTACATCAAAACGCCATTTGAGGAATAAAACCATGGATTTCTCATAGGCATTAATCAAACACTTCATATGTAAGCTCAGGTTTTTTCCTATAAACATTGATTCTAACAATACAACCCAATCGTTGTAACCAAGATCTCTCATACCACTTTGTAGCATTCCCATCCATCGTTTTGACTATAGGAGGGGGTAATTATGAATTTCATATCTCAAAATTTAGCCCCATGGAGGCCATTATTCGAATTCAAAACTAATTTAAGCCTCCCATGGGCAACATAAACTAAGAAAGGCATGCACAAGGGCATGGGTATAAAACACAATGAAATTAAAACTATATTCACACACAGGTAAAGCCGTGAATATTGCAGAATTTTTCATGAGAGAATTTTTCAGATTGCCTCGGATGGATACTACAATCATATCAAATAGAGATCCAAAGTTTACTTCCAAATTTTGGAATGGGTTGTTTGAAGGGTTGGGTAGAAAGTTAAATTTTTGTACTGCTTATCATCCATAAATAGATGGACAAATTGAGAGGACTAATCGGATACATGAGGACATGCTTCATATGTTTGTTATGATACAAATAGCTAAGTGGGAGGAATACTTACATATTGTGGAGTTTTCTTATAACAATGGATATCATGCATCATTGAAAATGAGTCCATTTTTAGTTATTTCTAGTAGAAGATGTAATATTCTAGTTAGATGGGATAATCCGATAAACAAAGTTTGCTTGGGCTTGATATGCTCAAGGAGATGGAACAAGAAGTGGTTAAACCAAGCAAAATTAAGCATCTCAAGATATATATAAGAGTTATAGGGACATGAAAAATTCCGTAGAGAATTTAAATTTGGGTAACAAGTCTATCTCACAGTTAAACCCAAAATTAGTTCCCTAAAACTTGGAAACTATTCCAAGCTTGCACCTAGATATTGTGGGTCATTTGGAATCCTAGATAGGATAGGGCTAGTAGCATATAAGCTTGCATTTCTTGATAATATTACAAAACATAATGTATTTCATGCTTCATTTCTTTAGAAGTATGTTCATGATCCTAAACATGTAATCGATTGGGTTGTCATCTGGGTGGAACCAAAGGGAAATTTATAGCCAAATAGAACAATAACACAACTCTAAAACCAAGCCATTGCATAGGTAAAGGTTCAACATAAGCATTTCTGTCCAGATGAGGCCACATGGGAAATGGAGGATGCCATGAAAGAGGCATCCACTTTTGTTCCAACCATGAAACACTACCGAGGAAGAAAAGAACATCGAGGATGTTGTTGAGTCCAAGGAGGAGGGGAATGTGATACCCCAATTTTGACCCTATGGAAACTCTTATTTTTGAATTTTTGTATATGTTGTAAATAAGTTTCATTACTATGTTGGTTTTAGATTTCATGTTTTAGGGATAGCTTTAGGGCTCAATCAAATTAAATTATGAACATACATAGCTCTCAATTTTCATCCTTACTTGTAATTTAGTGGAATCCTTGGTCTTAGTTACCATTTTGTATTTGGTGCCACCCCAGATTGTCTTCATAGCAATTTTGGAGTCAAAATTTTGTACATTGATTGTTCCAAATTTATCCAATCTTGAATAGGAGGGAATATAAGATATGGTACATATTTGGTCCACTTTGTTGGGGCAGAAGTTTGGATTTTGTAACTGTTTTTTGGAGTACATTGAGAATCATATATTACTCCGCAATTTTATTTCTAGTCTCATGGTGTGCTTGTCTTTGTTATATAAAATTGGTAAATGTTGATTTATTGTTGGTTGATTCATGACACTCATTTTGAAATTTGCATATTTTTAATGTGATGTGAAATTGAAGAGTTAAATACTCTCTTTTTTCTATTTAGGCCCATAAGAGACTCAAGTCCAAGGATGCATAACTTAGAACTAAAAAAGTGTTATTTTCATTTATAGAATTCAAGACTAGACTTGAAAAGCATTTGAAATCACCAATGCAAAAATGAATATTAGTTGAGAATATGGATGAGGTCATTCATTATTTATTACAATATACAATATAGGTATATGACTAGGAATCCCAAAGGGGTAGTCATGAAATGACAAGGGTTGACAACAAGAAATAGAGGAGAGCAACAATATGCTATTATTGGCCTATCAATTACAAGTGAAGACTAGGATTGAAGAGGAAATCCTATATAAGGTGCATAGGCACATAAATAATAGTAAGCAAACACTTAACCAACACAAGGCACAAGTTATGGGAGGCACCCCAACTAGGTGTGCCAAAATTTTATACTTAGAATATTTACAGAAATACAACAGTTACATGGAATAAGGGGTTCCCATAGGCCAAACCCTCATGTGGAGGCACCCAACTGGATGCCACCAGAAACCCAAATTTTTTCGACACTTCTAGCAAACTCACCGATCTCCTCAACCAAGCTTATTCCTGCATTTTAGTGAAATTCCCACCTTGATCCTGTAGTGTGTTGTGCCCCTACCAAGCTCTTCCTGACACATGCTTCTCCTGCAACCAAGATTCTTCTAATTGTTGTTTCCTAGAGAGGATCCCAATCTAAGCTACCTCTCTATCAACCGATCCTTTAATTGTGAATAAAATATTAATCCAACACAACTCCTAGAGTCTTGGCATCAAACAACCTTGAATGAATTGAACTACTGAATGCACGATCATTCTGGGAAATTTAATCTAGATTAGAGTCAGTGATGCTTGATCCTATATTGTCTTCTTGACCAGAGTTTCTACCATTATCCATTACCTCTTTTGTGTAGTAACTTTTGGGAAAGTAAATTTTAGGGACTTGCTTCACTTGCTCTTCATTCAGAGAATCTCGCATACAACGCTATAAGAGGAGGGAAAAATCAGAATTATAAATGGGAAATGCTAATCATAAAATCTATCATACAGTGTTGTAAACAAGAATGGCCAAATGAATCTAATCCCATTGAGAAAGAAAAGAAACTAGAAGAATAACATCAATTGAAAAACATTTCTAAATGCAATTCCAACAACTCAAAAATTGGTGGTGTGATTTCATTACCACTGTAAAGTCCTAGTGAATGATGAGAAGTGGTACAAATTCCTCAGGTCTTGACCATAAATACTCATCACTTTTGCACCAACCACACCCTACTTTGCAGTGAGAAATATCACGAGCAGATTCACCATTATTCTTAAAAATGAGATAAGCATGAACATTTGTAAAACCAACACTCCTAGATAGATTTACTATACTCCCTGTGGCTTTAAGGCCTTGTTATTTATGGAAAGTTCCACAGTTGCAGTAAGTTTGTCCAAGGTTACAGACAATGTTGAGAACAAGATTAATGTTGAGCCATGCCAGATGCAGCAGATGTCTGAAGAAAAATTAAGAAGTATGCTTGATTTTAGAGGTGGTATCCAAGTTTGCAAATCAAATGAAATAAAAGTTAATATTTATTACCAAGAACCAAAGTCTGTAATGAGCCGAGAACAATTTCAGCTGGAAGGTCTATTTAGTAACACCACTTTTCCAGTACAAAGGAGTTGCATTCAAGAAGAGTTAAGAAACGAATCTAACTCCAATAAAGAAATGAGCCATATGGATAAACATGCTCTAGGTAGTATTTGTGTAAATGATGTTGGAATCAATCAAGTTTGCAATGATCAAGATATATTGCGAATAGAAGGAAGTAGGAGAGAAAATTTTAAAGATTTTAAAGTACAATTTCATTTCAAAAGTATGGACAAACATATAGTTTGCAATCTATCCAAAACATTTGGCTATTGAAAATGTTGCTTAATAATAATCCACAAAACCTTCTTTTCTGTGATGTATAGAAAAAACAGTCCTTTACCAAATTGTAAAATGCAAAAAGAAATAGTACACAAAATGGAAAAAAGAATCAACTGCAATTATTTGTTATCAACTAGCAATATAGGTAGACATTACAAACCTTCTCCTCCTCTCATTTGCATTCTTTCTCCTTCAACTTTTCTTGAAGGTGTGTAATGTACTCATCAAATATATCTCATTAGAAGACCTTATCATTAATAAAACTGAATTTATATACACAATAAATTACCAAACAATGGATATAGCAGGAAATACATAACTACAGGCTAGCCATGAAACAAAATAAATCATGTGCATTGGATTTGTACTGGTATTCAGGAGCATCTTCAAGCAAATACTTGCAATCTTCCCATCTTGAGAAAGCAGTTATTTCCTGAAATGAGCCATCACAATCAACTATCAAGAATTAACAAAATATATAGCTAATAGTAAGATGCCAAAGAAAAATAAAATGTGTGGAACTTGAAAGTATAAAAAATTATGATCTTGGGAGAAGCAACTCTTCTTGTGAAAAATATTTTAGAAACACGGATGATCAAAGCCATATTATCTGTAGCTATTGTTAAAAAAAATCTGACCTAGTAGAAGTCTAAATAACAATTATTTCTCTTCGGTCGAGTATATACATGTGTTACCAATCTATGAGTCCGTAGATCTATGAATTCTAGAACCTCTCCATCCTAACAAGCCATCCTAATAGTGTTTTAGTGTACATCAAGAAACTACGAATCCAAGTCGTAATGACTTCTAGTATATCCCTCAGGTCGAGACCATTATGAACCGGCGATTAGCCACAATTTGCATTATAACCTGAACAATTAGCATTCTAGAATTTACTATATGGATGTCATAAATTAGTAATTTATAACCTTTATGGACCTATTGTAATTTCTACTAAAATATTATTAATATGGTATAAATACAGATGATTCCATAAACCAATTGATTGACAGTAATGAAGGATCCAATGTGACTTCCAAGTTGTGGCCTAGATATGTTAAGTGTCCTATGTGTTAACCTAGGTGATTTCAAAAATCACAACCACCCTAGATAGAGGATTTTGAAAGGAAGACCTAGGTGACCCTACTATCAACATCAAGTATGTGATACCTATGTTAGTTTCTAACGACTGCAAATCGATCATGCACCATCATCAATCGAAGCATCCATAGATAAAGATAATTTAAGGTTCATTTAATTTTTAATGAGTACAAAATTAAGTGGTTGTGCACTCTCAAGATACCAATGTTTTCAATATACTTGGTAGCTCCTTAACCTTTTTTTTTTTGGATTCCCTGAGTTGTCGCTCCTCGATTTCGTTTCCAACCATAGTATGCCAGGGTGTAGAGTGAGAGTTGGCACAACAGCCACCACAACCACCATGAGTTGGATGTGCAGTCTATATGACCAATTGCCAAAGACGGTTATGCATGCATAAGAAATATCGCCTAGTCTACAACTGGTTGACTAAATAGTGGATTGGATATTTTAATTACCATCAATGTATATGCATAGGGATAGTGTGTTAAGAATTATATGTCTGATTGCATAGAGTTACAGTAGATATGAATTATTTGTGGAGGGATCTATATAATCCTTTTCTCAGATTGAGATATTATGTTGCAGAAGCACTCCCTAGATAAGTTATGGACCCACGATGTCAATTAGCTTTGCTTCCTATTCAAACTCACATAGCCTTGACCAATATGATTTACCAATTAGCTTTGGTTTTGCATTGGAACTAAGAGCATACCGCAGGTGTTCCTTGAATACAAGGACTATGCTACCTTCAGATCGACCTAGGTAATCTACGTAGGAAATGGGTTATGTTCATATCAGATATCCAGGAAAAGCGATGATGCTCTCTCAAAACTATTTCAACATACTGGATCTAGAAACCTAGTTGTAATTCAGATTAGTAGCTTTTCCAACGCTTTATGATTGTGTGAGGAAGTTAAACTCTTCTTCTGGTCATAGTTTGTAGAATAAAGAACCATGTTAGTATTTTAAATTTGCATAACACGTGGAATCAAATGAAGTAATTCCCCTTTTAAAATCGAAGTTTAAGAAAATTTTAAAGCTAATCAACACGCCCGCACGGGTGTGGCTCATTGGCGATTCACTTGATATGAAGTCACATGTTGTAAATTGGAGGTCACGAGTTCAAATCACACCCGACTTTACCCGTGTCCCATGCTTGCGAGGTGTGTGGGGCACCTAGGGGTATAGTGGTAGCAGGATTGGATCCCTGGACCCCGTGTCACGCGAGTACCAGCCCAGTCTCCAGTTGCCGATTCCCCTAGCACAAAAAAAAGCTAATCAACACAAATATCTTTCATGTGTAATTCTGAGCGTGAAGCCCATCTCTGAGAAACCAAGTTGAACCTGAGTTAAAAACGAATTGGTATCATATACAAATTCCTTTGCTTTCGGACATATAGGCCGAGCCATCTTATAGTCCATAAAAACAATAACATACATGTAAGTTTAATTTAATGACATAGAGGTGTTGATCACTGATTGAAGTTGAAGGTGGTTGAAATTAAGGTTTGGGTTCTAATTGATTGACATTAACAACTTGAACTTATGAGTTTTCTCCTATTGAATTCATGGTGTATTTTCTAGGGAGACAGAGGGACTTAATTGTTGCAGCAGTGCTTTATTTGTCAGGATCTTTGATCATAGCATTGGCACCTGGAATTTATGTTTCGATAGTTGGTCAGTTGTTATTTGGATTTGGTATAGGTTTGGCTATGCATGCAACTACTTTATACATTTCTGAGAGTTCTCCATCCCAAATTCTTGGAAAACTTGTATCCTTGAAGGAACTTTTCATAATTATGGGAATCTTGCTTGGTTACCTAATGAGTAATCTTGAAATTGATGTGATTGGTGGCTAGCGATAAATGTATGGTTGGAGCATGCTGATTGATGTAATCTTAGGTTTTGACATGTGGTGGTTGCCACCCTACCCATGTTAGATTTTTCTCAAGGATGTGCAGGGTAAAGGTAGTCTGGAAGAACTAAAGAAGAGAGTGACTTTTGCATTAAGTAGATTAAGAGGCTGTCTTATGGGTGACACTACCAATGATGTAAAAATAAAATAAACTTTGAGATCCTTACAATAGTCACTTGAAGATCAAGATATGGCTTTGATTATCTGGATTAGATTTACAAATCTTAGAAACATGGATTAAGATTAAAATTAAGTACTATCAATCTGGATTTGATTATCATGTTGAGGAACACAAATTCTAGAATCTCCCAAATGTTGGTCAAATTCTTCTTTTAAAATAGAGATATGTGAGATGGTAACAAGGTGGACTACATTATCTTAACTCTTGAAGTCAACACCTCTCAAATACTGGTCATACCACCATTCAAAATATGCAAAGATATATGTGCCAGCAAGTAACTAGGTGGTGGAATGCTCTGGCTATATTAACGCTTGATTTCATAACCATCTCAACATTGATCAAGCTACCCTTAAAAGATGGTTGTAATAAGACTTGAATACATAACCTTCCAAATAATTTTCAATCTAAACCACCCTCTACAAATATATATCTCTACAAAATATATATGTGTAAATACAAAACCTCCCAAATATTTGTCTAACTAAACCACCATCTACAAATATATATCTCTAGAGATGTGTGATGATAACTAGGTGGTGGGGTGCCTTGCTATCTTAAACCTTAAACTTGTAACCTTCCAAATATTGGTACAACCATCTTTTATAAGAATATTGGTAGAGCCATCTTTTACAATGATATTGGCTCAACCATCTTTTACAAGAATGCATAGGTATGGGAGTTGATAACTAGGTGGTGGAGTGACTTGGTATGAATTCCAAAAAATATTCTAGTACATGGACTTCCTGAAGCAGATGCCTGGGAATCTTCAAAAGAAGCACTTCTAACTATTTTGCACATGCCACATGCAGAAACATGTTCTAGATTATCATAGGTGCAACTTAGGCAATGCCAAATCTTGGTTTTCCCATTTAATCGATTCTCTTTAGGCATGGATAAAAATATAATGCCCCTAAACAGTCAACCTTGTGATAAAAATGATAAATAATGGAAACCTAATAAGACATACATCAATTTAGTATGCTCATGTCCTAATATCACTACATCCTAGATTGACTTGAATATTTTACAAAAAGGTAAATGCTTTCTAGAGTTAGAGAGAAAAATGTTCTAACCACTATATCCTAACAATATCCAAGTATGAGGTGGGGGGAAGAAGGGTGCTCCTCATTGATCCTAGATAAGATAATTTTATTAATGTCCAATTAATGACCACAAAGTTGGTCAATGGGACTACTGAGTACAATGATGTTTTTACGAAGCCAGAGTATGCCTGGGGATTAAGAGTTGCCACAAATATTGAAGCAAAGGAACAAGTTGTCTACCATGGCTTGCAAAGAGTAAATACACATGGTATTGAATAGATCACAGTTGTTGGGACTCATCAATCATAGTGTGTTCCATCCCCCATCTTTCAATTCCCAATTCTTTCAAGTTAAAAATGATATAATACATCCAACTTTGGATTTGTCTATGCAATTTGACTCCATTTCGTTTAATCAAGTCCTACGATATCTACATAGAAACGCAGACTATCTAGCTGGTCTTACAGTACAACTCGATGAAGGAAAGATTATTCTAGAAGGGATAAAAATTATCTACCCACTGTATTCTAACAATATTCACGTATGAATTCCAAAAAATCTTCTAGTACATGGACTTCCTGAAATAGATGCCTGGGAATCTACAAAAGAAGCACTTCTAATTGTTTT
This sequence comes from Larix kaempferi, assembly GCA_027924585.1. NCBI lineage: Eukaryota > Viridiplantae > Streptophyta > Pinopsida > Pinales > Pinaceae > Larix > Larix kaempferi. The sequence continues at coordinate 18,915,449 of BSBM01000073.1, forward strand.
GCACATGGCACATGCATAAACATGTTCTATATTATCATAGGTGCAACTCAGGCAACGCCAAATTTTGGTTTTCCCATCTAATCGATTTTCTTTAGGCATGTCTGAAAATATAATGCCCCTAAACAGTCAACCTTGTGATCAAAATGATAAATAATGGAAACCTAATCAGACATCCATCAATTAAGTATGCTCATATCTTAATAGCACTGCATCCTAGAATGAATTGAATATTTTACAAAAATTTAAATTCTTTGTAGAGTTAGAGAGAAAAATGATCTAACCATTATATCCTAACAATCTCCAAGTATGAGATGGGGGGGAAGAGGGTGGTCCTCATTGATCCTAGATAAGATAATTTTATTAATGTCCAAATAATGACCACAAAGTTTTTCAATGGGACTACTAAGTATAATGATGTCGTTACGAAGCCAAAGTATGCCTTTGGATTAAGATTTACCACATATATTGAATAAAAGGCACAAGCTGTCTATTGAGGCTTGCAAAGAGTAAAGGAACATGGAATTGAATAGATCATAGCTGTTGGGACTCATCAATAATAGTGTGGTTCATCCCCCATATTTCAAATCCCAATTCTGTGAGGTTAAAAATGATCTAATACATCCAAATTTGGATTTGGTTATGCAATTTGAATCCATTTTGTTTAATCGGGTCCTTCGATCTCTAGATAGAAACACAGACTATCTAGTTGATCTTGCAGTACAACTTGATGAAGGAAATATAGTCTAGAAGGGATAAACACCATCTACCCATTGTATTCTAACAATATCCATGTATGAATTCCAGAAAATATTCTAGTACATCGACTTCCTGAAGCAAATGCCTGGGAATATTCAAAAGAAGCACTTCTAATTGTTTTGCAAATGCCAAATGCATAAACATGTTCTAGATTATCATAGGTGCAACTTAGGAAACACCAAATATTGGTTTTCCCATCTAATCGCTTTAGGCATGTTTGAAAATATAATGCCCCTAAATAGTCAACCTTGTGAGCAAAATGATAAATAATGGAAACCTAATCAGACATCCATCAATTCAGTATGCTCATATCCTAATAGCACTACATCCTAGAATGACTTGAATATTTTACAAAAAGGCAAACGCTTTCTAGAGTTAGAGAGAAAAATGATCTAACCACTATATCCTATTATGATAGGTGCAACTCAGGAAACAACAAATCTTGGTTTTCCCATCTAATCGGTTCGCTTTAGGCATGCCTGAAAATATAATGCCCCTAAACAGTCAACCTTGTGAGAAAAATGATAAATAATGGAAACCTAATAAGACATCCATCAATTCAGTATCCTCATATCCTAATAGAATTGCATCCTAGAATGACTTGAATATTTTACAAAAAGGTAAATGCTTTCTAGAGTTAGAGAGAAAAATGATCTAACCACTATATCCTAACAATATCCAATTATGAGGTGGGGGGGAGGAGGGTGCTCCTCATTGATCCTAGATAAGATAATTTTATTAATGTCCAACTAATGACCACAAAGTTGGTCAATGGGACTACTGAGTACAATGATGTCGTTACGAAGCTAGAGTATGCCTGTGGATTAAGAGTTGCCACAAATATTGAAACAAAGGCACAAGATGTCTACCGAGGCTTGCAAAGAGTAAAGGCGCATGGAATTGAACAGATCACAGTTGTTGGGACTCATCAATCATAGTGTGGTTCATCCCCCATCTTTCAACTCCCAATTATTCCAGGTTAAAAATGATATAATACATCCAATTTTGGATTTGGCTATGCAATTTGACTCCATTTAATTTAATTAGGTCCTACGATCTCTACATAGAAACACAAACTATCTAGCTGATCTTGTAGTGCAACTTGATGAAGGAAATATTAGTCTAGAAGGGATAAAAATTATCTACCCACTGTATTCTAACAATCTCCATGTATGAATTCCAAAAAATATTCAAGTACATGGAGTTCCTGAAGCATATGCCTGGGAATCTTCAAAAGAAGCACTTCTAATTGTTTTGCACATGCCACATGAAGAAACATGTTCTAGATTATCATATGTGCAACTCGAGAAACACCAAATTTTGGTTTTCCCATCTATTCGGTTCTCTTTAGGAATGTATGAAAATATAATTCCCCTAAACAATCAAGCTTGTGAGCAAAATGATAAATAATGGAAAGCTAATAAGACATCCATCAATTCAGTATGCTCATAGCCTAATAGCGCTACATCCTAGAACGACTTGAATATTTTACAAAAAGGTAAATGCTTTCTAGAGTTAGAGAGAAAAATGATCTAACCACTATATCCTAACAATATCCAAGTATGAGGTGGGGGGAAGGAGGGTGTTCCTCATTGATCCTAGATAATATAATTTTATTAATGTCCAACTAATGACCACAAAGTTGGTCAATGGAACTACTAAGTACAATGATGTCGTTACGAAGCCAGAGTATGCCTGGGGCTTAAGAGTTGCCATAAATATTGAAGCAAAGGCACAAGCTATATATTGAGGCTTACAAAGAGTAAAGGAACATGGAATTGAACATATCACAGTTGTTAGGACTCATCAATCATAGTGTGCTTCATCCCCAATCTTTCAACTCCCAATTCTGCCAAGTTAAAAATGATATAATACATCCAACTTTGGATTTGGCAACGCAATTTGACTCCATTCTTTTTAATCAGGTCTTATAATCTCTACACATAAACATATACTATCTAGTTGATCTTGCAGTACAACTTGATGAAGGAACCATTAGTTTATAAGGGGTGGCTCTGGTTCCTTCCCTATCCAATGAGAATTAAGTATCATAAGGTGGTGATGGACATATGGACATAGTCGGAGGGACAAGAGGATATGCATTAAAGCCACCTATTATTCCTCCATCCATTTGTTTCAAAACAATGGTAGAAGGAATTATTAGGATGTCGAAAGGGTTTTCATTCCTGTGGTATTTTTAGCTCATAGTTTCCTCTAGTTTCGATTGCCTAGTTTTGGTGTTGGTTCAGGGTGAATGGCATGTCTTGGATCAAAGGGGACTCTAGTGACGTTGTTGTCTGTCTTAGTGATCACTACTCATTTTGGTTATAGCAATGGCACAATAAAGGAATGTACATTGTGTAATGTGCAAATTGGTAGATCTACAATGGCATATCAAAAATTATGGTAGGGGACTAGATGAAGCCCAACACAATGTGTCCAATGAGTAATTGAAGTGGAGAGACTGGCATTCAAATTGGGAATGCTTTCTGGGCAGAAGCTCACGAGTGAGCAAGGCATGGTGCAGAGATGATAGCGAAAATGTCAAGTGATGTTATTTCACGATGATAGCTATATTATTTCACTTGTGATGTCAAATATGGAAAAATCGATCAAGGGACACATGCATACCCTAGACCTTACTGCAGCTACTACGATCAATAACTACTATGAATTCGGTTGGAGATTTAGCGTATATCCTTACTGGGCCACTCTTTTGCCAAACACTAGTCAAGAATATTGAACTATTGTAGGATAAACATGTGCATATGGAAACAAAAAGGGGGAAGGAAACAGAGCATTCACTAACCTGAGAAGGAGAAGTAGAAGTAGATTTGAACTCCGCTGCTGCAAAATCCCTCACTCATCTCTTCAAGAGCTTCCAAGTTCTCTCCAGTGCTGTGTTTTTATCCATTGCAAGAAGTCCAACTATATATTGAATTTTCCAAACCCCAAACTCAATTTCCAACCTCCGTTAGTTGATATTAAATGAATTAAACCCTGATTTCACACTCCATTCAACCGAAATGCCTTTGAAACACAAATGAACCCCCTTACCTCTCGCCAAAACCAAAATTTTGGCGCCAATTAGAGATCTTATCACACTGGTAGTGAAGTCATAACTCCATTGGATGTCCATCCCGAGCTCATTGCACTTTGGAAACCAACTCCTCCACTGATCAAGGGTTAACCCTAGTTGCATATTGCTCATTGTACTATTATTTTATTAACCTTGGTCGCATATTGCTCCAAACTCGTAGACGACAAACCAAATGCAGGGTTCCAAAATCAGTTTTCCTTGGATAACTCGGCCTGGAATGTGGGTTTTGCTTTGCTTTGTGTTTGTGTCTTTTTAATATTTTATTTCTAATATTATAAATTGTGTTTTTTATATTTCATTTTATTTTAGTTATAATATTAAAAATTGTTTTTTATTAATATATTTTATTTTACATTGTTATTGTTATATATGGTATGCATACATTAAAGTTTTATTTTTTCATTATATATATATATATTGTTTTTACATATATATGTGATTTTTTTTATTTAAATATTATATTATAAATATATTTTATATTAGCATATATTGTTTGGGTTTTTATATATTAATGTTTTATTTTTCCATATATACATATTCTTAGCTCTCTCGTTTGCAATCCTTTTTGTATTCCTTACATAGGTTAGATAATGCAAGGAGCATGGCCAAAAAGGGGCGTAATTGAAGTTAAATAGAAATAATTTTAGATAGAAAATGGGACATGATAGTAAGACATCATGTGACCCTCAATTTGAAGTGGATCCTCGTTATAATTAGAGAAAATAAATAAAAAGAGCATGTACCGGTTTACCTCATTACAGATGGAAATATAGACCTATATTTCTTACCTCTTGAATTAGCAATTAATTGACCAAGAAGTTGCAGCATATTCATATATTTTGCAACGAATGATCTCCTTGTTCGAAATCCCATTAATTTGAAATCCAGTTGACCGAGTAAATTGACGGTAGGTGACATTGTGGGAGTTGCTAGCTGGCCAGTGTGACCTTGATTGATATACATGGCCATTAAAAAATTATGCCTATGAAGGAGTATGTTAATGATGGGTATAATAATGATGTCGCTAGTCAACGTATCATGCAGATGATCAATTTGGTTTTTAATTCGGCGCTATACATCGTTATATGATCATGTAAATTGTGTCACAACTCGAATTACAATTTCTTACCTGCATTGTGTAACGCCCCATATTTTGACTAGGCATGTTTACGAGATAGACACCTTTCACTTTAATTGCTTATTATCTGTTGGACTCAGTTAGACACAGTGAACTATATTTCAGGCATGATAGACATAATGATATGTTGCTACTATGTTTATGATGCTACTATATTCATGCAGTTATTAAGTTATGATTATCATGAGATTCATTGCTTTATGATGAAAATATGTGTTTTAGCATTTTCATTAATGAAATGTGAAATATATGGTGTTGTACGTGGATGCCATCCTATGATGAAATTTATAGAACTGTCATATTCCATACATACCTGTGATGTGATAAAATTGTGACGTGAAATAAAATGATGTTGATGATATGGATCAACTGGTGATCGAATGGAAATGCTTGTTATAAAATGTGTATTCTGCGGAATAGTAACCTACAGGACATGAGGGCTATGGGATAGCCGGATACTTGATCTGATATATGGATAAGAGCCTATCCATGTAGTGAACCTTAGCAACCGAAACTAATGATACGACGACATGGACCGATAATCTCGATAGCAGCAGAGTATGATTTGATAGGGGTGTAGACCTGGTATGTTGAGAGGGATGGATGTATTGCCCACCCTATGTTCCTATGATACCCGAGATCGTGGGAGGGCCGTGCTGAGACATGCTCCCCATGTATGTTGTGATGACGATGGTCGGATGCCTGCTAGGGGAGGATAGGTCCACTGTTCAGCCGACACTATCGCTCTCAAGTTCTATGTGGTTAGGTCGGTGAGTCCGACATCCACTTTTATGCTAGCAGAGGAAGGATAGGGAGGACGTGGACATAGGTTAGGATGGGAGGATATGATAGTGGCATTATTGATGGTTGGGTATCCGTTGATCTTGAGTTAGTGGTAGTAGGTAGCTTTCCTTGTACCTAATTGATTGAACAAATGTAATCATAAAAATAATGAAATGAAATCTTAAAGGTTAACTGGTAAAGTAACCGATGATGTTTTAGTAATATTATGATGAATGTATACTTGTTCGGTTGCATAAAGTATTATTAGTAGTAGTTAGCTATTATGCATAGGAAATATGACGTATGTTTATAGTACATGTCCGTCTTGTGCATACGCTAGCCACGCATGCACATTATGCACATGCGCGATAATATTGGTTACAACATACTTATCAAGATTAACAATGTTATAAGTTATCACAGATAAGTCAATTAAGTATTTAAGTGAATGACTTAATTAGTAAAAGATTATCAAGTTCTAATGTGTAAAATAAGTTAATTAGTCTGTGCATGTAAAACATTGTAATGAACAATTAAAATAAGTGTCGTTAATTTTACAGTATCCTCAAATAAAGGTGTCTTCAATGTGAAGTATAAAAGTTAAACATTAATACTAGAAGAGTGTGCTATATAATTTTTGATCATGATTAATTAAACCATTAAAGTATATTCCATTATTATACCCAGAAGTACTATGTTGACACTTATCGAGTAAACAAATAAATATTTCCAATTCCTATTCACAATTAATTTAATTACTATTATTATTAATTATTATGTTATTATTGTTATTATTTAATTAATGATAATAATGATAATAATGATAATAATCTTTATATAAAGCATAGTGGATTGAATGATTTATTAAATAGATTATTCATTTAAATTAAGGACAGAATCATTCCAAAATAAATTAAAAAGGATTTGTTTAAATAAATTATTGAATGATCCCACTGCTCGAGAGAAACTTGGGTGATTTAAAAATAAAATGTAATCATCATTTACCTTGAAAAGAGTGTTGCATTAATGATTTGTACTTCCTAAAACCGTGACAGCTAGGGCGGTGGAGTGATAAGGAAGTTTGACTTTATGATGGAGGGAAAAGATTTCTATAAAGAGGAGTTTTGACCTAGTAGTTGGGGGGTTTTTGGAGGAGAGGAACACTTAGTATTTTGAAAGAGGAGGAATGCCGAGGAGGGGGATAACTTGAAGCTTTGAGGAGGTGGGAAACTCAAAGACTGAGGAGGGGGTTAACTCAGGAAAAATATTACCATTGAGCTATGGAAAGGTGCGAGGGAAGTTGCTGTCGGGATTATCGGTCTGTGGGCTCAGGGGCTAGGAAATCCATTGATTTCCTATGGTCAGCAAGATAATAGCTGATCGGCAGGGTGGACACATCATTTTGGGTTGCTAAGGGAACCTACAGAATCCACTTCAGGAATCTTCTTACCTTACTGCAAATCTACGGGTCCAGGTATTTTACTGAGCTAGCTTAAATAAATTGTATCTTCTTTTATTTTCAAATTATGCATGTTAAAAGAAAAGAGTTGAAATGAAAGTTTTAAGTTTATGTTTATTTAAATTGCAGAGACATATAATCATTTAGATAACAAGGACATAGACGGTTGAATTTTTCCAGAAAACATAAAGGAAGGACTTGGTATTTACATAAATCTGGAATAGAGTCCCAGTGCCTAGCAAGGGCACTACATTTGGTATCAGAGCGCAAGGCTCAAACACTCAAACCTTAGGGCCTAACTACACCTCGAATTATAGTGAAATTTACTAGAAAATAACAAACAACAGGAATGTCTGCAACAAAAGGGTAGATAACTTGAAGAGCCCTTTTCCTATTTATTTACAAAGCATAACAGAAACAGAACTTGAACGATAAATATATATATACATATATTGAACAGAAAATTTTGAAATTATGTGTAAATCTAGCATCCTCCACCGAGAAGATTGGAGATAAAGTTTTGGAGAAAAGCTAGGAGGCTGCCTGGAAAGTAAACGAACTCCCATACTCCAAATCTATGGCGGATGGGCATATTCTTCCTGCAATATAATAGAAAACTAGGTTAATAAATGTATACTTATGTGAAAAAAAATATATATATATGTTTTCAAATAATGAAAATGTATATATATAAAATAAAATAAAAACCTCATTTTCTTCCATGAATAGGGTATACTTTTGATGGCACGTGAGGCGGTTTCCGTATCATCCTTTGAGTGGTTTGCCATACTTTTTTTTTATATGCGGATGAGTAACAATTAGACACGTGTGATGGTGGTTTCCTTACCGCAACCACTAACCACCCTTATCTCGCGTGCAAGTTGACAACGTGGGACAGTTAGAGTGCTGTCAATATTCCTGTATGGCTCTTGCAACCCTCCAAACGATACGAACTTTACCACATCGGCACATAAAAACAAGATGTTAATTTAAAGACCAAAAGAAAGAAACTTTAAGGTTCAAGCCTACAACGCTCGAATAAATCTGACTTTAAAATTTTCCCGAGGAGCATTGAGATGATTAAGGTAAACCTGAAACAGAGCAGCAGCCCATAGATGCAAGAACAACTGAACATATAACAAAATAACAGAGTGTAGGTAACACCCAACCATTTTAAATATTCAAATATCGTTTACAAGGTAGGAATATTTCTACGCTCATATTATGATGTTAAGGTCTAAACAATTCTATATATAAAGTAAGTTAATGCCCATATTTTATCAACATCATTTTATAAGTTTTATACTACACCTAACTGGAATGATCGGTATAAATTTCATACTGTGCGATTTACTAATTTCCAGTCGATGAGCATTTAATCAGGCAAACCTGAAGATAAGGAATAAACGAAATCGAGTCTTTTCATAATCAAAAGGGAAAATAGAAGGAAAAGGTTGGTGCTCACTCTTCGGCGAAGATTTTAAACTATAAATTAACAGGAAGTGTTCTAATGGAGATCGTAAAGGATCATCTCATGGAATAAAAAGGGTGAAAGCACGACGCCATGCAATGGATAAGTCTGATAAAAGGGATAAACCAACATTCACACAAACGCAGAGATAAACTCTGTCAAGAATTAAAGGTAGGGATAGTTGAATAAGACAACACGGGGATAACTTGAACACGGTATTAAAATGGCAGCGGTATTATCTACCAGAGTAAATTGTTGACCAAAAACGCAATAGTTAAACCATAAATTCAGTCAAATGGCATATATATAGATTGTGTCACTAATCTGAAGGGTTAAAAGCATTTTCTGAGATGGTTCAGCGCCGGTATTCGTATAAATCCTAAAACGGAGATTTCTTGGTCTGGAATAAATTATAATATACAAATTCAAGGAGATCTACGCCGTCACTCACAAGGTTATATTTAAATCTGAGTACTAATGTGGATCACGCAGAGACCCATATGTAGGCAGAAAATAATACTTAATCGTACACAAAAAAAAAAACTGGCATTATCTTAAATAATAACGACCTAGATAAATGCAGAATGTAATAAAATGCTTACCTGTACTGTACCCCAATGCCATATGACTGCATTGGAGACGAGGCCCGCTAGTATGGCCACGGCATTGGAGACGAGGCCCGTCCACCATTCTGTCCATTTACTTGAACACATAGTAATGCCGTCTTATCCTTGTTTCCAAAACAAAAAGTGGATATCTCTGTTTCGTTAGGAAGGATCTGGAGCTGTGCCAGGGTTTCACCTTTTTCTATCTCTGCACAAGTTTTTTTTTTTTCATTACAGCCTTGGCTCTTCTCCCATGGACGAGAACTTCCCCCTCTTTGTTACTTAAACTGTAACCTTTCGAAGGATTCCTATGAGTCTGTTAAATATCAGCGTTTCTATTGCCGGTGGCTTCACCACCAAACCCTAAACTTTGGAGTCGCAGACAAGCCAGCCTAGCGCAGATGGCTAGCACGGGCTTCCAAGCAAACGTCGCAACCGCCTGCAGGGTTAGCATGTGGGTGCTAAGTCCTGCTCGCATTATTGTCTGCTGCGCTGTGCTTGGTCCTCCTCGTGTTATTTCCTATAAATAATAATATAAATGGGTTGCCGGAAAAGAACCTACCTCACTTTTTATAACATTCCCTAAGGGCGGTTTCGCATGGGCCATCGGTGGTTTCTCATACCACTTTATGAGCATGCGGACGAGCTAGGAGCGTGACACGTACGAGGGTGGTATTCTTACCGCACCCGTCTCCTTCGTTATCTCCCGAGCATGTTGATGGCGCGAGGTCCACCGTGAGCCGTTGATCTCCTTCCTCATTGCCACGTCTATGATCTCCACCATGCCACGTCATTCGTAGGGGGGGGGCCATGCATCACCCATCCTCCATCGTCCAAGTGCGAACGCTCAACACCGAGAGCTGGCAGGTGACCGAGAGCCAAGACCAAGGGCGGCCCACGCACAACACTACAGCCCCAGCCCCATTGTAATAAAAGGTTACGGGGCTCAGCCCACATGCCCAACACCGAGGGCTTACAAAGGAACCTAGAGGCGAGGCAAAAGGGCCCATGCACCCTCTATCATCCAAGCTCCAAGGCTTAGCGCCTCCCATCCCTTTATTACTTATCGGGCCCAGCCCATGCGCTCAGTACTAAGAGCGTTTCTAGTAACAAGCTGCCAAGTTCATGGGAACGACCGCACAGCAATGCACCCAAGTGCAAAATTGGTCCAACAGATTCACCTTCCTTTAACCAGCTTCCAAGTCAAAGAGGAGCCCACTCATGCCGTCCAACAAGCCAGTTCAATAATCATTTTCTTCAACCATTACATTCTCGAGCGTAAATGATCCTTCTTAAAAGCTGTGAATCTAAAGTAGAAGAAAGTAAATTCCAAAGACCTCCATAACTGTCTTTGTACTCAAATTCTAATTCCACGTCAAGTCAAGTCTCCACCAATTATCACACAAGCCATCAAGCTTCTGTCCACAAGACCATACTGCGCATCAAGCGTCCCTGCTGCATATGAATACTCAACACAATGAACTGGAGCTTCATGCCTGCCTAATAATTCCCCTTCATCGCAGGACTTAGACCTTTACATTGAAACCCTAGCTCGACTATTCACTTAGCGCTTACATTTAAATTTAATATATATATATTAAAATTTTGGAAAATATATAAATATATATATATATATAGGTTGAAGTGGCTTGGCGAGGTTATATTTAAATTTTAAATTATAATTTATATTTAAATTATATAATTTATTTATAAATTATATTTAAACTAATCTATAATTATATTTATAAGTTATATTTATATAAAATTTAAATTATAAATTGTATTTAAAAGAGGAAGTCTAAATATTTAAATTTAATATATATATATGTGTGAAGTAAGGGCAAAATGTTTATTTTTTTATTTATTAAAAATAACAATATTTATTTTGATAATGATTTAGGTGGTCTCACAACCACTAAGCACTGCTTTTGAATAATAATTTATTGTTTTCTCCACTACATGGTAATTGCCCTTTATCATCAATCTTTATTGGAGGAATATTTAACTTTGAAGATTGTATTCATTATGATAGTATAATCATGATATATGAATAATTTTTATTCAAAAAAAAAAATATTTATAAATTTAAGTGGATGGGTTCTAGTTTAAGAGTTAATTTAAATGATTATGAATTAAATGTAAGGTTTTCTTTTCGAAATTGTGGGGATTATGGAGGATTAAGATTTTATAATAAAAACCGTAACTCTCAAAGTGACTTTTAATAAACTCTTCAATCATGACATGTAAATAACAACCATAATATCTTTGGTCAATATTTAACCCTACACATATAAAGAGGGCAGGAAGTAAAACATTAAATGAACTAAATAATAAATAGGTAATATAAGAGGGGGACTATGCTATGAATCTCGAACCTACGTTTTGGAGGATAAGTGAAAGGGCAAGGCGATATACCTTAAGATTGTAATGAATGAAGAAGTGTTCTAGTTCTATTAGTTAAATATGATGGTGGAGTCCACTTATGTTTAATAATGCGTTGAATTGTTGAATAAATATACATTTGTGTTCAAATATTAAGGGATGATGGTTACAAAACTAGCAAGACAGGGAGTAAGATTATATGCGTATCTCATGTCTAAGTGATAATGTGTAGTTGTATGAGGCACCTAGATAGAGGTGGTAGGTCAATATTCAAGGTATGTGTGAACGGATTCCCCTATTGGAAATATTATTGAGAAACAACCAGGACTTAATAATTACAAATGAACAAGCGATAAAA